>JBBMRM010000088.1:1282385-2564770 GCA_037962945.1 Sarcoramphus papa
CGTCTCGTAGACACGAGCTGAGAAATTGCAAACGTCGAGCAATTGCTCAGAGATGAAAAGTGCCAGCACTGAAAGCTCTTGCTAGCCAGCCCCCTTCCTTGGAAGCGCTTTTGTAGCCCTTAGAACACTGGGGCTCTGGGCTTCTCTAGCCACCTAATCTTCTGCTCATCCTCTCGCGCACTCTAAAGAGAGCTCAGGTGAGAAATTGCAAACGTCCAGCAATTGCTCAGAGAAGAAAAGTGCAAGCACTGAAAGCTGTTGCTAGCCAGCACCCTTCCTTGGAAGCGCTTTCACAAGCGCAGTAACACTGGGGCTTTGCGCTTCTCTAGCCACCAAACTTCACGGTCATTCTCTTTCCGTCTCCTAGACACGAGCTGAGAAATTGCAAACGTCGAGCAATTGCTCAGAGATGAAAAGTGCCAGCACTGAAAGCTCTTGCTAGCCAGCACCCTTCCTTGGAAGCGCTTTTGTAGGCCTAAGAACACTGGGGCTCTGGGCTTCTCTAGCCACCTAATCTTCTGCTCATCCTCTCGCGCAGTCTAAAGAGAGCTCAGGTGAGAAATTGCAAACGTCGAGCAATTGCTCAGAGATGAAAAGTGCCAACACTGAAAGCTGTTGCTAGCCAGCACCCTTCCTTGGAAGCGCTTTCGCAGGCGCAGCAACACTGGGGCTTTGCGCTTCTCTAGCCACCAAACGTCACGGTCATTCTCTTTCCGTCTCGTAGACACGAGCTGAGAAATCACAAACGTCGAGCAATTGCTCAGAGAGGAAAAGTGCCAGCACTGAAAGCTGTTGCTAGCCAGCACCCTTCCTTGGAAGCGCTTTTGTAGGCCTAAGAAGACTGGGGCTCTGGGCTTCTTTAGCCACCTCATCTTCTGCTCATCCTCTCGCGCACTCTAAAGAGAGCTCAGGTGAGAAATTGCAAACGTCGAGCAATTGCTCAGAGATGAAAAGTGCCAGTACTGGAAGCTGTTGCTAGCCAGCACCCTTCCTTGGAAGCGCTTTTGTAGGCCTAAGAACACTGGGGCTCTGGGCTTCTCTAGCCACCTCATCTTCTGCTCATCCTCTCGCGCACTCTAAAGAGAGCTCAGGTGAGAAATTGCAAACGTCGAGCAATTGCTCAGAGATGAAAAGTGCCAGCACTGAAAGCTGTTGCTAGCCAGCACCCTTTCTTGGAAGCGCTTTCACAGGCGCAGTAACACTGGGGCTTTGCGCTTCTCTAGCCACCAAACTTCACGGTCCTTCTCTTTCCGTCTCCTAGACACGAGCTGAAAAACTGCAAACGTCGAGCAATTGCTCAGAGATGAAAAGTGCCAGCACTGAAAGCTCTTGCTAGCCAGCACCCTTCCTTGGAAGCGCTTTTGCAGCCCTTAGAACACTGGGGCTCTGGGCTTCTCTAGCCACCTAATCTTCTGCTCATCCTCTCGCGCACTCTAAAGAGAGCTCAGGTGAGAAATTGCAAACGTCCAGCAATTGCTCAGAGAAGAAAAGTGCAAGCACTGAAAGCTGTTGCTAGCCAGCACCCTTCCTTGGAAGCGCTTTCACAAGCGCAGTAACACTGGGGCTTTGCGCTTCTCTAGCCACCAAACGTCACGGTCCTTGTCTTTCCGTCTCGTAGACACGAGCTGAGAAATTGCAAACGTCGAGCAATTGCTCAGAGATGAAAAGTGCCAGCACTGAAAGCTGTTGCTAGCCAGCACCCTTCCTTGGAAGCGCTTTTGTAGGCCTAAGAACAGTGGGGCTCTGGGCTTCTCTAGCCACCTAATCTTCTGCTCATCCTCTCGCGCAGTCTAAAGAGAGCTCAGGTGAGAAATTGCAAACGTCGAGCAATTGCTCAGAGATGAAAAGTGCCAACACTGAAAGCTGTTGCTAGCCAGCACCCTTCCTTGGAAGCGCTTTCGCAGGCGCAGCAACACTGGGGCTTTGCGCTTCTCTAGCCACCAAACGTCATGGTCCTTCTCTTTCCGTCTCGTAGACACGAGCTGAGAAATTGCAAACGTCGAGCAATTGCTCAGAGAGGAAAAGTGCCAGCACTGAAAGCTGTTGCTAGCCAGCACCCTTCCTTGGAAGCGCTTTTGTAGGCCTAAGAACAGTGGGGCTCTGGGCTTCTTTAGCCACCTCATCTTCTGCTCATCCTCTCGCGCACTCTAAATGGAGCTCAGGTGAGAAATTGCAAACGTCGAGCAATTGCTCAGAGATGAAAAGTGCCAGTACTGGAAGCTGTTGCTAGCCAGCACCCTTCCTTGGAAGCGCTTTTGTAGGCCTAAGAACAGTGGGGCTCTGGGCTTCTCTAGCCACCTCATCTTCTGCTCATCCTCTCGCGCACTCTAAAGAGAGCTCAGGGGAGAAATTGCTAACGTCGAGCAATTGCTCAGAGATGAAAAGTGCCAGCACTGAAAGCTGTTGCTAGCCAGCACCCTTCCTTGGAAGCGCTTTCACAGGCGCAGTAACACTGGGGCTTTGCGCTTCTCTAGCCACCAAACATCACGGTCCTTCTCTTTCCGTCTCGTAGACACGAGCTGAGAAATTGCAAACGTCGAGCAATTGCTCAGAGATGAAAAGTGCCAGCACTGAAAGCTCTTGCTAGCCAGCACCCTTCCTTGGAAGCGCTTTCACAGGCGCAGCAACAATGGGGCTTTGCGCTTCTCTACTCACCAAACGTCACGGTCCTTCTCTTTCCGTCTCGTAGACACGAGCTGAGAAATTGCAAACGTCGAGCAATTGCTCAGAGATGAAAAGTGCCAGCACTGAAAGCTGTTGCTAGCCAGCACCCTTCCTTGGAAGCGCTTTCACAGGCGCAGCAACACTGGGGCTTTGCGCTTCTCTACCCACCAAACGTCACGGTCCTTCTCTTTCCGTCTCGTAGACACGAGCTGAGAAATTGCAAACGTCGAGCAATTGCTCAGAGATGAAAAGCTCCAGCACTGAAAGCTGTTGCTAGCCAGCACCCTTCCTTGGAAGCGCTTTCACAGGCGCAGCAACACTGGGGCTTTGCGCTTCTCTACTCACCAAACGTCACGGTCATTCTCTTTCCGTCTCGTAGACACGAGCTGAGAAATTGCAAACGTCGAGCAATTGCTCAGAGATGAAAAGTGCCAGCACTGAAAGCTGTTGCTAGCCAGCACCCTTCCTTGGAAGCGCTTTTGTAGGCCTAAGAACACTGGGGCTCTGGGCTTCTCTAGCCACCTCATCTTCTGCTCATCCTCTCGCGCACTCTAAAGAGAGCTCAGGGGAGAAATTGCAAACGTCGAGCAATTGCTCAGAGATGAAAAGTGCCAGCACTGAAAGCTGTTGCTAGCCAGCACCCTTCCTTGGAAGCGCTTTCACAGGCGCAGTAACACTGGGGCTTTGCGCTTCTCTAGCCACCAAACATCACGGTCCTTCTCTTTCCGTCTCGTAGACACGAGCTGAGAAATTGCAAACGTCAAGCAATTGCTCAGAGATGAAAAGTGCCAGCACTGAAAGCTGTTGCTAGCCAGCACCCTTCCTTGGAAGCGCTTTCACAGGCGCAGCAACACTGGGGCTTTGCGCTTCTCTAGCCACCAAACGTCACGGTCCTTCTCTTTCCGTCTCGTAGACACGAGCTGAGAAATTGCAAACGTCGAGCAATTGCTCAGAGATGAAAAGTGCCAGCACTGAAAGCTGTTGCTAGCCAGCACCCTTCCTTGGAAGCGCTTTCACAGGCGCAGCAACACTGGGGCTTTGCGCTTCTCTACCCACCAAACGTCACGGTCCTTCTCTTTCCGTCTCGTAGACACGAGATGACAAATTGCAAACGTCGAGCAATTGCTCAGAGATGAAAAGTGCCAGTACTGGAAGCTGTTGCTAGCCAGCACCCTTCCTTGGAAGCGCTTTTGTAGGCCTAAGGACACTGGGGCTCTGGGCTTTTCTAGCCACCTAATCTTCTGCTCATCCTCTCGCGCACTCTAAAGAGAGCTCAGGTGAGAAATTGCAAACGTCGAGCAATTGCTCAGAGATGAAAAGTGCCAGCACTGAAAGCTGTTGCTAGCCAGCACCCTTTCTTGGAAGCGCTTTCACAGGCGCAGTAACACTGGGGCTTTGCGCTTCTCTAGCCACCAAACTTCACGGTCATTCTCTTTCCGTCTCCTAGACACGAGCTGAGAAATTGCAAACGTCGAGCAATTGCTCAGAGAGGAAAAGTGCCAGCACTGAAAGCTGTTGCTAGCCAGCACCCTTCCTTGGAAGCGCTTTTGTAGGCCTAAGAACACTGGGGCTCTGGGCTTCTTTAGCCACCTCATCTTCTGCTCATCCTCTCGCGCACTCTAAATGGAGCTCAGGTGAGAAATTGCAAACGTCGAGCAATTGCTCAGAGATGAAAAGTGCCAGCACTGAAAGCTGTTGCTAGCCAGCACCCTTCCTTGGAAGCGCTTTTGTAGGCCTAAGAACACTGGGGCTCTGCGCTTCTCTAGCCACCTCATCTTCTGCTCATCCTCTCGCGCACTCTAAAGAGAGCTCAGGGGAGAAATTGCAAACGTCGAGCAATTGCTCAGAGATGAAAAGTGCCAGCACTGAAAGCTGTTGCTAGCCAGCACCCTTTCTTGGAAGCGCTTTCACAGGCGCAGTAACACTGGGGCTTTGCGCTTCTCTAGCCACCAAATTTCACGGTCATTCTCTTTCCGTCTCGTAGACACGAGCTGAGAAATTGCAAACGTCGAGCAATTGCTCAGAGATGAAAAGTGCCAGCACTGAAAGCTCTTGCTAGCCAGCCCCCTTCCTTGGAAGCGCTTTTGTAGCCCTTAGAACACTGGGGCTCTGGGCTTCTCTAGCCACCTAATCTTCTGCTCATCCTCTCGCGCACTCTAAAGAGAGCTCAGGTGAGAAATTGCAAACGTCCAGCAATTGCTCAGAGAAGAAAAGTGCAAGCACTGAAAGCTGTTGCTAGCCAGCACCCTTCCTTGGAAGCGCTTTCACAAGCGCAGTAACACTGGGGCTTTGCGCTTCTCTAGCCACCAAACGTCACTGTCATTCTCTTTCCGTCTCGTAGACACGAGCTGAGAAATTGCAAACGTCGAGCAATTGCTCCGAGATGAAAAGTGCCAGCACTGAAAGCTGTTGCTAGCCAGCACCCTTCCTTGGAAGCGCTTTTGTAGGCCTAAGAACACTGGGGCTCTGTGCTTCTCTAGCCACCTAATCTTCTGCTCATCCTCTCGCGCAGTCTAAAGAGAGCTCAGGGGAGAAATTGCAAACGTCGAGCAATTGCTCAGAGATGAAAAGTGCCAACACTGAAAGCTGTTGCTAGCCAGCACCCTTCCTTGGAAGCGCTTTCGCAGGCGCAGCAACACTGGGGCTTTGCGCTTCTCTAGCCACCAAACGTCACGGTCATTCTCTTTCCGTCTCGTAGACACGAGCTGAGAAATCACAAACGTCGAGCAATTGCTCAGAGAGGAAAAGTGCCAGCACTGAAAGCTGTTGCTAGCCAGCCCCCTTCCTTGGAAGCGCTTTTGTAGGCCTAAGAACACTGGGGCTCTGGGCTTCTTTAGCCACCTCATCTTCTGCTCATCCTCTCGCGCACTCTAAAGAGAGCTCAGGTGAGAAATTGCAAACGTCGAGCAATTGCTCAGAGATGAAAAGTGCCAGTACTGGAAGCTGTTGCTAGCCAGCACCCTTCCTTGGAAGCGCTTTTGTAGGCCTAAGAACACTGGGGCTCTGGGCTTCTCTAGCCACCTCATCTTCTGCTCATCCTCTCGCGCACTCTAAAGAGAGCTCAGGTGAGAAATTGCAAACGTCGAGCAATTGCTCAGAGATGAAAAGTGCCAGCACTGAAAGCTGTTGCTAGCCAGCACCCTTTCTTGGAAGCGCTTTCACAGGCGCAGTAACACTGGGGCTTTGCGCTTCTCTAGCCACCAAACTTCATGGTCCTTCTCTTTCCGTCTCCTAGACACGAGCTGAGAAATTGCAAACGTCGAGCAATTGCTCAGAGATGAAAAGTGCCAGCACTGAAAGCTGTTGCTAGCCAGCACCCTTCCTTGGAAGCGCTTTTGCAGCGCTTAGAACACTGGGGCTCTGGGCTTCTCTAGCCACCTAATCTTCTGCTCATCCTCTCGCGCACTCTAAAGAGAGCTCAGGTGAGAAATTGCAAACGTTGAGCAATTGCTCAGAGAAGAAAAGTGCAAGCACTGAAAGCTGTTGCTAGCCAGCACCCTTCCTTGGAAGCGCTTTCACAAGCGCAGTAACACTGGGGCTTTGCGCTTCTCTAGCCACCAAACGTCACGGTCCTTGTCTTTCCGTCTCGTAGACACGAGCTGAGAAATTGCAAACGTCGAGCAATTGCTCCGAGATGAAAAGTGCCAGCACTGAAAGCTGTTGCTAGCCAGCAGCCTTCCTTGGAAGCGCTTTCACAGGCGCAGCAACAATGGGGCTTTGCGCTTCTCTACTCACCAAAAGTCACGGTCCTTCTCTTTCCGTCTCGTAGACACGAGCTGAGAAATTGCAAACGTCGAGCAATTGCTCAGAGATGAAAAGTGCCAGCACTGAAAGCTCTTGCTAGCCAGCACCCTTCCTTGGAAGCGCTTTCACAGGCGCAGCAACACTGGGGCTTTGCGCTTCTCTACCCACCAAACGTCACGGTCCTTCTCTTTCCGTCTCGTAGACACGAGATGACAAATTGCAAACGTCGAGCAATTGCTCAGAGATGAAAAGTGCCAGTACTGGAAGCTGTTGCTAGCCAGCACCCTTCCTTGGAAGCGCTTTTGTAGGCCTAAGGACACTGGGGCTCTGGGCTTTTCTAGCCACCTAATCTTCTGCTCATCCTCTCGCGCACTCTAAAGAGAGCTCAGGTGAGAAATTGCAAACGTCGAGCAATTGCTCAGAGATGAAAAGTGCCAGCACTGAAAGCTGTTGCTAGCCAGCACCCTTTCTTGGAAGCGCTTTCACAGGCGCAGTAACACTGGGGCTTTGCGCTTCTCTAGCCACCAAACTTCACGGTCATTCTCTTTCCGTCTCCTAGACACGAGCTGAGAAATTGCAAACGTCGAGCAATTGCTCAGAGAGGAAAAGTGCCAGCACTGAAAGCTCTTGCTAGCCAGCACCCTTCCTTGGAAGCGCTTTTGTAGGCCTAAGAACACTGGGGCTCTGGGCTTCTTTAGCCACCTCATCTTCTGCTCATCCTCTCGCGCACTCTAAATGGAGCTCAGGTGAGAAATTGCAAACGTCGAGCAATTGCTCAGAGATGAAAAGTGCCAGCACTGAAAGCTGTTGCTAGCCAGCACCCTTCCTTGGAAGCGCTTTTGTAGGCCTAAGAACACTGGGGCTCTGCGCTTCTCTAGCCACCTCATCTTCTGCTCATCCTCTCGCGCACTCTAAAGAGAGCTCAGGGGAGAAATTGCAAACGTCGAGCAATTGCTCAGAGATGAAAAGTGCCAGCACTGAAAGCTGTTGCTAGCCAGCACCCTTTCTTGGAAGCGCTTTCACAGGCGCAGTAACACTGGGGCTTTGCGCTTCTCTAGCCACCAAACGTCACGGTCCTTCTCTTTCCGTCTCGTAGACACGAGCTGAGAAATTGCAAACGTCGAGCAATTGCTCAGAGATGAAAAGTGCCAGCACTGAAAGCTCTTGCTAGCCAGCCCCCTTCCTTGGAAGCGCTTTTGTAGCCCTTAGAACACTGGGGCTCTGGGCTTCTCTAGCCACCTCATCTTCTGCTCATCCTCTCGCGCACTCTAAAGAGAGCTCAGGTGAGAAATTGCAAACGTCCAGCAATTGCTCAGAGAAGAAAAGTGCAAGCACTGAAAGCTGTTGCTAGCCAGCACCCTTCCTTGGAAGCGCTTTCACAAGCGCAGTAACACTGGGGCTTTGCGCTTCTCTAGCCACCAAACGTCACTGTCATTCTCTTTCCGTCTCGTAGACACGAGCTGAGAAATTGCAAACGTCGAGCAATTGCTCCGAGATGAAAAGTGCCAGCACTGAAAGCTGTTGCTAGCCAGCACCCTTCCTTGGAAGCGCTTTTGTAGGCCTAAGAACACTGGGGCTCTGTGCTTCTCTAGCCACCTAATCTTCTGCTCATCCTCTCGCGCAGTCTAAAGAGAGCTCAGGGGAGAAATTGCAAACGTCGAGCAATTGCTCAGAGATGAAAAGTGCCAACACTGAAAGCTGTTGCTAGCCAGCACCCTTCCTTGGAAGCGCTTTCGCAGGCGCAGCAACACTGGGGCTTTGCGCTTCTCTAGCCACCAAACGTCACGGTCATTCTCTTTCCGTCTCGTAGACACGAGCTGAGAAATCACAAACGTCGAGCAATTGCTCAGAGAGGAAAAGTGCCAGCACTGAAAGCTGTTGCTAGCCAGCCCCCTTCCTTGGAAGCGCTTTTGTAGGCCTAAGAACACTGGGGCTCTGGGCTTCTTTAGCCACCTCATCTTCTGCTCATCCTCTCGCGCACTCTAAAGAGAGCTCAGGTGAGAAATTGCAAACGTCGAGCAATTGCTCAGAGATGAAAAGTGCCAGTACTGGAAGCTGTTGCTAGCCAGCACCCTTCCTTGGAAGCGCTTTTGTAGGCCTAAGAACACTGGGGCTCTGGGCTTCTCTAGCCACCTCATCTTCTGCTCATCCTCTCGCGCACTCTAAAGAGAGCTCAGGTGAGAAATTGCAAACGTCGAGCAATTGCTCAGAGATGAAAAGTGCCAGCACTGAAAGCTGTTGCTAGCCAGCACCCTTTCTTGGAAGCGCTTTCACAGGCGCAGTAACACTGGGGCTTTGCGCTTCTCTAGCCACCAAACTTCATGGTCCTTCTCTTTCCGTCTCCTAGACACGAGCTGAGAAATTGCAAACGTCGAGCAATTGCTCAGAGATGAAAAGTGCCAGCACTGAAAGCTGTTGCTAGCCAGCACCCTTCCTTGGAAGCGCTTTTGCAGCGCTTAGAACACTGGGGCTCTGGGCTTCTCTAGCCACCTAATCTTCTGCTCATCCTCTCGCGCACTCTAAAGAGAGCTCAGGTGAGAAATTGCAAACGTCCAGCAATTGCTCAGAGAAGAAAAGTGCAAGCACTGAAAGCTGTTGCTAGCCAGCACCCTTCCTTGGAAGCGCTTTCACAAGCGCAGTAACACTGGGGCTTTGCGCTTCTCTAGCCACCAAACGTCACGGTCCTTGTCTTTCCGTCTCGTAGACACGAGCTGAGAAATTGCAAACGTCGAGCAATTGCTCCGAGATGAAAAGTGCCAGCACTGAAAGCTGTTGCTAGCCAGCAGCCTTCCTTGGAAGCGCTTTCACAGGCGCAGCAACAATGGGGCTTTGCGCTTCTCTACTCACCAAAAGTCACGGTCCTTCTCTTTCCGTCTCGTAGACACGAGCTGAGAAATTGCAAACGTCGAGCAATTGCTCAGAGATGAAAAGTGCCAGCACTGAAAGCTCTTGCTAGCCAGCACCCTTCCTTGGAAGCGCTTTCACAGGCGCAGCAACACTGGGGCTTTGCGCTTCTCTACCCACCAAACGTCACGGTCATTCTCTTTCCGTCTCGTAGACACGAGCTGAGAAATTGCAAACGTCGAGCAATTGCTCAGAGATGAAAAGCTCCAGCACTGAAAGCTGTTGCTAGCCAGCACCCTTCCTTGGAAGCGCTTTCACAGGCGCAGCAACACTGGGGCTTTGCGCTTCTCTACTCACCAAACGTCACGGTCATTCTCTTTCCGTCTCGTAGACACGAGATAACAAATTGCAAACGTCGAGCAATTGCTCAGAGATGAAAAGTGCCAGCACTGAAAGCTGTTGCTAGCCAGCACCCTTCCTTGGAAGCGCTTTCACAGGCGCAGCAACACTGGGGCTTTGCGCTTCTCTAGCCACCAAACGTCACGGTCCTTCTCTTTCCGTCTCGTAGACACGAGATGACAAATTGCAAACGTCGAGCAATTGCTCAGAGATGAAAAGTGCCAGTACTGGAAGCTGTTGCTAGCCAGCACCCTTCCTTGGAAGCGCTTTTGTAGGCCTAATAACAGTGGGGCTCTGGGCTTCTATAGCCACCTCATCTTCTGCTCATCCTCTCGCGCACTCTAAAGAGAGCTCAGGTGAGAAATTGCAAACGTCGAGCAATTGCTCCGAGATGAAAAGTGCCAGCACTGAAAGCTGTTGCTAGCCAACACCCTTCCTTGGAAGCGCTTTCACAGGCGCAGCAACACTGGGGCTTTGCGCTTCTCTAGCCACCAAACATCACGGTCACTATCTCTCCGTCTCGTAGACACGAGCTGAGAAATTGCAAACGTCGAGCAATTGCTCCGAGATGAAAAGTGCCAACACTGAAAGCTGTTGCTAGCCAGCACCCTTCCTTGGAAGCGCTTTCACAGGCGCAGCAACACTGGGGCTTTGCGCTTCTCTAGCCACCAAACGTCACGGTCATTCTCTTTCCGTCTCGTAGACACGAGCTGAGAAATTGCAAACGTCGAGCAATTGCTCAGAGATGAAAAGTGCCAGCACTGAAAGCTCTTGCTAGCCAGCCCCCTTCCTTGGAAGCGCTTTTGTAGGCCTAAGAACACTGGGGCTCTGGGCTTCTCTAGCCACCTCATCTTCTGCTCATCCTCTCGCGCACTCTAAAGAGAGCTCAGGGGAGAAATTGCAAACGTCGAGCAATTGCTCAGAGATGAAAAGTGCCAGCACTGAAAGCTGTTGCTAGCCAGCACCCTTCCTTGGAAGCGCTTTCACAGGCGCAGTAACACTGGGGCTTTGCGCTTCTCTAGCCACCAAACGTCACGGTGCTTCTCTTTCCGTCTCGTAGACACGAGCTGAGAAATTGCAAACGTCGAGCAATTGCTCAGAGATGAAAAGTGCCAGCACTGAAAGCTGTTGCTAGCCAGCACCCTTCCTTGGAAGCGCTTTTGTAGCCCTTAGAACACTGGGGCTCTGGGCTTTTTTAGCCACCTCATCTTCTGCTCATCCTCTCGCGCACTCTAAAGAGAGCTCAGGGGAGAAATTGCAAACGTCGAGCAATTGCTCAGAGATGAAAAGTGCCAGTACTGGAAGCTGTTGCTAGCCAGCACCCTTCCTTGGAAGCGCTTTTGTAGGCCTAAGAACACTGGGGCTCTGGGCTTCTCTAGCCACCTCATCTTCTGCTCATCCTCTCGCGCACTCTAAAGAGAGCTCAGGGGAGAAATTGCAAACGTCGAGCAATTGCTCAGAGATGAAAAGTGCCAGCACTGAAAGCTGTTGCTAGCCAGCACCCTTCCTTGGAAGCGCTTTCACAGGCACAGTAACACTGGGGCTTTGCGCTTCTCTAGCCACCAAACATCACGGTCCTTCTCTTTCCGTCTCGTAGACACGAGCTGAGAAATTGCAAACGTCGAGCAATTGCTCAGAGATGAAAAGTGCCAGCACTGAAAGCTGTTGCTAGCCAGCAGCCTTCCTTGGAAGCGCTTTCACAGGCGCAGCAACAATGGGGCTTTGCGCTTCTCTACTCACCAAAAGTCACGGTCCTTCTCTTTCCGTCTCGTAGACACGAGCTGAGAAATTGCAAACGTCGAGCAATTGCTCAGAGATGAAAAGTGCCAGCACTGAAAGCTGTTGCTAGCCAGCATCCTTCCTTGGAAGCGCTTTCACAGGCGCAGCAACACTGGGGCTTTGCGCTTCTCTACCCACCAAACGTCACGGTCATTCTCTTTCCGTCTCGTAGACACGAGCTGAGAAATTGCAAACGTCGAGCAATTGCTCAGAGATGAAAAGCTCCAGCACTGAAAGCTGTTGCTAGCCAGCACCCTTCCTTGGAAGCGCTTTCACAGGCGCAGCAACACTGGGGCTTTGCGCTTCTCTACTCACCAAACGTCACGGTCATTCTCTTTCCGTCTCGTAGACACGAGATGACAAATTGCAAACGTCGAGCAATTGCTCAGAGATGAAAAGTGCCAGCACTGAAAGCTGTTGCTAGCCAGCACCCTTCCTTGGAAGCGCTTTCACAGGCGCAGCAACACTGGGGCTTTGCGCTTCTCTACCCACCAAACGTCACGGTCATTCTCTTTCCGTCTCGTAGACACGAGCTGAGAAATTGCAAACGTCGAGCAATTGCTCAGAGATGAAAAGCTCCAGCACTGAAAGCTGTTGCTAGCCAGCACCCTTCCTTGGAAGCGCTTTCACAGGCGCAGCAACACTGGGGCTTTGCGCTTCTCTACTCACCAAACGTCACGGTCATTCTCTTTCCGTCTCGTAGACACGAGATGACAAATTGCAAACGTCGAGCAATTGCTCAGAGATGAAAAGTGCCAGCACTGAAAGCTGTTGCTAGCCAGCACCCTTCCTTGGAAGCGCTTTCACAGGCGCAGCAACACTGGGGCTTTGCGCTTCTCTACCCACCAAACGTCACGGTCCTTCTCTTTCCGTCTCGTAGACACGAGATGACAAATTGCAAACGTCGAGCAATTGCTCAGAGATGAAAAGTGCCAGTACTGGAAGCTGTTGCTAGCCAGCACCCTTCCTTGGAAGCGCTTTTGTAGGCCTAAGAACAGTGGGGCTCTGGGCTTCTCTAGCCACCTCATCTTCTGCTCATCCTCTCGCGCACTCTAAAGAGAGCTCAGGTGAGAAATTGCAAACGTCGAGCAATTGCTCAGAGATGAAAAGTGCCAGCACTGAAAGCTGTTGCTAGCCAGCACCCTTCCTTGGAAGCGCTTTCACAGGCGCAGCAACACTGGGGCTTTGCGCTTCTCTACTCACCAAACGTCACGGTCCTTCTCTTTCCGTCTCGTAGACACGAGATGACAAATTGCAAACGTCGAGCAATTGCTCAGAGATGAAAAGTGCCAGCACTGAAAGCTCTTGCTAGCCAGCACCCTTCCTTGGAAGCGCTTTTGTAGGCCTAAGAACACTGGGGCTCTGGGCTTCTCTAGCCACCTCATCTTCTGCTCATCCTCTCGCGCACTCTAAAGAGAGCTCAGGGGAGAAATTGCAAACGTCGAGCAATTGCTCAGAGATGAAAAGTGCCAGCACTGAAAGCTGTTGCTAGCCAGCACCCTTCCTTGGAAGCGCTTTCACAGGCGCAGCAACACTGGGGCTTTGCGCTTCTCTAGCCACCAAACGTCACGGTCATTCTCTTTCCGTCTCGTAGACACGAGATGACAAATTGCAAACGTCGAGCAATTGCTCAGAGATGAAAAGTGCCAGCACTGAAAGCTCTTGCTAGCCAGCACCCTTCCTTGGAAGCGCTTTTGTAGGCCTAAGAACACTGGGGCTCTGGGCTTCTCTAGCCACCTCATCTTCTGCTCATCCTCTCGCGCACTCTAAAGAGAGCTCAGGGGAGAAATTGCAAACGTCGAGCAATTGCTCAGAGATGAAAAGTGCCAGCACTGAAAGCTGTTGCTAGCCAGCACCCTTCCTTGGAAGCGCTTTCACAGGCGCAGTAACACTGAGGCTTTGCGCTTCTCTAGCCACCAAACGTCACGGTCATTCTCTTTCCGTCTCGTAGACACGAGCTGAGAAATTGCAAACGTCGAGCAATTGCTCAGAGATGAAAAGTGCCAGCACTGAAAGCTGTTGCTAGCCAGCACCCTTCCTTGGAAGCGCTTTTGTAGCCCTTAGAACACTGGGGCTCTGGGCTTCTCTAGCCACCTAATCTTCTGCTCATCCTCTCGCGCACTCTAAAGAGAGCTCAGGTGAGAAATTGCAAACGTCGAGCAATTGCTCAGAGATGAAAAGTGCCAGCACTGAAAGCTCTTGCTAGCCAGCACCCTTCCTTGGAAGCGCTTTCACAGGCGCAGTAACACTGGGGCTTTGCGCTTCTCTAGCCACCAAACATCACGGTCCTTCTCTTTCCGTCTCGTAGACACGAGCTGAGAAATTGCAAACGTCGAGCAATTGCTCAGAGATGAAAAGCTCCAGCACTGAAAGCTGTTGCTAGCCAGCACCCTTCCTTGGAAGCGCTTTCACAGGCGCAGCAACACTGGGGCTTTGCGCTTCTCTAGCCACCAAACGTCATGGTCCTTCTCTTTCCGTCTCGTAGACACGAGCTGAGAAATTGCAAACGTCGAGCAATTGCTCAGAGATGAAAAGTGCCAGCACTGAAAGCTGTTGCTAGCCAGCACCCTTCCTTGGAAGCGCTTTTGTAGCCCTTAGAACACTGGGGCTCTGGGCTTCTCTAGCCACCTAATCTTCTGCTCATCCTCTCGCGCACTCTAAAGAGAGCTCAGGTGAGAAATTGCAAACGTCGAGCAATTGCTCAGAGATGAAAAGTGCCAGCACTGAAAGCTCTTGCTAGCCAGCACCCTTCCTTGGAAGCGCTTTCACAGGCGCAGTAACACTGGGGCTTTGCGCTTCTCTAGCCACCAAACATCACGGTCCTTCTCTTTCCGTCTCGTAGACACGAGCTGAGAAATTGCAAACGTCGAGCAATTGCTCAGAGATGAAAAGCTCCAGCACTGAAAGCTGTTGCTAGCCAGCACCCTTCCTTGGAAGCGCTTTCACAGGCGCAGCAACACTGGGGCTTTGCGCTTCTCTAGCCACCAAACGTCATGGTCCTTCTCTTTCCGTCTCGTAGACACGAGCTGAGAAATTGCAAACGTCGAGCAATTGCTCAGAGATGAAAAGTGCCAGCACTGAAAGCTGTTGCTAGCCAGCACCCTTCCTTGAAGCGATTTCACAGGCGCAGCAACACTGGGGCTTTGCGCTTCTCTAGCCACCAAACGTCACGGTCCTTCTCTTTCCGTCTCGTAGACACGAGATGACAAATTGCAAACGTCGAGCAATTGCTCAGAGATGAAAAGTGCCAGTACTGGAAGCTGTTGCTAGCCAGCACCCTTCCTTGGAAGCGCTTTTGTAGGCCTAAGGACACTGGGGGTCTGGGCTTCTCTAGCCACCTCATCTTCTGCTCATCCTCTCGCGCACTCTAAAGAGAGCTCAGGTGAGAAATTGCAAATGTCGAGCAATTGCTCCGAGATGAAAAGTGCCAGCACTGAAAGCTGTTGCTAGCCAGCACCCTTCCTTGGAAGCGCTTTCACAGGCGCAGCAACACTGGGGCTTTGCGCTTCTCTAGCCACCAAACGTCACGGTCATTCTCTTTCCGTCTCGTAGACACGAGCTGAGAAATTGCAAACGTCGAGCAATTGCTCAGAGATGAAAAGTGCCAGCACTGAAAGCTCTTGCTAGCCAGCACCCTTCCTTGGAAGCGCTTTTGTAGGCCTAAGAACACTGGGGCTCTGGGCTTCTCTAGCCACCTAATCTTCTGCTCATCCTCTCGCGCACTCTAAAGAGAGCTCAGGGGAGAAATTGCAAACGTCGAGCAATTGCTCAGAGATGAAAAGTGCCAGCACTGAAAGCTGTTGCTAGCCAGCACCCTTCCTTGGAAGCGCTTTCACAGGCGCAGTAACACTGGGGCTTTGCGCTTCTCTAGCCACCAAACGTCACGGTCATTCTCTTTCCGTCTCGTAGACACGAGCTGAGAAATTGCAAACGTCGAGCAATTGCTCAGAGATGAAAAGTGCCAGCACTGAAAGCTGTTGCTAGCCAGCACCCTTCCTTGGAAGCGCTTTTGTAGCCCTAAGAACACTGGGGCTCTGGGCTTCTTTAGCCACCTCATCTTCTGCTCATCCTCTCGCGCACTCTAAAGAGAGCTCAGGGGAGAAATTGCAAACGTCGAGCAATTGCTCAGAGATGAAAAGTGCCAGTACTGGAAGCTGTTGCTAGCCAGCACCCTTCCTTGGAAGCGCTTTTGTAGGCCTAAGAACACTGGGGCTCTGGGCTTCTCTAGCCACCTCATCTTCTGCTCATCCTCTCGCGCACTCTAAAGAGAGCTCAGGTGAGAAATTGCAAACGTCGAGCAATTGCTCAGAGATGAAAAGTGCCAGCACTGAAAGCTGTTGCTAGCCAGCACCCTTCCTTGGAAGCGCTTTCACAGGCGCAGTAACACTGGGGCTTTGCGCTTCTCTAGCCACCAAACATCACGGTCCTTCTCTTTCCGTCTCGTAGACACGAGCTGAGAAATTGCAAACGTCGAGCAATTGCTCAGAGATGAAAAGTGCCAGCACTGAAAGCTGTTGCTAGCCAGCACCCTTCCTTGGAAGCGCTTTCACAGGCGCAGCAACAATGGGGCTTTGCGCTTCTCTACTCACCAAAAGTCACGGTCCTTCTCTTTCCGTCTCGTAGACACGAGCTGAGAAATTGCAAACGTCGAGCAATTGCTCAGAGATGAAAAGTGCCAGCACTGAAAGCTGTTGCTAGCCAGCATCCTTCCTTGGAAGCGCTTTCACAGGCGCAGCAACACTGGGGCTTTGCGCTTCTCTACCCACCAAACGTCACGGTCATTCTCTTTCCGTCTCGTAGACACGAGCTGAGAAATTGCAAACGTCGAGCAATTGCTCAGAGATGAAAAGCTCCAGCACTGAAAGCTGTTGCTAGCCAGCACCCTTCCTTGGAAGCGCTTTCACAGGCGCAGCAACACTGGGGCTTTGCGCTTCTCTAGCCACCAAACGTCACGGTCATTCTCTTTCCGTCTCGTAGACACGAGATGACAAATTGCAAACGTCGAGCAATTGCTCAGAGATGAAAAGTGCCAGCACTGAAAGCTGTTGCTAGCCAGCACCCTTCCTTGGAAGCGCTTTCACAGGCGCAGCAACACTGGGGCTTTGCGCTTCTCTACCCACCAAACGTCACGGTCCTTCTCTTTCCGTCTCGTAGACACGAGATGACAAATTGCAAACGTCGAGCAATTGCTCAGAGATGAAAAGTGCCAGTACTGGAAGCTGTTGCTAGCCAGCACCCTTCCTTGGAAGCGCTTTTGTAGGCCTAAGAACAGTGGGGCTCTGGGCTTCTCTAGCCACCTCATCTTCTGCTCATCCTCTCGCGCACTCTAAAGAGAGCTCAGGTGAGAAATTGCAAACGTCGAGCAATTGCTCCGAGATGAAAAGTGCCAGCACTGAAAGCTGTTGCTAGCCAACACCCTTCCTTGGAAGCGCTTTCACAGGCGCAGCAACACTGGGGCTTTGCGCTTCTCTAGCCACCAAACATCACGGTCACTATCTCTCCGTCTCGTAGACACGAGCTGAGAAATTGCAAACGTCGAGCAATTGCTCAGAGATGAAAAGTGCCAGCACTGAAAGCTGTTGCTAGCCAGCACCCTTCCTTGGAAGCGCTTTTGTAGGCCTAAGAACACTGGGGCTCTGGGCTTCTGTAGCCACCTAATCTTCTGCTCATCCTCTCGCGCACTCTAAAGAGAGCTCAGGTGAGAAATTGCAAACGTCGAGCAATTGCTCAGAGATGAAAAGTGCCAGCACTGAAAGCTGTTGCTAGCCAGCACCCTTCCTTGGAAGCGCTTTCACAGGCGCAGCAACACTGGGGCTTTGCGCTTCTCTAGCCACCAAACGTCACGGTCATTCTCTTTCCGTCTCGTAGACACGAGCTGAGAAATTGCAAACGTCGAGCAATTGCTCAGAGATGAAAAGTGCCAGCACTGAAAGCTCTTGCTAGCCAGCCCCCTTCCTTGGAAGCGCTTTTGTAGGCCTAAGAAGACTGGGGCTCTGGGCTTCTCTAGCCACCTCATCTTCTGCTCATCCTCTCGCGCACTCTAAAGAGAGCTCAGGGGAGAAATTGCAAACGTCGAGCAATTGCTCAGAGATGAAAAGTGCCAGCACTGAAAGCTGTTGCTAGCCAGCACCCTTCCTTGGAAGCGCTTTCACAGGCGCAGTAACACTGAGGCTTTGCGCTTCTCTAGCCACCAAACGTCACGGTCATTCTCTTTCCGTCTCGTAGACACGAGCTGAGAAATTGCAAACGTCGAGCAATTGCTCAGAGATGAAAAGTGCCAGCACTGAAAGCTGTTGCTAGCCAGCACCCTTCCTTGGAAGCGCTTTTGTAGCCCTTAGAACACTGGGGCTCTGGGCTTCTCTAGCCACCTCATCTTCTGCTCATCCTCTCGCGCATTCTAAAGAGAGCTCAGGTGAGAAATTGCAAACGTCGAGCAATTGCTCAGAGATGAAAAGTGCCAGCACTGAAAGCTGTTGCTAGCCAGCACCCTTCCTTGGAAGCGCTTTCACAGGCGCAGTAACACTGGGGCTTTGCGCTTCTCTAGCCACCAAACATCACGGTCCTTCTCTTTCCGTCTCGTAGACACGAGCTGAGAAATTGCAAACGTCGAGCAATTGCTCAGAGATGAAAAGCTCCAGCACTGAAAGCTGTTGCTAGCCAGCACCCTTCCTTGGAAGCGCTTTCACAGGCGCAGCAACACTGGGGCTTTGCGCTTCTCTAGCCACCAAACGTCATGGTCCTTCTCTTTCCGTCTCGTAGACACGAGCTGAGAAATTGCAAACGTCGAGCAATTGCTCAGAGATGAAAAGTGCCAGCACTGAAAGCTGTTGCTAGCCAGCACCCTTCCTTGAAGCGATTTCACAGGCGCAGCAACACTGGGGCTTTGCGCTTCTCTAGCCACCAAACGTCACGGTCCTTCTCTTTCCGTCTCGTAGACACGAGATGACAAATTGCAAACGTCGAGCAATTGCTCAGAGATGAAAAGTGCCAGTACTGGAAGCTGTTGCTAGCCAGCACCCTTCCTTGGAAGCGCTTTTGTAGGCCTAAGGACACTGGGGGTCTGGGCTTCTCTAGCCACCTCATCTTCTGCTCATCCTCTCGCGCACTCTAAAGAGAGCTCAGGGGAGAAATTGCAAATGTCGAGCAATTGCTCAGAGATGAAAAGTGCCAGCACTGAAAGCTGTTGCTAGCCAGCACCCTTGCTTGGAAGCGCTTTCACAGGCGCAGTAACACTGGGGCTTTGCGCTTCTCTAGCCACCAAACGTCACTGTCATTCTCTTTCCGTCTCGTAGACACGAGCTGAGAAATCACAAACGTCGAGCAATTGCTCAGAGATGAAAAGTGCCAGCACTGAAAGCTGTTGCTAGCCAGCACCCTTCCTTGGAAGCGCTTTCACAGGCGCAGCAACACTGGGGCTTTGCGCTTCTCCAGCCACCAAACATCACGGTCACTATCTCTCCGTCTCGTAGACACGAGCTGAGAAATTGCAAAAGTCGAGCAATTGCTCAGAGATGAAAAGTGCCAGCACTGAAAGCTGTTGCTAGCCAGCACCCTTCCTTGGAAGCGCTTTTGTAGGCCTAAGAACACTGGGGCTCTGGGCTTCTCTAGCCACCTAATCTTCTGCTCATCCTCTCGCGCACTCTAAAGAGAGCTCAGGGGAGAAATTGCAAACGTCGAGCAATTGCTCCGAGATGAAAAGTGCCAGCACTGAAAGCTGTTGCTAGCCAGCACCCTTCCTTGGAAGCGCTTTCACAGGCGCAGCAACACTGGGGCTTTGCGCTTCTCTAGCCACCAAACGTCACGGTCCTTCTCTTTCCGTCTCGTAGACACGAGCTGAGAAATTGCAAACGTCGAGCAATTGCTCAGAGATGAAAAGTGCCAGCACTGAAAGCTCTTGCTAGCCAGCCCCCTTCCTTGGAAGCGCTTTTGTAGGCCTAAGAAGACTGGGGCTCTGGGCTTCTCTAGCCACCTCATCTTCTGCTCATCCTCTCGCGCACTCTAAAGAGAGCTCAGGTGAGAAATTGCAAACGTCGAGCAATTGCTCAGAGATGAAAAGTGCCAGCACTGAAAGCTCTTGCTAGCCAGCACCCTTTCTTGGAAGCGCTTTCACAGGCGCAGTAACACTGGGGCTTTGCGCTTCTCTAGCCACCAAACTTCACGGTCATTCTCTTTCCGTCTCCTAGACACGAGCTGAGAAATTGCAAACGTCGAGCAATTGCTCAGAGATGAAAAGTGCCAGCACTGAAAGCTCTTGCTAGCCAGCACCCTTCCTTGGAAGCGCTTTTGTAGCCCTTAGAACACTGGGGCTCTGGGCTTCTCTAGCCACCTAATCTTCTGCTCATCCTCTCGCGCACTCTAAAGAGAGCTCAGGGGAGAAATTGCAAACGTCCAGCAATTGCTCAGAGAAGAAAAGTGCCAGCACTGAAAGCTGTTGCTAGCCAGCACCCTTCCTTGGAAGCGCTTTCACAAGCGCAGTAACACTGGGGCTTTGCGCTTCTCTAGCCACCAAACGTCACGGTCCTTGTCTTTCCGTCTCGTAGACACGAGCTGAGAAATTGCAAACGTCGAGCAATTGCTCCGAGATGAAAAGTGCCAGCACTGAAAGCTGTTGCTAGCCAGCACCCTTCCTTGGAAGCGCTTTTGTAGGCCTAAGAACACTGGGGCTCTGGGCTTCTCTAGCCACCTCATCTTCTGCTCATCCTCTCGCACACTCTAAAGAGAGCTCAGGTGAGAAATTGCAAACGTCGAGCAATTGCTCAGAGATGAAAAGTGCCAGCACTGAAAGCTCTTGCTAGCCAGCACCCTTCCTTGGAAGCGCTTTCACAGGCGCAGTAACACTGGGGCTTTGCGCTTCTCTACCCACCAAACGTCACTGTCATTCTCTTTCCGTCTCCTAGACAGGAGCTGAGAAATTGCAAACGTCGAGCAATTGCTCAGAGATGAAAAGTGCCAGCACTGAAAGCTGTTGTTAGCCAGCACCCTTCCTTGGAAGCGCTTTTGTAGGCCTAAGAACACTGGGGCTCTGGGCTTCTCTAGCCACCTCATCTTCTGCTCATCCTCTCGCGCACTCTAAAGAGACCTCAGGTGAGAAATTGCAAACGTCGAGCAATTGCTCAGAGATGAAAAGTGCCAGCACTGAAAGCTCTTGCTAGCCAGCACCCTTCCTTGGAAGCGCTTTTGTAGGCCTAAGAACACTGGGGCTCTGGGCTTCTCTAGCCACCTAATCTTCTGCTCATCCTCTCGCGCACTCTAAAGAGAGCTCAGGTGAGAAATTGCAAAGGTCGAGCAATTGCTCAGAGATGAAAAGTGCCAGCACTGAAAGCTGTTGCTAGCCAGCACCCTTCCTTGGAAGCGCTTTCACAGGCGCAGTAACACTGGGGCTTTGCGCTTCTCTACCCACCAAACGTCACGGTCCTTCTCTTTCCGTCTCCTAGACACGAGCTGAGAAATTGCAAACGTTGAGCAATTGCTCAGAGATGAAAAGTGCCAGCACTGGAAGCTGTTGCTAGCCAGCACCCTTCCTTGGAAGCGCTTTTGTAGGCCTAAGAACAGTGGGGCTCTGGGCTTCTCTAGCCACCTCATCTTCTGCTCATCCTCTCACGCACTCTAAAGAGAGCTCAGGTGAGAAATTGCAAACGTCGAGCAATTGCTCAGAGATGAAAAGTGCCAACACTGAAAGCTGTTGCTAGCCAGCACCCTTCCTTGGAAGCGCTTTCGCAGGCGCAGCAACACTGGGGCTTTGCGCTTCTCTAGCCACCAAACGTCACGGTCCTTCTCTTTCCGTCTCGTAGACACGAGCTGAGAAATTGCAAACGTCGAGCAATTGCTCAGAGAGGAAAAGTGCCAGCACTGAAAGCTGTTGCTAGCCAGCACCCTTCCTTGGAAGCGCTTTTGTAGGCCTAAGAACACTGGGGCTCTGGGCTTCTTTAGCCACCTCATCTTCTGCTCATCCTCTCGCGCACTCTAAATGGAGCTCAGGGGAGAAATTGCAAACGTCGAGCAATTGCTCAGAGATGAAAAGTGCCAGCACTGAAAGCTGTTGCTAGCCAGCACCCTTCCTTGGAAGCGCTTTTGTAGGCCTAAGAACACTGGGGCTCTGGGCTTCTCTAGCCACCTCATCTTCTGCTCATCCTCTCGCGCACTCTAAAGAGAGCTCAGGTGAGAAATTGCAAACGTCGAGCAATTGCTCAGAGATGAAAAGTGCCAGCACTGGAAGCTGTTGCTAGCCAGCACCCTTCCTTGGAAGCGCTTTTGTAGGCCTAAGAACACTGGGGCTCTGGGCTTCTCTAGCCACCTCATCTTCTGCTCATCCTCTCGCGCACTCTAAAGAGAGCTCAGGGGAGAAAATGCAAACGTCGAGCAATTGCTCAGAGATGAAAAGTGCCAGCACTGAAAGCTGTTGCTAGCCAGCACCCTTCCTTGGAAGCGCTTTTGTAGGCCTAGGAACACTGGGGCTCTGGGCTTCTCTAGCCACCTCACCTTCTGCTCATCCTCTCGCGCACTCTAAAGAGAGCTCAGGTGAGAAATTGCAAACGTCGAGCAATTGCTCAGAGATGAAAAGTGCCAGCACTGAAAGCTGTTGCTAGCCAGCACCCTTCCTTGGAAGCGCTTTTGTAGGCCTAAGAACAGTGGGGCTCTGGGCTTCTTTAGCCACCTCATCTTCTGCTCATCCTCTCGCGCACTCTAAAGAGAGCTCAGGGGAGAAATTGCAAACGTCGAGCAATTGCTCAGAGATGAAAAGTGCCAGCACTGAAAGCTGTTGCTAGCCAGCACCCTTCCTTGGAAGCGCTTTTGTAGGCCTAAGAAGACTGGGGCTCTGGGCTTCTCTAGCCACCTAATCTTCTGCTCATCCTCTCGCGCAATCTAAAGAGAGCTCAGGTGAGAAATTGCAAACGTCGAGCAATTGCTCAGAGATGAAAAGTGCCAGCACTGAAAGCTGTTGCTAGCCAGCACCCTTCCTTGGAAGCGCTTTTGTAGCCCTTAGAACACTGGGGCTCTGGGCTTCTCTAGCCACCTCATCTTCTGCTCATCCTCTCGCGCACTCTAAAGAGAGCTCAGGTGAGAAATTGCAAACGTCGAGCAATTGCTCAGAGATGAAAAGTGCCAACACTGAAAGCTGTTGCTAGCCAGCACCCTTCCTTGGAAGCGCTTTCACAGGCGCAGCAACACTGGGGCTTTGCGCTTCTCTAGCCACCAAACGTCACGGTCATTCTCTTTCCGTCTCGTAGACACGAGCTGAGAAATTGCAAACGTCGAGCAATTGCTCAGAGATGAAAAGTGCCAGCACTGAAAGCTGTTGCTAGCCAGCACCCTTCCTTGGAAGCGCTTTTGTAGGCCTAAGAACACTGGGGCTCTGGGCTTCTTTAGCCACCTCATCTTCTGCTCATCCTCTCGCGCACTCTGAAGAGAGCTCAGGTGAGAAATTGGAAACGTAGAGCAATTGCTCAGAGATGAAAAGTGCCAGCACTGAAAGCTGTTGCTAGCCAGCACCCTTCCTTGGAAGCGCTTTCACAAGCGCAGTAACACTGGGGCTTTGCGCTTCTCTAGCCACCAAACGTCACGGTCATTCTCTTTCCGTCTCGTAGACACGAGCTGAGAAATTGCAAACGTCCAGCAATTGCTCAGAGATGAAAAGTGCCAGCACTGAAAGCTCTTGCTAGCCAGCACCCTTCCTTGGAAGCGCTTTTGTAGGCCTAAGAACACTGGGGCTCTGGGCTTCTCTAGCCACCTAATCTTCTGCTCATCCTCTCGCGCACTCTAAAGAGAGCTCAGGTGAGAAATTGCAAACGTCGAGCAATTGCTCAGAGATGAAAAGTGCCAGCACTGAAAGCTGTTGCTAGCCAGCACCCTTCCTTGGAAGCGCTTTTGTAGGCCTAAGAACACTGGGGCTCTGGGCTTCTTTAGCCACCTCATCTTCTGCTCATCCTCTCGCGCACTCTGAAGAGAGCTCAGGTGAGAAATTGCGAACGTCGAGCAATTGCTCAGAGATGAAAAGTTCCAGCACTGAAAGCTGTTGCTAGCCAGCACCCTTCCTTGGAAGCGCTTTCACAGGCGCAGTAACACTGGGGCTTTGCGCTTCTCTACCCAACAAACGTCACGGTGCTTCTCTTTCCGTCTCGTAGACACGAGATGACAAATTGCAAACGTCGAGCAATTGCTCAGAGATGAAAAGTGCCAGCACTGAAAGCTGTTGCTAGCCAGCACCCTTCCTTGGAAGCGCTTTCACAGGCGCAGCAACACTGGGGCTTTGCGCTTCTCTAGCCACCAAACGTCACGGTCCTTGTCTTTCCGTCTCGTAGACACGAGCTGAGAAATTGCAAACGTCGAGCAATTGCTCAGAGATGAAAAGTGCCAGCACTGAAAGCTGTTGCTAGCCAGCACCCTTCCTTGGAAGCGCTTTTGTAGCCCTAAGCACACTGGGGCTCTGGGCTTCTCTAGCTACCTCATCTTCTGCTCATCCTCTCGCGCACTCTAAAGAGAGCTCAGGGGAGAAATTGCAAACGTCGAGCAATTGTTCAGAGATGAAAAGTGCCAGCACTGAAAGCTGTTGCTAGCCAGCACCCTTCCTTGGAAGCGCTTTTGTAGGCCTAAGCACACTGGGGCTCTGGGCTTCTCTAGCCACCTCATCTTCTGCTCATCCTCTCGCGCACTCTAAAGAGAGCTCAGGTGAGAAATTGCAAACGTCGAGCAATTGCTCAGAGATGAAAAGTGCCAACACTGAAAGCTGTTGCTAGCCAGCACCCTTCCTTGGAAGCGCTTTCACAGGCGCAGCAACACTGGGGCTTTGCGCTTCTCTAGCCACCAAACGTCACGGTCATTCTCTTTCCGTCTCGTAGACACGAGCTGAGAAATTGCAAACGTCGAGCAATTGCTCAGAGATGAAAAGTGCCAGCACTGAAAGCTGTTGCTAGCCAGCACCCTTCCTTGGAAGCGCTTTTGTAGGCCTAAGAACAGTGGGGCTCTGGGCTTCTCTAGCCACCTAATCTTCTGCTCATCCTCTCGCGCAGTCTAAAGAGAGCTCAGGGGAGAAATTGCAAACGTCGAGCAATTGCTCAGAGATGAAAAGTGCCAGCACTGAAAGCTGTTGCTAGCCAGCACCCTTCCTTGGAAGCGCTTTTGTAGGCCTAAGAACACTGGGGCTCTGGGCTTCTCTAGCCACCTCATCTTCTGCTCATCCTCTCGCGCACTCTAAAGAGAGCTCAGGTGAGAAATTGCAAACGTTGAGCAATTGCTCAGAGATGAAAAGTGCCAGCACTGAAAGCTGTTGCTAGCCAGCACCCTTCCTTGGAAGCGCTTTTGTAGGCCTAAGAACACTGGGGCTCTGGGCTTCTCTAGCCACCTCATCTTCTGCTCATCCTCTCGCGCACTCTAAAGAGAGCTCAGGTGAGAAATTGCAAACGTCGAGCAATTGCTCAGAGATGAAAAGTGCCAGCACTGAAAGCTGTTGCTAGCCAGCACCCTTCCTTGGAAGCGCTTTCACAGGCGCAGCAACACTGGGGCTTTGCGCTTCTCTACTCACCAAACGTCACGGTCATTCTCTTTCCGTCTCGTAGACACGAGCTGAGAAATTGCAAACGTCGAGCAATTGCTCAGAGATGAAAAGTGCCAGCACTGAAAGCTGTTGCTAGCCAGCACCCTTCCTTGGAAGCGCTTTTGTAGCCCTAAGCACACTGGGGCTCTGGGCTTCTCTAGCCACCTAATCTTCTGCTCATCCTCTCGCGCACTCTAAAGAGAGCTCAGGGGAGAAATTGCAAACGTCGAGCAATTGCTCAGAGATGAAAAGTGCCAGCACTGAAAGCTGTTGCTAGCCAGCACCCTTCCTTGGAAGCGCTTTTGTAGGCCTAAGAACACTGGGGCTCTGGGCTTCTCTAGCCACCTCATCTTCTGCTCATCCTCTCGCGCACTCTAAAGAGAGCTCAGGTGAGAAATTGCAAACGTCGAGCAATTGCTCAGAGATGAAAAGTGCCAGCACTGAAAGCTGTTGCTAGCCAGCACCCTTCCTTGGAAGCGCTTTCACAGGCGCAGTAACACTGGGGCTTTGCGCTTCTCTAGCCACCAAACATCACGGTCCTTCTCTTTCCGTCTCGTAGACACGAGCTGAGAAATTGCAAACGTCGAGCAATTGCTCAGAGATGAAAAGCTCCAGCACTGAAAGCTGTTGCTAGCCAGCACCCTTCCTTGGAAGCGCTTTCACAGGCGCAGCAACACTGGGGCTTTGCGCTTCTCTAGCCACCAAACGTCATGGTCCTTCTCTTTCCGTCTCGTAGACACGAGCTGAGAAATTGCAAACGTCGAGCAATTGCTCAGAGATGAAAAGTGCCAGCACTGAAAGCTGTTGCTAGCCAGCACCCTTCCTTGAAGCGATTTCACAGGCGCAGCAACACTGGGGCTTTGCGCTTCTCTAGCCACCAAACGTCACGGTCCTTCTCTTTCCGTCTCGTAGACACGAGATGACAAATTGCAAACGTCGAGCAATTGCTCAGAGATGAAAAGTGCCAGTACTGGAAGCTGTTGCTAGCCAGCACCCTTCCTTGGAAGCGCTTTTGTAGGCCTAAGGACACTGGGGGTCTGGGCTTCTCTAGCCACCTCATCTTCTGCTCATCCTCTCGCGCACTCTAAAGAGAGCTCAGGTGAGAAATTGCAAATGTCGAGCAATTGCTCCGAGATGAAAAGTGCCAGCACTGAAAGCTGTTGCTAGCCAGCACCCTTCCTTGGAAGCGCTTTCACAGGCGCAGCAACACTGGGGCTTTGCGCTTCTCTAGCCACCAAACGTCACGGTCATTCTCTTTCCGTCTCGTAGACACGAGCTGAGAAATTGCAAACGTCGAGCAATTGCTCAGAGATGAAAAGTGCCAGCACTGAAAGCTCTTGCTAGCCAGCACCCTTCCTTGGAAGCGCTTTTGTAGGCCTAAGAACACTGGGGCTCTGGGCTTCTCTAGCCACCTCATCTTCTGCTCATCCTCTCGCGCACTCTAAAGAGAGCTCAGGGGAGAAATTGCAAACGTTGAGCAATTGCTCAGAGATGAAAAGTGCCAGCACTGAAAGCTGTTGCTAGCCAGCACCCTTCCTTGGAAGCGCTTTTGTAGGCCTAAGAACACTGGGGCTCTGGGCTTCTCTAGCCACCTCATCTTCTGCTCATCCTCTCGCGCACTCTAAAGAGAGCTCAGGTGAGAAATTGCAAACGTCGAGCAATTGCTCAGAGATGAAAAGTGCCAGCACTGAAAGCTGTTGCTAGCCAGCACCCTTCCTTGGAAGCGCTTTCACAGGCGCAGCAACACTGGGGCTTTGCGCTTCTCTACTCACCAAACGTCACGGTCATTCTCTTTCCGTCTCGTAGACACGAGCTGAGAAATTGCAAACGTCGAGCAATTGCTCAGAGATGAAAAGTGCCAGCACTGAAAGCTGTTGCTAGCCAGCACCCTTCCTTGGAAGCGCTTTTGTAGCCCTAAGCACACTGGGGCTCTGGGCTTCTCTAGCCACCTAATCTTCTGCTCATCCTCTCGCGCACTCTAAAGAGAGCTCAGGGGAGAAATTGCAAACGTCGAGCAATTGCTCAGAGATGAAAAGTGCCAGCACTGAAAGCTGTTGCTAGCCAGCACCCTTCCTTGGAAGCGCTTTTGTAGGCCTAAGAACACTGGGGCTCTGGGCTTCTCTAGCCACCTCATCTTCTGCTCATCCTCTCGCGCACTCTAAAGAGAGCTCAGGTGAGAAATTGCAAACGTCGAGCAATTGCTCAGAGATGAAAAGTGCCAGCACTGAAAGCTGTTGCTAGCCAGCACCCTTCCTTGGAAGCGCTTTCACAGGCGCAGTAACACTGGGGCTTTGCGCTTCTCTAGCCACCAAACATCACGGTCCTTCTCTTTCCGTCTCGTAGACACGAGCTGAGAAATTGCAAACGTCGAGCAATTGCTCAGAGATGAAAAGCTCCAGCACTGAAAGCTGTTGCTAGCCAGCACCCTTCCTTGGAAGCGCTTTCACAGGCGCAGCAACACTGGGGCTTTGCGCTTCTCTAGCCACCAAACGTCATGGTCCTTCTCTTTCCGTCTCGTAGACACGAGCTGAGAAATTGCAAACGTCGAGCAATTGCTCAGAGATGAAAAGTGCCAGCACTGAAAGCTGTTGCTAGCCAGCACCCTTCCTTGAAGCGATTTCACAGGCGCAGCAACACTGGGGCTTTGCGCTTCTCTAGCCACCAAACGTCACGGTCCTTCTCTTTCCGTCTCGTAGACACGAGATGACAAATTGCAAACGTCGAGCAATTGCTCAGAGATGAAAAGTGCCAGTACTGGAAGCTGTTGCTAGCCAGCACCCTTCCTTGGAAGCGCTTTTGTAGGCCTAAGGACACTGGGGGTCTGGGCTTCTCTAGCCACCTCATCTTCTGCTCATCCTCTCGCGCACTCTAAAGAGAGCTCAGGTGAGAAATTGCAAATGTCGAGCAATTGCTCCGAGATGAAAAGTGCCAGCACTGAAAGCTGTTGCTAGCCAGCACCCTTCCTTGGAAGCGCTTTCACAGGCGCAGCAACACTGGGGCTTTGCGCTTCTCTAGCCACCAAACGTCACGGTCATTCTCTTTCCGTCTCGTAGACACGAGCTGAGAAATTGCAAACGTCGAGCAATTGCTCAGAGATGAAAAGTGCCAGCACTGAAAGCTCTTGCTAGCCAGCACCCTTCCTTGGAAGCGCTTTTGTAGGCCTAAGAACACTGGGGCTCTGGGCTTCTCTAGCCACCTAATCTTCTGCTCATCCTCTCGCGCACTCTAAAGAGAGCTCAGGGGAGAAATTGCAAACGTCGAGCAATTGCTCAGAGATGAAAAGTGCCAGCACTGAAAGCTGTTGCTAGCCAGCACCCTTCCTTGGAAGCGCTTTCACAGGCGCAGTAACACTGGGGCTTTGCGCTTCTCTAGCCACCAAACGTCACGGTCATTCTCTTTCCGTCTCGTAGACACGAGCTGAGAAATTGCAAACGTCGAGCAATTGCTCAGAGATGAAAAGTGCCAGCACTGAAAGCTGTTGCTAGCCAGCACCCTTCCTTGGAAGCGCTTTTGTAGCCCTAAGAACACTGGGGCTCTGGGCTTCTTTAGCCACCTCATCTTCTGCTCATCCTCTCGCGCACTCTAAAGAGAGCTCAGGGGAGAAATTGCAAACGTCGAGCAATTGCTCAGAGATGAAAAGTGCCAGTACTGGAAGCTGTTGCTAGCCAGCACCCTTCCTTGGAAGCGCTTTTGTAGGCCTAAGAACACTGGGGCTCTGGGCTTCTCTAGCCACCTCATCTTCTGCTCATCCTCTCGCGCACTCTAAAGAGAGCTCAGGTGAGAAATTGCAAACGTCGAGCAATTGCTCAGAGATGAAAAGTGCCAGCACTGAAAGCTGTTGCTAGCCAGCACCCTTCCTTGGAAGCGCTTTCACAGGCGCAGTAACACTGGGGCTTTGCGCTTCTCTAGCCACCAAACATCACGGTCCTTCTCTTTCCGTCTCGTAGACACGAGCTGAGAAATTGCAAACGTCGAGCAATTGCTCAGAGATGAAAAGTGCCAGCACTGAAAGCTGTTGCTAGCCAGCACCCTTCCTTGGAAGCGCTTTCACAGGCGCAGCAACAATGGGGCTTTGCGCTTCTCTACTCACCAAAAGTCACGGTCCTTCTCTTTCCGTCTCGTAGACACGAGCTGAGAAATTGCAAACGTCGAGCAATTGCTCAGAGATGAAAAGTGCCAGCACTGAAAGCTGTTGCTAGCCAGCATCCTTCCTTGGAAGCGCTTTCACAGGCGGAGCAACACTGGGGCTTTGCGCTTCTCTACCCACCAAACGTCACGGTCATTCTCTTTCCGTCTCGTAGACACGAGCTGAGAAATTGCAAACGTCGAGCAATTGCTCAGAGATGAAAAGCTCCAGCACTGAAAGCTGTTGCTAGCCAGCACCCTTCCTTGGAAGCGCTTTCACAGGCGCAGCAACACTGGGGCTTTGCGCTTCTCTAGCCACCAAACGTCACGGTCATTCTCTTTCCGTCTCGTAGACACGAGATGACAAATTGCAAACGTCGAGCAATTGCTCAGAGATGAAAAGTGCCAGCACTGAAAGCTGTTGCTAGCCAGCACCCTTCCTTGGAAGCGCTTTCACAGGCGCAGCAACACTGGGGCTTTGCGCTTCTCTACCCACCAAACGTCACGGTCCTTCTCTTTCCGTCTCGTAGACACGAGATGACAAATTGCAAACGTCGAGCAATTGCTCAGAGATGAAAAGTGCCAGTACTGGAAGCTGTTGCTAGCCAGCACCCTTCCTTGGAAGCGCTTTTGTAGGCCTAAGAACAGTGGGGCTCTGGGCTTCTCTAGCCACCTCATCTTCTGCTCATCCTCTCGCGCACTCTAAAGAGAGCTCAGGTGAGAAATTGCAAACGTCGAGCAATTGCTCCGAGATGAAAAGTGCCAGCACTGAAAGCTGTTGCTAGCCAACACCCTTCCTTGGAAGCGCTTTCACAGGCGCAGCAACACTGGGGCTTTGCGCTTCTCTAGCCACCAAACATCACGGTCACTATCTCTCCGTCTCGTAGACACGAGCTGAGAAATTGCAAACGTCGAGCAATTGCTCAGAGATGAAAAGTGCCAGCACTGAAAGCTGTTGCTAGCCAGCACCCTTCCTTGGAAGCGCTTTTGTAGGCCTAAGAACACTGGGGCTCTGGGCTTCTGTAGCCACCTAATCTTCTGCTCATCCTCTCGCGCACTCTAAAGAGAGCTCAGGTGAGAAATTGCAAACGTCGAGCAATTGCTCAGAGATGAAAAGTGCCAGCACTGAAAGCTGTTGCTAGCCAGCACCCTTCCTTGGAAGCGCTTTCACAGGCGCAGCAACACTGGGGCTTTGCGCTTCTCTAGCCACCAAACGTCACGGTCATTCTCTTTCCGTCTCGTAGACACGAGCTGAGAAATTGCAAACGTCGAGCAATTGCTCAGAGATGAAAAGTGCCAGCACTGAAAGCTCTTGCTAGCCAGCCCCCTTCCTTGGAAGCGCTTTTGTAGGCCTAAGAAGACTGGGGCTCTGGGCTTCTCTAGCCACCTCATCTTCTGCTCATCCTCTCGCGCACTCTAAAGAGAGCTCAGGGGAGAAATTGCAAACGTCGAGCAATTGCTCAGAGATGAAAAGTGCCAGCACTGAAAGCTGTTGCTAGCCAGCACCCTTCCTTGGAAGCGCTTTCACAGGCGCAGTAACACTGAGGCTTTGCGCTTCTCTAGCCACCAAACGTCACGGTCATTCTCTTTCCGTCTCGTAGACACGAGCTGAGAAATTGCAAACGTCGAGCAATTGCTCAGAGATGAAAAGTGCCAGCACTGAAAGCTGTTGCTAGCCAGCACCCTTCCTTGGAAGCGCTTTTGTAGCCCTTAGAACACTGGGGCTCTGGGCTTCTCTAGCCACCTCATCTTCTGCTCATCCTCTCGCGCATTCTAAAGAGAGCTCAGGTGAGAAATTGCAAACGTCGAGCAATTGCTCAGAGATGAAAAGTGCCAGCACTGAAAGCTGTTGCTAGCCAGCACCCTTCCTTGGAAGCGCTTTCACAGGCGCAGTAACACTGGGGCTTTGCGCTTCTCTAGCCACCAAACATCACGGTCCTTCTCTTTCCGTCTCGTAGACACGAGCTGAGAAATTGCAAACGTCGAGCAATTGCTCAGAGATGAAAAGCTCCAGCACTGAAAGCTGTTGCTAGCCAGCACCCTTCCTTGGAAGCGCTTTCACAGGCGCAGCAACACTGGGGCTTTGCGCTTCTCTAGCCACCAAACGTCATGGTCCTTCTCTTTCCGTCTCGTAGACACGAGCTGAGAAATTGCAAACGTCGAGCAATTGCTCAGAGATGAAAAGTGCCAGCACTGAAAGCTGTTGCTAGCCAGCACCCTTCCTTGAAGCGATTTCACAGGCGCAGCAACACTGGGGCTTTGCGCTTCTCTAGCCACCAAACGTCACGGTCCTTCTCTTTCCGTCTCGTAGACACGAGATGACAAATTGCAAACGTCGAGCAATTGCTCAGAGATGAAAAGTGCCAGTACTGGAAGCTGTTGCTAGCCAGCACCCTTCCTTGGAAGCGCTTTTGTAGGCCTAAGGACACTGGGGGTCTGGGCTTCTCTAGCCACCTCATCTTCTGCTCATCCTCTCGCGCACTCTAAAGAGAGCTCAGGGGAGAAATTGCAAATGTCGAGCAATTGCTCAGAGATGAAAAGTGCCAGCACTGAAAGCTGTTGCTAGCCAGCACCCTTGCTTGGAAGCGCTTTCACAGGCGCAGTAACACTGGGGCTTTGCGCTTCTCTAGCCACCAAACGTCACTGTCATTCTCTTTCCGTCTCGTAGACACGAGCTGAGAAATCACAAACGTCGAGCAATTGCTCAGAGATGAAAAGTTCCAGCACTGAAAGCTGTTGCTAGCCAGCACCCTTCCTTGGAAGCGCTTTCACAGGCGCAGCAACACTGGGGCTTTGCGCTTCTCCAGCCACCAAACATCACGGTCACTATCTCTCCGTCTCGTAGACACGAGCTGAGAAATTGCAAAAGTCGAGCAATTGCTCAGAGATGAAAAGTGCCAGCACTGAAAGCTGTTGCTAGCCAGCACCCTTCCTTGGAAGCGCTTTTGTAGGCCTAAGAACACTGGGGCTCTGGGCTTCTCTAGCCACCTAATCTTCTGCTCATCCTCTCGCGCACTCTAAAGAGAGCTCAGGGGAGAAATTGCAAACGTCGAGCAATTGCTCCGAGATGAAAAGTGCCAGCACTGAAAGCTCTTGCTAGCCAGCACCCTTCCTTGGAAGCGCTTTCACAGGCGCAGCAACACTGGGGCTTTGCGCTTCTCTAGCCACCAAACGTCACGGTCCTTCTCTTTCCGTCTCGTAGACACGAGCTGAGAAATTGCAAACGTCGAGCAATTGCTCAGAGATGAAAAGTGCCAGCACTGAAAGCTCTTGCTAGCCAGCCCCCTTCCTTGGAAGCGCTTTTGTAGGCCTAAGAAGACTGGGGCTCTGGGCTTCTCTAGCCACCTCATCTTCTGCTCATCCTCTCGCGCACTCTAAAGAGAGCTCAGGTGAGAAATTGCAAACGTCGAGCAATTGCTCAGAGATGAAAAGTGCCAGCACTGAAAGCTCTTGCTAGCCAGCACCCTTTCTTGGAAGCGCTTTCACAGGCGCAGTAACACTGGGGCTTTGCGCTTCTCTAGCCACCAAACTTCACGGTCATTCTCTTTCCGTCTCCTAGACACGAGCTGAGAAATTGCAAACGTCGAGCAATTGCTCAGAGATGAAAAGTGCCAGCACTGAAAGCTCTTGCTAGCCAGCACCCTTCCTTGGAAGCGCTTTTGTAGCCCTTAGAACACTGGGGCTCTGGGCTTCTCTAGCCACCTAATCTTCTGCTCATCCTCTCGCGCACTCTAAAGAGAGCTCAGGGGAGAAATTGCAAACGTCCAGCAATTGCTCAGAGAAGAAAAGTGCCAGCACTGAAAGCTGTTGCTAGCCAGCACCCTTCCTTGGAAGCGCTTTCACAAGCGCAGTAACACTGGGGCTTTGCGCTTCTCTAGCCACCAAACGTCACGGTCCTTGTCTTTCCGTCTCGTAGACACGAGCTGAGAAATTGCAAACGTCGAGCAATTGCTCCGAGATGAAAAGTGCCAGCACTGAAAGCTGTTGCTAGCCAGCACCCTTCCTTGGAAGCGCTTTTGTAGGCCTAAGAACACTGGGGCTCTGGGCTTCTCTAGCCACCTCATCTTCTGCTCATCCTCTCGCACACTCTAAAGAGAGCTCAGGTGAGAAATTGCAAACGTCGAGCAATTGCTCAGAGATGAAAAGTGCCAGCACTGAAAGCTCTTGCTAGCCAGCACCCTTCCTTGGAAGCGCTTTCACAGGCGCAGTAACACTGGGGCTTTGCGCTTCTCTACCCACCAAACGTCACTGTCATTCTCTTTCCGTCTCCTAGACAGGAGCTGAGAAATTGCAAACGTCGAGCAATTGCTCAGAGATGAAAAGTGCCAGCACTGAAAGCTGTTGTTAGCCAGCACCCTTCCTTGGAAGCGCTTTTGTAGGCCTAAGAACACTGGGGCTCTGGGCTTCTCTAGCCACCTCATCTTCTGCTCATCCTCTCGCGCACTCTAAAGAGAGCTCAGGTGAGAAATTGCAAACGTCGAGCAATTGCTCAGAGATGAAAAGTGCCAGCACTGAAAGCTCTTGCTAGCCAGCACCCTTCCTTGGAAGCGCTTTTGTAGGCCTAAGAACACTGGGGCTCTGGGCTTCTCTAGCCACCTAATCTTCTGCTCATCCTCTCGCGCACTCTAAAGAGAGCTCAGGTGAGAAATTGCAAAGGTCGAGCAATTGCTCAGAGATGAAAAGTGCCAGCACTGAAAGCTGTTGCTAGCCAGCACCCTTCCTTGGAAGCGCTTTCACAGGCGCAGTAACACTGGGGCTTTGCGCTTCTCTACCCACCAAACGTCACGGTCCTTCTCTTTCCGTCTCCTAGACACGAGCTGAGAAATTGCAAACGTTGAGCAATTGCTCAGAGATGAAAAGTGCCAGCACTGGAAGCTGTTGCTAGCCAGCACCCTTCCTTGGAAGCGCTTTTGTAGGCCTAAGAACAGTGGGGCTCTGGGCTTCTCTAGCCACCTCATCTTCTGCTCATCCTCTCACGCACTCTAAAGAGAGCTCAGGTGAGAAATTGCAAACGTCGAGCAATTGCTCAGAGATGAAAAGTGCCAACACTGAAAGCTGTTGCTAGCCAGCACCCTTCCTTGGAAGCGCTTTCGCAGGCGCAGCAACACTGGGGCTTTGCGCTTCTCTAGCCACCAAACGTCACGGTCCTTCTCTTTCCGTCTCGTAGACACGAGCTGAGAAATTGCAAACGTCGAGCAATTGCTCAGAGAGGAAAAGTGCCAGCACTGAAAGCTGTTGCTAGCCAGCACCCTTCCTTGGAAGCGCTTTTGTAGGCCTAAGAACACTGGGGCTCTGGGCTTCTTTAGCCACCTCATCTTCTGCTCATCCTCTCGCGCACTCTAAATGGAGCTCAGGGGAGAAATTGCAAACGTCGAGCAATTGCTCAGAGATGAAAAGTGCCAGCACTGAAAGCTGTTGCTAGCCAGCACCCTTCCTTGGAAGCGCTTTTGTAGGCCTAAGAACACTGGGGCTCTGGGCTTCTCTAGCCACCTCATCTTCTGCTCATCCTCTCGCGCACTCTAAAGAGAGCTCAGGTGAGAAATTGCAAACGTCGAGCAATTGCTCAGAGATGAAAAGTGCCAGCACTGGAAGCTGTTGCTAGCCAGCACCCTTCCTTGGAAGCGCTTTTGTAGGCCTAAGAACACTGGGGCTCTGGGCTTCTCTAGCCACCTCATCTTCTGCTCATCCTCTCGCGCACTCTAAAGAGAGCTCAGGGGAGAAAATGCAAACGTCGAGCAATTGCTCAGAGATGAAAAGTGCCAGCACTGAAAGCTGTTGCTAGCCAGCACCCTTCCTTGGAAGCGCTTTTGTAGGCCTAGGAACACTGGGGCTCTGGGCTTCTCTAGCCACCTCACCTTCTGCTCATCCTCTCGCGCACTCTAAAGAGAGCTCAGGTGAGAAATTGCAAACGTCGAGCAATTGCTCAGAGATGAAAAGTGCCAGCACTGAAAGCTGTTGCTAGCCAGCACCCTTCCTTGGAAGCGCTTTTGTAGGCCTAAGAACAGTGGGGCTCTGGGCTTCTTTAGCCACCTCATCTTCTGCTCATCCTCTCGCGCACTCTAAAGAGAGCTCAGGGGAGAAATTGCAAACGTCGAGCAATTGCTCAGAGATGAAAAGTGCCAGCACTGAAAGCTCTTGCTAGCCAGCACCCTTCCTTGGAAGCGCTTTTGTAGGCCTAAGAAGACTGGGGCTCTGGGCTTCTCTAGCCACCTAATCTTCTGCTCATCCTCTCGCGCACTCTAAAGAGAGCTCAGGTGAGAAATTGCAAACGTCGAGCAATTGCTCAGAGATGAAAAGTGCCAGCACTGAAAGCTGTTGCTAGCCAGCACCCTTCCTTGGAAGCGCTTTTGTAGCCCTTAGAACACTGGGGCTCTGGGCTTCTCTAGCCACCTCATCTTCTGCTCATCCTCTCGCGCACTCTAAAGAGAGCTCAGGTGAGAAATTGCAAACGTCGAGCAATTGCTCAGAGATGAAAAGTGCCAACACTGAAAGCTGTTGCTAGCCAGCACCCTTCCTTGGAAGCGCTTTCACAGGCGCAGCAACACTGGGGCTTTGCGCTTCTCTAGCCACCAAACGTCACGGTCATTCTCTTTCCGTCTCGTAGACACGAGCTGAGAAATTGCAAACGTCGAGCAATTGCTCAGAGATGAAAAGTGCCAGCACTGAAAGCTGTTGCTAGCCAGCACCCTTCCTTGGAAGCGCTTTTGTAGGCCTAAGAACAGTGGGGCTCTGGGCTTCTTTAGCCACCTCATCTTCTGCTCATCCTCTCGCGCACTCTGAAGAGAGCTCAGGTGAGAAATTGGAAACGTAGAGCAATTGCTCAGAGATGAAAAGTGCCAGCACTGAAAGCTGTTGCTAGCCAGCACCCTTCCTTGGAAGCGCTTTCACAAGCGCAGTAACACTGGGGCTTTGCGCTTCTCTAGCCACCAAACGTCACGGTCATTCTCTTTCCGTCTCGTAGACACGAGCTGAGAAATTGCAAACGTCCAGCAATTGCTCAGAGATGAAAAGTGCCAGCACTGAAAGCTCTTGCTAGCCAGCACCCTTCCTTGGAAGCGCTTTTGTAGGCCTAAGAACACTGGGGCTCTGGGCTTCTCTAGCCACCTAATCTTCTGCTCATCCTCTCGCGCACTCTAAAGAGAGCTCAGGTGAGAAATTGCAAACGTCGAGCAATTGCTCAGAGATGAAAAGTGCCAGCACTGAAAGCTGTTGCTAGCCAGCACCCTTCCTTGGAAGCGCTTTTGTAGGCCTAAGAACACTGGGGCTCTGGGCTTCTTTAGCCACCTCATCTTCTGCTCATCCTCTCGCGCACTCTGAAGAGAGCTCAGGTGAGAAATTGCGAACGTCGAGCAATTGCTCAGAGATGAAAAGTTCCAGCACTGAAAGCTGTTGCTAGCCAGCACCCTTCCTTGGAAGCGCTTTCACAGGCGCAGTAACACTGGGGCTTTGCGCTTCTCTACCCAACAAACGTCACGGTGCTTCTCTTTCCGTCTCGTAGACACGAGATGACAAATTGCAAACGTCGAGCAATTGCTCAGAGATGAAAAGTGCCAGCACTGAAAGCTGTTGCTAGCCAGCACCCTTCCTTGGAAGCGCTTTCACAGGCGCAGCAACACTGGGGCTTTGCGCTTCTCTAGCCACCAAACGTCACGGTCCTTGTCTTTCCGTCTCGTAGACACGAGCTGAGAAATTGCAAACGTCGAGCAATTGCTCAGAGATGAAAAGTGCCAGCACTGAAAGCTGTTGCTAGCCAGCACCCTTCCTTGGAAGCGCTTTTGTAGCCCTAAGCACACTGGGGCTCTGGGCTTCTCTAGCTACCTCATCTTCTGCTCATCCTCTCGCGCACTCTAAAGAGAGCTCAGGGGAGAAATTGCAAACGTCGAGCAATTGTTCAGAGATGAAAAGTGCCAGCACTGAAAGCTGTTGCTAGCCAGCACCCTTCCTTGGAAGCGCTTTTGTAGGCCTAAGCACACTGGGGCTCTGGGCTTCTCTAGCCACCTCATCTTCTGCTCATCCTCTCGCGCACTCTAAAGAGAGCTCAGGTGAGAAATTGCAAACGTCGAGCAATTGCTCAGAGATGAAAAGTGCCAACACTGAAAGCTGTTGCTAGCCAGCACCCTTCCTTGGAAGCGCTTTCACAGGCGCAGCAACACTGGGGCTTTGCGCTTCTCTAGCCACCAAACGTCACGGTCATTCTCTTTCCGTCTCGTAGACACGAGCTGAGAAATTGCAAACGTCGAGCAATTGCTCAGAGATGAAAAGTGCCAGCACTGAAAGCTGTTGCTAGCCAGCACCCTTCCTTGGAAGCGCTTTTGTAGGCCTAAGAACAGTGGGGCTCTGGGCTTCTCTAGCCACCTAATCTTCTGCTCATCCTCTCGCGCAGTCTAAAGAGAGCTCAGGGGAGAAATTGCAAACGTCGAGCAATTGCTCAGAGATGAAAAGTGCCAGCACTGAAAGCTGTTGCTAGCCAGCACCCTTCCTTGGAAGCGCTTTTGTAGGCCTAAGAACACTGGGGCTCTGGGCTTCTCTAGCCACCTCATCTTCTGCTCATCCTCTCGCGCACTCTAAAGAGAGCTCAGGTGAGAAATTGCAAACGTTGAGCAATTGCTCAGAGATGAAAAGTGCCAGCACTGAAAGCTGTTGCTAGCCAGCACCCTTCCTTGGAAGCGCTTTTGTAGGCCTAAGAACACTGGGGCTCTGGGCTTCTCTAGCCACCTCATCTTCTGCTCATCCTCTCGCGCACTCTAAAGAGAGCTCAGGTGAGAAATTGCAAACGTCGAGCAATTGCTCAGAGATGAAAAGTGCCAGCACTGAAAGCTGTTGCTAGCCAGCACCCTTCCTTGGAAGCGCTTTCACAGGCGCAGCAACACTGGGGCTTTGCGCTTCTCTACTCACCAAACGTCACGGTCATTCTCTTTCCGTCTCGTAGACACGAGCTGAGAAATTGCAAACGTCGAGCAATTGCTCAGAGATGAAAAGTGCCAGCACTGAAAGCTGTTGCTAGCCAGCACCCTTCCTTGGAAGCGCTTTTGTAGCCCTAAGCACACTGGGGCTCTGGGCTTCTCTAGCCACCTAATCTTCTGCTCATCCTCTCGCGCACTCTAAAGAGAGCTCAGGGGAGAAATTGCAAACGTCGAGCAATTGCTCAGAGATGAAAAGTGCCAGCACTGAAAGCTGTTGCTAGCCAGCACCCTTCCTTGGAAGCGCTTTTGTAGGCCTAAGAACACTGGGGCTCTGGGCTTCTCTAGCCACCTCATCTTCTGCTCATCCTCTCGCGCACTCTAAAGAGAGCTCAGGTGAGAAATTGCAAACGTCGAGCAATTGCTCAGAGATGAAAAGTGCCAGCACTGAAAGCTGTTGCTAGCCAGCACCCTTCCTTGGAAGCGCTTTTGTAGGCCTAAGCACACTGGGGCTCTGGGCTTCTCTAGCCACCTCATCTTCTGCTGATCCTCTCGCGCACTCTAAAGAGAGCTCAGGTGAGAAATTGCAAACGTCGAGCAATTGCTCAGAGATGAAAAGTGCCAACACTGAAAGCTGTTGCTAGCCAGCACCCTTCCTTGGAAGCGCTTTCACAGGCGCAGCAACACTGGGGCTTTGCGCTTCTCTAGCCACCAAACGTCACGGTCATTCTCTTTCCGTCTCGTAGACACGAGCTGAGAAATTGCAAACGTCGAGCAATTGCTCAGAGATGAAAAGTGCCAGCACTGAAAGCTGTTGCTAGCCAGCACCCTTCCTTGGAAGCGCTTTTGTAGGCCTAAGAACACTGGGGCTCTGGGCTTCTCTAGCCACCTCATCTTCTGCTCATCCTCTCGCGCACTCTAAAGAGAGCTCAGGGGAGAAATTGCAAACGTCGAGCAATTGCTCAGAGAGGAAAAGTGCCAGCACTGAAAGCTGTTGCTAGCCAGCACCCTTCCTTGGAAGCGCTTTTGTAGCCCTTAGAACACTGGGGCTCTGGGCTTCTCTAGCCACCTCATCTTCTGCTCATCCTCTCGCGCACTCTAAAGAGAGCTCAGGGGAGAAATTGCAAACGTTGAGCAATTGCTCAGAGATGAAAAGTGCCAGCACTGAAAGCTGTTGCTAGCCAGCACCCTTCCTTGGAAGCGCTTTCACAGGCGCAGTAACACTGGGGCTTTGCGCTTCTCTAGCCACCAAACGTCACGGTCACTATCTCTCCGTCTCGTAGACACGAGCTGAGAAATTGCAAACGTCGAGCAATTGCTCAGAGAGGAAAAGTGCCAGCACTGAAAGCTGTTGCTAGCCAGCACCCTTCCTTGGAAGCGCTTTTGTAGGCCTAAAGAACACTGGGGCTCTGGGCTTCTTTAGCCACCTCATCTTCTGCTCATCCTCTCGCGCACTCTAAATGGAGCTCAGGGGAGAAATTGCAAACGTCGAGCAATTGCTCAGAGATGAAAAGTGCCAGCACTGAAAGCTGTTGCTAGCCAGCACCCTTCCTTGGAAGCGCTTTTGTAGGCCTAAGAACACTGGGGCTCTGGGCTTCTCTAGCCACCTCATCTTCTGCTCATCCTCTCGCGCACTCTAAAGAGAGCTCAGGTGAGAAATTGCAAATGTCGAGCAATTGCTCAGAGAGGAAAAGTGCCAGCACTGAAAGCTGTTGCTAGCCAGCACCCTTCCTTGGAAGCGCTTTTGTAGGCCTAAGAACACTGGGGCTCTGGGCTTCTTTAGCCACCTCATCTTCTGCTCATCCTCTCGCGCACTCTAAAGAGAGCTCAGGGGAGAAATTGCAAACGTCGAGCAATTGCTCAGAGATGAAAAGTGCCAGCACTGAAAGCTCTTGCTAGCCAGCACCCTTCCTTGGAAGCGCTTTTGTAGGCCTAAGAACACTGGGGCTCTGGGCTTCTCTAGCCACCTCATCTTCTGCTCATCCTCTCGCGCACTCTAAAGAGAGCTCAGGGGAGAAATTGCAAACGTTGAGCAATTGCTCAGAGATGAAAAGTGCCAGCACTGAAAGCTGTTGCTAGCCAGCACCCTTCCTTGGAAGCGCTTTTGTAGGCCTAAGCACACTGGGGCTCTGGGCTTCTCTAGCCACCTCATCTTCTGCTCATCCTCTCGCGCACTCTAAAGAGAGCTCAGGGGAGAAATTGCAAACGTCGAGCAATTGCTCCGAGATGAAAAGTGCCAGCACTGAAAGCTGTTGCTAGCCAGCACCCTTCCTTGGAAGCGCTTTCACAGGCGCAGCAACACTGGGGCTTTGCGCTTCTCTAGCCACCAAACGTCACGGTCCTTCTCTTTCCGTCTTGTAGACACGAGCTGAGAAATTGCAAACGTCGAGCAATTGCTCAGAGATGAAAAGTGCCAGCACTGAAAGCTGTTGCTAGCCAGCACCCTTCCTTGGAAGCGCTTTTGTAGGCCTAAGAACTCTGGGGCTCTGGGCTTCTCTAGCCACCTAATCTTCTGCTCATCCTCTCGCGCACTCTAAAGAGAGCTCAGGGGAGAAATTGCAAACATCGAGCAATTGCTCAGAGATGAAAAGTGCCAGCACTGAAAGCTGTTGCTAGCCAGCACCCTTCCTTGGAAGCGCTTTTGTAGGCCTAAGAACAGTGGGGCTCTGGGCTTCTTTAGCCACCTCATCTTCTGCTCATCCTCTCGCGCACTCTGAAGAGAGCTCAGGTGAGAAATTGCAAACGTCGAGCAATTGCTCAGAGATGAAAAGTGCCAGCACTGAAAGCTGTTGCTAGCCAGCACCCTTCCTTGGAAGCGCTTTCACAGGCGCAGTAACACTGGGGCTTTGCGCTTCTCTAGCCACCAAACTTCACGGTCATTCTCTTTCCGTCTCGTAGACACGAGCTGAGAAATTGCAAACGTCGAGCAATTGCTCAGAGAGGAAAAGTGCCAGCACTGAAAGCTGTTGCTAGCCAGCACCCTTCCTTGGAAGCGCTTTTGTAGGCCTAAGAACACTGGGGCTCTGGGCTTCTCTAGCCACCTCATCTTCTGCTCATCCTCTCGCGCACTCTAAAGAGAGCTCAGGGGAGAAATTGCAAACGTCGAGCAATTGCTCAGAGATGAAAAGTGCCAGCACTGAAAGCTCTTGCTAGCCAGCACCCTTCCTTGGAAGCGCTTTTGTAGGCCTAAGAACACTGGGGCTCTGGGCTTCTCTAGCCACCTCATCTTCTGCTCATCCTCTCGCGCACTCTAAAGAGAGCTCAGGTGAGAAATTGCAAACGTCGAGCAATTGCTCAGAGATGAAAAGTGCCAACACTGAAAGCTGTTGCTAGCCAGCACCCTTCCTTGGAAGCGCTTTTGTAGGCCTAAGAACACTGGGGCTCTGGGCTTCTCTAGCCACCTCATCTTCTGCTCATCCTCTCGCGCACTCTAAAGAGAGCTCAGGGGAGAAATTGCAAACGTCGAGCAATTGCTCAGAGATGAAAAGTGCCAGCACTGAAAGCTGTTGCTAGCCAGCACCCTTCCTTGGAAGCGCTTTCACAGGCGCAGCAACACTGGGGCTTTGCGCTTCTCTACTCACCAAACGTCACGGTCATTCTCTTTCCGTCTCGTAGACACGAGATGACAAATTGCAAACGTCGAGCAATTGCTCAGAGATGAAAAGTGCCAGCACTGAAAGCTGTTGCTAGCCAACACCCTTCCTTGGAAGCGCTTTTGTAACCCTAAGCACACTGGGGCTCTGGGCTTCTCTAGCCACCTAATCTTCTGCTCATCCTCTCGCGCACTCTAAAGAGAGCTTTAGGGAGAAATTGCAAACGTCGAGCAATTGCTCAGAGATGAAAAGTGCCAGCACTGAAAGCTGTTGCTAGCCAGCACCCTTCCTTGGAAGCGCTTTTGTAGGCCTAAGCACACTGGGGCTCTGGGCTTCTCTAGCCACCTCATCTTCTGCTGATCCTCTCGCGCACTCTAAAGAGAGCTCAGGTGAGAAATTGCAAACGTCGAGCAATTGCTCAGAGATGAAAAGTGCCAACACTGAAAGCTGTTGCTAGCCAGCACCCTTCCTTGGAAGCGCTTTCACAGGCGCAGCAACACTGGGGCTTTGCGCTTCTCTAGCCACCAAACGTCACGGTCCTTCTCTTTCCGTCTCGTAGACAGGAGCTGAGAAATTGCAAACGTCGAGCAATTGCTCAGAGATGAAAAGTGCCAGCACTGAAAGCTCTTGCTAGCCAGCACCCTTCCTTGGAAGCGCTTTTGTAGGCCTAAGAACACTGGGGCTCTGGGCTTCTCTAGCCACCTCATCTTCTGCTCATCCTCTCGCGCAGTCTAAAGAGAGCTCAGGGGAGAAATTGCAAACGTCGAGCAATTGCTCAGAGAGGAAAAGTGCCAGCACTGAAAGCTGTTGCTAGCCAGCACCCTTCCTTGGAAGCGCTTTTGTAGCCCTTAGAACACTGGGGCTCTGGGCTTCTCTAGCCACCTCATCTTCTGCTCATCCTCTCGCGCACTCTAAAGAGAGCTCAGGGGAGAAATTGCAAACGTTGAGCAATTGCTCAGAGATGAAAAGTGCCAGCACTGAAAGCTGTTGCTAGCCAGCACCCTTCCTTGGAAGCGCTTTCACAGGCGCAGTAACACTGGGGCTTTGCGCTTCTCTAGCCACCAAACGTCACGGTCACTATCTCTCCGTCTCGTAGACACGAGCTGAGAAATTGCAAACGTCGAGCAATTGCTCAGAGAGGAAAAGTGCAAGCACTGAAAGCTGTTGCTAGCCAGCACCCTTCCTTGGAAGCGCTTTTGTAGGCCTAAAGAACACTGGGGCTCTGGGCTTCTTTAGCCACCTCATCTTCTGCTCATCCTCTCGCGCACTCTAAATGGAGCTCAGGGGAGAAATTGCAAACGTCGAGCAATTGCTCAGAGATGAAAAGTGCCAGCACTGAAAGCTGTTGCTAGCCAGCACCCTTCCTTGGAAGCGCTTTTGTAGGCCTAAGAACCCTGGGGCTCTGGGCTTCTCTAGCCACCTAATCTTCTGCTCATCCTCTCGCGCACTCTAAAGAGAGCTCAGGGGAGAAATTGCAAATGTCGAGCAATTGCTCAGAGAGGAAAAGTGCCAGCACTGAAAGCTGTTGCTAGCCAGCACCCTTCCTTGGAAGCGCTTTTGTAGGCCTAAGAACACTGGGGCTCTGGGCTTCTTTAGCCACCTCATCTTCTGCTCATCCTCTCGCGCACTCTAAAGAGAGCTCAGGGGAGAAATTGCAAACGTCGAGCAATTGCTCAGAGATGAAAAGTGCCAGCACTGAAAGCTCTTGCTAGCCAGCACCCTTCCTTGGAAGCGCTTTTGTAGGCCTAAGAACACTGGGGCTCTGGGCTTCTCTAGCCACCTCATCTTCTGCTCATCCTCTCGCGCACTCTAAAGAGAGCTCAGGTGAGAAATTGCAAACGTTGAGCAATTGCTCAGAGATGAAAAGTGCCAGCACTGAAAGCTGTTGCTAGCCAGCACCCTTCCTTGGAAGCGCTTTTGTAGGCCTAAGCACACTGGGGCTCTGGGCTTCTCTAGCCACCTCATCTTCTGCTCATCCTCTCGCGCACTCTAAAGAGAGCTCAGGGGAGAAATTGCAAACGTCGAGCAATTGCTCCGAGATGAAAAGTGCCAGCACTGAAAGCTGTTGCTAGCCAGCACCCTTCCTTGGAAGCGCTTTCACAGGCGCAGCAACACTGGGGCTTTGCGCTTCTCTAGCCACCAAACGTCACGGTCCTTCTCTTTCCGTCTCGTAGACACGAGCTGAGAAATTGCAAACGTCGAGCAATTGCTCAGAGATGAAAAGTGCCAGCACTGAAAGCTGTTGCTAGCCAGCACCCTTCCTTGGAAGCGCTTTTGTAGGCCTAAGAACACTGGGGCTCTGGGCTTCTCTAGCCACCTAATCTTCTGCTCATCCTCTCGCGCACTCTAAAGAGAGCTCAGGGGAGAAATTGCAAACATCGAGCAATTGCTCAGAGATGAAAAGTGCCAGCACTGAAAGCTGTTGCTAGCCAGCACCCTTCCTTGGAAGCGCTTTTGTAGGCCTAAGAACAGTGGGGCTCTGGGCTTCTTTAGCCACCTCATCTTCTGCTCATCCTCTCGCGCACTCTGAAGAGAGCTCAGGTGAGAAATTGCAAACGTCGAGCAATTGCTCAGAGATGAAAAGTGCCAGCACTGAAAGCTGTTGCTAGCCAGCACCCTTCCTTGGAAGCGCTTTCACAGGCGCAGTAACACTGGGGCTTTGCGCTTCTCTAGCCACCAAACGTCACGGTCCTTCTCTTTCCGTCTCGTAGACACGAGCTGAGAAATTGCAAACGTCGAGCAATTGCTCAGAGAGGAAAAGTGCCAGCACTGAAAGCTGTTGCTAGCCAGCACCCTTCCTTGGAAGCGCTTTTGTAGCCCTTAGAACAGTGGGGCTCTGGGCTTCTCTAGCCACCTCATCTTCTGCTCATCCTCTCGCGCACTCTAAAGAGAGCTCAGGGGAGAAATTGCAAACGTCGAGCAATTGCTCAGAGATGAAAAGTGCCAGCACTGGAAGCTGTTGCTAGCCAGCACCCTTCCTTGGAAGCGCTTTTGTAGGCCTAAGAACACTGGGGCTCTGGGCTTCTCTAGCCACCTCATCTTCTGCTCATCCTCTCGCGCACTCTAAAGAGAGCTCAGGTGAGAAATTGCAAACGTCGAGCAATTGCTCAGAGATGAAAAGTGCCAGCACTGAAAGCTGTTGCTAGCCAGCACCCTTCCTTGGAAGCGCTTTCACAAGCGAAGTAACACTGGGGCTTTGCGCTTCTCTACCCACCAAACATCACGGTGCTTCTCTTTCCGTCTCGTAGACACGAGCTGAGAAATTGCAAACGTCGAGCAATTGCTCAGAGATGAAAAGTGCCAGCACTGAAAGCTGTTGCTAGCCAGCACCCTTCCTTGGAAGCGCTTTTGTAGGCCTAAGAACACTGGGGCTCTGGGCTTCTCTAGCCACCTCATCTTCTGCTCATCCTCTCGCGCACTCTAAAGAGAGCTCAGGTGAGAAATTGCAAACGTCGAGCAATTGCTCAGAGATGAAAAGTGCCAGCACTGAAAGCTGTTGCTAGCCAGCACCCTTCCTTGGAAGCGCTTTCACAGGCGCAGCAACACTGGGGCTTTGCGCTTCTCTAGCCACCAAACGTCACGGTCATTCTCTTTCCGTCTCGTAGACACGAGCTGAGAAATTGCAAACGTCGAGCAATTGCTCAGAGATGAAAAGTGCCAGCACTGAAAGCTCTTGCTAGCCAGCACCCTTCCTTGGAAGCGCTTTTGTAGCCCTAAGCACACTGGGGCTCTGGGCTTCTCTAGCCACCTAATCTTCTGCTCATCCTCTCACGCACTCTAAAGAGAGCTCAGGGGAGAAATTGCAAACGTCGAGCAATTGCTCAGAGATGAAAAGTGCCAGCACTGAAAGCTGTTGCTAGCCAGCACCCTTCCTTGGAAGCGCTTTTGTAGGCCTAAGAACACTGGGGCTCTGGGCTTCTCTAGCCACCTCATCTTCTGCTCATCCTCTCGCGCACTCTAAAGAGAGCTCAGGGGAGAAATTGCAAACGTCGAGCAATTGCTCAGAGATGAAAAGTGCCAGCACTGAAAGCTGTTGCTAGCCAGCACCCTTCCTTGGAAGCGCTTTTGTAGGCCTAAGAACACTGGGGCTCTGGGCTTCTCTAGCCACCTCATCTTCTGCTCATCCTCTCGCGCACTCTAAAGAGAGCTCAGGTGAGAAATTGCAAACGTCGAGCAATTGCTCAGAGATGAAAAGTGCCAGCACTGAAAGCTCTTGCTAGCCAGCACCCTTCCTTGGAAGCGCTTTCACAGGCGCAGCAACACTGGGGCTTTGCGCTTCTCTACTCACCAAACGTCACGGTCATTCTCTTTCCGTCTCGTAGACACGAGCTGAGAAATTGCAAACGTCGAGCAATTGCTCAGAGATGAAAAGTGCCAGCACTGAAAGCTGTTGCTAGCCAGCACCCTTCCTTGGAAGCGCTTTTGTAGCCCTAAGCACACTGGGGCTCTGGGCTTCTCTAGCCACCTAATCTTCTGCTCATCCTCTCACGCACTCTAAAGAGAGCTCAGGGGAGAAATTGCAAACGTCGAGCAATTGCTCAGAGATGAAAAGTGCCAGCACTGAAAGCTGTTGCTAGCCAGCACCCTTCCTTGGAAGCGCTTTTGTAGGCCTAAGAACACTGGGGCTCTGGGCTTCTCTAGCCACCTCATCTTCTGCTCATCCTCTCGCGCACTCTAAAGAGAGCTCAGGTGAGAAATTGCAAACGTCGAGCAATTGTTCAGAGATGAAAAGTGCCAGCACTGAAAGCTGTTGCTAGCCAGCACCCTTCCTTGGAAGCGCTTTTGTAGCCCTAAGCACACTGGGGCTCTGGGCTTCTCTAGCCACCTCATCTTCTGCTCATCCTCTCGCGCACTCTAAAGAGAGCTCAGGGGAGAAATTGCAAACGTCGAGCAATTGCTCAGAGATGAAAAGTGCCAGCACTGAAAGCTGTTGCTAGCCAGCACCCTTCCTTGGAAGCGCTTTCACAGGCGCAGCAACACTGGGGCTTTGCGCTTCTCTAGCCACCAAACGTCACGGTCATTCTCTTTCCGTCTCGTAGACACGAGCTGAGAAATTGCAAACGTCGAGCAATTGCTCAGAGATGAAAAGTGCCAGCACTGAAAGCTCTTGCTAGCCAGCACCCTTCCTTGGAAGCGCTTTTGTAGGCCTAAGAACACTGGGGCTCTGGGCTTCTCTAGCCACCTCATCTTCTGCTCATCCTCTCGCGCACTCTAAAGAGAGCTCAGGGGAGAAATTGCAAACGTCGAGCAATTGCTCAGAGAGGAAAAGTGCCAGCACTGAAAGCTGTTGCTAGCCAGCACCCTTCCTTGGAAGCGCTTTTGTAGCCCTTAGAACACTGGGGCTCTGGGCTTCTCTAGCCACCTAATCTTCTGCTCATCCTCTCGCGCACTCTAAAGAGAGCTCAGGGGAGAAATTGCAAACGTTGAGCAATTGCTCAGAGATGAAAAGTGCCAGCACTGAAAGCTGTTGCTAGCCAGCACCCTTCCTTGGAAGCGCTTTTGTAGGCCTAAGAACACTGGGGCTCTGGGCTTCTCTAGCCACCTCATCTTCTGCTCATCCTCTCGCGCACTCTGAAGAGAGCTCAGGTGAGAAATTGCAAACGACGAGCAATTGCTCAGAGATGAAAAGTGCCAGCACTGAAAGCTGTTGCTAGCCAGCACCCTTCCTTGGAAGCGCTTTTGTAGGCCTAAGAACACTGGGGCTCTGGGCTTCTCTAGCCACCTCATCTTCTGCTGATCCTCTCGCGCACTCTAAAGAGAGCTCAGGGGAGAAATTGCAAACGTCGAGCAATTGCTCAGAGATGAAAAGTGCCAGCACTGAAAGCTCTTGCTAGCCAGCACCCTTCCTTGGAAGCGCTTTTGTAGGCCTAAGAACACTGGGGCTCTGGGCTTCTCTAGCCACCTCATCTTCTGCTCATCCTCTCGCGCACTCTGAAGAGAGCTCAGGTGAGAAATTGCAAACGTCCAGCAATTGCTCAGAGATGAAAAGTGCCAGCACTGAAAGCTGTTGCTAGCCAGCACCCTTCCTTGGAAGCGCTTTTGTAGGCCTAAGAACACTGGGGCTCTGGGCTTCTCTAGCCACCTCATCTTCTGCTCATCCTCTCGCGCACTCTAAAGAGAGCTCAGGTGAGAAATTGCAAACGTCGAGCAATTGCTCAGAGATGAAAAGTGCCAGCACTGAAAGCTGTTGCTAGCCAGCACCCTTCCTTGGAAGCGCTTTCACAGGCGCAGCAACACTGGGGCTTTGCGCTTCTCTAGCCACCAAACATCACGGTCACTATCTCTCCGTCTCGTAGACACGAGCTGAGAAATTGCAGACGTCGAGCAATTGCTCAGAGATGAAAAGTGCCAGCACTGAAAGCTGTTGCTAGCCAGCACCCTTCCTTGGAAGCGCTTTTGTAGGCCTAAGAACACTGGGGCTCTGGGCTTCTCTAGCCACCTAATCTTCTGCTCATCCTCTCGCGCAGTCTAAAGAGAGCTCAGGTGAGAAATTGCAAACGTCGAGCAATTGCTCCGAGATGAAAAGTGCCAGCACTGAAAGCTGTTGCTAGCCAGCACCCTTCCTTCGAAGCGCTTTCACAGGCGCAGCAACACTGGGGCTTTGCGCTTCTCTAGCCACCAAACGTCACGGTCCTTCTCTTTCCGTCTCGTAGACACGAGCTGAGAAATTGCAAACGTCGAGCAATTGCTCAGAGATGAAAAGTGCCAGCACTGAAAGCTGTTGCTAGCCAGCACCCTTCCTTGGAAGCGCTTTTGTAGGCCTAAGAACACTGGGGCTCTGGGCTTCTCTAGCCACCTAATCTTCTGCTCATCCTCTCGCGCACTCTAAAGAGAGCTCAGGGGAGAAATTGCAAACGTCGAGCAATTGCTCAGAGATGAAAAGTGCCAGCACTGAAAGCTGTTGCTAGCCAGCACCCTTCCTTGGAAGCGCTTTTGTAGGCCTAAGAACACTGGGGCTCTGGGCTTCTCTAGCCACCTAATCTTCTGCTCATCCTCTCGCGCACTCTAAAGAGAGCTCAGGGGAGAAATTGCAAACGTCGAGCAATTGCTCAGAGATGAAAAGTGCCAGCACTGAAAGCTGTTGCTAGCCAGCACCCTTCCTTGGAAGCGCTTTCACAGGCGCAGTAACACTGGGGCTTTGCGCTTCTCTACCCACCAAACATCACGGTCCTTCTCTTTCCGTCTCGTAGACACGAGCTGAGAAATTGCAAACGTCGAGCAATTGCTCAGAGATGAAAAGTGCCAGCACTGAAAGCTGTTGCTAGCCAGCACCCTTCCTTGGAAGCGCTTTCACAGGCGCAGCAACACTGGGGCTTTGCGCTTCTCTAGCCACCAAACGTCACGGTCCTTCTCTTTCCGTCTCGTAGACACGAGCTGAGAAATTGCAAACGTCGAGCAATTGCTCAGAGATGAAAAGTGCCAGCACTGAAAGCTGTTGCTAGCCAGCACCCTTCCTTGGAAGCGCTTTCACAGGCGCAGCAACACTGGGGCTTTGCGCTTCTCTACCCACCAAACGTCACGGTCCTTCTCTTTCCGTCTCGTAGACACGAGCTGAGAAATTGCAAACGTCGAGCAATTGCTCAGAGATGAAAAGTGCCAGTACTGGAAGCTGTTGCTAGCCAGCACCCTTCCTTGGAAGCGCTTTTGTAGCCCTTAGAACACTGGGGCTCTGGGCTTCTCTAGCCACCTAATCTTCTGCTCATCCTCTCGCGCACTCTAAAGAGAGCTCAGGGGAGAAATTGCAAACGTCGAGCAATTGCTCAGAGATGAAAAGTGCCAGCACTGGAAGCTGTTGCTAGCCAGCACCCTTTCTTGGAAGCGCTTTCACAGGCGCAGTAACACTGGGGCTTTGCGCTTCTCTAGCCACCAAACTTCACGGTCATTCTCTTTCCGTCTCCTAGACACGAGCTGAGAAATTGCAAACGTCGAGCAATTGCTCAGAGAGGAAAAGTGCCAGCACTGAAAGCTGTTGCTAGCCAGCACCCTTCCTTGGAAGCGCTTTTGTAGGCCTAAGAACACTGGGGCTCTGGGCTTCTTTAGCCACCTCATCTTCTGCTCATCCTCTCGCGCACTCTAAATGGAGCTCAGGTGAGAAATTGCAAACGTCGAGCAATTGCTCAGAGATGAAAAGTGCCAACACTGAAAGCTGTTGCTAGCCAGCACCCTTCCTTGGAAGCGCTTTTGTAGGCCTAAGAACACTGGGGCTCTGGGCTTCTCTAGCCACCTCATCTTCTGCTCATCCTCTCGCGCACTCTAAAGAGAGCTCAGGTGAGAAATTGCAAACGTCGAGCAATTGCTCAGAGATGAAAAGTGCCAGCACTGAAAGCTGTTGCTAGCCAGCACCCTTCCGTGGAAGCGCTTTCACAGGCGCAGTAACACTGGGGCTTTGCGCTTCTCTAGCCACCAAACTTCACGGTCATTCTCTTTCCGTCTCGTAGACACGAGATGACAAATTGCAAACGTCGAGCAATTGCTCAGAGATGAAAAGTGCCAGTACTGGAAGCTGTTGCTAGCCAGCACCCTTCCTTGGAAGCGCTTTTGTAGCCCTTAGAACACTGGGGCTCTGGGCTTCTCTAGCCACCTAATCTTCTGCTCATCCTCTCGCGCACTCTAAAGAGAGCTCAGGTGAGAAATTGCAAACGTCCAGCAATTGCTCAGAGAAGAAAAGTGCCAGCACTGAAAGCTGTTGCTAGCCAGCACCCTTCCTTGGAAGCGCTTTCACAAGCGCAGTAACACTGGGGCTTTGCGCTTCTCTAGCCACCAAACGTCACTGTCATTCTCTTTCCGTCTCGTAGACACGAGCTGAGAAATTGCAAACGTCGAGCAATTGCTCAGAGATGAAAAGTGCCAGCACTGAAAGCTGTTGCTAGCCAGCACCCTTCCTTGGAAGCGCTTTTGTAGGCCTAAGAACACTGGGGCTCTGGGCTTCTCTAGCCACCTAATCTTCTGCTCATCCTCTCGCGCAGTCTAAAGAGAGCTCAGGTGAGAAATTGCAAACGTCGAGCAATTGCTCAGAGATGAAAAGTGCCAACACTGAAAGCTGTTGCTAGCCAGCACCCTTCCTTGGAAGCGCTTTCGCAGGCGCAGCAACACTGGGGCTTTGCGCTTCTCTAGCCACCAAACGTCACGGTCCTTCTCTTTCCGTCTCGTAGACACGAGCTGAGAAATTGCAAACGTCGAGCAATTGCTCAGAGAGGAAAAGTGCCAGCACTGAAAGCTGTTGCTAGCCAGCACCCTTCCTTGGAAGCGCTTTTGTAGGCCTAAGAACAGTGGGGCTCTGGGCTTCTTTAGCCACCTCATCTTCTGCTCATCCTCTCGCGCACTCTAAATGGAGCTCAGGTGAGAAATTGCAAACGTCGAGCAATTGCTCAGAGATGAAAAGTGCCAGTACTGGAAGCTGTTGCTAGCCAGCACCCTTCCTTGGAAGCGCTTTTGTAGGCCTAAGAACACTGGGGCTCTGGGCTTCTCTAGCCACCTCATCTTCTGCTCATCCTCTCGCGCACTCTAAAGAGAGCTCAGGGGAGAAATTGCAAACGTCGAGCAATTGCTCAGAGATGAAAAGTGCCAGCACTGAAAGCTGTTGCTAGCCAGCACCCTTCCTTGGAAGCGCTTTCACAGGCGCAGTAACACTGGGGCTTTGCGCTTCTCTAGCCACCAAACATCACGGTCCTTCTCTTTCCGTCTCGTAGACACGAGCTGAGAAATTGCAAACGTCGAGCAATTGCTCAGAGATGAAAAGTGCCAGCACTGAAAGCTGTTGCTAGCCAGCACCCTTCCTTGGAAGCGCTTTTGTAGGCCTAAGAACACTGGGGCTCTGGGCTTCTCTAGCCACCTCATCTTCTGCTCATCCTCTCGCGCACTCTAAAGAGAGCTCAGGGGAGAAATTGCAAACGTCGAGCAATTGCTCAGAGATGAAAAGTGCCAACACTGAAAGCTGTTGCTAGCCAGCACCCTTCCTTGGAAGCGCTTTCGCAGGCGCAGCAACACTGGGGCTTTGCGCTTCTCTAGCCACCAAACGTCACGGTCCTTCTCTTTCCGTCTCGTAGACACGAGCTGAGAAATTGCAAACGTCGAGCAATTGCTCAGAGATGAAAAGTGCCAGCACTGAAAGCTGTTGCTAGCCAGCACCCTTCCTTGGAAGCGCTTTTGTAGGCCTAAGAACACTGGGGCTCTGGGCTTCTTTAGCCACCTCATCTTCTGCTCATCCTCTCGCGCACTCTAAATGGAGCTCAGGTGAGAAATTGCAAACGTCGAGCAATTGCTCAGAGATGAAAAGTGCCAGTACTGGAAGCTGTTGCTAGCCAGCACCCTTCCTTGGAAGCGCTTTTGTAGGCCTAAGAACACTGGGGCTCTGGGCTTCTCTAGCCACCTCATCTTCTGCTCATCCTCTCGCGCACTCTAAAGAGAGCTCAGGTGAGAAATTGCAAACGTCGAGCAATTGCTCAGAGATGAAAAGTGCCAGCACTGAAAGCTGTTGCTAGCCAGCACCCTTCCTTGGAAGCGCTTTCACAGGCGCAGTAACACTGGGGCTTTGCGCTTCTCTAGCCACCAAACATCACGGTCCTTCTCTTTCCGTCTCGTAGACACGAGCTGAGAAATTGCAAACGTCGAGCAATTGCTCAGAGATGAAAAGTGCCAGCACTGAAAGCTGTTGCTAGCCAGCAGCCTTCCTTGGAAGCGCTTTCACAGGCGCAGCAACAATGGGGCTTTGCGCTTCTCTACTCACCAAAAGTCACGGTCCTTCTCTTTCCGTCTCGTAGACACGAGCTGAGAAATTGCAAACGTCGAGCAATTGCTCAGAGATGAAAAGTGCCAGCACTGAAAGCTCTTGCTAGCCAGCACCCTTCCTTGGAAGCGCTTTCACAGGCGCAGCAACACTGGGGCTTTGCGCTTCTCTAGCCACCAAACATCACGGTCCTTCTCTTTCCGTCTCGTAGACACGAGCTGAGAAATTGCAAACGTCGAGCAATTGCTCAGAGAGGAAAAGTGCCAGCACTGAAAGCTGTTGCTAGCCAGCACCCTTCCTTGGAAGCGCTTTTGTAGGCCTAAGAACAGTGGGGCTCTGGGCTTCTTTAGCCACCTCATCTTCTGCTCATCCTCTCGCGCACTCTAAATGGAGCTCAGGTGAGAAATTGCAAACGTCGAGCAATTGCTCAGAGATGAAAAGTGCCAGTACTGGAAGCTGTTGCTAGCCAGCACCCTTCCTTGGAAGCGCTTTTGTAGGCCTAAGAACACTGTGGCTCTGGGCTTCTCTAGCCACCTCATCTTCTGCTCATCCTCTCGCGCACTCTAAAGAGAGCTCAGGGGAGAAATTGCAAACGTCGAGCAATTGCTCAGAGATGAAAAGTGCCAGCACTGAAAGCTGTTGCTAGCCAGCACCCTTCCTTGGAAGCGCTTTCACAGGCGCAGTAACACTGGGGCTTTGCGCTTCTCTAGCCACCAAACATCACGGTCCTTCTCTTTCCGTCTCGTAGACACGAGCTGAGAAATTGCAAACGTCGAGCAATTGCTCAGAGATGAAAAGTGCCAGCACTGAAAGCTGTTGCTAGCCAGCACCCTTCCTTGGAAGCGCTTTCACAGGCGCAGCAACAATGGGGCTTTGCGCTTCTCTACTCACCAAACGTCACGGTCCTTCTCTTTCCGTCTCGTAGACACGAGCTGAGAAATTGCAAACGTCGAGCAATTGCTCAGAGATGAAAAGTGCCAGCACTGAAAGCTCTTGCTACCCAGCACCCTTCCTTGGAAGCGCTTTTGCAGCGCTTAGAACACTGGGGCTCTGGGCTTCTCTAGCCACCTAATCTTCTGCTCATCCTCTCGCGCACTCTAAAGAGAGCTCAGGTGAGAAATTGCAAACGTCCAGCAATTGCTCAGAGAAGAAAAGTGCAAGCACTGAAAGCTGTTGCTAGCCAGCACCCTTCCTTGGAAGCGCTTTCACAAGCGCAGTAACACTGGGGCTTTGCGCTTCTCTAGCCACCAAACGTCACGGTCCTTGTCTTTCCGTCTCGTAGACACGAGCTGAGAAATTGCAAACGTCGAGCAATTGCTCCGAGATGAAAAGTGCCAGCACTGAAAGCTGTTGCTAGCCAGCACCCTTCCTTGGAAGCGCTTTTGTAGGCCTAAGAACACTGGGGCTCTGGGCTTCTCTAGCCACCTAATCTTCTGCTCATCCTCTCGCGCACTCTAAAGAGAGCTCAGGGGAGAAATTGCAAACGTCGAGCAATTGCTCAGAGATGAAAAGTGCCAACACTGAAAGCTGTTGCTAGCCAGCACCCTTCCTTGGAAGCGCTTTCGCAGGCGCAGCAACACTGGGGCTTTGCGCTTCTCTAGCCACCAAACGTCACGGTCCTTCTCTTTCCGTCTCGTAGACACGAGCTGAGAAATTGCAAACGTCGAGCAATTGCTCAGAGATGAAAAGTGCCAGCACTGAAAGCTGTTGCTAGCCAGCACCCTTCCTTGGAAGCGCTTTTGTAGGCCTAAGAACACTGGGGCTCTGGGCTTCTTTAGCCACCTCATCTTCTGCTCATCCTCTCGCGCACTCTAAATGGAGCTCAGGTGAGAAATTGCAAACGTCGAGCAATTGCTCAGAGATGAAAAGTGCCAGTACTGGAAGCTGTTGCTAGCCAGCACCCTTCCTTGGAAGCGCTTTTGTAGGCCTAAGAACACTGGGGCTCTGGGCTTCTCTAGCCACCTCATCTTCTGCTCATCCTCTCGCGCACTCTAAAGAGAGCTCAGGTGAGAAATTGCAAACGTCGAGCAATTGCTCAGAGATGAAAAGTGCCAGCACTGAAAGCTGTTGCTAGCCAGCACCCTTCCTTGGAAGCGCTTTCACAGGCGCAGTAACACTGGGGCTTTGCGCTTCTCTACCCACCAAACATCACGGTCCTTCTCTTTCCGTCTCGTAGACACGAGCTGAGAAATTGCAAACGTCGAGCAATTGCTCAGAGATGAAAAGTGCCAGCACTGAAAGCTGTTGCTAGCCAGCAGCCTTCCTTGGAAGCGCTTTCACAGGCGCAGCAACAATGGGGCTTTGCGCTTCTCTACTCACCAAAAGTCACGGTCCTTCTCTTTCCGTCTCGTAGACACGAGCTGAGAAATTGCAAACGTCGAGCAATTGCTCAGAGATGAAAAGTGCCAGCACTGAAAGCTCTTGCTAGCCAGCACCCTTCCTTGGAAGCGCTTTCACAGGCGCAGCAACACTGGGGCTTTGCGCTTCTCTACCCACCAAACGTCACGGTCATTCTCTTTCCGTCTCGTAGACACGAGCTGAGAAATTGCAAACGTCGAGCAATTGCTCAGAGATGAAAAGCTCCAGCACTGAAAGCTGTTGCTAGCCAGCACCCTTCCTTGGAAGCGCTTTCACAGGCGCAGCAACACTGGGGCTTTGCGCTTCTCTACTCACCAAACGTCACGGTCATTCTCTTTCCGTCTCGTAGACACGAGATGACAAATTGCAAACGTCGAGCAATTGCTCAGAGATGAAAAGTGCCAGCACTGAAAGCTGTTGCTAGCCAGCACCCTTCCTTGGAAGCGCTTTCACAGGCGCAGCAACACTGGGGCTTTGCGCTTCTCTACCCACCAAACGTCACGGTCCTTCTCTTTCCGTCTCGTAGACACGAGATGACAAATTGCAAACGTCGAGCAATTGCTCAGAGATGAAAAGTGCCAGTACTGGAAGCTGTTGCTAGCCAGCACCCTTCCTTGGAAGCGCTTTTGTAGGCCTAAGAACAGTGGGGCTCTGGGCTTCTCTAGCCACCTCATCTTCTGCTCATCCTCTCACGCACTCTAAAGAGAGCTCAGGTGAGAAATTGCAAACGTCGAGCAATTGCTCCGAGATGAAAAGTGCCAGCACTGAAAGCTGTTGCTAGCCAGCACCCTTCCTTGGAAGCGCTTTCACAGGCGCAGCAACACTGGGGCTTTGCGCTTCTCTAGCCACCAAACATCACGGTCACTATCTCTCCGTCTCGTAGACACGAGCTGAGAAATTGCAAACGTCGAGCAATTGCTCCGAGATGAAAAGTGCCAGCACTGAAAGCTGTTGCTAGCCAGCACCCTTCCTTGGAAGCGCTTTTGTAGGCCTAAGAACACTGGGGCTCTGGGCTTCTGTAGCCACCTAATCTTCTGCTCATCCTCTCGCGCAGTCTAAAGAGAGCTCAGGTGAGAAATTGCAAACGTCGAGCAATTGCTCCGAGATGAAAAGTGCCAGCACTGAAAGCTGTTGCTAGCCAGCACCCTTCCTTGGAAGCGCTTTCACAGGCGCAGTAACACTGGGGCTTTGCGCTTCTCTAGCCACCAAACGTCACGGTCCTTCTCTTTCCGTCTCGTAGACACGAGCTGAGAAATTGCAAACGTCGAGCAATTGCTCAGAGATGAAAAGTGCCAGCACTGAAAGCTGTTGCTAGCCAGCACCCTTCCTTGGAAGCGCTTTTGTAGGCCTAAGAACACTGGGGCTCTGGGCTTCTTTAGCCACCTCATCTTCTGCTCATCCTCTCGCGCACTCTAAATGGAGCTCAGGTGAGAAATTGCAAACGTCGAGCAATTGCTCAGAGATGAAAAGTGCCAGTACTGGAAGCTGTTGCTAGCCAGCACCCTTCCTTGGAAGCGCTTTTGTAGGCCTAAGAACACTGGGGCTCTGGGCTTCTCTAGCCACCTCATCTTCTGCTCATCCTCTCGCGCACTCTAAAGAGAGCTCAGGTGAGAAATTGCAAACGTCGAGCAATTGCTCAGAGATGAAAAGTGCCAGCACTGAAAGCTGTTGCTAGCCAGCACCCTTCCTTGGAAGCGCTTTCACAGGCGCAGTAACACTGGGGCTTTGCGCTTCTCTAGCCACCAAACATCACGGTCCTTCTCTTTCCGTCTCGTAGACACGAGCTGAGAAATTGCAAACGTCGAGCAATTGCTCAGAGATGAAAAGTGCCAGCACTGAAAGCTGTTGCTAGCCAGCACCCTTCCTTGGAAGCGCTTTCACAGGCGCAGCAACAATGGGGCTTTGCGCTTCTCTACTCACCAAAAGTCACGGTCCTTCTCTTTCCGTCTCGTAGACACGAGCTGAGAAATTGCAAACGTCGAGCAATTGCTCAGAGATGAAAAGTGCCAGCACTGAAAGCTCTTGCTAGCCAGCACCCTTCCTTGGAAGCGCTTTCACAGGTGCAGCAACACTGGGGCTTTGCGCTTCTCTACCCACCAAACGTCACGGTCCTTCTCTTTCCGTCTCGTAGACACGAGCTGAGAAATTGCAAACGTCGAGCAATTGCTCAGAGATGAAAAGCTCCAGCACTGAAAGCTGTTGCTAGCCAGCACCCTTCCTTGGAAGCGCTTTCACAGGCGCAGCAACACTGGGGCTTTGCGCTTCTCTAGCCACCAAACGTCATGGTCCTTCTCTTTCCGTCTCGTAGACACGAGCTGAGAAATTGCAAACGTCGAGCAATTGCTCAGAGATGAAAAGTGCCAGCACTGAAAGCTGTTGCTAGCCAGCACCCTTCCTTGAAGCGATTTCACAGGCGCAGCAACACTGGGGCTTTGCGCTTCTCTACCCACCAAACGTCACGGTCCTTCTCTTTCCGTCTCGTAGACACGAGATGACAAATTGCAAACGTCGAGCAATTGCTCAGAGATGAAAAGTGCCAGTACTGGAAGCTGTTGCTAGCCAGCACCCTTCCTTGGAAGCACTTTTGTAGGCCTAAGGACACTGGGGCTCTGGGCTTCTCTAGCCACCTCATCTTCTGCTCATCCTCTCGCGCACTCTAAAGAGAGCTCAGGTGAGAAATTGCAAATGTCGAGCAATTGCTCAGAGATGAAAAGTGCCAGCACTGAAAGCTCTTGCTAGCCAGCACCCTTGCTTGGAAGCGCTTTCACAGGCGCAGTAACACTGGGGCTTTGCGCTTCTCTAGCCACCAAACGTCACTGTCCTTCTCTTTCCGTCTCGTAGACACGAGCTGAGAAATCACAAACGTCGAGCAATTGCTCAGAGATGAAAAGTGCCAGCACTGAAAGCTGTTGCTAGCCAGCACCCTTCCTTGGAAGCGCTTTCACAGGCGCAGTAACACTGGGGCTTTGCGCTTCTCTAGCCACCAAACATCACGGTCACTATCTCTCCGTCTCGTAGACACGAGCTGAGAAATTGCAAACGTCGAGCAATTGCTCCGAGATGAAAAGTGCCAGCACTGAAAGCTGTTGCTAGCCAGCACCCTTCCTTGGAAGCGCTTTTGTAGGCCTAAGAACACTGGGGCTCTGGGCTTCTCTAGCCACCTAATCTTCTGCTCATCCTCTCGCGCACTCTAAAGAGAGCTCAGGTGAGAAATTGCAAACGTCGAGCAATTGCTCCGAGATGAAAAGTGCCAGCACTGAAAGCTCTTGCTAGCCAGCACCCTTCCTTGGAAGCGCTTTCACAGGCGCAGCAACACTGGGGCTTTGCGCTTCTCTAGCCACCAAACGTCACGGTCCTTCTCTTTCCGTCTCGTAGACACGAGCTGAGAAATTGCAAACGTCGAGCAATTGCTCAGAGATGAAAAGTGCCAGCACTGAAAGCTCTTGCTAGCCAGCCCCCTTCCTTGGAAGCGCTTTTGTAGGCCTAAGAAGACTGGGGCTCTGGGCTTCTCTAGCCACCTAATCTTCTGCTCATCCTCTCGCGCACTCTAAAGAGAGCTCAGGTGAGAAATTGCAAACGTCGAGCAATTGCTCAGAGATGAAAAGTGCCAGCACTGAAAGCTCTTGCTAGCCAGCACCCTTTCTTGGAAGCGCTTTCACAGGCGCAGTAACACTGGGGCTTTGCGCTTCTCTAGCCACCAAACTTCACGGTCATTCTCTTTCCGTCTCCTAGACACGAGCTGAGAAATTGCAAACGTCGAGCAATTGCTCAGAGATGAAAAGTGCCAGCACTGAAAGCTCTTGCTAGCCAGCACCCTTCCTTGGAAGCGCTTTTGTAGGCCTAAGAACACTGGGGCTCTGGGCTTCTCTAGCCACCTCATCTTCTGCTCATCCTCTCGCACACTCTAAAGAGAGCTCAGGGGAGAAATTGCAAACGTCCAGCAATTGCTCAGAGATGAAAAGTGCCAGCACTGAAAGCTGTTGCTAGCCAGCACCCTTCCTTGGAAGCGCTTTCACAAGCGCAGTAACACTGGGGCTTTGCGCTTCTCTAGCCACCAAACGTCACGGTCCTTGTCTTTCCGTCTCGTAGACACGAGCTGAGAAATTGCAAACGTCGAGCAATTGCTCAGAGATGAAAAGTGCCAGCACTGAAAGCTGTTGCTAGCCAGCACCCTTCCTTGGAAGCGCTTTTGTAGGCCTAAGAAGACTGGGGCTCTGGGCTTCTCTAGCCACCTCATCTTCTGCTCATCCTCTCGCGCACTCTAAAGAGAGCTCAGGTGAGAAATTGCAAACGTCGAGCAATTGCTCAGAGATGAAAAGTGCCAACACTGAAAGCTGTTGCTAGCCAGCACCCTTCCTTGGAAGCGCTTTCGCAGGCGCAGCAACACTGGGGCTTTGCGCTTCTCTAGCCACCAAACGTCACGGTCCTTCTCTTTCCGTCTCGTAGACACGAGCTGAGAAATTGCAAACGTCGAGCAATTGCTCAGAGATGAAAAGTGCCAGCACTGAAAGCTGTTGCTAGCCAGCACCCTTCCTTGGAAGCGCTTTTGTAGGCCTAAGAACACTGGGGCTCTGGGCTTCTTTAGCCACCTCATCTTCTGCTCATCCTCTCGCGCACTCTAAATGGAGCTCAGGGGAGAAATTGCAAACGTCGAGCAATTGCTCAGAGATGAAAAGTGCCAGCACTGAAAGCTGTTGCTAGCCAGCACCCTTCCTTGGAAGCGCTTTGGTAGGCCTAAGAACACTGGGGCTCTGGGCTTCTCTAGCCACCTCATCTTCTGCTCATCCTCTCGCGCACTCTAAAGAGAGCTCAGGTGAGAAATTGCAAACGTCGAGCAATTGCTCAGAGATGAAAAGTGCCAGCACTGAAAGCTGTTGCTAGCCAGCACCCTTCCTTGGAAGCGCTTTTGTAGGCCTAAGAACAGTGGGGCTCTGGGCTTCTCTAGCCACCTCATCTTCTGCTCATCCTCTCGCACACTCTAAAGAGAGCTCAGGTGAGAAATTGCAAACGTCGAGCAATTGCTCAGAGATGAAAAGTGCCAGCACTGAAAGCTCTTGCTAGCCAGCACCCTTCCTTGGAAGCGCTTTCACAGGCGCAGTAACACTGGGGCTTTGCGCTTCTCTACCCACCAAACGTCACTGTCATTCTCTTTCCGTCTCCTAGACACTAGCTGAGAAATTGCAAACGTCCAGCAATTGCTCAGAGATGAAAAGTGCCAGCACTGAAAGCTCTTGCTAGCCAGCACCCTTCCTTGGAAGCGCTTTTGTAGCCCTAAGCACACTGGGGCTCTGGGCTTCTCTAGCCACCTCATCTTCTGCTCATCCTCTCGCGCACTCTAAAGAGAGCTCAGGTGAGAAATTGCAAACGTCGAGCAATTGCTCAGAGATGAAAAGTGCCAGCACTGAAAGCTGTTGCTAGCCAGCACCCTTCCTTGGAAGCGCTTTTGTAGGCCTAAGAACACTGGGGCTCTGGGCTTCTCTAGCCACCTAATCTTCTGCTCATCCTCTCGCGCACTCTAAAGAGAGCTCAGGTGAGAAATTGCAAACGTCCAGCAATTGCTCAGAGATGAAAAGTGCCAGCACTGAAAGCTGTTGCTAGCCAGCACCCTTCCTTGGAAGCGCTTTCACAGGCGCAGTAACACTGGGGCTTTGCGCTTCTCTAGCCACCAAACGTCACGGTCCTTGTCTTTCCGTCTCGTAGACACGAGCTGAGAAATTGCAAACGTTGAGCAATTGCTCAGAGATGAAAAGTGCCAGCACTGGAAGCTGTTGCTAGCCAGCACCCTTCCTTGGAAGCGCTTTTGTAGGCCTAAGAACACTGGGGCTCTGGGCTTCTCTAGCCACCTCATCTTCTGCTCATCCTCTCACGCACTCTAAAGAGAGCTCAGGTGAGAAATTGCAAACGTCGAGCAATTGCTCAGAGATGAAAAGTGCCAACACTGAAAGCTGTTGCTAGCCAGCACCCTTCCTTGGAAGCGCTTTCACAGGCGCAGTAACACTGGGGCTTTGCGCTTCTCTACCCACCAAACGTCACGGTCCTTCTCTTTCCGTCTCGTAGACACGAGCTGAGAAATTGCAAACGTCGAGCAATTGCTCAGAGAGGAAAAGTGCCAGCACTGAAAGCTGTTGCTAGCCAGCACCCTTCCTTGGAAGCGCTTTTGTAGGCCTAAGAACACTGGGGCTCTGGGCTTCTTTAGCCACCTCATCTTCTGCTCATCCTCTCGCGCACTCTAAATGGAGCTCAGGGGAGAAATTGCAAACGTCGAGCAATTGCTCAGAGATGAAAAGTGCCAGCACTGAAAGCTGTTGCTAGCCAGCACCCTTCCTTGGAAGCGCTTTTGTAGGCCTAAGAACACTGGGGCTCTGGGCTTCTCTAGCCACCTCATCTTCTGCTCATCCTCTCGCGCACTCTAAAGAGAGCTCAGGTGAGAAATTGCAAACGTCGAGCAATTGCTCAGAGATGAAAAGTGCCAGCACTGGAAGCTGTTGCTAGCCAGCACCCTTCCTTGGAAGCGCTTTTGTAGGCCTAAGAACACTGGGGCTCTGGGCTTCCCTAGCCACCTCATCTTCTGCTCATCCTCTCGCGCACTCTAAAGAGAGCTCAGGTGAGAAATTGCAAACGTCGAGCAATTGCTCAGAGATGAAAAGTGCCAGCACTGAAAGCTGTTGCTAGCCAGCACCCTTCCTTGGAAGCGCTTTTGTAGGCCTAGGAACACTGGGGCTCTGGGCTTCTCTAGCCACCTCACCTTCTGCTCATCCTCTCGCGCACTCTAAAGAGAGCTCAGGTGAGAAATTGCAAACGTCGAGCAATTGCTCAGAGAGGAAAAGTGCCAGCACTGAAAGCTGTTGCTAGCCAGCACCCTTCCTTGGAAGCGCTTTTGTAGGCCTAAGAAGACTGGGGCTCTGGGCTTCTTTAGCCACCTAATCTTCTGCTCATCCTCTCGCGCAATCTAAAGAGAGCTCAGGTGAGAAATTGCAAACGTCGAGCAATTGCTCAGAGATGAAAAGTGCCAGCACTGAAAGCTGTTGCTAGCCAGCACCCTTCCTTGGAAGCGCTTTTGTAGCCCTTAGAACACTGGGGCTCTGGGCTTCTCTAGCCACCTCATCTTCTGCTCATCCTCTCGCGCACTCTAAAGAGAGCTCAGGTGAGAAATTGCAAACGTCGAGCAATTGCTCAGAGATGAAAAGTGCCAACACTGAAAGCTGTTGCTAGCCAGCACCCTTCCTTGGAAGCGCTTTCACAGGCGCAGCAACACTGGGGCTTTGCGCTTCTCTAGCCACCAAACGTCACGGTCATTCTCTTTCCGTCTCGTAGACACGAGCTGAGAAATTGCAAACGTCGAGCAATTGCTCAGAGAGGAAAAGTGCCAGCACTGAAAGCTGTTGCTAGCCAGCACCCTTCCTTGGAAGCGCTTTTGTAGGCCTAAGAACACTGGGGCTCTGGGCTTCTTTAGCCACCTCATCTTCTGCTCATCCTCTCGCGCACTCTGAAGAGAGCTCAGGTGAGAAATTGCGAACGTCGAGCAATTGCTCAGAGATGAAAAGTTCCAGCACTGAAAGCTGTTGCTAGCCAGCACCCTTCCTTGGAAGCGCTTTCACAGGCGCAGTAACACTGGGGCTTTGCGCTTCTCTACCCAACAAACGTCACGGTGCTTCTCTTTCCGTCTCGTAGACACGAGCTGAGAAATTGCAAACGTCGAGCAATTGCTCAGAGATGAAAAGTGCCAGCACTGAAAGCTGTTGCTAGCCAGCACCCTTCCTTGGAAGCGCTTTTGTAGGCCTAAGAACACTGGGGCTCTGGGCTTCTCTAGCCACCTCATCTTCTGCTCATCCTCTCGCGCACTCTAAAGAGAGCTCAGGTGAGAAATTGCAAACGTCCAGCAATTGCTCAGAGATGAAAAGTGCCAGCACTGAAAGCTGTTGCTAGCCAGCACCCTTCCTTCGAAGCGCTTTCACAGGCGCAGCAACACTGGGGCTTTGCGCTTCTCTACTCACCAAACGTCACGGTCATTCTCTTTCCGTCTCGTAGACACGAGCTGAGAAATTGCAAACGTCGAGCAATTGCTCAGAGATGAAAAGTGCCAGCACTGAAAGCTGTTGCTAGCCAGCACCCTTCCTTGGAAGCGCTTTTGTAGGCCTAAGCACACTGGGGCTCTGGGCTTCTCTAGCCACCTCATCTTCTGCTCATCCTCTCGCGCACTCTAAAGAGAGCTCAGGTGAGAAATTGCAAACGTCGAGCAATTGCTCAGAGATGAAAAGTGCCAGCACTGAAAGCTGTTGCTAGCCAGCACCCTTCCTTGGAAGCGCTTTCGCAGGCGCAGCAACACTGGGGCTTTGCGCTTCTCTAGCCACCAAACGTCACGGTCCTTCTCTTTCCGTCTCGTAGACACGAGCTGAGAAATTGCAAACGTCGAGCAATTGCTCAGAGATGAAAAGTGCCAGCACTGAAAGCTGTTGCTAGCCAGCACCCTTCCTTGGAAGCGCTTTTGTAGGCCTAAGAACACTGGGGCTCTGGGCTTCTTTAGCCACCTCATCTTCTGCTCATCCTCTCGCGCACTCTAAATGGAGCTCAGGGGAGAAATTGCAAACGTCGAGCAATTGCTCAGAGATGAAAAGTGCCAGCACTGAAAGCTGTTGCTAGCCAGCACCCTTCCTTGGAAGCGCTTTGGTAGGCCTAAGAACACTGGGGCTCTGGGCTTCTCTAGCCACCTCATCTTCTGCTCATCCTCTCGCGCACTCTAAAGAGAGCTCAGGTGAGAAATTGCAAACGTCGAGCAATTGCTCAGAGATGAAAAGTGCCAGCACTGAAAGCTGTTGCTAGCCAGCACCCTTCCTTGGAAGCGCTTTTGTAGGCCTAAGAACAGTGGGGCTCTGGGCTTCTCTAGCCACCTCATCTTCTGCTCATCCTCTCGCACACTCTAAAGAGAGCTCAGGGGAGAAATTGCAAACGTCGAGCAATTGCTCAGAGATGAAAAGTGCCAGCACTGAAAGCTCTTGCTAGCCAGCACCCTTCCTTGGAAGCGCTTTCACAGGCGCAGTAACACTGGGGCTTTGCGCTTCTCTACCCACCAAACGTCACTGTCATTCTCTTTCCGTCTCCTAGACACTAGCTGAGAAATTGCAAACGTCCAGCAATTGCTCAGAGATGAAAAGTGCCAGCACTGAAAGCTCTTGCTAGCCAGCACCCTTCCTTGGAAGCGCTTTTGTAGCCCTAAGCACACTGGGGCTCTGGGCTTCTCTAGCCACCTCATCTTCTGCTCATCCTCTCGCGCACTCTAAAGAGAGCTCAGGTGAGAAATTGCAAACGTCGAGCAATTGCTCAGAGATGAAAAGTGCCAGCACTGAAAGCTGTTGCTAGCCAGCACCCTTCCTTGGAAGCGCTTTTGTAGGCCTAAGAACACTGGGGCTCTGGGCTTCTCTAGCCACCTAATCTTCTGCTCATCCTCTCGCGCACTCTAAAGAGAGCTCAGGTGAGAAATTGCAAACGTCCAGCAATTGCTCAGAGATGAAAAGTGCCAGCACTGAAAGCTGTTGCTAGCCAGCACCCTTCCTTGGAAGCGCTTTCACAGGCGCAGTAACACTGGGGCTTTGCGCTTCTCTAGCCACCAAACGTCACGGTCCTTGTCTTTCCGTCTCGTAGACACGAGCTGAGAAATTGCAAACGTTGAGCAATTGCTCAGAGATGAAAAGTGCCAGCACTGGAAGCTGTTGCTAGCCAGCACCCTTCCTTGGAAGCGCTTTTGTAGGCCTAAGAACACTGGGGCTCTGGGCTTCTCTAGCCACCTCATCTTCTGCTCATCCTCTCACGCACTCTAAAGAGAGCTCAGGTGAGAAATTGCAAACGTCGAGCAATTGCTCAGAGATGAAAAGTGCCAACACTGAAAGCTGTTGCTAGCCAGCACCCTTCCTTGGAAGCGCTTTCACAGGCGCAGTAACACTGGGGCTTTGCGCTTCTCTACCCACCAAACGTCACGGTCCTTCTCTTTCCGTCTCGTAGACACGAGCTGAGAAATTGCAAACGTCGAGCAATTGCTCAGAGAGGAAAAGTGCCAGCACTGAAAGCTGTTGCTAGCCAGCACCCTTCCTTGGAAGCGCTTTTGTAGGCCTAAGAACACTGGGGCTCTGGGCTTCTTTAGCCACCTCATCTTCTGCTCATCCTCTCGCGCACTCTAAATGGAGCTCAGGGGAGAAATTGCAAACGTCGAGCAATTGCTCAGAGATGAAAAGTGCCAGCACTGAAAGCTGTTGCTAGCCAGCACCCTTCCTTGGAAGCGCTTTTGTAGGCCTAAGAACACTGGGGCTCTGGGCTTCTCTAGCCACCTCATCTTCTGCTCATCCTCTCGCGCACTCTAAAGAGAGCTCAGGTGAGAAATTGCAAACGTCGAGCAATTGCTCAGAGATGAAAAGTGCCAGCACTGGAAGCTGTTGCTAGCCAGCACCCTTCCTTGGAAGCGCTTTTGTAGGCCTAAGAACACTGGGGCTCTGGGCTTCCCTAGCCACCTCATCTTCTGCTCATCCTCTCGCGCACTCTAAAGAGAGCTCAGGTGAGAAATTGCAAACGTCGAGCAATTGCTCAGAGATGAAAAGTGCCAGCACTGAAAGCTGTTGCTAGCCAGCACCCTTCCTTGGAAGCGCTTTTGTAGGCCTAGGAACACTGGGGCTCTGGGCTTCTCTAGCCACCTCACCTTCTGCTCATCCTCTCGCGCACTCTAAAGAGAGCTCAGGTGAGAAATTGCAAACGTCGAGCAATTGCTCAGAGAGGAAAAGTGCCAGCACTGAAAGCTGTTGCTAGCCAGCACCCTTCCTTGGAAGCGCTTTTGTAGGCCTAAGAAGACTGGGGCTCTGGGCTTCTTTAGCCACCTAATCTTCTGCTCATCCTCTCGCGCAATCTAAAGAGAGCTCAGGTGAGAAATTGCAAACGTCGAGCAATTGCTCAGAGATGAAAAGTGCCAGCACTGAAAGCTGTTGCTAGCCAGCACCCTTCCTTGGAAGCGCTTTTGTAGCCCTTAGAACACTGGGGCTCTGGGCTTCTCTAGCCACCTCATCTTCTGCTCATCCTCTCGCGCACTCTAAAGAGAGCTCAGGTGAGAAATTGCAAACGTCGAGCAATTGCTCAGAGATGAAAAGTGCCAACACTGAAAGCTGTTGCTAGCCAGCACCCTTCCTTGGAAGCGCTTTCACAGGCGCAGCAACACTGGGGCTTTGCGCTTCTCTAGCCACCAAACGTCACGGTCATTCTCTTTCCGTCTCGTAGACACGAGCTGAGAAATTGCAAACGTCGAGCAATTGCTCAGAGAGGAAAAGTGCCAGCACTGAAAGCTGTTGCTAGCCAGCACCCTTCCTTGGAAGCGCTTTTGTAGGCCTAAGAACACTGGGGCTCTGGGCTTCTTTAGCCACCTCATCTTCTGCTCATCCTCTCGCGCACTCTGAAGAGAGCTCAGGTGAGAAATTGGAAACGTCGAGCAATTGCTCAGAGATGAAAAGTGCCAGCACTGAAAGCTGTTGCTAGCCAGCACCCTTCCTTGGAAGCGCTTTCACAGGCGCAGTAACACTGGGGCTTTGCGCTTCTCTAGCCACCAAACGTCACGGTCATTCTCTTTCCGTCTCGTAGACACGAGCTGAGAAATTGCAAACGTCGATCAATTGCTCAGAGATGAAAAGTGCCAGCACTGAAAGCTCTTGCTAGCCAGCACCCTTCCTTGGAAGCGCTTTTGTAGGCCTAAGAACACTGGGGCTCTGGGCTTCTCTAGCCACCTAATCTTCTGCTCATCCTCTCGCGCACTCTAAAGAGAGCTCAGGTGAGAAATTGCAAACGTCGAGCAATTGCTCAGAGATGAAAAGTGCCAGCACTGAAAGCTGTTGCTAGCCAGCACCCTTCCTTGGAAGCGCTTTTGTAGGCCTAAGAACAGTGGGGCTCTGGGCTTCTTTAGCCACCTCATCTTCTGCTCATCCTCTCGCGCACTCTGAAGAGAGCTCAGGTGAGAAATTGCGAACGTCGAGCAATTGCTCAGAGATGAAAAGTTCCAGCACTGAAAGCTGTTGCTAGCCAGCACCCTTCCTTGGAAGCGCTTTCACAGGCGCAGTAACACTGGGGCTTTGCGCTTCTCTACCCAACAAACGTCACGGTGCTTCTCTTTCCGTCTCGTAGACACGAGCTGAGAAATTGCAAACGTCGAGCAATTGCTCAGAGATGAAAAGTGCCAGCACTGAAAGCTGTTGCTAGCCAGCACCCTTCCTTGGAAGCGCTTTTGTAGGCCTAAGAACACTGGGGCTCTGGGCTTCTCTAGCCACCTCATCTTCTGCTCATCCTCTCGCGCACTCTAAAGAGAGCTCAGGTGAGAAATTGCAAACGTCCAGCAATTGCTCAGAGATGAAAAGTGCCAGCACTGAAAGCTGTTGCTAGCCAGCACCCTTCCTTGGAAGCGCTTTCACAGGCGCAGCAACACTGGGGCTTTGCGCTTCTCTACTCACCAAACGTCACGGTCATTCTCTTTCCGTCTCGTAGACACGAGCTGAGAAATTGCAAACGTCGAGCAATTGCTCAGAGATGAAAAGTGCCAGCACTGAAAGCTGTTGCTAGCCAGCACCCTTCCTTGGAAGCGCTTTTGTAGGCCTAAGCACACTGGGGCTCTGGGCTTCTCTAGCCACCTCATCTTCTGCTCATCCTCTCGCGCACTCTAAAGAGAGCTCAGGTGAGAAATTGCAAACGTCGAGCAATTGCTCAGAGATGAAAAGTGCCAACACTGAAAGCTGTTGCTAGCCAGCACCCTTCCTTGGAAGCGCTTTCACAGGCGCAGCAACACTGGGGCTTTGCGCTTCTCTAGCCACCAAACGTCACGGTCATTCTCTTTCCGTCTCGTAGACACGAGCTGAGAAATTGCAAACGTCGAGCAATTGCTCAGAGATGAAAAGTGCCAGCACTGAAAGCTGTTGCTAGCCAGCACCCTTCCTTGGAAGCGCTTTTGTAGCCCTAAGCACACTGGGGCTCTGGGCTTCTCTAGCCACCTAATCTTCTGCTCATCCTCTCGCGCACTCTAAAGAGAGCTCAGGGGAGAAATTGCAAACGTCGAGCAATTGCTCAGAGAGGAAAAGTGCCAGCACTGAAAGCTGTTGCTAGCCAGCACCCTTCCTTGGAAGCGCTTTTGTAGGCCTAAGAACACTGGGGCTCTGGGCTTCTCTAGCTACCTCATCTTCTGCTCATCCTCTCGCGCACTCTAAAGAGAGCTCAGGTGAGAAATTGCAAACGTCGAGCAATTGTTCAGAGATGAAAAGTGCCAGCACTGAAAGCTGTTGCTAGCCAGCACCCTTCCTTGGAAGCGCTTTTGTAGGCCTAAGCACACTGGGGCTCTGGGCTTCTCTAGCCACCTCATCTTCTGCTCATCCTCTCGCGCACTCTAAAGAGAGCTCAGGTGAGAAATTGCAAACGTCGAGCAATTGCTCAGAGATGAAAAGTGCCAACACTGAAAGCTGTTGCTAGCCAGCACCCTTCCTTGGAAGCGCTTTCACAGGCGCAGCAACACTGGGGCTTTGCGCTTCTCTAGCCACCAAACGTCACGGTCCTTCTCTTTCCGTCTCGTAGACACGAGATGACAAATTGCAAACGTCGAGCAATTGCTCAGAGATGAAAAGTGCCAGTACTGGAAGCTGTTGCTAGCCAGCACCCTTCCTTGGAAGCGCTTTTGTAGGCCTAAGGACACTGGGGGTCTGGGCTTCTCTAGCCACCTCATCTTCTGCTCATCCTCTCGCGCACTCTAAAGAGAGCTCAGGTGAGAAATTGCAAATGTCGAGCAATTGCTCAGAGATGAAAAGTGCCAGCACTGAAAGCTCTTGCTAGCCAGCACCCTTGCTTGGAAGCGCTTTCACAGGCGCAGTAACACTGGGGCTTTGCGCTTCTCTAGCCACCAAACGTCACTGTCCTTCTCTTTCCGTCTCGTAGACACGAGCTGAGAAATCACAAACGTCGAGCAATTGCTCAGAGATGAAAAGTGCCAGCACTGAAAGCTGTTGCTAGCCAGCACCCTTCCTTGGAAGCGCTTTCACAGGCGCAGTAACACTGGGGCTTTGCGCTTCTCTAGCCACCAAACATCACGGTCACTATCTCTCCGTCTCGTAGACACGAGCTGAGAAATTGCAAACGTCGAGCAATTGCTCAGAGATGAAAAGTGCCAGCACTGAAAGCTGTTGCTAGCCAGCACCCTTCCTTGGAAGCGCTTTTGTAGGCCTAAGAACACTGGGGCTCTGGGCTTCTCTAGCCACCTAATCTTCTGCTCATCCTCTCGCGCAGTCTAAAGAGAGCTCAGGGGAGAAATTGCAAACGTCGAGCAATTGCTCCGAGATGAAAAGTGCCAGCACTGAAAGCTCTTGCTAGCCAGCACCCTTCCTTGGAAGCGCTTTCACAGGCGCAGCAACACTGGGGCTTTGCGCTTCTCTAGCCACCAAACGTCACGGTCCTTCTCTTTCCGTCTCGTAGACACGAGCTGAGAAATTGCAAACGTCGAGCAATTGCTCAGAGATGAAAAGTGCCAGCACTGAAAGCTCTTGCTAGCCAGCCCCCTTCCTTGGAAGCGCTTTTGTAGGCCTAAGAAGACTGGGGCTCTGGGCTTCTCTAGCCACCTAATCTTCTGCTCATCCTCTCGCGCACTCTAAAGAGAGCTCAGGTGAGAAATTGCAAACGTCGAGCAATTGCTCAGAGATGAAAAGTGCCAGCACTGAAAGCTCTTGCTAGCCAGCACCCTTTCTTGGAAGCGCTTTCACAGGCGCAGTAACACTGGGGCTTTGCGCTTCTCTAGCCACCAAACTTCACGGTCATTCTCTTTCCGTCTCCTAGACACGAGCTGAGAAATTGCAAACGTCGAGCAATTGCTCAGAGATGAAAAGTGCCAGCACTGAAAGCTCTTGCTAGCCAGCACCCTTCCTTGGAAGCGCTTTTGTAGCCCTTAGAACACTGGGGCTCTGGGCTTCTCTAGCCACCTAATCTTCTGCTCATCCTCTCGCGCACTCTAAAGAGAGCTCAGGGGAGAAATTGCAAACGTCCAGCAATTGCTCAGAGAAGAAAAGTGCCAGCACTGAAAGCTGTTGCTAGCCAGCACCCTTCCTTGGAAGCGCTTTCACAAGCGCAGCAACACTGGGGCTTTGCGCTTCTCTAGCCACCAAACGTCACGGTCCTTCTCTTTCCGTCTCGTAGACACGAGCTGAGAAATTGCAAACGTCGAGCAATTGCTCAGAGATGAAAAGTGCCAGCACTGAAAGCTGTTGCTAGCCAGCACCCTTCCTTGGAAGCGCTTTTGTAGGCCTAAGAACACTGGGGCTCTGGGCTTCTTTAGCCACCTCATCTTCTGCTCATCCTCTCGCGCACTCTAAATGGAGCTCAGGTGAGAAATTGCAAACGTCGAGCAATTGCTCAGAGATGAAAAGTGCCAGCACTGAAAGCTGTTGCTAGCCAGCACCCTTCCTTGGAAGCGCTTTGGTAGGCCTAAGAACACTGGGGCTCTGGGCTTCTCTAGCCACCTAATCTTCTGCTCATCCTCTCGCGCACTCTAAAGAGAGCTCAGGTGAGAAATTGCAAACGTCGAGCAATTGCTCAGAGATGAAAAGTGCCAGCACTGAAAGCTGTTGCTAGCCAGCACCCTTCCTTGGAAGCGCTTTTGTAGGCCTAAGAACACTGGGGCTCTGGGCTTCTCTAGCCACCTCATCTTCTGCTCATCCTCTCGCACACTCTAAAGAGAGCTCAGGTGAGAAATTGCAAACGTCGAGCAATTGCTCAGAGATGAAAAGTGCCAGCACTGAAAGCTCTTGCTAGCCAGCACCCTTCCTTGGAAGCGCTTTCACAGGCGCAGTAACACTGGGGCTTTGCGCTTCTCTACCCACCAAACGTCACTGTCATTCTCTTTCCGTCTCCTAGACACGAGCTGAGAAATTGCAAACGTCCAGCAATTGCTCAGAGATGAAAAGTGCCAGCACTGAAAGCTCTTGCTAGCCAGCCCCCTTCCTTGGAAGCGCTTTTGTAGCCCTAAGCACACTGGGGCTCTGGGCTTCTCTAGCCACCTCATCTTCTGCTCATCCTCTCGCGCACTCTAAAGAGAGCTCAGGTGAGAAATTGCAAACGTCGAGCAATTGCTCAGAGATGAAAAGTGCCAGCACTGAAAGCTGTTGCTAGCCAGCACCCTTCCTTGGAAGCGCTTTTGTAGGCCTAAGAACACTGGGGCTCTGGGCTTCTCTAGCCACCTAATCTTCTGCTCATCCTCTCGCGCACTCTAAAGAGAGCTCAGGTGAGAAATTGCAAACGTCCAGCAATTGCTCAGAGATGAAAAGTGCCAGCACTGAAAGCTGTTGCTAGCCAGCACCCTTCCTTGGAAGCGCTTTCACAGGCGCAGTAACACTGGGGCTTTGCGCTTCTCTACCCACCAAACGTCACGGTCCTTCTCTTTCCGTCTCCTAGACACGAGCTGAGAAATTGCAAACGTTGAGCAATTGCTCAGAGATGAAAAGTGCCAGCACTGGAAGCTGTTGCTAGCCAGCACCCTTCCTTGGAAGCGCTTTTGTAGGCCTAAGAACACTGGGGCTCTGGGCTTCTCTAGCCACCTCATCTTCTGCTCATCCTCTCACGCACTCTAAAGAGAGCTCAGGTGAGAAATTGCAAACGTCGAGCAATTGCTCAGAGATGAAAAGTGCCAACACTGAAAGCTGTTGCTAGCCAGCACCCTTCCTTGGAAGCGCTTTCACAGGCGCAGTAACACTGGGGCTTTGCGCTTCTCTACCCACCAAACGTCACGGTCCTTCTCTTTCCGTCTCGTAGACACGAGCTGAGAAATTGCAAACGTCGAGCAATTGCTCAGAGAGGAAAAGTGCCAGCACTGAAAGCTGTTGCTAGCCAGCACCCTTCCTTGGAAGCGCTTTTGTAGGCCTAAGAACACTGGGGCTCTGGGCTTCTTTAGCCACCTCATCTTCTGCTCATCCTCTCGCGCACTCTAAATGGAGCTCAGGGGAGAAATTGCAAACGTCGAGCAATTGCTCAGAGATGAAAAGTGCCAGCACTGAAAGCTGTTGCTAGCCAGCACCCTTCCTTGGAAGCGCTTTTGTAGGCCTAAGAACACTGGGGCTCTGGGCTTCTCTAGCCACCTCATCTTCTGCTCATCCTCTCGCGCACTCTAAAGAGAGCTCAGGTGAGAAATTGCAAACGTCGAGCAATTGCTCAGAGATGAAAAGTGCCAGCACTGGAAGCTGTTGCTAGCCAGCACCCTTCCTTGGAAGCGCTTTTGTAGGCCTAAGAACACTGGGGCTCTGGGCTTCCCTAGCCACCTCATCTTCTGCTCATCCTCTCGCGCACTCTAAAGAGAGCTCAGGTGAGAAATTGCAAACGTCGAGCAATTGCTCAGAGATGAAAAGTGCCAGCACTGAAAGCTCTTGCTAGCCAGCACCCTTCCTTGGAAGCGCTTTTGTAGGCCTAGGAACACTGGGGCTCTGGGCTTCTCTAGCCACCTCACCTTCTGCTCATCCTCTCGCGCACTCTAAAGAGAGCTCAGGTGAGAAATTGCAAACGTCGAGCAATTGCTCAGAGATGAAAAGTGCCAGCACTGAAAGCTGTTGCTAGCCAGCACCCTTCCTTGGAAGCGCTTTTGTAGGCCTAAGAACAGTGGGGCTCTGGGCTTCTTTAGCCACCTCATCTTCTGCTCATCCTCTCGCGCACTCTAAAGAGAGCTCAGGGGAGAAATTGCAAACGTCGAGCAATTGCTCAGAGATGAAAAGTGCCAGCACTGAAAGCTGTTGCTAGCCAGCACCCTTCCTTGGAAGCGCTTTTGTAGGCCTAAGAAGACTGGGGCTCTGGGCTTCTTTAGCCACCTAATCTTCTGCTCATCCTCTCGCGCAATCTAAAGAGAGCTCAGGTGAGAAATTGCAAACGTCGAGCAATTGCTCAGAGATGAAAAGTGCCAGCACTGAAAGCTGTTGCTAGCCAGCACCCTTCCTTGGAAGCGCTTTTGTAGCCCTTAGAACACTGGGGCTCTGGGCTTCTCTAGCCACCTCATCTTCTGCTCATCCTCTCGCGCACTCTAAAGAGAGCTCAGGTGAGAAATTGCAAACGTCGAGCAATTGCTCAGAGATGAAAAGTGCCAACACTGAAAGCTGTTGCTAGCCAGCACCCTTCCTTGGAAGCGCTTTCACAGGCGCAGCAACACTGGGGCTTTGCGCTTCTCTAGCCACCAAACGTCACGGTCATTCTCTTTCCGTCTCGTAGACACGAGCTGAGAAATTGCAAACGTCGAGCAATTGCTCAGAGATGAAAAGTGCCAGCACTGAAAGCTGTTGCTAGCCAGCACCCTTCCTTGGAAGCGCTTTTGTAGGCCTAAGAACACTGGGGCTCTCGGCTTCTTTAGCCACCTCATCTTCTGCTCATCCTCTCGCGCACTCTGAAGAGAGCTCAGGTGAGAAATTGGAAACGTCCAGCAATTGCTCAGAGATGAAAAGTGCCAGCACTGAAAGCTGTTGCTAGCCAGCACCCTTCCTTGGAAGCGCTTTCACAGGCGCAGTAACACTGGGGCTTTGCGCTTCTCTAGCCACCAAACGTCACGGTCATTCTCTTTCCGTCTCGTAGACACGAGCTGAGAAATTGCAAACGTCGAGCAATTGCTCAGAGATGAAAAGTGCCAGCACTGAAAGCTCTTGCTAGCCAGCACCCTTCCTTGGAAGCGCTTTTGTAGGCCTAAGAACACTGGGGCTCTGGGCTTCTCTAGCCACCTAATCTTCTGCTCATCCTCTCGCGCACTCTAAAGAGAGCTCAGGTGAGAAATTGCAAACGTCGAGCAATTGCTCAGAGATGAAAAGTGCCAGCACTGAAAGCTGTTGCTAGCCAGCACCCTTCCTTGGAAGCGCTTTTGTAGGCCTAAGAACAGTGGGGCTCTGGGCTTCTTTAGCCACCTCATCTTCTGCTCATCCTCTCGCGCACTCTGAAGAGAGCTCAGGTGAGAAATTGCGAACGTCGAGCAATTGCTCAGAGATGAAAAGTTCCAGCACTGAAAGCTGTTGCTAGCCAGCACCCTTCCTTGGAAGCGCTTTCACAGGCGCAGTAACACTGGGGCTTTGCGCTTCTCTACCCAACAAACGTCACGGTGCTTCTCTTTCCGTCTCGTAGACACGAGCTGAGAAATTGCAAACGTCGAGCAATTGCTCAGAGATGAAAAGTGCCAGCACTGAAAGCTGTTGCTAGCCAGCACCCTTCCTTGGAAGCGCTTTTGTAGGCCTAAGAACACTGGGGCTCTGGGCTTCTCTAGCCACCTCATCTTCTGCTCATCCTCTCGCGCACTCTAAAGAGAGCTCAGGTGAGAAATTGCAAACGTCGAGCAATTGCTCAGAGATGAAAAGTGCCAGCACTGAAAGCTGTTGCTAGCCAGCACCCTTCCTTGGAAGCGCTTTCACAGGCGCAGCAACACTGGGGCTTTGCGCTTCTCTACTCACCAAACGTCACGGTCCTTCTCTTTCCGTCTCGTAGACACGAGCTGAGAAATTGCAAACGTCGAGCAATTGCTCAGAGATGAAAAGTGCCAGCACTGAAAGCTGTTGCTAGCCAGCACCCTTCCTTGGAAGCGCTTTTGTAGCCCTAAGCACACTGGGGCTCTGGGCTTCTCTAGCCACCTAATCTTCTGCTCATCCTCTCGCGCACTCTAAAGAGAGCTCAGGTGAGAAATTGCAAACGTCGAGCAATTGCTCAGAGATGAAAAGTGCCAGCACTGAAAGCTGTTGCTAGCCAGCACCCTTCCTTGGAAGCGCTTTTGTAGGCCTAAGAACACTGGGGCTCTGGGCTTCTCTAGCTACCTCATCTTCTGCTCATCCTCTCGCGCACTCTAAAGAGAGCTCAGGTGAGAAATTGCAAACGTCGAGCAATTGTTCAGAGATGAAAAGTGCCAGCACTGAAAGCTGTTGCTAGCCAGCACCCTTCCTTGGAAGCGCTTTTGTAGGCCTAAGCACACTGGGGCTCTGGGCTTCTCTAGCCACCTCATCTTCTGCTCATCCTCTCGCGCACTCTAAAGAGAGCTCAGGTGAGAAATTGCAAACGTCGAGCAATTGCTCAGAGATGAAAAGTGCCAACACTGAAAGCTGTTGCTAGCCAGCACCCTTCCTTGGAAGCGCTTTCACAGGCGCAGCAACACTGGGGCTTTGCGCTTCTCTAGCCACCAAACGTCACGGTCATTCTCTTTCCGTCTCGTAGACACGAGCTGAGAAATTGCAAACGTCGAGCAATTGCTCAGAGATGAAAAGTGCCAGCACTGAAAGCTGTTGCTAGCCAGCACCCTTCCTTGGAAGCGCTTTTGTAGGCCTAAGAACAGTGGAGCTCTGGGCTTCTCTAGCCACCTAATCTTCTGCTCATCCTCTCGCGCAGTCTAAAGAGAGCTCAGGGGAGAAATTGCAAACGTCGAGCAATTGCTCAGAGATGAAAAGTGCCAGCACTGAAAGCTGTTGCTAGCCAGCACCCTTCCTTGGAAGCGCTTTTGTAGGCCTAAGAACAGTGGGGCTCTGGGCTTCTCTAGCCACCTCATCTTCTGCTCATCCTCTCGCGCACTCTAAAGAGAGCTCAGGTGAGAAATTGCAAACGTCGAGCAATTGCTCAGAGATGAAAAGTGCCAGCACTGAAAGCTGTTGCTAGCCAGCACCCTTCCTTGGAAGCGCTTTCACAGGCGCAGCAACACTGGGGCTTTGCGCTTCTCTAGCCACCAAACGTCACGGTCATTCTCTTTCCGTCTCGTAGACACGAGATGACAAATTGCAAACGTCGAGCAATTGCTCAGAGATGAAAAGTGCCAGCACTGAAAGCTCTTGCTAGCCAGCACCCTTCCTTGGAAGCGCTTTTGTAGGCCTAAGAACACTGGGGCTCTGGGCTTCTCTAGCCACCTCATCTTCTGCTCATCCTCTCGCGCACTCTAAAGAGAGCTCAGGGGAGAAATTGCAAACGTCGAGCAATTGCTCAGAGATGAAAAGTGCCAGCACTGAAAGCTCTTGCTAGCCAGCACCCTTCCTTGGAAGCGCTTTCACAGGCGCATTAACACTGAGGCTTTGCGCTTCTCTAGCCACCAAACGTCACGGTCATTCTCTTTCCGTCTCGTAGACACGAGCTGAGAAATTGCAAACGTCGAGCAATTGCTCAGAGATGAAAAGTGCCAGCACTGAAAGCTGTTGCTAGCCAGCACCCTTCCTTGGAAGCGCTTTTGTAGCCCTTAGAACACTGGGGCTCTGGGCTTCTCTAGCCACCTCATCTTCTGCTCATCCTCTCGCGCACTCTAAAGAGAGCTCAGGGGAGAAATTGCAAACGTCGAGCAATTGCTCCGAGATGAAAAGTGCCAGCACTGAAAGCTCTTGCTAGCCAGCACCCTTGCTTGGAAGCGCTTTCACAGGCGCAGTAACACTGGGGCTTTGCGCTTCTCTAGCCACCAAACATCACGGTCCTTCTCTTTCCGTCTCGTAGACACGAGCTGAGAAATTGCAAACGTCGAGCAATTGCTCAGAGATGAAAAGCTCCAGCACTGAAAGCTGTTGCTAGCCAGCACCCTTCCTTGGAAGCGCTTTCACAGGCGCAGCAACACTGGGGCTTTGCGCTTCTCTAGCCACCAAACGTCATGGTCCTTCTCTTTCCGTCTCGTAGACACGAGCTGAGAAATTGCAAACGTCGAGCAATTGCTCAGAGATGAAAAGTGCCAGCACTGAAAGCTGTTGCTAGCCAGCACCCTTCCTTGAAGCGATTTCACAGGCGCAGCAACACTGGGGCTTTGCGCTTCTCTAGCCACCAAACGTCACGGTCCTTCTCTTTCCGTCTCGTAGACACGAGATGACAAATTGCAAACGTCGAGCAATTGCTCAGAGATGAAAAGTGCCAGTACTGGAAGCTGTTGCTAGCCAGCACCCTTCCTTGGAAGCGCTTTTGTAGGCCTAAGGACACTGGGGGTCTGGGCTTCTCTAGCCACCTCATCTTCTGCTCATCCTCTCGCGCACTCTAAAGAGAGCTCAGGGGAGAAATTGCAAATGTCGAGCAATTGCTCAGAGATGAAAAGTGCCAGCACTGAAAGCTCTTGCTAGCCAGCACCCTTCCTTGGAAGCGCTTTCACAGGCGCAGTAACACTGGGGCTTTGCGCTTCTCTAGCCACCAAACGTCACTGTCATTCTCTTTCCGTCTCGTAGACACGAGCTGAGAAATCACAAACGTCGAGCAATTGCTCAGAGATGAAAAGTGCCAGCACTGAAAGCTGTTGCTAGCCAGCACCCTTCCTTGGAAGCGCTTTCACAGGCGCAGCAACACTGGGGCTTTGCGCTTCTCTAGCCACCAAACATCACGGTCACTATCTCTCCGTCTCGTAGACACGAGCTGAGAAATTGCAAACGTCGAGCAATTGCTCAGAGATGAAAAGTGCCAGCACTGAAAGCTGTTGCTAGCCAGCACCCTTCCTTGGAAGCGCTTTTGTAGGCCTAAGAACACTGGGGCTCTGGGCTTCTCTAGCCACCTCATCTTCTGCTCATCCTCTCGCGCAGTCTAAAGAGAGCTCAGGTGAGAAATTGCAAACGTCGAGCAATTGCTCCGAGATGAAAAGTGCCAGCACTGAAAGCTGTTGCTAGCCAGCACCCTTCCTTGGAAGCGCTTTCACAGGCGCAGCAACACTGGGGCTTTGCGCTTCTCTAGCCACCAAACGTCACGGTCCTTCTCTTTCCGTCTCGTAGACACGAGCTGAGAAATTGCAAACGTCGAGCAATTGCTCAGAGATGAAAAGTGCCAGCACTGGAAGCTCTTGCTAGCCAGCCCCCTTCCTTGGAAGCGCTTTTGTAGGCCTAAGAAGACTGGGGCTCTGGGCTTCTCTAGCCACCTAATCTTCTGCTCATCCTCTCGCGCACTCTAAAGAGAGCTCAGGTGAGAAATTGCAAACGTCGAGCAATTGCTCAGAGATGAAAAGTGCCAGCACTGAAAGCTCTTGCTAGCCAGCACCCTTTCTTGGAAGCGCTTTCACAGGCGCAGTAACACTGGGGCTTTGCGCTTCTCTAGCCACCAAACTTCACGGTCATTCTCTTTCCGTCTCCTAGACACGAGCTGAGAAATTGCAAACGTCGAGCAATTGCTCAGAGATGAAAAGTGCCAGCACTGAAAGCTGTTGCTAGCCAGCACCCTTCCTTGGAAGCGCTTTTGTAGCCCTTAGAACACTGGGGCTCTGGGCTTCTCTAGCCACCTAATCTTCTGCTCATCCTCTCGCGCACTCTAAAGAGAGCTCAGGGGAGAAATTGCAAACGTCCAGCAATTGCTCAGAGAAGAAAAGTGCCAGCACTGAAAGCTGTTGCTAGCCAGCACCCTTCCTTGGAAGCGCTTTCACAAGCGCAGTAACACTGGGGCTTTGCGCTTCTCTAGCCACCAAACGTCACGGTCCTTGTCTTTCCGTCTCGTAGACACGAGCTGAGAAATTGCAAACGTCGAGCAATTGCTCAGAGATGAAAAGTGCCAGCACTGAAAGCTGTTGCTAGCCAGCACCCTTCCTTGGAAGCGCTTTTGTAGGCCTAAGAACACTGGGGCTCTGGGCTTCTCTAGCCACCTAATCTTCTGCTCATCCTCTCGCGCACTCTAAAGAGAGCTCAGGTGAGAAATTGCAAACGTCGAGCAATTGCTCAGAGATGAAAAGTGCCAACACTGAAAGCTGTTGCTAGCCAGCACCCTTCCTTGGAAGCGCTTTCGCAGGCGCAGCAACACTGGGGCTTTGCGCTTCTCTAGCCACCAAACGTCACGGTCCTTCTCTTTCCGTCTCGTAGACACAAGCTGAGAAATTGCAAACGTCGAGCAATTGCTCAGAGATGAAAAGTGCCAGCACTGAAAGCTGTTGCTAGCCAGCACCCTTCCTTGGAAGCGCTTTTGTAGGCCTAAGAACACTGGGGCTCTGGGCTTCTTTAGCCACCTCATCTTCTGCTCATCCTCTCGCGCACTCTAAATGGAGCTCAGGGGAGAAATTGCAAACGTCGAGCAATTGCTCAGAGATGAAAAGTGCCAGCACTGAAAGCTGTTGCTAGCCAGCACCCTTCCTTGGAAGCGCTTTGGTAGGCCTAAGAACACTGGGGCTCTGGGCTTCTCTAGCCACCTCATCTTCTGCTCATCCTCTCGCGCACTCTAAAGAGAGCTCAGGTGAGAAATTGCAAACGTCGAGCAATTGCTCAGAGATGAAAAGTGCCAGCACTGAAAGCTGTTGCTAGCCAGCACCCTTCCTTGGAAGCGCTTTTGTAGGCCTAAGAACACTGGGGCTCTGGGCTTCTCTAGCCACCTCATCTTCTGCTCATCCTCTCGCGCACTCTAAAGAGAGCTCAGGGGAGAAATTGCAAACGTCCAGCAATTGCTCAGAGAAGAAAAGTGCCAGCACTGAAAGCTGTTGCTAGCCAGCACCCTTCCTTGGAAGCGCTTTCGCAGGCGCAGCAACACTGGGGCTTTGCGCTTCTCTAGCCACCAAACGTCACGGTCCTTCTCTTTCCGTCTCGTAGACACAAGCTGAGAAATTGCAAACGTCGAGCAATTGCTCAGAGATGAAAAGTGCCAGCACTGAAAGCTGTTGCTAGCCAGCACCCTTCCTTGGAAGCGCTTTTGTAGGCCTAAGAACACTGGGGCTCTGGGCTTCTCTAGCCACCTAATCTTCTGCTCATCCTCTCGCGCACTCTAAAGAGAGCTCAGGTGAGAAATTGCAAACGTCGAGCAATTGCTCAGAGATGAAAAGTGCCAACACTGAAAGCTGTTGCTAGCCAGCACCCTTCCTTGGAAGCGCTTTCGCAGGCGCAGCAACACTGGGGCTTTGCGCTTCTCTAGCCACCAAACGTCACGGTCCTTCTCTTTCCGTCTCGTAGACACAAGCTGAGAAATTGCAAACGTCGAGCAATTGCTCAGAGATGAAAAGTGCCAGCACTGAAAGCTGTTGCTAGCCAGCACCCTTCCTTGGAAGCGCTTTTGTAGGCCTAAGAACACTGGGGCTCTGGGCTTCTTTAGCCACCTCATCTTCTGCTCATCCTCTCGCGCACTCTAAATGGAGCTCAGGGGAGAAATTGCAAACGTCGAGCAATTGCTCAGAGATGAAAAGTGCCAGCACTGAAAGCTGTTGCTAGCCAGCACCCTTCCTTGGAAGCGCTTTGGTAGGCCTAAGAACACTGGGGCTCTGGGCTTCTCTAGCCACCTCATCTTCTGCTCATCCTCTCGCGCACTCTAAAGAGAGCTCAGGTGAGAAATTGCAAACGTCGAGCAATTGCTCAGAGATGAAAAGTGCCAGCACTGAAAGCTGTTGCTAGCCAGCACCCTTCCTTGGAAGCGCTTTTGTAGGCCTAAGAACACTGGGGCTCTGGGCTTCTCTAGCCACCTCATCTTCTGCTCATCCTCTCGCGCACTCTAAAGAGAGCTCAGGGGAGAAATTGCAAACGTCCAGCAATTGCTCAGAGAAGAAAAGTGCCAGCACTGAAAGCTGTTGCTAGCCAGCACCCTTCCTTGGAAGCGCTTTCGCAGGCGCAGCAACACTGGGGCTTTGCGCTTCTCTAGCCACCAAACGTCACGGTCCTTCTCTTTCCGTCTCGTAGACACAAGCTGAGAAATTGCAAACGTCGAGCAATTGCTCAGAGATGAAAAGTGCCAGCACTGAAAGCTGTTGCTAGCCAGCACCCTTCCTTGGAAGCGCTTTTGTAGGCCTAAGAACACTGGGGCTCTGGGCTTCTTTAGCCACCTCATCTTCTGCTCATCCTCTCGCGCACTCTAAATGGAGCTCAGGGGAGAAATTGCAAACGTCGAGCAATTGCTCAGAGATGAAAAGTGCCAGCACTGAAAGCTGTTGCTAGCCAGCACCCTTCCTTGGAAGCGCTTTGGTAGGCCTAAGAACACTGGGGCTCTGGGCTTCTCTAGCCACCTCATCTTCTGCTCATCCTCTCGCGCACTCTAAAGAGAGCTCAGGTGAGAAATTGCAAACGTCGAGCAATTGCTCAGAGATGAAAAGTGCCAGCACTGAAAGCTCTTGCTAGCCAGCACCCTTCCTTGGAAGCGCTTTTGTAGGCCTAAGAACACTGGGGCTCTGGGCTTCTCTAGCCACCTAATCTTCTGCTCATCCTCTCGCGCACTCTAAAGAGAGCTCAGGGGAGAAATTGCAAACGTCGAGCAATTGCTCAGAGATGAAAAGTGCCAGCACTGAAAGCTCTTGCTAGCCAGCACCCTTTCTTGGAAGCGCTTTCACAGGCGCAGTAACACTGGGGCTTTGCGCTTCTCTAGCCACCAAACTTCACGGTCATTCTCTTTCCGTCTCCTAGACACGAGCTGAGAAATTGCAAACGTCGAGCAATTGCTCAGAGATGAAAAGTGCCAGCACTGAAAGCTCTTGCTAGCCAGCACCCTTCCTTGGAAGCGCTTTTGTAGCCCTTAGAACACTGGGGCTCTGGGCTTCTCTAGCCACCTAATCTTCTGCTCATCCTCTCGCGCACTCTAAAGAGAGCTCAGGGGAGAAATTGCAAACGTCCAGCAATTGCTCAGAGAAGAAAAGTGCCAGCACTGAAAGCTGTTGCTAGCCAGCACCCTTCCTTGGAAGCGCTTTCACAAGCGCAGTAACACTGGGGCTTTGCGCTTCTCTAGCCACCAAACGTCACGGTCCTTGTCTTTCCGTCTCGTAGACACGAGCTGAGAAATTGCAAACGTCGAGCAATTGCTCAGAGATGAAAAGTGCCAGCACTGAAAGCTGTTGCTAGCCAGCACCCTTCCTTGGAAGCGCTTTTGTAGGCCTAAGAACACTGGGGCTCTGGGCTTCTCTAGCCACCTAATCTTCTGCTCATCCTCTCGCGCACTCTAAAGAGAGCTCAGGTGAGAAATTGCAAACGTCGAGCAATTGCTCAGAGATGAAAAGTGCCAACACTGAAAGCTGTTGCTAGCCAGCACCCTTCCTTGGAAGCGCTTTCGCAGGCGCAGCAACACTGGGGCTTTGCGCTTCTCTAGCCACCAAACGTCACGGTCCTTCTCTTTCCGTCTCGTAGACACAAGCTGAGAAATTGCAAACGTCGAGCAATTGCTCAGAGATGAAAAGTGCCAGCACTGAAAGCTGTTGCTAGCCAGCACCCTTCCTTGGAAGCGCTTTTGTAGGCCTAAGAACACTGGGGCTCTGGGCTTCTTTAGCCACCTCATCTTCTGCTCATCCTCTCGCGCACTCTAAATGGAGCTCAGGGGAGAAATTGCAAACGTCGAGCAATTGCTCAGAGATGAAAAGTGCCAGCACTGAAAGCTGTTGCTAGCCAGCACCCTTCCTTGGAAGCGCTTTGGTAGGCCTAAGAACACTGGGGCTCTGGGCTTCTCTAGCCACCTCATCTTCTGCTCATCCTCTCGCGCACTCTAAAGAGAGCTCAGGTGAGAAATTGCAAACGTCGAGCAATTGCTCAGAGATGAAAAGTGCCAGCACTGAAAGCTGTTGCTAGCCAGCACCCTTCCTTGGAAGCGCTTTTGTAGGCCTAAGAACACTGGGGCTCTGGGCTTCTCTAGCCACCTCATCTTCTGCTCATCCTCTCGCACACTCTAAAGAGAGCTCAGGGGAGAAATTGCAAACGTCGAGCAATTGCTCAGAGATGAAAAGTGCCAGCACTGAAAGCTCTTGCTAGCCAGCACCCTTCCTTGGAAGCGCTTTCACAGGCGCAGTAACACTGGGGCTTTGCGCTTCTCTAGCCACCAAACGTCACGGTCCTTCTCTTTCCGTCTCGTAGACACGAGCTGAGAAATTGCAAACGTCCAGCAATTGCTCAGAGATGAAAAGTGCCAGCACTGAAAGCTGTTGCTAGCCAGCACCCTTCCTTGGAAGCGCTTTTGTAGCCCTAAGCACACTGGGGCTCTGGGCTTCTCTAGCCACCTAATCTTCTGCTCATCCTCTCGCGCACTCTAAAGAGAGCTCAGGGGAGAAATTGCAAACGTCGAGCAATTGCTCAGAGATGAAAAGTGCCAGCACTGAAAGCTGTTGCTAGCCAGCACCCTTCCTTGGAAGCGCTTTTGTAGGCCTAAGAACACTGGGGCTCTGGGCTTCTCTAGCTACCTCATCTTCTGCTCATCCTCTCGCGCACTCTAAAGAGAGCTCAGGTGAGAAATTGCAAACGTCGAGCAATTGTTCAGAGATGAAAAGTGCCAGCACTGAAAGCTGTTGCTAGCCAGCACCCTTCCTTGGAAGCGCTTTTGTAGGCCTAAGCACACTGGGGCTCTGGGCTTCTCTAGCCACCTCATCTTCTGCTCATCCTCTCGCGCACTCTAAAGAGAGCTCAGGTGAGAAATTGCAAACGTCGAGCAATTGCTCAGAGATGAAAAGTGCCAACACTGAAAGCTGTTGCTAGCCAGCACCCTTCCTTGGAAGCGCTTTCACAGGCGCAGCAACACTGGGGCTTTGCGCTTCTCTAGCCACCAAACGTCACGGTCATTCTCTTTCCGTCTCGTAGACACGAGCTGAGAAATTGCAAACGTCGAGCAATTGCTCAGAGATGAAAAGTGCCAGCACTGAAAGCTGTTGCTAGCCAGCACCCTTCCTTGGAAGCGCTTTTGTAGGCCTAAGAACAGTGGAGCTCTGGGCTTCTCTAGCCACCTAATCTTCTGCTCATCCTCTCGCGCAGTCTAAAGAGAGCTCAGGGGAGAAATTGCAAACGTCGAGCAATTGCTCAGAGATGAAAAGTGCCAGCACTGAAAGCTGTTGCTAGCCAGCACCCTTCCTTGGAAGCGCTTTTGTAGGCCTAAGAACACTGGGGCTCTGGGCTTCTCTAGCCACCTCATCTTCTGCTCATCCTCTCGCGCACTCTAAAGAGAGCTCAGGTGAGAAATTGCAAACGTCGAGCAATTGCTCAGAGATGAAAAGTGCCAGCACTGAAAGCTGTTGCTAGCCAGCACCCTTCCTTGGAAGCGCTTTCACAGGCGCAGCAACACTGGGGCTTTGCGCTTCTCTAGCCACCAAACGTCACGGTCATTCTCTTTCCGTCTCGTAGACACGAGATGACAAATTGCAAACGTCGAGCAATTGCTCAGAGATGAAAAGTGCCAGCACTGAAAGCTCTTGCTAGCCAGCACCCTTCCTTGGAAGCGCTTTTGTAGGCCTAAGAACACTGGGGCTCTGGGCTTCTCTAGCCACCTCATCTTCTGCTCATCCTCTCGCGCACTCTAAAGAGAGCTCAGGGGAGAAATTGCAAACGTCGAGCAATTGCTCAGAGATGAAAAGTGCCAGCACTGAAAGCTGTTGCTAGCCAGCACCCTTCCTTGGAAGCGCTTTCACAGGCGCATTAACACTGAGGCTTTGCGCTTCTCTAGCCACCAAACGTCACGGTCATTCTCTTTCCGTCTCGTAGACACGAGCTGAGAAATTGCAAACGTCGAGCAATTGCTCAGAGATGAAAAGTGCCAGCACTGAAAGCTGTTGCTAGCCAGCACCCTTCCTTGGAAGCGCTTTTGTAGCCCTTAGAACACTGGGGCTCTGGGCTTCTCTAGCCACCTCATCTTCTGCTCATCCTCTCGCGCACTCTAAAGAGACCTCAGGGGAGAAATTGCAAACGTCGAGCAATTGCTCCGAGATGAAAAGTGCCAGCACTGAAAGCTCTTGCTAGCCAGCACCCTTGCTTGGAAGCGCTTTCACAGGCGCAGTAACACTGGGGCTTTGCGCTTCTCTAGCCACCAAACATCACGGTCCTTCTCTTTCCGTCTCGTAGACACGAGCTGAGAAATTGCAAACGTCGAGCAATTGCTCAGAGATGAAAAGCTCCAGCACTGAAAGCTGTTGCTAGCCAGCACCCTTCCTTGGAAGCGCTTTCACAGGCGCAGCAACACTGGGGCTTTGCGCTTCTCTAGCCACCAAACGTCATGGTCCTTCTCTTTCCGTCTCGTAGACACGAGCTGAGAAATTGCAAACGTCGAGCAATTGCTCCGAGATGAAAAGTGCCAGCACTGAAAGCTGTTGCTAGCCAGCACCCTTCCTTGAAGCGATTTCACAGGCGCAGCAACACTGGGGCTTTGCGCTTCTCTAGCCACCAAACGTCACGGTCCTTCTCTTTCCGTCTCGTAGACACGAGATGACAAATTGCAAACGTCGAGCAATTGCTCAGAGATGAAAAGTGCCAGTACTGGAAGCTGTTGCTAGCCAGCACCCTTCCTTGGAAGCGCTTTTGTAGGCCTAAGCACACTGGGGGTCTGGGCTTCTCTAGCCACCTCATCTTCTGCTCATCCTCTCGCGCACTCTAAAGAGAGCTCAGGTGAGAAATTGCAAATGTCGAGCAATTGCTCAGAGATGAAAAGTGCCAGCACTGAAAGCTCTTGCTAGCCAGCACCCTTGCTTGGAAGCGCTTTCACAGGCGCAGTAACACTGGGGCTTTGCGCTTCTCTAGCCACCAAACGTCACTGTCATTCTCTTTCCGTCTCGTAGACACGAGCTGAGAAATCACAAACGTCGAGCAATTGCTCAGAGATGAAAAGTGCCAGCACTGAAAGCTGTTGCTAGCCAGCACCCTTCCTTGGAAGCGCTTTCACAGGCGCAGCAACACTGGGGCTTTGCGCTTCTCTAGCCACCAAACATCACGGTCACTATCTCTCCGTCTCGTAGACACGAGCTGAGAAATTGCAAACGTCGAGCAATTGCTCAGAGATGAAAAGTGCCAGCACTGAAAGCTGTTGCTAGCCAGCACCCTTCCTTGGAAGCGCTTTTGTAGGCCTAAGAACACTGGGGCTCTGGGCTTCTCTAGCCACCTCATCTTCTGCTCATCCTCTCGCGCAGTCTAAAGAGAGCTCAGGTGAGAAATTGCAAACGTCGAGCAATTGCTCCGAGATGAAAAGTGCCAGCACTGAAAGCTGTTGCTAGCCAGCACCCTTCCTTGGAAGCGCTTTCACAGGCGCAGCAACACTGGGGCTTTGCGCTTCTCTAGCCACCAAACGTCACGGTCCTTCTCTTTCCGTCTCGTAGACACGAGCTGAGAAATTGCAAACGTCGAGCAATTGCTCAGAGATGAAAAGTGCCAGCACTGGAAGCTCTTGCTAGCCAGCCCCCTTCCTTGGAAGCGCTTTTGTAGGCCTAAGAAGACTGGGGCTCTGGGCTTCTCTAGCCACCTAATCTTCTGCTCATCCTCTCGCGCACTCTAAAGAGAGCTCAGGTGAGAAATTGCAAACGTCGAGCAATTGCTCAGAGATGAAAAGTGCCAGCACTGAAAGCTCTTGCTAGCCAGCACCCTTTCTTGGAAGCGCTTTCACAGGCGCAGTAACACTGGGGCTTTGCGCTTCTCTAGCCACCAAACTTCACGGTCATTCTCTTTCCGTCTCCTAGACACGAGCTGAGAAATTGCAAACGTCGAGCAATTGCTCAGAGATGAAAAGTGCCAGCACTGAAAGCTCTTGCTAGCCAGCACCCTTCCTTGGAAGCGCTTTTGTAGCCCTTAGAACACTGGGGCTCTGGGCTTCTCTAGCCACCTAATCTTCTGCTCATCCTCTCGCGCACTCTAAAGAGAGCTCAGGGGAGAAATTGCAAACGTCCAGCAATTGCTCAGAGAAGAAAAGTGCCAGCACTGAAAGCTGTTGCTAGCCAGCACCCTTCCTTGGAAGCGCTTTCACAAGCGCAGTAACACTGGGGCTTTGCGCTTCTCTAGCCACCAAACGTCACGGTCCTTGTCTTTCCGTCTCGTAGACACGAGCTGAGAAATTGAAAACGTCGAGCAATTGCTCAGAGATGAAAAGTGCCAGCACTGAAAGCTGTTGCTAGCCAGCACCCTTCCTTGGAAGCGCTTTTGTAGCCCTAAGAACACTGGGGCTCTGGGCTTCTCTAGCCACCTAATCTTCTGCTCATCCTCTCGCGCACTCTAAAGAGAGCTCAGGTGAGAAATTGCAAACGTCGAGCAATTGCTCAGAGATGAAAAGTGCCAACACTGAAAGCTGTTGCTAGCCAGCACCCTTCCTTGGAAGCGCTTTCGCAGGCGCAGCAACACTGGGGCTTTGCGCTTCTCTAGCCACCAAACGTCACGGTCCTTCTCTTTCCGTCTCGTAGACACAAGCTGAGAAATTGCAAACGTCGAGCAATTGCTCAGAGATGAAAAGTGCCAGCACTGAAAGCTGTTGCTAGCCAGCACCCTTCCTTGGAAGCGCTTTTGTAGGCCTAAGAACACTGGGGCTCTGGGCTTCTTTAGCCACCTCATCTTCTGCTCATCCTCTCGCGCACTCTAAATGGAGCTCAGGGGAGAAATTGCAAACGTCGAGCAATTGCTCAGAGATGAAAAGTGCCAGCACTGAAAGCTGTTGCTAGCCAGCACCCTTCCTTGGAAGCGCTTTGGTAGGCCTAAGAACACTGGGGCTCTGGGCTTCTCTAGCCACCTCATCTTCTGCTCATCCTCTCGCGCACTCTAAAGAGAGCTCAGGTGAGAAATTGCAAACGTCGAGCAATTGCTCAGAGATGAAAAGTGCCAGCACTGAAAGCTGTTGCTAGCCAGCACCCTTCCTTGGAAGCGCTTTTGTAGGCCTAAGAACACTGGGGCTCTGGGCTTCTCTAGCCACCTCATCTTCTGCTCATCCTCTCGCACACTCTAAAGAGAGCTCAGGGGAGAAATTGCAAACGTCGAGCAATTGCTCAGAGATGAAAAGTGCCAGCACTGAAAGCTCTTGCTAGCCAGCACCCTTCCTTGGAAGCGCTTTCACAGGCGCAGTAACACTGGGGCTTTGCGCTTCTCTAGCCACCAAACATCACGGTCCTTCTCTTTCCGTCTCCTAGACACGAGCTGAGAAATTGCAAACGTCCAGCAATTGCTCAGAGATGAAAAGTGCCAGCACTGAAAGCTCTTGCTAGCCAGCACCCTTCCTTGGAAGCGCTTTTGTAGGCCTAAGCACACTGGGGCTCTGGGCTTCTCTAGCCACCTCATCTTCTGCTCATCCTCTCGCGCACTCTAAAGAGAGCTCAGGTGAGAAATTGCAAACGTCGAGCAATTGCTCAGAGATGAAAAGTGCCAGCACTGAAAGCTGTTGCTAGCCAGCACCCTTCCTTGGAAGCGCTTTTGTAGGCCTAAGAACAGTGGGGCTCTGGGCTTCTTTAGCCACCTCATCTTCTGCTCATCCTCTCGCGCACTCTGAAGAGAGCTCAGGTGAGAAATTGCGAACGTCGAGCAATTGCTCAGAGATGAAAAGTTCCAGCACTGAAAGCTGTTGCTAGCCAGCACCCTTCCTTGGAAGCGCTTTCACAGGTGCAGTAACACTGGGGCTTTGCGCTTCTCTACCCAACAAACGTCACGGTGCTTCTCTTTCCGTCTCGTAGACACGAGCTGAGAAATTGCAAACGTCGAGCAATTGCTCAGAGATGAAAAGTGCCAGCACTGAAAGCTGTTGCTAGCCAGCACCCTTCCTTGGAAGCGCTTTTGTAGGCCTAAGAACACTGGGGCTCTGGGCTTCTCTAGCCACCTCATCTTCTGCTGATCCTCTCGCGCACTCTAAAGAGAGCTCAGGTGAGAAATTGCAAACGTCGAGCAATTGCTCAGAGATGAAAAGTGCCAACACTGAAAGCTGTTGCTAGCCAGCACCCTTCCTTGGAAGCGCTTTCACAGGCGCAGCAACACTGGGGCTTTGCGCTTCTCTAGCCACCAAACGTCACGGTCCTTCTCTTTCCGTCTCGTAGACACGAGCTGAGAAATTGCAAACGTCGAGCAATTGCTCAGAGATGAAAAGTGCCAGCACTGGAAGCTCTTGCTAGCCAGCCCCCTTCCTTGGAAGCGCTTTTGTAGGCCTAAGAAGACTGGGGCTCTGGGCTTCTCTAGCCACCTAATCTTCTGCTCATCCTCTCGCGCACTCTAAAGAGAGCTCAGGTGAGAAATTGCAAACGTCGAGCAATTGCTCAGAGATGAAAAGTGCCAGCACTGAAAGCTGTTGCTAGCCAGCACCCTTTCTTGGAAGCGCTTTCACAGGCGCAGTAACACTGGGGCTTTGCGCTTCTCTAGCCACCAAACTTCACGGTCATTCTCTTTCCGTCTCCTAGACACGAGCTGAGAAATTGCAAACGTCGAGCAATTGCTCAGAGATGAAAAGTGCCAGCACTGAAAGCTCTTGCTAGCCAGCACCCTTCCTTGGAAGCGCTTTTGTAGCCCTTAGAACACTGGGGCTCTGGGCTTCTCTAGCCACCTAATCTTCTGCTCATCCTCTCGCGCACTCTAAAGAGAGCTCAGGGGAGAAATTGCAAACGTCCAGCAATTGCTCAGAGAAGAAAAGTGCCAGCACTGAAAGCTGTTGCTAGCCAGCACCCTTCCTTGGAAGCGCTTTCACAAGCGCAGTAACACTGGGGCTTTGCGCTTCTCTAGCCACCAAACGTCACGGTCCTTGTCTTTCCGTCTCGTAGACACGAGCTGAGAAATTGCAAACGTCGAGCAATTGCTCAGAGATGAAAAGTGCCAGCACTGAAAGCTGTTGCTAGCCAGCACCCTTCCTTGGAAGCGCTTTTGTAGGCCTAAGAACACTGGGGCTCTGGGCTTCTCTAGCCACCTAATCTTCTGCTCATCCTCTCGCGCACTCTAAAGAGAGCTCAGGTGAGAAATTGCAAACGTCGAGCAATTGCTCAGAGATGAAAAGTGCCAACACTGAAAGCTGTTGCTAGCCAGCACCCTTCCTTGGAAGCGCTTTCGCAGGCGCAGCAACACTGGGGCTTTGCGCTTCTCTAGCCACCAAACGTCACGGTCCTTCTCTTTCCGTCTCGTAGACACAAGCTGAGAAATTGCAAACGTCGAGCAATTGCTCAGAGATGAAAAGTGCCAGCACTGAAAGCTGTTGCTAGCCAGCACCCTTCCTTGGAAGCGCTTTTGTAGGCCTAAGAACACTGGGGCTCTGGGCTTCTTTAGCCACCTCATCTTCTGCTCATCCTCTCGCGCACTCTAAATGGAGCTCAGGGGAGAAATTGCAAACGTCGAGCAATTGCTCAGAGATGAAAAGTGCCAGCACTGAAAGCTGTTGCTAGCCAGCACCCTTCCTTGGAAGCGCTTTGGTAGGCCTAAGAACACTGGGGCTCTGGGCTTCTCTAGCCACCTCATCTTCTGCTCATCCTCTCGCGCACTCTAAAGAGAGCTCAGGTGAGAAATTGCAAACGTCGAGCAATTGCTCAGAGATGAAAAGTGCCAGCACTGAAAGCTGTTGCTAGCCAGCACCCTTCCTTGGAAGCGCTTTTGTAGGCCTAAGAACACTGGGGCTCTGGGCTTCTCTAGCCACCTCATCTTCTGCTCATCCTCTCGCACACTCTAAAGAGAGCTCAGGGGAGAAATTGCAAACGTCGAGCAATTGCTCAGAGATGAAAAGTGCCAGCACTGAAAGCTCTTGCTAGCCAGCACCCTTCCTTGGAAGCGCTTTCACAGGCGCAGTAACACTGGGGCTTTGCGCTTCTCTAGCCACCAAACATCACGGTCCTTCTCTTTCCGTCTCCTAGACACGAGCTGAGAAATTGCAAACGTCCAGCAATTGCTCAGAGATGAAAAGTGCCAGCACTGAAAGCTCTTGCTAGCCAGCACCCTTCCTTGGAAGCGCTTTTGTAGGCCTAAGCACACTGGGGCTCTGGGCTTCTCTAGCCACCTCATCTTCTGCTCATCCTCTCGCGCACTCTAAAGAGAGCTCAGGTGAGAAATTGCAAACGTCGAGCAATTGCTCAGAGATGAAAAGTGCCAGCACTGAAAGCTGTTGCTAGCCAGCACCCTTCCTTGGAAGCGCTTTTGTAGGCCTAAGAACAGTGGGGCTCTGGGCTTCTTTAGCCACCTCATCTTCTGCTCATCCTCTCGCGCACTCTGAAGAGAGCTCAGGTGAGAAATTGCGAACGTCGAGCAATTGCTCAGAGATGAAAAGTTCCAGCACTGAAAGCTGTTGCTAGCCAGCACCCTTCCTTGGAAGCGCTTTCACAGGTGCAGTAACACTGGGGCTTTGCGCTTCTCTACCCAACAAACGTCACGGTGCTTCTCTTTCCGTCTCGTAGACACGAGCTGAGAAATTGCAAACGTCGAGCAATTGCTCAGAGATGAAAAGTGCCAGCACTGAAAGCTGTTGCTAGCCAGCACCCTTCCTTGGAAGCGCTTTTGTAGGCCTAAGAACACTGGGGCTCTGGGCTTCTCTAGCCACCTCATCTTCTGCTGATCCTCTCGCGCACTCTAAAGAGAGCTCAGGTGAGAAATTGCAAACGTCGAGCAATTGCTCAGAGATGAAAAGTGCCAACACTGAAAGCTGTTGCTAGCCAGCACCCTTCCTTGGAAGCGCTTTCACAGGCGCAGCAACACTGGGGCTTTGCGCTTCTCTAGCCACCAAACGTCACGGTCCTTCTCTTTCCGTCTCGTAGACACGAGCTGAGAAATTGCAAACGTCGAGCAATTGCTCAGAGATGAAAAGTGCCAGCACTGAAAGCTGTTGCTAGCCAGCACCCTTCCTTGGAAGCGCTTTTGTAGGCCTAAGAACACTGGGGCTCTGGGCTTCTCTAGCCACCTAATCTTCTGCTCATCCTCTCGCGCAGTCTAAAGAGAGCTCAGGGGAGAAATTGCAAACGTCGAGCAATTGCTCAGAGATGAAAAGTGCCAGCACTGAAAGCTGTTGCTAGCCAGCACCCTTCCTTGGAAGCGCTTTTGTAGCCCTAAGCACACTGGGGCTCTGGGCTTCTCTAGCCACCTCATCTTCTGCTCATCCTCTCGCGCACTCTAAAGAGAGCTCAGGTGAGAAATTGCAAACGTTGAGCAATTGCTCAGAGATGAAAAGTGCCAGCACTGAAAGCTGTTGCTAGCCAGCACCCTTCCTTGGAAGCGCTTTTGTAGGCCTAAGAACACTGGGGCTCTGGGCTTCTCTAGCCACCTCATCTTCTGCTCATCCTCTCGCGCACTCTAAAGAGAGCTCAGGTGAGAAATTGCAAACGTCGAGCAATTGCTCAGAGATGAAAAGTGCCAGCACTGAAAGCTGTTGCTAGCCAGCACCCTTCCTTGGAAGCGCTTTCACAGGCGCAGCAACACTGGGGCTTTGCGCTTCTCTACTCACCAAACGTCACGGTCATTCTCTTTCCGTCTCGTAGACACGAGCTGAGAAATTGCAAACGTCGAGCAATTGCTCAGAGATGAAAAGTGCCAGCACTGAAAGCTGTTGCTAGCCAGCACCCTTCCTTGGAAGCGCTTTTGTAGGCCTAAGAACACTGGGGCTCTGGGCTTCTCTAGCCACCTAATCTTCTGCTCATCCTCTCGCGCACTCTAAAGAGAGCTCAGGGGAGAAATTGCAAACGTCGAGCAATTGCTCAGAGATGAAAAGTGCCAGCACTGAAAGCTGTTGCTAGCCAGCACCCTTCCTTGGAAGCGCTTTTGTAGGCCTAAGAACACTGGGGCTCTGGGCTTCTCTAGCCACCTCATCTTCTGCTCATCCTCTCGCGCACTCTAAAGAGAGCTCAGGTGAGAAATTGCAAACGTCGAGCAATTGTTCAGAGATGAAAAGTGCCAGCACTGAAAGCTGTTGCTAGCCAGCACCCTTCCTTGGAAGCGCTTTTGTAGGCCTAAGCACACTGGGGCTCTGGGCTTCTCTAGCCACCTCATCTTCTGCTGATCCTCTCGCGCACTCTGAAGAGAGCTCAGGTGAGAAATTGCAAACGTCGAGCAATTGCTCAGAGATGAAAAGTGCCAACACTGAAAGCTGTTGCTAGCCAGCACCCTTCCTTGGAAGCGCTTTCACAGGCGCAGCAACACTGGGGCTTTGCGCTTCTCTAGCCACCAAACGTCACGGTCATTCTCTTTCCGTCTCGTAGACACGAGCTGAGGAATTGCAAACGTCGAGCAATTGCTCAGAGATGAAAAGTGCCAGCACTGAAAGCTGTTGCTAGCCAGCACCCTTCCTTGGAAGCGCTTTTGTAGGCCTAAGAACACTGGGGCTCTGGGCTTCTCTAGCCACCTCATCTTCTGCTCATCCTCTCGCGCACTCTAAAGAGAGCTCAGGGGAGAAATTGCAAACGTCCAGCAATTGCTCAGAGAGGAAAAGTGCCAGCACTGAAAGCTGTTGCTAGCCAGCACCCTTCCTTGGAAGCGCTTTCACAAGCGCAGTAACACTGGGGCTTTGCGCTTCTCTAGCCACCAAACGTCACGGTCCTTGTCTTTCCGTCTCGTAGACACGAGCTGAGAAATTGCAAACGTCGAGCAATTGCTCAGAGATGAAAAGTGCCAGCACTGAAAGCTGTTGCTAGCCAGCACCCTTCCTTGGAAGCGCTTTTGTAGGCCTAAGAACACTGGGGCTCTGGGCTTCTCTAGCCACCTAATCTTCTGCTCATCCTCTCGCGCACTCTAAAGAGAGCTCAGGTGAGAAATTGCAAACGTCGAGCAATTGCTCAGAGATGAAAAGTGCCAACACTGAAAGCTGTTGCTAGCCAGCACCCTTCCTTGGAAGCGCTTTCGCAGGCGCAGCAACACTGGGGCTTTGCGCTTCTCTAGCCACCAAACGTCACGGTCCTTCTCTTTCCGTCTCGTAGACACAAGCTGAGAAATTGCAAACGTCGAGCAATTGCTCAGAGATGAAAAGTGCCAGCACTGAAAGCTGTTGCTAGCCAGCACCCTTCCTTGGAAGCGCTTTTGTAGGCCTAAGAACACTGGGGCTCTGGGCTTCTTTAGCCACCTCATCTTCTGCTCATCCTCTCGCGCACTCTAAATGGAGCTCAGGGGAGAAATTGCAAACGTCGAGCAATTGCTCAGAGATGAAAAGTGCCAGCACTGAAAGCTGTTGCTAGCCAGCACCCTTCCTTGGAAGCGCTTTGGTAGGCCTAAGAACACTGGGGCTCTGGGCTTCTCTAGCCACCTCATCTTCTGCTCATCCTCTCGCGCACTCTAAAGAGAGCTCAGGTGAGAAATTGCAAACGTCGAGCAATTGCTCAGAGATGAAAAGTGCCAGCACTGAAAGCTGTTGCTAGCCAGCACCCTTCCTTGGAAGCGCTTTTGTAGGCCTAAGAACACTGGGGCTCTGGGCTTCTCTAGCCACCTCATCTTCTGCTCATCCTCTCGCGCACTCTAAAGAGAGCTCAGGGGAGAAATTGCAAACGTCCAGCAATTGCTCAGAGAAGAAAAGTGCCAGCACTGAAAGCTGTTGCTAGCCAGCACCCTTCCTTGGAAGCGCTTTCGCAGGCGCAGCAACACTGGGGCTTTGCGCTTCTCTAGCCACCAAACGTCACGGTCCTTCTCTTTCCGTCTCGTAGACACAAGCTGAGAAATTGCAAACGTCGAGCAATTGCTCAGAGATGAAAAGTGCCAGCACTGAAAGCTGTTGCTAGCCAGCACCCTTCCTTGGAAGCGCTTTTGTAGGCCTAAGAACACTGGGGCTCTGGGCTTCTCTAGCCACCTAATCTTCTGCTCATCCTCTCGCGCACTCTAAAGAGAGCTCAGGTGAGAAATTGCAAACGTCGAGCAATTGCTCAGAGATGAAAAGTGCCAACACTGAAAGCTGTTGCTAGCCAGCACCCTTCCTTGGAAGCGCTTTCGCAGGCGCAGCAACACTGGGGCTTTGCGCTTCTCTAGCCACCAAACGTCACGGTCCTTCTCTTTCCGTCTCGTAGACACAAGCTGAGAAATTGCAAACGTCGAGCAATTGCTCAGAGATGAAAAGTGCCAGCACTGAAAGCTGTTGCTAGCCAGCACCCTTCCTTGGAAGCGCTTTTGTAGGCCTAAGAACACTGGGGCTCTGGGCTTCTTTAGCCACCTCATCTTCTGCTCATCCTCTCGCGCACTCTAAATGGAGCTCAGGGGAGAAATTGCAAACGTCGAGCAATTGCTCAGAGATGAAAAGTGCCAGCACTGAAAGCTGTTGCTAGCCAGCACCCTTCCTTGGAAGCGCTTTGGTAGGCCTAAGAACACTGGGGCTCTGGGCTTCTCTAGCCACCTCATCTTCTGCTCATCCTCTCGCGCACTCTAAAGAGAGCTCAGGTGAGAAATTGCAAACGTCGAGCAATTGCTCAGAGATGAAAAGTGCCAGCACTGAAAGCTGTTGCTAGCCAGCACCCTTCCTTGGAAGCGCTTTTGTAGGCCTAAGAACACTGGGGCTCTGGGCTTCTCTAGCCACCTCATCTTCTGCTCATCCTCTCGCGCACTCTAAAGAGAGCTCAGGGGAGAAATTGCAAACGTCCAGCAATTGCTCAGAGAAGAAAAGTGCCAGCACTGAAAGCTGTTGCTAGCCAGCACCCTTCCTTGGAAGCGCTTTCGCAGGCGCAGCAACACTGGGGCTTTGCGCTTCTCTAGCCACCAAACGTCACGGTCCTTCTCTTTCCGTCTCGTAGACACAAGCTGAGAAATTGCAAACGTCGAGCAATTGCTCAGAGATGAAAAGTGCCAGCACTGAAAGCTGTTGCTAGCCAGCACCCTTCCTTGGAAGCGCTTTTGTAGGCCTAAGAACACTGGGGCTCTGGGCTTCTTTAGCCACCTCATCTTCTGCTCATCCTCTCGCGCACTCTAAATGGAGCTCAGGGGAGAAATTGCAAACGTCGAGCAATTGCTCAGAGATGAAAAGTGCCAGCACTGAAAGCTGTTGCTAGCCAGCACCCTTCCTTGGAAGCGCTTTGGTAGGCCTAAGAACACTGGGGCTCTGGGCTTCTCTAGCCACCTCATCTTCTGCTCATCCTCTCGCGCACTCTAAAGAGAGCTCAGGTGAGAAATTGCAAACGTCGAGCAATTGCTCAGAGATGAAAAGTGCCAGCACTGAAAGCTCTTGCTAGCCAGCACCCTTCCTTGGAAGCGCTTTTGTAGGCCTAAGAACAGTGGGGCTCTGGGCTTCTCTAGCCACCTCATCTTCTGCTCATCCTCTCGCGCACTCTAAAGAGAGCTCAGGGGAGAAATTGCAAACGTCGAGCAATTGCTCAGAGATGAAAAGTGCCAGCACTGAAAGCTCTTGCTAGCCAGCACCCTTTCTTGGAAGCGCTTTCACAGGCGCAGTAACACTGGGGCTTTGCGCTTCTCTAGCCACCAAACTTCACGGTCATTCTCTTTCCGTCTCCTAGACACGAGCTGAGAAATTGCAAACGTCGAGCAATTGCTCAGAGATGAAAAGTGCCAGCACTGAAAGCTCTTGCTAGCCAGCACCCTTCCTTGGAAGCGCTTTTGTAGCCCTTAGAACACTGGGGCTCTGGGCTTCTCTAGCCACCTAATCTTCTGCTCATCCTCTCGCGCACTCTAAAGAGAGCTCAGGGGAGAAATTGCAAACGTCCAGCAATTGCTCAGAGAAGAAAAGTGCCAGCACTGAAAGCTGTTGCTAGCCAGCACCCTTCCTTGGAAGCGCTTTCACAAGCGCAGTAACACTGGGGCTTTGCGCTTCTCTAGCCACCAAACGTCACGGTCCTTGTCTTTCCGTCTCGTAGACACGAGCTGAGAAATTGCAAACGTCGAGCAATTGCTCAGAGATGAAAAGTGCCAGCACTGAAAGCTGTTGCTAGCCAGCACCCTTCCTTGGAAGCGCTTTTGTAGGCCTAAGAACACTGGGGCTCTGGGCTTCTCTAGCCACCTAATCTTCTGCTCATCCTCTCGCGCACTCTAAAGAGAGCTCAGGTGAGAAATTGCAAACGTCGAGCAATTGCTCAGAGATGAAAAGTGCCAACACTGAAAGCTGTTGCTAGCCAGCACCCTTCCTTGGAAGCGCTTTCGCAGGCGCAGCAACACTGGGGCTTTGCGCTTCTCTAGCCACCAAACGTCACGGTCCTTCTCTTTCCGTCTCGTAGACACAAGCTGAGAAATTGCAAACGTCGAGCAATTGCTCAGAGATGAAAAGTGCCAGCACTGAAAGCTGTTGCTAGCCAGCACCCTTCCTTGGAAGCGCTTTTGTAGGCCTAAGAACACTGGGGCTCTGGGCTTCTTTAGCCACCTCATCTTCTGCTCATCCTCTCGCGCACTCTAAATGGAGCTCAGGGGAGAAATTGCAAACGTCGAGCAATTGCTCAGAGATGAAAAGTGCCAGCACTGAAAGCTGTTGCTAGCCAGCACCCTTCCTTGGAAGCGCTTTGGTAGGCCTAAGAACACTGGGGCTCTGGGCTTCTCTAGCCACCTCATCTTCTGCTCATCCTCTCGCGCACTCTAAAGAGAGCTCAGGTGAGAAATTGCAAACGTCGAGCAATTGCTCAGAGATGAAAAGTGCCAGCACTGAAAGCTGTTGCTAGCCAGCACCCTTCCTTGGAAGCGCTTTTGTAGGCCTAAGAACACTGGGGCTCTGGGCTTCTCTAGCCACCTCATCTTCTGCTCATCCTCTCGCACACTCTAAAGAGAGCTCAGGGGAGAAATTGCAAACGTCGAGCAATTGCTCAGAGATGAAAAGTGCCAGCACTGAAAGCTCTTGCTAGCCAGCACCCTTCCTTGGAAGCGCTTTCACAGGCGCAGTAACACTGGGGCTTTGCGCTTCTCTAGCCACCAAACGTCACGGTCCTTCTCTTTCCGTCTCGTAGACACGAGCTGAGAAATTGCAAACGTCCAGCAATTGCTCAGAGATGAAAAGTGCCAGCACTGAAAGCTGTTGCTAGCCAGCACCCTTCCTTGGAAGCGCTTTTGTAGCCCTAAGCACACTGGGGCTCTGGGCTTCTCTAGCCACCTAATCTTCTGCTCATCCTCTCGCGCACTCTAAAGAGAGCTCAGGGGAGAAATTGCAAACGTCGAGCAATTGCTCAGAGATGAAAAGTGCCAGCACTGAAAGCTGTTGCTAGCCAGCACCCTTCCTTGGAAGCGCTTTTGTAGGCCTAAGAACACTGGGGCTCTGGGCTTCTCTAGCTACCTCATCTTCTGCTCATCCTCTCGCGCACTCTAAAGAGAGCTCAGGTGAGAAATTGCAAACGTCGAGCAATTGTTCAGAGATGAAAAGTGCCAGCACTGAAAGCTGTTGCTAGCCAGCACCCTTCCTTGGAAGCGCTTTTGTAGGCCTAAGCACACTGGGGCTCTGGGCTTCTCTAGCCACCTCATCTTCTGCTCATCCTCTCGCGCACTCTAAAGAGAGCTCAGGTGAGAAATTGCAAACGTCGAGCAATTGCTCAGAGATGAAAAGTGCCAACACTGAAAGCTGTTGCTAGCCAGCACCCTTCCTTGGAAGCGCTTTCACAGGCGCAGCAACACTGGGGCTTTGCGCTTCTCTAGCCACCAAACGTCACGGTCATTCTCTTTCCGTCTCGTAGACACGAGCTGAGAAATTGCAAACGTCGAGCAATTGCTCAGAGATGAAAAGTGCCAGCACTGAAAGCTGTTGCTAGCCAGCACCCTTCCTTGGAAGCGCTTTTGTAGGCCTAAGAACAGTGGAGCTCTGGGCTTCTCTAGCCACCTAATCTTCTGCTCATCCTCTCGCGCAGTCTAAAGAGAGCTCAGGGGAGAAATTGCAAACGTCGAGCAATTGCTCAGAGATGAAAAGTGCCAGCACTGAAAGCTGTTGCTAGCCAGCACCCTTCCTTGGAAGCGCTTTTGTAGGCCTAAGAACAGTGGGGCTCTGGGCTTCTCTAGCCACCTCATCTTCTGCTCATCCTCTCGCGCACTCTAAAGAGAGCTCAGGTGAGAAATTGCAAACGTCGAGCAATTGCTCAGAGATGAAAAGTGCCAGCACTGAAAGCTGTTGCTAGCCAGCACCCTTCCTTGGAAGCGCTTTCACAGGCGCAGCAACACTGGGGCTTTGCGCTTCTCTAGCCACCAAACGTCACGGTCATTCTCTTTCCGTCTCGTAGACACGAGATGACAAATTGCAAACGTCGAGCAATTGCTCAGAGATGAAAAGTGCCAGCACTGAAAGCTCTTGCTAGCCAGCACCCTTCCTTGGAAGCGCTTTTGTAGGCCTAAGAACACTGGGGCTCTGGGCTTCTCTAGCCACCTCATCTTCTGCTCATCCTCTCGCGCACTCTAAAGAGAGCTCAGGGGAGAAATTGCAAACGTCGAGCAATTGCTCAGAGATGAAAAGTGCCAGCACTGAAAGCTGTTGCTAGCCAGCACCCTTCCTTGGAAGCGCTTTCACAGGCGCATTAACACTGAGGCTTTGCGCTTCTCTAGCCACCAAACGTCACGGTCATTCTCTTTCCGTCTCGTAGACACGAGCTGAGAAATTGCAAACGTCGAGCAATTGCTCAGAGATGAAAAGTGCCAGCACTGAAAGCTGTTGCTAGCCAGCACCCTTCCTTGGAAGCGCTTTTGTAGCCCTTAGAACACTGGGGCTCTGGGCTTCTCTAGCCACCTCATCTTCTGCTCATCCTCTCGCGCACTCTAAAGAGACCTCAGGGGAGAAATTGCAAACGTCGAGCAATTGCTCCGAGATGAAAAGTGCCAGCACTGAAAGCTCTTGCTAGCCAGCACCCTTGCTTGGAAGCGCTTTCACAGGCGCAGTAACACTGGGGCTTTGCGCTTCTCTAGCCACCAAACATCACGGTCCTTCTCTTTCCGTCTCGTAGACACGAGCTGAGAAATTGCAAACGTCGAGCAATTGCTCAGAGATGAAAAGCTCCAGCACTGAAAGCTGTTGCTAGCCAGCACCCTTCCTTGGAAGCGCTTTCACAGGCGCAGCAACACTGGGGCTTTGCGCTTCTCTAGCCACCAAACGTCATGGTCCTTCTCTTTCCGTCTCGTAGACACGAGCTGAGAAATTGCAAACGTCGAGCAATTGCTCCGAGATGAAAAGTGCCAGCACTGAAAGCTGTTGCTAGCCAGCACCCTTCCTTGAAGCGATTTCACAGGCGCAGCAACACTGGGGCTTTGCGCTTCTCTAGCCACCAAACGTCACGGTCCTTCTCTTTCCGTCTCGTAGACACGAGATGACAAATTGCAAACGTCGAGCAATTGCTCAGAGATGAAAAGTGCCAGTACTGGAAGCTGTTGCTAGCCAGCACCCTTCCTTGGAAGCGCTTTTGTAGGCCTAAGCACACTGGGGGTCTGGGCTTCTCTAGCCACCTCATCTTCTGCTCATCCTCTCGCGCACTCTAAAGAGAGCTCAGGTGAGAAATTGCAAATGTCGAGCAATTGCTCAGAGATGAAAAGTGCCAGCACTGAAAGCTCTTGCTAGCCAGCACCCTTGCTTGGAAGCGCTTTCACAGGCGCAGTAACACTGGGGCTTTGCGCTTCTCTAGCCACCAAACGTCACTGTCATTCTCTTTCCGTCTCGTAGACACGAGCTGAGAAATCACAAACGTCGAGCAATTGCTCAGAGATGAAAAGTGCCAGCACTGAAAGCTGTTGCTAGCCAGCACCCTTCCTTGGAAGCGCTTTCACAGGCGCAGCAACACTGGGGCTTTGCGCTTCTCTAGCCACCAAACATCACGGTCACTATCTCTCCGTCTCGTAGACACGAGCTGAGAAATTGCAAACGTCGAGCAATTGCTCAGAGATGAAAAGTGCCAGCACTGAAAGCTGTTGCTAGCCAGCACCCTTCCTTGGAAGCGCTTTTGTAGGCCTAAGAACACTGGGGCTCTGGGCTTCTCTAGCCACCTCATCTTCTGCTCATCCTCTCGCGCAGTCTAAAGAGAGCTCAGGTGAGAAATTGCAAACGTCGAGCAATTGCTCCGAGATGAAAAGTGCCAGCACTGAAAGCTGTTGCTAGCCAGCACCCTTCCTTGGAAGCGCTTTCACAGGCGCAGCAACACTGGGGCTTTGCGCTTCTCTAGCCACCAAACGTCACGGTCCTTCTCTTTCCGTCTCGTAGACACGAGCTGAGAAATTGCAAACGTCGAGCAATTGCTCAGAGATGAAAAGTGCCAGCACTGGAAGCTCTTGCTAGCCAGCCCCCTTCCTTGGAAGCGCTTTTGTAGGCCTAAGAAGACTGGGGCTCTGGGCTTCTCTAGCCACCTAATCTTCTGCTCATCCTCTCGCGCACTCTAAAGAGAGCTCAGGTGAGAAATTGCAAACGTCGAGCAATTGCTCAGAGATGAAAAGTGCCAGCACTGAAAGCTCTTGCTAGCCAGCACCCTTTCTTGGAAGCGCTTTCACAGGCGCAGTAACACTGGGGCTTTGCGCTTCTCTAGCCACCAAACTTCACGGTCATTCTCTTTCCGTCTCCTAGACACGAGCTGAGAAATTGCAAACGTCGAGCAATTGCTCAGAGATGAAAAGTGCCAGCACTGAAAGCTCTTGCTAGCCAGCACCCTTCCTTGGAAGCGCTTTTGTAGCCCTTAGAACACTGGGGCTCTGGGCTTCTCTAGCCACCTAATCTTCTGCTCATCCTCTCGCGCACTCTAAAGAGAGCTCAGGGGAGAAATTGCAAACGTCCAGCAATTGCTCAGAGAAGAAAAGTGCCAGCACTGAAAGCTGTTGCTAGCCAGCACCCTTCCTTGGAAGCGCTTTCACAAGCGCAGTAACACTGGGGCTTTGCGCTTCTCTAGCCACCAAACGTCACGGTCCTTGTCTTTCCGTCTCGTAGACACGAGCTGAGAAATTGCAAACGTCGAGCAATTGCTCAGAGATGAAAAGTGCCAGCACTGAAAGCTGTTGCTAGCCAGCACCCTTCCTTGGAAGCGCTTTTGTAGCCCTAAGAACACTGGGGCTCTGGGCTTCTCTAGCCACCTAATCTTCTGCTCATCCTCTCGCGCACTCTAAAGAGAGCTCAGGTGAGAAATTGCAAACGTCGAGCAATTGCTCAGAGATGAAAAGTGCCAACACTGAAAGCTGTTGCTAGCCAGCACCCTTCCTTGGAAGCGCTTTCGCAGGCGCAGCAACACTGGGGCTTTGCGCTTCTCTAGCCACCAAACGTCACGGTCCTTCTCTTTCCGTCTCGTAGACACAAGCTGAGAAATTGCAAACGTCGAGCAATTGCTCAGAGATGAAAAGTGCCAGCACTGAAAGCTGTTGCTAGCCAGCACCCTTCCTTGGAAGCGCTTTTGTAGGCCTAAGAACACTGGGGCTCTGGGCTTCTTTAGCCACCTCATCTTCTGCTCATCCTCTCGCGCACTCTAAATGGAGCTCAGGGGAGAAATTGCAAACGTCGAGCAATTGCTCAGAGATGAAAAGTGCCAGCACTGAAAGCTGTTGCTAGCCAGCACCCTTCCTTGGAAGCGCTTTGGTAGGCCTAAGAACACTGGGGCTCTGGGCTTCTCTAGCCACCTCATCTTCTGCTCATCCTCTCGCGCACTCTAAAGAGAGCTCAGGTGAGAAATTGCAAACGTCGAGCAATTGCTCAGAGATGAAAAGTGCCAGCACTGAAAGCTGTTGCTAGCCAGCACCCTTCCTTGGAAGCGCTTTTGTAGGCCTAAGAACACTGGGGCTCTGGGCTTCTCTAGCCACCTCATCTTCTGCTCATCCTCTCGCACACTCTAAAGAGAGCTCAGGGGAGAAATTGCAAACGTCGAGCAATTGCTCAGAGATGAAAAGTGCCAGCACTGAAAGCTCTTGCTAGCCAGCACCCTTCCTTGGAAGCGCTTTCACAGGCGCAGTAACACTGGGGCTTTGCGCTTCTCTAGCCACCAAACATCACGGTCCTTCTCTTTCCGTCTCCTAGACACGAGCTGAGAAATTGCAAACGTCCAGCAATTGCTCAGAGATGAAAAGTGCCAGCACTGAAAGCTCTTGCTAGCCAGCACCCTTCCTTGGAAGCGCTTTTGTAGGCCTAAGCACACTGGGGCTCTGGGCTTCTCTAGCCACCTCATCTTCTGCTCATCCTCTCGCGCACTCTAAAGAGAGCTCAGGTGAGAAATTGCAAACGTCGAGCAATTGCTCAGAGATGAAAAGTGCCAGCACTGAAAGCTGTTGCTAGCCAGCACCCTTCCTTGGAAGCGCTTTTGTAGGCCTAAGAACAGTGGGGCTCTGGGCTTCTTTAGCCACCTCATCTTCTGCTCATCCTCTCGCGCACTCTGAAGAGAGCTCAGGTGAGAAATTGCGAACGTCGAGCAATTGCTCAGAGATGAAAAGTTCCAGCACTGAAAGCTGTTGCTAGCCAGCACCCTTCCTTGGAAGCGCTTTCACAGGTGCAGTAACACTGGGGCTTTGCGCTTCTCTACCCAACAAACGTCACGGTGCTTCTCTTTCCGTCTCGTAGACACGAGCTGAGAAATTGCAAACGTCGAGCAATTGCTCAGAGATGAAAAGTGCCAGCACTGAAAGCTGTTGCTAGCCAGCACCCTTCCTTGGAAGCGCTTTTGTAGGCCTAAGAACACTGGGGCTCTGGGCTTCTCTAGCCACCTCATCTTCTGCTGATCCTCTCGCGCACTCTAAAGAGAGCTCAGGTGAGAAATTGCAAACGTCGAGCAATTGCTCAGAGATGAAAAGTGCCAACACTGAAAGCTGTTGCTAGCCAGCACCCTTCCTTGGAAGCGCTTTCACAGGCGCAGCAACACTGGGGCTTTGCGCTTCTCTAGCCACCAAACGTCACGGTCCTTCTCTTTCCGTCTCGTAGACACGAGCTGAGAAATTGCAAACGTCGAGCAATTGCTCAGAGATGAAAAGTGCCAGCACTGGAAGCTCTTGCTAGCCAGCCCCCTTCCTTGGAAGCGCTTTTGTAGGCCTAAGAAGACTGGGGCTCTGGGCTTCTCTAGCCACCTAATCTTCTGCTCATCCTCTCGCGCACTCTAAAGAGAGCTCAGGTGAGAAATTGCAAACGTCGAGCAATTGCTCAGAGATGAAAAGTGCCAGCACTGAAAGCTGTTGCTAGCCAGCACCCTTTCTTGGAAGCGCTTTCACAGGCGCAGTAACACTGGGGCTTTGCGCTTCTCTAGCCACCAAACTTCACGGTCATTCTCTTTCCGTCTCCTAGACACGAGCTGAGAAATTGCAAACGTCGAGCAATTGCTCAGAGATGAAAAGTGCCAGCACTGAAAGCTCTTGCTAGCCAGCACCCTTCCTTGGAAGCGCTTTTGTAGCCCTTAGAACACTGGGGCTCTGGGCTTCTCTAGCCACCTAATCTTCTGCTCATCCTCTCGCGCACTCTAAAGAGAGCTCAGGGGAGAAATTGCAAACGTCCAGCAATTGCTCAGAGAAGAAAAGTGCCAGCACTGAAAGCTGTTGCTAGCCAGCACCCTTCCTTGGAAGCGCTTTCACAAGCGCAGTAACACTGGGGCTTTGCGCTTCTCTAGCCACCAAACGTCACGGTCCTTGTCTTTCCGTCTCGTAGACACGAGCTGAGAAATTGCAAACGTCGAGCAATTGCTCAGAGATGAAAAGTGCCAGCACTGAAAGCTGTTGCTAGCCAGCACCCTTCCTTGGAAGCGCTTTTGTAGCCCTAAGAACACTGGGGCTCTGGGCTTCTCTAGCCACCTAATCTTCTGCTCATCCTCTCGCGCACTCTAAAGAGAGCTCAGGTGAGAAATTGCAAACGTCGAGCAATTGCTCAGAGATGAAAAGTGCCAACACTGAAAGCTGTTGCTAGCCAGCACCCTTCCTTGGAAGCGCTTTCGCAGGCGCAGCAACACTGGGGCTTTGCGCTTCTCTAGCCACCAAACGTCACGGTCCTTCTCTTTCCGTCTCGTAGACACAAGCTGAGAAATTGCAAACGTCGAGCAATTGCTCAGAGATGAAAAGTGCCAGCACTGAAAGCTGTTGCTAGCCAGCACCCTTCCTTGGAAGCGCTTTTGTAGGCCTAAGAACACTGGGGCTCTGGGCTTCTTTAGCCACCTCATCTTCTGCTCATCCTCTCGCGCACTCTAAATGGAGCTCAGGGGAGAAATTGCAAACGTCGAGCAATTGCTCAGAGATGAAAAGTGCCAGCACTGAAAGCTGTTGCTAGCCAGCACCCTTCCTTGGAAGCGCTTTGGTAGGCCTAAGAACACTGGGGCTCTGGGCTTCTCTAGCCACCTCATCTTCTGCTCATCCTCTCGCGCACTCTAAAGAGAGCTCAGGTGAGAAATTGCAAACGTCGAGCAATTGCTCAGAGATGAAAAGTGCCAGCACTGAAAGCTGTTGCTAGCCAGCACCCTTCCTTGGAAGCGCTTTTGTAGGCCTAAGAACACTGGGGCTCTGGGCTTCTCTAGCCACCTCATCTTCTGCTCATCCTCTCGCACACTCTAAAGAGAGCTCAGGGGAGAAATTGCAAACGTCGAGCAATTGCTCAGAGATGAAAAGTGCCAGCACTGAAAGCTCTTGCTAGCCAGCACCCTTCCTTGGAAGCGCTTTCACAGGCGCAGTAACACTGGGGCTTTGCGCTTCTCTAGCCACCAAACATCACGGTCCTTCTCTTTCCGTCTCCTAGACACGAGCTGAGAAATTGCAAACGTCCAGCAATTGCTCAGAGATGAAAAGTGCCAGCACTGAAAGCTCTTGCTAGCCAGCACCCTTCCTTGGAAGCGCTTTTGTAGGCCTAAGCACACTGGGGCTCTGGGCTTCTCTAGCCACCTCATCTTCTGCTCATCCTCTCGCGCACTCTAAAGAGAGCTCAGGTGAGAAATTGCAAACGTCGAGCAATTGCTCAGAGATGAAAAGTGCCAGCACTGAAAGCTGTTGCTAGCCAGCACCCTTCCTTGGAAGCGCTTTTGTAGGCCTAAGAACAGTGGGGCTCTGGGCTTCTTTAGCCACCTCATCTTCTGCTCATCCTCTCGCGCACTCTGAAGAGAGCTCAGGTGAGAAATTGCGAACGTCGAGCAATTGCTCAGAGATGAAAAGTTCCAGCACTGAAAGCTGTTGCTAGCCAGCACCCTTCCTTGGAAGCGCTTTCACAGGTGCAGTAACACTGGGGCTTTGCGCTTCTCTACCCAACAAACGTCACGGTGCTTCTCTTTCCGTCTCGTAGACACGAGCTGAGAAATTGCAAACGTCGAGCAATTGCTCAGAGATGAAAAGTGCCAGCACTGAAAGCTGTTGCTAGCCAGCACCCTTCCTTGGAAGCGCTTTTGTAGGCCTAAGAACACTGGGGCTCTGGGCTTCTCTAGCCACCTCATCTTCTGCTGATCCTCTCGCGCACTCTAAAGAGAGCTCAGGTGAGAAATTGCAAACGTCGAGCAATTGCTCAGAGATGAAAAGTGCCAACACTGAAAGCTGTTGCTAGCCAGCACCCTTCCTTGGAAGCGCTTTCACAGGCGCAGCAACACTGGGGCTTTGCGCTTCTCTAGCCACCAAACGTCACGGTCCTTCTCTTTCCGTCTCGTAGACACGAGCTGAGAAATTGCAAACGTCGAGCAATTGCTCAGAGATGAAAAGTGCCAGCACTGAAAGCTGTTGCTAGCCAGCACCCTTCCTTGGAAGCGCTTTTGTAGGCCTAAGAACACTGGGGCTCTGGGCTTCTCTAGCCACCTAATCTTCTGCTCATCCTCTCGCGCAGTCTAAAGAGAGCTCAGGGGAGAAATTGCAAACGTCGAGCAATTGCTCAGAGATGAAAAGTGCCAGCACTGAAAGCTGTTGCTAGCCAGCACCCTTCCTTGGAAGCGCTTTTGTAGCCCTAAGCACACTGGGGCTCTGGGCTTCTCTAGCCACCTCATCTTCTGCTCATCCTCTCGCGCACTCTAAAGAGAGCTCAGGTGAGAAATTGCAAACGTTGAGCAATTGCTCAGAGATGAAAAGTGCCAGCACTGAAAGCTGTTGCTAGCCAGCACCCTTCCTTGGAAGCGCTTTTGTAGGCCTAAGAACACTGGGGCTCTGGGCTTCTCTAGCCACCTCATCTTCTGCTCATCCTCTCGCGCACTCTAAAGAGAGCTCAGGTGAGAAATTGCAAACGTCGAGCAATTGCTCAGAGATGAAAAGTGCCAGCACTGAAAGCTGTTGCTAGCCAGCACCCTTCCTTGGAAGCGCTTTCACAGGCGCAGCAACACTGGGGCTTTGCGCTTCTCTACTCACCAAACGTCACGGTCATTCTCTTTCCGTCTCGTAGACACGAGCTGAGAAATTGCAAACGTCGAGCAATTGCTCAGAGATGAAAAGTGCCAGCACTGAAAGCTGTTGCTAGCCAGCACCCTTCCTTGGAAGCGCTTTTGTAGGCCTAAGAACACTGGGGCTCTGGGCTTCTCTAGCCACCTAATCTTCTGCTCATCCTCTCGCGCACTCTAAAGAGAGCTCAGGGGAGAAATTGCAAACGTCGAGCAATTGCTCAGAGATGAAAAGTGCCAGCACTGAAAGCTGTTGCTAGCCAGCACCCTTCCTTGGAAGCGCTTTTGTAGGCCTAAGAACACTGGGGCTCTGGGCTTCTCTAGCCACCTCATCTTCTGCTCATCCTCTCGCGCACTCTAAAGAGAGCTCAGGTGAGAAATTGCAAACGTCGAGCAATTGTTCAGAGATGAAAAGTGCCAGCACTGAAAGCTGTTGCTAGCCAGCACCCTTCCTTGGAAGCGCTTTTGTAGGCCTAAGCACACTGGGGCTCTGGGCTTCTCTAGCCACCTCATCTTCTGCTGATCCTCTCGCGCACTCTGAAGAGAGCTCAGGTGAGAAATTGCAAACGTCGAGCAATTGCTCAGAGATGAAAAGTGCCAACACTGAAAGCTGTTGCTAGCCAGCACCCTTCCTTGGAAGCGCTTTCACAGGCGCAGCAACACTGGGGCTTTGCGCTTCTCTAGCCACCAAACGTCACGGTCATTCTCTTTCCGTCTCGTAGACACGAGCTGAGGAATTGCAAACGTCGAGCAATTGCTCAGAGATGAAAAGTGCCAGCACTGAAAGCTGTTGCTAGCCAGCACCCTTCCTTGGAAGCGCTTTTGTAGGCCTAAGAACACTGGGGCTCTGGGCTTCTCTAGCCACCTCATCTTCTGCTCATCCTCTCGCGCACTCTAAAGAGAGCTCAGGGGAGAAATTGCAAACGTCCAGCAATTGCTCAGAGAGGAAAAGTGCCAGCACTGAAAGCTGTTGCTAGCCAGCACCCTTCCTTGGAAGCGCTTTTGTAGCCCTTAGAACACTGGGGCTCTGGGCTTCTCTAGCCACCTCATCTTCTGCTCATCCTCTCGCGCACTCTAAAGAGAGCTCAGGGGAGAAATTGCAAACGTTGAGCAATTGCTCAGAGATGAAAAGTGCCAGCACTGAAAGCTGTTGCTAGCCAGCACCCTTCCTTGGAAGCGCTTTCACAGGCGCAGTAACACTGGGGCTTTGCGCTTCTCTAGCCACCAAACGTCACGGTCACTATCTCTCCGTCTCGTAGACACGAGCTGAGAAATTGCAAACGTCGAGCAATTGCTCAGAGAGGAAAAGTGCCAGCACTGAAAGCTGTTGCTAGCCAGCACCCTTCCTTGGAAGCGCTTTTGTAGGCCTAAAGAACACTGGGGCTCTGGGCTTCTTTAGCCACCTCATCTTCTGCTCATCCTCTCGCGCACTCTAAATGGAGCTCTGGGGAGAAATTGCAAACGTCGAGCAATTGCTCAGAGATGAAAAGTGCCAGCACTGAAAGCTGTTGCTAGCCAGCACCCTTCCTTGGAAGCGCTTTTGTAGGCCTAAGAACACTGGGGCTCTGGGCTTCTCTAGCCACCTCATCTTCTGCTCATCCTCTCGCGCACTCTAAAGAGAGCTCAGGTGAGAAATTGCAAATGTCGAGCAATTGCTCAGAGAGGAAAAGTGCCAGCACTGAAAGCTGTTGCTAGCCAGCACCCTTCCTTGGAAGCGCTTTTGTAGGCCTAAGAACACTGGGGCTCTGGGCTTCTCTAGCCACCTCATCTTCTGCTCATCCTCTCGCGCACTCTAAAGAGAGCTCAGGGGAGAAATTGCAAACGTCGAGCAATTGCTCAGAGATGAAAAGTGCCAGCACTGAAAGCTCTTGCTAGCCAGCACCCTTCCTTGGAAGCGCTTTTGTAGGCCTAAGAACACTGGGGCTCTGGGCTTCTCTAGCCACCTCATCTTCTGCTCATCCTCTCGCGCACTCTAAAGAGAGCTCAGGTGAGAAATTGCAAACGTCGAGCAATTGCTCAGAGATGAAAAGTGCCAGCACTGAAAGCTGTTGCTAGCCAGCACCCTTCCTTGGAAGCGCTTTTGTAGGCCTAAGCACACTGGGGCTCTGGGCTTCTCTTGCCACCTCATCTTCTGCTCATCCTCTCGCGCACTCTAAAGAGAGCTCAGGGGAGAAATTGCAAACGTCGAGCAATTGCTCCGAGATGAAAAGTGCCAGCACTGAAAGCTGTTGCTAGCCAGCACCCTTCCTTGGAAGCGCTTTCACAGGCGCAGCAACACTGGGGCTTTGCGCTTCTCTAGCCACCAAACGTCACGGTCCTTCTCTTTCCGTCTTGTAGACACGAGCTGAGAAATTGCAAACGTCGAGCAATTGCTCAGAGATGAAAAGTGCCAGCACTGAAAGCTGTTGCTAGCCAGCACCCTTCCTTGGAAGCGCTTTTGTAGGCCTAAGAACACTGGGGCTCTGGGCTTCTCTAGCCACCTAATCTTCTGCTCATCCTCTCGCGCACTCTAAAGAGAGCTCAGGGGAGAAATTGCAAACATCGAGCAATTGCTCAGAGATGAAAAGTGCCAGCACTGAAAGCTCTTGCTAGCCAGCACCCTTCCTTGGAAGCGCTTTTGTAGGCCTAAGAACAGTGGGGCTCTGGGCTTCTTTAGCCACCTCATCTTCTGCTCATCCTCTCGCGCACTCTGAAGAGAGCTCAGGTGAGAAATTGCAAACGTCGAGCAATTGCTCAGAGATGAAAAGTGCCAGCACTGAAAGCTGTTGCTAGCCAGCACCCTTCCTTGGAAGCGCTTTCACAGGCGCAGTAACACTGGGGCTTTGCGCTTCTCTAGCCAACAAACGTCACGGTCCTTCTCTTTCCGTCTCGTAGACACGAGCTGAGAAATTGCAAACGTCGAGCAATTGCTCAGAGATGAAAAGTGCCAGCACTGAAAGCTGTTGCTAGCCAGCACCCTTCCTTGGAAGCGCTTTTGTAGCCCTTAGAACACTGGGGCTCTGGGCTTCTCTAGCCACCTCATCTTCTGCTCATCCTCTCGCGCACTCTAAAGAGAGCTCAGGGGAGAAATTGCAAACGTCGAGCAATTGCTCAGAGATGAAAAGTGCCAGCACTGGAAGCTGTTGCTAGCCAGCACCCTTCCTTGGAAGCGCTTTTGTAGGCCTAAGAACACTGGGGCTCTGGGCTTCTCTAGCCACCTCATCTTCTGCTCATCCTCTCGCGCACTCTAAAGAGAGCTCAGGTGAGAAATTGCAAACGTCGAGCAATTGCTCAGAGATGAAAAGTGCCAGCACTGAAAGCTGTTGCTAGCCAGCACCCTTCCTTGGAAGCGCTTTTGTAGGCCTAAGAACACTGGGGCTCTGGGCTTCTCTAGCCACCTCATCTTCTGCTCATCCTCTCGCGCACTCTAAAGAGAGCTCAGGGGAGAAATTGCAAACGTCGAGCAATTGCTCAGAGATGAAAAGTGCCAGCACTGAAAGCTGTTGCTAGCCAGCACCCTTCCTTGGAAGCGCTTTCACAGGCGCAGCAACACTGGGGCTTTGCGCTTCTCTACTCACCAAACGTCACGGTCATTCTCTTTCCGTCTCGTAGACACGAGCTGAGAAATTGCAAACGTCGAGCAATTGCTCAGAGATGAAAAGTGCCAGCACTGAAAGCTGTTGCTAGCCAGCACCCTTCCTTGGAAGCGCTTTTGTAGCCCTAAGCACACTGGGGCTCTGGGCTTCTCTAGCCACCTAATCTTCTGCTCATCCTCTCGCGCACTCTGAAGAGAGCTCAGGGGAGAAATTGCAAACGTCGAGCAATTGCTCAGAGATGAAAAGTGCCAGCACTGAAAGCTGTTGCTAGCCAGCACCCTTCCTTGGAAGCGCTTTTGTAGGCCTAAGCACACTGGGGCTCTGGGCTTCTCTAGCCACCTCATCTTCTGCTGATCCTCTCGCGCACTCTAAAGAGAGCTCAGGTGAGAAATTGCAAACGTCGAGCAATTGCTCAGAGATGAAAAGTGCCAGCACTGAAAGCTGTTGCTAGCCAGCACCCTTCCTTGGAAGCGCTTTCACAGGCGCAGCAACACTGGGGCTTTGCGCTTCTCTAGCCACCAAACGTCACGGTCCTTCTCTTTCCGTCTCGTAGACACGAGCTGAGAAATTGCAAACGTCGAGCAATTGCTCAGAGATGAAAAGTGCCAGCACTGAAAGCTGTTGCTAGCCAGCACCCTTCCTTGGAAGCGCTTTTGTAGGCCTAAGAACACTGGGGCTCTGGGCTTCTTTAGCCACCTAATCTTCTGCTCATCCTCTCGCGCACTCTAAAGAGAGCTCAGGTGAGAAATTGCAAACGTCGAGCAATTGCTCAGAGAGGAAAAGTGCCAGCACTGAAAGCTGTTGCTAGCCAGCACCCTTCCTTGGAAGCGCTTTTGTAGCCCTTAGAACACTGGGGCTCTGGGCTTCTCTAGCCACCTAATCTTCTGCTCATCCTCTCGCGCACTCTAAAGAGAGCTCAGGGGAGAAATTGCAAACGTTGAGCAATTGCTCAGAGATGAAAAGTGCCAGCACTGAAAGCTGTTGCTAGCCAGCACCCTTCCTTGGAAGCGCTTTCACAGGCGCAGTAACACTGGGGCTTTGCGCTTCTCTAGCCACCAAACGTCACGGTCACTATCTCTCCGTCTCGTAGACACGAGCTGAGAAATTGCAAACGTCGAGCAATTGCTCAGAGAGGAAAAGTGCAAGCACTGAAAGCTGTTGCTAGCCAGCACCCTTCCTTGGAAGCGCTTTTGTAGGCCTAAAGAACACTGGGGCTCTGGGCTTCTCTAGCCACCTAATCTTCTGCTCATCCTCTCGCGCACTCTAAAGAGAGCTCAGGGGAGAAATTGCAAATGTCGAGCAATTGCTCAGAGAGGAAAAGTGCCAGCACTGAAAGCTGTTGCTAGCCAGCACCCTTCCTTGGAAGCGCTTTTGTAGGCCTAAGAACACTGGGGCTCTGGGCTTCTTTAGCCACCTCATCTTCTGCTCATCCTCTCGCGCACTCTAAAGAGAGCTCAGGGGAGAAATTGCAAACGTCGAGCAATTGCTCAGAGATGAAAAGTGCCAGCACTGAAAGCTCTTGCTAGCCAGCACCCTTCCTTGGAAGCGCTTTTGTAGGCCTAAGAACACTGGGGCTCTGGGCTTCTCTAGCCACCTCATCTTCTGCTCATCCTCTCGCGCACTCTAAAGAGAGCTCAGGTGAGAAATTGCAAACGTTGAGCAATTGCTCAGAGATGAAAAGTGCCAGCACTGAAAGCTCTTGCTAGCCAGCACCCTTCCTTGGAAGCGCTTTTGTAGGCCTAAGCACACTGGGGCTCTGGGCTTCTCTAGCCACCTCATCTTCTGCTCATCCTCTCGCGCACTCTAAAGAGAGCTCAGGGGAGAAATTGCAAACGTCGAGCAATTGCTCCGAGATGAAAAGTGCCAGCACTGAAAGCTGTTGCTAGCCAGCACCCTTCCTTGGAAGCGCTTTCACAGGCGCAGTAACACTGGGGCTTTGCGCTTCTCTACCCACCAAACGTCACGGTCCTTCTCTTTCCGTCTTGTAGACACGAGCTGAGAAATTGCAAACGTCGAGCAATTGCTCAGAGATGAAAAGTGCCAGCACTGAAAGCTCTTGCTAGCCAGCACCCTTCCTTGGAAGCGCTTTTGTAGGCCTAAGAACACTGGGGCTCTGGGCTTCTCTAGCCACCTCATCTTCTGCTCATCCTCTCGCGCACTCTAAAGAGAGCTCAGGGGAGAAATTGCAAACATCGAGCAATTGCTCAGAGATGAAAAGTGCCAGCACTGAAAGCTGTTGCTAGCCAGCACCCTTCCTTGGAAGCGCTTTTGTAGGCCTAAGAACACTGGGGCTCTGGGCTTCTTTAGCCACCTCATCTTCTGCTCATCCTCCCGCGCACTCTGAAGAGAGCTAAGGTGAGAAATTGCAAACGTCGAGCAATTGCTCAGAGATGAAAAGTGCCAGCACTGAAAGCTGTTGCTAGCCAGCACCCTTCCTTGGAAGCGCTTTCACAGGCGCAGTAACACTGGGGCTTTGCGCTTCTCTAGCCACCAAACGTCACGGTCATTCTCTTTCCGTCTCGTAGACACGAGCTGAGAAATTGCAAACGTCGAGCAATTGCTCAGAGAGGAAAAGTGCCAGCACTGAAAGCTGTTGCTAGCCAGCACCCTTCCTTGGAAGCGCTTTTGTAGCCCTTAGAACACTGGGGCTCTGGGCTTCTCTAGCCACCTCATCTTCTGCTCATCCTCTCGCGCACTCTAAAGAGAGCTCAGGTGAGAAATTGCAAACGTCGAGCAATTGCTCAGAGATGAAAAGTGCCAGCACTGGAAGCTGTTGCTAGCCAGCACCCTTCCTTGGAAGTGCTTTTGTAGGCCTAAGAACACTGGGGCTCTGGGCTTCTCTAGCCACCTCATCTTCTGCTCATCCTCTCGCGCACTCTAAAGAGAGCTCAGGGGAGAAATTGCAAACGTCGAGCAATTGCTCAGAGATGAAAAGTGCCAGCACTGAAAGCTGTTGCTAGCCAGCACCCTTCCTTGGAAGCGCTTTCACAAGCGAAGTAACACTGGGGCTTTGCGCTTCTCTACCCACCAAACATCACGGTGCTTCTCTTTCCGTCTCGTAGACACGAGCTGAGAAATTGCAAACGTCGAGCAATTGCTCAGAGATGAAAAGTGCCAGCACTGAAAGCTGTTGCTAGCCAGCACCCTTCCTTGGAAGCGCTTTTGTAGGCCTAAGAACAGTGGGGCTCTGGGCTTCTCTAGCCACCTCATCTTCTGCTCATCCTCTCGCGCACTCTAAAGAGAGCTCAGGGGAGAAATTGCAAACGTCGAGCAATTGCTCAGAGATGAAAAGTGCCAGCACTGAAAGCTGTTGCTAGCCAGCACCCTTCCTTGGAAGCGCTTTTGTAGGCCTAAGAACCCTGGGGCTCTGGGCTTCTCTAGCCACCTCATCTTCTGCTCATCCTCTCGCGCACTCTAAAGAGAGCTCAGGTGAGAAATTGCAAACGTCGAGCAATTGCTCAGAGATGAAAAGTGCCAGCACTGAAAGCTGTTGCTAGCCAGCACCCTTCCTTGGAAGCGCTTTTGTAGGCCTAAGAACACTGGGGCTCTGGGCTTCTCTAGCCACCTCATCTTCTGCTCATCCTCTCGCGCACTCTAAAGAGAGCTCAGGTGAGAAATTGCAAACGTCGAGCAATTGCTCAGAGATGAAAAGTGCCAGCACTGAAAGCTGTTGCTAGCCAGCACCCTTCCTTGGAAGCGCTTTCACAGGCGCAGCAACACTGGGGCTTTGCGCTTCTCTACTCACCAAACGTCACGGTCCTTCTCTTTCCGTCTCGTAGACACGAGCTGAGAAATTGCAAACGTCGAGCAATTGCTCAGAGATGAAAAGTGCCAGCACTGAAAGCTGTTGCTAGCCAGCACCCTTCCTTGGAAGCGCTTTTGTAGCCCTAAGCACACTGGGGCTCTGGGCTTCTCTAGCCACCTCATCTTCTGCTCATCCTCTCACGCACTCTAAAGAGAGCTCAGGGGAGAAATTGCAAACGTCGAGCAATTGCTCAGAGATGAAAAGTGCCAGCACTGAAAGCTGTTGCTAGCCAGCACCCTTCCTTGGAAGCGCTTTTGTAGGCCTAAGAACACTGGGGCTCTGGGCTTCTCTAGCCACCTCATCTTCTGCTCATCCTCTCGCGCACTCTAAAGAGAGCTCAGGTGAGAAATTGCAAACGTCCAGCAATTGCTCAGAGATGAAAAGTGCCAGCACTGAAAGCTGTTGCTAGCCAGCACCCTTCCTTGGAAGCGCTTTCACAGGCGCAGCAACACTGGGGCTTTGCGCTTCTCTACTCACCAAACGTCACGGTCATTCTCTTTCCGTCTCGTAGACACGAGCTGAGAAATTGCAAACGTCGAGCAATTGCTCAGAGATGAAAAGTGCCAGCACTGAAAGCTGTTGCTAGCCAGCACCCTTCCTTGGAAGCGCTTTTGTAGGCCTAAGAACACTGGGGCTCTGGGCTTCTCTAGCCACCTCATCTTCTGCTCATCCTCTCGCGCACTCTAAAGAGAGCTCAGGTGAGAAATTGCAAACGTCGAGCAATTGTTCAGAGATGAAAAGTGCCAGCACTGAAAGCTGTTGCTAGCCAGCACCCTTCCTTGGAAGCGCTTTTGTAGCCCTAAGCACACTGGGGCTCTGGGCTTCTCTAGCCACCTCATCTTCTGCTGATCCTCTCGCGCACTCTAAAGAGAGCTCAGGGGAGAAATTGCAAACGTCGAGCAATTGCTCAGAGATGAAAAGTGCCAGCACTGAAAGCTGTTGCTAGCCAGCACCCTTCCTTGGAAGCGCTTTCACAGGCGCAGCAACACTGGGGCTTTGCGCTTCTCTAGCCACCAAACGTCACGGTCATTCTCTTTCCGTCTCGTAGACACGAGCTGAGAAATTGCAAACGTCGAGCAATTGCTCAGAGATGAAAAGTGCCAGCACTGAAAGCTCTTGCTAGCCAGCACCCTTCCTTGGAAGCGCTTTTGTAGGCCTAAGAACACTGGGGCTCTGGGCTTCTCTAGCCACCTCATCTTCTGCTCATCCTCTCGCGCACTCTAAAGAGAGCTCAGGGGAGAAATTGCAAACGTCGAGCAATTGCTCAGAGAGGAAAAGTGCCAGCACTGAAAGCTGTTGCTAGCCAGCACCCTTCCTTGGAAGCGCTTTTGTAGCCCTTAGAACACTGGGGCTCTGGGCTTCTCTAGCCACCTCATCTTCTGCTCATCCTCTCGCGCACTCTAAAGAGAGCTCAGGGGAGAAATTGCAAACGTCGAGCAATTGCTCAGAGATGAAAAGTGCCAGCACTGAAAGCTCTTGCTAGCCAGCACCCTTCCTTGGAAGCGCTTTTGTAGGCCTAAGAACACTGGGGCTCTGGGCTTCTCTAGCCACCTCATCTTCTGCTCATCCTCTCGCGCACTCTGAAGAGAGCTCAGGTGAGAAATTGCAAACGACGAGCAATTGCTCAGAGAGGAAAAGTGCCAGCACTGAAAGCTGTTGCTAGCCAGCACCCTTCCTTGGAAGCGCTTTTGTAGGCCTAAGAACACTGGGGCTCTGGGCTTCTTTAGCCACCTCATCTTCTGCTCATCCTCTCGCGCACTCTAAAGAGAGCTCAGGGGAGAAATTGCAAACGTCGAGCAATTGCTCAGAGATGAAAAGTGCCAGCACTGAAAGCTCTTGCTAGCCAGCACCCTTCCTTGGAAGCGCTTTTGTAGGCCTAAGAACACTGGGGCTCTGGGCTTCTCTAGCCACCTCATCTTCTGCTCATCCTCTCGCGCACTCTGAAGAGAGCTCAGGTGAGAAATTGCAAACGTCCAGCAATTGCTCAGAGATGAAAAGTGCCAGCACTGAAAGCTGTTGCTAGCCAGCACCCTTCCTTGGAAGCGCTTTTGTAGGCCTAAGAACACTGGGGCTCTGGGCTTCTCTAGCCACCTCATCTTCTGCTCATCCTCTCGCGCACTCTAAAGAGAGCTCAGGGGAGAAATTGCAAACGTCGAGCAATTGCTCAGAGATGAAAAGTGCCAGCACTGAAAGCTGTTGCTAGCCAGCACCCTTCCTTGGAAGCGCTTTCACAGGCGCAGCAACACTGGGGCTTTGCGCTTCTCTAGCCACCAAACGTCACGGTCCTTCTCTTTCCGTCTTGTAGACACGAGCTGAGAAATTGCAAACATCGAGCAATTGCTCAGAGATGAAAAGTGCCAGCACTGAAAGCTGTTGCTAGCCAGCACCCTTCCTTGGAAGCGCTTTTGTAGGCCTAAGAACACTGGGGCTCTGGGCTTCTCTAGCCACCTCATCTTCTGCTCATCCTCTCGCGCACTCTAAAGAGAGCTCAGGGGAGAAATTGCAAACGTCGAGCAATTGCTCAGAGATGAAAAGTGCCAGCACTGAAAGCTGTTGCTAGCCAGCACCCTTCCTTGGAAGCGCTTTTGTAGGCCTAAGAACAGTGGGGCTCTGGGCTTCTTTAGCCACCTCATCTTCTGCTCATCCTCTCGCGCACTCTGAAGAGAGCTCAGGTGAGAAATTGCAAACGTCGAGCAATTGCTCAGAGATGAAAAGTGCCAGCACTGAAAGCTGTTGCTAGCCAGCACCCTTCCTTGGAAGCGCTTTTGTAGCCCTTAGAACACTGGGGCTCTGGGCTTCTCTAGCCACCTCATCTTCTGCTCATCCTCTCGCGCACTCTAAAGAGAGCTCAGGGGAGAAATTGCAAACGTCGAGCAATTGCTCAGAGATGAAAAGTGCCAGCACTGGAAGCTGTTGCTAGCCAGCACCCTTCCTTGGAAGCGCTTTTGTAGGCCTAAGAACACTGGGGCTCTGGGCTTCTCTAGCCACCTCATCTTCTGCTCATCCTCTCGCGCACTCTAAAGAGAGCTCAGGTGAGAAATTGCAAACGTCGAGCAATTGCTCAGAGATGAAAAGTGCCAGCACTGAAAGCTGTTGCTAGCCAGCACCCTTCCTTGGAAGCGCTTTCACAAGCGAAGTAACACTGGGGCTTTGCGCTTCTCTACCCACCAAACGTCACGGTCATTCTCTTTCCGTCTCGTAGACACGAGCTGAGAAATTGCAAACGTCGAGCAATTGCTCAGAGATGAAAAGTGCCAGCACTGAAAGCTGTTGCTAGCCAGCACCCTTCCTTGGAAGCGCTTTTGTAGGCCTAAGAACACTGGGGCTCTGGGCTTCTCTAGCCACCTCATCTTCTGCTCATCCTCTCGCGCACTCTAAAGAGAGCTCAGGGGAGAAATTGCAAACGTCGAGCAATTGCTCAGAGATGAAAAGTGCCAGCACTGACAGCTGTTGCTAGCCAGCACCCTTCCTTGGAAGCGCTTTCACAGGCGCAGCAACACTGGGGCTTTGCGCTTCTCTAGCCACCAAACGTCACGGTCATTCTCTTTCCGTCTCCTAGACACGAGTTGAGAAATTGCAAACGTCGAGCAATTGCTCAGAGATGAAAAGTGCCAGCACTGAAAGCTGTTGCTAGCCAGCACCCTTCCTTGGAAGCGCTTTTGTAGGCCTAAGAACACTGGGGCTCTGGGCTTCTCTAGCCACCTAATCTTCTGCTCATCCTCTCGCGCACTCTAAAGAGAGCTCAGGTGAGAAATTGCAAACGTTGAGCAATTGCTCAGAGATGAAAAGTACCAGCACTGAAAGCTCTTGCTAGCCAGCACCCTTCCTTGGAAGCGCTTTTGTAGGCCTAAGAACACTGGGGCTCTGGGCTTCTCTAGCCACCTCATCTTCTGCTCATCCTCTCGCGCACTCTAAAGAGAGCTCAGGTGAGAAATTGCAAACGTCGAGCAATTGCTCAGAGATGAAAAGTGCCAGCACTGAAAGCTGTTGCTAGCCAGCACCCTTCCTTGGAAGCGCTTTCACAGGCGCAGCAACACTGGGGCTTTGCGCTTCTCTACTCACCAAACGTCACGGTCATTCTCTTTCCGTCTCGTAGACACGAGCTGAGAAATTGCAAACGTCGAGCAATTGCTCAGAGATGAAAAGTGCCAGCACTGAAAGCTCTTGCTAGCCAGCACCCTTCCTTGGAAGCGCTTTTGTAGCCCTAAGCACACTGGGGCTCTGGGCTTCTCTAGCCACCTAATCTTCTGCTCATCCTCTCGCGCACTCTAAAGAGAGCTCAGGGGAGAAATTGCAAACGTCAAGCAATTGCTCAGAGATGAAAAGTGCCAGCACTGAAAGCTGTTGCTAGCCAGCACCCTTCCTTGGAAGCGCTTTCACAGGCGCAGTAACACTGGGGCTTTGCGCTTCTCTACCCACCAAATGTCACGGTCACTATCTCTCCGTCTCGTAGACACGAGCTGAGAAATTGCAAACGTCGAGCAATTGCTCAGAGAGGAAAAGTGCCAGCACTGAAAGCTGTTGCTAGCCAGCACCCTTCCTTGGAAGCGCTTTTGTAGGCCTAAGAACACTGGGGCTCTGGGCTTCTTTAGCCACCTCATCTTCTGCTCATCCTCTCGCGCACTCTAAATGGAGCTCAGGGGAGAAATTGCAAACGTCGAGCAATTGCTCAGAGATGAAAAGTGCCAGCACTGAAAGCTGTTGCTAACCAGCACCCTTCCTTGGAAGCGCTTTTGTAGGCCTAAGAACAGTGGGGCTCTGGGCTTCTCTAGCCACCTCATCTTCTGCTCATCCTCTCGCACACTCTAAAGAGAGCTCAGGTGAGAAATTGCAAACGTCGAGCAATTGCTCGGAGATGAAAAGTGCCAGCACTGAAAGCTGTTGCTAGCCAGCACCCTTCCTTGGAAGCGCTTTCACAGGCGCAGCAACACTGGGGCTTTGCGCTTCTCTAGCCACCAAAAGTCACGGTCATTCTCTTTCCGTCTCGTAGACACGAGCTGAGAAATTGCAAACGTCGAGCAATTGTTCAGAGATGAAAAGTGCCAGCACTGAAAGCTGTTGCTAGCCAGCACCCTTCCTTGGAAGCGCTTTTGTAGGCCTAAGAACACTGGGGCTCTGGGCTTCTCTAGCCACCTAATCTTCTGCTCATCCTCTCGCGCACTCTAAAGAGAGCTCAGGTGAGAAATTGCAAACGTCCAGCAATTGCTCAGAGAGGAAAAGTGCCAGCACTGAAAGCTGTTGCTAGCCAGCACCCTTCCTTGGAAGCGCTTTTGTAGGCCTAAGAACAGTGGGGCTCTGGGCTTCTCTAGCCACCTCATCTTCTGCTCATCCTCTCGCGCAATCTAAAGAGAGCTCAGGTGAGAAATTGCAAACGTCGAGCAATTGCTCAGAGATGAAAAGTGCCAGCACTGAAAGCTGTTGCTAGCCAGCACCCTTCCTTGGAAGCGCTTTTGTAGGCCTAAGAACACTGGGGCTCTGGGCTTCTCTAGCCACCTCATCTTCTGCTCATCCTCTCGCGCACTCTAAAGAGAGCTCAGGTGAGAAATTGCAAACGTCGAGCAATTGCTCAGAGATGAAAAGTGCCAGCACTGAAAGCTGTTGCTAGCCAGCACCCTTCCTTGGAAGCGCTTTCACAAGCGAAGTAACACTGGGGCTTTGCGCTTCTCTACCCACCAAACGTCACGGTCATTCTCTTTCCGTCTCGTAGACACGAGCTGAGAAATTGCAAACGTCGAGCAATTGCTCAGAGATGAAAAGTGCCAGCACTGAAAGCTGTTGCTAGCCAGCACCCTTCCTTGGAAGCGCTTTTGTAGGCCTAAGAACACTGGGGCTCTGGGCTTCTCTAGCCACCTCATCTTCTGCTCATCCTCTCGCGCACTCTAAAGAGAGCTCAGGGGAGAAATTGCAAACGTCGAGCAATTGCTCAGAGATGAAAAGTGCCAGCACTGAAAGCTGTTGCTAGCCAGCACCCTTCCTTGGAAGCGCTTTCACAGGCGCAGCAACACTGGGGCTTTGCGCTTCTCTAGCCACCAAACGTCACGGTCATTCTCTTTCCGTCTCCTAGACACGAGTTGAGAAATTGCAAACGTCGAGCAATTGCTCAGAGATGAAAAGTGCCAGCACTGAAAGCTGTTGCTAGCCAGCACCCTTCCTTGGAAGCGCTTTTGTAGGCCTAAGAACACTGGGGCTCTGGGCTTCTCTAGCCACCTAATCTTCTGCTCATCCTCTCGCGCACTCTAAAGAGAGCTCAGGTGAGAAATTGCAAACGTTGAGCAATTGCTCAGAGATGAAAAGTACCAGCACTGAAAGCTCTTGCTAGCCAGCACCCTTCCTTGGAAGCGCTTTTGTAGGCCTAAGAACACTGGGGCTCTGGGCTTCTCTAGCCACCTCATCTTCTGCTCATCCTCTCGCGCACTCTAAAGAGAGCTCAGGTGAGAAATTGCAAACGTCGAGCAATTGCTCAGAGATGAAAAGTGCCAGCACTGAAAGCTGTTGCTAGCCAGCACCCTTCCTTGGAAGCGCTTTCACAGGCGCAGCAACACTGGGGCTTTGCGCTTCTCTACTCACCAAACGTCACGGTCCTTCTCTTTCCGTCTCGTAGACACGAGCTGAGAAATTGCAAACGTCGAGCAATTGCTCAGAGATGAAAAGTGCCAGCACTGAAAGCTCTTGCTAGCCAGCACCCTTCCTTGGAAGCGCTTTTGTAGCCCTAAGCACACTGGGGCTCTGGGCTTCTCTAGCCACCTAATCTTCTGCTCATCCTCTCGCGCACTCTAAAGAGAGCTCAGGGGAGAAATTGCAAACGTCAAGCAATTGCTCAGAGATGAAAAGTGCCAGCACTGAAAGCTGTTGCTAGCCAGCACCCTTCCTTGGAAGTGCTTTTGTAGGCCTAAGAACACTGGGGCTCTGGGCTTCTCTAGCCACCTCATCTTCTGCTCATCCTCTCGCGCACTCTAAAGAGAGCTCAGGTGAGAAATTGCAAACGTCGAGCAATTGCTCAGAGATGAAAAGTGCCAGCACTGAAAGCTGTTGCTAGCCAGCACCCTTCCTTGGAAGCGCTTTCACAGGCGCAGTAACACTGGGGCTTTGCGCTTCTCTACCCACCAAATGTCACGGTCACTATCTCTCCGTCTCGTAGACACGAGCTGAGAAATTGCAAACGTCGAGCAATTGCTCAGAGATGAAAAGTGCCAGCACTGAAAGCTGTTGCTAGCCAGCACCCTTCCTTGGAAGCGCTTTTGTAGGCCTAAGAACACTGGGGCTCTGGGCTTCTTTAGCCACCTCATCTTCTGCTCATCCTCTCGCGCACTCTAAATGGAGCTCAGGGGAGAAATTGCAAACGTCGAGCAATTGCTCAGAGATGAAAAGTGCCAGCACTGAAAGCTGTTGCTAACCAGCACCCTTCCTTGGAAGCGCTTTTGTAGGCCTAAGAACAGTGGGGCTCTGGGCTTCTCTAGCCACCTCATCTTCTGCTCATCCTCTCGCACACTCTAAAGAGAGCTCAGGTGAGAAATTGCAAACGTCGAGCAATTGCTCGGAGATGAAAAGTGCCAGCACTGAAAGCTGTTGCTAGCCAGCACCCTTCCTTGGAAGCGCTTTCACAGGCGCAGCAACACTGGGGCTTTGCGCTTCTCTAGCCACCAAAAGTCACGGTCATTCTCTTTCCGTCTCGTAGACACGAGCTGAGAAATTGCAAACGTCGAGCAATTGTTCAGAGATGAAAAGTGCCAGCACTGAAAGCTGTTGCTAGCCAGCACCCTTCCTTGGAAGCGCTTTTGTAGGCCTAAGAACACTGGGGCTCTGGGCTTCTCTAGCCACCTAATCTTCTGCTCATCCTCTCGCGCACTCTAAAGAGAGCTCAGGTGAGAAATTGCAAACGTCCAGCAATTGCTCAGAGAGGAAAAGTGCCAGCACTGAAAGCTGTTGCTAGCCAGCACCCTTCCTTGGAAGCGCTTTTGTAGGCCTAAGAACAGTGGGGCTCTGGGCTTCTCTAGCCACCTCATCTTCTGCTCATCCTCTCGCGCAATCTAAAGAGAGCTCAGGTGAGAAATTGCAAACGTCGAGCAATTGCTCAGAGATGAAAAGTGCCAGCACTGAAAGCTGTTGCTAGCCAGCACCCTTCCTTGGAAGCGCTTTTGTAGGCCTAAGAACACTGGGGCTCTCGGCTTCTCTAGCCACCTAATCTTCTGCTCATCCTCTCGCGCACTCTAAAGAGAGCTCAGGTGAGAAATTGCAAATGTCCAGCAATTGCTCAGAGATGAAAAGTGCCAACACTGAAAGCTGTTGCTAGCCAGCACCCTTCCTTGGAAGCGCTTTCACAGGCGCAGTAACACTGGGGCTTTGCGCTTCTCTAGCCACCAAACGTCACGGTCATTCTCTTTCCGTCTCCTAGACACGAGCTGAGAAATTGCAAACGTCGAGCAATTGCTCAGAGATGAAAAGTGCCAGCACTGAAAGCTGTTGCTAGCCAGCACCCTTCCTTGGAAGCGCTTTTGTAGGCCTAAGAACAGTGGGGCTCTGGGCTTCTCTAGCCACCTCATCTTCTGCTCATCCTCTCGCGCACTCTGAAGAGAGCTCAGGTGAGAAATTGCAAACGTCGATCAATTGCTCAGAGATGAAAAGTGCCAGCACTGAAAGCTGTTGCTAGCCAGCACCCTTCCTTGGAAGCGCTTTTGTAGGCCTAAGAACACTGGGGCTCTGGGCTTCTCTAGCCACCTCATCTTCTGCTCATCCTCTCGCGCACTCTAAAGAGAGCTCAGGTGAGAAATTGCAAACGTCGAGCAATTGCTCAGAGATGAAAAGTGCCAGCACTGAAAGCTGTTGCTAGCCAGCACCCTTCCTTGGAAGCGCTTTCACAGGCGCAGTAACACTGGGGCTTTGCGCTTCTCTAGCCACCAAACGTCACGGTCCTTCTCTTTCCGTCTCGTAGACACGAGCTGAGAAATTGCAAACGTCGAGCAGTTGCTCAGAGATGAAAAGTGCCAGCACTGAAAGCTGTTGCTAGCCAGCACCCTTCCTTGGAAGCGCTTTTGTAGGCCTAAGAACACTGGGGCTCTGGGCTTCTGTAGCCACCTCATCTTCTGCTCATCCTCTCGCGCACTCTGAAGAGAGCTCAGGGGAGAAATTGCAAACGTCGAGCAATTGCTCAGAGATGAAAAGTGCCAGCACTGAAAGCTGTTGCTAGCCAGCACCCTTCCTTGGAAGCGCTTTCACAGGCGCAGTAACACTGGGGCTTTGCGCTTCTCTACCCAACCCACCAAAAGTCACTGTCATTCTCTTTCCGTCTCGTAGACACGAGCTGAGAAATTGCAAACGTCGAGCAATTGCTCAGAGATGAAAAGTGCCAGCACTGAAAGCTGTTGCTAGCCAGCACCCTTCCTTGGAAGCGCTTTTGTAGCCCTAAGCACACTGGGGCTCTGGGCTTCTCTAGCCACCTAATCTTCTGCTCATCCTCTTGTGCACTCTAAAGAGAGCTCAGGTGAGAAATTGCAAACGTCGAGCAATTGCTCAGAGAGGTAAAGTGCCAGCACTGAAAGCTGTTGCTAGCCAGCACCCTTCCTTGGAAGCGCTTTTGTAGGCCTAAGAACACTGGGGCTCTGGGCTTCTCTAGCCACCTAATCTTCTGCTCATCCTCTCGCGCACTCTAAAGAGAGCTCAGGTGAGAAATTGCAAACGTCCAGCAATTGCTCCGAGATGAAAAGTGCCAGCACTGAAAGCTGTTGCTAGCCAGCACCCTTCCTTGGAAGCGCTTTCACAGGCACAGTAACACTGGGGCTTTGCGCTTCTCTACCCACCAAACGTCACGGTCATTCTCTTTCCGTCTCGTAGACACGAGCTGAGAAATTGCAAACGTCGAGCAATTGCTCAGAGATGAAAAGTGCCAGCACTGAAAGCTGTTGCTAGCCAGCACCCTTCCTTGGAAGCGCTTTTGTAGGCCTAAGAACACTGGGGCTCTGGGCTTCTCTAGCCACCTCATCTTCTGCTCATCCTCTCGCGCACTCTAAAGAGAGCTCAGGGGAGAAATTGCAAACGTCGAGCAATTGCTCAGAGATGAAAAGTGCCAGCACTGAAAGCTGTTGCTAGCCAGCACCCTTCCTTGGAAGCGCTTTCACAGGCGCAGCAACACTGGGGCTTTGCGCTTCTCTAGCCACCAAACGTCACGGTCATTCTCTTTCCGTCTCCTAGACACGAGTTGAGAAATTGCAAACGTCGAGCAATTGCTCAGAGATGAAAAGTGCCAGCACTGAAAGCTGTTGCTAGCCAGCACCCTTCCTTGGAAGCGCTTTTGTAGGCCTAAGAACACTGGGGCTCTGGGCTTCTCTAGCCACCTAATCTTCTGCTCATCCTCTCGCGCACTCTAAAGAGAGCTCAGGTGAGAAATTGCAAACGTTGAGCAATTGCTCAGAGATGAAAAGTACCAGCACTGAAAGCTCTTGCTAGCCAGCACCCTTCCTTGGAAGCGCTTTTGTAGGCCTAAGAACAGTGGGGCTCTGGGCTTCTCTAGCCACCTCATCTTCTGCTCATCCTCTCGCGCACTCTAAAGAGAGCTCAGGTGAGAAATTGCAAACGTCGAGCAATTGCTCAGAGATGAAAAGTGCCAGCACTGAAAGCTGTTGCTAGCCAGCACCCTTCCTTGGAAGCGCTTTCACAGGCGCAGCAACACTGGGGCTTTGCGCTTCTCTACTCACCAAACGTCACGGTCATTCTCTTTCCGTCTCGTAGACACGAGCTGAGAAATTGCAAACGTCGAGCAATTGCTCAGAGATGAAAAGTGCCAGCACTGAAAGCTGTTGCTAGCCAGCACCCTTCCTTGGAAGCGCTTTTGTAGCCCTAAGCACACTGGGGCTCTGGGCTTCTCTAGCCACCTAATCTTCTGCTCATCCTCTCGCGCACTCTAAAGAGAGCTCAGGGGAGAAATTGCAAACGTCAAGCAATTGCTCAGAGATGAAAAGTGCCAGCACTGAAAGCTGTTGCTAGCCAGCACCCTTCCTTGGAAGTGCTTTTGTAGGCCTAAGAACACTGGGGCTCTGGGCTTCTCTAGCCACCTCATCTTCTGCTCATCCTCTCGCGCACTCTAAAGAGAGCTCAGGGGAGAAATTGCAAACGTCGAGCAATTGCTCAGAGATGAAAAGTGCCAGCACTGAAAGCTGTTGCTAGCCAGCACCCTTCCTTGGAAGCGCTTTCACAGGCGCAGTAACACTGGGGCTTTGTGCTTCTCTAGCCACCAAACGTCACGGTCACTATCTCTCCGTCTCGTAGACACGAGCTGAGAAATTGCAAACGTCGAGCAATTGCTCAGAGAGGAAAAGTGCCAGCACTGAAAGCTGTTGCTAGCCAGCACCCTTCCTTGGAAGCGCTTTTGTAGGCCTAAGAACAGTGGGGCTCTGGGCTTCTTTAGCCACCTCATCTTCTGCTCATCCTCTCGCGCACTCTAAATGGAGCTCAGGGGAGAAATTGCAAACGTCGAGCAATTGCTCAGAGATGAAAAGTGCCAGCACTGAAAGCTGTTGCTAACCAGCACCCTTCCTTGGAAGCGCTTTTGTAGGCCTAAGAACAGTGGGGCTCTGGGCTTCTCTAGCCACCTCATCTTCTGCTCATCCTCTCGCACACTCTAAAGAGAGCTCAGGTGAGAAATTGCAAACGTCGAGCAATTGCTCGGAGATGAAAAGTGCCAGCACTGAAAGCTGTTGCTAGCCAGCACCCTTCCTTGGAAGCGCTTTCACAGGCGCAGCAACACTGGGGCTTTGCGCTTCTCTAGCCACCAAAAGTCACGGTCATTCTCTTTCCGTCTCGTAGACACGAGCTGAGAAATTGCAAACGTCGAGCAATTGTTCAGAGATGAAAAGTGCCAGCACTGAAAGCTGTTGCTAGCCAGCACCCTTCCTTGGAAGCGCTTTTGTAGGCCTAAGAACACTGGGGCTCTGGGCTTCTCTAGCCACCTAATCTTCTGCTCATCCTCTCGCGCACTCTAAAGAGAGCTCAGGTGAGAAATTGCAAACGTCCAGCAATTGCTCAGAGAGGAAAAGTGCCAGCACTGAAAGCTGTTGCTAGCCAGCACCCTTCCTTGGAAGCGCTTTTGTAGGCCTAAGAACAGTGGGGCTCTGGGCTTCTCTAGCCACCTAATCTTCTGCTCATCCTCTCGCGCACTCTAAAGAGAGCTCAGGTGAGAAATTGCAAACGTCCAGCAATTGCTCAGAGAGGAAAAGTGCCAACACTGAAAGCTGTTGCTAGCCAGCACCCTTCCTTGGAAGCGCTTTCACAGGCGCAGTAACACTGGGGCTTTGCGCTTCTCTAGCCACCAAACGTCACGGTCATTCTCTTTCCGTCTCCTAGACACGAGCTGAGAAATTGCAAACGTCGAGCAATTGCTCAGAGATGAAAAGTGCCAGCACTGAAAGCTGTTGCTAGCCAGCACCCTTCCTTGGAAGCGCTTTTGTAGGCCTAAGAACAGTGGGGCTCTGGGCTTCTCTAGCCACCTCATCTTCTGCTCATCCTCTCGCGCACTCTGAAGAGAGCTCAGGTGAGAAATTGCAAACGTCGAGCAATTGCTCAGAGATGAAAAGTGCCAGCACTGAAAGCTGTTGCTAGCCAGCACCCTTCCTTGGAAGCGCTTTTGTAGGCCTAAGAACACTGGGGCTCTGGGCTTCTCTAGCCACCTCATCTTCTGCTCATCCTCTCGCGCACTCTAAAGAGAGCTCAGGTGAGAAATTGCAAACGTCGAGCAATTGCTCAGAGATGAAAAGTGCCAGCACTGAAAGCTGTTGCTAGCCAGCACCCTTCCTTGGAAGCGCTTTCACAGGCGCAGTAACACTGGGGCTTTGCGCTTCTCTAGCCACCAAACGTCACGGTCCTTCTCTTTCCGTCTCGTAGACACGAGCTGAGAAATTGCAAACGTCGAGCAGTTGCTCAGAGATGAAAAGTGCCAGCACTGAAAGCTGTTGCTAGCCAGCACCCTTCCTTGGAAGCGCTTTTGTAGGCCTAAGAACACTGGGGCTCTGGGCTTCTGTAGCCACCTCATCTTCTGCTCATCCTCTCGCGCACTCTGAAGAGAGCTCAGGGGAGAAATTGCAAACGTCGAGCAATTGCTCAGAGATGAAAAGTGCCAGCACTGAAAGCTGTTGCTAGCCAGCACCCTTCCTTGGAAGCGCTTTCACAGGCGCAGTAACACTGGGGCTTTGCGCTTCTCTACCCAACCCACCAAACGTCACGGTCACTATCTCACTGTCTCGTAGACACGAGCTGAGAAATTGCAAACGTCGAGCAATTGCTCAGAGAGGAAAAGTGCCAGCACTGAAAGCTGTTGCTAGCCAGCACCCTTCCTTGGAAGCGCTTCTGTAGCCCTAAGCACACTGGGGCTCTGGGCTTCTCTAGCCACCTAATCTTCTGCTCATCCTCTCGCGCACTCTAAAGAGAGCTCAGGGGAGAAATTGCAAACGTCGAGCAATTGCTCAGAGATGAAAAGTGCCAGCACTGAAAGCTGTTGCTAGCCAGCACCCTTCCTTGGAAGCGCTTTTGTAGGCCTAAGAACAGTGGGGCTCTGGGCTTCTCTAGCCACCTCATCTTCTGCTCATCCTCTCGCGCACTCTAAAGAGAGCTCAGGGGAGAAATTGCAAACGTCGAGCAATTGCTCAGAGATGAAAAGTGCCAGCACTGAAAGCTGTTGCTAGCCAGCACCCTTCCTTGGAAGCGCTTTCACAGGCGCAGTAACACTGGGGCTTTGCGCTTCTCTAGCCACCAAACGTCACGGTCACTATCTCTCCGTCTCGTAGACACGAGCTGATAAATTGCAAACGTCGAGCAATTGCTCAGAGAGGAAAAGTGCCAGCACTGAAAGCTGTTGCTAGCCAGCACCCTTCCTTGGAAGCGCTTTTGTAGGCCTAAGAACACTGGGGCTCTGGGCTTCTCTAGCCACCTCATCTTCTGCTCATCCTCTCGCGCACTCTAAAGAGAGCTCAGGTGAGAAATTGCAAACGTCCAGCAATTGCTCAGAGAGGAAAAGTGCCAGCACTGAAAGCTGTTGCTAGCCAGCACCCTTCCTTGGAAGCGCTTTCACAGGCGCAGCAACACTGGGGCTTTGCGCTTCTCTAGCCACCAAACGTCACGGTCCTTCTCTTTCCGTCTCGTAGACACGAGCTGAGAAATTGCAAACGTCGAGCAATTGCTCAGAGATGAAAAGTGCCAGCACTGAAAGCTGTTGCTAGCCAGCACCCTTCCTTGGAAGCGCTTCTGTAGGCCTAAGCACACTGGGGCTCTGGGCTTCTCTAGCCACCTAATCTTCTGCTCATCCTCTCGCGCACTCTAAAGAGAGCTCAGGGGAGAAATTGCAAACGTCGAGCAATTGCTCAGAGATGAAAAGTGCCAGCACTGAAAGCTGTTGCTAGCCAGCACCCTTCCTTGGAAGCGCTTTTGTAGGCCTAAGAACACTGGGGCTCTGGGCTTCTCTAGCCACCTAATCTTCTGCTCATCCTCTCGCGCACTCTAAAGAGAGCTCAGGTGAGAAATTGCAAACGTTGAGCAATTGCTCAGAGATGAAAAGTACCAGCACTGAAAGCTCTTGCTAGCCAGCACCCTTCCTTGGAAGCGCTTTTGTAGGCCTAAGAACAGTGGGGCTCTGGGCTTCTCTAGCCACCTCATCTTCTGCTCATCCTCTCGCGCACTCTAAAGAGAGCTCAGGTGAGAAATTGCAAACGTCGAGCAATTGCTCAGAGATGAAAAGTGCCAGCACTGAAAGCTGTTGCTAGCCAGCACCCTTCCTTGGAAGCGCTTTCACAGGCGCAGCAACACTGGGGCTTTGCGCTTCTCTACTCACCAAACGTCACGGTCATTCTCTTTCCGTCTCGTAGACACGAGCTGAGAAATTGCAAACGTCGAGCAATTGCTCAGAGATGAAAAGTGCCAGCACTGAAAGCTGTTGCTAGCCAGCACCCTTCCTTGGAAGCGCTTTTGTAGCCCTAAGCACACTGGGGCTCTGGGCTTCTCTAGCCACCTAATCTTCTGCTCATCCTCTCGCGCACTCTAAAGAGAGCTCAGGGGAGAAATTGCAAACGTCAAGCAATTGCTCAGAGATGAAAAGTGCCAGCACTGAAAGCTGTTGCTAGCCAGCACCCTTCCTTGGAAGTGCTTTTGTAGGCCTAAGAACACTGGGGCTCTGGGCTTCTCTAGCCACCTCATCTTCTGCTCATCCTCTCGCGCACTCTAAAGAGAGCTCAGGGGAGAAATTGCAAACGTCGAGCAATTGCTCAGAGATGAAAAGTGCCAGCACTGAAAGCTGTTGCTAGCCAGCACCCTTCCTTGGAAGCGCTTTCACAGGCGCAGTAACACTGGGGCTTTGTGCTTCTCTAGCCACCAAACGTCACGGTCACTATCTCTCCGTCTCGTAGACACGAGCTGAGAAATTGCAAACGTCGAGCAATTGCTCAGAGAGGAAAAGTGCCAGCACTGAAAGCTGTTGCTAGCCAGCACCCTTCCTTGGAAGCGCTTTTGTAGGCCTAAGAACAGTGGGGCTCTGGGCTTCTTTAGCCACCTCATCTTCTGCTCATCCTCTCGCGCACTCTAAATGGAGCTCAGGGGAGAAATTGCAAACGTCGAGCAATTGCTCAGAGATGAAAAGTGCCAGCACTGAAAGCTGTTGCTAACCAGCACCCTTCCTTGGAAGCGCTTTTGTAGGCCTAAGAACAGTGGGGCTCTGGGCTTCTCTAGCCACCTCATCTTCTGCTCATCCTCTCGCACACTCTAAAGAGAGCTCAGGTGAGAAATTGCAAACGTCGAGCAATTGCTCGGAGATGAAAAGTGCCAGCACTGAAAGCTGTTGCTAGCCAGCACCCTTCCTTGGAAGCGCTTTCACAGGCGCAGCAACACTGGGGCTTTGCGCTTCTCTAGCCACCAAAAGTCACGGTCATTCTCTTTCCGTCTCGTAGACACGAGCTGAGAAATTGCAAACGTCGAGCAATTGTTCAGAGATGAAAAGTGCCAGCACTGAAAGCTGTTGCTAGCCAGCACCCTTCCTTGGAAGCGCTTTTGTAGGCCTAAGAACACTGGGGCTCTGGGCTTCTCTAGCCACCTAATCTTCTGCTCATCCTCTCGCGCACTCTAAAGAGAGCTCAGGTGAGAAATTGCAAACGTCCAGCAATTGCTCAGAGAGGAAAAGTGCCAGCACTGAAAGCTGTTGCTAGCCAGCACCCTTCCTTGGAAGCGCTTTTGTAGGCCTAAGAACAGTGGGGCTCTGGGCTTCTCTAGCCACCTAATCTTCTGCTCATCCTCTCGCGCACTCTAAAGAGAGCTCAGGTGAGAAATTGCAAACGTCCAGCAATTGCTCAGAGAGGAAAAGTGCCAACACTGAAAGCTGTTGCTAGCCAGCACCCTTCCTTGGAAGCGCTTTCACAGGCGCAGTAACACTGGGGCTTTGCGCTTCTCTAGCCACCAAACGTCACGGTCATTCTCTTTCCGTCTCCTAGACACGAGCTGAGAAATTGCAAACGTCGAGCAATTGCTCAGAGATGAAAAGTGCCAGCACTGAAAGCTGTTGCTAGCCAGCACCCTTCCTTGGAAGCGCTTTTGTAGGCCTAAGAACAGTGGGGCTCTGGGCTTCTCTAGCCACCTCATCTTCTGCTCATCCTCTCGCGCACTCTGAAGAGAGCTCAGGTGAGAAATTGCAAACGTCGAGCAATTGCTCAGAGATGAAAAGTGCCAGCACTGAAAGCTGTTGCTAGCCAGCACCCTTCCTTGGAAGCGCTTTTGTAGGCCTAAGAACACTGGGGCTCTGGGCTTCTCTAGCCACCTCATCTTCTGCTCATCCTCTCGCGCACTCTAAAGAGAGCTCAGGTGAGAAATTGCAAACGTCGAGCAATTGCTCAGAGATGAAAAGTGCCAGCACTGAAAGCTGTTGCTAGCCAGCACCCTTCCTTGGAAGCGCTTTCACAGGCGCAGTAACACTGGGGCTTTGCGCTTCTCTAGCCACCAAACGTCACGGTCCTTCTCTTTCCGTCTCGTAGACACGAGCTGAGAAATTGCAAACGTCGAGCAGTTGCTCAGAGATGAAAAGTGCCAGCACTGAAAGCTGTTGCTAGCCAGCACCCTTCCTTGGAAGCGCTTTTGTAGGCCTAAGAACACTGGGGCTCTGGGCTTCTGTAGCCACCTCATCTTCTGCTCATCCTCTCGCGCACTCTGAAGAGAGCTCAGGGGAGAAATTGCAAACGTCGAGCAATTGCTCAGAGATGAAAAGTGCCAGCACTGAAAGCTGTTGCTAGCCAGCACCCTTCCTTGGAAGCGCTTTCACAGGCGCAGTAACACTGGGGCTTTGCGCTTCTCTACCCAACCCACCAAACGTCACGGTCACTATCTCACTGTCTCGTAGACACGAGCTGAGAAATTGCAAACGTCGAGCAATTGCTCAGAGAGGAAAAGTGCCAGCACTGAAAGCTGTTGCTAGCCAGCACCCTTCCTTGGAAGCGCTTCTGTAGCCCTAAGCACACTGGGGCTCTGGGCTTCTCTAGCCACCTAATCTTCTGCTCATCCTCTCGCGCACTCTAAAGAGAGCTCAGGGGAGAAATTGCAAACGTCGAGCAATTGCTCAGAGATGAAAAGTGCCAGCACTGAAAGCTGTTGCTAGCCAGCACCCTTCCTTGGAAGCGCTTTTGTAGGCCTAAGAACAGTGGGGCTCTGGGCTTCTCTAGCCACCTCATCTTCTGCTCATCCTCTCGCGCACTCTAAAGAGAGCTCAGGGGAGAAATTGCAAACGTCGAGCAATTGCTCAGAGATGAAAAGTGCCAGCACTGAAAGCTGTTGCTAGCCAGCACCCTTCCTTGGAAGCGCTTTCACAGGCGCAGTAACACTGGGGCTTTGCGCTTCTCTAGCCACCAAACGTCACGGTCACTATCTCTCCGTCTCGTAGACACGAGCTGATAAATTGCAAACGTCGAGCAATTGCTCAGAGAGGAAAAGTGCCAGCACTGAAAGCTGTTGCTAGCCAGCACCCTTCCTTGGAAGCGCTTTTGTAGGCCTAAGAACACTGGGGCTCTGGGCTTCTCTAGCCACCTCATCTTCTGCTCATCCTCTCGCGCACTCTAAAGAGAGCTCAGGTGAGAAATTGCAAACGTCCAGCAATTGCTCAGAGAGGAAAAGTGCCAGCACTGAAAGCTGTTGCTAGCCAGCACCCTTCCTTGGAAGCGCTTTCACAGGCGCAGCAACACTGGGGCTTTGCGCTTCTCTAGCCACCAAACGTCACGGTCCTTCTCTTTCCGTCTCGTAGACACGAGCTGAGAAATTGCAAACGTCGAGCAATTGCTCAGAGATGAAAAGTGCCAGCACTGAAAGCTGTTGCTAGCCAGCACCCTTCCTTGGAAGCGCTTCTGTAGGCCTAAGCACACTGGGGCTCTGGGCTTCTCTAGCCACCTAATCTTCTGCTCATCCTCTCGCGCACTCTAAAGAGAGCTCAGGGGAGAAATTGCAAACGTCGAGCAATTGCTCAGAGATGAAAAGTGCCAGCACTGAAAGCTGTTGCTAGCCAGCACCCTTCCTTGGAAGCGCTTTCACAGGCGCAGTAACACTGGGGCTTTGCGCTTCTCTACCCACCAAACGTCACGGTCACTATCTCTCCGTCTCATAGACACGAGCTGAGAAATTGCAAACGTCGAGCAATTGCTCAGAGATGAAAAGTGCCAGCACTGAAAGCTGTTGCTAGCCAGCACCCTTCCTTGGAAGCGCTTTCACAGGCGCAGTAACACTGGGGCTTTGCGCTTCTCTACCCACCAAACGTCACGGTCACTATCTCTCCGTCTCGTAGACACGAGCTGAGAAATTGCAAACGTCGAGCAATTGCTCGGAGAGGAAAAGTGCCAGCACTGAAAGCTGTTGCTAGCCAGCACCCTTCCTTGGAAGCGCTTTTGTAGACCTTAGAACACTGGGGCTCTGGGCTTCTCTAGCCACCTAATCTTCTGCTCATCCTCTCGCGCACTCTGAAGAGAGCTCAGGTGAGAAATTGCAAACGTCCAGCAATTGCTCAGAGATGAAAAGTGCCAGCACTGAAAGCTGTTGCTAGCCAGCACCCTTCCTTGGAAGCGCTTCTGTAGCCCTAAGCACACTGGGGCTCTGGGCTTCTCTAGCCACCTAATCTTCTGCTCATCCTCTCGCGCACTCTAAAGAGAGCTCAGGGGAGAAATTGCAAACGTCGAGCAATTGCTCAGAGATGAAAAGTGCCAACACTGAAAGCTGTTGCTAGCCAGCACCCTTCCTTGGAAGCGCTTTCACAGGCGCAGTAACACTGGGGCTTTGCGCTTCTCTACCCACCAAACGTCACGGTCACTATCTCTCCGTCTCGTAGACACGAGCTGAGAAATTGCAAACGTCGAGCAATTGCTCAGAGATGAAAAGTGCCAGCACTGAAAGCTGTTGCTAGCCAGCACCCTTCCTTGGAAGCGCTTTCACAGGCGCAGTAACACTGGGGCTTTGCGCTTCTCTACCCTACCCACCAAACGTCACTGTCATTCTCTTTCCGTCTCGTAGACACGAGCTGAGAAATTGCAAACGTCGAGCAATTGCTCAGAGATGAAAAGTGCCAGCACTGAAAGCTGTTGCTAGCCAGCACCCTTCCTTGGAAGCGCTTTTGCAGCCCTAAGCACACTGGGGCTCTGGGCTTCTCTAGCCACCTCATCTTCTGCTCATCCTCTCGCGCACTCTAAAGAGAGCTCAGGGGAGAAATTGCAAACGTCGAGCAATTGCTCAGAGATGAAAAGTGCCAGCACTGAAAGCTGTTGCTAGCCAGCACCCTTCCTTGGAAGCGCTTTCACAGGCGCAGTAACACTGGGGCTTTGCGCTTCTCTACCCACCAAACGTCACGGTCACTATCTCTCCGTCTCGTAGACACGAGCTGAGAAATTGCAAACGTCGAGCAATTGCTCAGAGAGGAAAAGTGCCAGCACTGAAAGCTGTTGCTAGCCAGCACCCTTCCTTGGAAGCGCTTTTGTAGCCCTTAGAACACTGGGGCTCTGGGCTTCTCTAGCCACCTCATCTTCTGCTCATCCTCTCGCGCACTCTGAAGAGAGCTCAGGTGAGAAATTGCAAACGTCGAGCAATTGCTCAGAGAGGAAAAGTGCCAGCACTGAAAGCTGTTGCTAGCCAGCACCCTTCCTTGGAAGCGCTTTTGTAGGCCTAAGAACACTGGGGCTCTGGGCTTCTCTAGCCACCTCATCTTCTGCTCATCCTCTCGCGCACTCTAAAGAGAGCTCAGGTGAGAAATTGCAAACGTCGAGCAATTGCTCAGAGATGAAAAGTGCCAGCACTGAAAGCTGTTGCTAGCCAGCACCCTTCCTTGGAAGCGCTTTCACAGGCGCAGCAACACTGGGGCTTTGCGCTTCTCTAGCCACCAAACGTCACGGTCCTTCTCTTTCCGTCTCGTAGACACGAGCTGAGAAATTGCAAACGTCGAGCAATTGCTCAGAGATGAAAAGTGCCAGCACTGAAAGCTGTTGCTAGCCAGCACCCTTCCTTGGAAGCGCTTCTGTAGGCCTAAGCACACTGGGGCTCTGGGCTTCTCTAGCCACCTAATCTTCTGCTCATCCTCTCGCGCACTCTAAAGAGAGCTCAGGGGAGAAATTGCAAACGTCGAGCAATTGCTCAGAGATGAAAAGTGCCAGCACTGAAAGCTGTTGCTAGCCAGCACCCTTCCTTGGAAGCGCTTTCACAGGCGCAGTAACACTGGGGCTTTGCGCTTCTCTACCCACCAAACGTCACGGTCACTATCTCTCCGTCTCGTAGACACGAGCTGAGAAATTGCAAACGTCGAGCAATTGCTCAGAGATGAAAAGTGCCAGCACTGAAAGCTGTTGCTAGCCAGCACCCTTCCTTGGAAGCGCTTTTGTAGGCCTAAGAACACTGGGGCTCTGGGCTTCTCTAGCCACCTCATCTTCTGCTCATCCTCTCGCGCACTCTAAAGAGAGCTCAGGTGAGAAATTGCAAACGTCGAGCAATTGCTCAGAGATGAAAAGTGCCAGCACTGAAAGCTGTTGCTAGCCAGCACCCTTCCTTGGAAGCGCTTTCACAGGCGCAGTTACACTGGGGCTTTGCGCTTCGCTACCCAACCCACCAAACGTCACGGTCATTCTCTTTCCGTCTCGTAGACACGAGCTGAGAAATTGCAAACGTCGAGCAATTGCTCAGAGATGAAAAGTGCCAGCAGTGAAAGCTGTTGCTAGCCAGCACCCTTCCTTGGAAGCGCTTTTGCAGCCCTAAGCACACTGGGGCTCTGGGCTTCTCTAGCCACCTCATCTTCTGCTCATCCTCTCGCGCACTCTAAGGAGAGCTCAGGGGAGAAATTGCAAACGTCGAGCAATTGCTCAGAGATGAAAAGTGCCAGCACTGAAAGCTGTTGCTAGCCAGCACCCTTCCTTGGAAGCGCTTTCACAGGCGCAGTAACACTGGGGCTTTGCGCTTCTCTACCCACCAAACGTCACGGTCACTATCTCTCCGTCTCGTAGACACGAGCTGAGAAATTGCAAACGTCGAGCAATTGCTCAGAGATGAAAAGTGCCAGCACTGAAAGCTCTTGCTAGCCAGCACCCTTCCTTGGAAGCGCTTTTGTAGCCCTTAGAACACTGGGGCTCTGGGCTTCTCTAGCCACCTCATCTTCTGCTCATCCTCTCGCGCACTCTGAAGAGAGCTCAGGTGAGAAATTGCAAACGTCGAGCAATTGCTCAGAGATGAAAAGTGCCAGCACTGAAAGCTGTTGCTAGCCAGCACCCTTCCTTGGAAGCGCTTTTGTAGGCCTAAGAACACTGGGGCTCTGGGCTTCTCTAGCCACCTCATCTTCTGCTGATCCTCTCGCGCACTCTAAAGAGAGCTCAGGTGAGAAATTGCAAACGTCGAGCAATTGCTCAGAGATGAAAAGTGCCAGCACTGAAAGCTGTTGCTAGCCAGCACCCTTCCTTGGAAGCGCTTTTGTAGGCCTAAGAACACTGGGGCTCTGGGCTTCTCTAGCCACCTAATCTTCTGCTCATCCTCTCGCGCACTCTAAAGTGAGCTCAGGTGAGAAATTGCAAACGTTGAGCAATTGCTCAGAGATGAAAAGTGCCAGCACTGAAAGCTGTTGCTAGCCAGCACCCTTCCTTGGAAGTGCTTTCGCAGGCGCAGCAACACTGGGACTTTGCGCTTCTCTAGCCACCAAACGTCACAGTCCTTCTCTTTCCGTCTCGTAGACACGAGCTGAGAAATTGCAAACGTCGAGCAATTGCTCAGAGATGAAAAGTGCCAGCACTGAAAGCTGTTGCTAGCCAGCACCCTTCCTTGGAAGCGCTTTTGTAGGCCTAAGAACACTGGGGCTCTGGGCTTCTCTAGCCACCTCATCTTCTGCTCATCCTCTCGCGCACTCTAAAGAGAGCTCAGGGGAGAAATTGCAAACGTCGAGCAATTGCTCAGAGAGGAAAAGTGCCAGCACTGAAAGCTGTTGCTAGCCAGCACCCTTCCTTGGAAGCGCTTTCACAGGCGCAGCAACACTGGGGCTTTGCGCTTCTCTAGCCACCAAACGTCACGGTCCTTCTCTTTCCGTCTCGTAGACACGAGCTGAGAAATTGCAAACGTCGAGCAATTGCTCAGAGATGAAAAGTGCCAGCACTGAAAGCTGTTGCTAGCCAGCACCCTTCCTTGGAAGCGCTTTCACAGGCGCATCAACACTGGGGCTTTGCGCTTCTCTACCCACCAAACGTCACGGTCACTATCTCTCCGTCTCGTAGAGAGAGCTCAGGTGAGAAATTGCAAACGTCGAGCAATTGCTCAGAGAGGAAAAGTGCCAGCACTGAAAGCTGTTGCTAGCCAGCACCCTTCCTTGGAAGCGCTTTTGTAGGCCTAAGAACACTGGGGCTCTGGGCTTCTCTAGCCACCTAATCTTCTGCTCATCCTCTCGCTCACTCTAAAGAGAGCTCAGGTGAGAAATTGCAAACGTCGAGCAATTGCTCAGAGATGAAAAGTGCCAGCACTGAAAGCTGTTGCTAGCCAGCACCCTTCCTTGGAAGCGCTTTCACAGGCGCAGTAACACTGGGGCTTTGCGCTTCTCTAGCCACCAAACGTCACGGTCACTATCTCTCCGTCTCGTAGACACGAGCTGAGAAATTGCAAACGTCGAGCAATTGCTCAGAGAGGAAAAGTGCCAGCACTGAAAGCTGTTGCTAGCCAGCACCCTTCCTTGGAAGCGCTTTTGTAGGCCTTAGAACACTGGGGCTCTGGGCTTCTCTAGCCACCTCATCTTCTGCTCATCCTCTCGCGCACTCTGAAGAGAGCTCAGGTGAGAAATTGCAAACGTCCAGCAATTGCTCAGAGATGAAAAGTGCCAGCACTGAAAGCTGTTGCTAGCCAGCACCCTTCCTTGGAAGCGCTTTTGTAGGCCTAAGAACACTGGGGCTCTGGGCTTCTCTAGCCACCTCATCTTCTGCTCATCCTCTCGCGCACTCTAAAGAGAGCTCAGGGGAGAAATTGCAAACGTCGAGCAATTGCTCAGAGATGAAAAGTGCCAGCACTGAAAGCTGTTGCTAGCCAGCACCCTTCCTTGGAAGCGCTTTTGTAGGCCTAAGAACACTGGGGCTCTGGGCTTCTCTAGCCACCTCATCTTCTGCTCATCCTCTCGCGCACTCTAAAGAGAGCTCAGGTGAGAAATTGCAAACGTTGAGCAATTGCTCAGAGAGGAAAAGTTCCAGCACTGAAAGCTGTTGCTAGCCAGCACCCTTCCTTGGAAGCGCTTTTGTAGGCCTAAGCACACTGGGGCTCTGGGCTTCTCTAACCACCTAATCTTCTGCTCATCCTCTCGCGCACTCTAAAGAGAGCTCAGGTGAGAAATTGCAAACGTTGAGCAATTGCTCAGAGATGAAAAGTGCCAGCACTGAAAGCTGTTGCTAGCCAGCACCCTTCCTTGGAAGTGCTTTCACAGGCGCAGCAACACTGGGACTTTGCGCTTCTCTACTCACCAAACGTCACGGTCCTTCTCTTTCCGTCTCGTAGACACGAGCTGAGAAATTGCAAACGTCGAGCAATTGCTCAGAGATGAAAAGTGCCAGCACTGAAAGCTGTTGCTAGCCAGCACCCTTCCTTGGAAGCGCTTTTGTAGCCCTTAGAACACTGGGGCTCTGGGCTTCTCTAGCCACCTCATCTTCTGCTCATCCTCTCGCGCACTCTAAAGAGAGCTCAGGGGAGAAATTGCAAACGTCGAGCAATTGCTCAGAGATGAAAAGTGCCAGCACTGAAAGCTGTTGCTAGCCAGCACCCTTCCTTGGAAGCGCTTTCACAGGCGCAGTAACACTGGGGCTTTGCGCTTCTCTACCCACCAAACGTCACGGTCATTCTCTTTCCGTCTCGTAGACACGAGCTGAGAAATTGCAAACGTCGAGCAATTGCTCAGAGATGAAAAGTGCCAGCACTGAAAGCTGTTGCTAGCCAGCACCCTTCCTTGGAAGCGCTTTTGTAGGCCTAAGAACACTGGGGCTCTGGGCTTCTCTAGCCACCTCATCTTCTGCTCATCCTCTCGCGCACTCTAAAGAGAGCTCAGGTGAGAAATTGCAAACGTCGAGCAATTGCTCAGAGAGGAAAAGTGCCAGCACTGAAAGCTGTTGCTAGCCAGCACCCTTCCTTGGAAGCGCTTTCACAGGCGCAGCAACACTGGGGCTTTGCGCTTCTCTAGCCACCAAACGTCACAGTCATTCTCTTTCCGTCTCCTAGACACGAGCTGAGAAATTGCAAACGTCGAGCAATTGCTCAGAGATGAAAAGTGCCAGCACTGAAAGCTGTTGCTAGCCAGCACCCTTCCTTGGAAGCGCTTTTGTAGGCCTAAGAACACTGGGGCTCTGGGCTTCTCTAGCCACCTAATCTTCTGCTCATCCTCTTGCGCACTCTAAAGAGAGCTCAGGTGAGAAATTGCAAACGTCGAGCAATTGCTCAGAGATGAAAAGTGCCAGCACTGAAAGCTCTTGCTAGCCAGCACCCTTCCTTGGAAGCGCTTTCACAGGCGCAGTAACACTGGGGCTTTGCGCTTCTCTAGCCACCAAACGTCATGGTCCTTCTCTTTCCGTCTCGTAGACACGAGCTGAGAAATTGCAAACGTCGAGCAATTGCTCAGAGATGAAAAGTGCCAGCACTGAAAGCTGTTGCTAGCCAGCACCCTTCCTTGGAAGCGCTTTTGTAGGCCTAAGAACACTGGGGCTCTGGGCTTCTCTAGCCACCTCATCTTCTGCTCATCCTCTCGCGCACTCTAAAGAGAGCTCAGGTGAGAAATTGCAAACGTCGAGCAATTGCTCAGAGATGAAAAGTGCCAGCACTGAAAGCTGTTGCTAGCCAGCACCCTTCCTTGGAAGCGCTTTCACAGGCGCAGTAACACTGGGGCTTTGCGCTTCTCTAGCCACCAAACGTCACTGTCATTCTCTTTCCGTCTCGTAGACACGAGCTGAGAAATTGCAAACGTCGAGCAATTGCTCAGAGATGAAAAGTGCCAGCACTGAAAGCTGTTGCTAGCCAGCACCCTTCCTTGGAAGCGCTTTTGTAGCCCTAAGAACACTGGGGCTCTGGGCTTCTCTAGCCACCTCATCTTCTGCTCATCCTCTCGCGCACTCTAAAGAGAGCTCAGGTGAGAAATTGCAAACGTCGAGCAATTGCTCAGAGATGAAAAGTGCCATCACTGAAAGCTGTTGCTAGCCAGCACCCTTCCTTGGAAGCGCTTTCACAGGCGCAGTAACACTGGGGCTTTGCGCTTCTCTAGCCACCAAACGTCACTGTCATTCTCTTTCCGTCTCGTAGACACGAGCTGAGAAATTGCAAACGTCGAGCAATTGCTCAGAGATGAAAAGTGCCAGCACTGAAAGCTGTTGCTAGCCAGCACCCTTCCTTGGAAGCGCTTTTGTAGGCCTAAGAACACTGGGGCTCTGCGCTTCTCTAGCCACCTAATCTTCTGCTCATCCTCTCGCGCACTCTAAAGAGAGCTCAGGTGAGAAATTGCAAACGTCGAGCAATTGCTCAGAGATGAAAAGTGCCAGCACTGAAAGCTGTTGCTAGCCAGCACCCTTCCTTGGAAGCGCTTTCACAGGCGCAGCAACACTGGGGCTTTGCGCTTCTCTAGCCACCAAACGTCACGGTCATTCTCTTTCCGTCTCCTAGACACGAGCTGAGAAATTGCAAACGTCGAGCAATTGCTCAGAGATGAAAAGTGCCAGCACTGAAAGCTGTTGCTAGCCAGCACCCTTCTTTGGAAGCGCTTTTGTAGCCCTAAGCACACTGGGGCTCTGGGCTTCTCTAGCCACCTAATCTTCTGCTCATCCTCTCGCGCACTCTAAAGAGAGCTCAGGGGAGAAATTGCAAACGTCGAGCAATTGCTCAGAGATGAAAAGTGCCAGCACTGAAAGCTCTTGCTAGCCAGCACCCTTCCTTGGAAGCGCTTTCACAGGCGCAGTAACATTGGGGCTTTGCGCTTCTCTAGCCACCAAACATCACGGTCCTTCTCTTTCCGTCTCGTAGACACGAGCTGAGAAATTGCAAACGTCGAGCAATTGCTCAGAGATGAAAAGTGCCAGCACTGAAAGCTGTTGCTAGCCAGCACCCTTCCTTGGAAGCGCTTTCACAGGCGCAGTAACACTGGGGCTTTGCGCTTCTCTAGCCACCAAACGTCACGGTCCTTCTCTTTCCGTCTCGTAGACACGAGCTGAGAAATTGCAAACGTCGAGCAATTGCTCAGAGATGAAAAGTGCCAGCAGTGAAAGCTGTTGCTAGCCAGCACCCTTCCTTGGAAGCGCTTTTGTAGGCCTAAGAACACTGGGGCTCTGGGCTTCTCTAGCCACCTAATCTTCTGCTCATCCTCTCGCGCACTCTAAAGAGAGCTCAGGTGAGAAATTGCAAACGTCGAGCAATTGCTCAGAGATGAAAAGTGCCAGCACTGAAAGCTGTTGCTAGCCAGCACCCTTCCTTGGAAGCGCTTTCACAGGCGCAGTAACACTGGGGCTTTGCGCTTCTCTACCCACCAAACGTCACGGTCATTCTCTTTTGTCTCGTAGACACGAGCTGAGAAATTGCAAACGTCGAGCAATTGCTCAGAGATGAAAAGTGCCAGCACTGAAAGCTGTTGCTAGCCAGCACCCTTCCTTGGAAGCGCTTTTGTAGGCCTAAGAACACTGGGGCTCTGCGCTTCTCTAGCCACCTCATCTTCTGCTCATCCTCTCGCGCACTCTAAAGAGAGCTCAGGTGAGAAATTGCAAACGTCGAGCAATTGCTCAGAGATGAAAAGTGCCAGCACTGAAAGCTGTTGCTAGCCAGCACCCTTCCTTGGAAGCGCTTTTGTAGGCCTAAGAACACTGGGGCTCTGGGCTTCTCTAGCCACCTCATCTTCTGCTCATCCTCTCGCGCACTCTAAAGAGAGCTCAGGTGAGAAATTGCAAAGGTCGAGCAACTGCTCAGAGATGAAAAGTGCCAGCACTGAAAGCTCTTGCTAGCCAGCACCCTTCCTTGGAAGCGCTTTCACAGGCGCAGCAACACTGGGGCTTTGCGCTTCTCTACCCACCAAACGTCACGGTCATTCTCTTTCCGTCTCGTAGACACGAGCTGAAAAATTGCAAACGTCGAGCAATTGCTCAGAGATGAAAAGTGCCAGCACTGAAAGCTGTTGCTAGCCAGCACCCTTCCTTGGAAGCGCTTTTGTAGGCCTAAGAACACTGGGGCTCTGGGCTTCTCTAGCCACCTAATCTTCTGCTCATCCTCTCGCGCACTCTAAAGAGAGCTCAGGTGAGAAATTGCAAACGTCGAGCAATTGCTCAGAGATGAAAAGTGCCAGCACTGAAAGCTCTTGCTAGCCAGCACCCTTCCTTGGAAGCGCTTTCACAGGCGCAGTAACACTGGGGCTTTGCGCTTCTCTACCCACCAAACGTCACGGTCACTATCTCTCCGTCTCGTAGACACGAGCTGAGAAATTGCAAACATCGATCAATTGCTCAGAGAGGAAAAGTGCCAGCACTGAAAGCTGTTGCTAGCCAGCACCCTTCCTTGGAAGCGCTTTTGTAGGCCTTAGAACACTGGGGCTCTGGGCTTCTCTAGCCACCTCATCTTCTGCTCATCCTCTCGCGCACTCTAAAGAGAGCTCAGGTGAGAAATTGCAAACGTCGAGCAATTGCTCAGAGATGAAAAGTGCCAGCACTGAAAGCTGTTGCTAGCCAGCACCCTTCCTTGGAAGCGCTTTTGTAGGCCTAAGAACACTGGGGCTCTGGGCTTCTCTAGCCACGTCATCTTCTGCTCATCCTCTCGCGCACTCTGAAGAGAGCTCAGGTGAGAAATTGCAAACGTCGAGCAATTGCTCAGAGATGAAAAGTGCCAGCACTGAAAGCTGTTGCTAGCCAGCACCCTTCCTTGGAAGCGTTTTTGTAGGCCTAAGAACAGTGGGGCTCTGGGCTTCTCTAGCCACCTCATCTTCTGCTCATCCTCTCGCGCACTCTAAAGAGAGCTCAGGTGAGAAATTGCAAACGTCGAGCAATTGCTCAGAGATGAAAAGTGCCAGCACTGAAAGCTGTTGCTAGCCAGCACCCTTCCTTGGAAGCGCTTTTGTAGGCCTAAGAACAGTGGGGCTCTGGGCTTCTCTAGCCACCTAATCTTCTGCTCATCCTCTCGCGCACTCTAAAGAGAGCTCAGGTGAGAAATTGCAAACGTTGAGCAATTGCTCAGAGATGAAAAGTGCCAGCACTGAAAGCTGTTGCTAGCCAGCACCCTTCCTTGGAAGCGCTTTTGTAGGCCTAAGAACACTGGGGCTCTGGGCTTCTCTAGCCACCTCATCTTCTGCTCATCCTCTCGCGCACTCTAAAGAGAGCTCAGGTGAGAAATTGCAAACGTCGAGCAATTGCTCAGAGATGAAAAGTGCCAGCACTGAAAGCTGTTGCTAGCCAGCACCCTTCCTTGGAAGCGCTTTCACAGGCGCAGCAACACTGGGGCTTTGCGCTTCTCTACCCACCAAACGTCACTGTCATTCTCTTTCCGTCTCCTAGACACGAGCTGAGAAATTGCAAACGTCGAGCAATTGCTCAGAGATGAAAAGTGCCAGCACTGAAAGCTGTTGCTAGCCAGCACCCTTCCTTGGAAGCGCTTTTGTAGGCCTAAGAACACTGGGGCTCTGGGCTTCTCTAGCCACCTAATCTTCTGCTCATCCTCTCGCGCACTCTAAGGAGAGCTCAGGGGAGAAATTGCAAACGTCGAGCAATTGCTCAGAGAGGAAAAGTGCCAGCACTGAAAGCTGTTGCTAGCCAGCACCCTTCCTTGGAAGCGCTTTTGTAGGCCTAAGAACAGTGGGGCTCTGGGCTTCTCTAGCCACCTCATCTTCTGCTCATCCTCTCGCTCACTCTAAAGAGAGCTCAGGTGAGAAATTGCAAACGTCGAGCAATTGCTCAGAGATGAAAAGTGCCAGCACTGAAAGCTGTTGCTAGCCAGCACCCTTCCTTGGAAGCGCTTTTGTAGCCCTTAGAACACTGGGGCTCTGGGCTTCTCTAGCCACCTAATCTTCTGCTCATCCTCTCGCGCACTCTAAAGAGAGCTCAGGGGAGAAATTGCAAACGTCGAGCAATTGCTCAGAGATGAAAAGTGCCAGCACTGAAAGCTGTTGCTAGCCAGCACCCTTCCTTGGAAGCGCTTTCACAGGCGCAGTAACATTGGGGCTTTGCGCTTCTCTAGCCACCAAACATCACGGTCATTCTCTTTCCGTCTCGTAGACACGAGCTGAGAAATTGCAAACGTCCAGCAATTGCTCAGAGATGAAAAGTGCCAGCACTGAAAGCTGTTGCTAGCCAGCACCCTTCCTTGGAAGCGCTTTCACAGGCGCAGTAACACTGGGGCTTTGCGCTTCTCTAGCCACCAAACGTCACGGTCCTTCTCTTTCCGTCTCGTAGACACGAGCTGAGAAATTGCAAACGTCGAGCAATTGCTCAGAGATGAAAAGTGCCAGCAGTGAAAGCTGTTGCTAGCCAGCACCCTTCCTTGGAAGCGCTTTTGTAGGCCTAAGCACACTGGGGCTCTGGGCTTCTCTAGCCACCTAATCTTCTGCTCATCCTCTCGCGCACTCTAAAGAGAGCTCAGGGGAGAAATTGCAAACGTCGAGCAATTGCTCAGAGATGAAAAGTGCCAGCACTGAAAGCTGTTGCTAGCCAGCACCCTTCCTTGGAAGCGCTTTCACAGGCGCAGTAACACTGGGGCTTTGCGCTTCTCTACCCACCAAACGTCACGGTCATTCTCTTTCCGTCTCGTAGACACGAGCTGAGAAATTGCAAACGTCGAGCAATTGCTCAGAGATGAAAAGTGCCAGCACTGAAAGCTGTTGCTAGCCAGCACCCTTCCTTGGAAGCGCTTTTGTAGGCCTAAGAACACTGGGGCTCTGCGCTTCTCTAGCCACCTCATCTTCTGCTCATCCTCTCGCGCACTCTAAAGAGAGCTCAGGTGAGAAATTGCAAACGTCGAGCAATTGCTCAGAGATGAAAAGTGCCAGCACTGAAAGCTGTTGCTAGCCAGCACCCTTCCTTGGAAGCGCTTTTGTAGGCCTAAGAACACTGGGGCTCTGGGCTTCTCTAGCCACCTCATCTTCTGCTCATCCACTCACGCACTCTAAAGAGAGCTCAGGTGAGAAATTGCAAACGTCGAGCAACTGCTCAGAGATGAAAAGTGCCAGCACTGAAAGCTCTTGCTAGCCAGCACCCTTCCTTGGAAGCGCTTTCACAGGCGCAGCAACACTGGGGCTTTGCGCTTCTCTACCCACCAAACGTCACGGTCCTTCTCTTTCCGTCTCGTAGACACGAGCTGAAAAATTGCAAACGTCGAGCAATTGCTCAGAGATGAAAAGTGCCAGCACTGAAAGCTGTTGCTAGCCAGCACCCTTCCTTGGAAGCGCTTTTGTAGGCCTAAGAACACTGGGGCTCTGGGCTTCTCTAGCCACCTCATCTTCTGCTCATCCTCTCGCGCACTCTAAAGAGAGCTCAGGTGAGAAATTGCAAACGTCGAGCAATTGCTCAGAGATGAAAAGTGCCAGCACTGAAAGCTCTTGCTAGCCAGCACCCTTCCTTGGAAGCGCTTTCACAGGCGCAGTAACACTGGGGCTTTGCGCTTCTCTACCCACCAAACGTCACGGTCACTATCTCTCCGTCTCGTAGACACGAGCTGAGAAATTGCAAACATCGATCAATTGCTCAGAGAGGAAAAGTGCCAGCACTGAAAGCTGTTGCTAGCCAGCACCCTTCCTTGGAAGCGCTTTTGTAGGCCTTAGAACACTGGGGCTCTGGGCTTCTCTAGCCACCTCATCTTCTGCTCATCCTCTCGCGCACTCTAAAGAGAGCTCAGGTGAGAAATTGCAAACGTCGAGCAATTGCTCAGAGATGAAAAGTGCCAGCACTGAAAGCTCTTGCTAGCCAGCACCCTTCCTTGGAAGCGCTTTTGTAGGCCTAAGAACACTGGGGCTCTGGGCTTCTCTAGCCACGTCATCTTCTGCTCATCCTCTCGCGCACTCTGAAGAGAGCTCAGGTGAGAAATTGCAAACGTCGAGCAATTGCTCAGAGATGAAAAGTGCCAGCACTGAAAGCTCTTGCTAGCCAGCACCCTTCCTTGGAAGCGCTTTTGTAGGCCTAAGAACACTGGGGCCTTGCGCTTCTCTAGCCACCAAACATCACGGTCATTCTCTTTCCGTCTCGTAGACACGAGCTGAGAAATTGCAAACGTCGAGCAATTGCTCAGAGATGAAAAGTGCCAGCACTGAAAGCTGTTGCTAGCCAGCACCCTTCCTTGGAAGCGCTTTCACAGGCGCAGTAACACTGGGGCTTTGCGCTTCTCTAGCCACCAAACGTCACGGTCCTTCTCTTTCCGTCTCGTAGACACGAGCTGAGAAATTGCAAACGTCGAGCAATTGCTCAGAGATGAAAAGTGCCAGCACTGAAAGCTGTTGCTAGCCAGCACCCTTCCTTGGAAGCGCTTTTGTAGGCCTAAGCACACTGGGGCTCTGGGCTTCTCTAGCCACCTAATCTTCTGCTCATCCTCTCGCGCACTCTAAAGAGAGCTCAGGTGAGAAATTGCAAACGTCGAGCAATTGCTCAGAGATGAAAAGTGCCAGCACTGAAAGCTGTTGCTAGCCAGCACCCTTCCTTGGAAGCGCTTTCACAGGCGCAGTAACACTGGGGCTTTGCGCTTCTCTACCCACCAAACGTCACGGTCATTCTCTTTCCGTCTCGTAGACACGAGCTGAGAAATTGCAAACGTCGAGCAATTGCTCAGAGATGAAAAGTGCCAGCACTGAAAGCTGTTGCTAGCCAGCACCCTTCCTTGGAAGCGCTTTTGTAGGCCTAAGAACACTGGGGCTCTGCGCTTCTCTAGCCACCTCATCTTCTGCTCATCCTCTCGCGCACTCTAAAGAGAGCTCAGGTGAGAAATTGCAAACGTCGAGCAATTGCTCAGAGATGAAAAGTGCCAGCACTGAAAGCTCTTGCTAGCCAGCACCCTTCCTTGGAAGCGCTTTTGTAGGCCTAAGAACACTGGGGCTCTGGGCTTCTCTAGCCACCTCATCTTCTGCTCATCCACTCACGCACTCTAAAGAGAGCTCAGGTGAGAAATTGCAAAGGTCGAGCAACTGCTCAGAGATGAAAAGTGCCAGCACTGAAAGCTCTTGCTAGCCAGCACCCTTCCTTGGAAGCGCTTTCACAGGCGCAGCAACACTGGGGCTTTGCGCTTCTCTACCCACCAAACGTCACGGTCCTTCTCTTTCCGTCTCGTAGACACGAGCTGAAAAATTGCAAACGTCGAGCAATTGCTCAGAGATGAAAAGTGCCAGCACTGAAAGCTGTTGCTAGCCAGCACCCTTCCTTGGAAGCGCTTTTGTAGGCCTAAGAACACTGGGGCTCTGGGCTTCTCTAGCCACCTCATCTTCTGCTCATCCTCTCGCGCACTCTAAAGAGAGCTCAGGTGAGAAATTGCAAACGTCGAGCAATTGCTCAGAGATGCAAAGTGCCAGCACTGAAAGCTCTTGCTAGCCAGCACCCTTCCTTGGAAGCGCTTTCACAGGCGCAGTAACACTGGGGCTTTGCGCTTCTCTACCCACCAAACGTCACGGTCACTATCTCTCCGTCTCGTAGACACGAGCTGAGAAATTGCAAACATCGATCAATTGCTCAGAGAGGAAAAGTGCCAGCACTGAAAGCTGTTGCTAGCCAGCACCCTTCCTTGGAAGCGCTTTTGTAGGCCTTAGAACACTGGGGCTCTGGGCTTCTCTAGCCACCTCATCTTCTGCTCATCCTCTCGCGCACTCTAAAGAGAGCTCAGGTGAGAAATTGCAAACGTCGAGCAATTGCTCAGAGATGAAAAGTGCCAGCACTGAAAGCTGTTGCTAGCCAGCACCCTTCCTTGGAAGCGCTTTTGTAGGCCTAAGAACACTGGGGCTCTGGGCTTCTCTAGCCACCTAATCTTCTGCTCATCCTCTCGCGCACTCTAAGGAGAGCTCAGGGGAGAAATTGCAAACGTCGAGCAATTGCTCAGAGAGGAAAAGTGCCAGCACTGAAAGCTGTTGCTAGCCAGCACCCTTCCTTGGAAGCGCTTTTGTAGGCCTAAGAACAGTGGGGCTCTGGGCTTCTCTAGCCACCTCATCTTCTGCTCATCCTCTCGCGCACTCTAAAGAGAGCTCAGGTGAGAAATTGCAAACGTCGAGCAATTGCTCAGAGATGAAAAGTGCCAGCACTGAAAGCTGTTGCTAGCCAGCACCCTTCCTTGGAAGCGCTTTTGTAGGCCTAAGAACACTGGGGCTCTGGGCTTCTCTAGCCACCTAATCTTCTGCTCATCCTCTCGCGCACTCTAAAGAGAGCTCAGGTGAGAAATTGCAAACGTCGAGCAATTGCTCAGAGATGAAAAGTGCCAGCACTGAAAGCTGTTGCTAGCCAGCACCCTTCCTTGGAAGCGCTTTTGTAGGCCTAAGAACACTGGGGCTCTGGGCTTCTCTAGCCACCTCATCTTCTGCTCATCCTCTCGCGCACTCTAAAGAGAGCTCAGGTGAGAAATTGCAAACGTCGAGCAATTGCTCAGAGATGAAAAGTGCCAGCACTGAAAGCTGTTGCTAGCCAGCACCCTTCCTTGGAAGCGTTTTCACAGGCGCAGTAACACTGGGGCTTTGCGCTTCTCTACCCACCAAAAGTCACGGTCACTATCTCTCCGTCTCGTAGACACGAGCTGAGAAATTGCAAACGTCGAGCAATTGCTCAGAGAGGAAAAGTGCCAGCACTGAAAGCTGTTGCTAGCCAGCACCCTTCCTTGGAAGCGCTTTTGTAGGCCTAAGAACACTGGGGCTCTGGGCTTCTCTAGCCACCTCATCTTCTGCTCATCCTCTCGCGCACTCTAAAGAGAGCTCAGGTGAGAAATTGCAAACGTCGAGCAATTGCTCAGAGATGAAAAGTGCCAGCACTGAAAGCTGTTGCTAGCCAGCACCCTTCCTTGGAAGCGCTTTCACAGGCGCAGCAACACTGGGGCTTTGCGCTTCTCTACCCACCAAACGTCACGGTCCTTCTCTTTCCGTCTCGTAGACACGAGCTGAGAAATTGCAAACGTCGAGCAATTGCTCAGAGATGAAAAGTGCCAGCACTGAAAGCTGTTGCTAGCCAGCACCCTTCCTTGGAAGCGCTTTTGTAGCCCTTAGAACACTGGGGCTCTGGGCTTCTCTAGCCACCTAATCTTCTGCTCATCCTCTCGCGCACTCTAAGGAGAGCTCAGGGGAGAAATTGCAAACGTCGAGCAATTGCTCAGAGAGGAAAAGTGCCAGCACTGAAAGCTGTTGCTAGCCAGCACCCTTCCTTGGAAGCGCTTTTGTAGGCCTAAGAACAGTGGGGCTCTGGGCTTCTCTAGCCACCTCATCTTCTGCTCATCCTCTCGCTCACTCTAAAGAGAGCTCAGGTGAGAAATTGCAAACGTCGAGCAATTGCTCAGAGATGAAAAGTGCCAGCACTGAAAGCTGTTGCTAGCCAGCACCCTTCCTTGGAAGCGCTTTTGTAGCCCTTAGAACACTGGGGCTCTGGGCTTCTCTAGCCACCTAATCTTCTGCTCATCCTCTCGCGCACTCTAAGGAGAGCTCAGGGGAGAAATTGCAAACGTCGAGCAATTGCTCAGAGAGGAAAAGTGCCAGCACTGAAAGCTGTTGCTAGCCAGCACCCTTCCTTGGAAGCGCTTTCACAGGCGCAGTAACACTGGGGCTTTGCGCTTCTCTAGCCACCAAACGTTACTGTCATTCTCTTTCCGTCTCGTAGACACGAGCTGAGAAATTGCAAACGTCGAGCAATTGCTCAGAGATGAAAAGTGCCAGCACTGAAAGCTGTTGCTAGCCAGCACCCTTCCTTGGAAGCGCTTTTGTAGGCCTAAGCACACTGGGGCTATGGGCTTCTCTAGCCACCTCATCTTCTGCTCATCCTCTCGCGCACTCTAAAGAGAGCTCAGGTGAGAAATTGCAAACGTCGAGCAATTGCTCAGAGATGAAAAGTGCCAGCACTGAAAGCTGTTGCTAGCCAGCACCCTTCCTTGGAAGCGCTTTCACAGGCGCAGTAACACTGGGGCTTTGTGCTTCTCTAGCCACCAAACGTCACGGTCATTCTCTTTCCGTCTCGTAGACACGAGCTGAGAAATTGCAAACGTCGAGCAATTGCTCAGAGATGAAAAGTGCCAGCACTGAAAGCTGTTGCTAGCCAGCACCCTTCCTTGGAAGCGCTTTTGTAGGCCTAAGAACACTGGGGCTCTGGGCTTCTCTAGCCACCTCATCTTCTGCTCATCCTCTCGCGCACTCTAAAGAGAGCTCAGGGGAGAAATTGCAAACGTCGAGCAATTGCTCAGAGATGAAAAGTGCCAGCACTGAAAGCTGTTGCTAGCCAGCACCCTTCCTTGGAAGCGCTTTCACAGGCGCAGTAACACTGGGGCTTTGCGCTTCTCTAGCCACCAAACGTCACGGTCCTTCTCTTTCCGTCTCGTAGACACGAGCTGAGAAATTGCAAACGTCGAGCAATTGCTCAGAGATGAAAAGTGCCAGCACTGAAAGCTCTTGCTAGCCAGCACCCTTTTTTGGAAGCGCTTTTGTAGGCCTAAGAACACTGGGGCTCTGGGCTTCTCTAGCCACCTCATCTTCTGCTCATCCTCTCGCGCACTCTAAAGAGAGCTCAGGTGAGAAATTGCAAACGTCGAGCAATTGCTCAGAGATGAAAAGTGCCAGCACTGAAAGCTGTTGCTAGCCAGCACCCTTCCTTGGAAGCGCTTTTGTAGGCCTAAGAACACTGGGGCTCTGGGCTTCTCTAGCCACCTCATCTTCTGCTCATCCACTCGCGCACTCTAAAGAGAGCTCAGGTGAGAAATTGCAAACGTCGAGCAATTGCTCAGAGATGAAAAGTGCCAGCACTGAAAGCTGTTGCTAGCCAGCACCCTTCCTTGGAAGCGCTTTCACAGGCGCAGCAACACTGGGGCTTTGCGCTTCTCTACCCACCAAACGTCACGGTCCTTCTCTTTCCGTCTCGTAGACACGAGCTGAGAAATTGCAAACGTCGAGCAATTGCTCAGAGATGAAAAGTGCCAGCACTGGAAGCTGTTGCTAGCCAGCACCCTTCCTTGGAAGCGCTTTTGTAGGCCTAAGAACACTGGGGCTCTGGGCTTCTCTAGCCACCTAATCTTCTGCTCATCCTCTCGCGCACTCTAAAGAGAGCTCAGGTGAGAAATTGCAAACGTCGAGCAATTGCTCAGAGATGAAAAGTGCCAGCACTGAAAGCTCTTGCTAGCCAGCACCCTTCCTTGGAAGCGCTTTCACAGGCGCAGTAACACTGGGGCTTTGCGCTTCTCTACCCACCAAACGTCACGGTCACTATCTCTCCGTCTCGTAGACACGAGCTGAGAAATTGCAAACGTCGATCAATTGCTCAGAGAGGAAAAGTGCCAGCACTGAAAGCTGTTGCTAGCCAGCACCCTTCCTTGGAAGCGCTTTTGTAGGCCTAAGAACACTGGGGCTCTGGGCTTCTCTAGCCACCTAATCTTCTGCTCATCCTCTCGCGCACTCTAAAGAGAGCTCAGGTGAGAAATTGCAAACGTCGAGCAATTGCTCAGAGATGAAAAGTGCCAGCACTGAAAGCTGTTGCTAGCCAGCACCCTTCCTTGGAAGCGCTTTCACAGGCGCAGCAACACTGGGGCTCTGGGCTTCTCTAGCCACCTCATCTTCTGCTCATCCTCTCGCACACTCTGAAGAGAGCTCAGGTGAGAAATTGCAAACGTCGAGCAATTGCTCAGAGATGAAAAGTGCCAGCACTGAAAGCTGTTGCTAGCCAGCACCCTTCCTTGGAAGCGCTTTTGTAGGCCTAAGAACACTGGGGCTCTGGGCTTCTCTAGCCACCTCATCTTCTGCTCATCCTCTCGCGCACTCTAAAGAGAGCTCAGGGGAGAAATTGCAAACGTCGAGCAATTGCTCAGAGATGAAAAGTGCCAGCACTGAAAGCTGTTGCTAGCCAGCACCCTTCCTTGGAAGCGCTTTTGTAGGCCTTAGAACACTGGGGCTCTGGGCTTCTCTAGCCACCTAATCTTCTGCTCATCCTCTCGCGCACTCTAAGGAGAGCTCAGGGGAGAAATTGCAAACGTCGAGCAATTGCTCAGAGAGGAAAAGTGCCAGCACTGAAAGCTGTTGCTAGCCAGCACCCTTCCTTGGAAGCGCTTTTGTAGGCCTAAGAACACTGGGGCTCTGGGCTTCTCTAGCCACCTCATCTTCTGCTCATCCTCTCGCACACTCTAAAGAGAGCTCAGGTGAGAAATTGCAAACGTCGAGCAATTGCTCAGAGATGAAAAGTGCCAGCACTGAAAGCTGTTGCTAGCCAGCACCCTTCCTTGGAAGCGCTTTTGTAGCCCTTAGAACACTGGGGCTCTGGGCTTCTCTAGCCACCTAATCTTCTGCTCATCCTCTCGCGCACTCTAAGGAGAGCTCAGGGGAGAAATTGCAAACGTCGAGCAATTGCTCAGAGATGAAAAGTGCCAGCACTGAAAGCTGTTGCTAGCCAGCACCCTTCCTTGGAAGCGCTTTCACAGGCGCAGTAACACTGGGGCTTTGCGCTTCTCTAGCCACCAAACGTCACGGTCCTTCTCTTTCCGTCTCGTAGACACGAGCTGAGAAATTGCAAACGTCGAGCAATTGCTCAGAGATGAAAAGTGCCAGCACTGAAAGCTGTTGCTAGCCAGCACCCTTCCTTGGAAGCGCTTTTGTAGGCCTAAGAAGACTGGGGCTCTGGGCTTCTCTAGCCACCTCATCTTCTGCTCATCCTCTCGCGCACTCTAAAGAGAGCTCAGGTGAGAAATTGCAAACGTCGAGCAATTGCTCAGAGATGAAAAGTGCCAGCACTGAAAGCTGTTGCTAGCCAGCACCCTTCCTTGGAAGCGCTTTCACAGGCGCAGCAACACTGGGGCTTTGCGCTTCTCTACCCACCAAACGTCACTGTCATTCTCTTTCCGTCTCCTAGACACGAGCTGAGAAATTGCAAACGTCGAGCAATTGCTCAGAGATGAAAAGTGCCAGCACTGAAAGCTGTTGCTAGCCAGCACCCTTCCTTGGAAGCGCTTTTGTAGCCCTTAGAACACTGGGGCTCTGGGCTTCTGTAGCCACCTAATCTTCTGCTCATCCTCTCGCGCACTCTAAGGAGAGCTCAGGGGAGAAATTGCAAACGTCGAGCAATTGCTCAGAGAGGAAAAGTGCCAGCACTGAAAGCTGTTGCTAGCCAGCACCCTTCCTTGGAAGCGCTTTTGTAGGCCTAAGAACAGTGGGGCTCTGGGCTTCTCTAGCCACCTCATCTTCTGCTCATCCTCTCGCTCACTCTAAAGAGAGCTCAGGTGAGAAATTGCAAACGTCGAGCAATTGCTCAGAGATGAAAAGTGCCAGCACTGAAAGCTGTTGCTAGCCAGCACCCTTCCTTGGAAGCGCTTTTGTAGCCCTTAGAACACTGGGGCTCTGGGCTTCTCTAGCCACCTAATCTTCTGCTCATCCTCTCGCGCACTCTAAGGAGAGCTCAGGGGAGAAATTGCAAACGTCGAGCAATTGCTCAGAGAGGAAAAGTGCCAGCACTGAAAGCTGTTGCTAGCCAGCACCCTTCCTTGGAAGCGCTTTCACAGGCGCAGTAACACTGGGGCTTTGCGCTTCTCTACCCACCAAACGTCACTGTCATTCTCTTTCCGTCTCGTAGACACGAGCTGAGAAATTGCAAACGTCGAGCAATTGCTCAGAGATGAAAAGTGCCAGCACTGAAAGCTGTTGCTAGCCAGCACCCTTCCTTGGAAGCGCTTTTGTAGCCCTAAGCACACTGGGGCTCTGGGCTTCTCTAGCCACCTCATCTTCTGCTCATCCTCTCGCGCACTCTAAAGAGAGCTCAGGGGAGAAATTGCAAACGTCGAGCAATTCCTCAGAGATGAAAAGTGCCAGCACTGAAAGCTGTTGCTAGCCAGCACCCTTCCTTGGAAGCGCTTTCACAGGCGCAGTAACACTGGGGCTTTGTGCTTCTCTAGCCACCAAACGTCACGGTCATTCTCTTTCCGTCTCGTAGACACGAGCTGAGAAATTGCAAACGTCGAGCAATTGCTCAGAGATGAAAAGTGCCAGCACTGAAAGCTGTTGCTAGCCAGCACCCTTCCTTGGAAGCGCTTTTGTAGGCCTAAGCACACTGGGGCTCTGGGCTTCTCTAGCCACCTCATCTTCTGCTCATCCTCTCGCGCACTCTAAAGAGAGCTCAGGGGAGAAATTGCAAACGTCGAGCAATTGCTCAGAGATGAAAAGTGCCAGCACTGAAAGCTGTTGCTAGCCAGCACCCTTCCTTGGAAGCGCTTTCACAGGCGCAGTAACACTGGGGCTTTGCGCTTCTCTAGCCACCAAACGTCACGGTCCTTCTCTTTCCGTCTCGTAGACACGAGCTGAGAAATTGCAAACGTCGAGCAATTGCTCAGAGATGAAAAGTGCCAGCACTGAAAGCTCTTGCTAGCCAGCACCCTTTTTTGGAAGCGCTTTTGTAGGCCTAAGAAGACTGGGGCTCTGGGCTTCTCTAGCCACCTCATCTTCTGCTCATCCTCTCGCGCACTCTAAAGAGAGCTCAGGTGAGAAATTGCAAACGTCGAGCAATTGCTCAGAGATGAAAAGTGCCAGCACTGAAAGCTGTTGCTAGCCAGCACCCTTCCTTGGAAGCGCTTTTGTAGGCCTAAGAACACTGGGGCTCTGGGCTTCTCTAGCCACCTCATCTTCTGCTCATCCACTCGCGCACTCTAAAGAGAGCTCAGGTGAGAAATTGTAAACGTCGAGCAATTGCTCAGAGATGAAAAGTGCCAGCACTGAAAGCTGTTGCTAGCCAGCACCCTTCCTTGGAAGCGCTTTCACAGGCGCAGCAACACTGGGGCTTTGCGCTTCTCTACCCACCAAACGTCACGGTCCTTCTCTTTCCGTCTCGTAGACACGAGCTGAGAAATTGCAAACGTCGAGCAATTGCTCAGAGATGAAAAGTGCCAGCACTGAAAGCTGTTGCTAGCCAGCACCCTTCCTTGGAAGCGCTTTTGTAGGCCTAAGAACACTGGGGCTCTGGGCTTCTCTAGCCACCTAATCTTCTGCTCATCCTCTCGCGCACTCTAAAGAGAGCTCAGGTGAGAAATTGCAAACGTCGAGCAATTGCTCAGAGATGAAAAGTGCCAGCACTGAAAGCTCTTGCTAGCCAGCACCCTTCCTTGGAAGCGCTTTCACAGGCGCAGTAACACTGGGGCTTTGCGCTTCTCTACCCACCAAACGTCACGGTCACTATCTCTCCGTCTCGTAGACACGAGCTGAGAAATTGCAAACGTCGATCAATTGCTCAGAGATGAAAAGTGCCAGCACTGGAAGCTGTTGCTAGCCAGCACCCTTCCTTGGAAGCGCTTTTGTAGGCCTTAGAACACTGGGGCTCTGGGCTTCTCTAGCCACCTAATCTTCTGCTCATCCTCTCGCGCACTCTAAAGAGAGCTCAGGTGAGAAATTGCAAACGTCGAGCAATTGCTCAGAGATGAAAAGTGCCAGCACTGAAAGCTGTTGCTAGCCAGCACCCTTCCTTGGAAGCGCTTTCACAGGCGCAGCAACACTGGGGCTCTGGGCTTCTCTAGCCACCTCATCTTCTGCTCATCCTCTCGCGCACTCTGAAGAGAGCTCAGGTGAGAAATTGCAAACGTTGAGCAATTGCTCAGAGATGAAAAGTGCCAGCACTGAAAGCTGTTGCTAGCCAGCACCCTTCCTTGGAAGCGCTTTTGTAGGCCTAAGAACACTGGGGCTCTGGGCTTCTCTAGCCACCTAATCTTCTGCTCATCCTCTCGCGCACTCTAAAGAGAGCTCAGGGGAGAAATTGCAAACGTCCAGCAATTGCTCAGAGATGAAAAGTGCCAGCACTGAAAGCTGTTGCTAGCCAGCACCCTTCCTTGGAAGCGCTTTCACAGGCGCAGCAACACTGGGGCTTTGCGCTTCTCTACCCACCAAACGTCACTGTCATTCTCTTTCCGTCTACTAGACACGAGCTGAGAAATTGCAAACGTCGAGCAATTGCTCAGAGATGAAAAGTGCCAGCACTGAAAGCTGTTGCTAGCCAGCACCCTTCCTTGGAAGCGCTTTTGTAGGCCTAAGAACACTGGGGCTCTGGGCTTCTCTAGCCACCTCATCTTCTGCTCATCCTCTCGCACACTCTAAAGAGAGCTCAGGTGAGAAATTGCAAACGTCCAGCAATTGCTCAGAGATGAAAAGTGCCAGCACTGAAAGCTGTTGCTAGCCAGCACCCTTCCTTGGAAGCGCTTTTGTAGCCCTTAGAACACTGGGGCTCTGGGCTTCCCTAGCCACCTAATCTTCTGCTCATCCTCTCGCGCACTCTAAGGAGAGCTCAGGGGAGAAATTGCAAACGTCGAGCAATTGCTCAGAGATGAAAAGTGCCAGCACTGAAAGCTGTTGCTAGCCAGCACCCTTCCTTGGAAGCGCTTTCACAGACGCAGTAACACTGGGGCTTTGCGCTTCTCTACTCACCAAACGTCACGGTCCTTCTCTTTCCGTCTCGTAGACACGAGCTGAGAAATTGCAAACGTCGAGCAATTGCTCAGAGATGAAAAGTGCCAGTACTGGAAGCTGTTGCTAGCCAGCACCCTTCCTTGGAAGCGCTTTTGTAGGCCTAAGAACACTGGGGCTCTGGGCTTCTCTAGCCACCTCATCTTCTGCTCATCCTCTCGCGCACTCTAAAGAGAGCTCAGGGGAGAAATTGCAAACGTCGAGCAATTGCTCAGAGATGAAAAGTGCCAGCACTGAAAGCTGTTGCTAGCCAGCACCCTTCCTTGGAAGCGCTTTTGTAGGCCTAAGAACACTGGGGCTCTGGGCTTCTCTAGCCACCTAATCTTCTGCTCATCCTCTCGCGCACTCTAAAGAGAGCTCAGGGGAGAAATTGCAAACGTCGAGCAATTGCTCAGAGATGAAAAGTGCCAGCACTGAAAGCTGTTGCTAGCCAGCACCCTTCCTTGGAAGCGCTTTCACAGGCGCAGTAACACTGGGGCTTTGCGCTTCTCTAGCCACCAAACGTCACTGTCATTCTCTTTCCGTCTCGTAGACACGAGCTGAGAAATTGCAAAGGTCGAGCAATTGCTCAGAGATGAAAAGTGCCAGCAGTGAAAGCTGTTGCTAGCCAGCACCCTTCCTTGGAAGCGCTTTTGTAGGCCTAAGAACACTGGGGCTCTGGGCTTCTCTAGCCACCTCATCTTCTGCTCATGCTCTTGCGCACTCTAAAGAGAGCTCAGGTGAGAAATTGCAAACGTCGAGCAATTGCTCAGAGATGAAAAGTGCCAGCACTGAAAGCTGTTGCTAGCCAGCACCCTTCCTTGGAAGCGCTTTTGTAGGCCTAAGAACACTGGGGCTCTGGGCTTCTCTAGCCACCTCATCTTCTGCTCATGCTCTTGCGCACTCTAAAGAGAGCTCAGGGGAGAAATTGCAAACGTCGAGCAATTGCTCAGAGATGAAAAGTGCCAGCACTGAAAGCTGTTGCTAGCCAGCACCCTTCCTTGGAAGCGCTTTTGTAGGCCTAAGAACACTGGGGCTCTGGGCTTCTCTAGCCACCTCATCTTCTGCTCACCCTCTCGCGCACTCTAAAGAGAGCTCAGGTGAGAAATTGCAAACGTCGAGCAATTGCTCAGAGAGGAAAAGTGCCAGCACTGAAAGCTGTTGCTAGCCAGCACCCTTCCTTGGAAGCGCTTTTGTAGGCCTAAGAACACTGGGGCTCTGGGCTTCTCTAGCCACCTAATCTTCTGCTCATCCTCTCGCGCACTCTAAAGAGAGCTCAGGTGAGAAATTGCAAACGTTGAGCAATTGCTCAGAGATGAAAAGGGCCAGCACTGAAAGCTGTTGCTAGCCAGCACCCTTCCTTGGAAGCGCTTTTGTAGGCCTAAGAACACTGGGGCTCTGGGCTTCTCTAGCCACCTCATCTTCTGCTCATCCTCTCGCGCACTCTAAAGAGAGCTCAGGTGAGAAATTGCAAACGTCCAGCAATTGCTCAGAGATGAAAAGTGCCAGCACTGAAAGCTGTTGCTAGCCAGCACCCTTCCTTGGAAGCGCTTTCACAGGCGCAGTAACACTGGGGCTTTGTGCTTCTCTAGCCACCAAACGTCACGGTCACTATCTCTCCGTCTCGTAGACACGAGCTGAGAAATTGCAAACGTCGAGCAATTGCTCAGAGATGAAAAGTGCCAGCACTGAAAGCTGTTGCTAGCCAGCACCCTTCCTTGGAAGCGCTTTTGTAGCCCTAAGCACACTGGGGCTCTGGGCTTCTCTAGCCACCTCATCTTCTGCTCATCCTCTCGCGCACTCTAAAGAGAGCTCAGGTGAGAAATTGCAAACGTCCAGCAATTGCTCAGAGATGAAAAGTGCCAGCACTGAAAGCTGTTGCTAGCCAGCACCCTTCCTTGGAAGCGCTTTCACAGGCGCAGTAACACTGGGGCTTTGCGCTTCTCTACCCACCAAACGTCACGGTCATTCTCTTTCCGTCTCGTAGACACGAGCTGAGAAATTGCAAACGTCGAGCAATTGCTCAGAGATGAAAAGTGCCAGCACTGAAAGCTCTTGCTAGCCAGCACCCTTCCTTGGAAGCGCTTTTGTAGGCCTAAGAACACTGGGGCTATGGGCTTCTTTAGCCACCTCATCTTCTGCTCATCCTCTCGCGCACTCTAAAGAGAGCTCAGGGGAGAAATTGCAAACGTCGAGCAATTGCTCAGAGATGAAAAGTGCCAGCACTGAAAGCTGTTGCTAGCCAGCACCCTTCCTTGGAAGCGCTTTCACAGGCGCAGTAACACTGGGGCTTTGTGCTTCTCTACCCACCAAACGTCACGGTCACTATCTCTCCGTCTCGTAGACACGAGCTGAGAAATTGCAAACGTCGAGCAATTGCTCAGAGAGGAAAAGTGCCAGCACTGAAAGCTGTTGCTAGCCAGCACCCTTCCTTGGAAGCGCTTTTGTAGGCCTAAGAACACTGGGGCTCTGGGCTTCTCTAGCCACCTCATCTTCTGCTCATCCTCTCGCTCACTCTAAAGAGAGCTCAGGTGAGAAATTGCAAACGTCGAGCAATTGCTCAGAGATGAAAAGTGCCAGCACTGAAAGCTGTTGCTAGCCAGCACCCTTCCTTGGAAGCGTTTTCACAGGCGCAGTAACACTGGGGCTTTGCGCTTCTCTAGCCACCAAACGTCACGGTCCTTCTCTTTCCGTCTCGTAGACACGAGCTGAGAAATTGCAAACGTCGAGCAATTGCTCAGAGATGAAAAGTGCCAGCACTGAAAGCTGTTGCTAGCCAGCACCCTTCCTTGGAAGCGCTTTTGTAGGCCTAAGAACACTGGGGCTCTGGGCTTCTCTAGCCACCTCATCTTCTGCTCATCCTCTCGCGCACTCTAAAGAGAGCTCAGGTGAGAAATTGCAAACGTCGAGCAATTGCTCAGAGATGAAAAGTGCCAGCACTGAAAGCTGTTGCTAGCCAGCACCCTTCCTTGGAAGCGCTTTCACAGGCGCAGCAACACTGGGGCTTTGCGCTTCTCTACCCACCAAACGTCACGGTCATTCTCTTTCCGTCTCGTAGACACGAGCTGAGAAATTGCAAACGTCGAGCAATTGCTCAGAGATGAAAAGTGCCAGCACTGGAAGCTGTTGCTAGCCAGCACCCTTCCTTGGAAGCGCTTTTGTAGGCCTAAGAACACTGGGGCTCTGGGCTTCTCTAGCCACCTAATCTTCTGCTCATCCTCTCGCGCACTCTGAAGAGAGCTCAGGTGAGAAATTGCAAACGTCGAGCAATTGCTCAGAGATGAAAAGTGCCAGCACTGAAAGCTGTTGCTAGCCAGCACCCTTCCTTGGAAGCGCTTTCACAGGCGCAGTAACACTGGGGCTTTGTGCTTCTCTAGCCACCAAACGTCATGGTCACTATCTCTCCGTCTCGTAGACACGAGCTGAGAAATTGCAAACGTCGAGCAATTGCTCAGAGAGGAAAAGTGCCAGCACTGAAAGCTGTTGCTAGCCAGCACCCTTCCTTGGAAGCGCTTTTGTAGGCCTAAGAACACTGGGGCTCTGGGCTTCTCTAGCCACCTAATCTTCTGCTCATCCTCTCGCGCACTCTAAAGAGAGCTCAGGTGAGAAATTGCAAACGTTGAGCAATTGCTCAGAGATGAAAAGTGCCAGCACTGGAAGCTGTTGCTAGCCAGCACCCTTCCTTGGAAGCGCTTTTGTAGGCCTAAGAACACTGGGGCTCTGGGCTTCTCTAGCCACCTAATCTTCTGCTCATCCTCTCGCGCACTCTAAAGAGAGCTCAGGTGAGAAAATGCAAACGTCCAGCAATTGCTCAGAGATGAAAAGTGCCAGCACTGAAAGCTGTTGCTAGCCAGCACCCTTCCTTGGAAGCGCTTTCACAGGCGCAGCAACACTGGGGCTTTGCGCTTCTCTACTCACCAAACGTCACGGTCCTTCTCTTTCCGTCTCGTAGACACGAGCTGAGAAATTGCAAACGTCGAGCAATTGCTCAGAGATGAAAAGTGCCAGCACTGAAAGCTGTTGCTAGCCAGCACCCTTCCTTGGAAGCGCTTTTGTAGCCCTAAGCACACTGGGGCTCTGGGCTTCTCTAGCCACCTAATCTTCTGCTCATCGTCTCGCGCACTCTAAAGAGAGCTCAGGGGAGAAATTGCAAACGTCGAGCAATTGCTCAGAGAGGAAAAGTGCCAGCACTGAAAGCTGTTGCTAGCCAGCACCCTTCCTTGGAAGCGCTTTTGTAGGCCTAAGAACACTGGGGCTCTGGGCTTCTCTAGCCACCTCATCTTCTGCTCATCCTCTCGCGCACTCTAAAGAGAGCTCAGGTGAGAAATTGCAAACGTCGAGCAATTGCTCAGAGATGAAAAGTGCCAGCACTGAAAGCTGTTGCTAGCCAGCACCCTTCCTTGGAAGCGCTTTCACAGGCGCAGCAACACTGGGGCTTTGCGCTTCTCTAGCCACCAAACGTCACGGTCATTCTCTTTCCGTCTCGTAGACACGAGCTGAGAAATTGCAAACGTCGAGCAATTGCTCAGAGATGAAAAGTGCCAGCACTGGAAGCTGTTGCTAGCCAGCACCCTTCCTTGGAAGCGCTTTTGTAGGCCTAAGAACACTGGGGCTCTGGGCTTCTCTAGCCACCTCATCTTCTGCTCATCCTCTCGCGCACTCTAAAGAGAGCTCAGGGGAGAAATTGCAAACGTCGAGCAATTGCTCAGAGATGAAAAGTGCCAGCACTGAAAGCTGTTGCTAGTCAGCACCCTTTCTTGGAAGCGTTTTCACAGGCGCAGTAACACTGGGGCTTTGCGCTTCTCTAGCCACCAAACGTCACGGTCCTTCTCTTTCCGTCTCGTAGACACGAGCTGAGAAATTGCAAACGTCGAGCAATTGCTCAGAGATGAAAAGTGCCAGCACTGGAAGCTGTTGCTAGCCAGCACCCTTCCTTGGAAGCGCTTTTGTAGGCCTAAGAAGACTGGGGCTCTGGGCTTCTCTAGCCACCTAATCTTCTGCTCATCCTCTCGCGCACTCTAAAGAGAGCTCAGGTGAGAAATTGCAAACGTCGAGCAATTGCTCGGAGATGAAAAGTGCCAGCACTGAAAGCTGTTGCTAGCCAGCACCCTTCCTTGGAAGCGCTTTTGTAGGCCTAAGAACAGTGGGGCTCTGGGCTTCTCTAGCCACCTAATCTTCTGCTCATCCTCTCGCGCACTCTAAAGAGAGCTCAGGTGAGAAATTGCAAACGTTGAGCAATTGCTCAGAGATGAAAAGTGCCAGCACTGAAAGCTGTTGCTAGCCAGCACCCTTCCTTGGAAGCGCTTTTGTAGGCCTAAGAACACTGGGGCTTTGCGCTTCTCTAGCCACCTCATCTTCTGCTCATCCTCTCGCGCACTCTGAAGAGAGCTCAGGTGAGAAATTGCAAACGTCGAGCAATTGCTCAGAGATGAAAAGTGCCAGCACTGAAAGCTGTTGCTAGCCAGCACCCTTCCTTGGAAGCGCTTTCACAGGCGCAGCAACACTGGGGCTTTGCGCTTCTCTACCCACCAAACTTCATGGTCACTATCTCTCCGTCTCGTAGACACGAGCTGAGAAATTGCAAACGTCGAGCAGTTGCTCAGAGATGAAAAGTGCCAGCACTGAAAGCTGTTGCTAGCCAGCACCCTTCCTTGGAAGCGCTTTTGTAGGCCTAAGAACACTGGGGCTCTGGGCTTCTCTAGCCACCTCATCTTCTGCTCATCCTCTCGCGCACTCTAAAGAGAGCTCAGGTGAGAAATTGCAAACGTCGAGCAATTGCTCAGAGATGAAAAGTGCCAGCACTGAAAGCTGTTGCTAGCCAGCACCCTTCCTTGGAAGCGCTTTCACAGGCGCAGTAACACTGGGGCTTTGCGCTTCTCTACCCACCAAACGTCACTGTCATTCTCTATCCGTCTCGTAGACACGAGCTGAGAAATTGCAAACGTCGAGCAATTGCTCAGAGATGAAAAGTGCCAGCACTGAAAGCTGTTGCTAGCCAGCACCCTTCCTTGGAAGCGCTTTTGTAGGCCTAAGAACACTGGGGCTCTGGGCTTCTCTAGCCACCTCATCTTCTGCTCATCCTCTCGCGCACTCTAAAGAGAGCTCAGGTGAGAAATTGCAAACGTCGAGCAATTGCTCAGAGATGAAAAGTGCCAGCACTGAAAGCTGTTGCTAGCCAGCACCCTTCCTTGGAAGCGCTTTTGTAGGCCTAAGAACACTGGGGCTCTGGGCTTCTCTAGCCACCTAATCTTCTGCTCATCCTCTCGCGCACTCTAAAGAGAGCTCAGGTGAGAAATTGCAAACGTTGAGCAATTGCTCAGAGATGAAAAGTGCCAGCACTGAAAGCTGTTGCTAGCCAGCACCCTTCCTTGGAAGCGCTTTTGTAGGCCTAAGAACACTGGGGCTCTGGGCTTCTCTAGCCACCTCATCTTCTGCTCATCCTCTCGCACACTCTAAAGAGAGCTCAGGTGAGAAATTGCAAACGTCCAGCAATTGCTCAGAGATGAAAAGTGCCAGCACTGAAAGCTCTTGCTAGCCAGCACCCTTCCTTGGAAGCGCTTTCACAGGCGCTGTAACACTGGGGCTTTGTGCTTCTCTAGCCACCAAACGTCACGGTCACTATCTCTCCGTCTCGTAGACACGAGCTGAGAAATTGCAAACGTCGAGCAATTGCTCAGAGATGAAAAGTGCCAGCACTGAAAGCTGTTGCTAGCCAGCACCCTTCCTTGGAAGCGCTTTTGTAGGCCTAAGAACACTGGGGCTCTGGGCTTCTCTAGCCACCTAATCTTCTGCTCATCCTCTCGCGCACTCTAAAGAGAGCTCAGGTGAGAAATTGCAAACGTCGAGCAATTGCTCAGAGATGAAAAGTGCCAGCACTGAAAGCTCTTGCTAGCCAGCACCCTTCCTTGGAAGCGCTTTCACAGGCGCAGTAACACTGGGGCTTTGTGCTTCTCTAGCCACCAAACGTCACGGTCACTATCTCTCCGTCTCGTAGACACGAGCTGAGAAATTGCAAACGTCGAGCAATTGCTCAGAGATGAAAAGTGCCAGCACTGGAAGCTGTTGCTAGCCAGCACCCTTCCTTGGAAGCGCTTTTGTAGGCCTAAGAACACTGGGGCTCTGGGCTTCTTTAGCCACCTCATCTTCTGCTCATCCTCTCGCGCACTCTGAAGAGAGCTCAGGGGAGAAATTGCAAACGTCGAGCAATTGCTCAGAGATGAAAAGTGCCAGCACTGAAAGCTGTTGCTAGCCAGCACCCTTCCTTGGAAGCGCTTTCACAGGCGCAGTAACACTGGGGCTTTGCGCTTCTCTACCCACCAAACGTCACTGTCATTCTCTTTCCGTCTCCTAGACACGAGCTGAGAAATTGCAAACGTCGAGCAATTGCTCAGAGATGAAAAGTGCCAGCACTGAAAGCTGTTGCTAGCCAGCCCCCTTCCTTGGAAGCGCTTTTGTAGGCCTAAGCACACTGGGGCTCTGGGCTTCTCTAGCCACCTAATCTTCTGCTCATCCTCTCGCGCACTCTAAAGAGAGCTCAGGTGAGAAATTGCAAACGTCGACCAATTGCTCAGAGATGAAAAGTGCCAGCACTGAAAGCTGTTGCTAGCCAGCACCCTTCCTTGGAAGCGCTTTCACAGGCGCAGCAACACCGGGGCTTTGCGCTTCTCTAGCCACCAAACGTCACGGTCATTCTCTTTCCGTCTCCTAGACACGAGCTGAGAAATTGCAAACGTCGAGCAATTGCTCAGAGATGAAAAGTGCCAGCACTGGAAGCTGTTGCTAGCCAGCACCCTTCCTTGGAAGCGCTTTTGTAGGCCTAAGAACACTGGGGCTCTGGGCTTCTCTAGCCACCTAATCTTCTGCTCATCCTCTCGCGCACTCTGAAGAGAGCTCAGGGGAGAAATTGCAAACGTCGAGCAATTGCTCAGAGATGAAAAGTGCCAGCACTGAAAGCTGTTGCTAGCCAGCACCCTTCCTTGGAAGCGCTTTCACAGGCGCAGTAACACTGGGGCTTTGCGCTTCTCTAGCCACCAAACGTCACGGTCACTATCTCTCCGTCTCGTAGACACGAGCTGAGAAATTGCAAACGTCGAGCAATTGCTCAGAGAGGAAAAGTGCCAGCACTGAAAGCTCTTGCTAGCCAGCACCCTTCCTTGGAAGCGCTTTTGTAGGCCTAAGAACAGTGGGGCTCTGGGCTTCTCTAGCCACCTCATCTTCTGCTCATCCTCTCGCGCACTCTAAAGAGAGCTCAGGTGAGAAATTGCAAACGTCCAGCAATTGCTCAGAGATGAAAAGTGCCAGCACTGGAAGTTGTTGCTAGCCAGCACCCTTCCTTGGAAGCGCTTTTGTAGGCCTAAGAACACTGGGGCTCTGGGCTTCTCTAGCCACCTCATCTTCTGCTCATCCTCTCGCGCACTCTAAAGAGAGCTCAGGGGAGAAATTGGAAACGTCCAGCAATTGCTCAGAGATGAAAAGTGCCAGCACTGAAAGCTGTTGCTAGCCAGCACCCTTCCTTGGAAGCGCTTTCACAGGCGCAGCAACACTGGGGCTTTGCGCTTCTCTACTCACCAAACGTCACGGTCCTTCTCTTTCCGTCTCGTAGACACGAGCTGAGAAATTGCAAACGTCGAGCAATTGCTCAGAGATGAAAAGTGCCAGCACTGAAAGCTCTTGCTAGCCAGCACCCTTCCTTGGAAGCGCTTTTGTAGCCCTAAGCACACTGGGGCTCTGGGCTTCTCTAGCCACCTAATCTTCTGCTCATCCTCTCGCGCACTCTAAAGAGAGCTCAGGGGAGAAATTGCAAACGTCGAGCAATTGCTCAGAGATGAAAAGTGCCAGCACTGAAAGCTGTTGCTAGCCAGCACCCTTCCTTGGAAGCGCTTTCACAGGTGCAGCAACACTGGGGCTTTGCGCTTCTCTACCCACCAAACGTCACGGTCATTCTCTTTCCGTCTCGTAGACACGAGCTGAGAAATTGAAAACGTCGAGCAATTGCTCAGAGAGGAAAAGTGCCAGCACTGAAAGCTCTTGCTAGCCAGCACCCTTCCTTGGAAGCGCTTTTGTAGGCCTAAGAACACTGGGGCTCTGGGCTTCTCTAGCCACCTCATCTTCTGCTCATCCTCTCGCTCACTCTAAAGAGAGCTCAGGTGAGAAATTGCAAACGTCGAGCAATTGCTCAGAGATGAAAAGTGCCAGCACTGAAAGCTGTTGCTAGCCAGCACCCTTCCTTGGAAGCGTTTTCACAGGCGCAGTAACACTGGGGCGTTGCGCTTCTCTAGCCACCAAACGTCACGGTCCTTCTCTTTCCGTCTCGTAGACACGAGCTGAGAAATTGCAAACGTCGAGCAATTGCTCAGAGATGAAAAGTGCCAGCACTGAAAGCTGTTGCTAGCCAGCACCCTTCCTTGGAAGCGCTTTTGTAGGCCTAAGAACACTGGGGCTCTGGGCTTCTCTAGCCACCTCATCTTCTGCTCATCCTCTCGCACACTCTAAAGAGAGCTCAGGGGAGAAATTGCAAACGTCGAGCAATTGCTCAGAGATGAAAAGTGCCAGCACTGAAAGCTCTTGCTAGCCAGCACCCTTCCTTGGAAGCGCTTTCACAGGCGCAGCAACACTGGGGCTTTGCGCTTCTCTAGCCACCAAACGTCACGGTCCTTCTCTTTCCGTCTCGTAGACACGAGCTGAGAAATTGCAAACGTCGAGCAATTGCTCAGAGATGAAAAGTGCCAGCACTGGAAGCTGTTGCTAGCCAGCACCCTTCCTTGGAAGCGCTTTTGTAGGCCTAAGAACACTGGGGCTCTGGGCTTCTCTAGCCACCTAATCTTCTGCTCATCCTCTCGCGCACTCTAAAGAGAGCTCAGGTGAGAAATTGCAAACGTTGAGCAATTGCTCAGAGATGAAAAGTGCCAGCACTGGAAGCTCTTGCTAGCCAGCACCCTTCCTTGGAAGCGCTTTTGTAGGCCTAAGAACACTGGGGCTCTGGGCTTCTCTAGCCACCTAATCTTCTGCTCATCCTCTCGCGCACTCTAAAGAGAGCTCAGGTGAGAAAATGCAAACGTCCAGCAATTGCTCAGAGATGAAAAGTGCCAGCACTGAAAGCTGTTGCTAGCCAGCACCCTTCCTTGGAAGCGCTTTCACAGGCGCAGCAACACTGGGGCTTTGCGCTTCTCTACTCACCAAACGTCACGGTCCTTCTCTTTCCGTCTCGTAGACACGAGCTGAGAAATTGCAAACGTCGAGCAATTGCTCAGAGATGAAAAGTGCCAGCACTGAAAGCTGTTGCTAGCCAGCACCCTTCCTTGGAAGCGCTTTTGTAGGCCTAAGAACACTGGGGCTCTGGGCTTCTCTAGCCACCTCATCTTCTGCTCATCCTCTCGCGCACTCTAAAGAGAGCTCAGGTGAGAAATTGCAAACGTCGAGCAATTGCTCAGAGAGGAAAAGTGCCAGCACTGAAAGCTGTTGCTAGCCAGCACCCTTCCTTGGAAGCGCTTTTGTAGGCCTAAGAACACTGGGGCTCTGGGCTTCTCTAGCCACCTCATCTTCTGCTCATCCTCTCGCGCACTCTAAAGAGAGCTCAGGTGAGAAATTGCAAACGTCGAGCAATTGCTCAGAGATGAAAAGTGCCAGCACTGAAAGCTGTTGCTAGCCAGCACCCTTCCTTGGAAGCGTTTTCACAGGCGCAGCAACACTGGGGCTTTGCGCTTCTCTAGCCACCAAACGTCACGGTCATTCTCTTTCCGTCTCGTAGACACGAGCTGAGAAATTGCAAACGTCGAGCAATTGCTCAGAGATGAAAAGTGCCAGCACTGAAAGCTCTTGCTAGCCAGCACCCTTCCTTGGAAGCGCTTTTGTAGGCCTAAGAAGACTGGGGCTCTGGGCTTCTCTAGCCACCTAATCTTCTGCTCATCCTCTCGCGCACTCTGAAGAGAGCTCAGGTGAGAAATTGCAAACGTCCAGCAATTGCTCAGAGATGAAAAGTGCCAGCACTGGAAGCTGTTGCTAGCCAGCACCCTTCCTTGGAAGCGCTTTCACAGGCGCAGTAACACTGGGGCTTTGCGCTTCTCTACCCACCAAACGTCACTGTCATTCTCTATCCGTCTCGTAGACACGAGCTGAGAAATTGCAAACGTCGAGCAATTGCTCAGAGATGAAAAGTGCCAGCACTGAAAGCTGTTGCTAGCCAGCACCCTTCCTTGGAAGCGCTTTTGTAGGCCTAAGAACACTGGGGCTCTGGGCTTCTCTAGCCACCTCATCTTCTGCTCATCCTCTCGCGCACTCTAAAGAGAGCTCAGGTGAGAAATTGCAAACGTTGAGCAATTGCTCAGAGATGAAAAGTGCCAGCACTGAAAGCTGTTGCTAGCCAGCACCCTTCCTTGGAAGCGCTTTTGTAGGCCTAAGAACACTGGGGCTCTGGGCTTCTCTAGCCACCTCATCTTCTGCTCATCCTCTCGCACACTCTAAAGAGAGCTCAGGTGAGAAATTGCAAACGTCGAGCAATTGCTCAGAGATGAAAAGTGCCAGCACTGGAAGCTGTTGCTAGCCAGCACCCTTCCTTGGAAGCGCTTTCACAGGCGCAGTAACACTGGGGCTTTGTGCTTCTCTAGCCACCAAACGTCACGGTCACTATCTCTCCGTCTCGTAGACACGAGCTGAGAAATTGCAAACGTCGAGCAATTGCTCAGAGATGAAAAGTGCCAGCACTGGAAGCTCTTGCTAGCCAGCACCCTTCCTTGGAAGCGCTTTTGTAGGCCTAAGAACACTGGGGCTCTGGGCTTCTCTAGCCACCTCATCTTCTGCTCATCCTCTCGCGCACTCTAAAGAGAGCTCAGGGGAGAAATTGCAAACGTCGAGCAATTGCTCAGAGATGAAAAGTGCCAGCACTGAAAGCTGTTGCTAGCCAGCACCCTTCCTTGGAAGCGCTTTCACAGGCGCAGTAACACTGGGGCTTTGTGCTTCTCTAGCCACCAAACGTCACGGTCACTATCTCTCCGTCTCGTAGACACGAGCTGAGAAATTGCAAACGTCGAGCAATTGCTCAGAGATGAAAAGTGCCAGCACTGAAAGCTCTTGCTAGCCAGCACCCTTCCTTGGAAGCGCTTTTGTAGGCCTAAGAACACTGGGGCTCTGGGCTTCTCTAGCCACCTCATCTTCTGCTCATCCTCTCGCGCACTCTAAAGAGAGCTCAGGTGAGAAATTGCAAACGTCGAGCAATTGCTCAGAGATGAAAAGTGCCAGCACTGAAAGCTGTTGCTAGCCAGCACCCTTCCTTGGAAGCGCTTTCACAGGCGCAGTAACACTGGGGCTTTGTGCTTCTCTACCCACCAAACGTCACTGTCATTCTCTTTTCGTCTCCTAGACACGAGCTGAGAAATTGCAAACGTCGAGCAATTGCTCAGAGATGAAAAGTGCCAGCACTGAAAGCTGTTGCTAGCCAGCACCCTTCCTTGGAAGCGCTTTTGTAGGCCTAAGCACACTGGGGCTCTGGGCTTCTCTAGCCACCTAATCTTCTGCTCATCCTCTCGCGCACTCTAAAGAGAGCTCAGGTGAGAAATTGCAAACGTCGACCAATTGCTCAGAGATGAAAAGTGCCAGCACTGAAAGCTGTTGCTAGCCAGCACCCTTCCTTGGAAGCGCTTTCACAGGCGCAGCAACACCGGGGCTTTGCGCTTCTCTAGCCACCAAACGTCACGGTCATTCTCTTTCCGTCTCGTAGACACGAGCTGAGAAATTGCAAACGTCGAGCAATTGCTCAGAGATGAAAAGTGCCAGCACTGGAAGCTGTTGCTAGCCAGCACCCTTCCTTGGAAGCGCTTTTGTAGGCCTAAGAACACTGGGGCTCTGGGCTTCTCTAGCCACCTCATCTTCTGCTCATCCTCTCGCGCACTCTGAAGAGAGCTCAGGTGAGAAATTGCAAACGTCGAGCAATTGCTCAGAGATGAAAAGTGCCAGCACTGAAAGCTGTTGCTAGCCAGCACCCTTCCTTGGAAGCGCTTTCACAGGCGCAGTAACACTGGGGCTTTGTGCTTCTCTACCCACCAAACGTCACGGTCACTATCTCTCCGTCTCGTAGACACGAGCTGAGAAATTGCAAACGTCGAGCAATTGCTCAGAGAGGAAAAGTGCCAGCACTGAAAGCTCTTGCTAGCCAGCACCCTTCCTTGGAAGCGCTTTTGTAGGCCTAAGAACACTGGGGCTCTGGGCTTCTCTAGCCACCTCATCTTCTGCTCATCCTCTCGCGCACTCTAAAGAGAGCTCAGGGGAGAAATTGCAAACGTCGAGCAATTGCTCAGAGATGAAAAGTGCCAGCACTGAAAGCTGTTGCTAGCCAGCACCCTTCCTTGGAAGCGCTTTCACAGGCGCAGCAACACTGGGGCTTTGCGCTTCTCTAGCCACCAAACGTCACGGTCCTTCTCTTTCCGTCTCGTAGACACGAGCTGAGAAATTGCAAACGTCGAGCAATTGCTCAGAGAGGAAAAGTGCCAGCACTGAAAGCTGTTGCTAGCCAGCAGCCTTCCTTGGAAGCGCTTTTGTAGGCCTAAGAACACTGGGGCTCTGGGCTTCTCTAGCCACCTAATCTTCTGCTCATCCTCTCGCGCACTCTAAAGAGAGCTCAGGTGAGAAATTGCAAACGTCCAGCAATTGCTCAGAGATGAAAAGTGCCAGCACTGAAAGCTGTTGCTAGCCAGCACCCTTCCTTGGAAGCGCTTTCACAGGCGCAGCAACACTGGGGCTTTGCGCTTCTCTAGCCACCAAACGTCACGGTCATTCTCTTTCCGTCTCGTAGACACGAGCTGAGAAATTGCAAACGTCGAGCAATTGCTCAGAGAGGAAAAGTGCCAGCACTGAAAGCTCTTGCTAGCCAGCACCCTTCCTTGGAAGCGCTTTTGTAGGCCTAAGAACACTGGGGCTATGGGCTTCTCTAGCCACCTCATCTTCTGCTCATCCTCTCGCTCACTCTAAAGAGAGCTCAGGTGAGAAATTGCAAACGTCGAGCAATTGCTCAGAGATGAAAAGTGCCAGCACTGAAAGCTGTTGCTAGCCAGCACCCTTCCTTGGAAGCGTTTTCACAGGCGCAGTAACACTGGGGCTTTGCGCTTCTCTAGCCACCAAACGTCACGGTCCTTCTCTTTCCGTCTCGTAGACACGAGCTGAGAAATTGCAAACGTCGAGCAATTGCTCAGAGATGAAAAGTGCCAGCACTGAAAGCTGTTGCTAGCCAGCACCCTTCCTTGGAAGCGCTTTTGTAGGCCTAAGAACACTGGGGCTCTGGGCTTCTCTAGCCACCTCATCTTCTGCTCATCCTCTCGCGCACTCTAAAGAGAGCTCAGGTGAGAAATTGCAAACGTCGAGCAATTGCTCAGAGATGAAAAGTGCCAGCACTGAAAGCTGTTGCTAGCCAGCACCCTTCCTTGGAAGCGCTTTCACAGGCGCAGCAACACTGGGGCTTTGCGCTTCTCTACCCACCAAACGTCACGGTCCTTCTCTTTCCGTCTCGTAGACACGAGCTGAGAAATTGCAAACGTCGAGCAATTGCTCAGAGATGAAAAGTGCCAGCACTGGAAGCTGTTGCTAGCCAGCACCCTTCCTTGGAAGCGCTTTTGTAGGCCTAAGAACAGTGGGGCTCTGGGCTTCTCTAGCCACCTAATCTTCTGCTCATCCTCTCGCGCACTCTGAAGAGAGCTCAGGTGAGAAATTGCAAACGTCGAGCAATTGCTCAGAGATGAAAAGTGCCAGCACTGGAAGCTGTTGCTAGCCAGCACCCTTCCTTGGAAGCGCTTTTGTAGGCCTAAGAACAGTGGGGCTCTGGGCTTCTCTAGCCACCTAATCTTCTGCTCATCCTCTCGCGCACTCTAAAGAGAGCTCAGGTGAGAAATTGCAAACGTCGAGCAATTGCTCAGAGAGGAAAAGTGCCAGCACTGAAAGCTCTTGCTAGCCAGCACCCTTCCTTGGAAGCGCTTTTGTAGGCCTAAGAACACTGGGGCTCTGGGCTTCTCTAGCCACCTCATCTTCTGCTCATCCTCTCGCGCACTCTAAAGAGAGCTCAGGTGAGAAATTGCAAACGTCCAGCAATTGCTCAGAGATGAAAAGTGCCAGCACTGAAAGCTGTTGCTAGCCAGCACCCTTCCTTGGAAGCGCTTTCACAGGCGCAGCAACACTGGGGCTTTGCGCTTCTCTAGCCACCAAACGTCACGGTCATTCTCTTTCCGTCTCGTAGACACGAGCTGAGAAATTGCAAACATCGAGCAATTGCTCAGAGATGAAAAGTGCCAGCACTGGAAGCTGTTGCTAGCCAGCACCCTTCCTTGGAAGCGCTTTTGTAGGCCTAAGAACACTGGGGCTCTGGGCTTCTCTAGCCACCTCATCTTCTGCTCATCCTCTCGCGCACTCTAAAGAGAGCTCAGGTGAGAAATTGCAAACGTCGAGCAATTGCTCAGAGATGAAAAGTGCCAGCACTGAAAGCTGTTGCTAGCCAGCACCCTTCCTTGGAAGCGTTTTCACAGGTGCAGTAACACTGGGGCTTTGCGCTTCTCTAGCCACCAAACGTCACGGTCCTTCTCTTTCCGTCTCGTAGACACGAGCTGAGAAATTGCAAACGTTGAGCAATTGCTCAGAGATGAAAAGTGCCAGCACTGAAAGCTGTTGCTAGCCAGCACCCTTCCTTGGAAGCGCTTTTGTAGGCCTAAGAACACTGGGGTATGGGCTTCTTTAGCCACCTCATCTTCTGCTCATCCTCTCGCGCACTCTGAAGAGAGCTCAGGGGAGAAATTGCAAACGTCGAGCAATTGCTCCGAGATGAAAAGTGCCAGCACTGAAAGCTGTTGCTAGCCAGCACCCTTCCTTGGAAGCGCTTTCACAGGCGCAGTAACACTGGGGCTTTGCGCTTCTCTAGCCACCAAACGTCACGGTCATTCTCTATCCGTCTCGTAGACACGAGCTGAGAAATTGCAAACGTCGAGCAATTGCTCAGAGATGAAAAGTGCCAGCACTGAAAGCTGTTGCTAGCCAGCACCCTTCCTTGGAAGCGCTTTTGTAGCCCTAAGAACACTGGGGCTCTGGGCTTCTCTAGCCACCTCATCTTCTGCTCATCCTCTCGCGCACTCTAAAGAGAGCTCAGGTGAGAAATTGCAAACGTCGAGCAATTGCTCAGAGATGAAAAGTGCCAGCACTGAAAGCTGTTGCTAGCCAGCACCCTTCCTTGGAAGCGCTTTTGTAGGCCTAAGAACACTGGGGCTCTGGGCTTCTCTAGCCACCTCATCTTCTGCTCATCCTCTCGCGCACTCTAAAGAGAGCTCAGGTGAGAAATTGCAAAAGTCGAGCAATTGCTCGGAGATGAAAAGTGCCAGCACTGAAAGCTGTTGCTAGCCAGCACCCTTCCTTGGAAGCGCTTTCACAGGCGCAGCAACACTGGGGCTTTGCGCTTCTCTAGCCACCAAACGTCACGGTCATTCTCTTTCCGTCTCGTAGACACGAGCTGAGAAATTGCAAACGTCGAGCAATTGCTCAGAGATGAAAAGTGCCAGCACTGAAAGCTCTTGCTAGCCAGCACCCTTCCTTGGAAGCGCTTTTGTAGGCCTAAGAACACTGGGGCTCTGGGCTTCTTTAGCCACCTAATCTTCTGCTCATCCTCTCGCGCACTCTGAAGAGAGCTCAGGGGAGAAATTGCAAACGTCGAGCAATTGCTCAGAGATGAAAAGTGCCAGCACTGAAAGCTGTTGCTAGCCAGCACCCTTCCTTGGAAGCGCTTTCACAGGCGCAGTAACACTGGGGCTTTGTGCTTCTCTACCCACCAAACGTCACGGTCACTATCTCTCCGTCTCGTAGACACGAGCTGAGAAATTGCAAACGTCGAGCAATTGCTCAGAGAGGAAAAGTGCCAGCACTGAAAGCTCTTGCTAGCCAGCACCCTTCCTTGGAAGCGCTTTTGTAGGCCTAAGAACACTGGGGCTATGGGCTTCTCTAGCCACCTCATCTTCTGCTCATCCTCTCGCGCACTCTAAAGAGAGCTCAGGTGAGAAATTGCAAACGTCGAGCAATTGCTCAGAGATGAAAAGTGCCAGCACTGAAAGCTGTTGCTAGCCAGCACCCTTCCTTGGAAGTGCTTTTGTAGCCCTAAGAACACTGGGGCTCTGGGCTTCTTTAGCCACCTCATCTTCTGCTCATCCTCTCGCGCACTCTAAAGAGAGCTTTAGGGAGAAATTGCAAACGTCCAGCAATTGCTCAGAGATGAAAAGTGCCAGCACTGAAAGCTGTTGCTAGCCAGCACCCTTCCTTGGAAGCGCTTTCACAGGCGCAGCAACACTGGGGCTTTGCGCTTCTCTACCCACCAAACGTCACGGTCATTCTCTTTCCGTCTCGTAGACACGAGCTGAGAAATTGCAAACGTCCAGCAATTGCTCAGAGATGAAAAGTGCCAGCACTGAAAGCTCTTGCTAGCCAGCACCCTTCCTTGGAAGCGCTTTTGTAGGCCTAAGAACACTGGGGCTATGGGCTTCTTTAGCCACCTCATCTTCTGCTCATCCTCTCGCGCACTCTAAAGAGAGCTCAGGGGAGAAATTGCAAACGTCGAGCAATTGCTCAGAGATGAAAAGTGCCAGCACTGAAAGCTGTTGCTAGCCAGCACCCTTCCTTGGAAGCGCTTTTGTAGGCCTAATAACAGTGGGGCTCTGGGCTTCTCTAGCCACCTCATCTTCTGCTCATCCTCTCGCGCACTCTAAAGAGAGCTCAGGTGAGAAATTGCAAACGTCGAGCAATTGCTCAGAGATGAAAAGTGCCAGCACTGAAAGCTGTTGCTAGCCAGCACCCTTCCTTGGAAGCGCTTTCACAGGTGCAGTAACACTGGGGCTTTGCGCTTCTCTAGCCACCAAACGTCACTGTCATTCTCTATCCGTCTCGTAGACACGAGCTGAGAAATTGCAAACGTCGAGCAATTGCTCAGAGATGAAAAGTGCCAGCACTGAAAGCTCTTGCTAGCCAGCACCCTTCCTTGGAAGCGCTTTTGTAGGCCTAAGAACACTGGGGCTCTGGGCTTCTCTAGCCACGTCATCTTCTGCTCATCCTCTCGCGCACTCTAAAGAGAGCTCAGGTGAGAAATTGCAAACGTCGAGCAATTGCTCGGAGATGAAAAGTGCCAGCACTGAAAGCTGTTGCTAGCCAGCACCCTTCCTTGGAAGCGCTTTCACAGGCGCAGCAACACTGGGGCTTTGCGCCTCTCTAGCCACCAAACGTCACGGTCCTTCTCTTTCCGTCTCGTAGACACGAGCTGAGAAATTGCAAACGTCGAGCAATTGCTCAGAGATGAAAAGTGCCAGCACTGAAAGCTCTTGCTAGCCAGCACCCTTCCTTGGAAGCGCTTTTGTAGGCCTAAGAACACTGGGGCTCTGGGCTTCTTTAGCCACCTAATCTTCTGCTCATCCTCTCGCGCACTCTGAAGAGAGCTCAGGTGAGAAATTGCAAACGTCGAGCAATTGCTCAGAGATGAAAAGTGCCAGCACTGAAAGCTGTTGCTAGCCAGCACCCTTCCTTGGAAGCGCTTTCACAGGCGCAGTAACACTGGGGCTTTGTGCTTCTCTACCCACCAAACGTCACGGTCACTATCTCTCCGTCTCGTAGACACGAGCTGAGAAATTGCAAACGTCGAGCAATTGCTCAGAGAGGAAAAGTGCCAGCACTGAAAGCTCTTGCTAGCCAGCACCCTTCCTTGGAAGCGCTTTTGTAGGCCTAAGAACACTGGGGCTATGGGCTTCTCTAGCCACCTCATCTTCTGCTCATCCTCTCGCGCACTCTAAAGAGAGCTCAGGTGAGAAATTGCAAACGTCGAGCAATTGCTCAGAGATGAAAAGTGCCAGCACTGAAAGCTGTTGCTAGCCAGCACCCTTCCTTGGAAGTGCTTTTGTAGCCCTAAGAACACTGGGGCTCTGGGCTTCTTTAGCCACCTCATCTTCTGCTCATCCTCTCGCGCACTCTAAAGAGAGCTTTAGGGAGAAATTGCAAACGTCCAGCAATTGCTCAGAGATGAAAAGTGCCAGCACTGAAAGCTGTTGCTAGCCAGCACCCTTCCTTGGAAGCGCTTTCACAGGCGCAGCAACACTGGGGCTTTGCGCTTCTCTACCCACCAAACGTCACGGTCATTCTCTTTCCGTCTCGTAGACACGAGCTGAGAAATTGCAAACGTCCAGCAATTGCTCAGAGATGAAAAGTGCCAGCACTGAAAGCTCTTGCTAGCCAGCACCCTTCCTTGGAAGCGCTTTTGTAGGCCTAAGAACACTGGGGCTCTGGGCTTCTTTAGCCACCTCATCTTCTGCTCATCCTCTCGCGCACTCTAAAGAGAGCTCAGGTGAGAAATTGCAAACGTCGAGCAATTGCTCAGAGATGAAAAGTGCCAGCACTGAAAGCTGTTGCTAGCCAGCACCCTTCCTTGGAAGCGCTTTCACAGGCGCAGTAACACTGGGGCTTTGTGCTTCTCTACCTACCAAACGTCACGGTCACTATCTCTCCGTCTCGTAGACACGAGCTGAGAAATTGCAAACGTCGAGCAATTGCTCAGAGAGGAAAAGTGCCAGCACTGAAAGCTCTTGCTAGCCAGCACCCTTCCTTGGAAGCGCTTTTGTAGGCCTAAGAACACTGGGGCTCTGGGCTTCTCTAGCCACCTCATCTTCTGCTCATCCTCTCGCTCACTCTAAAGAGAGCTCAGGTGAGAAATTGCAAACGTCGAGCAATTGCTCCGAGATGAAAAGTGCCAGCACTGAAAGCTGTTGCTAGCCAGCACCCTTCCTTGGAAGCGTTTTCACAGGCGCAGCAACACTGGGGCTTTGCGCTTCTCTAGCCACCAAACGTCACGGTCATTCTCTTTCCGTCTCGTAGACACGAGCTGAGAAATTGCAAACGTCGAGCAATTGCTCAGAGATGAAAAGTGCCAGCACTGAAAGCTGTTGCTAGCCAGCACCCTTCCTTGGAAGCGCTTTTGTAGCCCTAAGCACACTGGGGCTCTGGGCTTCTCTAGCCACCTCATCTTCTGCTCATCCTCTCGCGCACTCTAAAGAGAGCTCAGGGGAGAAATTGCAAACGTCGAGCAATTGCTCAGAGAGGAAAAGTGCCAGCACTGAAAGCTGTTGCTAGCCAGCACCCTTCCTTGGAAGCGCTTTTGTAGGCCTAAGAACACTGGGGCTCTGGGCTTCTTTAGCCACCTCATCTTCTGCTCATCCTCTCGCGCACTCTAAAGAGAGCTCAGGTGAGAAATTGCAAACGTCGAGCAATTGCTCAGAGATGAAAAGTGCCAGCACTGAAAGCTGTTGCTAGCCAGCACCCTTCCTTGGAAGCGCTTTCACAGGCGCAGCAACACTGGGGCTTTGCGCTTCTCTAGCCACCAAACGTCATGGTCATTCTCTTTCCGTCTCGTAGACACGAGCTGAGAAATTGCAAACATCGAGCAATTGCTCAGAGATGAAAAGTGCCAGCACTGAAAGCTGTTGCTAGCCAGCACCCTTCCTTGGAAGCGCTTTTGTAGGCCTAAGAACACTGGGGCTCTGGGCTTCTCTAGCCACCTCATCTTCTGCTCATCCTCTCGCGCACTCTAAAGAGAGCTCAGGTGAGAAATTGCAAACGTCGAGCAATTGCTCAGAGATGAAAAGTGCCAGCACTGAAAGCTGTTGCTAGCCAGCACCCTTCCTTGGAAGCGTTTTCACAGGCGCAGTAACACTGGGGCTTTGCGCTTCTCTAGCCACCAAACGTCACGGTCCTTCTCTTTCCGTCTCGTAGACACGAGCTGAGAAATTGCAAACGTCGAGCAATTGCTCAGAGATGAAAAGTGCCAGCACTGAAAGCTGTTGCTAGCCAGCACCCTTCCTTGGAAGCGCTTTTGTAGGCCTAAGAACAGTGGGGCTCTGGGCTTCTCTAGCCACCTAATCTTCTGCTCATCCTCTCGCGCACTCTAAAGAGAGCTCAGGTGAGAAATTGCAAACGTCGAGCAATTGCTCCGAGATGAAAAGTGCCAGCACTGAAAGCTGTTGCTAGCCAGCACCCTTCCTTGGAAGCGCTTTTGTAGGCCTAAGAACACTGGGGCTCTGGGCTTCTCTAGCCACCTAATCTTCTGCTCATCCTCTCGCGCACTCTAAAGAGAGCTCAGGTGAGAAATTGCAAACGTTGAGCAATTGCTCAGAGATGAAAAGTGCCAGCACTGAAAGCTGTTGCTAGCCAGCACCCTTCCTTGGAAGCGCTTTTGTAGGCCTAAGAACACTGGGGCTCTGGGCTTCTTTAGCCACCTCATCTTCTGCTCATCCTCTCGCGCACTCTGAAGAGAGCTCAGGGGAGAAATTGCAAACGTCGAGCAATTGCTCAGAGATGAAAAGTGCCAGCACTGAAAGCTGTTGCTAGCCAGCACCCTTCCTTGGAAGCGCTTTCACAGGCGCAGTAACACTGGGGCTTTGTGCTTCTCTACCCACCAAACGTCACGGTCACTATCTCTCCGTCTCGTAGACACGAGCTGAGAAATTGCAAACGTCGAGCAATTGCTCAGAGATGAAAAGTGCCAGCACTGAAAGCTGTTGCTAGCCAGCACCCTTCCTTGGAAGCGCTTTTGTAGGCCTAATAACAGTGGGGCTCTGGGCTTCTCTAGCCACCTCATCTTCTGCTCATCCTCTCGCGCACTCTAAAGAGAGCTCAGGTGAGAAATTGCAAACGTCGAGCAATTGCTCAGAGATGAAAAGTGCCAGCACTGAAAGCTGTTGCTAGCCAGCACCCTTCCTTGGAAGCGCTTTCACAGGCGCAGTAACACTGGGGCTTTGCGCTTCTCTAGCCACCAAACGTCACGGTCACTATCTCTCCGTCTCGTAGACACGAGCTGAGAAATTGCAAACGTCGAGCAATTGCTCAGAGATGAAAAGTGCCAGCACTGAAAGCTGTTGCTAGCCAGCACCCTTCCTTGGAAGCGCTTTTGTAGGCCTAAGAACACTGGGGCTCTGGGCTTCTCTAGCCACCTCATCTTCTGCTCATCCTCTCGCGCACTCTAAAGAGAGCTCAGGTGAGAAATTGCAAACGTCGAGCAATTGCTCAGAGATGAAAAGTGCCAGCACTGAAAGCTGTTGCTAGCCAGCACCCTTCCTTGGAAGCGCTTTTGTAGGCCTAAGAACACTGGGGCTCTGGGCTTCTCTAGCCACCTAATCTTCTGCTCATCCTCTCGCGCACTCTAAAGAGAGCTCAGGTGAGAAATTGCAAACGTCGAGCAATTGCTCAGAGATGAAAAGTGCCAGCACTGAAAGCTGTTGCTAGCCAGCACCCTTCCTTGGAAGCGCTTTCACAGGCGCAGCAACACTGGGGCTTTGCGCTTCTCTACCCACCAAACGTCACGGTCATTCTCTTTCCGTCTCGTAGACACGAGCTGAGAAATTGCAAACGTCGAGCAATTGCTCAGAGATGAAAAGTGCCAGCACTGAAAGCTCTTGCTAGCCAGCACCCTTCCTTGGAAGCGCTTTTGTAGGCCTAAGAACACTGGGGCTCTGGGCTTCTTTAGCCACCTAATCTTCTGCTCATCCTCTCGCGCACTCTGAAGAGAGCTCAGGGGAGAAATTGCAAACGTCGAGCAATTGCTCAGAGATGAAAAGTGCCAGCACTGAAAGCTGTTGCTAGCCAGCACCCTTCCTTGGAAGCGCTTTCACAGGCGCAGCAACACTGGGGCTTTGTGCTTCTCTACCCACCAAACGTCACGGTCACTATCTCTCCGTCTCGTAGACACGAGCTGAGAAATTGCAAACGTCGAGCAATTGCTCAGAGAGGAAAAGTGCCAGCACTGAAAGCTCTTGCTAGCCAGCACCCTTCCTTGGAAGCGCTTTTGTAGGCCTAAGAAGACTGGGGCTCTGGGCTTCTCTAGCCACCTCATCTTCTGCTCATCCTCTCGCGCACTCTAAAGAGAGCTCAGGTGAGAAATTGCAAACGTCGAGCAATTGCTCAGAGATGAAAAGTGCCAGCACTGGAAGCTGTTGCTAGCCAGCACCCTTCCTTGGAAGCGCTTTTGTAGGCCTAAGCACACTGGGGCTCTGGGCTTCTCTAGCCACCTCATCTTCTGCTCATCCTCTCGCGCCCTCTAAAGAGAGCTCAGGTGAGAAATTGCAAACGTCGAGCAATTGCTCAGAGATGAAAAGTGCCAGCACTGAAAGCTGTTGCTAGCCAGCACCCTTCCTTGGAAGCGCTTTCACAGGCGCAGCAACACTGGGGCTTTGCGCTTCTCTAGCCACCAAACGTCACGGTCATTCTCTTTCCGTCTCGTAGACACGAGCTGAGAAATTGCAAACGTCGAGCAATTGCTCAGAGATGAAAAGTGCCAGCACTGAAAGCTCTTGCTAGCCAGCACCCTTCCTTGGAAGCGCTTTTGTAGGCCTAAGAACAGTGGGGCTCTGGGCTTCTTTAGCCACCTAATCTTCTGCTCATCCTCTCGCGCACTCTGAAGAGAGCTCAGGGGAGAAATTGCAAACGTCGAGCAATTGCTCAGAGATGAAAAGTGCCAACACTGAAAGCTGTTGCTAGCCAGCACCCTTCCTTGGAAGCGCTTTCACAGGCGCAGTAACACTGGGGCTTTGCGCTTCTCTAGCCACCAAACGTCACGGTCACTATCTCTCCGTCTCGTAGACACGAGCTGAGAAATTGCAAACGTCGAGCAATTGCTCAGAGATGAAAAGTGCCAGCACTGGAAGCTGTTGCTAGCCAGCACCCTTCCTTGGAAGCGCTTTTGTAGGCCTAAGAACACTGGGGCTCTGGGCTTCTCTAGCCACCTCATCTTCTGCTCATCCTCTCGCGCACTCTAAAGAGAGCTCAGGTGAGAAATTGCAAACGTTGAGCAATTGCTCAGAGATGAAAAGTGCCAGCACTGAAAGCTGTTGCTAGCCAGCACCCTTCCTTGGAAGCGCTTTTGTAGGCCTAAGAACAGTGGGGCTCTGGGCTTCTCTAGCCACCTCATCTTCTGCTCATCCTCTCGCGCCCTCTAAAGAGAGCTCAGGTGAGAAATTGCAAACGTCGAGCAATTGCTCAGAGATGAAAAGTGCCAGCACTGAAAGCTGTTGCTAGCCAGCACCCTTCCTTGGAAGTGCTTTTGTAGGCCTAAGAACACTGGGGCTCTGGGCTTCTTTAGCCACCTCATCTTCTGCTCATCCTCTCGCGCACTCTAAAGAGAGCTTTAGGGAGAAATTGCAAACCTCGAGCAATTGCTCAGAGATGAAAAGTGCCAGCACTGAAAGCTGTTGCTAGCCAGCACCCTTCCTTGGAAGCGCTTTCACAGGCGCTGTAACACTGGGGCTTTGCGCTTCTCTAGCTACCAAACGTCACGGTCACTATCTCTCCGTCTCCTAGACACGAGCTGAGAAATTGCAAACGTCGATCAATTGCTCAGAGACGAAAAGTGCCAGCACTGAAAGCTGTTGCTAGCCAGCACCCTTCCTTGGAAGCGCTTTTGTAGGCCTAAGAACACTGGGGCTCTGGGCTTCTTTAGCCACCTCATCTTCTGCTCATCCTCTCGCGCACTCTGAAGAGAGCTCAGGGGAGAAATTGCAAACGTCGAGCAATTGCTCAGAGATGAAAAGTGCCAGCACTGAAAGCTGTTGCTAGCCAGCCCCCTTCCTTGGAAGCGCTTTCACAGGCGCAGTAACACTGGGGCTTTGTGCTTCTCTACCCACCAAACGTCACGGTCACTATCTCTCCGTCTCGTAGACACGAGCTGAGAAATTGCAAACGTCGATCAATTGCTCAGAGAGGAAAAGTGCCAGCACTGAAAGCTGTTGCTAGCCAGCACCCTTCCTTGGAAGCGCTTTTGTAGGCCTAAGAACACTGGGGCTATGGGCTTCTTTAGCCACCTCATCTTCTGCTCATCCTCTCGCGCACTCTAAAGAGAGCTCAGGGGAGAAATTGCAAACGTCGAGCAATTGCTCAGAGATGAAAAGTGCCAGCACTGAAAGCTGTTGCTAGCCAGCACCCTTCCTTGGAAGCGCTTTCACAGGCGCAGTAACACTGGGGCTTTGTGCTTCTCTACCCACCAAACGTCACGGTCACTATCTCTCCGTCTCGTAGACACGAGCTGAGAAATTGCAAACGTCGAGCAATTGCTCAGAGATGAAAAGTGCCAGCACTGAAAGCTGTTGCTAGCCAGCACCCTTCCTTGGAAGCGCTTTTGTAGGCCTAAGAACACTGGGGCTCTGGGCTTCTCTAGCCACCTCATCTTCTGCTCATCCTCTCGCGCAGTCTAAAGAGAGCTCAGGTGAGAAATTGCAAACGTCGAGCAATTGCTCAGAGATGAAAAGTGCCAGCACTGAAAGCTGTTGCTAGCCAGCACCCTTCCTTGGAAGCGCTTTCACAGGCGCAGCAACACTGGGGCTTTGCGCTTCTCTAGCCACCAAACGTCACGGTCATTCTCTTTCCGTCTCGTAGACACGAGCTGAGAAATTGCAAACGTCGAGCAATTGCTCAGAGATGAAAAGTGCCAGCACTGGAAGCTGTTGCTAGCCAGTACCCTTCCTTGGAAGCGCTTTTGTAGGCCTAAGAACACTGGGGCTCTGGGCTTCTCTAGCCACCTAATCTTCTGCTCATCCTCTCGCGCACTCTGAAGAGAGCTCAGGTGAGAAATTGCAAACGTCCAGCAATTGCTCAGAGATGAAAAGTGCCAGCACTGAAAGCTGTTGCTAGCCAGCACCCTTCCTTGGAAGCGCTTTCACAGGCGCAGTAACACTGGGGCTTTGTGCTTCTCTAGCCACCAAACGTCACGGTCACTATCTCTCCGTCTCGTAGACACGAGCTGAGAAATTGCAAACGTCGATCAATTGCTCAGAGAAGAAAAGTGCCAGCACTGAAAGCTGTTGCTAGCCAGCACCCTTCCTTGGAAGCGCTTTTGTAGGCCTAAGAACACTGGGGCTCTGGGCTTCTCTAGCCACCTCATCTTCTGCTCATCCTCTCGCGCACTCTAAAGAGAGCTCAGGTGAGAAATTGCAAACGTTGAGCAATTGCTCAGAGATGAAAAGTGCCAGCACTGGAAGCTCTTGCTAGCCAGCACCCTTCCTTGGAAGCGCTTTTGTAGGCCTAAGAACACTGGGGCTCTGGGCTTCTCTAGCCACCTCATCTTCTGCTCATCCTCTCGCGCACTCTAAAGAGAGCTCAGGTGAGAAAATGCAAACGTCGAGCAATTGCTCAGAGATGAAAAGTGCCAGCACTGAAAGCTGTTGCTAGCCAGCACCCTTCCATGGAAGCGCTTTCACAGGCGCAGCAACACTGGGGCTTTGCGCTTCTCTACTCACCAAACGTCACGGTCCTTCTCTTTCCGTCTCGTAGACACGAGCTGAGAAATTGCAAACGTCGAGCAATTGCTCAGAGATGAAAAGTGCCAGCACTGAAAGCTGTTGCTAGCCAGCACCCTTCCTTGGAAGCGCTTTTGTAGCCCTAAGCACACTGCGGCTCTGGGCTTCTCTAGCCACCTAATCTTCTGCTCATCCTCTCGCGCACTCTAAAGAGAGCTCAGATGAGAAATTGCAAACGTCGAGCAATTGCTCAGAGAGGAAAAGTGCCAGCACTGAAAGCTGTTGCTAGCCAGCACCCTTCCTTGGAAGCGCTTTTGTAGGCCTAAGAACACTGGGGCTCTGGGCTTCTCTAGCCACCTCATCTTCTGCTCATCCTCTCGCGCACTCTAAAGAGAGCTCAGGGGAGAAATTGCAAACGTCGAGCAATTGCTCAGAGATGAAAAGTGCCAGCACTGAAAGCTGTTGCTAGCCAGCACCCTTCCTTGGAAGCGTTTTCACAGGCGCAGTAACACTGGGGCTTTGCGCTTCTCTAGCCACCAAACGTCACGGTCCTTCTCTTTCCGTCTCGTAGACACGAGCTGAGAAATTGCAAACGTCGAGCAATTGCTCAGAGATGAAAAGTGCCAGCACTGAAAGCTGTTGCTAGCCAGCACCCTTCCTTGGAAGCGCTTTTGTAGGCCTAAGAACACTGGGGCTCTGGGCTTCTCTAGCCACCTCATCTTCTGCTCATCCTCTCGCGCACTCTAAAGAGAGCTCAGGTGAGAAATTGCAAAAGTCGAGCAATTGCTCGGAGATGAAATGTGCCAGCACTGAAAGCTGTTGCTAGCCAGCACCCTTCCTTGGAAGCGCTTTTGTAGGCCTAAGAACACTGGGGCTCTGGGCTTCTCTAGCCACCTCATCTTCTGCTCATCCTCTCGCGCACTCTAAAGAGAGCTCAGGTGAGAAATTGCAAACGTTGAGCAATTGCTCCGAGATGAAAAGTGCCAGCACTGAAAGCTGTTGCTAGCCAGCACCCTTCCTTGGAAGCGCTTTTGTAGGCCTAAGAACACTGGGGTATGGGCTTCTTTAGCCACCTCATCTTCTGCTCATCCTCTCGCGCACTCTGAAGAGAGCTCAGGGGAGAAATTGCAAACGTCGAGCAATTGCTCAGAGATGAAAAGTGCCAGCACTGAAAGCTGTTGCTAGCCAGCACCCTTCCTTGGAAGCGCTTTCACAGGCGCAGTAACACTGGGGCTTTGTGCTTCTCTACCCACCAAACGTCACGGTCACTATCTCTCCGTCTCGTAGACACGAGCTGAGAAATTGCAAACGTCGAGCAATTGCTCAGAGATGAAAAGTGCCAGCACTGAAAGCTGTTGCTAGCCAGCACCCTTCCTTGGAAGCGCTTTTGTAGGCCTAATAACAGTGGGGCTCTGGGCTTCTCTAGCCACCTCATCTTCTGCTCATCCTCTCGCGCACTCTAAAGAGAGCTCAGGTGAGAAATTGCAAACGTCGAGCAATTGCTCAGAGATGAAAAGTGCCAGCACTGAAAGCTGTTGCTAGCCAGCACCCTTCCTTGGAAGCGCTTTCACAGGCGCTGTAACACTGGGGCTTTGCGCTTCTCTACCCACCAAATGTCACTCTCATTCTCTATCCGTCTCGTAGACACGAGCTGAGAAATTGCAAACGTCGAGCAATTGCTCAGAGATGAAAAGTGCCAGCACTGAAAGCTGTTGCTAGCCAGCACCCTTCCTTGGAAGTGCTTTTGTAGCCCTAAGAACACTGGGGCTCTGGGCTTCTTTAGCCACCTCATCTTCTGCTCATCCTCTCGCGCACTCTAAAGAGAGCTTTAGGGAGAAATTGCAAACCTCGAGCAATTGCTCAGAGATGAAAAGTGCCAGCACTGAAAGCTGTTGCTAGCCAGCACCCTTCCTTGGAAGCGCTTTCACAGGCGCTGTAACACTGGGGCTTTGCGCTTCTCTAGCCACCAAACGTCACGGTCACTATCTCTCCGTCTCCTAGACACGAGCTGAGAAATTGCAAACGTCGATCAATTGCTCAGAGACGAAAAGTGCCAGCACTGAAAGCTCTTGCTAGCCAGCACCCTTCCTTGGAAGCGCTTTTGTAGGCCTAAGAACACTGGGGCTCTGGGCTTCTTTAGCCACCTCATCTTCTGCTCATCCTCTCGCGCACTCTGAAGAGAGCTCAGGGGAGAAATTGCAAACGTCGAGCAATTGCTCAGAGATGAAAAGTGCCAGCACTGAAAGCTCTTGCTAGCCAGCCCCCTTCCTTGGAAGCGCTTTCACAGGCGCAGTAACACTGGGGCTTTGTGCTTCTCTACCCACTAAACGTCACGGTCACTATCTCTCCGTCTCGTAGACACGAGCTGAGAAATTGCAAACGTCGATCAATTGCTCAGAGAGGAAAAGTGCCAGCACTGAAAGCTGTTGCTAGCCAGCACCCTTCCTTGGAAGCGCTTTTGTAGGCCTAAGAACACTGGGGCTCTGGGCTTCTCTAGCCACCTAATCTTCTGCTCATCCTCTCGCGCACTCTAAAGAGAGCTCAGGTGAGAAATTGCAAACGTCGAGCAATTGCTCAGAGATGAAAAGTGCCAGCACTGAAAGCTGTTGCTAGCCAGCACCCTTCCTTGGAAGCGCTTTCACAGGCGCAGTAACACTGGGGCTTTGCGCTTCTCTACCCACCAAACGTCACTGTCATTCTCTTTCCGTCTCCTAGACACGAGCTGAGAAATTGCAAACGTCGAGCAATTGCTCAGAGATGAAAAGTGCCAGCACTGAAAGCTCTTGCTAGCCAGCACCCTTCCTTGGAAGCGCTTTTGTAGGCCTAAGAACACTGGGGTATGGGCTTCTCTAGCCACCTCATCTTCTGCTCATCCTCTCGCGCACTCTAAAGAGAGCTCAGGGGAGAAATTGCAAACGTCGAGCAATTGCTCAGAGATGAAAAGTGCCAGCACTGAAAGCTGTTGCTAGCCAGCACCCTTCCTTGGAAGCGCTTTCACAGGCGCAGCAACACCGGGGCTTTGCGCTTCTCTAGCCACCAAACGTCACGGTCATTCTCTTTCCGTCTCGTAGACACGAGCTGAGAAATTGCAAACGTCGAGCAATTGCTCAGAGATGAAAAGTGCCAGCACTGGAAGCTGTTGCTAGCCAGCACCCTTCCTTGGAAGCGCTTTTGTAGGCCTAAGAACACTGGGGCTCTGGGCTTCTCTAGCCACCTCATCTTCTGCTCATCCTCTCGCGCACTCTGAAGAGAGCTCAGGGGAGAAATTGCAAACGTCGAGCAATTGCTCAGAGATGAAAAGTGCCAGCACTGAAAGCTGTTGCTAGCCAGCACCCTTCCTTGGAAGCGCTTTCACAGGCGCAGTAACACTGGGGCTTTGTGCTTCTCTACCCACCAAACGTCACGGTCACTATCTCTCCGTCTCGTAGACACGAGCTGAGAAATTGCAAACGTCGAGCAATTGCTCAGAGATGAAAAGTGCCAGCACTGAAAGCTGTTGCTAGCCAGCACCCTTCCTTGGAAGCGCTTTTGTAGCCCTAAGCACACTGGGGCTCTGGGCTTCTCTAGCCACCTAATCTTCTGCTCATCCTCTCGCGCACTCTAAAGAGAGCTCAGGTGAGAAATTGCAAACGTCCAGCAATTGCTCAGAGATGAAAAGTGCCAGCACTGAAAGCTGTTGCTAGCCAGCACCCTTCCTTGGAAGCGCTTTCACAGGCGCAGCAACACTGGGGCTTTGCGCTTCTCTACCCACCAAAAGTCACGGTCATTCTCTTTCCGTCTCGTAGACACGAGCTGAGAAATTGCAAACGTCGAGCAATTGCTCAGAGATGAAAAGTGCCAGCACTGAAAGCTCTTGCTAGCCAGCACCCTTCCTTGGAAGCGCTTTTGTAGGCCTAAGAACACTGGGGCTATGGGCTTCTTTAGCCACCTCATCTTCTGCTCATCCTCTCGCGCACTCTAAAGAGAGCTCAGGGGAGAAATTGCAAACGTCGAGCAATTGCTCAGAGATGAAAAGTGCCAGCACTGAAAGCTGTTGCTAGCCAGCACCCTTCCTTGGAAGCGCTTTCACAGGCGCAGTAACACTGGGGCTTTGTGCTTCTCTACCCACCAAACGTCACGGTCACTATCTCTCCGTCTCGTAGACACGAGCTGAGAAATTGCAAACGTCGATCAATTGCTCAGAGATGAAAAGTGCCAGCACTGAAAGCTGTTGCTAGCCAGCACCCTTCCTTGGAAGCGCTTTTGTAGGCCTAAGAACACTGGGGCTCTGGGCTTCTCTAGCCACCTAATCTTCTGCTCATCCTCTCGCGCACTCTAAAGAGAGCTCAGGTGAGAAATTGCAAATGTCCAGCAATTGCTCAGAGATGAAAAGTGCCAGCACTGAAAGCTCTTGCTAGCCAGCACCCTTCCTTGGAAGCGCTTTCACAGGTGCAGTAACACTGGGGCTTTGCGCTTCTCTACCCACCAAACGTCACGGTCCTTCTCTTTCCGTCTCGTAGACATGAGCTGAGAAATTGCAAACGTCGAGCAATTGCTCAGAGATGAAAAGTGCCAGCACTGAAAGCTGTTGCTAGCCAGCACCCTTCCTTGGAAGCGCTTTTGTAGGCCTAAGAACACTGGGGCTCTGGGCTTCTCTAGCCACCTAATCTTCTGCTCATCCTCTCGCGCAATCTAAAGAGAGCTCAGGTGAGAAATTGCAAACGTCGAGCAATTGCTCAGAGATGAAAAGTGCCAGCACTGAAAGCTCTTGCTAGCCAGCACCCTTCCTTGGAAGTGCTTTCACAGGCGCAGTAACACTGGGGCTTTGTGCTTCTCTAGCCACCAAACGTCACGGTCACTATCTCTCCGTCTCGTAGACACGAGCTGAGAAATTGCAAACGTCGAGCAATTGCTCAGAGATGAAAAGTGCCAGCACTGAAAGCTCTTGCTAGCCAGCACCCTTCCTTGGAAGCGCTTTTGTAGGCCTAAGAACAGTGGGGCTCTGGGCTTCTCTAGCCACCTCATCTTCTGCTCATCCTCTCGCGCACTCTAAAGAGAGCTCAGGGGAGAAATTGCAAACGTCGAGCAATTGCTCAGAGAGGAAAAGTGCCAGCACTGAAAGCTGTTGCTAGCCAGCACCCTTCCTTGGAAGCGCTTTTGTAGGCCTAAGAACACAGGGGCTCTGGGCTTCTCTAGCCACCTAATCTTCTGCTCATCCTCTCGCGCACTCTAAAGAGAGCTCAGGGGAGAAATTGCAAATGTCCAGCAATTGCTCAGAGATGAAAAGTGCCAGCACTGGAAGCTGTTGCTAGCCAGCACCCTTCCTTGGAAGCGCTTTCACAGGTGCAGTAACACTGGGGCTTTGCGCTTCTCTAGCCACCAAACGTCACGGTCATTCTCTTTCCGTCTCGTAGACATGAGCTGAGAAATTGCAAACGTCGAGCAATTGCTCAGAGATGAAAAGTGCCAGCACTGAAAGCTGTTGCTAGCCAGCCCCCTTCCTTGGAAGCGCTTTTGTAGGCCTAAGAACACTGGGGCTCTGGGCTTCTCTAGCCACCTAATCTTCTGCTCATCCTCTCGCGCACTCTAAAGAGAGCTCAGGTGAGAAATTGCAAACGTCGATCAATTGCTCAGAGATGAAAAGTGCCAGCACTGGAAGCTGTTGCTAGCCAGCACCCTTCCTTGGAAGTGCTTTCACAGGCGCAGTAACACTGGGGCTTTGTGCTTCTCTAGCCACCAAACGTCACGGTCACTATCTCTCCGTCTCGTAGACACGAGCTGAGAAATTGCAAACGTCGAGCAATTGCTCAGAGATGAAAAGTGCCAGCACTGAAAGCTCTTGCTAGCCAGCACCCTTCCTTGGAAGCGCTTTTGTAGGCCTAAGAACACTGGGGCTCTGGGCTTCTCTAGCCACCTCATCTTCTGCTCATCCTCTCACGCACTCTGAAGAGAGCTCAGGGGAGAAATTGCAAACGTCGAGCAGTTGCTCAGAGATGAAAAGTGCCAGCACTGAAAGCTGTTGCTAGCCAGCACCCTTCCTTGGAAGCGCTTTCACAGGCGCAGCAACACTGGGGCTTTGCGCTTCTCTAGCCACCAAACGTCACGGTCCTTCTCTTTCCGTCTCGTAGACACGAGCTGAGAAATTGCAAACGTCGAGCAATTGCTCAGAGATGAAAAGTGCCAGCACTGGAAGCTGTTGCTAGCCAGCACCCTTCCTTGGAAGCGCTTTTGTAGGCCTAAGAACACTGGGGCTCTGGGCTTCTCTAGCCACCTCATCTTCTGCTCATCCTCTCGTGCACTCTAAAGAGAGCTCAGGTGAGAAATTGCAAACGTCGAGCAATTGCTCAGAGATGAAAAGTGCCAGCACTGAAAGCTCTTGCTAGCCAGCACCCTTCCTTGGAAGCGCTTTTGTAGGCCTAAGAACACTGGGGCTCTGGGCTTCTCTAGCCACCTCATCTTCTGCTCATCCTCTCGCGCCCTCTAAAGAGAGCTCAGGTGAGAAATTGCAAACGTCCAGCAATTGCTCAGAGATGAAAAGTGCCAGCACTGAAAGCTCTTGCTAGCCAGCACCCTTCCTTGGAAGCGCTTTCACAGGCGCAGCAACACTGGGGCTTTGCGCTTCTCTAGCCACCAAACGTCACGGTCCTTCTCTTTCCGTCTCGTAGACGCGAGCTGAGAAATTGCAAACGTCGAGCAATTGCTCAGAGATGAAAAGTGCCAGCACTGAAAGCTCTTGCTAGCCAGCACCCTTCCTTGGAAGCGCTTTTGTAGGCCTAAGAACACTGGGGCTCTGGGCTTCTCTAGCCACCTCATCTTCTGCTCATCCTCTCGCGCACTCTAAAGAGAGCTCAGGTGAGAAATTGCAAACGTCGAGCAATTGCTCAGAGAGGAAAAGTGCCAGCACTGAAAGCTGTTGCTAGCCAGCACCCTTCCTTGGAAGCGCTTTTGTAGGCCTAAAAACACTGGGGCTCTGGGCTTCTCTAGCCACCTAATCTTCTGCTCATCCTCTCGCGCACTCTAAAGAGAGCTCAGGTGAGAAATTGCAAACGTTGAGCAATTGCTCAGAGATGAAAAGTGCCAGCACTGAAAGCTGTTGCTAGCCAGCACCCTTCCTTGGAAGCGCTTTTGTAGGCCTAAGAACACTGGGGCTCTGGTCTTCTCTAGCCACCTCATCTTCTGCTCATCCTCTCGCGCACTCTAAAGAGAGCTCAGGTGAGAAATTGCAAACGTCGAGCAATTGCTCAGAGATGAAAAGTGCCAGCACTGAAAGCTGTTGCTAGCCAGCACCCTTCCTTGGAAGTGCTTTTGTAGGCCTAAGAACACTGGGGCTCTGGGCTTCTCTAGCCACCTCATCTTCTGCTCATCCTCTCGCGCACTCTGAAGAGAGCTCAGGGGAGAAATTGCAAACGTCGAGCAATTGCTCAGAGATGAAAAGTGCCAGCACTGAAAGCTGTTGCTAGCCAGCACCCTTCCTTGGAAGCGCTTTCACAGGCGCAGCAACACTGGGGCTTTGCGCTTCTATACGCACCAAACGTCACTGTCATTCTCTTTCCGTCTCATAGACACGAGCTGAGAAATTGCAAACGTCGAGCAATTGCTCAGAGATGAAAAGTGCCAGCACTGAAAGCTCTTGCTAGCCAGCACCCTTCCTTGGAAGCGCTTTTGTAGGCCTAAGAACACTGGGGCTCTGGGCTTCTCTAGCCACCTCATCTTCTGCTCATCCTCTCGCGCACTCTAAAGAGAGCTCAGGGGAGAAATTGCAAACGTCGAGCAATTGCTCAGAGATGAAAAGTGCCAGCACTGAAAGCTGTTGCTAGCCAGCACCCTTCCTTGGAAGCGCTTTCACAGGCGCAGCAACACTGGGGCTTTGCGCTTCTCTAGCCACCAAACGTCACGGTCACTATCTCTCCGTCTCCTAGACACGAGCTGAGAAATTGCAAACGTCGAGCAATTGCTCAGAGATGAAAAGTGCCAGCACTGAAAGCTGTTGCTAGCCAGCACCCTTCCTTGGAAGCGCTTTTGTAGGCCTAAGAACACTGGGGCTCTGGTCTTCTCTAGCCACCTAATCTTCTGCTCATCCTCTCGCGCACTCTAAAGAGAGCTCAGGGGAGAAATTGCAAACGTCCAGCAATTGCTCAGAGATGAAAAGTGCCAGCACTGAAAGCTGTTGCTAGCCAGCACCCTTCCTTGGAAGCGCTTTCACAGGCGCTGTAACACTGGGGCTTTGCGCTTCTATACGCAACAAACGTCACTGTCATTCTCTTTCCGTCTCGTAGACACGAGCTGAGAAATTGCAAACGTCGAGCAATTGCTCAGAGATGAAAAGTGCCAGCACTGGAAGCTGTTGCTAGCCAGCACCCTTCCTTGGAAGCGCTTTTGTAGGCCTAAGAAGACTGGGGCTCTGGGCTTCTCTAGCCACCTCATCTTCTGCTCATCCTCTCGTGCACTCTAAAGAGAGCTCAGGTGAGAAATTGCAAACGTCGAGCAATTGCTCAGAGATGAAAAGTGCCAGCACTGAAAGCTGTTGCTAGCCAGCACCCTTCCTTGGAAGCGCTTTTGTAGGCCTAAGAACACTGGGGCTCTGGGCTTCTCTAGCCACCTCATCTTCTGCTCATCCTCTCGCGCACTCTAAAGAGAGCTCAGGGGAGAAATTGCAAACGTCAAGCAATTGCTCAGAGATGAAAAGTGCCAGCACTGGAAGCTGTTGCTAGCCAGCACCCTTCCTTGGAAGCGCTTTTGTAGCCCTTAGAACACTGGGGCTCTGGTCTTCTCTAGCCACCTCATCTTCTGCTCATCCTCTCGCGCACTCTAAAGAGAGCTCAGGGGAGAAATTGCAAACGTCGAGCAATTGCTCAGAGATGAAAAGTGCCAGCACTGAAAGCTGTTGCTAGCCAGCACCCTTCCTTGGAAGCGCTTTCACAGGCGCTGTAACACTGGGGCTTTGTGCTTCTATACGCAACATACGTCACTGTCATTCTCTTTCCGTCTCGTAGACACGAGCTGAGAAATTGCAAACGTCGAGCAATTGCTCAGAGATGAAAAGTGCCAGCACTGAAAGCTCTTGCTAGCCAGCACCCTTCCTTGGAAGCGCTTTTGTAGGCCTAAGAACACTGGGGCTCTGGGCTTCTCTAGCCACCTCATCTTCTGCTCATCCTCTCGCGCACTCTAAAGAGAGCTCAGGTGAGAAATTGCAAACGTCGAGCAATTGCTCAGAGATGAAAAGTGCCAGCACTGAAAGCTGTTGCTAGCCAGCACCCTTCCTTGGAAGCGCTTTCACAGGCGCTGTAACACTGGGGCTTTGCGCTTCTATACGCAACAAACGTCACTGTCATTCTCTTTCCGTCTCGTAGACACGAGCTGAGAAATTGCAAACGTCGAGCAATTGCTCAGAGATGAAAAGTGCCAGCACTGGAAGCTGTTGCTAGCCAGCACCGTTCCTTGGAAGCGCTTTTGTAGGCCTAAGAACACTGGGGCTCTGTGTTTCTGTAGCCACCTCATCTTCTGCTCATCCTCTCGTGCACTCTAAAGAGAGCTCAGGTGAGAAATTGCAAACGTCGAGCAATTGCTCAGAGATGAAAAGTGCCAGCACTGAAAGCTCTTGCTAGCCAGCACCCTTCCTTGGAAGCGCTTTTGTAGGCCTAAGAACACTGGGGCTCTGGGCTTCTCTAGCCACCTCATCTTCTGCTCATCCTCTCGCGCACTCTAAAGAGAGCTCAGGGGAGAAATTGCAAACGTCGAGCAATTGCTCAGAGATGAAAAGTGCCAGCACTGAAAGCTCTTGCTAGCCAGCACCCTTCCTTGGAAGCGCTTTCACAGGCGCAGCAACACTGGGGCTTTGCGCTTCTATACGCACCAAACGTCACTGTCATTCTCTTTCCGTCTCATAGACACGAGCTGAGAAATTGCAAACGTCGAGCAATTGCTCAGAGATGAAAAGTGCCAGCACTGAAAGCTCTTGCTAGCCAGCACCCTTCCTTGGAAGCGCTTTTGTAGGCCTAAGAACACTGGGGCTCTGGGCTTCTCTAGCCACCTCATCTTCTGCTCATCCTCTCACGCACTCTAAAGAGAGCTCAGGGGAGAAATTGCAAACGTCGAGCAATTGCTCAGAGATGAAAAGTGCCAGCACTGAAAGCTGTTGCTAGCCAGCACCCTTCCTTGGAAGCGCTTTCACAGGCGCTGTAACACTGGGGCTTTGCGCTTCTATACGCAACAAACGTCACTGTCATTCTCTTTCCGTCTCGTAGACACGAGCTGAGAAATTGCAAACGTCGAGCAATTGCTCAGAGATGAAAAGTGCCAGCACTGGAAGCTGTTGCTAGCCAGCACCCTTCCTTGGAAGCGCTTTTGTAGGCCTAAGAAGACTGGGGCTCTGGGCTTCTCTAGCCACCTCATCTTCTGCTCATCCTCTCGTGCACTCTAAAGAGAGCTCAGGTGAGAAATTGCAAACGTCGAGCAATTGCTCAGAGATGAAAAGTGCCAGCACTGAAAGCTGTTGCTAGCCAGCACCCTTCCTTGGAAGCGCTTTTGTAGGCCTAAGAACACTGGGGCTCTGGGCTTCTCTAGCCACCTCATCTTCTGCTCATCCTCTCGCGCACTCTAAAGAGAGCTCAGGGGAGAAATTGCAAACGTCAAGCAATTGCTCAGAGATGAAAAGTGCCAGCACTGGAAGCTGTTGCTAGCCAGCACCCTTCCTTGGAAGCGCTTTTGTAGCCCTTAGAACACTGGGGCTCTGGTCTTCTCTAGCCACCTCATCTTCTGCTCATCCTCTCGCGCACTCTAAAGAGAGCTCAGGGGAGAAATTGCAAACGTCGAGCAATTGCTCAGAGATGAAAAGTGCCAGCACTGAAAGCTGTTGCTAGCCAGCACCCTTCCTTGGAAGCGCTTTCACAGGCGCTGTAACACTGGGGCTTTGTGCTTCTATACGCAACATACGTCACTGTCATTCTCTTTCCGTCTCGTAGACACGAGCTGAGAAATTGCAAACGTCGAGCAATTGCTCAGAGATGAAAAGTGCCAGCACTGAAAGCTCTTGCTAGCCAGCACCCTTCCTTGGAAGCGCTTTTGTAGGCCTAAGAACACTGGGGCTCTGGGCTTCTCTAGCCACCTCATCTTCTGCTCATCCTCTCGCGCACTCTAAAGAGAGCTCAGGTGAGAAATTGCAAACGTCGAGCAATTGCTCAGAGATGAAAAGTGCCAGCACTGAAAGCTGTTGCTAGCCAGCACCCTTCCTTGGAAGCGCTTTCACAGGCGCTGTAACACTGGGGCTTTGCGCTTCTATACGCAACAAACGTCACTGTCATTCTCTTTCCGTCTCGTAGACACGAGCTGAGAAATTGCAAACGTCGAGCAATTGCTCAGAGATGAAAAGTGCCAGCACTGGAAGCTGTTGCTAGCCAGCACCCTTCCTTGGAAGCGCTTTTGTAGGCCTAAGAACACTGGGGCTCTGTGTTTCTGTAGCCACCTCATCTTCTGCTCATCCTCTCGTGCACTCTAAAGAGAGCTCAGGTGAGAAATTGCAAACGTCGAGCAATTGCTCAGAGAGGAAAAGTGCCAGCACTGAAAGCTCTTGCTAGCCAGCACCCTTCCTTGGAAGCGCTTTTGTAGGCCTAAGAACACTGGGGCTCTGGGCTTCTCTAGCCACCTAATCTTCTGCTCATCCTCTCGCGCACTCTAAAGAGAGCTCAGGGGAGAAATTGCAAACGTCGAGCAATTGCTCAGAGATGAAAAGTGCCAGCACTGAAAGCTGTTGCTAGCCAGCACCCTTCCTTGGAAGCGCTTTCACAGGCGCTGTAACACTGGGGCTTTGCGCTTCTATACGCAACATACGTCACTGTCATTCTCTTTCCGTCTCGTAGACACGAGCTGAGAAATTGCAAACGTCGAGCAATTGCTCAGAGATGAAAAGTGCCAGCACTGGAAGCTGTTGCTAGCCAGCCCCCTTCCTTGGAAGCGCTTTTGTAGGCCTAAGAACACTGGGGCTCTGGGCTTCTCTAGCCACCTCATCTTCTGCTCATCCTCTCGTGCACTCTAAAGAGAGCTCAGGTGAGAAATTGCAAACGTCAAGCAATTGCTCAGAGAGGAAAAGTGCCAGCACTGAAAGCTGTTGCTAGCCAGCACCCTTCCTTGGAAGCGCTTTTGTAAGCCTAAGAACACTGGGGCTCTGGGCTTCTCTAGCCACCTCATCTTCTGCTCATCCTCTCGCGCACTCTAAAGAGAGCTCAGGTGAGAAATTGCAAACGTCGAGCAATTGCTCAGAGATGAAAAGTGCCAGCACTGAAAGCTGTTGCTAGCCAGCACCCTTCCTTGGAAGCGCTTTCACAGGCGCAGCAACACTGGGGCTTTGCGCTTCTATACGCAACAAACGTCACTGTCATTCTCTTTCCGTCTCGTAGACACGAGCTGAGAAATTGCAAACGTCGAGCAATTGCTCAGAGATGAAAAGTGCCAGCACTGAAAGCTCTTGCTAGCCAGCACCCTTCCTTGGAAGCGCTTTTGTAGGCCTAAGAACAGTGGGGCTCTGGGCTTCTCTAGCCACCTCATCTTCTGCTCATCCTCTCGTGCACTCTAAAGAGAGCTCAGGTGAGAAATTGCAAACGTCGAGCAATTGCTCAGAGATGAAAAGTGCCAGCACTGAAAGCTCTTGCTAGCCAGCACCCTTCCTTGGAAGCGCTTTTGTAGGCCTAAGAACACTGGGGCTCTGGGCTTCTCTAGCCACCTCATCTTCTGCTCATCCTCTCGCGCACTCTAAAGAGAGCTCAGGTGAGAAATTGCAAACGTCGAGCAATTGCTCAGAGATGAAAAGTGCCAGCACTGAAAGCTGTTGCTAGCCAGCACCCTTCCTTGGAAGCGCTTTCACAGGCGCAGTAACACTGGGGCTTTGCGCTTCTCTACCCACCAAACGTCACGGTCCTTCTCTTTCCGTCTCGTAGACACGAGCTGAGAAATTGCAAACGTCGAGCAATTGCTCAGAGATGAAAAGTGCCAGCACTGAAAGCTGTTGCTAGCCAGCACCCTTCCTTGGAAGCGCTTTTGTAGGCCTAAGAACACTGGGGCTCTGGGCTTCTCTAGCCACCTCATCTTCTGCTCATCCTCTCGCGCACTCTAAAGAGAGCTCAGGTGAGAAATTGCAAACGTCAAGCAATTGCTCAGAGATGAAAAGTGCCAGCACTGAAAGCTGTTGCTAGCCAGCACCCTTCCTTGGAAGCGCTTTTGTAGGCCTAAGAACACTGGGGCTCTGGGCTTCTCTAGCCACCTCATCTTCTGCTCATCCTCTCGCGCACTCTAAAGAGAGCTCAGGTGAGAAATTGCAAACGTCGAGCAATTGCTCGGAGATGAAAAGTGCCAGCACTGAAAGCTGTTGCTAGCCAGCACCCTTCCTTGGAAGCGCTTTCACAGGCGCAGCAACACTGGGGCTTTGCGCTTCTCTAGCCACCAAACGTCACGGTCATTCTCTTTCCGTCTCGTAGACACGAGCTGAGAAATTGCAAACGTCGAGCAATTGCTCAGAGATGAAAAGTGCCAGCACTGAAAGCTCTTGCTAGCCAGCACCCTTCCTTGGAAGCACTTTTGTAGGCCTAAGAACACTGGGGCTCTGGGCTTCTCTAGCCACCTCATCTTCTGCTCATCCTCTCGCGCACTCTAAAGAGAGCTCAGGTGAGAAATTGCAAACGTCGAGCAATTGCTCAGAGATGAAAAGTGCCAGCACTGAAAGCTCTTGCTAGCCAGCACCCTTCCTTGGAAGCGCTTTTGTAGGCCTAAGAACACTGGGGCTCTGGGCTTCTCTAGCCACCTAATCTTCTGCTCATCCTCTCGCGCACTCTGAAGAGAGCTCAGGTGAGAAATTGCAAACGTCGAGCAATTGCTCAGAGATGAAAAGTGCCAGCACTGAAAGCTGTTGCTAGCCAGCACCCTTCCTTGGAAGCGCTTTTGTAGGCCTAAGAACACTGGGGCTCTGGGCTTCTCTAGCCACCTCATCTTCTGCTCATCCTCTCGCGCACTCTAAAGAGAGCTCAGGTGAGAAATTGCAAACGTCGAGCAATTGCTCAGAGAGGAAAAGTGCCAGCACTGAAAGCTGTTGCTAGCCAGCACCCTTCCTTGGAAGCGCTTTTGTAGGCCTAAGAACACTGGGGCTCTGGGCTTCTCTAGCCACCTCATCTTCTGCTCATCCTCTCGCGCACTCTAAAGAGAGCTCAGGTGAGAAATTGCAAATGTCCAGCAATTGCTCAGAGATGAAAAGTGCCAACACTGAAAGCTGTTGCTAGCCAGCACCCTTCCTTGGAAGCGCTTTCACAGGTGCAGTAACACTGGGGCTTTGCGCTTCTCTACCCACCAAACGTCACGGTCCTTCTCTTTCCGTCTCGTAGACATGAGCTGAGAAATTGCAAACGTCGAGCAATTGCTCAGAGATGAAAAGTGCCAGCACTGAAAGCTGTTGCTAGCCAGCACCCTTCCTTGGAAGCGCTTTTGTAGGCCTAAGAACAGTGGGGCTCTGGGCTTCTCTAGCCACCTAATCTTCTGCTCATCCTCTCGCGCAATCTAAAGAGAGCTCAGGTGAGAAATTGCAAACGTCGAGCAATTGCTCAGAGATGAAAAGTGCCAGCACTGAAAGCTGTTGCTAGCCAGCACCCTTCCTTGGAAGTGCTTTCACAGGCGCAGTAACACTGGGGCTTTGTGCTTCTCTAGCCACCAAACGTCACGGTCACTATCTCTCCGTCTCGTAGACACGAGCTGAGAAATTGCAAACGTCGAGCAATTGCTCAGAGATGAAAAGTGCCAGCACTGAAAGCTCTTGCTAGCCAGCACCCTTCCTTGGAAGCGCTTTTGTAGGCCTAAGAACACTGGGGCTCTGGGCTTCTCTAGCCACCTCATCTTCTGCTCATCCTCTCGCGCACTCTAAAGAGAGCTCAGGGGAGAAATTGCAAACGTCGAGCAATTGCTCAGAGAGGAAAAGTGCCAGCACTGAAAGCTGTTGCTAGCCAGCACCCTTCCTTGGAAGCGCTTTTGTAGGCCTAAGAACACAGGGGCTCTGGGCTTCTCTAGCCACCTCATCTTCTGCTCATCCTCTCGCGCACTCTAAAGAGAGCTCAGGGGAGAAATTGCAAATGTCCAGCAATTGCTCAGAGATGAAAAGTGCCAACACTGAAAGCTGTTGCTAGCCAGCACCCTTCCTTGGAAGCGCTTTCACAGGTGCAGTAACACTGGGGCTTTGCGCTTCTCTAGCCACCAAACGTCACGGTCATTCTCTTTCCGTCTCGTAGACATGAGCTGAGAAATTGCAAACGTCGAGCAATTGCTCAGAGATGAAAAGTGCCAGCACTGAAAGCTGTTGCTAGCCAGCACCCTTCCTTGGAAGCGCTTTTGTAGGCCTAAGAACACTGGGGCTCTGGGCTTCTCTAGCCACCTCATCTTCTGCTCATCCTCTCGCGCACTCTAAAGAGAGCTCAGGTGAGAAATTGCAAACGTCGAGCAATTGCTCGGAGATGAAAAGTGCCAGCACTGGAAGCTGTTGCTAGCCAGCACCCTTCCTTGGAAGTGCTTTCACAGGCGCAGTAACACTGGGGCTTTGTGCTTCTCTAGCCACCAAACGTCACGGTCACTATCTCTCCGTCTCCTAGACACGAGCTGAGAAATTGCAAACGTCGAGCAATTGCTCAGAGATGAAAAGTGCCAGCACTGAAAGCTCTTGCTAGCCAGCACCCTTCCTTGGAAGCGCTTTTGTAGGCCTAAGAACACTGGGGCTCTGGGCTTCTCTAGCCACCTAATCTTCTGCTCATCCTCTCGCGCACTCTAAAGAGAGCTCAGGTGAGAAATTGCAAACGTCGAGCAATTGCTCAGAGATGAAAAGTGCCAGCACTGAAAGCTCTTGCTAGCCAGCACCCTTCCTTGGAAGCGCTTTCACAGGCGCAGTAACACTGGGGCTTTGTGCTTCTCTAGCCACCAAACGTCACGGTCACTATCTCTCCGTCTCGTAGACACGAGCTGAGAAATTGCAAACGTCGAGCAATTGCTCGGAGATGAAAAGTGCCAGCACTGAAAGCTGTTGCTAGCCAGCACCCTTCCTTGGAAGCGCTTTTGTAGGCCTAAGAACACTGGGGCTCTGGGCTTCTCTAGCCACCTAATCTTCTGCTCATCCTCTCGCGCACTCTAAAGAGAGCTCAGGTGAGAAATTGCAAACGTCGAGCAAATGCTCAGAGATGAAAAGTGCCAGCACTGAAAGCTGTTGCTAGCCAGCACCCTTCCTTGGAAGCGCTTTCACAGGCGCTGTAACACTGGGGCTTTGCGCTTCTATACGCAACAAACGTCACTGTCATTCTCTTTCCGTCTCGTAGACACGAGCTGAGAAATTGCAAACGTCGAGCAATTGCTCAGAGATGAAAAGTGCCAGCACTGGAAGCTGTTGCTAGCCAGCACCCTTCCTTGGAAGCGCTTTTGTAGGCCTAAGAACACTGGGGCTCTGGGCTTCTCTAGCCACCTCATCTTCTGCTCATCCTCTCGTGCACTCTAAAGAGAGCTCAGGTGAGAAATTGCAAACGTCGAGCAATTGCTCAGAGATGAAAAGTGCCAGCACTGAAAGCTCTTGCTAGCCAGCACCCTTCCTTGGAAGCGCTTTTGTAGGCCTAAGAACACTGGGGCTCTGGGCTTCTCTAGCCACCTCATCTTCTGCTCATCCTCTCGCGCACTCTAAAGAGAGCTCAGGTGAGAAATTGCAAACGTCCAGCAATTGCTCAGAGATGAAAAGTGCCAGCACTGAAAGCTCTTGCTAGCCAGCACCCTTCCTTGGAAGCGCTTTCACAGGCGCAGCAACACTGGGGCTTTGCGCTTCTCTACTCACCAAACGTCACGGTCCTTCTCTTTCCGTCTCGTAGACGCGAGCTGAGAAATTGCAAACGTCGAGCAATTGCTCAGAGATGAAAAGTGCCAGCACTGAAAGCTCTTGCTAGCCAGCACCCTTCCTTGGAAGCGCTTTTGTAGGCCTAAGAACACTGGGGCTCTGGGCTTCTCTAGCCACCTCATCTTCTGCTCATCCTCTCGCGCACTCTAAAGAGAGCTCAGGTGAGAAATTGCAAACGTCGAGCAATTGCTCAGAGAGGAAAAGTGCCAGCACTGAAAGCTGTTGCTAGCCAGCACCCTTCCTTGGAAGCGCTTTTGTAGGCCTAAAAACACTGGGGCTCTGGGCTTCTCTAGCCACCTAATCTTCTGCTCATCCTCTCGCGCACTCTAAAGAGAGCTCAGGTGAGAAATTGCAAACGTTGAGCAATTGCTCAGAGAAGAAAAGTGCCAGCACTGAAAGCTGTTGCTAGCCAGCACCCTTCCTTGGAAGCGCTTTTGTAGGCCTAAGAACACTGGGGCTCTGGTCTTCTCTAGCCACCTCATCTTCTGCTCATCCTCTCGCGCACTCTAAAGAGAGCTCAGGTGAGAAATTGCAAACGTCGAGCAATTGCTCAGAGATGAAAAGTGCCAGCACTGAAAGCTGTTGCTAGCCAGCACCCTTCCTTGGAAGTGCTTTTGTAGGCCTAAGAACACTGGGGCTCTGGGCTTCTCTAGCCACCTCATCTTCTGCTCATCCTCTCGCGCACTCTGAAGAGAGCTCAGGTGAGAAATTGCAAACGTCGAGCAATTGCTCAGAGATGAAAAGTGCCAGCACTGAAAGCTGTTGCTAGCCAGCACCCTTCCTTGGAAGCGCTTTCACAGGCGCAGCAACACTGGGGCTTTGCGCTTCTATACGCACCAAACGTCACTGTCATTCTCTTTCCGTCTCATAGACACGAGCTGAGAAATTGCAAACGTCGAGCAATTGCTCAGAGATGAAAAGTGCCAGCACTGAAAGCTCTTGCTAGCCAGCACCCTTCCTTGGAAGCGCTTTTGTAGGCCTAAGAACACTGGGGCTCTGGGCTTCTCTAGCCACCTCATCTTCTGCTCATCCTCTCGCGCACTCTAAAGAGAGCTCAGGGGAGAAATTGCAAACGTCCAGCAATTGCTCAGAGATGAAAAGTGCCAGCACTGAAAGCTGTTGCTAGCCAGCACCCTTCCTTGGAAGCGCTTTCACAGGCGCAGCAACACTGGGGCTTTGCGCTTCTCTAGCCACCAAACGTCACGGTCACTATCTCTCCGTCTCCTAGACACGAGCTGAGAAATTGCAAACGTCGAGCAATTGCTCAGAGATGAAAAGTGCCAGCACTGAAAGCTCTTGCTAGCCAGCACCCTTCCTTGGAAGCGGTTTTGTAGGCCTAAGAACACTGGGGCTCTGCGCTTCTCTAGACACCTAATCTTCTGCTCATCCTCTCGCGCACTCTAAAGAGAGCTCAGGGGAGAAATTGCAAACGTCCAGCAATTGCTCAGAGATGAAAAGTGCCAGCACTGAAAGCTGTTGCTAGCCAGCACCCTTCCTTGGAAGCGCTTTCACAGGCGCTGTAACACTGGGGCTTTGCGCTTCTATACGCAACAAACGTCACTGTCATTCTCTTTCCGTCTCGTAGACACGAGCTGAGAAATTGCAAACGTCGAGCAATTGCTCAGAGATGAAAAGTGCCAGCACTGGAAGCTGTTGCTAGCCAGCACCCTTCCTTGGAAGCGCTTTTGTAGGCCTAAGAAGACTGGGGCTCTGGGCTTCTCTAGCCACCTCATCTTCTGCTCATCCTCTCGTGCACTCTAAAGAGAGCTCAGGTGAGAAATTGCAAACGTCGAGCAATTGCTCAGAGATGAAAAGTGCCAGCACTGAAAGCTGTTGCTAGCCAGCACCCTTCCTTGGAAGCGCTTTTGTAGGCCTAAGAACACTGGGGCTCTGGGCTTCTCTAGCCACCTCATCTTCTGCTCATCCTCTCGCGCACTCTAAAGAGAGCTCAGGGGAGAAATTGCAAACGTCAAGCAATTGCTCAGAGATGAAAAGTGCCAGCACTGGAAGCTCTTGCTAGCCAGCACCCTTCCTTGGAAGCGCTTTTGTAGCCCTTAGAACACTGGGGCTCTGGTCTTCTCTAGCCACCTCATCTTCTGCTCATCCTCTCGCGCACTCTAAAGAGAGCTCAGGTGAGAAATTGCAAACGTCGAGCAATTGCTCAGAGATGAAAAGTGCCAGCACTGAAAGCTGTTGCTAGCCAGCACCCTTCCTTGGAAGCGCTTTCACAGGCGCTGTAACACTGGGGCTTTGCGCTTCTATACGCAACAAACGTCACTGTCATTCTCTTTCCGTCTCGTAGACACGAGCTGAGAAATTGCAAACGTCGAGCAATTGCTCAGAGATGAAAAGTGCCAGCACTGGAAGCTGTTGCTAGCCAGCACCCTTCCTTGGAAGCGCTTTTGTAGGCCTAAGAACACTGGGGCTCTGGGCTTCTCTAGCCACCTCATCTTCTGCTCATCCTCTCGTGCACTCTAAAGAGAGCTCAGGTGAGAAATTGCAAACGTCCAGCAATTGCTCAGAGATGAAAAGTGCCAGCACTGAAAGCTCTTGCTAGCCAGCACCCTTCCTTGGAAGCGCTTTCACAGGCGCAGCAACACTGGGGCTTTGCGCTTCTCTACCCACCAAACGTCACGGTCCTTCTCTTTCCGTCTCGTAGACACGAGCTGAGAAATTGCAAACGTCGAGCAATTGCTCAGAGATGAAAAGTGCCAGCACTGAAAGCTCTTGCTAGCCAGCCCCCTTCCTTGGAAGCGCTTTTGTAGGCCTAAGAACACTGGGGCTCTGGGCTTCTCTAGCCACCTAATCTTCTGCTCATCCTCTCGCGCACTCTAAAGAGAGCTCAGGTGAGAAATTGCAAACGTCGAGCAATTGCTCAGAGATGAAAAGTGCCAGCACTGAAAGCTGTTGCTAGCCAGCACCCTTCCTTGGAAGCGCTTTCACAGGCGCTGTAACACTGGGGCTTTGTGCTTCTATACGCAACATACGTCACTGTCATTCTCTTTCCGTCTCGTAGACACGAGCTGAGAAATTGCAAACGTCGAGCAATTGCTCAGAGATGAAAAGTGCCAGCACTGAAAGCTCTTGCTAGCCAGCACCCTTCCTTGGAAGCGCTTTTGTAGGCCTAAGAAGACTGGGGCTCTGGGCTTCTCTAGCCACCTCATCTTCTGCTCATCCTCTCGCGCACTCTAAAGAGAGCTCAGGGGAGAAATTGCAAACGTCGAGCAATTGCTCAGAGATGAAAAGTGCCAGCACTGGAAGCTGTTGCTAGCCAGCACCCTTCCTTGGAAGCGCTTTTGTAGCCCTTAGAACACTGGGGCTCTGGTCTTCTCTAGCCACCTCATCTTCTGCTCATCCTCTCGCGCACTCTAAAGAGAGCTCAGGTGAGAAATTGCAAACGTCGAGCAATTGCTCAGAGATGAAAAGTGCCAGCACTGAAAGCTGTTGCTAGCCAGCACCCTTCCTTGGAAGCGCTTTCACAGGCGCTGTAACACTGGGGCTTTGCGCTTCTATACGCAACAAACGTCACTGTCATTCTCTTTCCGTCTCGTAGACACGAGCTGAGAAATTGCAAACATCGAGCAATTGCTCAGAGATGAAAAGTGCCAGCACTGGAAGCTGTTGCTAGCCAGCACCGTTCCTTGGAAGCGCTTTTGTAGGCCTAAGAACACTGGGGCTCTGTGTTTCTGTAGCCACCTCATCTTCTGCTCATCCTCTCGTGCACTCTAAAGAGAGCTCAGGTGAGAAATTGCAAACGTCGAGCAATTGCTCAGAGATGAAAAGTGCCAGCACTGAAAGCTCTTGCTAGCCAGCACCCTTCCTTGGAAGCGCTTTTGTAGGCCTAAGAACACTGGGGCTCTGGGCTTCTCTAGCCACCTAATCTTCTGCTCATCCTCTCGCGCACTCTAAAGAGAGCTCAGGGGAGAAATTGCAAACGTCGAGCAATTGCTCAGAGATGAAAAGTGCCAGCACTGAAAGCTGTTGCTAGCCAGCACCCTTCCTTGGAAGCGCTTTCACAGGCGCTGTAACACTGGGGCTTTGCGCTTCTATACGCAACATACGTCACTGTCATTCTCTTTCCGTCTCGTAGACACGAGCTGAGAAATTGCAAACGTCGAGCAATTGCTCAGAGATGAAAAGTGCCAGCACTGGAAGCTGTTGCTAGCCAGCCCCCTTCCTTGGAAGCGCTTTTGTAGGCCTAAGAACACTGGGGCTCTGGGCTTCTCTAGCCACCTCATCTTCTGCTCATCCTCTCGCGCACTCTAAAGAGAGCTCAGGTGAGAAATTGCAAACGTCAAGCAATTGCTCAGAGAGGAAAAGTGCCAGCACTGAAAGCTGTTGCTAGCCAGCACCCTTCCTTGGAAGCGCTTTTGTAAGCCTTAGAACACTGGGGCTCTGGGCTTCTCTAGCCACCTCATCTTCTGCTCATCCTCTCGCGCACTCTAAAGAGAGCTCAGGTGAGAAATTGCAAACGTCGAGCAATTGCTCAGAGATGAAAAGTGCCAGCACTGAAAGCTGTTGCTAGCCAGCACCCTTCCTTGGAAGCGCTTTCACAGGCGCAGCAACACTGGGGCTTTGCGCTTCTATACGCAACAAACGTCACTGTCATTCTCTTTCCGTCTCGTAGACACGAGCTGAGAAATTGCAAACGTCGAGCAATTGCTCAGAGATGAAAAGTGCCAGCACTGAAAGCTCTTGCTAGCCAGCACCCTTCCTTGGAAGCGCTTTTGTAGGCCTAAGAACAGTGGGGCTCTGGGCTTCTCTAGCCACCTCATCTTCTGCTCATCCTCTCGTGCACTCTAAAGAGAGCTCAGGTGAGAAATTGCAAACGTCGAGCAATTGCTCAGAGATGAAAAGTGCCAGCACTGAAAGCTCTTGCTAGCCAGCACCCTTCCTTGGAAGCGCTTTTGTAGGCCTAAGAACACTGGGGCTCTGGGCTTCTCTAGCCACCTAATCTTCTGCTCATCCTCTCGCGCACTCTAAAGAGAGCTCAGGTGAGAAATTGCAAACGTCGAGCAATTGCTCAGAGATGAAAAGTGCCAGCACTGAAAGCTCTTGCTAGCCAGCACCCTTCCTTGGAAGCGCTTTCACAGGCGCAGCAACACTGGGGCTTTGCGCTTCTCTAGCCACCAAACGTCACGGTCCTTCTCTTTCCGTCTCGTAGACACGAGCTGAGAAATTGCAAACGTCGAGCAATTGCTCAGAGATGAAAAGTGCCAGCACTGAAAGCTCTTGCTAGCCAGCACCCTTCCTTGGAAGCGCTTTTGTAGGCCTAAGAACAGTGGGGCTCTGGGCTTCTCTAGCCACCTAATCTTCTGCTCATCCTCTCGCGCACTCTAAAGAGAGCTCAGGGGAGAAATTGCAAACGTCGAGCAATTGCTCAGAGATGAAAAGTGCCAGCACTGAAAGCTGTTGCTAGCCAGCACCCTTCCTTGGAAGCGCTTTCACAGGCGCTGTAACACTGGGGCTTTGCGCTTCTATACGCAACATACGTCACTGTCATTCTCTTTCCGTCTCGTAGACACGAGCTGAGAAATTGCAAACGTCGAGCAATTGCTCAGAGATGAAAAGTGCCAGCACTGGAAGCTGTTGCTAGCCAGCCCCCTTCCTTGGAAGCGCTTTTGTAGGCCTAAGAACACTGGGGCTCTGGGCTTCTCTAGCCACCTCATCTTCTGCTCATCCTCTCGTGCACTCTAAAGAGAGCTCAGGTGAGAAATTGCAAACGTCGAGCAATTGCTCAGAGATGAAAAGTGCCAGCACTGAAAGCTGTTGCTAGCCAGCACCCTTCCTTGGAAGCGCTTTTGTAGGCCTAAGAACACTGGGGCTCTGGGCTTCTCTAGCCACCTCATCTTCTGCTCATCCTCTCGCGCACTCTAAAGAGAGCTCAGGTGAGAAATTGCAAACGTCGAGCAATTGCTCAGAGATGAAAAGTGCCAGCACTGAAAGCTGTTGCTAGCCAGCACCCTTCCTTGGAAGCGCTTTTGTAGGCCTAAGAACACTGGGGCTCTGGGCTTCTCTAGCCACCTCATCTTCTGCTCATCCTCTCGCGCACTCTAAAGAGAGCTCAGGTGAGAAATTGCAAACGTCGAGCAATTGCTCAGAGATGAAAAGTGCCAGCACTGAAAGCTGTTGCTAGCCAGCACCCTTCCTTGGAAGCGCTTTCACAGGTGCAGCAACACTGGGGCTTTGCGCTTCTCTAGCCACCAAACGTCACTGTCATTCTCTTTCCGTCTCGTAGACACGAGCTGAGAAATTGCAAACGTCGAGCAATTGCTCAGAGATGAAAAGTGCCAGCACTGAAAGCTCTTGCTAGCCAGCACCCTTCCTTGGAAGCGCTTTTGTAGGCCTAAGAACACTGGGGCTCTGGGCTTCTCTAGCCACCTCATCTTCTGCTCATCCTCTCGCGCACTCTAAAGAGAGCTCAGGGGAGAAATTGCAAACGTCGAGCAATTGCTCAGAGATGAAAAGTGCCAGCACTGAAAGCTGTTGCTAGCCAGCACCCTTCCTTGGAAGCGCTTTCACAGGCGCAGCAACACTGGGGCTTTGCGCTTCTCTAGCCACCAAACGTCACTGTCATTCTCTTTCCGTCTCGTAGACACGAGCTGAGAAATTGCAAACGTCGAGCAATTGCTCAGAGATGAAAAGTGCCAGCACTGGAAGCTGTTGCTAGCCAGCACCCTTCCTTGGAAGCGCTTTTGTAGGCCTAAGAACAGTGGGGCTCTGGGCTTCTCTAGCCACCTAATCTTCTGCTCATCCTCTCGCGCACTCTAAAGAGAGCTCAGGGGAGAAATTGCAAACGTTGAGCAATTGCTCAGAGAAGAAAAGTGCCAGCACTGAAAGCTGTTGCTAGCCAGCACCCTTCCTTGGAAGCGCTTTTGTAGGCCTAAGAACACTGGGGCTCTGGTCTTCTCTAGCCACCTCATCTTCTGCTCATCCTCTCGCGCACTCTAAGGAGAGCTCAGGTGAGAAATTGCAAACGTCGAGCAATTGCTCAGAGATGAAAAGTGCCAGCACTGAAAGCTGTTGCTAGGCAGCACCCTTCCTTGGAAGTGCTTTTGTAGGCCTAAGAACACTGGGGCTCTGGGCTTCTCTAGCCACCTCATCTTCTGCTCATCCTCTCGCGCACTCTAAAGAGAGCTCAGGTGAGAAATTGCAAACGTCGAGCAATTGCTCAGAGATGAAAAGTGCCAGCACTGGAAGCTGTTGCTAGCCAGCACCCTTCCTTGGAAGCGCTTTTGTAGCCCTTAGAACCCTGGGGCTCTGGGCTTCTCTAGCCACCTAATCTTCTGCTCATCCTCTCGCGCACTCTGAAGAGAGCTCAGGGGAGAAATTGCAAACGTCGAGCAATTGCTCAGAGATGAAAAGTGCCAGCACTGAAAGCTGTTGCTAGCCAGCACCCTTCCTTGGAAGCGCTTTCACAGGCGCAGCAACACTGGGGCTTTGCGCTTCTATACGCACCAAACGTCACGGTCCTTCTCTTTCCGTCTCGTAGACACGAGCTGAGAAATTGCAAACGTCGAGCAATTGCTCAGAGATGAAAAGTGCCAGCACTGGAAGCTGTTGCTAGCCAGCACCCTTCCTTGGAAGCGCTTTTGTAGGCCTAAGAACAGTGGGGCTCTGGGCTTCTCTAGCCACCTCATCTTCTGCTCATCCTCTCGCGCACTCTAAAGAGAGCTCAGGGGAGAAATTGCAAACGTCGAGCAATTGCTCAGAGATGAAAAGTGCCAGCACTGAAAGCTGTTGCTAGCCAGCACCCTTCCTTGGAAGCGCTTTTGTAGGCCTAAGAACACTGGGGCTCTGGGCTTCTCTAGCCACCTCATCTTCTGCTCATCCTCTCGCGCACTCTGAAGAGAGCTCAGGTGAGAAATTGCAAACGTCGAGCAATTGCTCAGAGATGAAAAGTGCCAGCACTGGAAGCTGTTGCTAGCCAGCACCCTTCCTTGGAAGCGCTTTCACAGGCGCAGTAACACTGGGGCTTTGCGCTTCTCTAGCCACCAAACGTCACGGTCCTTCTCTTTCCGTCTCGTAGACACGAGCTGAGAAATTGCAAACGTCGAGCAATTGCTCAGAGATGAAAAGTGCCAGCACTGAAAGCTGTTGCTAGCCAGCACCCTTCCTTGGAAGCGCTTTTGTAGGCCTAAGAACAGTGGGGCTCTGGGCTTCTCTAGCCACCTGATCTTCTGCTCATCCTCTCGCGCACTCTGAAGAGAGCTCAGGTGAGAAATTGCAAACGTCGAGCAATTGCTCAGAGATGAAAAGTGCCAGCACTGAAAGCTCTTGCTAGCCAGCACCCTTCCTTGGAAGCGCTTTCACAGGCGCAGTAACACTGGGGCTTTGCGCTTCTCTAGCCACCAAACGTCACGGTCACTATCTCTCCGTCTCGTAGACACGAGCTGAGAAATTGCAAACGTCGAGCAATTGCTCAGAGATGAAAAGTGCCAGCACTGAAAGCTGTTGCTAGCCAGCACCCTTCCTTGGAAGCGCTTTTGTAGGCCTAAGAACACTGGGGCTCTGGGCTTCTCTAGCCACCTAATCTTCTGCTCATCCTCTCGCGCACTCTAAAGAGAGCTCAGGGGAGAAATTGCAAACGTCGAGCAATTGCTCAGAGATGAAAAGTGCCAGCACTGAAAGCTGTTGCTAGCCAGCACCCTTCCTTGGAAGCGCTTTCACAGGCGCTGTAACACTGGGGCTTTGCGCTTCTATACGCAACAAACGTCACTGTCATTCTCTTTCCGTCTCGTAGACACGAGCTGAGAAATTGCAAACGTCGAGCAATTGCTCAGAGATGAAAAGTGCCAGCACTGGAAGCTGTTGCTAGCCAGCACCCTTCCTTGGAAGCGCTTTTGTAGGCCTAAGAACACTGGGGCTCTGGGCTTCTCTAGCCACCTCATCTTCTGCTCATCCTCTCGTGCACTCTAAAGAGAGCTCAGGTGAGAAATTGCAAACGTTGAGCAATTGCTCAGAGATGAAAAGTGCCAGCACTGAAAGCTGTTGCTAGCCAGCACCCTTCCTTGGAAGCGCTTTTGTAGGCCTAAGAACACTGGGGCTCTGGGCTTCTCTAGCCACCTAATCTTCTGCTCATCCTCTCGCGCACTCTAAAGAGAGCTCAGGGGAGAAATTGCAAACGTCGAGCAATTGCTCAGAGATGAAAAGTGCCAGCACTGAAAGCTGTTGCTAGCCAGCACCCTTCCTTGGAAGCGCTTTCACAGGCGCAGCAACACTGGGGCTTTGCGCTTCTCTAGCCACCAAACGTCACGGTCCTTCTCTTTCCGTCTCGTAGACACGAGCTGAGAAATTGCAAACGTCGAGCAATTGCTCAGAGATGAAAAGTGCCAGCACTGGAAGCTGTTGCTAGCCAGCCCCCTTCCTTGGAAGCGCTTTTGTAGGCCTAAGCACACTGGGGCTCTGGGCTTCTCTAGCCACCTCATCTTCTGCTCATCCTCTCGCACACTCTAAAGAGAGCTCAGGGGAGAAATTGCAAACGTTGAGCAATTGCTCAGAGAAGAAAAGTGCCAGCACTGAAAGCTGTTGCTAGCCAGCACCCTTCCTTGGAAGCGCTTTTGTAGGCCTAAGAACACTGGGGCTCTGGTCTTCTCTAGCCACCTCATCTTCTGCTCATCCTCTCGCGCACTCTAAAGAGAGCTCAGGTGAGAAATTGCAAACGTCGAGCAATTGCTCAGAGATGAAAAGTGCCAGCACTGAAAGCTGTTGCTAGCCAGCACCCTTCCTTGGAAGCGCTTTCACAGGCGCAGCAACACTGGGGCTTTGCGCTTCTATACGCACCAAACGTCACTGTCATTCTCTTTCCGTCTCGTAGACACGAGCTGAGAAATTGCAAACGTCGAGCAATTGCTCAGAGATGAAAAGTGCCAGCACTGGAAGCTGTTGCTAGCCAGCACCCTTCCTTGGAAGCGCTTTTGTAGGCCTAAGAACACTGGGGCTCTGGGCTTCTCTAGCCACCTCATCTTCTGCTCATCCTCTCGCGCACTCTAAAGAGAGCTCAGGGGAGAAATTGCAAACGTCGAGCAATTGCTCAGAGATGAAAAGTGCCAGCACTGAAAGCTGTTGCTAGCCAGCAGCCTTCCTTGGAAGCGCTTTTGTAGGCCTAAGAACACTGGGGCTCTGGGCTTCTCTAGCCACCTCATCTTCTGCTCATCCTCTCGCGCACTCTGAAGAGAGCTCAGGTGAGAAATTGCAAACGTCGAGCAATTGCTCAGAGATGAAAAGTGCCAGCACTGGAAGCTGTTGCTAGCCAGCACCCTTCCTTGGAAGCGCTTTCACAGGCGCAGTAACACTGGGGCTTTGCGCTTCTCTAGCCACCAAACGTCACGGTCCTTCTCTTTCCGTCTCGTAGACACGAGCTGAGAAATTGCAAACGTCGAGCAATTGCTCAGAGATGAAAAGTGCCAGCACTGAAAGCTGTTGCTAGCCAGCACCCTTCCTTGGAAGCGCTTTTGTAGGCCTAAGAACACTGGGGCTCTGGGCTTCTCTAGCCACCTAATCTTCTGCTCATCCTCTCGCGCACTCTGAAGAGAGCTCAGGGGAGAAATTGCAAACGTCGAGCAATTGCTCAGAGATGAAAAGTGCCAGCACTGAAAGCTCTTGCTAGCCAGCACCCTTCCTTGGAAGCGCTTTCACAGGCGCAGTAACACTGGGGCTTTGCGCTTCTCTAGCCACCAAACGTCACGGTCACTATCTCTCCGTCTCGTAGACACGAGCTGAGAAATTGCAAACGTCGAGGAATTGCTCAGAGATGAAAAGTGCCAGCACTGAAAGCTGTTGCTAGCCAGCACCCTTCCTTGGAAGCGCTTTTGTAGGCCTAAGAACAGTGGGGCTCTGGGCTTCTCTAGCCACCTAATCTTCTGCTCATCCTCTCGCGCACTCTAAAGAGAGCTCAGGGGAGAAATTGCAAACGTCGAGCAATTGCTCAGAGATGAAAAGTGCCAGCACTGAAAGCTGTTGCTAGCCAGCACCCTTCCTTGGAAGCGCTTTCACAGGCGCTGTAACACTGGGGCTTTGCGCTTCTATACGCAACATACGTCACTGTCATTCTCTTTCCGTCTCGTAGACACGAGCTGAGAAATTGCAAACGTCGAGCAATTGCTCAGAGATGAAAAGTGCCAGCACTGGAAGCTGTTGCTAGCCAGCACCCTTCCTTGGAAGCGCTTTTGTAGGCCTAAGAACACTGGGGCTCTGGGCTTCTCTAGCCACCTCATCTTCTGCTCATCCTCTCGTGCACTCTAAAGAGAGCTCAGATGAGAAATTGCAAACGTCGAGCAATTGCTCAGAGATGAAAAGTGCCAGCACTGAAAGCTGTTGCTAGCCAGCACCCTTCCTTGGAAGCGCTTTTGTAGGCCTAAGAACACTGGGGCTCTGGGCTTCTCTAGCCACCTAATCTTCTGCTCATCCTCTCGCGCACTCTAAAGAGAGCTCAGGGGAGAAATTGCAAACGTCGAGCAATTGCTCAGAGATGAAAAGTGCCAGCACTGAAAGCTGTTGCTAGCCAGCACCCTTCCTTGGAAGCGCTTTCACAGGCGCAGCAACACTGGGGCTTTGCGCTTCTCTAGCCACCAAACGTCACGGTCCTTCTCTTTCCGTCTCGTAGACACGAGCTGAGAAATTGCAAACGTCGAGCAATTGCTCAGAGATGAAAAGTGCCAGCACTGGAAGCTGTTGCTAGCCAGCACCCTTCCTTGGAAGCGCTTTTGTAGGCCTAAGAACACTGGGGCTCTGGGCTTCTCTAGCCACCTCATCTTCTGCTCATCCTCTCGCGCACTCTAAAGAGAGCTCAGGGGAGAAATTGCAAACGTTGAGCAATTGCTCAGAGAAGAAAAGTGCCAGCACTGAAAGCTGTTGCTAGCCAGCACCCTTCCTTGGAAGCGCTTTTGTAGGCCTAAGAACACTGGGGCTCTGGGCTTCTCTAGCCACCTCATCTTCTGCTCATCCTCTCGCGCACTCTAAAGAGAGCTCAGGTGAGAAATTGCAAACGTCGAGCAATTGCTCAGAGATGAAAAGTGCCAGCACTGAAAGCTGTTGCTAGCCAGCACCCTTCCTTGGAAGCGCTTTCACAGGCGCAGCAACACTGGGGCTTTGCGCTTCTCTACCCACCAAACGTCACTGTCATTCTCTTTCCGTCTCGTAGACACGAGCTGAGAAATTGCAAACGTCGAGCAATTGCTCAGAGATGAAAAGTGCCAGCACTGAAAGCTGTTGCTAGCCAGCAGCCTTCCTTGGAAGCGCTTTTGTAGGCCTAAGAACACTGGGGCTCTGGGCTTCTCTAGCCACCTAATCTTCTGCTCATCCTCTCACGCACTCTAAAGAGAGCTCAGGTGAGAAATTGCAAACGTCGAGCAATTGCTCAGAGATGAAAAGTGCCAGCACTGAAAGCTGTTGCTAGCCAGCACCCTTCCTTGGAAGCGCTTTCACAGGCGCAGCAACACTGGGGCTTTGCGCTTCTATACGCACCAAACGTCACTGTCATTCTCTTTCCGTCTCGTAGACACGAGCTGAGAAATTGCAAACGTCGAGCAATTGCTCAGAGATGAAAAGTGCCAGCACTGGAAGCTGTTGCTAGCCAGCACCCTTCCTTGGAAGCGCTTTTGTAGGCCTAAGAACACTGGGGCTCTGGGCTTCTCTAGCCACCTCATCTTCTGCTCATCCTCTCGCGCACTCTAAAGAGAGCTCAGGGGAGAAATTGCAAACGTCGAGCAATTGCTCAGAGATGAAAAGTGCCAGCACTGAAAGCTGTTGCTAGCCAGCAGCCTTCCTTGGAAGCGCTTTTGTAGGCCTAAGAACACTGGGGCTCTGGGCTTCTCTAGCCACCTCATCTTCTGCTCATCCTCTCGCGCACTCTGAAGAGAGCTCAGGTGAGAAATTGCAAACGTCGAGCAATTGCTCAGAGATGAAAAGTGCCAGCACTGGAAGCTGTTGCTAGCCAGCACCCTTCCTTGGAAGCGCTTTCACAGGCGCAGTAACACTGGGGCTTTGCGCTTCTCTAGCCACCAAACGTCACGGTCCTTCTCTTTCCGTCTCGTAGACACGAGCTGAGAAATTGCAAACGTCGAGCAATTGCTCAGAGATGAAAAGTGCCAGCACTGAAAGCTGTTGCTAGCCAGCACCCTTCCTTGGAAGCGCTTTTGTAGGCCTAAGAACACTGGGGCTCTGGGCTTCTCTAGCCACCTAATCTTCTGCTCATCCTCTCGCGCACTCTGAAGAGAGCTCAGGTGAGAAATTGCAAACGTCGAGCAATTGCTCAGAGATGAAAAGTGCCAGCACTGAAAGCTGTTGCTAGCCAGCACCCTTCCTTGGAAGCGCTTTCACAGGCGCAGTAACACTGGGGCTTTGCGCTTCTCTAGCCACCAAACGTCACGGTCACTATCTCTCCGTCTCGTAGACACGAGCTGAGAAATTGCAAACGTCGAGCAATTGCTCAGAGATGAAAAGTGCCAGCACTGAAAGCTGTTGCTAGCCAGCACCCTTCCTTGGAAGCGCTTTTGTAGGCCTAAGAACAGTGGGGCTCTGGGCTTCTCTAGCCACCTAATCTTCTGCTCATCCTCTCGCGCACTCTAAAGAGAGCTCAGGGGAGAAATTGCAAACGTCGAGCAATTGCTCAGAGATGAAAAGTGCCAGCACTGAAAGCTGTTGCTAGCCAGCACCCTTCCTTGGAAGCGCTTTCACAGGCGCTGTAACACTGGGGCTTTGCGCTTCTATACGCAACAAACGTCACTGTCATTCTCTTTCCGTCTCGTAGACACGAGCTGAGAAATTGCAAACGTCGAGCAATTGCTCAGAGATGAAAAGTGCCAGCACTGGAAGCTGTTGCTAGCCAGCACCCTTCCTTGGAAGCGCTTTTGTAGGCCTAAGAACACTGGGGCTCTGGGCTTCTCTAGCCACCTCATCTTCTGCTCATCCTCTCGCGCACTCTAAAGAGAGCTCAGGTGAGAAATTGCAAACGTCGAGCAATTGCTCAGAGATGAAAAGTGCCAGCACTGAAAGCTGTTGCTAGCCAGCACCCTTCCTTGGAAGCGCTTTTGTAGGCCTAAGAACACTGGGGCTCTGGGCTTCTCTAGCCACCTAATCTTCTGCTCATCCTCTCGCGCACTCTAAAGAGAGCTCAGGGGAGAAATTGCAAACGTCCAGCAATTGCTCAGAGATGAAAAGTGCCAGCACTGAAAGCTCTTGCTAGCCAGCACCCTTCCTTGGAAGCGCTTTCACAGGCGCAGCAACACTGGGGCTTTGCGCTTCTCTAGCCACCAAACGTCACGGTCCTTCTCTTTCCGTCTCGTAGACACGAGCTGAGAAATTGCAAACGTCGAGCAATTGCTCAGAGATGAAAAGTGCCAGCACTGGAAGCTGTTGCTAGCCAGCACCCTTCCTTGGAAGCGCTTTTGTAGGCCTAAGAACACTGGGGCTCTGGGCTTCTCTAGCCACCTCATCTTCTGCTCATCCTCTCGCGCACTCTAAAGAGAGCTCAGGTGAGAAATTGCAAACGTCGAGCAATTGCTCAGAGATGAAAAGTGCCAGCACTGAAAGCTGTTGCTAGCCAGCACCCTTCCTTGGAAGCGCTTTCACAGGCGCAGCAACACTGGGGCTTTGCGCTTCTATACGCACCAAACGTCACTGTCATTCTCTTTCCGTCTCGTAGACACGAGCTGAGAAATTGCAAACGTCGAGCAATTGCTCAGAGATGAAAAGTGCCAGCACTGAAAGCTGTTGCTAGCCAGCACCCTTCCTTGGAAGCGCTTTTGTAGGCCTAAGAACACTGGGGCTCTGGGCTTCTCTAGCCACCTAATCTTCTGCTCATCCTCTCACGCACTCTAAAGAGAGCTCAGGTGAGAAATTGCAAATGTCCAGCAATTGCTCAGAGATGAAAAGTGCCAGCACTGAAAGCTGTTGCTAGCCAGCACCCTTCCTTGGAAGCGCTTTCACAGGCGCAGCAACACTGGGGCTTTGCGCTTCTATACGCACCAAACGTCACTGTCATTCTCTTTCCGTCTCGTAGACACGAGCTGAGAAATTGCAAACGTCGATCAATTGCTCAGAGATGAAAAGTGCCAGCACTGGAAGCTGTTGCTAGCCAGCACCCTTCCTTGGAAGCGCTTTTGTAGGCCTAAGAACACTGGGGCTCTGGGCTTCTCTAGCCACCTCATCTTCTGCTCATCCTCTCGCGCACTCTAAAGAGAGCTCAGGGGAGAAATTGCAAACGTCGAGCAATTGCTCAGAGATGAAAAGTGCCAGCACTGAAAGCTGTTGCTAGCCAGCAGCCTTCCTTGGAAGCGCTTTTGTAGGCCTAAGAACACTGGGGCTCTGGGCTTCTCTAGCCACCTCATCTTCTGCTCATCCTCTCGCGCACTCTGAAGAGAGCTCAGGTGAGAAATTGCAAACGTCGAGCAATTGCTCAGAGATGAAAAGTGCCAGCACTGGAAGCTGTTGCTAGCCAGCACCCTTCCTTGGAAGCGCTTTCACAGGCGCAGTAACACTGGGGCTTTGCGCTTCTCTAGCCACCAAACGTCACGGTCCTTCTCTTTCCGTCTCGTAGACACGAGCTGAGAAATTGCAAACGTCGAGCAATTGCTCAGAGATGAAAAGTGCCAGCACTGAAAGCTGTTGCTAGCCAGCACCCTTCCTTGGAAGCGCTTTTGTAGGCCTAAGAACACTGGGGCTCTGGGCTTCTCTAGCCACCTAATCTTCTGCTCATCCTCTCGCGCACTCTGAAGAGAGCTCAGGTGAGAAATTGCAAACGTCGAGCAATTGCTCAGAGATGAAAAGTGCCAGCACTGAAAGCTGTTGCTAGCCAGCACCCTTCCTTGGAAGCGCTTTCACAGGCGCAGTAACACTGGGGCTTTGCGCTTCTCTAGCCACCAAACGTCACGGTCACTATCTCTCCGTCTCGTAGACACGAGCTGAGAAATTGCAAACGTCGAGCAATTGCTCAGAGATGAAAAGTGCCAGCACTGAAAGCTGTTGCTAGCCAGCACCCTTCCTTGGAAGCGCTTTTGTAGGCCTAAGAACAGTGGGGCTCTGGGCTTCTCTAGCCACCTAATCTTCTGCTCATCCTCTCGCGCACTCTAAAGAGAGCTCAGGGGAGAAATTGCAAACGTCGAGCAATTGCTCAGAGATGAAAAGTGCCAGCACTGAAAGCTGTTGCTAGCCAGCACCCTTCCTTGGAAGCGCTTTCACAGGCGCTGTAACACTGGGGCTTTGCGCTTCTATACGCAACAAACGTCACGGTCCTTCTCTTTCCGTCTCGTAGACACGAGCTGAGAAATTGCAAACGTCGAGCAATTGCTCAGAGATGAAAAGTGCCAGCACTGGAAGCTGTTGCTAGCCAGCCCCCTTCCTTGGAAGCGCTTTTGTAGGCCTAAGAACACTGGGGCTCTGGGCTTCTCTAGCCACCTCATCTTCTGCTCATCCTCTCGCGCACTCTAAAGAGAGCTCAGGGGAGAAATTGCAAACGTTGAGCAATTGCTCAGAGAAGAAAAGTGCCAGCACTGAAAGCTGTTGCTAGCCAGCACCCTTCCTTGGAAGCGCTTTTGTAGGCCTAAGAACACTGGGGCTCTGGGCTTCTCTAGCCACCTCATCTTCTGCTCATCCTCTCGCGCACTCTAAAGAGAGCTCAGGGGAGAAATTGCAAACGTCGAGCAATTGCTCAGAGATGAAAAGTGCCAGCACTGAAAGCTGTTGCTAGCCAGCACCCTTCCTTGGAAGCGCTTTCACAGGCGCAGCAACACTGGGGCTTTGCGCTTCTATACGCACCAAACGTCACTGTCATTCTCTTTCCGTCTCGTAGACACGAGCTGAGAAATTGCAAACGTCGAGCAATTGCTCAGAGATGAAAAGTGCCAGCACTGAAAGCTGTTGCTAGCCAGCACCCTTCCTTGGAAGCGCTTTTGTAGGCCTAAGAACACTGGGGCTCTGGGCTTCTCTAGCCACCTAATCTTCTGCTCATCCTCTCACGCACTCTAAAGAGAGCTCAGGTGAGAAATTGCAAATGTCCAGCAATTGCTCAGAGATGAAAAGTGCCAGCACTGAAAGCTGTTGCTAGCCAGCACCCTTCCTTGGAAGCGCTTTCACAGGCGCAGCAACACTGGGGCTTTGCGCTTCTATACGCACCAAACGTCACTGTCATTCTCTTTCCGTCTCGTAGACACGAGCTGAGAAATTGCAAACGTCGATCAATTGCTCAGAGATGAAAAGTGCCAGCACTGGAAGCTGTTGCTAGCCAGCACCCTTCCTTGGAAGCGCTTTTGTAGGCCTAAGAACACTGGGGCTCTGGGCTTCTCTAGCCACCTCATCTTCTGCTCATCCTCTCGCGCACTCTAAAGAGAGCTCAGGGGAGAAATTGCAAACGTCGAGCAATTGCTCAGAGATGAAAAGTGCCAGCACTGAAAGCTGTTGCTAGCCAGCAGCCTTCCTTGGAAGCGCTTTTGTAGGCCTAAGAACACTGGGGCTCTGGGCTTCTCTAGCCACCTCATCTTCTGCTCATCCTCTCGCGCACTCTGAAGAGAGCTCAGGTGAGAAATTGCAAACGTCGAGCAATTGCTCAGAGATGAAAAGTGCCAGCACTGGAAGCTGTTGCTAGCCAGCACCCTTCCTTGGAAGCGCTTTCACAGGCGCAGTAACACTGGGGCTTTGCGCTTCTCTAGCCACCAAACGTCACGGTCCTTCTCTTTCCGTCTCGTAGACACGAGCTGAGAAATTGCAAACGTCGAGCAATTGCTCAGAGATGAAAAGTGCCAGCACTGAAAGCTGTTGCTAGCCAGCACCCTTCCTTGGAAGCGCTTTTGTAGGCCTAAGAACAGTGGGGCTCTGGGCTTCTCTAGCCACCTCATCTTCTGCTCATCCTCTCGCGCACTCTGAAGAGAGCTCAGGTGAGAAATTGCAAACGTCGAGCAATTGCTCAGAGATGAAAAGTGCCAGCACTGAAAGCTCTTGCTAGCCAGCACCCTTCCTTGGAAGCGCTTTCACAGGCGCAGTAACACTGGGGCTTTGCGCTTCTCTAGCCACCAAACGTCACGGTCACTATCTCTCCGTCTCGTAGACACGAGCTGAGAAATTGCAAACGTCGAGCAATTGCTCAGAGATGAAAAGTGCCAGCACTGAAAGCTGTTGCTAGCCAGCACCCTTCCTTGGAAGCGCTTTTGTAGGCCTAAGAACAGTGGGGCTCTGGGCTTCTCTAGCCACCTAATCTTCTGCTCATCCTCTCGCGCACTCTAAAGAGAGCTCAGGGGAGAAATTGCAAACGTCGAGCAATTGCTCAGAGATGAAAAGTGCCAGCACTGAAAGCTGTTGCTAGCCAGCACCCTTCCTTGGAAGCGCTTTCACAGGCGCTGTAACACTGGGGCTTTGCGCTTCTATACCCACCAAACGTCACGGTCATTCTCTTTCCGTCTCGTAGACACGAGCTGAGAAATTGCAAACGTCGAGCAATTGCTCAGAGATGAAAAGTGCCAGCACTGGAAGCTGTTGCTAGCCAGCACCCTTCCTTGGAAGCGCTTTTGTAGGCCTAAGAACACTGGGGCTCTGGGCTTCTCTAGCCACCTCATCTTCTGCTCATCCTCTCGTGCACTCTAAAGAGAGCTCAGGTGAGAAATTGCAAACGTCGAGCAATTGCTCAGAGATGAAAAGTGCCAGCACTGAAAGCTGTTGCTAGCCAGCACCCTTCCTTGGAAGCGCTTTTGTAGGCCTAAGAACACTGGGGCTCTGGGCTTCTCTAGCCACCTAATCTTCTGCTCATCCTCTCGCGCACTCTAAAGAGAGCTCAGGTGAGAAATTGCAAACGTCCAGCAATTGCTCAGAGATGAAAAGTGCCAGCACTGAAAGCTCTTGCTAGCCAGCACCCTTCCTTGGAAGCGCTTTCACAGGCGCAGCAACACTGGGGCTTTGCGCTTCTATACGCAACAAACGTCACGGTCCTTCTCTTTCCGTCTCGTAGACACGAGCTGAGAAATTGCAAACGTCGAGCAATTGCTCAGAGATGAAAAGTGCCAGCACTGGAAGCTGTTGCTAGCCAGCCCCCTTCCTTGGAAGCGCTTTTGTAGGCCTAAGAACACTGGGGCTCTGTGTTTCTCTAGCCACCTCATCTTCTGCTCATCCTCTCGCGCACTCTAAAGAGAGCTCAGGGGAGAAATTGCAAACGTTGAGCAATTGCTCAGAGAAGAAAAGTGCCAGCACTGAAAGCTGTTGCTAGCCAGCACCCTTCCTTGGAAGCGCTTTTGTAGGCCTAAGAACACTGGGGCTCTGGGCTTCTCTAGCCACCTCATCTTCTGCTCATCCTCTCGCGCACTCTAAAGAGAGCTCAGGTGAGAAATTGCAAACGTCGAGCAATTGCTCAGAGATGAAAAGTGCCAGCACTGAAAGCTGTTGCTAGCCAGCACCCTTCCTTGGAAGCGCTTTCACAGGCGCAGCAACACTGGGGCTTTGCGCTTCTATACGCACAAAACGTCACTGTCATTCTCTTTCCGTCTCGTAGACACGAGCTGAGAAATTGCAAACGTCGAGCAATTGCTCAGAGATGAAAAGTGCCAGCACTGAAAGCTGTTGCTAGGCAGCACCCTTCCTTGGAAGCGCTTTTGTAGGCCTAAGAACAGTGGGGCTCTGGGCTTCTCTAGCCACCTCATCTTCTGCTCATCCTCTCGTGCACTCTAAAGAGAGCTCAGGTGAGAAATTGCAAACGTCGAGCAATTGCTCAGAGATGAAAAGTGCCAGCACTGAAAGCTGTTGCTAGCCAGCACCCTTCCTTGGAAGCGCTTTTGTAGGCCTAAGCACACTGGGGCTCTGGGCTTCTCTAGCCACCTCATCTTCTGCTCATCCTCTCGCGCACTCTAAAGAGAGCTCAGGTGAGAAATTGCAAACGTCGAGCAATTGCTCAGAGATGAAAAGTGCCAGCACTGAAAGCTGTTGCTAGCCAGCACCCTTCCTTGGAAGCGCTTTCACAGGCGCAGCAACACTGGGGCTTTGCGCTTCTCTAGCCACCAAACGTCACGGTCCTTCTCTTTCTGTCTCGTAGACACGAGCTGAGAAATTGCAAACGTCGAGCAATTGCTCAGAGATGAAAAGTGCCAGCACTGGAAGCTGTTGCTAGCCAGCACCCTTCCTTGGAAGCGCTTTTGTAGGCCTAAGAACACTGGGGCTCTGGGCTTCTCTAGCCACCTCATCTTCTGCTCATCCTCTCGCGCACTCTGAAGAGAGCTCAGGGGAGAAATTGCAAACGTCCAGCAATTGCTCAGAGAAGAAAAGTGCCAGCACTGAAAGCTGTTGCTAGCCAGCACCCTTCCTTGGAAGCGCTTTTGTAGGCCTAAGAAGACTGGGGCTCTGGGCTTCTCTAGCCACCTCATCTTCTGCTCATCCTCTCGCGCACTCTAAAGAGAGCTCAGGTGAGAAATTGCACACGTCGAGCAATTGCTCAGAGATGAAAAGTGCCAGCACTGAAAGCTGTTGCTAGCCAGCCCCCTTCCTTGGAAGCGCTTTTGTAGGCCTAAGAACATTGGGGCTCTGGGCTTCTCTAGCCACCTAATCTTCTGCTCATCCTCTCGCGCACTCTAAAGAGAGCTCAGGTGAGAAATTGCAAACGTCAAGCAATTGCTCAGAGATGAAAAGTGCCAGCACTGGAAGCTGTTGCTAGCCAGCACCCTTCCTTGGAAGCGCTTTTGTAGCCCTTAGAACACTGGGGCTCTGGGCTTCTCTAGCCACCTCATCTTCTGCTCATCCTCTCGCGCACTCTGAAGAGAGCTCAGGTGAGAAATTGCAAACGTCGAGCAATTGCTCAGAGATGAAAAGTGCCAGCACTGAAAGCTGTTGCTAGCCAGCACCCTACCTTGGAAGCGCTTTCACAGGCGCAGTAACACTGGGGCTTTGTGCTTCTCTACCCACCAAACGTCACTGTCCTTCTCTTTCTGTCTCGTAGACACGAGCTGAGAAATTGGAAACGTCGAGCAATTGCTCAGAGATGAAAAGTGCCAGCACTGAAAGCTGTTGCTAGCCAGCACCCTTCCTTGGAAGCGCTTTTGTAGGCCTAAGAACACTGGGGCTCTGGGCTTCTTTAGCCACCTAATCTTCTGCTCATCCTCTCGCGCACTCTAAAGAGAGCTCAGGTGAGAAATTGCAAACGTCCAGCAATTGCTCAGAGATGAAAAGTGCCAGCACTGAAAGCTGTTGCTAGCCAGCACCCTTCCTTGGAAGCGCTTTTGTAGGCCTAAGAACACTGGGGCTCTGGGCTTCTCTAGCCACCTAATTTTCTGCTCATCCTCTCGCGCACTCTAAAGAGAGCTCAGGTGAGAAACTGCAAACGTTGAGCAATTGCTCAGAGATGAAAAGTGCCAGCACTGAAAGCTGTTGCTAGCCAGCACCCTTCCTTGGAAGCGCTTTTGTAGGCCTAAGAACACTGGGGCTCTGGGCTTCTCTAGCCACCTCATCTTCTGCTCATCCTCTCGCGCACTCTAAAGAGAGCTCAGGTGAGAAATTGCAAACGTTGAGCAATTGCTCAGAGATGAAAAGTGCCAGCACTGAAAGCTCTTGCTAGCCAGCACCCTTCCTTGGAAGTGCTTTCACAGGCGCAGTAACACTGGGGCTTTGCGCTTCTCTACTCACCAAACGTCACGGTCATTCTCTTTCCGTCTCGTAGACACGAGCTGAGAAATTGCAAACGTCGAGCAATTGCTCAGAGATGAAAAGTGCCAGCACTGGAAGCTGTTGCTAGCCAGCACCCTTCCTTGGAAGCGCTTTTGTAGGCCTAAGAACAGTGGGGCTCTGGGCTTCTCTAGCCACCTAATCTTCTGCTCATCCTCTCGCGCACTCTAAAGAGAGCTCAGGTGAGAAATTGCAAATGTTGAGCAATTGCTCAGAGATGAAAAGTGCCAGCACTGAAAGCTGTTGCTAGCCAGCACCCTTCCTTGGAAGCGCTTTTGTAGCCCTTAGAACACTGGGGCTCTGGGCTTCTCTAGCCACCTCATCTTCTGCTCATCCTCTCGCGCACTCTGAAGAGAGCTCAGGGGAGAAATTGCAAACGTCGAGCAATTGCTCAGAGATGAAAAGTGCCAGCACTGGAAGCTGTTGCTAGCCAGCACCCTTCCTTGGAAGCGCTTTCACAGGCGCAGCAACACTGGGGCTTTGCGCTTCTCTAGCCACCAAACGTCACGGTCCTTCTCTTTCCGTCTCGTAGACACGAGCTGAGAAATTGCAAACGTCGAGCAATTGCTCAGAGATGAAAAGTGCCAGCACTGGAAGCTGTTGCTAGCCAGCACCCTTCCTTGGAAGCGCTTTTGTAGGCCTAAGAACACTGGGGCTCTGGGCTTCTCTAGCCACCTCATCTTCTGCTCATCCTCTCGCGCACTCTGAAGAGAGCTCAGGGGAGAAATTGCAAACGTCGAGCAATTGCTCAGAGATGAAAAGTGCCAGCACTGGAAGCTGTTGCTAGCCAGCACCCTTCCTTGGAAGCGCTTTCACAGGCGCAGTAACACTGGGGCTTTGCGCTTCTCTACCCACCAAACGTCACGGTCACTATCTCTCCGTCTCGTAGACACGAGCTGAGAAATTGCAAACGTCGAGCAATTGCTCAGAGATGAAAAGTGCCAGCACTGAAAGCTCTTGCTAGCCAGCACCCTTCCTTGGAAGCGCTTTTGTAGGCCTAAGAACACTGGGGCTCTGGGCTTCTCTAGCCACCTCATCTTCTGCTCATCCTCTCGCGCACTCTAAAGAGAGCTCAGGTGAGAAATTGCAAACGTCGAGCAATTGCTCAGAGATGAAAAGTGCCAGCACTGAAAGCTGTTGCTAGCCAGCACCCTTCCTTGGAAGCGCTTTCACAGGCGCAGCAACACTGGGGCTTTGCGCTTCTCTAGCCACCAAACGTCACGGTCACTATCTCTCCGTCTCGTAGACACGAGCTGAGAAATTGCAAACGTCGATCAATTGCTCAGAGATGAAAAGTGCCAGCACTGAAAGCTCTTGCTAGCCAGCACCCTTCCTTGGAAGCGCTTTTGTAGGCCTAAGAACAGTGGGGCTCTGGGCTTCTCTAGCCACTTCATCTTCTGCTCATCCTCTCGCGCACTCTGAAGAGAGCTCAGGGGAGAAATTGCAAACGTCGAGCAATTGCTCAGAGATGAAAAGTGCCAGCACTGGAAGCTGTTGCTAGCCAGCACCCTTCCTTGGAAGCGCTTTCACAGGCGCAGTAACACTGGGGCTTTGCGCTTCTCTAGCCACCAAACGTCACGGTCACTATCTCTCCGTCTCGTAGACACGAACTGAGAAATTGCAAACGTCGAGCAATTGCTCAGAGATGAAAAGTGCCAGCACTGAAAGCTGTTGCTAGCCAGCACCCTTCCTTGGAAGCGCTTTTGTAGGCCTAAGAACACTGGGGCTCTGGGCTTCTCTAGCCACCTATTCTTCTGCTCATCCTCTCGCGCACTCTAAAGAGAGCTCAGGTGAGAAATTGCAAACGTTGAGCAATTGCTCAGAGAAGAAAAGTGCCAGCACTGAAAGCTGTTGCTAGCCAGCACCCTTCCTTGGAAGCGCTTTTGTAGGCCTAAGAACACTGGGGCTCTGGGCTTCTCTAGCCACCTCATCTTCTGCTCATCCTCTCGCGCACTCTAAAGAGAGCTCAGGTGAGAAATTGCAAACGTCAAGCAATTGCTCAGAGATGAAAAGTGCCAGCACTGGAAGCTGTTGCTAGCCAGCACCCTTCCTTGGAAGCGCTTTTGTAGGCCTTAGAACACTGGGGCTCTGGGCTTCTCTAGCCACCTAATCTTCTGCTCATCCTCTCGCGCACTCTAAAGAGAGCTCAGGTGAGAAATTGCAAACGTCGAGCAATTGCTCAGAGATGAAAAGTGCCAGCACTGAAAGCTGTTGCTAGCCAGCACCCTTCCTTGGAAGCGCTTTCACAGGCGCAGCAACACTGGGGCTTTGCGCTTCTCTACCCACCAAACGTCACGGTCCTTCTCTTTCCGTCTCGTAGACACGAGCTGAGAAATTGCAAACGTCGAGCAATTGCTCAGAGATGAAAAGTGCCAGCACTGGAAGCTGTTGCTAGCCAGCACCCTTCCTTGGAAGCGCTTTTGTAGGCCTAAGAACACTGGGGCTCTGGGCTTCTCTAGCCACCTCATCTTCTGCTCATCCTCTCGCGCACTCTGAAGAGAGCTCAGGGGAGAAATTGCAAACGTCGAGCAATTGCTCAGAGATGAAAAGTGCCAGCACTGGAAGCTGTTGCTAGCCAGCACCCTTCCTTGGAAGCGCTTTCACAGGCGCAGTAACACTGGGGCTTTGCGCTTCTCTAGCCACCAAACGTCACGGTCACTATCTCTCCGTCTCGTAGACACGAGCTGAGAAATTGCAAACGTCGAGCAATTGCTCAGAGATGAAAAGTGCCAGCACTGAAAGTTGTTGCTAGCCAGCACCCTTCCTTGGAAGCGCTTTTGTAGGCCTAAGCACACTGGGGCTCTGGGCTTCTCTAGCCACCTAATCTTCTGCTCATCCTCTCGCGCACTCTAAAGAGAGCTCAGGGGAGAAATTGCAAACGTCGAGCAATTGTTCAGAGATGAAAAGTGCCAGCACTGAAAGCTGTTGCTAGCCAGCACCCTTCCTTGGAAGCGCTTTTGTAGGCCTAAGAACACTGGGGCTCTGGGCTTCTCTAGCCACCTAATCTTCTGCTCATCCTCTCGCGCACTCTAAAGAGAGCTCAGGTGAGAAAATGCAAACGTCGAGCAATTGCTCAGAGATGAAAAGTGCCAGCACTGAAAGCTGTTGCTAGCCAGCACCCTTCCTTGGAAGCGCTTTCACAGGCGCAGCAACACTGGGGCTTTGCGCTTCTCTAGCCACCAAACGTCACAGTCCTTCCCTTTCCGTCTCGTAGACACGAGATGAGAAATTGCAAACGTCGAGCAATTGCTCAGAGATGAAAAGTGCCAGCACTGAAAGCTGTTGCTAGCCAGCACCCTTCCTTGGAAGCGCTTTTGTAGGCCTAAGAACAGTGGGGCTCTGGGCTTCTCTAGCCACCTATTCTTCTGCTCATCCTCTCGCGCACTCTAAAGAGAGCTCAGGTGAGAAATTGCAAACGTTGAGCAATTGCTCAGAGAAGAAAAGTGCCAGCACTGAAAGCTGTTGCTAGCCAGCACCCTTCCTTGGAAGCGCTTTTGTAGGCCTAAGAACAGTGGGGCTCTGGGCTTCTGTAGCCACCTCATCTTCTGCTCATCCTCTCGCGCACTCTAAAGAGAGCTCAGGTGAGAAATTGCAAACGTCGAGCAATTGCTCAGAGATGAAAAGTGCCAGCACTGAAAGCTGTTGCTAGCCAGCACCCTTCCTTGGAAGCGCTTTTGTAGGCCTAAGAACACTGGGGCTCTGGGCTTCTCTAGCCACCTCATCTTCTGCTCATCCTCTCGCGCACTCTAAAGAGAGCTCAGGTGAGAAATTGCAAACGTCAAGCAATTGCTCAGAGATGAAAAGTGCCAGCACTGGAAGCTGTTGCTAGCCAGCACCCTTCCTTGGAAGCGCTTTTGTAGGCCTTAGAACACTGGGGCTCTGGGCTTCTCTAGCCACCTAATCTTCTGCTCATCCTCTCGCGCACTCTAAAGAGAGCTCAGGTGAGAAATTGCAAACGTCGAGCAATTGCTCAGAGATGAAAAGTGCCAGCACTGAAAGCTGTTGCTAGCCAGCACCCTTCCTTGGAAGCGCTTTCACAGGCGCAGCAACACTGGGGCTTTGCGCTTCTCTAGCCACCAAACGTCACGGTCCTTCTCTTTCCGTCTCGTAGACACGAGCTGAGAAATTGCAAACGTCAAGCAATTGCTCAGAGATGAAAAGTGCCAGCACTGGAAGCTCTTGCTAGACAGCACCCTTCCTTGGAAGCGCTTTTGTAGGCCTAAGAACACTGGGGCTCTGGGCTTCTCTAGCCACCTCATCTTCTGCTCATCCTCTCGCGCACTCTGAAGAGAGCTCAGGGGAGAAATTGCAAACGTCGAGCAATTGCTCAGAGATGAAAAGTGCCAGCACTGGAAGCTGTTGCTAGCCAGCACCCTTCCTTGGAAGCGCTTTCACAGGCGCAGTAACACTGGGGCTTTGCGCTTCTCTACCCACCAAACGTCACGGTCACTATCTCTCCGTCTCGTAGACACGAGCTGAGAAATTGCAAACGTCGAGCAATTGCTCAGAGATGAAAAGTGCCAGCACTGAAAGTTGTTGCTAGCCAGCCCCCTTCCTTGGAAGCGCTTTTGTAGGCCTAAGCACACTGGGGCTCTGGGCTTCTCTAGCCACCTCATCTTCTGCTCATCCTCTCGCGCACTCTAAAGAGAGCTCAGGGGAGAAATTGCAAACGTCGAGCAATTGTTCAGAGATGAAAAGTGCCAGCACTGAAAGCTGTTGCTAGCCAGCACCCTTCCTTGGAAGCGCTTTTGTAGGCCTAAGAACACTGGGGCTCTGGGCTTCTCTAGCCACCTAATCTTCTGCTCATCCTCTCGCGCACTCTAAAGAGAGCTCAGGTGAGAAAATGCAAACGTCGAGCAATTGCTCAGAGATGAAAAGTGCCAGCACTGAAAGCTGTTGCTAGCCAGCACCCTTCCTTGGAAGCGCTTTCACAGGCGCAGCAACACTGGGGCTTTGCGCTTCTCTAGCCACCAAACGTCACAGTCCTTCCCTTTCCGTCTCGTAGACACGAGATGAGAAATTGCAAACGTCGAGCAATTGCTCAGAGATGAAAAGTGCCAGCACTGGAAGCTGTTGCTAGCCAGCACCCTTCCTTGGAAGCGCTTTTGTAGGCCTAAGAACACTGGGGCTCTGGGCTTCTCTAGCCACCTCATCTTCTGCTCATCCTCTCACGCACTCTAAAGAGAGCTCAGGTGAGAAATTGCAAACGTTGAGCAATTGCTAAGAGAAGAAAAGTGCCAGCACTGGAAGCTGTTGCTAGCCAGCACCCTTCCTTGGAAGCGCTTTTGTAGGCCTAAGAACAGTGGGGCTCTGGGCTTCTCTAGCCACCTCATCTTCTGCTCATCCTCTCGCGCACTCTAAAGAGAGCTCAGGTGAGAAATTGCAAACGTCGAGCAATTGCTCAGAGATGAAAAGTGCCAGCACTGAAAGCTGTTGCTAGCCAGCACCCTTCCTTGGAAGCGCTTTCACAGGCGCAGCAACACTGGGGCTCTGGGCTTCTCTAGCCACCTCATCTTCTGCTCATCCTCTCGCGCACTCTAAAGAGAGCTCAGGTGAGAAATTGCAAACGTCAAGCAATTGCTCAGAGATGAAAAGTGCCAGCACTGAAAGCTGTTGCTAGCCAGCACCCTTCCTTGGAAGCGCTTTTGTAGCCCTTAGAACACTGGGGCTCTGGGCTTCTCTAGCCACCTCATCTTCTGCTCATCCTCTCGCGCACTCTGAAGAGAGCTCAGGGGAGAAATTGCAAACGTCGAGCAATTGCTCAGAGATGAAAAGTGCCAGCACTGAAAGCTGTTGCTAGCCAGCAGCCTTCCTTGGAAGCGCATTCACAGGCGCAGTAACACTGGGGCTTTGCGCTTCTCTAGCCACCAAACGTCACGGTCCTTCTCTTTCCGTCTCGTAGACACGAGCTGAGAAATTGCAAACGTCGAGCAATTGCTCAGAGATGAAAAGTGCCAGCACTGAAAGCTGTTGCTAGCCAGCACCCTTCCTTGGAAGCGCTTTTGTAGGCCTAAGAACACTGGGGTTCTGGGCTTCTTTAGCCACCTAATCTTCTGCTCATCCTCTCGCGCACTCTAAAGAGAGCTCAGGTGAGAAATTGCAAACGTCGAGCAATTGCTCAGAGATGAAAAGTGCCAGCACTGAAAGCTGTTGCTAGCCAGCACCCTTCCTTGGAAGCGCTTTCACAGGCGCAGTAACACTGGGGCTTTGCGCTTCTCTAGCCACCAAACGTCACGGTCACTATCTCTCCGTCTCGTAGACACGAGCTGAGAAATTGCAAATGTCGAGCAATTGCTCAGAGATGAAAAGTGCCAGCACTGGAAGCTGTTGCTAGCCAGCACCCTTCCTTGGAAGCGGTTTTGTAGGCCTAAGAACAGTGGGGCTCTGGGCTTCTCTAGCCACCTCATCTTCTGCTCATCCTCTCGCGCACTCTAAAGAGAGCTCAGGTGAGAAATTGCAAACGTCGAGCAATTGCTCAGAGATGAAAAGTGCCAGCACTGAAAGCTGTTGCTAGCCAGCACCCTTCCTTGGAAGCGCTTTTGTAGGCCTTAGAACACTGGGGCTCTGGGCTTCTCTAGCCACCTCATCTTCTGCTCATCCTCTCGCGCACTCTGAAGAGAGCTCAGGTGAGAAATTGCAAACGTCGAGCAATTGCTCAGAGATGAAAAGTGCCAGCACTGAAAGCTGTTGCTAGCCAGCACCCTTCCTTGGAAGCGCTTTCACAGGCGCAGCAACACTGGGGCTTTGCGCTTCTATACGCAACAAACGTCACGGTCCTTCTCTTTCCGTCTCGTAGACACGAGCTGAGAAATTGCAAACGTCGAGCAATTGCTCAGAGATGAAAAGTGCCAGCACTGAAAGCTGTTGCTAGCCAGCACCCTTCCTTGGAAGCGCTTTTGTAGGCCTAAGAACACTGGGGCTCTGGGCTTCTCTAGCCACCTCATCTTCTGCTCATCCTCTCGCGCACTCTGAAGAGAGCTCAGGGGAGAAATTGCAAACGTCGAGCAATTGCTCAGAGATGAAAAGTGCCAGCACTGAAAGCTGTTGCTAGCCAGCACCCTTCCTTGGAAGCGCTTTCACAGGCGCAGTAACACTGGGGCTTTGCGCTTCTCTACCCACCAAACGTCACGGTCACTATCTCTCCGTCTCGTAGACACGAGCTGAGAAATTGCAAACGTCGAGGAATTGCTCAGAGATGAAAAGTGCCAGCACTGAAAGCTCTTGCTAGCCAGCACCCTTCCTTGGAAGCGCTTTTGTAGGCCTAAGAACACTGGGGCTCTGGGCTTCTCTAGCCACCTCATCTTCTGCTCATCCTCTCGCGCACTCTAAAGAGAGCTCAGGTGAGAAATTGCAAACGTCGAGCAATTGCTCAGAGATGAAAAGTGCCAGCACTGAAAGCTGTTGCTAGCCAGCAGCCTTCCTTGGAAGCGCATTCACAGGCGCAGTAACACTGGGGCTTTGCGCTTCTCTAGCCACCAAACGTCACGGTCCTTCTCTTTCCGTCTCGTAGACACGAGCTGAGAAATTGCAAACGTCGAGCAATTGCTCAGAGATGAAAAGTGCCAGCACTGAAAGCTCTTGCTAGCCAGCACCCTTCCTTGGAAGCGCTTTTGTAGGCCTAAAAACACTGGGGTTCTGGGTTTCTTTAGCCACCTAATCTTCTGCTCATCCTCTCGCGCACTCTAAAGAGAGCTCAGGTGAGAAATTGCAAACGTCGAGCAATTGCTCAGAGATGAAAAGTGCCAGCACTGAAAGCTGTTGCTAGCCAGCACCCTTCCTTGGAAGCGCTTTTGTAGGCCTAAGAACACTGGGGCTCTGGGCTTCTCTAGCCACCTCATCTTCTGCTCATCCTCTCGCGCACTCTAAAGAGAGCTCAGGTGAGAAATTGCAAACGTTGAGCAATTGCTCAGAGATGAAAAGTGCCAGCACTGAAAGCTGTTGCTAGCCAGCACCCTTCCTTGGAAGCGCTTTTGTAGGCCTTAGAACACTGGGGCTCTGGGCTTCTCTAGCCACCTCATCTTCTGCTCATCCTCTCGCGCACTCTAAAGAGAGCTCAGGGGAGAAATTGCAAACGTCGAGCAATTGCTCAGAGATGAAAAGTGCCAGCACTGAAAGCTGTTGCTAGCCAGCACCCTTCCTTGGAAGCGCTTTCACAGGCGCAGTAACACTGGGGCTTTGCGCTTCTCTACCCACCAAACGTCACGGTCCTTCTCTTTCCGTCTCGTAGACACGAGCTGAGAAATTGCAAACGTCGAGCAATTGCTCAGAGATGAAAAGTGCCAGCACTGAAAGCTGTTGCTAGCCAGCACCCTTCCTTGGAAGCGCTTTTGTAGGCCTAAGAACACTGGGGCTCTGGGCTTCTCTAGCCACCTCATCTTCTGCTCATCCTCTCGCGCACTCTGAAGAGAGCTCAGGTGAGAAATTGCAAACGTCGAGCAATTGCTCAGAGATGAAAAGCTCCAGCACTGGAAGCTGTTGCTAGCCAGCACCCTTCCTTGGAAGCGCTTTCACAGGCGCAGTAACACTGGGGCTTTGCGCTTCTCTAGCCACCAAACGTCACGGTCACTATCTCTCCGTCTCGTAGACACGAGCTGAGAAATTGCAAACGTCGAGGAATTGCTCAGAGATGAAAAGTGCCAGCACTGACAGCTCTTGCTAGCCAGCACCCTTCCTTGGAAGCGCTTTTGTAGGCCTAAGAACAGTGGGGCTCTGGGCTTCTCTAGCCACCTAATCTTCTGCTCATCCTCTCGCGCACTCTAAAGAGAGCTCAGGTGAGAAATTGCAAACGTCGAGCAATTGCTCAGAGAGGAAAAGTGCCAGCACTGAAAGCTGTTGCTAGCCAGCACCCTTCCTTGGAAGCGCTTTTGTAGGCCTAAGAACACTGGGGCTCTGGGCTTCTCTAGCCACCTCATCTTCTGCTCATCCTCTCGCGCACTCTAAAGAGAGCTCAGGTGAGAAAATGCAAACGTCGAGCAATTGCTCAGAGATGAAAAGTGCCAGCACTGAAAGCTGTTGCTAGCCAGCACCCTTCCTTGGAAGCGCTTTTGTAGGCCTAAGAACACTGGGGCTCTGGGCTTCTTTAGCCACCTCATCTTCTGCTCATCCTCTCGCGCACTCTAAAGAGAGCTCAGGTGAGAAATTGCAAACGTCAAGCAATTGCTCAGAGATGAAAAGTGCCAGCACTGAAAGCTGTTGCTAGCCAGCACCCTTCCTTGGAAGCGCTTTTGTAGCCCTTAGAACACTGGGGCTCTGGGCTTCTCTAGCCACCTCATCTTCTGCTCATCCTCTCGCGCACTCTAAAGAGAGCTCAGGGGAGAAATTGCAAACGTCGAGCAATTGCTCAGAGATGAAAAGTGCCAGCACTGAAAGCTGTTGCTAGCCAGCACCCTTCCTTGGAAGCGCTTTCACAGGCGCAGTAACACTGGGGCTTTGCGCTTCTCTAGCCACCAAACGTCACGGTCCTTCTCTTTCCGTCTCGTAGACACGAGCTGAGAAATTGCAAACGTCCAGCAATTGCTCAGAGATGAAAAGTGCCAGCACTGAAAGCTGTTGCTAGCCAGCACCCTTCCTTGGAAGCGCTTTCACAGGCGCAGCAACACTGGGGCTTTGCGCTTCTCTACTCACCGAACGTCACGGTCCTTCTCTTTCCGTCTCGTAGACACGAGCTGAGAAATTGCAAACGTCGATCAATTTCTCAGAGATGAAAAGTGCCAGCACTGGAAGCTGTTGCTAGCCAGCACCCTTCCTTGGAAGCGCTTTCACAGGCGCAGTAACACTGGGGCTTTGCGCTTCTCTACCCACCAAACGTCACGGTCATTATCTCTCCGTCTCGTAGACACGAGCTGAGAAATTGCAAACGTCGAGCAATTGCTCAGAGATGAAAAGTGCCAGCACTGAAAGCTGTTGCTAGCCAGCACCCTTCCTTGGAAGCGCTTTTGTAGGCCTAAGAACACTGGGGCTCTGGGCTTCTCTAGCCATCTCATCTTCTGCTCATCCTCTCGCGCACTCTAAAGAGAGCTCAGGTGAGAAATTGCAAACGTTGAGCAATTGCTCAGAGATGAAAAGTGCCAGCACTGAAAGCTGTTGCTAGCCAGCACCCTTCCTTGGAAGCGCTTTTGTAGGCCTAAGAACACTGGGGCTCTGGGCTTCTCTAGCCACCTCATCTTCTGCTCATCCTCTCGCGCACTCTAAAGAGAGCTCAGGTGAGAAATTGCAAACGTCGAGCAATTGCTCAGAGATGAAAAGTGCCAGCACTGAAAGCTGTTGCTAGCCAGCACCCTTCCTTGGAAGCGCTTTCACAGGCGCAGTAACACTGGGGCTTTGTGCTTCTCTAGCCACCAAACGTCACGGTCCTTCTCTTTCCGTCTCGTAGACACGAGCTGAGAAATTGCAAACGTCGAGCAATTGCTCAGAGATGAAAAGTGCCAGCACTGGAAGCTGTTGCTAGCCAGCACCCTTCCTTGGAAGCGCTTTCACAGGCGCAGCAACACTGGGGCTTTGCGCTTCTCTAGCCACCAAACGTCACGGTCATTCTCTTTCCGTCTCGTAGACACGAGCTGAGAAATTGCAAACGTCGAGGAATTGCTCAGAGATGAAAAGTGCCAGCACTGAAAGCTGTTGCTAGCCAGCACCCTTCCTTGGAAGCGCTTTTGTAGGCCTAAGAAGACTGGGGCTCTGGGCTTCTTTAGCCACCTCATCTTCTGCTCATCCTCTCGCGCACTCTGAAGAGAGCTCAGGTGAGAAATTGCAAACGTCCAGCAATTGCTCAGAGATGAAAAGTGCCAGCACTGAAAGCTGTTGCTAGCCAGCACCCTTCCTTGGAAGCGCTTTCACAGGCGCAGTAACACTGGGGCTTTGCGCTTCTTTACCCACCAAAAGTCACGGTCACTATCTCTCCGTCTCGTAGACACGAGCTGAGAAATTGCAAACGTCGATCAATTGCTCAGAGATGAAAAGTGCCAGCACTGAAAGCTGTTGCTAGCCAGCACCCTTCCTTGGAAGCGCTTTTGTAGGCCTAAGAACAGTGGGGCTCTGGGCTTCTCTAGCCACCTCATCTTCTGCTCATCCTCTCGCGCACTCTAAAGAGAGCTCAGGTGAGAAATTGCAAACGTTGAGCAATTGCTCAGAGAGGAAAAGTGCCAGCACTGAAAGCTGTTGCTAGCCAGCACCCTTCCTTGGAAGCGCTTTTGTAGGCCTAAGAACACTGGGGCTCTGGGCTTCTCTAGCCACCTCATCTTCTGCTCATCCTCTCGCGCACTCTAAAGAGAGCTCAGGTGAGAAATTGCAAACGTTGAGCAATTGCTCAGAGATGAAAAGTGCCAGCACTGAAAGCTGTTGCTAGCCAGCACCCTTCCTTGGAAGCGCTTTTGTAGGCCTAAGAAGACTGGGGCTCTGGGCTTCTTTAGCCACCTCATCTTCTGCTCATCCTCTCGCGCACTCTGAAGAGAGCTCAGGTGAGAAATTGCAAACGTCCAGCAATTGCTCAGAGATGAAAAGTGCCAGCACTGAAAGCTGTTGCTAGCCAGCACCCTTCCTTGGAAGCGCTTTCACAGGCGCAGCAACACTGGGGCTTTGCGCTTCTCTAGCCACCAAACGTCACGGTCATTCTCTTTCCGTCTCGTAGACACGAGCTGAGAAATTGCAAACGTCGAGCAATTGCTCAGAGATGAAAAGTGCCAGCACTGGAAGCTGTTGCTAGCCAGCACCCTTCCTTGGAAGCGCTTTTGTAGGCCTAAGAACACTGGGGCTCTGGGCTTCTCTAGCCACCTCATCTTCTGCTCATCCTCTCGCGCACTCTAAAGAGAGCTCAGGGGAGAAATTGCAAACGTCGAGCAATTGCTCAGAGATGAAAAGTGCCAGCACTGAAAGCTGTTGCTAGCCAGCACCCTTCCTTGGAAGCGCTTTTGTAGGCCTAAGAACACTGGGGCTCTGGGCTTCTCTAGCCACCTCATCTTCTGCTCATCCTCTCGCGCACTCTAAAGAGAGCTCAGGGGAGAAATTGCAAACGTCCAGCAATTGCTCAGAGATGAAAAGTGCCAGCACTGAAAGCTGTTGCTAGCCAGCACCCTTCCTTGGAAGCGCTTTCACAGGCGCTGTAACACTGGGGCTTTGCGCTTCTCTACCCACCAAACGTCACTGTCATTCTCTTTCCGTCTCGTAGACACGAGCTGAGAAATTGCAAACGTCGATCAATTGCTCAGAGATGAAAAGTGCCAGCACTGGAAGCTGTTGCTAGCCAGCCCCCTTCCTTGGAAGCGCTTTTGTAGGCCTAAGAACACTGGGGCTCTGGGCTTCTCTAGCCACCTAATCTTCTGCTCATCCTCTCGCGCACTCTAAAGAGAGCTCAGGTGAGAAATTGCAAACGTCGAGCAATTGCTCAGAGATGAAAAGTGCCAGCACTGAAAGCTCTTGCTAGCCAGCACCCTTCCTTGGAAGCGCTTTTGTAGGCCTAAGAACACTGGGGCTCTAGGCTTCTCTAGCCACCTCATCTTCTGCTCATCCTCTCGCGCACTCTAAAGAGAGCTCAGGTAAGAAATTGCAAACGTCGAGCAATTGCTCAGAGATGAAAAGTGCCAGCACTGAAAGCTCTTGCTAGCCAGCACCCTTCCTTGGAAGCGCTTTTGTAGGCCTAAGAACACTGGGGCTCTGGGCTTCTCTAGCCACCTCATCTTCTGCTCATCCTCTCGCGCACTCTGAAGAGAGCTCAGGTGAGAAATTGCAAACGTCGAGCAATTGCTCAGAGATGAAAAGTGCCAGCACTGAAAGCTCTTGCTAGCCAGCACCCTTCCTTGGAAGCGCTTTCACAGGCGCAGCAACACTGGGGCTTTGCGCTTCTCTAGCCACCAAACGTCACGGTCACTATCTCTCCGTCTCGTAGACAGGATCTGAGAAATTGCAAACGTCGATCAATTGCTCAGAGATGAAAAGTGCCAGCACTGGAAGCTCTTGCTAGACAGCACCCTTCCTTGGAAGCGCTTTCACAGGCGCAGTAACACTGGGGCTTTGCGCTTCTCTACCCACCAAACGTCACGGTCACTATCTCTCCGTCTCGTAGACACGAGCTGAGAAATTGCAAACGTCGAGCAATTGCTCAGAGATGAAAAGTGCCAGCACTGAAAGTTGTTGCTAGCCAGCACCCTTCCTTGGAAGCGCTTTTGTAGGCCTAAGCACACTGGGGCTCTGGGCTTCTCTAGCCACCTAATCTTCTGCTCATCCTCTCGCGCACTCTAAAGAGAGCTCAGGGGAGAAATTGCAAACGTCGAGCAATTGTTCAGAGATGAAAAGTGCCAGCACTGAAAGCTGTTGCTAGCCAGCACCCTTCCTTGGAAGCGCTTTTGTAGGCCTAAGAACACTGGGGCTCTGGGCTTCTCTAGCCACCTAATCTTCTGCTCATCCTCTCGCGCACTCTAAAGAGAGCTCAGGTGAGAAAATGCAAACGTCGAGCAATTGCTCAGAGATGAAAAGTGCCAGCACTGAAAGCTGTTGCTAGCCAGCACCCTTCCTTGGAAGCGCTTTCACAGGCGCAGCAACACTGGGGCTTTGCGCTTCTCTAGCCACCAAACGTCACAGTCCTTCCCTTTCCGTCTCGTAGACACGAGATGAGAAATTGCAAACGTCGAGCAATTGCTCAGAGATGAAAAGTGCCAGCACTGAAAGCTGTTGCTAGCCAGCACCCTTCCTTGGAAGCGCTTTTGTAGGCCTAAGAACAGTGGGGCTCTGGGCTTCTCTAGCCACCTATTCTTCTGCTCATCCTCTCGCGCACTCTAAAGAGAGCTCAGGTGAGAAATTGCAAACGTTGAGCAATTGCTCAGAGAAGAAAAGTGCCAGCACTGAAAGCTGTTGCTAGCCAGCACCCTTCCTTGGAAGCGCTTTTGTAGGCCTAAGAACAGTGGGGCTCTGGGCTTCTGTAGCCACCTCATCTTCTGCTCATCCTCTCGCGCACTCTAAAGAGAGCTCAGGTGAGAAATTGCAAACGTCGAGCAATTGCTCAGAGATGAAAAGTGCCAGCACTGAAAGCTGTTGCTAGCCAGCACCCTTCCTTGGAAGCGCTTTTGTAGGCCTAAGAACACTGGGGCTCTGGGCTTCTCTAGCCACCTCATCTTCTGCTCATCCTCTCGCGCACTCTAAAGAGAGCTCAGGTGAGAAATTGCAAACGTCAAGCAATTGCTCAGAGATGAAAAGTGCCAGCACTGGAAGCTGTTGCTAGCCAGCACCCTTCCTTGGAAGCGCTTTTGTAGGCCTTAGAACACTGGGGCTCTGGGCTTCTCTAGCCACCTAATCTTCTGCTCATCCTCTCGCGCACTCTAAAGAGAGCTCAGGTGAGAAATTGCAAACGTCGAGCAATTGCTCAGAGATGAAAAGTGCCAGCACTGAAAGCTGTTGCTAGCCAGCACCCTTCCTTGGAAGCGCTTTCACAGGCGCAGCAACACTGGGGCTTTGCGCTTCTCTAGCCACCAAACGTCACGGTCCTTCTCTTTCCGTCTCGTAGACACGAGCTGAGAAATTGCAAACGTCAAGCAATTGCTCAGAGATGAAAAGTGCCAGCACTGGAAGCTCTTGCTAGACAGCACCCTTCCTTGGAAGCGCTTTTGTAGGCCTAAGAACACTGGGGCTCTGGGCTTCTCTAGCCACCTCATCTTCTGCTCATCCTCTCGCGCACTCTGAAGAGAGCTCAGGGGAGAAATTGCAAACGTCGAGCAATTGCTCAGAGATGAAAAGTGCCAGCACTGGAAGCTGTTGCTAGCCAGCACCCTTCCTTGGAAGCGCTTTCACAGGCGCAGTAACACTGGGGCTTTGCGCTTCTCTAGCCACCAAACGTCACGGTCACTATCTCTCCGTCTCGTAGACACGAGCTGAGAAATTGCAAACGTCGAGCAATTGCTCAGAGATGAAAAGTGCCAGCACTGAAAGTTGTTGCTAGCCAGCACCCTTCCTTGGAAGCGCTTTTGTAGGCCTAAGCACACTGGGGCTCTGGGCTTCTCTAGCCACCTAATCTTCTGCTCATCCTCTCGCGCACTCTAAAGAGAGCTCAGGGGAGAAATTGCAAACGTCGAGCAATTGTTCAGAGATGAAAAGTGCCAGCACTGAAAGCTGTTGCTAGCCAGCACCCTTCCTTGGAAGCGCTTTTGTAGGTCTAAGAAGACTGGGGCTCTGGGCTTCTCTAGCCACCTCATCTTCTGCTCATCCTCTCGCGCACTCTAAAGAGAGCTCAGGTGAGAAATTGCAAACGTCGAGCAATTGCTCAGAGATGAAAAGTGCCAGCACTGAAAGCTGTTGCTAGCCAGCACCCTTCCTTGGAAGCGCTTTCACAGGCGCAGCAACACTGGGGCTTTGCGCTTCTCTAGCCACCAAACGTCACAGTCCTTCCCTTTCCGTCTCGTAGACACGAGATGAGAAATTGCAAACGTCGAGCAATTGCTCAGAGATGAAAAGTGCCAGCACTGGAAGCTGTTGCTAGCCAGCACCCTTCCTTGGAAGCGCTTTTGTAGGCCTAAGAACACTGGGGCTCTGGGCTTCTCTAGCCACCTCATCTTCTGCTCATCCTCTCACGCACTCTAAAGAGAGCTCAGGTGAGAAATTGCAAACGTTGAGCAATTGCTAAGAGAAGAAAAGTGCCAGCACTGGAAGCTGTTGCTAGCCAGCACCCTTCCTTGGAAGCGCTTTTGTAGGCCTAAGAACAGTGGGGCTCTGGGCTTCTCTAGCCACCTCATCTTCTGCTCATCCTCTCGCGCACTCTAAAGAGAGCTCAGGTGAGAAATTGCAAACGTCGAGCAATTGCTCAGAGATGAAAAGTGCCAGCACTGAAAGCTGTTGCTAGCCAGCACCCTTCCTTGGAAGCGCTTTCACAGGCGCAGCAACACTGGGGCTCTGGGCTTCTCTAGCCACCTCATCTTCTGCTCATCCTCTCGCGCACTCTAAAGAGAGCTCAGGTGAGAAATTGCAAACGTCAAGCAATTGCTCAGAGATGAAAAGTGCCAGCACTGAAAGCTGTTGCTAGCCAGCACCCTTCCTTGGAAGCGCTTTTGTAGCCCTTAGAACACTGGGGCTCTGGGCTTCTCTAGCCACCTCATCTTCTGCTCATCCTCTCGCGCACTCTGAAGAGAGCTCAGGGGAGAAATTGCAAACGTCGAGCAATTGCTCAGAGATGAAAAGTGCCAGCACTGAAAGCTGTTGCTAGCCAGCAGCCTTCCTTGGAAGCGCATTCACAGGCGCAGTAACACTGGGGCTTTGCGCTTCTCTAGCCACCAAACGTCACGGTCCTTCTCTTTCCGTCTCGTAGACACGAGCTGAGAAATTGCAAACGTCGAGCAATTGCTCAGAGATGAAAAGTGCCAGCACTGAAAGCTGTTGCTAGCCAGCACCCTTCCTTGGAAGCGCTTTTGTAGGCCTAAGAACACTGGGGTTCTGGGCTTCTTTAGCCACCTCATCTTCTGCTCATCCTCTCGCGCACTCTAAAGAGAGCTCAGGGGAGAAATTGCAAACGTCGAGCAATTGCTCAGAGATGAAAAGTGCCAGCACTGAAAGCTGTTGCTAGCCAGCACCCTTCCTTGGAAGCGCTTTCACAGGCGCATTAACACTGAGGCTTTGCGCTTCTCTAGCCACCAAACGTCACGGTCACTATCTCTCCGTCTCGTAGACACGAGCTGAGAAATTGCAAATGTCGAGCAATTGCTCAGAGATGAAAAGTGCCAGCACTGGAAGCTGTTGCTAGCCAGCACCCTTCCTTGGAAGCGGTTTTGTAGGCCTAAGAACAGTGGGGCTCTGGGCTTCTCTAGCCACCTCATCTTCTGCTCATCCTCTCGCGCACTCTAAAGAGAGCTCAGGTGAGAAATTGCAAACGTCGAGCAATTGCTCAGAGATGAAAAGTGCCAGCACTGAAAGCTGTTGCTAGCCAGCACCCTTCCTTGGAAGCGCTTTTGTAGGCCTTAGAACACTGGGGCTCTGGGCTTCTCTAGCCACCTCATCTTCTGCTCATCCTCTCGCGCACTCTGAAGAGAGCTCAGGTGAGAAATTGCAAACGTCGAGCAATTGCTCAGAGATGAAAAGTGCCAGCACTGAAAGCTGTTGCTAGCCAGCACCCTTCCTTGGAAGCGCTTTCACAGGCGCAGCAACACTGGGGCTTTGCGCTTCTATACGCAACAAACGTCACGGTACTTCTCTTTCCGTCTCGTAGACACGAGCTGAGAAATTGCAAACGTCGAGCAATTGCTCAGAGATGAAAAGTGCCAGCACTGAAAGCTGTTGCTAGCCAGCACCCTTCCTTGGAAGCGCTTTTGTAGGCCTAAGAACACTGGGGCTCTGGGCTTCTCTAGCCACCTCATCTTCTGCTCATCCTCTCGCGCACTCTGAAGAGAGCTCAGGGGAGAAATTGCAAACGTCGAGCAATTGCTCAGAGATGAAAAGTGCCAGCACTGAAAGCTCTTGCTAGCCAGCACCCTTCCTTGGAAGCGCTTTCACAGGCGCAGTAACACTGGGGCTTTGCGCTTCTCTAGCCACCAAACGTCACGGTCACTATCTCTCCGTCTCGTAGACACGAGCTGAGAAATTGCAAACGTCGAGGAATTGCTCAGAGATGAAAAGTGCCAGCACTGAAAGCTCTTGCTAGCCAGCACCCTTCCTTGGAAGCGCTTTTGTAGGCCTAAGCACACTGGGGCTCTGGGCTTCTCTAGCCACCTAATCTTCTGCTCATCCTCTCGCGCACTCTAAAGAGAGCTCAGGTGAGAAATTGCAAACGTCGAGCAATTGCTCAGAGATGAAAAGTGCCAGCACTGAAAGCTGTTGCTAGCCAGCACCCTTCCTTGGAAGCGCATTCACAGGCGCAGTAACACTGGGGCTTTGCGCTTCTCTAGCCACCAAACGTCACGGTCCTTCTCTTTCCGTCTCGTAGACACGAGCTGAGAAATTGCAAACGTCGAGCAATTGCTCAGAGATGAAAAGTGCCAGCACTGAAAGCTCTTGCTAGCCAGCACCCTTCCTTGGAAGCGCTTTTGTAGGCCTAAAAACACTGGGGTTCTGGGCTTCTTTAGCCACCTAATCTTCTGCTCATCCTCTCGCGCACTCTAAAGAGAGCTCAGGTGAGAAATTGCAAACGTCGAGCAATTGCTCAGAGATGAAAAGTGCCAGCACTGAAAGCTGTTGCTAGCCAGCACCCTTCCTTGGAAGCGCTTTTGTAGGCCTAAGAACACTGGGGCTCTGGGCTTCTTTAGCCACCTCATCTTCTGCTCATCCTCTCGCGCACTCTAAAGAGAGCTCAGGTGAGAAATTGCAAACGTTGAGCAATTGCTCAGAGATGAAAAGTGCCAGCACTGAAAGCTGTTGCTAGCCAGCACCCTTCCTTGGAAGCGCTTTTGTAGCCCTTAGAACACTGGGGCTCTGGGCTTCTCTAGCCACCTCATCTTCTGCTCATCCTCTCGCGCACTCTAAAGAGAGCTCAGGTGAGAAATTGCAAACGTCGAGCAATTGCTCAGAGATGAAAAGTGCCAGCACTGAAAGCTGTTGCTAGCCAGCACCCTTCCTTGGAAGCGCTTTCACAGGCGCAGTAACACTGGGGCTTTGCGCTTCTCTACCCACCAAACGTCACGGTCCTTCTCTTTCCGTCTCGTAGACACGAGCTGAGAAATTGCAAACGTCGAGCAATTGCTCAGAGATGAAAAGTGCCAGCACTGAAAGCTGTTGCTAGCCAGCACCCTTCCTTGGAAGCGCTTTTGTAGGCCTAAGAACACTGGGGCTCTGGGCTTCTCTAGCCACCTCATCTTCTGCTCATCCTCTCGCGCACTCTGAAGAGAGCTCAGGGGAGAAATTGCAAACGTCGAGCAATTGCTCAGAGATGAAAAGTGCCAGCACTGGAAGCTGTTGCTAGCCAGCACCCTTCCTTGGAAGCGCTTTCACAGGCGCAGTAACACTGGGGCTTTGCGCTTCTCTAGCCACCAAACGTCACGGTCACTATCTCTCCGTCTCGTAGACACGAGCTGAGAAATTGCAAACGTCGAGGAATTGCTCAGAGATGAAAAGTGCCAGCACTGACAGCTCTTGCTAGCCAGCACCCTTCCTTGGAAGCGCTTTTGTAGGCCTAAGAACACTGGGGCTCTGGGCTTCTCTAGCCACCTAATCTTCTGCTCATCCTCTCGCGCACTCTAAAGAGAGCTCAGGTGAGAAATTGCAAACGTCGAGCAATTGCTCAGAGAGGAAAAGTGCCAGCACTGAAAGCTCTTGCTAGCCAGCACCCTTCCTTGGAAGCGCTTTTGTAGGCCTAAGAACACTGGGGCTCTGGGCTTCTCTAGCCACCTCATCTTCTGCTCATCCTCTCGCGCACTCTAAAGAGAGCTCAGGTGAGAAAATGCAAACGTCGAGCAATTGCTCAGAGATGAAAAGTGCCAGCACTGAAAGCTGTTGCTAGCCAGCACCCTTCCTTGGAAGCGCTTTTGTAGGCCTAAGAACACTGGGGCTCTGGGCTTCTTTAGCCACCTCATCTTCTGCTCATCCTCTCGCGCACTCTAAAGAGAGCTCAGGTGAGAAATTGCAAACGTCAAGCAATTGCTCAGAGATGAAAAGTGCCAGCACTGAAAGCTGTTGCTAGCCAGCACCCTTCCTTGGAAGCGCTTTTGTAGCCCTTAGAACACTGGGGCTCTGGGCTTCTCTAGCCACCTCATCTTCTGCTCATCCTCTCGCGCACTCTAAAGAGAGCTCAGGGGAGAAATTGCAAACGTCGAGCAATTGCTCAGAGATGAAAAGTGCCAGCACTGAAAGCTGTTGCTAGCCAGCACCCTTCCTTGGAAGCGCTTTCACAGGCGCAGTAACACTGGGGCTTTGCGCTTCTCTAGCCACCAAACGTCACGGTCCTTCTCTTTCCGTCTCGTAGACACGAGCTGAGAAATTGCAAACGTCGAGCAATTGCTCAGAGATGAAAAGTGCCAGCACTGAAAGCTGTTGCTAGCCAGCACCCTTCCTTGGAAGCGCTTTCACAGGCGCAGCAACACTGGGGCTTTGCGCTTCTCTACTCACCGAACGTCACGGTCCTTCTCTTTCCGTCTCGTAGACACGAGCTGAGAAATTGCAAACGTCAATCAATTTCTCAGAGATGAAAAGTGCCAGCACTGGAAGCTGTTGCTAGCCAGCACCCTTCCTTGGAAGCGCTTTCACAGGCGCAGTAACACTGGGGCTTTGCGCTTCTCTACCCACCAAACGTCACGGTCACTATCTCTCCGTCTCGTAGACACGAGCTGAGAAATTGCAAACGTCGAGCAATTGCTCAGAGATGAAAAGTGCCAGCACTGAAAGCTGTTGCTAGCCAGCACCCTTCCTTGGAAGCGCTTTTGTAGGCCTAAGAACACTGGGGCTCTGGGCTTCTCTAGCCACCTAATCTTCTGCTCATCCTCTCGCGCACTCTAAAGAGAGCTCAGGTGAGAAATTGCAAACGTTGAGCAATTGCTCAGAGATGAAAAGTGCCAGCACTGAAAGCTGTTGCTAGCCAGCACCCTTCCTTGGAAGCGCTTTTGTAGGCCTAAGAACACTGGGGCTCTGGGCTTCTCTAGCCACCTCATCTTCTGCTCATCCTCTCGCGCACTCTAAAGAGAGCTCAGGTGAGAAATTGCAAACGTCGAGCAATTGCTCAGAGATGAAAAGTGCCAGCACTGAAAGCTGTTGCTAGCCAGCACCCTTCCTTGGAAGCGCTTTCACAGGCGCAGTAACACTGGGGCTTTGTGCTTCTCTAGCCACCAAACGTCACGGTCCTTCTCTTTCCGTCTCGTAGACACGAGCTGAGAAATTGCAAACGTCGAGCAATTGCTCAGAGATGAAAAGTGCCAGCACTGAAAGCTGTTGCTAGCCAGCACCCTTCCTTGGAAGCGCTTTCACAGGCGCAGTAACACTGGGGCTTTGCGCTTCTTTACCCACCAAAAGTCACGGTCACTATCTCTCCGTCTCGTAGACACGAGCTGAGAAATTGCAAACGTCGAGCAATTGCTCAGAGATGAAAAGTGCCAGCACTGAAAGCTCTTGCTAGCCAGCACCCTTCCTTGGAAGCGCTTTTGTAGGCCTAAGAACAGTGGGGCTCTGGGCTTCTCTAGCCACCTCATCTTCTGCTCATCCTCTCGCGCACTCTAAAGAGAGCTCAGGTGAGAAATTGCAAACGTCGAGCAATTGCTCAGAGAGGAAAAGTGCCAGCACTGAAAGCTCTTGCTAGCCAGCACCCTTCCTTGGAAGCGCTTTTGTAGGCCTAAGAACACTGGGGCTCTGGGCTTCTCTAGCCACCTCATCTTCTGCTCATCCTCTCGCGCACTCTAAAGAGAGCTCAGGTGAGAAATTGCAAACGTTGAGCAATTGCTCAGAGATGAAAAGTGCCAGCACTGAAAGCTGTTGCTAGCCAGCACCCTTCCTTGGAAGCGCTTTTGTAGGCCTAAGAACACTGGGGCTCTGGGCTTCTCTAGCCACCTCATCTTCTGCTCATCCTCTCGCGCACTCTAAAGAGAGCTCAGGTGAGAAATTGCAAACGTCGAGCAATTGCTCAGAGATGAAAAGTGCCAGCACTGAAAGCTGTTGCTAGCCAGCACCCTTCCTTGGAAGCGCTTTTGTAGGCCTAAGAACACTGGGGCTCTGGGCTTCTCTAGCCACCTCATCTTCTGCTCATCCTCTCGCGCACTCTAAAGAGAGCTCAGGTGAGAAATTGCAAACGTCGAGCAATTGCTCAGAGATGAAAAGTGCCAGCACTGAAAGCTGTTGCTAGCCAGCACCCTTCCTTGGAAGCGCTTTCACAGGCGCAGCAACACTGGGGCTTTGCGCTTCTCTAGCCACCAAACGTCACGGTCATTCTCTTTCCGTCTCGTAGACACGAGCTGAGAAATTGCAAACGTCGAGCAATTGCTCAGAGATGAAAAGTGCCAGCACTGGAAGCTGTTGCTAGCCAGCACCCTTCCTTGGAAGCGCTTTTGTAGGCCTAAGAACACTGGGGCTCTGGGCTTCTCTAGCCACCTCATCTTCTGCTCATCCTCTCGCGCACTCTGAAGAGAGCTCAGGTGAGAAATTGCAAACGTCGAGCAATTGCTCAGAGATGAAAAGTGCCAGCACTGAAAGCTGTTGCTAGCCAGCACCCTTCCTTGGAAGCGCTTTTGTAGGCCTAAGAACACTGGGGCTCTGGGCTTCTCTAGCCACCTCATCTTCTGCTCATCCTCTCGCGCACTCTAAAGAGAGCTCAGGTGAGAAATTGCAAACGTCGAGCAATTGCTCAGAGATGAAAAGTGCCAGCACTGAAAGCTGTTGCTAGCCAGCACCCTTCCTTGGAAGCGCTTTCACAGGCGCTGTAACACTGGGGCTTTGCGCTTCTCTACCCACCAAACGTCACTGTCATTCTCTTTCCGTCTCGTAGACACGAGCTGAGAAATTGCAAACGTCGATCAATTGCTCAGAGATGAAAAGTGCCAGCACTGGAAGCTGTTGCTAGCCAGCCCCCTTCCTTGGAAGCGCTTTTGTAGGCCTAAGAACACTGGGGCTCTGGGCTTCTCTAGCCACCTAATCTTCTGCTCATCCTCTCGCGCACTCTAAAGAGAGCTCAGGTGAGAAATTGCAAACGTCGAGCAATTGCTCAGAGATGAAAAGTGCCAGCACTGAAAGCTGTTGCTAGCCAGCACCCTTCCTTGGAAGCGCTTTTGTAGGCCTAAGAACACTGGGGCTCTAGGCTTCTCTAGCCACCTCATCTTCTGCTCATCCTCTCGCGCACTCTAAAGAGAGCTCAGGTAAGAAATTGCAAACGTCGAGCAATTGCTCAGAGATGAAAAGTGCCAGCACTGAAAGCTGTTGCTAGCCAGCACCCTTCCTTGGAAGCGCTTTTGTAGGCCTAAGAACACTGGGGCTCTGGGCTTCTCTAGCCACCTCATCTTCTGCTCATCCTCTCGCGCACTCTGAAGAGAGCTCAGGTGAGAAATTGCAAACGTCGAGCAATTGCTCAGAGAGGAAAAGTGCCAGCACTGAAAGCTGTTGCTAGCCAGCACCCTTCCTTGGAAGCGCTTTCACAGGCGCTGTAACACTGGGGCTTTGCGCTTCTCTACCCACCAAACGTCACGGTCACTATCTCTCCGTCTCGTAGACAGGATCTGAGAAATTGCAAACGTCGATCAATTGCTCAGAGATGAAAAGTGCCAGCACTGAAAGCTGTTGCTAGCCAGCACCCTTCCTTGGAAGCGCTTTTGTAGGCCTAAGAACACTGGGGCTCTGGGCTTCTTTAGCCACCTCATCTTCTGCTCATCCTCTCGCGCACTCTAAAGAGAGCTCAGGTGAGAAATTGCAAACGTCAAGCAATTGCTCAGAGATGAAAAGTGCCAGCACTGAAAGCTGTTGCTAGCCAGCACCCTTCCTTGGAAGCGCTTTTGTAGCCCTTAGAACACTGGGGCTCTGGGCTTCTCTAGCCACCTCATCTTCTGCTCATCCTCTCGCGCACTCTAAAGAGAGCTCAGGTGAGAAATTGCAAACGTTGAGCAATTGCTCAGAGATGAAAAGTGCCAGCACTGAAAGCTGTTGCTAGCCAGCACCCTTCCTTGGAAGCGCTTTCACAGGCGCAGTAACACTGGGGCTTTGCGCTTCTCTAGCCACCAAACGTCACGGTCCTTCTCTTTCCGTCTCGTAGACAGGAGCTGAGAAATTGCAAACGTCGAGCAATTGTTCAGAGATGAAAAGTGCCAGCACTGAAAGCTGTTGCTAGCCAGCACCCTTCCTTGGAAGCGCTTTCACAGGCGCAGCAACACTGGGGCTTTGCGCTTCTCTACTCACCAAACGTCACGGTCCTTCTCTTTCCGTCTCGTAGACACGAGCTGAGAAATTGCAAACGTCGATCAATTTCTCAGAGATGAAAAGTGCCAGCACTGGAAGCTGTTGCTAGCCAGCACCCTTCCTTGGAAGCGCTTTCACAGGCGCAGCAACACTGGGGCTTTGCGCTTCTCTACCCACCAAACGTCACGGTCACTATCTCTCCGTCTCGTAGACACGAGCTGAGAAATTGCAAACGTCGAGGAATTGCTCAGAGATGAAAAGTGCCAGCACTGACAGCTCTTGCTAGCCAGCACCCTTCCTTGGAAGCGCTTTTGTAGGCCTAAGAACACTGGGGCTCTGGGCTTCTCTAGCCACCTAATCTTCTGCTCATCCTCTCGCGCACTCTAAAGAGAGCTCAGGTGAGAAATTGCAAACGTCGAGCAATTGCTCAGAGAGGAAAAGTGCCAGCACTGAAAGCTGTTGCTAGCCAGCACCCTTCCTTGGAAGCGCTTTTGTAGGCCTAAGAACACTGGGGCTCTGGGCTTCTCTAGCCACCTCATCTTCTGCTCATCCTCTCGCGCACTCTAAAGAGAGCTCAGGTGAGAAATTGCAAACGTCGAGCAATTGCTCAGAGATGAAAAGTGCCAGCACTGAAAGCTGTTGCTAGCCAGCACCCTTCCTTGGAAGCGCTTTTGTAGGCCTAAGAACACTGGGGCTCTGGGCTTCTCTAGCCACCTCATCTTCTGCTCATCCTCTCGCGCACTCTAAAGAGAGCTCAGGTGAGAAATTGCAAACGTCGAGCAATTGCTCAGAGATGAAAAGTGCCAGCACTGAAAGCTGTTGCTAGCCAGCACCCTTCCTTGGAAGCGCTTTCACAGGCGCAGCAACACTGGGGCTTTGCGCTTCTCTAGCCACCAAACGTCACGGTCATTCTCTTTCCGTCTCGTAGACACGAGCTGAGAAATTGCAAACGTCGAGCAATTGCTCAGAGATGAAAAGTGCCAGCACTGGAAGCTGTTGCTAGCCAGCACCCTTCCTTGGAAGCGCTTTTGTAGGCCTAAGAACACTGGGGCTCTGGGCTTCTCTAGCCACCTCATCTTCTGCTCATCCTCTCGCGCACTCTGAAGAGAGCTCAGGTGAGAAATTGCAAACGTCGAGCAATTGCTCAGAGATGAAAAGTGCCAGCACTGAAAGCTGTTGCTAGCCAGCACCCTTCCTTGGAAGCGCTTTTGTAGGCCTAAGAACACTGGGGCTCTGGGCTTCTCTAGCCACCTCATCTTCTGCTCATCCTCTCGCGCACTCTAAAGAGAGCTCAGGTGAGAAATTGCAAACGTCGAGCAATTGCTCAGAGATGAAAAGTGCCAGCACTGAAAGCTGTTGCTAGCCAGCACCCTTCCTTGGAAGCGCTTTCACAGGCGCTGTAACACTGGGGCTTTGCGCTTCTCTACCCACCAAACGTCACTGTCATTCTCTTTCCGTCTCGTAGACACGAGCTGAGAAATTGCAAACGTCGATCAATTGCTCAGAGATGAAAAGTGCCAGCACTGGAAGCTGTTGCTAGCCAGCCCCCTTCCTTGGAAGCGCTTTTGTAGGCCTAAGAACACTGGGGCTCTGGGCTTCTCTAGCCACCTAATCTTCTGCTCATCCTCTCGCGCACTCTAAAGAGAGCTCAGGTGAGAAATTGCAAACGTCGAGCAATTGCTCAGAGATGAAAAGTGCCAGCACTGAAAGCTGTTGCTAGCCAGCACCCTTCCTTGGAAGCGCTTTTGTAGGCCTAAGAACACTGGGGCTCTAGGCTTCTCTAGCCACCTCATCTTCTGCTCATCCTCTCGCGCACTCTAAAGAGAGCTCAGGTAAGAAATTGCAAACGTCGAGCAATTGCTCAGAGATGAAAAGTGCCAGCACTGAAAGCTGTTGCTAGCCAGCACCCTTCCTTGGAAGCGCTTTTGTAGGCCTAAGAACACTGGGGCTCTGGGCTTCTCTAGCCACCTCATCTTCTGCTCATCCTCTCGCGCACTCTGAAGAGAGCTCAGGTGAGAAATTGCAAACGTCGAGCAATTGCTCAGAGAGGAAAAGTGCCAGCACTGAAAGCTGTTGCTAGCCAGCACCCTTCCTTGGAAGCGCTTTCACAGGCGCTGTAACACTGGGGCTTTGCGCTTCTCTACCCACCAAACGTCACGGTCACTATCTCTCCGTCTCGTAGACAGGATCTGAGAAATTGCAAACGTCGATCAATTGCTCAGAGATGAAAAGTGCCAGCACTGAAAGCTGTTGCTAGCCAGCACCCTTCCTTGGAAGCGCTTTTGTAGGCCTAAGAACACTGGGGCTCTGGGCTTCTTTAGCCACCTCATCTTCTGCTCATCCTCTCGCGCACTCTAAAGAGAGCTCAGGTGAGAAATTGCAAACGTCAAGCAATTGCTCAGAGATGAAAAGTGCCAGCACTGAAAGCTGTTGCTAGCCAGCACCCTTCCTTGGAAGCGCTTTTGTAGCCCTTAGAACACTGGGGCTCTGGGCTTCTCTAGCCACCTCATCTTCTGCTCATCCTCTCGCGCACTCTAAAGAGAGCTCAGGTGAGAAATTGCAAACGTTGAGCAATTGCTCAGAGATGAAAAGTGCCAGCACTGAAAGCTGTTGCTAGCCAGCACCCTTCCTTGGAAGCGCTTTCACAGGCGCAGTAACACTGGGGCTTTGCGCTTCTCTAGCCACCAAACGTCACGGTCCTTCTCTTTCCGTCTCGTAGACAGGAGCTGAGAAATTGCAAACGTCGAGCAATTGTTCAGAGATGAAAAGTGCCAGCACTGAAAGCTGTTGCTAGCCAGCACCCTTCCTTGGAAGCGCTTTCACAGGCGCAGCAACACTGGGGCTTTGCGCTTCTCTACTCACCAAACGTCACGGTCCTTCTCTTTCCGTCTCGTAGACACGAGCTGAGAAATTGCAAACGTCGATCAATTTCTCAGAGATGAAAAGTGCCAGCACTGGAAGCTGTTGCTAGCCAGCACCCTTCCTTGGAAGCGCTTTCACAGGCGCAGCAACACTGGGGCTTTGCGCTTCTCTACCCACCAAACGTCACGGTCACTATCTCTCCGTCTCGTAGACACGAGCTGAGAAATTGCAAACGTCGAGGAATTGCTCAGAGATGAAAAGTGCCAGCACTGACAGCTCTTGCTAGCCAGCACCCTTCCTTGGAAGCGCTTTTGTAGGCCTAAGAACACTGGGGCTCTGGGCTTCTCTAGCCACCTAATCTTCTGCTCATCCTCTCGCGCACTCTAAAGAGAGCTCAGGTGAGAAATTGCAAACGTCGAGCAATTGCTCAGAGAGGAAAAGTGCCAGCACTGAAAGCTGTTGCTAGCCAGCACCCTTCCTTGGAAGCGCTTTTGTAGGCCTAAGAACACTGGGGCTCTGGGCTTCTCTAGCCACCTCATCTTCTGCTCATCCTCTCGCGCACTCTAAAGAGAGCTCAGGTGAGAAAATGCAAACGTCGAGCAATTGCTCAGAGATGAAAAGTGCCAGCACTGAAAGCTGTTGCTAGCCAGCACCCTTCCTTGGAAGCGCTTTTGTAGGCCTAAGAACACTGGGGCTCTGGGCTTCTTTAGCCACCTCATCTTCTGCTCATCCTCTCGCGCACTCTAAAGAGAGCTCAGGTAAGAAATTGCAAACGTCAAGCAATTGCTCAGAGATGAAAAGTGCCAGCACTGAAAGCTGTTGCTAGCCAGCACCCTTCCTTGGAAGCGCTTTTGTAGGCCTAAGAACACTGGGGCTCTGGGCTTCTCTAGCCACCTCATCTTCTGCTCATCCTCTCGCGCACTCTAAAGAGAGCTCAGGTGAGAAATTGCAAACGTCGAGCAATTGCTCAGAGATGAAAAGTGCCAGCACTGAAAGCTGTTGCTAGCCAGCACCCTTCCTTGGAAGCGCTTTCACAGGCGCAGTAACACTGGGGCTTTGCGCTTCTCTAGCCACCAAACGTCACGGTCCTTCTCTTTCCGTCTCGTAGACAGGAGCTGAGAAATTGCAAACGTCGAGCAATTGTTCAGAGATGAAAAGTGCCAGCACTGAAAGCTGTTGCTAGCCAGCACCCTTCCTTGGAAGCGCTTTCACAGGCGCAGCAACACTGGGGCTTTGCGCTTCTCTACTCACTAAACGTCACGGTCCTTCTCTTTCCGTCTCGTAGACATGAGCTGAGAAATTGCAAACGTCGATCAATTTCTCAGAGATGAAAAGTGCCAGCACTGGAAGCTGTTGCTAGCCAGCACCCTTCCTTGGAAGCGCTTTCACAGGCGCAGTAACACTGGGGCTTTGCGCTTCTCTACCCACCAAACGTCACGGTCACTATCTCTCCGTCTCGTAGACACGAGCTGAGAAATTGCAAACGTCGAGCAATTGCTCAGAGATGAAAAGTGCCAGCACTGAAAGCTCTTGCTAGCCAGCAGCCTTCCTTGGAAGCGCTTTTGTAGGCCTAAGAACACTGGGGCTCTGGGCTTCTCTAGCCATCTCATCTTCTGCTCATCCTCTCGCGCACTCTAAAGAGAGCTCAGGTGAGAAATTGCAAACGTTGAGCAATTGCTCAGAGATGAAAAGTGCCAGCACTGAAAGCTGTTGCTAGCCAGCACCCTTCCTTGGAAGCGCTTTTGTAGGCCTAAGAACACTGGGGCTCTGGGCTTCTCTAGCCACCTCATCTTCTGCTCATCCTCTCGCGCACTCTAAAGAGAGCTCAGGTGAGAAATTGCAAACGTCGAGCAATTGCTCAGAGATGAAAAGTGCCAGCACTGAAAGCTCTTGCTAGCCAGCACCCTTCCTTGGAAGCGCTTTCACAGGCGCAGTAACACTGGGGCTTTGTGCTTCTCTAGCCACCAAACGTCACGGTCCTTCTCTTTCCGTCTCGTAGACAGGAGCTGAGAAATTGCAAACGTCGAGCAATTGCTCAGAGATGAAAAGTGCCAGCACTGAAAGCTGTTGCTAGCCAGCACCCTTCCTTGGAAGCGCTTTTGTAGGCCTAAGAACACAGGGGCTCTGGGCTTCTCTAGCCACCTCATCTTCTGCTCATCCTCTCGCGCACTCTAAAGAGAGCTCAGGGGAGAAATTGCAAACGTCGAGCAATTGCTCAGAGATGAAAAGTGCCAGCACTGAAAGCTGTTGCTAGCCAGCACCCTTCCTTGGAAGCGCTTTCACAGGCGCAGCAACACTGGGGCTTTGCGCTTCTCTAGCCACCAAACGTCACGGTCATTCTCTTTCCGTCTCGTAGACACGAGCTGAGAAATTGCAAACGTCGATCAATTGCTCAGAGATGAAAAGTGCCAGCACTGGAAGCTGTTGCTAGCCAGCACCCTTCCTTGGAAGCGCTTTTGTAGGCCTAAGAAGACTGGGGCTCTGGGCTTCTTTAGCCACCTCATCTTCTGCTCATCCTCTCGCGCACTCTGAAGAGAGCTCAGGTGAGAAATTGCAAACGTCGAGCAATTGCTCAGAGATGAAAAGTGCCAGCACTGAAAGCTCTTGCTAGCCAGCACCCTTCCTTGGAAGCGCTTTCACAGGCGCAGTAACACTGGGGCTTTGCGCTTCTCTACCCACCAAAAGTCACGGTCACTATCTCTCCGTCTCGTAGACACGAGCTGAGAAATTGCAAACGTCGAGCAATTGCTCAGAGATGAAAAGTGCCAGCACTGAAAGCTCTTGCTAGCCAGCACCCTTCCTTGGAAGCGCTTTTGTAGGCCTAAGAACACTGGGGCTCTGGGCTTCTCTAGCCACCTCATCTTCTGCTCATCCTCTCGCGCACTCTAAAGAGAGCTCAGGTGAGAAATTGCAAACGTTGAGCAATTGCTCAGAGAGGAAAAGTGCCAGCACTGAAAGCTGTTGCTAGCCAGCACCCATCCTTGGAAGCGCTTTTGTAGGCCTAAGAACAGTGGGGCTCTGGGCTTCTCTAGCCACCTCATCTTCTGCTCATCCTCTCGCGCACTCTAAAGAGAGCTCAGGTGAGAAATTGCAAACGTTGAGCAATTGCTCAGAGATGAAAAGTGCCAGCACTGAAAGCTGTTGCTAGCCAGCAGCCTTCCTTGGAAGCGCTTTTGTAGGCCTAAGAACACTGGGGCTCTGGGCTTCTTTAGCCACGTCATCTTCTGCTCATCCTCTCGCGCACTCTAAAGAGAGCTCAGGTGAGAAATTGCAAACGTCGAGCAATTGCTCAGAGATGAAAAGTGCCAGCACTGAAAGCTGTTGCTAGCCAGCACCCTTCCTTGGAAGCGCTTTCACAGGCGCAGCAACACTGGGGCTTTGCGCTTCTCTAGCCACCAAACGTCACGGTCATTCTCTTTCCGTCTCGTAGACACGAGCTGAGAAATTGCAAACGTCGAGCAATTGCTCAGAGATGAAAAGGGCCAGCACTGGAAGCTGTTGCTAGCCAGCCCCCTTCCTTGGAAGCGCTTTTGTAGGCCTAAGAACACTGGGGCTCTGGGCTTCTCTAGCCACCTCATCTTCTGCTCATCCTCTCGCGCACTCTAAAGAGAGCTCAGGTGAGAAATTGCAAATGTCGAGCAATTGCTCAGAGATGAAAAGTGCCAGCACTGAAAGCTGTTGCTAGCCAGCACCCTTCCTTGGAAGCGCTTTTGTAGGCCTAAGAACACTGGGGCTCTAGGCTTCTCTAGCCACCTCATCTTCTGCTCATCCTCTCGCGCACTCTAAAGAGAGCTCAGGTAAGAAATTGCAAACGTCGAGCAATTGCTCAGAGATGAAAAGTGCCAGCACTGAAAGCTCTTGCTAGCCAGCACCCTTCCTTGGAAGCGCTTTTGTAGGCCTAAGAACACTGGGGCTCTGGGCTTCTCTAGCCACCTCATCTTCTGCTCATCCTCTCGCGCACTCTGAAGAGAGCTCAGGTGAGAAATTGCAAACGTCGAGCAATTGCTCAGAGATGAAAAGTGCCAGCACTGAAAGCTGTTGCTAGCCAGCACCCTTCCTTGGAAGCGCTTTCACAGGCGCTGTAACACTGGGGCTTTGCGCTTCTCTAGCCACCAAACGTCACGGTCACTATCTCTCCGTCTCGTAGACACGAGCTGAGAAATTGCAAACGTCGATCAATTGCTCAGAGATGAAAAGTGCCAGCACTGGAAGCTCTTGCTAGACAGCACCCTTCCTTGGAAGCGCTTTTGTAGGCCTAAGCACACTGGGGCTCTGGGCTTCTTTAGCCACCTCATCTTCTGCTCATCCTCTCGCGCACTCTAAAGAGAGCTCAGGTGAGAAATTGCAAACGTCCAGCAATTGCTCAGAGATGAAAAGTGCCAGCACTGAAAGCTGTTGCTAGCCAGCACCCTTCCTTGGAAGCGCTTTTATAGGCCTAAGAACATTGGGGCTCTGGGCTTCTCTAGCCACCTCATCTTCTGCTCATCCTCTCGCGCACTCTAAAGAGAGCTCAGGTGAGAAATTGCAAACGTCGAGCAATTGCTCAGAGATGAAAAGTGCCAGCACTGAAAGCTCTTGCTAGCCAGCACCCTTCCTTGGAAGCGCTTTTGTAGGCCTAAGAACAGTGGGGCTCTGGGCTTCTTTAGCCACCTCATCTTCTGCTCATCCTCTCGCGCACTCTGAAGAGAGCTCAGGTGAGAAATTGCAAACGTCGAGCAATTGCTCAGAGATGAAAAGTGCCAGCACTGAAAGCTGTTGCTAGCCAGCACCCTTCCTTGGAAGCGCTTTCACAGGCGCAGTAACACTGGGGCTTTGCGCTTCTCTACCCACCAAACGTCACGGTCACTATCTCTCCGTCTCGTAGACACGAGCTGAGAAATTGCAAACGTCGAGCAATTGCTCAGAGATGAAAAGTGCCAGCACTGAAAGCTGTTGCTAGCCAGCACCCTTCCTTGGAAGCGCTTTTGTAGGCCTAAGAAGACTGGGGCTCTGGGCTTCTCTAGCCACCTCATCTTCTGCTCATCCTCTCGCGCACTCTAAAGAGAGCTCAGGTGAGAAATTGCAAACGTCGAGCAATTGCTCAGAGATGAAAAGTGCCAGCACTGAAAGCTCTTGCTAGCCAGCACCCTTCCTTGGAAGTGCTTTTGTAGCCCTAAGAACACTGGGGCTCTGAGCTTCTTTAGCCACCTCATCTTCTGCTCATGCTCTTGCGCACTCTAAAGAGAGCTCAGGTGAGAAATTGCAAACGTTGAGCAATTGCTCAGAGAGGAAAAGTGCCAGCACTGAAAGCTGTTGCTAGCCAGCACCCTTCCTTGGAAGCGCTTTTGTAGGCCTAAGAACACTGGGGCTCTGGGCTTCTCTAGCCACCTCATCTTCTGCTCATCCTCTCGCGCACTCTGAAGAGAGCTCAGGTGAGAAATTGCAAACGTCGAGCAATTGCTCAGAGAGGAAAAGTGCCAGCACTGAAAGCTGTTGCTAGCCAGCACCCTTCCTTGGAAGCGCTTTTGTAGGCCTAAGAACACTGGGGCTCTGGGCTTCTCTAGCCACCTATTCTTCTGCTCATCCTCTCGCGCACTCTAAAGAGAGCTCAGGTGAGAAATTGCAAACGTCAAGCAATTGCTCAGAGATGAAAAGTGCCAGCACTGGAAACTGTTGCTAGCCAGCACCCTTCCTTGGAAGCGCTTTTGTAGGCCTAAGAACACTGGGGCTCTGGGCTTCTCTAGCCACCTCATCTTCTGCTCATCCTCTCGCGCACTCTGAAGAGAGCTCAGGTGAGAAATTGCAAACGTCGAGCAATTGCTCAGAGATGAAAAGTGCCAGCACTGAAAGCTGTTGCTAGCCAGCACCCTTCCTTGGAAGCGCTTTTGTAGGCCTAAGAACACTGGGGCTCTGGGCTTCTCTAGCCACCTCATCTTCTGCTCATCCTCTCGCGCACTCTAAAGAGAGCTCAGGTGAGAAATTGCAAACGTCGAGCAATTGCTCAGAGATGAAAAGTGCCAGCACTGAAAGCTGTTGCTAGCCAGCACCCTTCCTTGGAAGCGCTTTTGTAGGCCTAAGAACACTGGGGCTCTGGGCTTCTCTAGCCACCTCATCTTCTGCTCATCCTCTCGCGCACTCTAAAGAGAGCTCAGGGGAGAAATTGCAAACGTCGAGCAATTGCTCAGAGATGAAAAGTGCCAGCACTGAAAGCTGTTGCTAGCCAGCACCCTTCCTTGGAAGCGCTTTCACAGGCGCAGCAACACTGGGGCTCTGCGCTTCTCTACTCACCAAACGTCACGGTCCTTCTCTTTCCGTCTCGTAGACACGAGCTGAGAAATTGCAAACGTCGAGCAATTGCTCAGAGATGAAAAGTGCCAGCACTGGAAGCTGTTGCTAGCCAGCACCCTTCCTTGGAAGCGCTTTCACAGGCGCAGTAACACTGGGGCTTTGCGCTTCTCTACCCACCAAACGTCACGGTCACTATCTCTCCGTCTCGTAGACACGAGCTGAGAAATTGCAAACGTCGAGCAATTGCTCAGAGATGAAAAGTGCCAGCACTGAAAGCTCTTGCTAGCCAGCACCCTTCCTTGGAAGCGCTTTTGTAGGCCTAAGAACACTGGGGCTCTGGGCTTCTCTAGCCATCTCATCTTCTGCTCATCCTCTCGCGCACTCTAAAGAGAGCTCAGGTGAGAAATTGCAAACGTTGAGCAATTGCTCAGAGATGAAAAGTGCCAGCACTGAAAGCTGTTGCTAGCCAGCACCCTTCCTTGGAAGCGCTTTTGTAGGCCTAAGAACACTGGGGCTCTGGGCTTCTCTAGCCACCTCATCTTCTGCTCATCCTCTCGCGCACTCTAAAGAGAGCTCAGGTGAGAAATTGCAAACGTCGAGCAATTGCTCAGAGATGAAAAGTGCCAGCACTGAAAGCTGTTGCTAGCCAGCACCCTTCCTTGGAAGCGCTTTCACAGGCGCAGTAACACTGGGGCTTTGTGCTTCTCTAGCCACCAAACGTCACGGTCCTTCTCTTTCCGTCTCGTAGACAGGAGCTGAGAAATTGCAAACGTCGAGCAATTGCTCAGAGATGAAAAGTGCCAGCACTGAAAGCTGTTGCTAGCCAGCAGCCTTCCTTGGAAGCGCTTTTGTAGGCCTAAGAACACAGGGGCTCTGGGCTTCTCTAGCCACCTCATCTTCTGCTCATCCTCTCGCGCACTCTAAAGAGAGCTCAGGGGAGAAATTGCAAACGTCGAGCAATTGCTCAGAGATGAAAAGTGCCAGCACTGAAAGCTGTTGCTAGCCAGCACCCATCCTTGGAAGCGCTTTCACAGGCGCAGCAACACTGGGGCTTTGCGCTTCTCTAGCCACCAAACGTCACGGTCATTCTCTTTCCGTCTCGTAGACACGAGCTGAGAAATTGCAAACGTCGATCAATTGCTCAGAGATGAAAAGTGCCAGCACTGGAAGCTGTTGCTAGCCAGCAGCCTTCCTTGGAAGCGCTTTTGTAGGCCTAAGAACACTGGGGCTCTGGGCTTCTTTAGCCACCTCATCTTCTGCTCATCCTCTCGCGCACTCTGAAGAGAGCTCAGGTGAGAAATTGCAAACGTCCAGCAATTGCTCAGAGATGAAAAGTGCCAGCACTGAAAGCTGTTGCTAGCCAGCACCCTTCCTTGGAAGCGCTTTCACAGGCGCAGTAACACTGGGGCTTTGCGCTTCTCTACCCACCAAAAGTCACGGTCACTATCTCTCCGTCTCGTAGACACGAGCTGAGAAATTGCAAACGTCGATCAATTGCTCAGAGATGAAAAGTGCCAGCACTGAAAGCTCTTGCTAGCCAGCCCCCTTCCTTGGAAGCGCTTTTGTAGGCCTAAGAACACTGGGGCTCTGGGCTTCTCTAGCCACCTCATCTTCTGCTCATCCTCTCGCGCACTCTAAAGAGAGCTCAGGTGAGAAATTGCAAACGTTGAGCAATTGCTCAGAGAGGAAAAGTGCCAGCACTGAAAGCTGTTGCTAGCCAGCACCCTTCCTTGGAAGCGCTTTTGTAGGCCTAAGAACACTGGGGCTCTGGGCTTCTCTAGCCACCTCATCTTCTGCTCATCCTCTCGCGCACTCTAAAGAGAGCTCAGGTGAGAAATTGCAAACGTTGAGCAATTGCTCAGAGATGAAAAGTGCCAGCACTGAAAGCTGTTGCTAGCCAGCACCCTTCCTTGGAAGCGCTTTTGTAGGCCTAAGAACACTGGGGCTCTGGGCTTCTCTAGCCACCTCATCTTCTGCTCATCCTCTCGCGCACTCTAAAGAGAGCTCAGGTGAGAAATTGCAAACGTCGAGCAATTGCTCAGAGATGAAAAGTGCCAGCACTGAAAGCTGTTGCTAGCCAGCACCCTTCCTTGGAAGCGCTTTCACAGGCGCAGCAACACTGGGGCTTTGCGCTTCTCTACCCACCAAACGTCACGGTCATTCTCTTTCCGTCTCGTAGACACGAGCTGAGAAATTGCAAACGTCGAGCAATTGCTCAGAGATGAAAAGTGCCAGCACTGGAAGCTGTTGCTAGCCAGCACCCTTCCTTGGAAGCGCTTTTGTAGGCCTAAGAAGACTGGGGCTCTGGGCTTCTCTAGCCACCTCATCTTCTGCTCATCCTCTCGCGCACTCTAAAGAGAGCTCAGGTGAGAAATTGCAAACGTCGAGCAATTGCTCAGAGATGAAAAGTGCCAGCACTGAAAGCTGTTGCTAGCCAGCACCCTTCCTTGGAAGCGCTTTCACAGGCGCTGTAACACTGGGGCTTTGCGCTTCTCTACCCACCAAACGTCACTGTCATTCTCTTTCCGTCTCGTAGACACGAGCTGAGAAATTGCAAACGTCGATCAATTGCTCAGAGATGAAAAGTGCCAGCACTGGAAGCTGTTGCTAGCCAGCACCCTTCCTTGGAAGCGCTTTTGTAGGCCTAAGAACACTGGGGCTCTGGGCTTCTCTAGCCACCTAATCTTCTGCTCATCCTCTCGCGCACTCTAAAGAGAGCTCAGGTGAGAAATTGCAAACGTCGAGCAATTGCTCAGAGATGAAAAGTGCCAGCACTGAAAGCTGTTGCTAGCCAGCACCCTTCCTTGGAAGCGCTTTTGTAGGCCTAAGAACACTGGGGCTCTAGGCTTCTCTAGCCACCTCATCTTCTGCTCATCCTCTCGCGCACTCTAAAGAGAGCTCAGGTAAGAAATTGCAAACGTCGAGCAATTGCTCAGAGATGAAAAGTGCCAGCACTGAAAGCTCTTGCTAGCCAGCACCCTTCCTTGGAAGCGCTTTTGTAGGCCTAAGAACACTGGGGCTCTGGGCTTCTCTAGCCACCTCATCTTCTGCTCATCCTCTCGCGCACTCTGAAGAGAGCTCAGGGGAGAAATTGCAAACGTCCAGCAATTGCTCAGAGATGAAAAGTGCCAGCACTGAAAGCTCTTGCTAGCCAGCACCCTTCCTTGGAAGCGCTTTCACAGGCGCTGTAACACTGGGGCTTTGCGCTTCTCTACCCACCAAACGTCACGGTCACTATCTCTCCGTCTCGTAGACACGAGCTGAGAAATTGCAAACGTCGATCAATTGCTCAGAGATGAAAAGTGCCAGCACTGGAAGCTCTTGCTAGACAGCACCCTTCCTTGGAAGCGCTTTTGTAGGCCTAAGCACACTGGGGCTCTGGGCTTCTTTAGCCACCTCATCTTCTGCTCATCCTCTCGCGCACTCTAAAGAGAGCTCAGGTGAGAAATTGCAAACGTCCAGCAATTGCTCAGAGATGAAAAGTGCCAGCACTGAAAGCTGTTGCTAGCCAGCACCCTTCCTTGGAAGCGCTTTTGTAGGCCTAAGAACATTGGGGCTCTGGGCTTCTCTAGCCACCTCATCTTCTGCTCATCCTCTCGCGCACTCTAAAGAGAGCTCAGGTGAGAAATTGCAAACGTCGAGCAATTGCTCAGAGATGAAAAGTGCCAGCACTGAAAGCTCTTGCTAGCCAGCACCCTTCCTTGGAAGTGCTTTTGTAGACCTAAGAACAGTGGGGCTCTGGGCTTCTTTAGCCACCTCATCTTCTGCTCATCCTCTCGCGCACTCTGAAGAGAGCTCAGGTGAGAAATTGCAAACGTCGAGCAATTGCTCAGAGATGAAAAGTGCCAGCACTGAAAGCTGTTGCTAGCCAGCACCCTTCCTTGGAAGCGCTTTCACAGGCGCAGTAACACTGGGGCTTTGCGCTTCTCTAGCCACCAAACGTCACGGTCACTATCTCTCCGTCTCGTAGACACGAGCTGAGAAATTGCAAACGTCGAGCAATTGCTCAGAGATGAAAAGTGCCAGCACTGAAAGCTGTTGCTAGCCAGCACCCTTCCTTGGAAGCGCTTTTGTAGGCCTAAGGACATTGGGGCTCTGGGCTTCTCTAGCCACCTCATCTTCTGCTCATCCTCTCGCGCACTCTAAAGAGAGCTCAGGTGAGAAATTGCAAACGTCGAGCAATTGCTCAGAGATGAAAAGTGCCAGCACTGAAAGCTCTTGCTAGCCAGCACCCTTCCTTGGAAGTGCTTTTGTAGCCCTAAGAACACTGGGGCTCTGAGCTTCTTTAGCCACCTCATCTTCTGCTCATGCTCTTGCGCACTCTAAAGAGAGCTCAGGTGAGAAATTGCAAACGTTGAGCAATTGCTCAGAGAGGAAAAGTGCCAGCACTGAAAGCTGTTGCTAGCCAGCACCCTTCCTTGGAAGCGCTTTTGTAGGCCTAAGAACACTGGGGCTCTGGGCTTCTCTAGCCACCTCATCTTCTGCTCATCCTCTCGCGCACTCTAAAGAGAGCTCAGGTGAGAAATTGCAAACGTCGAGCAATTGCTCAGAGAGGAAAAGTGCCAGCACTGAAAGCTGTTGCTAGCCAGCACCCTTCCTTGGAAGCGCTTTTGTAGGCCTAAGAACACTGGGGCTCTGGGCTTCTCTAGCCACCTATTCTTCTGCTCATCCTCTCGCGCACTCTAAAGAGAGCTCAGGTGAGAAATTGCAAACGTCAAGCAATTGCTCAGAGATGAAAAGTGCCAGCACTGGAAACTGTTGCTAGCCAGCACCCTTCCTTGGAAGCGCTTTTGTAGGCCTAAGAACACTGGGGCTCTGGGCTTCTCTAGCCACCTCATCTTCTGCTCATCCTCTCGCGCACTCTGAAGAGAGCTCAGGTGAGAAATTGCAAACGTCGAGCAATTGCTCAGAGATGAAAAGTGCCAGCACTGAAAGCTGTTGCTAGCCAGCACCCTTCCTTGGAAGCGCTTTTGTAGGCCTAAGAACACTGGGGCTCTGGGCTTCTCTAGCCACCTCATCTTCTGCTCATCCTCTCGCGCACTCTAAAGAGAGCTCAGGTGAGAAATTGCAAACGTCGAGCAATTGCTCAGAGATGAAAAGTGCCAGCACTGAAAGCTGTTGCTAGCCAGCACCCTTCCTTGGAAGCGCTTTTGTAGGCCTAAGAACACTGGGGCTCTGGGCTTCTCTAGCCACCTCATCTTCTGCTCATCCTCTCGCGCACTCTAAAGAGAGCTCAGGGGAGAAATTGCAAACGTCGAGCAATTGCTCAGAGATGAAAAGTGCCAGCACTGAAAGCTGTTGCTAGCCAGCACCCTTCCTTGGAAGCGCTTTCACAGGCGCAGCAACACTGGGGCTTTGCGCTTCTCTAGCCACCAAACGTCACGGTCATTCTCTTTCCGTCTCGTAGACACGAGCTGAGAAATTGCAAACGTCGATCAATTGCTCAGAGATGAAAAGTGCCAGCACTGGAAGCTGTTGCTAGCCAGCACCCTTCCTTGGAAGCGCTTTTGTAGGCCTAAGAACACTGGGGCTCTGGGCTTCTTTAGCCACCTCATCTTCTGCTCATCCTCTCGCGCACTCTGAAGAGAGCTCAGGTGAGAAATTGCAAACGTCGAGCAATTGCTCAGAGATGAAAAGTGCCAGCACTGAAAGCTGTTGCTAGCCAGCACCCTTCCTTGGAAGCGCTTTCACAGGCGCAGTAACACTGGGGCTTTGCGCTTCTCTACCCACCAAAACTCACGGTCATTATCTCTCCGTCTCGTAGACACGAGCTGAGAAATTGCAAACGTCGATCAATTGCTCAGAGATGAAAAGTGCCAGCACTGAAAGCTCTTGCTAGCCAGCCCCCTTCCTTGGAAGCGCTTTTGTAGGCCTAAGAACACTGGGGCTCTGGGCTTCTCTAGCCACCTCACCTTCTGCTCATCCTCTCGCGCACTCTAAAGAGAGCTCAGGTGAGAAATTGCAAACGTCGAGCAATTGCTCAGAGATGAAAAGTGCCAGCACTGAAAGCTGTTGCTAGCCAGCACCCTTCCTTGGAAGCGCTTTTGTAGGCCTAAGAACACTGGGGCTCTGGGCTTCTCTAGCCACCTCATCTTCTGCTCATCCTCTCGCGCACTCTAAAGAGAGCTCAGGTGAGAAATTGCAAACGTCGAGCAATTGCTCAGAGATGAAAAGTGCCAGCACTGAAAGCTGTTGCTAGCCAGCACCCTTCCTTGGAAGCGCTTTTGTAGGCCTAAGAACACTGGGGCTCTGGGCTTCTCTAGCCACCTCATCTTCTGCTCATCCTCTCGCGCACTCTAAAGAGAGCTCAGGTGAGAAAATGCAAACGTCGAGCAATTGCTCAGAGATGAAAAGTGCCAGCACTGGAAGCTGTTGCTAGCCAGCACCCTTCCTTGGAAGCGCTTTTGTAGCCCTTAGAACACTGGGGCTCTGGGCTTCTCTAGCCACCTCATCTTCTGCTCATCCTCTCGCGCACTCTAAAGAGAGCTCAGGTGAGAAATTGCAAACGTCGATCAATTGCTCAGAGATGAAAAGTGCCAGCACTGAAAGCTCTTGCTAGCCAGCACCCTTCCTTGGAAGCGCTTTCACAGGCTCAGTAACACTGGGGCTTTGCGCTTCTCTAGCCACCAAACGTCACGGTCCTTCTCTTTCCGTCTCGTAGACACGAGCTGAGAAATTGCAAACGTCGAGCAATTGCTCAGAGATGAAAAGTGCCAGCACTGAAAGCTGTTGCTAGCCAGCACCCTTCCTTGGAAGCGCTTTTGTAGGCCTAAGAACAGTGGGGCTCTGGGCTTCTTTAGCCACCTCATCTTCTGCTCATCCTCTCGCGCACTCTAAAGAGAGCTCAGGGGAGAAATTGCAAACGTCGATCAATTGCTCAGAGATGAAAAGTGCCAGCACTGAAAGCTGTTGCTAGCCAGCACCCTTCCTTGGAAGCGCTTTTGTAGGCCTAAGAACACTGGGGCTCCGGGCTTCTCTAGCCACCTCATCTTCTGCTCATCCTCTCGCGCACTCTAAAGAGAGCTCAGGTGAGAAATTGCAAACGTCCAGCAATTGCTCAGAGATGAAAATTGCCAGCACTGAAAGCTGTTGCTAGCCAGCACCCTTCCTTGGAAGCGCTTTCACAGGCGCAGTAACACTGGGGCTTTGCGCTTCTCTAGCCACCAAACGTCACGGTCACTATCTCTCCGTCTCGTAGACACGAGCTGAGAAATTGCAAACGTCGAGCAATTGCTCAGAGATGAAAAGTGCCAGCACTGGAAGCTGTTGCTAGCCAGCACCCTTCCTTGGAAGCGCTTTTGTAGGCCTAAGAACACTGGGGCTCTGGGCTTCTCTAGCCACCTCATCTTCTGCTCATCCTCTCGCGCACTCTGAAGAGAGCTCAGGTGAGAAATTGCAAACGTCGAGCAATTGCTCAGAGATGAAAAGTGCCAGCACTGAAAGCTGTTGCTAGCCAGCACCCTTCCTTGGAAGCGCTTTTGTAGGCCTAAGAACACTGGGGCTCTGGGCTTCTCTAGCCACCTCATCTTCTGCTCATCCTCTCGCGCACTCTAAAGAGAGCTCAGGTGAGAAATTGCAAACGTCGAGCAATTGCTCAGAGATGAAAAGTGCCAGCACTGAAAGCTGTTGCTAGCCAGCACCCTTCCTTGGAAGCGCTTTTGTAGGCCTAAGAACACTGGGGCTCTAGGCTTCTCTAGCCACCTCATCTTCTGCTCATCCTCTCGCGCACTGTAAAGAGAGCTCAGGTGAGAAATTGCAAACGTCGAGCAATTGCTCAGAGATGAAAAGTGCCAGCACTGAAAGCTGTTGCTAGCCAGCACCCTTCCTTGGAAGCGCTTTTGTAGGCCTAAGAACACTGGGGCTCTGGGCTTCTCTAGCCACCTCATCTTCTGCTCATCCTCTCGCGCACTCTGAAGAGAGCTCAGGTGAGAAATTGCAAACGTCGAGCAATTGCTCAGAGATGAAAAGTGCCAGCACTGAAAGCTGTTGCTAGCCAGCACCCTTCCTTGGAAGCGCTTTCACAGGCGCTGTAACACTGGGGCTTTGCGCTTCTCTACCCACCAAACGTCACGGTCACTATCTCTCCGTCTCGTAGACACGAGCTGAGAAATTGCAAACGTCGAGCAATTGCTCAGAGATGAAAAGTGCCAGCACTGGAAGCTGTTGCTAGCCAGCACCCTTCCTTGGAAGCGCTTTTGTAGGCCTAAGCACACTGGGGCTCTGGGCTTCTCTAGCCACCTCATCTTCTGCTCATCCTCTCGCGCACTCTAAAGAGAGCTCAGGTGAGAAATTGCAAACGTCCAGCAATTGCTCAGAGATGAAAAGTGCCAGCACTGAAAGCTGTTGCTAGCCAGCACCCTTCCTTGGAAGCGCTTTCACAGGCGCAGTAACACTGGGGCTTTGCGCTTCTCTAGCCACCAAACGTCACGGTCCTTCTCTTTCCGTCTCGTAGACACGAGCTGAGAAATTGCAAACGTCGAGCAATTGCTCAGAGATGAAAAGTGCCAGCACTGAAAGCTCTTGCTAGCCAGCACCCTTCCTTGGAAGCGCTTTTGTAGGCCTAAGAACACTGGGGCTCTGGGCTTCTCTAGCCACCTCACCTTCTGCTCATCCTCTCGCGCACTCTAAAGAGAGCTCAGGTGAGAAATTGCAAACGTCGAGCAATTGCTCAGAGATGAAAAGTGCCAGCACTGAAAGCTGTTGCTAGCCAGCACCCTTCCTTGGAAGCGCTTTTGTAGGCCTAAGAACACTGGGGCTCTGGGCTTCTCTAGCCACCTCATCTTCTGCTCATCCTCTCGCGCACTCTAAAGAGAGCTCAGGTGAGAAATTGCAAACGTCGAGCAATTGCTCAGAGATGAAAAGTGCCAGCACTGAAAGCTGTTGCTAGCCAGCACCCTTCCTTGGAAGCGCTTTTGTAGGCCTAAGAACACTGGGGCTCTGGGCTTCTCTAGCCACCTCATCTTCTGCTCATCCTCTCGCGCACTCTAAAGAGAGCTCAGGTGAGAAAATGCAAACGTCGAGCAATTGCTCAGAGATGAAAAGTGCCAGCACTGGAAGCTGTTGCTAGCCAGCACCCTTCCTTGGAAGCGCTTTTGTAGCCCTTAGAACACTGGGGCTCTGGGCTTCTCTAGCCACCTCATCTTCTGCTCATCCTCTCGCGCACTCTAAAGAGAGCTCAGGTGAGAAATTGCAAACGTCGATCAATTGCTCAGAGATGAAAAGTGCCAGCACTGAAAGCTCTTGCTAGCCAGCACCCTTCCTTGGAAGCGCTTTCACAGGCTCAGTAACACTGGGGCTTTGCGCTTCTCTAGCCACCAAACGTCACGGTCCTTCTCTTTCCGTCTCGTAGACACGAGCTGAGAAATTGCAAACGTCGAGCAATTGCTCAGAGATGAAAAGTGCCAGCACTGAAAGCTGTTGCTAGCCAGCACCCTTCCTTGGAAGCGCTTTTGTAGGCCTAAGAACAGTGGGGCTCTGGGCTTCTTTAGCCACCTCATCTTCTGCTCATCCTCTCGCGCACTCTAAAGAGAGCTCAGGGGAGAAATTGCAAACGTCGATCAATTGCTCAGAGATGAAAAGTGCCAGCACTGAAAGCTGTTGCTAGCCAGCACCCTTCCTTGGAAGCGCTTTTGTAGGCCTAAGAACACTGGGGCTCCGGGCTTCTCTAGCCACCTCATCTTCTGCTCATCCTCTCGCGCACTCTAAAGAGAGCTCAGGTGAGAAATTGCAAACGTCCAGCAATTGCTCAGAGATGAAAATTGCCAGCACTGAAAGCTGTTGCTAGCCAGCACCCTTCCTTGGAAGCGCTTTCACAGGCGCAGTAACACTGGGGCTTTGCGCTTCTCTAGCCACCAAACGTCACGGTCACTATCTCTCCGTCTCGTAGACACGAGCTGAGAAATTGCAAACGTCGAGCAATTGCTCAGAGATGAAAAGTGCCAGCACTGGAAGCTGTTGCTAGCCAGCACCCTTCCTTGGAAGCGCTTTTGTAGGCCTAAGAACACTGGGGCTCTGGGCTTCTCTAGCCACCTCATCTTCTGCTCATCCTCTCGCGCACTCTGAAGAGAGCTCAGGTGAGAAATTGCAAACGTCGAGCAATTGCTCAGAGATGAAAAGTGCCAGCACTGAAAGCTGTTGCTAGCCAGCACCCTTCCTTGGAAGCGCTTTTGTAGGCCTAAGAACACTGGGGCTCTGGGCTTCTCTAGCCACCTCATCTTCTGCTCATCCTCTCGCGCACTCTAAAGAGAGCTCAGGTGAGAAATTGCAAACGTCGAGCAATTGCTCAGAGATGAAAAGTGCCAGCACTGAAAGCTGTTGCTAGCCAGCACCCTTCCTTGGAAGCGCTTTTGTAGGCCTAAGAACACTGGGGCTCTAGGCTTCTCTAGCCACCTCATCTTCTGCTCATCCTCTCGCGCACTGTAAAGAGAGCTCAGGTGAGAAATTGCAAACGTCGAGCAATTGCTCAGAGATGAAAAGTGCCAGCACTGAAAGCTGTTGCTAGCCAGCACCCTTCCTTGGAAGCGCTTTTGTAGGCCTAAGAACACTGGGGCTCTGGGCTTCTCTAGCCACCTCATCTTCTGCTCATCCTCTCGCGCACTCTGAAGAGAGCTCAGGTGAGAAATTGCAAACGTCGAGCAATTGCTCAGAGATGAAAAGTGCCAGCACTGAAAGCTGTTGCTAGCCAGCACCCTTCCTTGGAAGCGCTTTCACAGGCGCTGTAACACTGGGGCTTTGCGCTTCTCTACCCACCAAACGTCACGGTCACTATCTCTCCGTCTCGTAGACACGAGCTGAGAAATTGCAAACGTCGAGCAATTGCTCAGAGATGAAAAGTGCCAGCACTGGAAGCTGTTGCTAGCCAGCACCCTTCCTTGGAAGCGCTTTTGTAGGCCTAAGAACACTGGGGCTCTGGGCTTCTCTAGCCACCTCATCTTCTGCTCATCCTCTCGCGCACTCTAAAGAGAGCTCAGGGGAGAAATTGCAAACGTTGAGCAATTGCTCAGAGATGAAAAGTGCCAGCACTGAAAGCTGTTGCTAGCCAGCAGCCTTCCTTGGAAGCGCTTTTGTAGGCCTAAGAACACTGGGGCTCTGGGCTTCTTTAGCCACGTCATCTTCTGCTCATCCTCTCGCGCACTCTAAAGAGAGCTCAGGTGAGAAATTGCAAACGTCGAGCAATTGCTCAGAGATGAAAAGTGCCAGCACTGAAAGCTGTTGCTAGCCAGCACCCTTCCTTGGAAGCGCTTTCACAGGCGCAGCAACACTGGGGCTTTGCGCTTCTCTAGCCACCAAACGTCACGGTCATTCTCTTTCCGTCTCGTAGACACGAGCTGAGAAATTGCAAACGTCGAGCAATTGCTCAGAGATGAAAAGGGCCAGCACTGGAAGCTGTTGCTAGCCAGCCCCCTTCCTTGGAAGCGCTTTTGTAGGCCTAAGAACACTGGGGCTCTGGGCTTCTCTAGCCACCTCATCTTCTGCTCATCCTCTCGCGCACTCTAAAGAGAGCTCAGGTGAGAAATTGCAAATGTCGAGCAATTGCTCAGAGATGAAAAGTGCCAGCACTGAAAGCTGTTGCTAGCCAGCACCCTTCCTTGGAAGCGCTTTTGTAGGCCTAAGAACACTGGGGCTCTAGGCTTCTCTAGCCACCTCATCTTCTGCTCATCCTCTCGCGCACTCTAAAGAGAGCTCAGGTAAGAAATTGCAAACGTCGAGCAATTGCTCAGAGATGAAAAGTGCCAGCACTGAAAGCTCTTGCTAGCCAGCACCCTTCCTTGGAAGCGCTTTTGTAGGCCTAAGAACACTGGGGCTCTGGGCTTCTCTAGCCACCTCATCTTCTGCTCATCCTCTCGCGCACTCTGAAGAGAGCTCAGGTGAGAAATTGCAAACGTCGAGCAATTGCTCAGAGATGAAAAGTGCCAGCACTGAAAGCTGTTGCTAGCCAGCACCCTTCCTTGGAAGCGCTTTCACAGGCGCTGTAACACTGGGGCTTTGCGCTTCTCTAGCCACCAAACGTCACGGTCACTATCTCTCCGTCTCGTAGACACGAGCTGAGAAATTGCAAACGTCGATCAATTGCTCAGAGATGAAAAGTGCCAGCACTGGAAGCTCTTGCTAGACAGCACCCTTCCTTGGAAGCGCTTTTGTAGGCCTAAGCACACTGGGGCTCTGGGCTTCTTTAGCCACCTCATCTTCTGCTCATCCTCTCGCGCACTCTAAAGAGAGCTCAGGTGAGAAATTGCAAACGTCCAGCAATTGCTCAGAGATGAAAAGTGCCAGCACTGAAAGCTGTTGCTAGCCAGCACCCTTCCTTGGAAGCGCTTTTATAGGCCTAAGAACATTGGGGCTCTGGGCTTCTCTAGCCACCTCATCTTCTGCTCATCCTCTCGCGCACTCTAAAGAGAGCTCAGGTGAGAAATTGCAAACGTCGAGCAATTGCTCAGAGATGAAAAGTGCCAGCACTGAAAGCTCTTGCTAGCCAGCACCCTTCCTTGGAAGCGCTTTTGTAGGCCTAAGAACAGTGGGGCTCTGGGCTTCTTTAGCCACCTCATCTTCTGCTCATCCTCTCGCGCACTCTGAAGAGAGCTCAGGTGAGAAATTGCAAACGTCGAGCAATTGCTCAGAGATGAAAAGTGCCAGCACTGAAAGCTGTTGCTAGCCAGCACCCTTCCTTGGAAGCGCTTTCACAGGCGCAGTAACACTGGGGCTTTGCGCTTCTCTACCCACCAAACGTCACGGTCACTATCTCTCCGTCTCGTAGACACGAGCTGAGAAATTGCAAACGTCGAGCAATTGCTCAGAGATGAAAAGTGCCAGCACTGAAAGCTGTTGCTAGCCAGCACCCTTCCTTGGAAGCGCTTTTGTAGGCCTAAGAAGACTGGGGCTCTGGGCTTCTCTAGCCACCTCATCTTCTGCTCATCCTCTCGCGCACTCTAAAGAGAGCTCAGGTGAGAAATTGCAAACGTCGAGCAATTGCTCAGAGATGAAAAGTGCCAGCACTGAAAGCTCTTGCTAGCCAGCACCCTTCCTTGGAAGTGCTTTTGTAGCCCTAAGAACACTGGGGCTCTGAGCTTCTTTAGCCACCTCATCTTCTGCTCATGCTCTTGCGCACTCTAAAGAGAGCTCAGGTGAGAAATTGCAAACGTTGAGCAATTGCTCAGAGAGGAAAAGTGCCAGCACTGAAAGCTGTTGCTAGCCAGCACCCTTCCTTGGAAGCGCTTTTGTAGGCCTAAGAACACTGGGGCTCTGGGCTTCTCTAGCCACCTCATCTTCTGCTCATCCTCTCGCGCACTCTGAAGAGAGCTCAGGTGAGAAATTGCAAACGTCGAGCAATTGCTCAGAGAGGAAAAGTGCCAGCACTGAAAGCTGTTGCTAGCCAGCACCCTTCCTTGGAAGCGCTTTTGTAGGCCTAAGAACACTGGGGCTCTGGGCTTCTCTAGCCACCTATTCTTCTGCTCATCCTCTCGCGCACTCTAAAGAGAGCTCAGGTGAGAAATTGCAAACGTCAAGCAATTGCTCAGAGATGAAAAGTGCCAGCACTGGAAACTGTTGCTAGCCAGCACCCTTCCTTGGAAGCGCTTTTGTAGGCCTAAGAACACTGGGGCTCTGGGCTTCTCTAGCCACCTCATCTTCTGCTCATCCTCTCGCGCACTCTGAAGAGAGCTCAGGTGAGAAATTGCAAACATCGAGCAATTGCTCAGAGATGAAAAGTGCCAGCACTGAAAGCTGTTGCTAGCCAGCACCCTTCCTTGGAAGCGCTTTTGTAGGCCTAAGAACACTGGGGCTCTGGGCTTCTCTAGCCACCTCATCTTCTGCTCATCCTCTCGCGCACTCTAAAGAGAGCTCAGGTGAGAAATTGCAAACGTCGAGCAATTGCTCAGAGATGAAAAGTGCCAGCACTGAAAGCTGTTGCTAGCCAGCACCCTTCCTTGGAAGCGCTTTTGTAGGCCTAAGAACACTGGGGCTCTGGGCTTCTCTAGCCACCTCATCTTCTGCTCATCCTCTCGCGCACTCTAAAGAGAGCTCAGGGGAGAAATTGCAAACGTCGAGCAATTGCTCAGAGATGAAAAGTGCCAGCACTGAAAGCTGTTGCTAGCCAGCACCCTTCCTTGGAAGCGCTTTCACAGGCGCAGCAACACTGGGGCTCTGCGCTTCTCTACTCACCAAACGTCACGGTCCTTCTCTTTCCGTCTCGTAGACACGAGCTGAGAAATTGCAAACGTCGAGCAATTGCTCAGAGATGAAAAGTGCCAGCACTGGAAGCTGTTGCTAGCCAGCACCCTTCCTTGGAAGCGCTTTCACAGGCGCAGTAACACTGGGGCTTTGCGCTTCTCTACCCACCAAACGTCACGGTCACTATCTCTCCGTCTCGTAGACACGAGCTGAGAAATTGCAAACGTCGAGCAATTGCTCAGAGATGAAAAGTGCCAGCACTGAAAGCTCTTGCTAGCCAGCACCCTTCCTTGGAAGCGCTTTTGTAGGCCTAAGAACACTGGGGCTCTGGGCTTCTCTAGCCATCTCATCTTCTGCTCATCCTCTCGCGCACTCTAAAGAGAGCTCAGGTGAGAAATTGCAAACGTTGAGCAATTGCTCAGAGATGAAAAGTGCCAGCACTGAAAGCTGTTGCTAGCCAGCACCCTTCCTTGGAAGCGCTTTTGTAGGCCTAAGAACACTGGGGCTCTGGGCTTCTCTAGCCACCTCATCTTCTGCTCATCCTCTCGCGCACTCTAAAGAGAGCTCAGGTGAGAAATTGCAAACGTCGAGCAATTGCTCAGAGATGAAAAGTGCCAGCACTGAAAGCTGTTGCTAGCCAGCACCCTTCCTTGGAAGCGCTTTCACAGGCGCAGTAACACTGGGGCTTTGTGCTTCTCTAGCCACCAAACGTCACGGTCCTTCTCTTTCCGTCTCGTAGACAGGAGCTGAGAAATTGCAAACGTCGAGCAATTGCTCAGAGATGAAAAGTGCCAGCACTGAAAGCTGTTGCTAGCCAGCAGCCTTCCTTGGAAGCGCTTTTGTAGGCCTAAGAACACAGGGGCTCTGGGCTTCTCTAGCCACCTCATCTTCTGCTCATCCTCTCGCGCACTCTAAAGAGAGCTCAGGGGAGAAATTGCAAACGTCGAGCAATTGCTCAGAGATGAAAAGTGCCAGCACTGAAAGCTGTTGCTAGCCAGCACCCATCCTTGGAAGCGCTTTCACAGGCGCAGCAACACTGGGGCTTTGCGCTTCTCTAGCCACCAAACGTCACGGTCATTCTCTTTCCGTCTCGTAGACACGAGCTGAGAAATTGCAAACGTCGATCAATTGCTCAGAGATGAAAAGTGCCAGCACTGGAAGCTGTTGCTAGCCAGCAGCCTTCCTTGGAAGCGCTTTTGTAGGCCTAAGAACACTGGGGCTCTGGGCTTCTTTAGCCACCTCATCTTCTGCTCATCCTCTCGCGCACTCTGAAGAGAGCTCAGGTGAGAAATTGCAAACGTCCAGCAATTGCTCAGAGATGAAAAGTGCCAGCACTGAAAGCTGTTGCTAGCCAGCACCCTTCCTTGGAAGCGCTTTCACAGGCGCAGTAACACTGGGGCTTTGCGCTTCTCTACCCACCAAAAGTCACGGTCACTATCTCTCCGTCTCGTAGACACGAGCTGAGAAATTGCAAACGTCGATCAATTGCTCAGAGATGAAAAGTGCCAGCACTGAAAGCTCTTGCTAGCCAGCCCCCTTCCTTGGAAGCGCTTTTGTAGGCCTAAGAACACTGGGGCTCTGGGCTTCTCTAGCCACCTCATCTTCTGCTCATCCTCTCGCGCACTCTAAAGAGAGCTCAGGTGAGAAATTGCAAACGTTGAGCAATTGCTCAGAGAGGAAAAGTGCCAGCACTGAAAGCTGTTGCTAGCCAGCACCCTTCCTTGGAAGCGCTTTTGTAGGCCTAAGAACACTGGGGCTCTGGGCTTCTCTAGCCACCTCATCTTCTGCTCATCCTCTCGCGCACTCTAAAGAGAGCTCAGGTGAGAAATTGCAAACGTTGAGCAATTGCTCAGAGATGAAAAGTGCCAGCACTGAAAGCTGTTGCTAGCCAGCACCCTTCCTTGGAAGCGCTTTTGTAGGCCTAAGAACACTGGGGCTCTGGGCTTCTCTAGCCACCTCATCTTCTGCTCATCCTCTCGCGCACTCTAAAGAGAGCTCAGGTGAGAAATTGCAAACGTCGAGCAATTGCTCAGAGATGAAAAGTGCCAGCACTGAAAGCTGTTGCTAGCCAGCACCCTTCCTTGGAAGCGCTTTCACAGGCGCAGCAACACTGGGGCTTTGCGCTTCTCTACCCACCAAACGTCACGGTCATTCTCTTTCCGTCTCGTAGACACGAGCTGAGAAATTGCAAACGTCGAGCAATTGCTCAGAGATGAAAAGTGCCAGCACTGGAAGCTGTTGCTAGCCAGCACCCTTCCTTGGAAGCGCTTTTGTAGGCCTAAGAAGACTGGGGCTCTGGGCTTCTCTAGCCACCTCATCTTCTGCTCATCCTCTCGCGCACTCTGAAGAGAGCTCAGGTGAGAAATTGCAAACGTCGAGCAATTGCTCAGAGATGAAAAGTGCCAGCACTGAAAGCTGTTGCTAGCCAGCACCCTTCCTTGGAAGCGCTTTCACAGGCGCTGTAACACTGGGGCTTTGCGCTTCTCTACCCACCAAACGTCACTGTCATTCTCTTTCCGTCTCGTAGACACGAGCTGAGAAATTGCAAACGTCGATCAATTGCTCAGAGATGAAAAGTGCCAGCACTGGAAGCTGTTGCTAGCCAGCCCCCTTCCTTGGAAGCGCTTTTGTAGGCCTAAGAACACTGGGGCTCTGGGCTTCTCTAGCCACCTAATCTTCTGCTCATCCTCTCGCGCACTCTAAAGAGAGCTCAGGTGAGAAATTGCAAACGTCGAGCAATTGCTCAGAGATGAAAAGTGCCAGCACTGAAAGCTGTTGCTAGCCAGCACCCTTCCTTGGAAGCGCTTTTGTAGGCCTAAGAACACTGGGGCTCTAGGCTTCTCTAGCCACCTCATCTTCTGCTCATCCTCTCGCGCACTCTAAAGAGAGCTCAGGTAAGAAATTGCAAACGTCGAGCAATTGCTCAGAGATGAAAAGTGCCAGCACTGAAAGCTCTTGCTAGCCAGCACCCTTCCTTGGAAGCGCTTTTGTAGGCCTAAGAACACTGGGGCTCTGGGCTTCTCTAGCCACCTCATCTTCTGCTCATCCTCTCGCGCACTCTGAAGAGAGCTCAGGGGAGAAATTGCAAACGTCCAGCAATTGCTCAGAGATGAAAAGTGCCAGCACTGAAAGCTCTTGCTAGCCAGCACCCTTCCTTGGAAGCGCTTTCACAGGCGCTGTAACACTGGGGCTTTGCGCTTCTCTACCCACCAAACGTCACGGTCACTATCTCTCCGTCTCGTAGACACGAGCTGAGAAATTGCAAACGTCGATCAATTGCTCAGAGATGAAAAGTGCCAGCACTGGAAGCTCTTGCTAGACAGCACCCTTCCTTGGAAGCGCTTTTGTAGGCCTAAGCACACTGGGGCTCTGGGCTTCTTTAGCCACCTCATCTTCTGCTCATCCTCTCGCGCACTCTAAAGAGAGCTCAGGTGAGAAATTGCAAACGTCCAGCAATTGCTCAGAGATGAAAAGTGCCAGCACTGAAAGCTGTTGCTAGCCAGCACCCTTCCTTGGAAGCGCTTTTGTAGGCCTAAGAACATTGGGGCTCTGGGCTTCTCTAGCCACCTCATCTTCTGCTCATCCTCTCGCGCACTCTAAAGAGAGCTCAGGTGAGAAATTGCAAACGTCGAGCAATTGCTCAGAGATGAAAAGTGCCAGCACTGAAAGCTCTTGCTAGCCAGCACCCTTCCTTGGAAGTGCTTTTGTAGACCTAAGAACAGTGGGGCTCTGGGCTTCTTTAGCCACCTCATCTTCTGCTCATCCTCTCGCGCACTCTGAAGAGAGCTCAGGTGAGAAATTGCAAACGTCGAGCAATTGCTCAGAGATGAAAAGTGCCAGCACTGAAAGCTGTTGCTAGCCAGCACCCTTCCTTGGAAGCGCTTTCACAGGCGCAGTAACACTGGGGCTTTGCGCTTCTCTAGCCACCAAACGTCACGGTCACTATCTCTCCGTCTCGTAGACACGAGCTGAGAAATTGCAAACGTCGAGCAATTGCTCAGAGATGAAAAGTGCCAGCACTGAAAGCTGTTGCTAGCCAGCACCCTTCCTTGGAAGCGCTTTTGTAGGCCTAAGGACATTGGGGCTCTGGGCTTCTCTAGCCACCTCATCTTCTGCTCATCCTCTCGCGCACTCTAAAGAGAGCTCAGGTGAGAAATTGCAAACGTCGAGCAATTGCTCAGAGATGAAAAGTGCCAGCACTGAAAGCTCTTGCTAGCCAGCACCCTTCCTTGGAAGTGCTTTTGTAGCCCTAAGAACACTGGGGCTCTGAGCTTCTTTAGCCACCTCATCTTCTGCTCATGCTCTTGCGCACTCTAAAGAGAGCTCAGGTGAGAAATTGCAAACGTTGAGCAATTGCTCAGAGAGGAAAAGTGCCAGCACTGAAAGCTGTTGCTAGCCAGCACCCTTCCTTGGAAGCGCTTTTGTAGGCCTAAGAACACTGGGGCTCTGGGCTTCTCTAGCCACCTCATCTTCTGCTCATCCTCTCGCGCACTGTAAAGAGAGCTCAGGTGAGAAATTGCAAACGTCGAGCAATTGCTCAGAGAGGAAAAGTGCCAGCACTGAAAGCTGTTGCTAGCCAGCACCCTTCCTTGGAAGCGCTTTTGTAGGCCTAAGAACACTGGGGCTCTGGGCTTCTCTAGCCACCTATTCTTCTGCTCATCCTCTCGCGCACTCTAAAGAGAGCTCAGGTGAGAAATTGCAAACGTCAAGCAATTGCTCAGAGATGAAAAGTGCCAGCACTGGAAACTGTTGCTAGCCAGCACCCTTCCTTGGAAGCGCTTTTGTAGGCCTAAGAACACTGGGGCTCTGGGCTTCTCTAGCCACCTCATCTTCTGCTCATCCTCTCGCGCACTCTGAAGAGAGCTCAGGTGAGAAATTGCAAACGTCGAGCAATTGCTCAGAGATGAAAAGTGCCAGCACTGAAAGCTGTTGCTAGCCAGCACCCTTCCTTGGAAGCGCTTTTGTAGGCCTAAGAACACTGGGGCTCTGGGCTTCTCTAGCCACCTCATCTTCTGCTCATCCTCTCGCGCACTCTAAAGAGAGCTCAGGTGAGAAATTGCAAACGTCGAGCAATTGCTCAGAGATGAAAAGTGCCAGCACTGAAAGCTGTTGCTAGCCAGCACCCTTCCTTGGAAGCGCTTTTGTAGGCCTAAGAACACTGGGGCTCTGGGCTTCTCTAGCCACCTCATCTTCTGCTCATCCTCTCGCGCACTCTAAAGAGAGCTCAGGGGAGAAATTGCAAACGTCGAGCAATTGCTCAGAGATGAAAAGTGCCAGCACTGAAAGCTGTTGCTAGCCAGCACCCTTCCTTGGAAGCGCTTTCACAGGCGCAGCAACACTGGGGCTTTGCGCTTCTCTAGCCACCAAACGTCACGGTCATTCTCTTTCCGTCTCGTAGACACGAGCTGAGAAATTGCAAACGTCGATCAATTGCTCAGAGATGAAAAGTGCCAGCACTGGAAGCTGTTGCTAGCCAGCACCCTTCCTTGGAAGCGCTTTTGTAGGCCTAAGAACACTGGGGCTCTGGGCTTCTTTAGCCACCTCATCTTCTGCTCATCCTCTCGCGCACTCTGAAGAGAGCTCAGGTGAGAAATTGCAAACGTCGAGCAATTGCTCAGAGATGAAAAGTGCCAGCACTGAAAGCTGTTGCTAGCCAGCACCCTTCCTTGGAAGCGCTTTCACAGGCGCAGTAACACTGGGGCTTTGCGCTTCTCTACCCACCAAAACTCACGGTCATTATCTCTCCGTCTCGTAGACACGAGCTGAGAAATTGCAAACGTCGATCAATTGCTCAGAGATGAAAAGTGCCAGCACTGAAAGCTCTTGCTAGCCAGCCCCCTTCCTTGGAAGCGCTTTTGTAGGCCTAAGAACACTGGGGCTCTGGGCTTCTCTAGCCACCTCACCTTCTGCTCATCCTCTCGCGCACTCTAAAGAGAGCTCAGGTGAGAAATTGCAAACGTCGAGCAATTGCTCAGAGATGAAAAGTGCCAGCACTGAAAGCTGTTGCTAGCCAGCACCCTTCCTTGGAAGCGCTTTTGTAGGCCTAAGAACACTGGGGCTCTGGGCTTCTCTAGCCACCTCATCTTCTGCTCATCCTCTCGCGCACTCTAAAGAGAGCTCAGGTGAGAAATTGCAAACGTCGAGCAATTGCTCAGAGATGAAAAGTGCCAGCACTGAAAGCTGTTGCTAGCCAGCACCCTTCCTTGGAAGCGCTTTTGTAGGCCTAAGAACACTGGGGCTCTGGGCTTCTCTAGCCACCTCATCTTCTGCTCATCCTCTCGCGCACTCTAAAGAGAGCTCAGGTGAGAAAATGCAAACGTCGAGCAATTGCTCAGAGATGAAAAGTGCCAGCACTGGAAGCTGTTGCTAGCCAGCACCCTTCCTTGGAAGCGCTTTTGTAGCCCTTAGAACACTGGGGCTCTGGGCTTCTCTAGCCACCTCATCTTCTGCTCATCCTCTCGCGCACTCTAAAGAGAGCTCAGGTGAGAAATTGCAAACGTCGATCAATTGCTCAGAGATGAAAAGTGCCAGCACTGAAAGCTCTTGCTAGCCAGCACCCTTCCTTGGAAGCGCTTTCACAGGCTCAGTAACACTGGGGCTTTGCGCTTCTCTAGCCACCAAACGTCACGGTCCTTCTCTTTCCGTCTCGTAGACACGAGCTGAGAAATTGCAAACGTCGAGCAATTGCTCAGAGATGAAAAGTGCCAGCACTGAAAGCTGTTGCTAGCCAGCACCCTTCCTTGGAAGCGCTTTTGTAGGCCTAAGAACAGTGGGGCTCTGGGCTTCTTTAGCCACCTCATCTTCTGCTCATCCTCTCGCGCACTCTAAAGAGAGCTCAGGGGAGAAATTGCAAACGTCGATCAATTGCTCAGAGATGAAAAGTGCCAGCACTGAAAGCTGTTGCTAGCCAGCACCCTTCCTTGGAAGCGCTTTTGTAGGCCTAAGAACACTGGGGCTCCGGGCTTCTCTAGCCACCTCATCTTCTGCTCATCCTCTCGCGCACTCTAAAGAGAGCTCAGGTGAGAAATTGCAAACGTCCAGCAATTGCTCAGAGATGAAAATTGCCAGCACTGAAAGCTGTTGCTAGCCAGCACCCTTCCTTGGAAGCGCTTTCACAGGCGCAGTAACACTGGGGCTTTGCGCTTCTCTAGCCACCAAACGTCACGGTCACTATCTCTCCGTCTCGTAGACACGAGCTGAGAAATTGCAAACGTCGAGCAATTGCTCAGAGATGAAAAGTGCCAGCACTGGAAGCTGTTGCTAGCCAGCACCCTTCCTTGGAAGCGCTTTTGTAGGCCTAAGAACACTGGGGCTCTGGGCTTCTCTAGCCACCTCATCTTCTGCTCATCCTCTCGCGCACTCTGAAGAGAGCTCAGGTGAGAAATTGCAAACGTCGAGCAATTGCTCAGAGATGAAAAGTGCCAGCACTGAAAGCTGTTGCTAGCCAGCACCCTTCCTTGGAAGCGCTTTTGTAGGCCTAAGAACACTGGGGCTCTGGGCTTCTCTAGCCACCTCATCTTCTGCTCATCCTCTCGCGCACTCTAAAGAGAGCTCAGGTGAGAAATTGCAAACGTCGAGCAATTGCTCAGAGATGAAAAGTGCCAGCACTGAAAGCTGTTGCTAGCCAGCACCCTTCCTTGGAAGCGCTTTTGTAGGCCTAAGAACACTGGGGCTCTAGGCTTCTCTAGCCACCTCATCTTCTGCTCATCCTCTCGCGCACTGTAAAGAGAGCTCAGGTGAGAAATTGCAAACGTCGAGCAATTGCTCAGAGATGAAAAGTGCCAGCACTGAAAGCTGTTGCTAGCCAGCACCCTTCCTTGGAAGCGCTTTTGTAGGCCTAAGAACACTGGGGCTCTGGGCTTCTCTAGCCACCTCATCTTCTGCTCATCCTCTCGCGCACTCTGAAGAGAGCTCAGGTGAGAAATTGCAAACGTCGAGCAATTGCTCAGAGATGAAAAGTGCCAGCACTGAAAGCTGTTGCTAGCCAGCACCCTTCCTTGGAAGCGCTTTCACAGGCGCTGTAACACTGGGGCTTTGCGCTTCTCTACCCACCAAACGTCACGGTCACTATCTCTCCGTCTCGTAGACACGAGCTGAGAAATTGCAAACGTCGAGCAATTGCTCAGAGATGAAAAGTGCCAGCACTGGAAGCTGTTGCTAGCCAGCACCCTTCCTTGGAAGCGCTTTTGTAGGCCTAAGCACACTGGGGCTCTGGGCTTCTCTAGCCACCTCATCTTCTGCTCATCCTCTCGCGCACTCTAAAGAGAGCTCAGGTGAGAAATTGCAAACGTCCAGCAATTGCTCAGAGATGAAAAGTGCCAGCACTGAAAGCTGTTGCTAGCCAGCACCCTTCCTTGGAAGCGCTTTCACAGGCGCAGTAACACTGGGGCTTTGCGCTTCTCTAGCCACCAAACGTCACGGTCCTTCTCTTTCCGTCTCGTAGACACGAGCTGAGAAATTGCAAACGTCGAGCAATTGCTCAGAGATGAAAAGTGCCAGCACTGAAAGCTCTTGCTAGCCAGCACCCTTCCTTGGAAGCGCTTTTGTAGGCCTAAGAACACTGGGGCTCTGGGCTTCTCTAGCCACCTCACCTTCTGCTCATCCTCTCGCGCACTCTAAAGAGAGCTCAGGTGAGAAATTGCAAACGTCGAGCAATTGCTCAGAGATGAAAAGTGCCAGCACTGAAAGCTGTTGCTAGCCAGCACCCTTCCTTGGAAGCGCTTTTGTAGGCCTAAGAACACTGGGGCTCTGGGCTTCTCTAGCCACCTCATCTTCTGCTCATCCTCTCGCGCACTCTAAAGAGAGCTCAGGTGAGAAATTGCAAACGTCGAGCAATTGCTCAGAGATGAAAAGTGCCAGCACTGAAAGCTGTTGCTAGCCAGCACCCTTCCTTGGAAGCGCTTTTGTAGGCCTAAGAACACTGGGGCTCTGGGCTTCTCTAGCCACCTCATCTTCTGCTCATCCTCTCGCGCACTCTAAAGAGAGCTCAGGTGAGAAAATGCAAACGTCGAGCAATTGCTCAGAGATGAAAAGTGCCAGCACTGGAAGCTGTTGCTAGCCAGCACCCTTCCTTGGAAGCGCTTTTGTAGCCCTTAGAACACTGGGGCTCTGGGCTTCTCTAGCCACCTCATCTTCTGCTCATCCTCTCGCGCACTCTAAAGAGAGCTCAGGTGAGAAATTGCAAACGTCGATCAATTGCTCAGAGATGAAAAGTGCCAGCACTGAAAGCTCTTGCTAGCCAGCACCCTTCCTTGGAAGCGCTTTCACAGGCTCAGTAACACTGGGGCTTTGCGCTTCTCTAGCCACCAAACGTCACGGTCCTTCTCTTTCCGTCTCGTAGACACGAGCTGAGAAATTGCAAACGTCGAGCAATTGCTCAGAGATGAAAAGTGCCAGCACTGAAAGCTGTTGCTAGCCAGCACCCTTCCTTGGAAGCGCTTTTGTAGGCCTAAGAACAGTGGGGCTCTGGGCTTCTTTAGCCACCTCATCTTCTGCTCATCCTCTCGCGCACTCTAAAGAGAGCTCAGGGGAGAAATTGCAAACGTCGATCAATTGCTCAGAGATGAAAAGTGCCAGCACTGAAAGCTGTTGCTAGCCAGCACCCTTCCTTGGAAGCGCTTTTGTAGGCCTAAGAACACTGGGGCTCCGGGCTTCTCTAGCCACCTCATCTTCTGCTCATCCTCTCGCGCACTCTAAAGAGAGCTCAGGTGAGAAATTGCAAACGTCCAGCAATTGCTCAGAGATGAAAATTGCCAGCACTGAAAGCTGTTGCTAGCCAGCACCCTTCCTTGGAAGCGCTTTCACAGGCGCAGTAACACTGGGGCTTTGCGCTTCTCTAGCCACCAAACGTCACGGTCACTATCTCTCCGTCTCGTAGACACGAGCTGAGAAATTGCAAACGTCGAGCAATTGCTCAGAGATGAAAAGTGCCAGCACTGGAAGCTGTTGCTAGCCAGCACCCTTCCTTGGAAGCGCTTTTGTAGGCCTAAGAACACTGGGGCTCTGGGCTTCTCTAGCCACCTCATCTTCTGCTCATCCTCTCGCGCACTCTGAAGAGAGCTCAGGTGAGAAATTGCAAACGTCGAGCAATTGCTCAGAGATGAAAAGTGCCAGCACTGAAAGCTGTTGCTAGCCAGCACCCTTCCTTGGAAGCGCTTTTGTAGGCCTAAGAACACTGGGGCTCTGGGCTTCTCTAGCCACCTCATCTTCTGCTCATCCTCTCGCGCACTCTAAAGAGAGCTCAGGTGAGAAATTGCAAACGTCGAGCAATTGCTCAGAGATGAAAAGTGCCAGCACTGAAAGCTGTTGCTAGCCAGCACCCTTCCTTGGAAGCGCTTTTGTAGGCCTAAGAACACTGGGGCTCTAGGCTTCTCTAGCCACCTCATCTTCTGCTCATCCTCTCGCGCACTGTAAAGAGAGCTCAGGTGAGAAATTGCAAACGTCGAGCAATTGCTCAGAGATGAAAAGTGCCAGCACTGAAAGCTGTTGCTAGCCAGCACCCTTCCTTGGAAGCGCTTTTGTAGGCCTAAGAACACTGGGGCTCTGGGCTTCTCTAGCCACCTCATCTTCTGCTCATCCTCTCGCGCACTCTGAAGAGAGCTCAGGTGAGAAATTGCAAACGTCGAGCAATTGCTCAGAGATGAAAAGTGCCAGCACTGAAAGCTGTTGCTAGCCAGCACCCTTCCTTGGAAGCGCTTTCACAGGCGCTGTAACACTGGGGCTTTGCGCTTCTCTACCCACCAAACGTCACGGTCACTATCTCTCCGTCTCGTAGACACGAGCTGAGAAATTGCAAACGTCGAGCAATTGCTCAGAGATGAAAAGTGCCAGCACTGGAAGCTGTTGCTAGCCAGCACCCTTCCTTGGAAGCGCTTTTGTAGGCCTAAGCACACTGGGGCTCTGGGCTTCTCTAGCCACCTCATCTTCTGCTCATCCTCTCGCGCACTCTAAAGAGAGCTCAGGTGAGAAATTGCAAACGTCCAGCAATTGCTCAGAGATGAAAAGTGCCAGCACTGAAAGCTGTTGCTAGCCAGCACCCTTCCTTGGAAGCGCTTTCACAGGCGCAGTAACACTGGGGCTTTGCGCTTCTCTAGCCACCAAACGTCACGGTCCTTCTCTTTCCGTCTCGTAGACACGAGCTGAGAAATTGCAAACGTCGAGCAATTGCTCAGAGATGAAAAGTGCCAGCACTGAAAGCTCTTGCTAGCCAGCACCCTTCCTTGGAAGCGCTTTTGTAGGCCTAAGAACACTGGGGCTCTGGGCTTCTTTAGCCACCTCATCTTCTGCTCATCCTCTCGCGCACTCTAAAGAGAGCTCAGGTGAGAAATTGCAAACGTCGATCAATTGCTCAGAGATGAAAATTGCCAGCACTGAAAGCTGTTGCTAGCCAGCACCCTTCCTTGGAAGTGCTTTTGTAGCCCTAAGAACACTGGGGCTCTGGGCTTCTCTAGCCACCTCATCTTCTGCTCATCCTCTCGCGCACTCTGAAGAGAGCTCAGGGGAGAAATTGCAAACGTCGAGCAATTGCTCAGAGATGAAAAGTGCCAGCACTGGAAGCTGTTGCTAGCCAGCACCCTTCCTTGGAAGCGCTTTCACAGGCGCAGTAACACTGGGGCTTTGCGCTTCTCTACCCACCAAAAGTCACGGTCACTATCTCTCCGTCTCGTAGACACGAGCTGAGAAATTGCAAACGTCGAGCAATTGCTCAGAGATGAAAAGTGCCAGCACTGAAAGCTGTTGCTAGCCAGCACCCTTCCTTGGAAGCGCTTTTGTAGGCCTAAGGACACTGGGGCTCTGGGCTTCTCTAGCCACCTCATCTTCTGCTCATCCTCTCGCGCACTCTAAAGAGAGCTCAGGTGAGAAATTGCAAACGTTGAGCAATTGCTCAGAGATGAAAAGTGCCAGCACTGAAAGCTCTTGCTAGCCAGCACCCTTCCTTGGAAGTGCTTTTGTAGCCCTAAGAACACTGGGGCTCTGAGCTTCTTTAGCCACCTCATCTTCTGCTCATGCTCTTGCGCACTCTAAAGAGAGCTCAGGTGAGAAATTGCAAACGTTGAGCAATTGCTCAGAGAGGAAAAGTGCCAGCACTGAAAGCTGTTGCTAGCCAGCACCCTTCCTTGGAAGCGCTTTTGTAGGCCTAAGAACACTGGGGCTCTGGGCTTCTCTAGCCACCTCATCTTCTGCTCATCCTCTCGCGCACTCTGAAGAGAGCTCAGGGGAGAAATTGCAAACGTCGAGCAATTGCTCAGAGAGGAAAAGTGCCAGCACTGAAAGCTGTTGCTAGCCAGCACCCTTCCTTGGAAGCGCTTTTGTAGGCCTAAGAACACTGGGGCTCTGGGCTTCTCTAGCCACCTATTCTTCTGCTCATCCTCTCGCGCACTCTAAAGAGAGCTCAGGTGAGAAATTGCAAACGTCAAGCAATTGCTCAGAGATGAAAAGTGCCAGCACTGGAAACTGTTGCTAGCCAGCACCCTTCCTTGGAAGCGCTTTTGTAGGCCTAAGAACACTGGGGCTCTGGGCTTCTCTAGCCACCTAATCTTCTGCTCATCCTCTCGCGCACTCTAAAGAGAGCTCAGGTGAGAAATTGCAAACGTCGAGCAATTGCTCAGAGATGAAAAGTGCCAGCACTGAAAGCTGTTGCTAGCCAGCACCCTTCCTTGGAAGCGCTTTTGTAGGCCTAAGAACACTGGGGCTCTGGGCTTCTCTAGCCACCTCATCTTCTGCTCATCCTCTCGCGCACTCTAAAGAGAGCTCAGGGGAGAAATTGCAAACGTCGAGCAATTGCTCAGAGATGAAAAGTGCCAGCACTGAAAGCTGTTGCTAGCCAGCACCCTTCCTTGGAAGCGCTTTTGTAGGCCTAAGAACACTGGGGCTCTGGGCTTCTTTAGCCACCTAATCTTCTGCTCATCCTCTCGCGCACTCTAAAGAGAGCTCAGGGGAGAAATTGCAAACGTCGATCAATTGCTCAGAGATTAAAATTGCCAGCACTGAAAGCTGTTGCTAGCCAGCACCCTTCCTTGGAAGCGCTTTCACAGGCGCTGTAACACTGGGGCTTTGCGCTTCTATACGCACCAAACGTCACTGTCATTCTCTTTCCGTCTCATAGACACGAGCTGAGAAATTGCAAACGTCGATCAATTGCTCAGAGATGAAAAGTGCCAGCACTGGAAGCTGTTGCTAGCCAGCACCCTTCCTTGGAAGCGCTTTTGTAGGCCTAAGAACACTGGGGCTCTGGGCTTCTCTAGCCACCTCATCTTCTGCTCATCCTCTCGCGCACTCTAAAGAGAGCTCAGGTGAGAAATTGCAAACGTCGAGCAATTGCTCAGAGATGAAAAGTGCCAGCACTGAAAGCTGTTGCTAGCCAGCACCCTTCCTTGGAAGTGCTTTTGTAGGCCTAAGAACACTGGGGCTCTGGGCTTCTCTAGCCACCTCATCTTCTGCTCATCCTCTCGCGCACTCTGAAGAGAGCTCAGGGGAGAAATTGCAAACGTCGAGCAATTGCTCAGAGATGAAAAGTGCCAGCACTGAAAGCTGTTGCTAGCCAGCACCCTTCCTTGGAAGCGCTTTCACAGGCGCTCTAACACTGGGGCTTTGCGCTTCTCTACCCACCAAACGTCACGGTCACTATCTCTCCGTCTCGTAGACACGAGCTGAGAAATTGCAAACGTCGATCAATTGCTCAGAGATGAAAAGTGCCAGCACTGGAAGCTCTTGCTAGCCAGCACCCTTCCTTGGAAGCGCTTTCACAGGCGCTGTAACACTGGGGCTTTGCGCTTCTCTAGCCACCAAACGTCACGGTCCTTCTCTTTCCGTCTCGTAGACACGAGCTGAGAAATTGCAAACGTTGAGCAATTGCTCAGAGATGAAAAGTGCCAGCACTGAAAGCTGTTGCTAGCCAGCACCCTTCCTTGGAAGCGCTTTTGTAGGCCTAAGAACACTGGGGCTCTGGGCTTCTTTAGCCACCTCATCTTCTGCTCATCCTCTCGCGCACTCTAAAGAGAGCTCAGGGGAGAAATTGCAAACGTCGATCAATTGCTCAGAGATGAAAAGTGCCAGCACTGAAAGCTGTTGCTAGCCAGCACCCTTCCTTGGAAGCGCTTTTGTAGGCCTAAGAACAGTGGGGCTCTGGGCTTCTCTAGCCACCTCATCTTCTGCTCATCCTCTCGCGCACTCTAAAGAGAGCTCAGGTGAGAAATTGCAAACGTTGAGCAATTGCTCAGAGATGAAAAGTGCCAGCACTGAAAGCTGTTGCTAGCCAGCACCCTTCCTTGGAAGCGCTTTTGTAGGCCTAAGAACACTGGGGCTCTGGGCTTCTCTAGCCACCTCATCTTCTGCTCATCCTCTCGCGCACTCTAAAGAGAGCTCAGGGGAGAAATTGCAAACGTCGAGCAATTGCTCAGAGATGAAAAGTGCCAGCACCGAAAGCTGTTGCTAGCCAGCACCCTTCCTTGGAAGCGCTTTCACAGGCGCAGCAACACTGGGGCTTTGCGCTTCTCTAGCCACCAAACGTCACGGTCCTTCTCTTTCCGTCTCGTAGACACGAGCTGAGAAATTGCAAACGTCGAGCAATTGCTCAGAGATGAAAAGTGCCAGCACTGGAAGCTGTTGCTAGCCAGCACCCTTCCTTGGAAGCGCTTTCACAGGCGCAGTAACACTGGGGCTTTGCGCTTCTCTAGCCACCAAACGTCACGGTCCTTCTCTTTCCGTCTCGTAGACACGAGCTGAGAAATTGCAAACGTCGAGCAATTGCTCAGAGATGAAAAGTGCCAGCACTGAAAGCTGTTGCTAGCCAGCCCCCTTCCTTGGAAGCGCTTTTGTAGGCCTAAGCACACTGGGGCTCTGGGCTTCTTTAGCCACCTCATCTTCTGCTCATCCTCTCGCGCACTCTAAAGAGAGCTCAGGGGAGAAATTGCAAACGTCGATCAATTGCTCAGAGATGAAAAGTGCCAGCACTGAAAGCTGTTGCTAGCCAGCACCCTTCCTTGGAAGCGCTTTTGTAGGCCTAAGAAGACTGGGGCTCTGGGCTTCTCTAGCCACCTCATCTTCTGCTCATCCTCTCGTGCACTCTAAAGAGAGCTCAGGTGAGAAATTGCAAACGTCCAGCAATTGCTCAGAGATGAAAAGTGCCAGCACTGAAAGCTGTTGCTAGCCAGCACCCTTCCTTGGAAGCGCTTTCACAGGCGCAGTAACACTGGGGCTTTGCGCTTCTCTACCCACCAAAAGTCACGGTCACTATCTCTCCGTCTCGTAGACACGAGCTGAGAAATTGCAAACGTCGAGCAATTGCTCAGAGATGAAAAGTGCCAGCACTGAAAGCTGTTGCTAGCCAGCACCCTTCCTTGGAAGCGCTTTTGTAGGCCTAAGAACACTGGGGCTCTGGGCTTCTCTAGCCACCTCATCTTCTGCTCATCCTCTCGCGCACTCTAAAGAGAGCTCAGGTGAGAAATTGCAAACGTCGAGCAATTGCTCAGAGATGAAAAGTGCCAGCACTGAAAGCTCTTGCTAGCCAGCACCCTTCCTTGGAAGTGCTTTTGTAGCCCTAAGAACACTGGGGCTCTGAGCTTCTTTAGCCACCTCATCTTCTGCTCATGCTCTTGCGCACTCTAAAGAGAGCTCAGGTGAGAAATTGCAAACGTTGAGCAATTGCTCAGAGAGGAAAAGTGCCAGCACTGAAAGCTGTTGCTAGCCAGCACCCTTCCTTGGAAGCGCTTTTGTAGGCCTAAGAACACTGGGGCTCTGGGCTTCTCTAGCCACCTCATCTTCTGCTCATCCTCTCGCGCACTCTGAAGAGAGCTCAGGGGAGAAATTGCAAACGTCGAGCAATTGCTCAGAGAGGAAAAGTGCCAGCACTGAAAGCTGTTGCTAGCCAGCACCCTTCCTTGGAAGCGCTTTTGTAGGCCTAAGAACACTGGGGCTCTGGGCTTCTCTAGCCACCTATTCTTCTGCTCATCCTCTCGCGCACTCTAAAGAGAGCTCAGGTGAGAAATTGCAAACGTCAAGCAATTGCTCAGAGATGAAAAGTGCCAGCACTGAAAGCTGTTGCTAGCCAGCACCCTTCCTTGGAAGCGCTTTTGTAGGCCTAAGAACACTGGGGCTCTGGGCTTCTCTAGCCACCTAATCTTCTGCTCATCCTCTCGCGCACTCTAAAGAGAGCTCAGGTGAGAAATTGCAAACGTCGAGCAATTGCTCAGAGATGAAAAGTGCCAGCACTGAAAGCTGTTGCTAGCCAGCACCCTTCCTTGGAAGCGCTTTTGTAGGCCTAAGAACACTGGGGCTCTGGGCTTCTCTAGCCACCTCATCTTCTGCTCATCCTCTCGCGCACTCTAAAGAGAGCTCAGGTGAGAAATTGCAAACGTCGAGCAATTGCTCAGAGATGAAAAGTGCCAGCACTGAAAGCTGTTGCTAGCCAGCACCCTTCCTTGGAAGCGCTTTTGTAGGCCTAAGAACACTGGGGCTCTGGGCTTCTTTAGCCACCTAATCTTCTGCTCATCCTCTCGCGCACTCTAAAGAGAGCTCAGGGGAGAAATTGCAAACGTCGATCAATTGCTCAGAGATTAAAATTGCCAGCACTGAAAGCTGTTGCTAGCCAGCACCCTTCCTTGGAAGCGCTTTCACAGGCGCTGTAACACTGGGGCTTTGCGCTTCTATACGCACCAAACGTCACTGTCATTCTCTTTCCGTCTCATAGACACGAGCTGAGAAATTGCAAACGTCGATCAATTGCTCAGAGATGAAAAGTGCCAGCACTGGAAGCTGTTGCTAGCCAGCACCCTTCCTTGGAAGCGCTTTTGTAGGCCTAAGAACAGTGGGGCTCTGGGCTTCTCTAGACACCTCATCTTCTGCTCATCCTCTCGCGCACTCTAAAGAGAGCTCAGGTGAGAAATTGCAAACGTCGAGCAATTGCTCAGAGATGAAAAGTGCCAGCACTGAAAGCTGTTGCTAGCCAGCACCCTTCCTTGGAAGCGCTTTTGTAGGCCTTAGAACACTGGGGCTCTGGGCTTCTCTAGCCACCTCATCTTCTGCTCATCCTCTCGCGCACTCTGAAGAGAGCTCAGGGGAGAAATTGCAAACGTCGAGCAATTGCTCAGAGATGAAAAGTGCCAGCACTGAAAGCTGTTGCTAGCCAGCACCCTTCCTTGGAAGCGCTTTCACAGGCGCTCTAACACTGGGGCTTTGCGCTTCTCTACCCACCAAACGTCACGGTCACTATCTCTCCGTCTCGTAGACACGAGCTGAGAAATTGCAAACGTCGATCAATTGCTCAGAGATGAAAAGTGCCAGCACTGGAAGCTCTTGCTAGCCAGCACCCTTCCTTGGAAGCGCTTTCACAGGCGCAGTAACACTGGGGCTTTGCGCTTCTCTAGCCACCAAACGTCACGGTCCTTCTCTTTCCATCTCGTAGACACGAGCTGAGAAATTGCAAACGTTGAGCAATTGCTCAGAGATGAAAAGTGCCAGCACTGAAAGCTGTTGCTAGCCAGCACCCTTCCTTGGAAGCGCTTTTGTAGGCCTAAGAACACTGGGGCTCTGGGCTTCTCTAGCCACCTCATCTTCTGCTCATCCTCTCGCGCACTCTAAAGAGAGCTCAGGGGAGAAATTGCAAACGTCGATCAATTGCTCAGAGATGAAAAGTGCCAGCACTGAAAGCTGTTGCTAGCCAGCACCCTTCCTTGGAAGCGCTTTTGTAGGCCTAAGAACAGTGGGGCTCTGGGCTTCTCTAGCCACCTCATCTTCTGCTCATCCTCTCGCGCACTCTAAAGAGAGCTCAGGTGAGAAATTGCAAACGTTGAGCAATTGCTCAGAGATGAAAAGTGCCAGCACTGAAAGCTGTTGCTAGCCAGCACCCTTCCTTGGAAGCGCTTTTGTAGGCCTAAGAACACTGGGGCTCTGGGCTTCTCTAGCCACCTCATCTTCTGCTCATCCTCTCGCGCACTCTAAAGAGAGCTCAGGGGAGAAATTGCAAACGTCGAGCAATTGCTCAGAGATGAAAAGTGCCAGCACCGAAAGCTGTTGCTAGCCAGCACCCTTCCTTGGAAGCGCTTTCACAGGCGCAGCAACACTGGGGCTTTGCGCTTCTCAACCCACCAAACGTCACGGTCCTTCTCTTTCCGTCTCGTAGACACGAGCTGAGAAATTGCAAACGTCGAGCAATTGCTCAGAGATGAAAAGTGCCAGCACTGGAAGCTGTTGCTAGCCAGCACCCTTCCTTGGAAGCGCTTTCACAGGCGCAGTAACACTGGGGCTTTGCGCTTCTCTAGCCACCAAACGTCACGGTCCTTCTCTTTCCGTCTCGTAGACACGAGCTGAGAAATTGCAAACGTCGAGCAATTGCTCAGAGATGAAAAGTGCCAGCACTGAAAGCTGTTGCTAGCCAGCACCCTTCCTTGGAAGCGCTTTTGTAGGCCTAAGCACACTGGGGCTCTGGGCTTCTTTAGCCACCTCATCTTCTGCTCATCCTCTCGCGCACTCTAAAGAGAGCTCAGGGGAGAAATTGCAAACGTCGATCAATTGCTCAGAGATGAAAAGTGCCAGCACTGAAAGCTGTTGCTAGCCAGCACCCTTCCTTGGAAGCGCTTTTGTAGGCCTAAGAACACTGGGGCTCTGGGCTTCTCTAGCCACCTCATCTTCTGCTCATCCTCTCGTGCACTCTAAAGAGAGCTCAGGTGAGAAATTGCAAACGTCCAGCAATTGCTCAGAGATGAAAAGTGCCAGCACTGAAAGCTGTTGCTAGCCAGCACCCTTCCTTGGAAGCGCTTTCACAGGCGCAGTAACACTGGGGCTTTGCGCTTCTCTACCCACCAAAAGTCACGGTCACTATCTCTCCGTCTCGTAGACACGAGCTGAGAAATTGCAAACGTCGAGCAATTGCTCAGAGATGAAAAGTGCCAGCACTGAAAGCTGTTGCTAGCCAGCACCCTTCCTTGGAAGCGCTTTTGTAGGCCTAAGAACACTGGGGCTCTGGGCTTCTTTAGCCACCTCATCTTCTGCTCATCCTCTCGCGCACTCTGAAGAGAGCTCAGGGGAGAAATTGCAAACGTCGAGCAATTGCTCAGAGATGAAAAGTGCCAGCACTGAAAGCTGTTGCTAGCCAGCACCCTTCCTTGGAAGCGCTTTCACAGGCGCAGCAACACTGGGGCTTTGCGCTTCTCTAGCCACCAAACGTCACGGTCACTATCTCTCCGTCTCGTAGACACGAGCTGAGAAATTGCAAACGTCGAGCAATTGCTCAGAGATGAAAAGTGCCAGCACTGAAAGCTGTTGCTAGCCAGCACCCTTCCTTGGAAGCGCTTTTGTAGGCCTAAGAACACTGGGGCTCTGGGCTTCTCTAGCCACCTCATCTTCTGCTCATCCTCTCGCGCAGTCTAAAGAGAGCTCAGGTGAGAAATTGCAAACGTTGAGCAATTGCTCAGAGATGAAAAGTGCCAGCACTGAAAGCTGTTGCTAGCCAGCACCCTTCCTTGGAAGCGCTTTTGTAGGCCTAAGAACACTGGGGCTCTGGGCTTCTCTAGCCACCTCATCTTCTGCTCATCCTCTCGCGCACTCTAAAGAGAGCTCAGGTGAGAAATTGCAAACGTTGAGCAATTGCTCAGAGATGAAAAGTGCCAGCACTGAAAGCTGTTGCTAGCCAGCACCCTTCCTTGGAAGCGCTTTTGTAGGCCTAAGAAGACTGGGGCTCTGGGCTTCTCTAGCCACCTCATCTTCTGCTCATCCTCTCGCGCACTCTAAAGAGAGCTCAGGGGAGAAATTGCAAACGTCGAGCAATTGCTCAGAGAGGAAAAGTGCCAGCACTGAAAGCTGTTGCTAGCCAGCACCCTTCCTTGGAAGCGCTTTCACAGGCGCAGCAACACTGGGGCTTTGCGCTTCTATACGCACCAAACGTCACTGTCATTCTCTTTCCGTCTCATAGACACGAGCTGAGAAATTGCAAACGTCGATCAATTGCTCAGAGATGAAAAGTGCCAGCACTGGAAGCTGTTGCTAGCCAGCACCCTTCCTTGGAAGCGCTTTTGTAGGCCTAAGAACACTGGGGCTCTGGGCTTCTCTAGCCACCTCATCTTCTGCTCATCCTCTCGCGCACTCTAAAGAGAGCTCAGGTGAGAAATTGCAAACGTCGAGCAATTGCTCAGAGATGAAAAGTGCCAGCACTGAAAGCTGTTGCTAGCCAGCACCCTTCCTTGGAAGCGCTTTCACAGGTGCAGCAACACTGGGGCTTTGCGCTTCTCTAGCCACCAAACGTCACGGTCCTTCTCTTTCCGTCTCGTAGACACGAGCTGAGAAATTGCAAACGTCGAGCAATTGCTCAGAGATGAAAAGTGCCAGCACTGAAAGCTGTTGCTAGCCAGCACCCTTCCTTGGAAGCGCTTTTGTAGGCCTAAGAACACTGGGGCTCTGAGCTTCTCTAGCCACCTCATCTTCTGCTCATCCTCTCGCGCACTCTAAAGAGAGCTCAGGGGAGAAATTCCAAACGTTGAGCAATTGCTCAGAGATGAAAAGTGCCAGCACTGAAAGCTCTTGCTAGCCAGCACCCTTCCTTGGAAGCGCTTTTGTAGGCCTAAGAACACTGGGGCTCTGGGCTTCTCTAGCCACCTCATCTTCTGCTCATGCTCTTGCGCACTCTAAAGAGAGCTCAGGTGAGAAATTGCAAACGTCGAGCAATTGCTCAGAGATGAAAAGTGCCAGCACTGAAAGCTGTTGCTAGCCAGCACCCTTCCTTGGAAGCGCTTTTGTTGGCCTAAGAAGACTGGGGCTCTGGGCTTCTTTAGCCACCTAATCTTCTGCTCATCCTCTCGCGCACTCTAAAGAGAGCTCAGGGGAGAAATTGCAAACGTCGATCAATTGCTCAGAGATGAAAATTGCCAGCACTGAAAGCTGTTGCTAGCCAGCACCCTTCCTTGGAAGCGCTTTCACAGGCGCTGTAACACTGGGGCTTTGCGCTTCTATACGCACCAAACGTCACTGTCCTTCTCTTTCCGTCTCGTAGACACGAGCTGACAAATTGCAAACGTCGATCAATTGCTCAGAGATGAAAAGTGCCAGCACTGGAAGCTGTTGCTAGCCAGCACCCTTCCTTGGAAGCGCTTTTGTAGCCCTAAGAACACTGGGGCTCTGGGCTTCTCTAGCCACCTCATCTTCTGCTCATCCTCTCGCGCACTCTAAAGAGAGCTCAGGGGAGAAATTGCAAACGTCGAGCAATTGCTCAGAGATGAAAAGTGCCAGCACTGAAAGCTGTTGCTAGCCAGCACCCTTCCTTGGAAGCGCTTTCACAGGCGCAGCAACACTGGGGCTTTGCGCTTCTCTAGCCACCAAACGTCACGGTCACTATCTCTCCGTCTCCTAGACACGAGCTGAGAAATTGCAAACGTCGATCAATTGCTCAGAGATGAAAAGTGCCAGCACTGAAAGCTCTTGCTAGCCAGCACCCTTCCTTGGAAGCGCTTTTGTAGGCCTAAGAACACTGGGGCTCTGGGCTTCTCTAGCCACCTCATCTTCTGCTCATCCTCTCGCGCAGTCTAAAGAGAGCTCAGGTGAGAAATTGCAAACGTTGAGCAATTGCTCAGAGATGAAAAGTGCCAGCACTAAAAGCTGTTGCTAGCCAGCACCCTTCCTTGGAAGCGCTTTTGTAGGCCTAAGAAGACTGGGGCTCTGGGCTTCTCTAGCCACCTCATCTTCTGCTCATCCTCTCGCGCACTCTAAAGAGAGCTCAGGGGAGAAATTGCAAACGTCGAGCAATTGCTCAGAGAGGAAAAGTGCCAGCACTGAAAGCTGTTGCTAGCCAGCACCCTTCCTTGGAAGCGCTTTCACAGGCGCAGCAACACTGGGGCTTTGCGCTTCTATACGCACCAAACGTCACTGTCATTCTCTTTCCGTCTCATAGACACGAGCTGAGAAATTGCAAACGTCGATCAATTGCTCAGAGATGAAAAGTGCCAGCACTGGAAGCTGTTGCTAGCCAGCACCCTTCCTTGGAAGCGCTTTTGTAGGCCTAAGAACAGTGGGGCTCTGGGCTTCTCTAGCCACCTCATCTTCTGCTCATCCTCTCGCGCACTCTAAAGAGAGCTCAGGTGAGAAATTGCAAACGTCGAGCAATTGCTCAGAGATGAAAAGTGCCAGCACTGAAAGCTGTTGCTAGCCAGCACCCTTCCTTGGAAGCGCTTTCACAGGCGCAGCAACACTGGGGCTTTGCGCTTCTCTAGCCACCAAACGTCACGGTCCTTCTCTTTCCGTCTCGTAGACACGAGCTGAGAAATTGCAAACGTCGAGCAATTGCTCAGAGATGAAAAGTGCCAGCACTGAAAGCTGTTGCTAGCCAGCACCCTTCCTTGGAAGCGCTTTTGTAGGCCTAAGAACACTGGGGCTCTGAGCTTCTCTAGCCACCTCATCTTCTGCTCATCCTCTCGCGCAGTCTAAAGAGAGCTCAGGTGAGAAATTCCAAACGTTGAGCAATTGCTCAGAGATGAAAAGTGCCAGCACTGAAAGCTGTTGCTAGCCAGCACCCTTCCTTGGAAGCGCTTTTGTAGGCCTAAGAACACTGGGGCTCTGGGCTTCTCTAGCCACCTCATCTTCTGCTCATGCTCTTGCGCACTCTAAAGAGAGCTCAGGTGAGAAATTGCAAACGTCGAGCAATTGCTCAGAGATGAAAAGTGCCAGCACTGAAAGCTGTTGCTAGCCAGCACCCTTCCTTGGAAGCGCTTTTGTAGGCCTAAGAACACTGGGGCTCTGGGCTTCTTTAGCCACCTAATCTTCTGCTCATCCTCTCGCGCACTCTAAAGAGAGCTCAGGGGAGAAATTGCAAACGTCGATCAATTGCTCAGAGATGAAAATTGCCAGCACTGAAAGCTGTTGCTAGCCAGCACCCTTCCTTGGAAGCGCTTTCACAGGCGCTGTAACACTGGGGCTTTGCGCTTCTATACGCACCAAACGTCACTGTCATTCTCTTTCCGTCTCGTAGACACGAGCTGACAAATTGCAAACGTCGAGCAATTGCTCAGAGATGAAAAGTGCCAGCACTGGAAGCTGTTGCTAGCCAGCACCCTTCCTTGGAAGCGCTTTTGTAGCCCTAAGAACACTGGGGCTCTGGGCTTCTCTAGCCACCTCATCTTCTGCTCATCCTCTCGCGCACTCTAAAGAGAGCTCAGGGGAGAAATTGCAAACGTCGAGCAATTGCTCAGAGATGAAAAGTGCCAGCACTGAAAGCTGTTGCTAGCCAGCACCCTTCCTTGGAAGCGCTTTCACAGGCGCAGCAACACTGGGGCTTTGCGCTTCTCTAGCCACCAAACGTCACGGTCCTTCTCTTTCCGTCTCGTAGACACGAGCTGAGAAATTGCAAACGTCGAGCAATTGCTCAGAGATGAAAAGTGCCAGCACTGGAAGCTGTTGCTAGCCAGCACCCTTCCTTGGAAGCGCTTTTGTAGGCCTAAGAACACTGGGGCTCTGGGCTTCTCTAGCCACCTCATCTTCTGCTCATCCTCTCGCGCACTCTGAAGAGAGCTCAGGTGAGAAATTGCAAATGTCGAGCAATTGCTCAGAGATGAAAAGTGCCAGCACTGGAAGCTGTTGCTAGCCAGCACCCTTCCTTGGAAGTGCTTTTGTAGCCCTAAGAACACTGGGGCTCTGGGCTTCTTTAGCCACCTCATCTTCTGCTCATCCTCTCGCGCACTCTGAAGAGAGCTCAGGGGAGAAATTGCAAACGTCGAGCAATTGCTCAGAGATGAAAAGTGCCAGCACTGAAAGCTGTTGCTAGCCAGCACCCTTCCTTGGAAGCGCTTTCACAGGCGCTGTAACACTGGGGCTTTGCGCTTCTCTAGCCACCAAACGTCACGGTCACTATCTCTCCGTCTCGTAGACACGAGCTGAGAAATTGCAAACGTCGATCAATTGCTCAGAGATGAAAAGTGCCAGCACTGGAAGCTCTTGCTAGACAGCACCCTTCCTTGGAAGCGCTTTTGTAGGCCTAAGAACACTGGGGCTCTGGGCTTCTCTAGCCACCTAATCTTCTGCTCATCCTCTCGCGTAATCTAAAGAGAGCTCAGGTGAGAAATTGCAAACGTCGAGCAATTGCTCAGAGATGAAAAGTGCCAGCACTGAAAGCTGTTGCTAGCCAGCACCCTTCCTTGGAAGCGCTTTTGTAGGCCTAAGAACACTGGGGCTCTGGGCTTCTCTAGCCACCTCATCTTCTGCTCATCCTCTCGCGCACTCTAAAGAGAGCTCAGGTGAGAAATTGCAAACGTCGAGCAATTGCTCAGAGATGAAAAGTGCCAGCACTGAAAGCTCTTGCTAGCCAGCACCCTTCCTTGGAAGCGCTTTTGTAGGCCTAAGAACACTGGGGCTCTGGGCTTCTCTAGCCACCTCATCTTCTGCTCATCCTCTCGCGCACTCTAAAGAGAGCTCAGGTGAGAAATTGAAAACGTCAAGCAATTGCTCAGAGATGAAAAGTGCCAGCACTGGAAGCTGTTGCTAGCCAGCACCCTTCCTTGGAAGCGCTTTTGTAGCCCTTAGAACACTGGGGCTCTGGGCTTCTCTAGCCACCTAATCTTCTGCTCATCCTCTCGCGCACTCTAAAGAGAGCTCAGGTGAGAAATTGCAAACGTCGAGCAATTGCTCAGAGATGAAAAGTGCCAGCACTGAAAGCTCTTGCTAGCCAGCACCCTTCCTTGGAAGCGCTTTCACAGGCGCAGTAACACTGGGGCTTTGCGCTTCTCTAGCCACCAAACGTCACGGTCCTTCTCTTTCCGTCTCGTAGACACGAGCTGAGAAATTGCAAACGTCGAGCAATTGCTCAGAGATGAAAAGTGCCAGCACTGAAAGCTGTTGCTAGCCAGCACCCTTCCTTGGAAGCGCTTTTGTAGGCCTAAGAACACTGGGGCTCTGGGCTTCTCTAGCCACCTAATCTTCTGCTCATCCTCTCGCGCAGTCTAAAGAGAGCTCAGGGGAGAAATTGCAAACGTCGAGCAATTGCTCAGAGATGAAAAGTGCCAGCACTGAAAGCTGTTGCTAGCCAGCACCCTTCCTTGGAAGCGCTTTTGTAGGCCTAAGAACACTGGGGCTCTGGGCTTCTCTAGCCACCTAATCTTCTGCTCATCCTCTCGCGCACTCTAAAGAGAGCTCAGGGGAGAAATTGCAAACGTCGATCAATTGCTCAGAGATGAAAAGTGCCAGCACTGAAAGCTCTTGCTAGCCAGCACCCTTCCTTGGAAGCGCTTTTGTAGGCCTAAGAACACTGGGGCTCTGGGCTTCTCTAGCCACCTCATCTTCTGCTCATCCTCTCGCGCACTCTAAAGAGAGCTCAGGGGAGAAATTGCAAACGTCGAGCAATTGCTCAGAGATGAAAAGTGCCAGCACTGAAAGCTGTTGCTAGCCAGCACCCTTCCTTGGAAGCGCTTTTGTAGGCCTAAGAACACTGGGGCTCTGGGCTTCTCTAGCCACCTCATCTTCTGCTCATCCTCTCGTGCACTCTAAAGAGAGCTCAGGTGAGAAATTGCAAACGTCGAGCAATTGCTCAGAGATGAAAAGTGCCAGCACTGAAAGCTGTTGCTAGCCAGCACCCTTCCTTGGAAGCGCTTTCACAGGCGCAGTAAAACTGGGGCTTTGCGCTTCTCTACCCACCAAAAGTCACGGTCACTATCTCTCCGTCTCGTAGACACGAGCTGAGAAATTGCAAACGTCGAGCAATTGCTCAGAGATGAAAAGTGCCAGCACTGAAAGCTCTTGCTAGCCAGCACCCTTCCTTGGAAGCGCTTTTGTAGGCCTAAGAACACTGGGGCTCTGGGCTTCTTTAGCCACCTCATCTTCTGCTCATCCTCTCGCGCACTCTGAAGAGAGCTCAGGGGAGAAATTGCAAACGTCGAGCAATTGCTCAGAGATGAAAAGTGCCAGCACTGAAAGCTGTTGCTAGCCAGCACCCTTCCTTGGAAGCGCTTTCACAGGCGCTGTAACACTGGGGCTTTGCGCTTCTCTAGCCACCAAACGTCACGGTGACTATCTCTCCGTCTTGTAGACACGAGCTGAGAAATTGCAAACGTCGATCAATTGCTCAGAGATGAAAAGTGCCAGCACTGAAAGCTGTTGCTAGCCAGCACCCTTCCTTGGAAGCGCTTTTGTAGGCCTAAGAACACTGGGGCTCTGGGCTTCTCTAGCCACCTAATCTTCTGCTCATCCTCTCGCGCACTCTAAAGAGAGCTCAGGTGAGAAATTGCAAACGTCCAGCAATTGCTCAGAGATGAAAAGTGCCAGCACTGAAAGCTGTTGCTAGCCAGCACCCTTCCTTGGAAGCGCTTTTGTAGCCCTTAGAACACTGGGGCTCTGGGCTTCTCTAGCCACCTCATCTTCTGCTCATCCTCTCGCGCACTCTGAAGAGAGCTCAGGTGAGAAATTGCAAACGTTGAGCAATTGCTCCGAGATGAAAAGTGCCAGCACTGAAAGCTGTTGCTAGCCAGCACCCTTCCTTGGAAGCGCTTTTGTAGGCCTAAGAACCCTGGGGCTCTGGGCTTCTCTAGCCACCTAATCTTCTGCTCATCCTCTCGCGCACTCTAAAGAGAGCTCAGGTGAGAAATTGCAAACGTTGAGCAATTGCTCAGAGATGAAAAGTGCCAGCACTGAAAGCTGTTGCTAGCCAGCACCCTTCCTTGGAAGCGCTTTTGTAGGCCTAAGAACACTGGGGCTCTGGGCTTCTCTAGCCACCTCATCTTCTGCTCATCCTCTCGCGCAGTCTAAAGAGAGCTCAGGTGAGAAATTGCAAACGTCGAGCAATTGCTCAGAGAGGAAAAGTGCCAGCACTGGAAGCTGTTGCTAGCCAGCACCCTTCCTTGGAAGCGCTTTTGTAGGCCTAAGAACACTGGGGCTCTGGGCTTCTCTAGCCACCTCATCTTCTGCTCATCCTCTCGCGCACTCTAAAGAGAGCTCAGGTGAGAAATTGCAAACGTCGAGCAATTGCTCCGAGATGAAAAGTGCCAGCACTGAAAGCTGTTGCTAGCCAGCACCCTTCCTTGGAAGCGCTTTCACAGGCGCAGCAACACTGGGGCTCTGGGCTTCTCTAGCCACCAAACGTCACGGTCCTTCTCTTTCCGTCTCGTAGACACGAGCTGAGAAATTGCAAACGTCGAGCAATTGCTCAGAGATGAAAAGTGCCAGCACTGAAAGCTGTTGCTAGCCAGCAGCCTTCCTTGGAAGCGCTTTTGTAGGCCTAAGAACACTGGGGCTCTGGGCTTCTTTAGCCACCTAATCTTCTGCTCATCCTCTCGTGCACTCTGAAGAGAGCTCAGGGGAGAAATTGCAAACGTCGATCAATTGCTCAGAGATGAAAAGTGCCAGCACTGAAAGCTGTTGCTAGCCAGCACCCTTCCTTGGAAGCGCTTTTGTAGGCCTAAGAACACTGGGGCTCTGGGCTTCTCTAGCCACCTCATCTTCTGCTCATCCTCTCGCGCACTCTAAAGAGAGCTCAGGTGAGAAATTGCAAACGTCCAGCAATTGCTCAGAGATGAAAAGTGCCAGCACTGAAAGCTGTTGCTAGCCAGCACCCTTCCTTGGAAGCGCTTTCACAGGCGCAGCAACACTGGGGCTTTGCGCTTCTCTAGCCACCAAAAGTCACGGTCCTTCTCTTTCCGTCTCGTAGACACGAGCTGAGAAATTGCAAACGTCGAGCAATTGCTCAGAGATGAAAAGTGCCAGCACTGGAAGCTGTTGCTAGCCAGCACCCTTCCTTGGAAGCGCTTTTGTAGGCCTAAGAACACTGGGGCTCTGGGCTTCTCTAGCCACCTCATCTTCTGCTCATCCTCTCGCGCACTCTGAAGAGAGCTCAGGTGAGAAATTGCAAACGTCGAGCAATTGCTCAGAGATGAAAAGTGCCAGCACTGGAAGCTGTTGCTAGCCAGCACCCTTCCTTGGAAGTGCTTTTGTAGGCCTAAGAACACTGGGGCTCTGGGCTTCTTTAGCCACCTCATCTTCTGCTCATCCTCTCGCGCACTCTGAAGAGAGCTCAGGGGAGAAATTGCAAACGTCGAGCAATTGCTCAGAGATGAAAAGTGCCAGCACTGAAAGCTGTTGCTAGCCAGCACCCTTCCTTGGAAGCGCTTTCACAGGCGCTGTAACACTGGGGCTTTGCGCTTCTCTAGCCACCAAACGTCACGGTCACTATCTCTCCGTCTCGTAGACACGAGCTGAGAAATTGCAAACGTTGAGCAATTGCTCAGAGATGAAAAGTGCCAGCACTGGAAGCTGTTGCTAGCCAGCACCCTTCCTTGGAAGCGCTTTTGTAGGCCTAAGAACACTGGGGCTATGGGCTTCTCTAGCCACCTAATCTTCTGCTCATCCTCTCGCGCAATCTAAAGAGAGCTCAGGTGAGAAATTGCAAACGTCGAGCAATTGCTCAGAGATGAAAAGTGCCAGCACTGAAAGCTGTTGCTAGCCAGCACCCTTCCTTGGAAGCGCTTTTGTAGGCCTAAGAACACTGGGGCTCTGGGCTTCTCTAGCCACCTCATCTTCTGCTCATCCTCTCGCGCACTCTAAAGAGAGCTCAGGGGAGAAATTGCAAACGTCCAGCAATTGCTCAGAGATGAAAAGTGCCAGCACTGAAAGCTGTTGCTAGCCAGCACCCTTCCTTGGAAGCGCTTTTGTAGGCCTAAGAACACTGGGGCTCTGGGCTTCTCTAGCCACCTCATCTTCTGCTCATCCTCTCGCGCACTCTAAAGAGAGCTCAGGTGAGAAATTGAAAACGTCAAGCAATTGCTCAGAGATGAAAAGTGCCAGCACTGGAAGCTGTTGCTAGCCAGCACCCTTCCTTGGAAGCGCTTTTGTAGCCCTTAGAACACTGGGGCTCTGGGCTTCTCTAGCCACCTAATCTTCTGCTCATCCTCTCGCGCACTCTAAAGAGAGCTCAGGGGAGAAATTGCAAACGTCGAGCAATTGCTCAGAGATGAAAAGTGCCAGCACTGAAAGCTCTTGCTAGCCAGCACCCTTCCTTGGAAGCGCTTTCACAGGCGCAGTAACACTGGGGCTTTGCGCTTCTCTAGCCACCAAACGTAACGGTCCTTCTCTTTCCGTCTCGTAGACACGAGCTGAGAAATTGCAAACGTCGAGCAATTGCTCAGAGATGAAAAGTGCCAGCACTGAAAGCTGTTGCTAGCCAGCACCCTTCCTTGGAAGCGCTTTTGTAGGCCTAAGAACACAGGGGCTCTGGGCTTCTCTAGCCACCTCATCTTCTGCTCATCCTCTCGCGCACTCTAAAGAGAGCTCAGCTGAGAAATTGCAAACGTCGAGCAATTGCTCAGAGATGAAAAGTGCCAGCACTGAAAGCTGTTGCTAGCCAGCACCCTTCCTTGGAAGCGCTTTTGTAGGCCTATGAACACTGGGGCTCTGGGCTTCTCTAGCCACCTAATCTTCTGCTCATCCTCTCGCGCACTCTAAAGAGAGCTCAGGGGAGAAATTGCAAACGTCGAGCAATTGCTCAGAGATGAAAAGTGCCAGCACTGAAAGCTGTTGCTAGCCAGCACCCTTCCTTGGAAGCGCTTTTGTAGGCCTAAGAAGACTGGGGCTCTGGGCTTCTCTAGCCACCTCATCTTCTGCTCATCCTCTCGCGCACTCTAAAGAGAGCTCAGGGGAGAAATTGCAAACGTCGAGCAATTGCTCAGAGATGAAAAGTGCCAGCACTGGAAGCTGTTGCTAGCCAGCACCCTTCCTTGGAAGCGCTTTCACAGGCGCAGCAACACTGGGGCTTTGCGCTTCTCTAGCCACCAAACGTCACGGTCCTTCTCTTTCTGTCTCGCAGACACGAGCTGAGAAATTGCAAACGTCGAGCAATTGCTCAGAGATGAAAAGTGCCAGCACTGGAAGCTGTTGCTAGCCAGCACCCTTCCTTGGAAGCGCTTTCACAGGCGCAGTAATACTGGGGCTTTGCGCTTCTCTAGCCACCAAACGTCACGGTCCTTCTCTTTCCGTCTCGTAGACACGAGCTGAGAAATTGCAAACGTCGAGCAATTGCTCAGAGATGAAAAGTGCCAGCACTGAAAGCTGTTGCTAGCCAGCACCCTTCCTTGGAAGCGCTTTTGTAGGCCTAAGAACACTGGGGCTCTGGGCTTCTTTAGCCACCTCATCTTCTGCTCATCCTCTCGCGCACTCTGAAGAGAGCTCAGGGGAGAAATTGCAAACGTCGAGCAATTGCTCAGAGATGAAAAGTGCCAGCACTGAAAGCTGTTGCTAGCCAGCACCCTTCCTTGGAAGCGCTTTTGTAGGCCTAAGAACACTGGGGCTCTGGGCTTCTCTAGCCACCTCATCTTCTGCTCATCCTCTCGCGCACTCTAAAGAGAGCTCAGGTGAGAAATTGCAAACGTCCAGCAATTGCTCAGAGATGAAAAGTGCCAGCACTGAAAGCTGTTGCTAGCCAGCACCCTTCCTTGGAAGCGCTTTCACAGGCGCAGCAACACTGGGGCTCTGGGCTTCTCTACCCACCAAACGTCACGGTCCTTCTCTTTCCGTCTCGTAGACACGAGCTGAGAAATTGCAAACGTCGAGCAATTGCTCAGAGATGAAAAGTGCCAGCACTGAAAGCTGTTGCTAGCCAGCACCCTTCCTTGGAAGCGCTTTTGTAGGCCTAAGAACACTGGGGCTCTGGGCTTCTTTAGCCACCTAATCTTCTGCTCATCCTCTCGCGCACTCTGAAGAGAGCTCAGGGGAGAAATTGCAAACGTCGATCAATTGCTCAGAGATGAAAAGTGCCAGCACTGAAAGCTCTTGCTAGCCAGCACCCTTCCTTGGAAGCGCTTTTGTAGGCCTAAGAACACTGGGGCTCTGGGCTTCTCTAGCCACCTCATCTTCTGCTCATCCTCTCACGCACTCTAAAGAGAGCTCAGGGGAGAAATTGCAAACGTCCAGCAATTGCTCAGAGATGAAAAGTGCCAGCACTGAAAGCTGTTGCTAGCCAGCACCCTTCCTTGGAAGCGCTTTCACAGGCGCAGCAACACTGGGGCTTTGCGCTTCTCTAGCCACCAAACGTCACGGTCCTTCTCTTTCCGTCTCTTAGGCACGAGCTGAGAAATTGCAAACGTCGAGCAATTGCTCAGAGATGAAAAGTGCCAGCACTGAAAGCTCTTGCTAGCCAGCACCCTTCCTTGGAAGCGCTTTTGTAGGCCTAAGAACACTGGGGCTCTGGGCTTCTCTAGCCACCTAATCTTCTGCTCATCCTCTCGCGCACTCTAAAGAGAGCTCAGGTGAGAAATTGCAAACGTCGAGCAATTGCTCAGAGATGAAAAGTGCCAGCACTGAAAGCTGTTGCTAGCCAGCACCCTTCCTTGGAAGCGCTTTTGTAGGCCTAAGAACACTGGGGCTCTGGGCTTCTCTAGCCACGTCATCTTCTGCTCATCCTCTCGCGCACTCTGAAGAGAGCTCAGGTGAGAAATTGCAAACGTTGAGCAATTGCTCCGAGATGAAAAGTGCCAGCACTGAAAGCTGTTGCTAGCCAGCACCCTTCCTTGGAAGCGCTTTTGTAGGCCTAAGAACACTGGGGCTCTGGGCTTCTCTAGCCACCTCATCTTCTGCTCATCCTCTCGCGCACTCTAAAGAGAGCTCAGGGGAGAAATTGCAAACGTCGAGCAATTGCTCAGAGATGAAAAGTGCCAGCACTGAAAGCTGTTGCTAGCCAGCACCCTTCCTTGGAAGCGCTTTTGTAGGCCTAAGAACACTGGGGCTCTGGGCTTCTCTAGCCACCTCATCTTCTGCTCATCCTCTCGCGCACTCTAAAGAGAGCTCAGGGGAGAAATTGCAAACGTCCAGCAATTGCTCAGAGATGAAAAGTGCCAGCACTGAAAGCTGTTGCTAGCCAGCACCCTTCCTTGGAAGCGCTTTCACAGGCGCAGCAACACTGGGGCTTTGCGCTTCTCTAGCCACCAAACGTCACGGTCCTTCTCTTTCCGTCTCTTAGGCACGAGCTGAGAAATTGCAAACGTCGAGCAATTGCTCAGAGATGAAAAGTGCCAGCACTGAAAGCTCTTGCTAGCCAGCACCCTTCCTTGGAAGCGCTTTTGTAGGCCTAAGAACACTGGGGCTCTGGGCTTCTCTAGCCACCTCATCTTCTGCTCATCCTCTCGCGCACTCTAAAGAGAGCTCAGGTGAGAAATTGCAAACGTCCAGCAATTGCTCAGAGATGAAAAGTGCCAGCACTGAAAGCTGTTGCTAGCCAGCACCTTTCCTTGGAAGCGCTTTTGTAGGCCTAAGAACACTGGGGCTCTGGGCTTCTCTAGCCACGTCATCTTCTGCTCATCCTCTCGCGCACTCTGAAGAGAGCTCAGGTGAGAAATTGCAAACGTTGAGCAATTGCTCCGAGATGAAAAGTGCCAGCACTGAAAGCTGTTGCTAGCCAGCACCCTTCCTTGGAAGCGCTTTTGTAGGCCTAAGAACACTGGGGCTCTGGGCTTCTCTAGCCACCTCATCTTCTGCTCATCCTCTCGCGCACTCTAAAGAGAGCTCAGGGGAGAAATTGCAAACGTCGAGCAATTGCTCAGAGATGAAAAGTGCCAGCACTGAAAGCTGTTGCTAGCCAGCACCCTTCCTTGGAAGCGCTTTTGTAGGCCTAAGAACACTGGGGCTCTGGGCTTCTCTAGCCACCTCATCTTCTGCTCATCCTCTCGCGCACTCTAAAGAGAGCTCAGGTGAGAAATTGCAAACGTCAAGCAATTGCTCAGAGATGAAAAGTGCCAGCACTGGAAGCTGTTGCTAGCCAGCACCCTTCCTTGGAAGCGCTTTTGTAGGCCTAAGAACACTGGGGCTCTGGGCTTCTCTAGCCACCTCATCTTCTGCTCATCCTCTCGCGCACTCTAAAGAGAGCTCAGGGGAGAAATTGCAAACGTCAAGCAATTGCTCAGAGATGAAAAGTGCCAGCACTGGAAGCTGTTGCTAGCCAGCACCCTTCCTTGGAAGCGCTTTTGTAGGCCTAAGAACACTGGGGCTCTGGGCTTCTCTAGCCACCTCATCTTCTGCTCATCCTCTCGCGCACTCTAAAGAGAGCTCAGGTGAGAAATTGCAAACGTCGAGCAATTGCTCAGAGATGAAAAGTGCCAGCACTGAAAGCTCTTGCTAGCCAGCACCCTTCCTTGGAAGCGCTTTCACAGGCGCAGCAACACTGGGGCTCTGGGCTTCTCTAGCCACCAAACGTCACGGTCCTTCTCTTTCTGTCTCGTAGACACGAGCTGAGAAATTGCAAACGTCGAGCAATTGCTCAGAGATGAAAAGTGCCAGCACTGAAAGCTGTTGCTAGCCAGCACCCTTCCTTGGAAGCGCTTTTGTAGGCCTAAGAACACTGGGGCTCTGGGCTTCTTTAGCCACCTAATCTTCTGCTCATCCTCTCGCGCACTCTGAAGAGAGCTCAGGGGAGAAATTGCAAACGTCGATCAATTGCTCAGAGATGAAAAGTGCCAGCACTGAAAGCTGTTGCTAGCCAGCACCCTTCCTTGGAAGCGCTTTTGTAGGCCTAAGAACACTGGGGCTCTGGGCTTCTCTAGCCACCTCATCTTCTGCTCATCCTCTCGCGCAGTCTAAAGAGAGCTCAGGTGAGAAATTGCAAACGTCAAGCAATTGCTCAGAGATGAAAAGTGCCAGCACTGGAAGCTGTTGCTAGCCAGCACCCTTCCTTGGAAGCGCTTTTGTAGGCCTAAGAACACTGGGGCTCTGGGCTTCTCTAGCCACCTCATCTTCTGCTCATCCTCTCGCGCACTCTAAAGAGAGCTCAGGTGAGAAATTGCAAACGTCGAGCAATTGCTCCGAGATGAAAAGTGCCAGCACTGAAAGCTGTTGCTAGCCAGCACCCTTCCTTGGAAGCGCTTTCACAGGCGCAGCAACACTGGGGCTCTGGGCTTCTCTAGCCACCAAACGTCACGGTCCTTCTCTTTCCGTCTCGTAGACACGAGCTGAGAAATTGCAAACGTCGAGCAATTGCTCAGAGATGAAAAGTGCCAGCACTGAAAGCTGTTGCTAGCCAGCACCCTTCCTTGGAAGCGCTTTTGTAGGCCTAAGAACACTGGGGCTCTGGGCTTCTTTAGCCACCTAATCTTCTGCTCATCCTCTCGTGCACTCTGAAGAGAGCTCAGGGGAGAAATTGCAAACGTCGAGCAATTGCTCAGAGATGAAAAGTGCCAGCACTGAAAGCTGTTGCTAGCCAGCACCCTTCCTTGGAAGCGCTTTTGTAGGCCTAAGAACACTGGGGCTCTGGGCTTCTTTAGCCACCTCATCTTCTGCTCATCCTCTCGCGCACTCTAAAGAGAGCTCAGGTGAGAAATTGCAAACGTCCAGCAATTGCTCAGAGATGAAAAGTGCCAGCACTGAAAGCTGTTGCTAGCCAGCACCCTTCCTTGGAAGCGCTTTTGTAGGCCTAAGAACACTGGGGCTCTGGGCTTCTCTAGCCACCTCATCTTCTGCTCATCCTCTCGCGCACTCTAAAGAGAGCTCAGGTGAGAAATTGCAAACGTCAAGCAATTGCTCAGAGATGAAAAGTGCCAGCACTGGAAGCTGTTGCTAGCCAGCACCCTTCCTTGGAAGCGCTTTTGTAGGCCTAAGAACACTGGGGCTCTGGGCTTCTCTAGCCACCTCATCTTCTGCTCATCCTCTCGCGCACTCTAAAGAGAGCTCAGGTGAGAAATTGCAAACGTCGAGCAATTGCTCAGAGATGAAAAGTGCCAGCACTGAAAGCTGTTGCTAGCCAGCACCCTTCCTTGGAAGCGCTTTCACAGGCGCAGCAACACTGGGGCTCTGGGCTTCTCTACCCACCAAACGTCACGGTCCTTCTCTTTCCGTCTCGTAGACACGAGCTGAGAAATTGCAAACGTCGAGCAATTGCTCAGAGATGAAAAGTGCCAGCACTGAAAGCTGTTGCTAGCCAGCACCCTTCCTTGGAAGCGCTTTTGTAGGCCTAAGAACACTGGGGCTCTGGGCTTCTTTAGCCACCTAATCTTCTGCTCATCCTCTCGCGCACTCTGAAGAGAGCTCAGGGGAGAAATTGCAAACGTCGATCAATTGCTCAGAGATGAAAAGTGCCAGCACTGAAAGCTGTTGCTAGCCAGCACCCTTCCTTGGAAGCGCTTTTGTAGGCCTAAGAACACTGGGGCTCTGGGCTTCTCTAGCCACCTCATCTTCTGCTCATCCTCTCGCGCACTCTAAAGAGAGCTCAGGGGAGAAATTGCAAACGTCCAGCAATTGCTCAGAGATGAAAAGTGCCAGCACTGAAAGCTGTTGCTAGCCAGCACCCTTCCTTGGAAGCGCTTTCACAGGCGCAGCAACACTGGGGCTTTGCGCTTCTCTAGCCACCAAACGTCACGGTCCTTCTCTTTCCGTCTCTTAGGCACGAGCTGAGAAATTGCAAACGTCGAGCAATTGCTCAGAGATGAAAAGTGCCAGCACTGAAAGCTCTTGCTAGCCAGCACCCTTCCTTGGAAGCGCTTTTGTAGGCCTAAGAACACTGGGGCTCTGGGCTTCTCTAGCCACCTAATCTTCTGCTCATCCTCTCGCGCACTCTAAAGAGAGCTCAGGTGAGAAATTGCAAACGTCGAGCAATTGCTCAGAGATGAAAAGTGCCAGCACTGAAAGCTGTTGCTAGCCAGCACCCTTCCTTGGAAGCGCTTTTGTAGGCCTAAGAACACTGGGGCTCTGGGCTTCTCTAGCCACGTCATCTTCTGCTCATCCTCTCGCGCACTCTGAAGAGAGCTCAGGTGAGAAATTGCAAACGTTGAGCAATTGCTCCGAGATGAAAAGTGCCAGCACTGAAAGCTGTTGCTAGCCAGCACCCTTCCTTGGAAGCGCTTTTGTAGGCCTAAGAACACTGGGGCTCTGGGCTTCTCTAGCCACCTCATCTTCTGCTCATCCTCTCGCGCACTCTAAAGAGAGCTCAGGGGAGAAATTGCAAACGTCGAGCAATTGCTCAGAGATGAAAAGTGCCAGCACTGAAAGCTGTTGCTAGCCAGCACCCTTCCTTGGAAGCGCTTTTGTAGGCCTAAGAAGACTGGGGCTCTGGGCTTCTCTAGCCACCTCATCTTCTGCTCATCCTCTCGCGCACTCTAAAGAGAGCTCAGGGGAGAAATTGCAAACGTCCAGCAATTGCTCAGAGATGAAAAGTGCCAGCACTGAAAGCTGTTGCTAGCCAGCACCCTTCCTTGGAAGCGCTTTCACAGGCGCAGCAACACTGGGGCTTTGCGCTTCTCTAGCCACCAAACGTCACGGTCCTTCTCTTTCCGTCTCTTAGGCACGAGCTGAGAAATTGCAAACGTCGAGCAATTGCTCAGAGATGAAAAGTGCCAGCACTGAAAGCTCTTGCTAGCCAGCACCCTTCCTTGGAAGCGCTTTTGTAGGCCTAAGAACACTGGGGCTCTGGGCTTCTCTAGCCACCTAATCTTCTGCTCATCCTCTCGCGCACTCTAAAGAGAGCTCAGGTGAGAAATTGCAAACGTCCAGCAATTGCTCAGAGATGAAAAGTGCCAGCACTGAAAGCTGTTGCTAGCCAGCACCTTTCCTTGGAAGCGCTTTTGTAGGCCTAAGAACACTGGGGCTCTGGGCTTCTCTAGCCACGTCATCTTCTGCTCATCCTCTCGCGCACTCTGAAGAGAGCTCAGGTGAGAAATTGCAAACGTTGAGCAATTGCTCCGAGATGAAAAGTGCCAGCACTGAAAGCTGTTGCTAGCCAGCACCCTTCCTTGGAAGCGCTTTTGTAGGCCTAAGAACACTGGGGCTCTGGGCTTCTCTAGCCACCTCATCTTCTGCTCATCCTCTCGCGCACTCTAAAGAGAGCTCAGGGGAGAAATTGCAAACGTCGAGCAATTGCTCAGAGATGAAAAGTGCCAGCACTGAAAGCTGTTGCTAGCCAGCACCCTTCCTTGGAAGCGCTTTTGTAGGCCTAAGAACACTGGGGCTCTGGGCTTCTCTAGCCACCTCATCTTCTGCTCATCCTCTCGCGCACTCTAAAGAGAGCTCAGGTGAGAAATTGCAAACGTCAAGCAATTGCTCAGAGATGAAAAGTGCCAGCACTGGAAGCTGTTGCTAGCCAGCACCCTTCCTTGGAAGCGCTTTTGTAGGCCTAAGAACACTGGGGCTCTGGGCTTCTCTAGCCACCTCATCTTCTGCTCATCCTCTCGCGCACTCTAAAGAGAGCTCAGGGGAGAAATTGCAAACGTCAAGCAATTGCTCAGAGATGAAAAGTGCCAGCACTGGAAGCTGTTGCTAGCCAGCACCCTTCCTTGGAAGCGCTTTTGTAGGCCTAAGAACACTGGGGCTCTGGGCTTCTCTAGCCACCTCATCTTCTGCTCATCCTCTCGCGCACTCTAAAGAGAGCTCAGGTGAGAAATTGCAAACGTCGAGCAATTGCTCAGAGATGAAAAGTGCCAGCACTGAAAGCTCTTGCTAGCCAGCACCCTTCCTTGGAAGCGCTTTCACAGGCGCAGCAACACTGGGGCTCTGGGCTTCTCTAGCCACCAAACGTCACGGTCCTTCTCTTTCTGTCTCGTAGACACGAGCTGAGAAATTGCAAACGTCGAGCAATTGCTCAGAGATGAAAAGTGCCAGCACTGAAAGCTGTTGCTAGCCAGCACCCTTCCTTGGAAGCGCTTTTGTAGGCCTAAGAACACTGGGGCTCTGGGCTTCTTTAGCCACCTAATCTTCTGCTCATCCTCTCGCGCACTCTGAAGAGAGCTCAGGGGAGAAATTGCAAACGTCGATCAATTGCTCAGAGATGAAAAGTGCCAGCACTGAAAGCTGTTGCTAGCCAGCACCCTTCCTTGGAAGCGCTTTTGTAGGCCTAAGAACACTGGGGCTCTGGGCTTCTCTAGCCACCTCATCTTCTGCTCATCCTCTCGCGCAGTCTAAAGAGAGCTCAGGTGAGAAATTGCAAACGTCAAGCAATTGCTCAGAGATGAAAAGTGCCAGCACTGGAAGCTGTTGCTAGCCAGCACCCTTCCTTGGAAGCGCTTTTGTAGGCCTAAGAACACTGGGGCTCTGGGCTTCTCTAGCCACCTCATCTTCTGCTCATCCTCTCGCGCACTCTAAAGAGAGCTCAGGTGAGAAATTGCAAACGTCGAGCAATTGCTCCGAGATGAAAAGTGCCAGCACTGAAAGCTGTTGCTAGCCAGCACCCTTCCTTGGAAGCGCTTTCACAGGCGCAGCAACACTGGGGCTTTGCGCTTCTCTAGCCACCAAACGTCACGGTCCTTCTCTTTCCGTCTCGTAGACACGAGCTGAGAAATTGCAAACGTCGAGCAATTGCTCAGAGATGAAAAGTGCCAGCACTGAAAGCTGTTGCTAGCCAGCACCCTTCCTTGGAAGCGCTTTTGTAGGCCTAAGAACACTGGGGCTCTGGGCTTCTTTAGCCACCTAGTCTTCTGCTCATCCTCTCGTGCACTCTGAAGAGAGCTCAGGGGAGAAATTGCAAACGTCGAGCAATTGCTCAGAGATGAAAAGTGCCAGCACTGAAAGCTGTTGCTAGCCAGCACCCTTCCTTGGAAGCGCTTTTGTAGGCCTAAGAACACTGGGGCTCTGGGCTTCTTTAGCCACCTCATCTTCTGCTCATCCTCTCGCGCACTCTAAAGAGAGCTCAGGTGAGAAATTGCAAACGTCCAGCAATTGCTCAGAGATGAAAAGTGCCAGCACTGAAAGCTGTTGCTAGCCAGCACCCTTCCTTGGAAGCGCTTTCACAGGCGCAGCAACACTGGGGCTTTGCGCTTCTCTAGCCACCAAAAGTCACGGTCCTTCTCTTTCCGTCTCGTAGACACGAGCTGAGAAATTGCAAACGTCGAGCAATTGCTCAGAGATGAAAAGTGCCAGCACTGGAAGCTGTTGCTAGCCAGCACCCTTCCTTGGAAGCGCTTTTGTAGGCCTAAGAACACTGGGGCTCTGGGCTTCTCTAGCCACCTCATCTTCTGCTCATCCTCTCGCGCACTCTGAAGAGAGCTCAGGTGAGAAATTGCAAACGTCGAGCAATTGCTCAGAGATGAAAAGTGCCAGCACTGGAAGCTGTTGCTAGCCAGCACCCTTCCTTGGAAGTGCTTTTGTAGGCCTAAGAACACTGGGGCTCTGGGCTTCTTTAGCCACCTCATCTTCTGCTCATCCTCTCGCGCACTCTGAAGAGAGCTCAGGGGAGAAATTGCAAACGTCGAGCAATTGCTCAGAGATGAAAAGTGCCAGCACTGAAAGCTGTTGCTAGCCAGCACCCTTCCTTGGAAGCGCTTTCACAGGCGCTGTAACACTGGGGCTTTGCGCTTCTCTAGCCACCAAACGTCACGGTCACTATCTCTCCGTCTCGTAGACACGAGCTGAGAAATTGCAAACGTCGAGCAATTGCTCAGAGATGAAAAGTGCCAGCACTGGAAGCTGTTGCTAGCCAGCACCCTTCCTTGGAAGCGCTTTTGTAGGCCTAAGAACACTGGGGCTATGGGCTTCTCTAGCCACCTAATCTTCTGCTCATCCTCTCGCGCAATCTAAAGAGAGCTCAGGTGAGAAATTGCAAACGTCGAGCAATTGCTCAGAGATGAAAAGTGCCAGCACTGAAAGCTGTTGCTAGCCAGCACCCTTCCTTGGAAGCGCTTTTGTAGGCCTAAGAACAGTGGGGCTCTGGGCTTCTCTAGCCACCTCATCTTCTGCTCATCCTCTCGCGCAGTCTAAAGAGAGCTCAGGGGAGAAATTGCAAACGTCGAGCAATTGCTCCGAGATGAAAAGTGCCAGCACTGAAAGCTGTTGCTAGCCAGCACCCTTCCTTGGAAGCGCTTTTGTAGGCCTAAGAACACTGGGGCTCTGGGCTTCTCTAGCCACCTCATCTTCTGCTCATCCTCTCGCGCACTCTAAAGAGAGCTCAGGTGAGAAATTGAAAACGTCAAGCAATTGCTCAGAGATGAAAAGTGCCAGCACTGGAAGCTGTTGCTAGCCAGCAGCCTTCCTTGGAAGCGCTTTTGTAGCCCTTAGAACACTGGGGCTCTGGGCTTCTCTAGCCACCTAATCTTCTGCTCATCCTCTCGCGCACTCTAAAGAGAGCTCAGGGGAGAAATTGCAAACGTCGAGCAATTGCTCAGAGATGAAAAGTGCCAGCACTGAAAGCTCTTGCTAGCCAGCACCCTTCCTTGGAAGCGCTTTTGTAGGCCTAAGAACACTGGGGCTTTGCGCTTCTCTAGCCACCAAACGTAACGGTCCTTCTCTTTCCGTCTCGTAGACACGAGCTGAGAAATTGCAAACGTCGAGCAATTGCTCAGAGATGAAAAGTGCCAGCACTGAAAGCTGTTGCTAGCCAGCACCCTTCCTTGGAAGCGCTTTTGTAGGCCTAAGAACACAGGGGCTCTGGGCTTCTCTAGCCACCTCATCTTCTGCTCATCCTCTCGCGCACTCTAAAGAGAGCTCAGCTGAGAAATTACAAACGTCGAGCAATTGCTCAGAGATGAAAAGTGCCAGCACTGAAAGCTGTTGCTAGCCAGCACCCTTCCTTGGAAGCGCTTTTGTAGGCCTTAGAACACTGGGGCTCTGGGCTTCTCTAGCCACCTCATCTTCTGCTCATCCTCTCGCGCACTCTAAAGAGAGCTCAGGGGAGAAATTGCAAACGTCGAGCAATTGCTCAGAGATGAAAAGTGCCAGCACTGAAAGCTGTTGCTAGCCAGCACCCTTCCTTGGAAGCGCTTTTGTAGGCCTAAGAAGACTGGGGCTCTGGGCTTCTCTAGCCACCTCATCTTCTGCTCATCCTCTCGCGCACTCTAAAGAGAGCTCAGGTGAGAAATTGCAAACGTCGAGCAATTGCTCAGAGATGAAAAGTGCCAGCACTGGAAGCTGTTGCTAGCCAGCACCCTTCCTTGGAAGCGCTTTCACAGGCGCAGCAACACTGGGGCTTTGCGCTTCTCTACCCACCAAACGTCACGGTCCTTCTCTTTCCGTCTCTTAGGCACGAGCTGAGAAATTGCAAACGTCGAGCAATTGCTCAGAGATGAAAAGTGCCAGCACTGGAAGCTGTTGCTAGCCAGCACCCTTCCTTGGAAGCGCTTTCACAGGCGCAGTAATACTGGGGCTTTGCGCTTCTCTAGCCACCAAACGTCACGGTCCTTCTCTTTCCGTCTCGTAGACACGAGCTGAGAAATTGCAAACGTCGAGCAATTGCTCAGAGATGAAAAGTGCCAGCACTGAAAGCTCTTGCTAGCCAGCACCCTTCCTTGGAAGCGCTTTTGTAGGCCTAAGAACACTGGGGCTCTGGGCTTCTTTAGCCACCTCATCTTCTGCTCATCCTCTCGCGCACTCTAAAGAGAGCTCAGGGGAGAAATTGCAAACGTCGAGCAATTGCTCAGAGAGGAAAAGTGCCAGCACTGAAAGCTGTTGCTAGCCAGCACCCTTCCTTGGAAGCGCTTTTGTAGGCCTAAGAACACTGGGGCTCTGGGCTTCTCTAGCCACCTCATCTTCTGCTCATCCTCTCGTGCACTCTGAAGAGAGCTCAGGGGAGAAATTGCAAACGTCGAGCAATTGCTCAGAGATGAAAAGTGCCAGCACTGAAAGCTGTTGCTAGCCAGCACCCTTCCTTGGAAGCGCTTTCACAGGCGCTGTAACACTGGGGCTTTGCGCTTCTCTAGCCACCAAACGTCACGGTCACTATCTCTCCGTCTCGTAGACACGAGCTGAGAAATTGCAAACGTCGATCAATTGCTCAGAGATGAAAAGTGCCAGCACTGAAAGCTGTTGCTAGCCAGCACCCTTCCTTGGAAGCGCTTTTGTAGGCCTAAGAACACTGGGGCTCTGGGCTTCTCTAGCCACCTAATCTTCTGCTCATCCTCTCGCGCACTCTAAAGAGAGCTCAGGTGAGAAATTGCAAACGTCCAGCAATTGCTCAGAGATGAAAAGTGCCAGCACTGAAAGCTGTTGCTAGCCAGCACCCTTCCTTGGAAGCGCTTTTGTAGGCCTAAGAACACTGGGGCTCTGGGCTTCTCTAGCCACGTCATCTTCTGCTCATCCTCTCGCGCACTCTGAAGAGAGCTCAGGTGAGAAATTGCAAACGTTGAGCAATTGCTCAGAGATGAAAAGTGCCAGCACTGAAAGCTGTTGCTAGCCAGCACCCTTCCTTGGAAGCGCTTTTGTAGGCCTAAGAACACTGGGGCTCTGGGCTTCTCTAGCCACCTCATCTTCTGCTCATCCTCTCGCGCACTCTAAAGAGAGCTCAGGTGAGAAATTGCAATCGTTGAGCAATTGCTCAGAGATGAAAAGTGCCAGCACTGAAAGCTGTTGCTAGCCAGCACCCTTCCTTGGAAGCGCTTTTGTAGGCCTAAGAACACTGGGGCTCTGGGCTTCTCTAGCCACCTCATCTTCTGCTCATCCTCTCGCGCACTCTAAAGAGAGCTCAGGTGAGAAATTGCAAACGTCGAGCAATTGCTCAGAGATGAAAAGTGCCAGCACTGAAAGCTCTTGCTAGCCAGCACCCTTCCTTGGAAGCGCTTTTGTAGGCCTAAGAACACTGGGGCTCTGGGCTTCTCTAGCCACCTCATCTTCTGCTCATCCTCTCGCGCAGTCTAAAGAGAGCTCAGGTGAGAAATTGCAAACGTCAAGCAATTGCTCAGAGATGAAAAGTGCCAGCACTGGAAGCTGTTGCTAGCCAGCACCCTTCCTTGGAAGCGCTTTTGTAGGCCTAAGAACACTGGGGCTCTGGGCTTCTCTAGCCACCTCATCTTCTGCTCATCCTCTCGCGCACTCTAAAGAGAGCTCAGGTGAGAAATTGCAAACGTCGAGCAATTGCTCAGAGATGAAAAGTGCCAGCACTGAAAGCTGTTGCTAGCCAGCACCCTTCCTTGGAAGCGCTTTCACAGGCGCAGCAACACTGGGGCTCTGGGCTTCTCTACCCACCAAACGTCACGGTCCTTCTCTTTCCGTCTCGTAGACACGAGCTGAGAAATTGCAAACGTCGAGCAATTGCTCAGAGATGAAAAGTGCCAGCACTGAAAGCTGTTGCTAGCCAGCAGCCTTCCTTGGAAGCGCTTTTGTAGGCCTAAGAACACTGGGGCTCTGGGCTTCTTTAGCCACCTAATCTTCTGCTCATCCTCTCGCGCACTCTGAAGAGAGCTCAGGGGAGAAATTGCAAACGTCGATCAATTGCTCAGAGATGAAAAGTGCCAGCACTGAAAGCTGTTGCTAGCCAGCACCCTTCCTTGGAAGCGCTTTTGTAGGCCTAAGAACACTGGGGCTCTGGGCTTCTCTAGCCACCTCATCTTCTGCTCATCCTCTCGCGCACTCTAAAGAGAGCTCAGGGGAGAAATTGCAAACGTCCAGCAATTGCTCAGAGATGAAAAGTGCCAGCACTGAAAGCTGTTGCTAGCCAGCACCCTTCCTTGGAAGCGCTTTCACAGGCGCAGCAACACTGGGGCTTTGCGCTTCTCTAGCCACCAAACGTCACGGTCCTTCTCTTTCCGTCTCTTAGGCACGAGCTGAGAAATTGCAAACGTCGAGCAATTGCTCAGAGATGAAAAGTGCCAGCACTGAAAGCTGTTGCTAGCCAGCACCCTTCCTTGGAAGCGCTTTTGTAGGCCTAAGAACACTGGGGCTCTGGGCTTCTCTACCCACCTAATCTTCTGCTCATCCTCTCGCGCACTCTAAAGAGAGCTCAGGTGAGAAATTGCAAACGTCAAGCAATTGCTCAGAGATGAAAAGTGCCAGCACTGAAAGCTGTTGCTAGCCAGCACCCTTCCTTGGAAGCGCTTTTGTAGGCCTAAGAACACTGGGGCTCTGGGCTTCTCTAGCCACGTCATCTTCTGCTCATCCTCTCGCGCACTCTGAAGAGAGCTCAGGTGAGAAATTGCAAACGTTGAGCAATTGCTCCGAGATGAAAAGTGCCAGCACTGAAAGCTGTTGCTAGCCAGCACCCTTCCTTGGAAGCGCTTTTGTAGGCCTAAGAACACTGGGGCTCTGGGCTTCTCTAGCCACCTCATCTTCTGCTCATCCTCTCGCGCACTCTAAAGAGAGCTCAGGGGAGAAATTGCAAACGTCGAGCAATTGCTCAGAGATGAAAAGTGCCAGCACTGAAAGCTGTTGCTAGCCAGCACCCTTCCTTGGAAGCGCTTTTGTAGGCCTAAGAACACTGGGGCTCTGGGCTTCTCTAGCCACCTCATCTTCTGCTCATCCTCTCGCGCACTCTAAAGAGAGCTCAGGGGAGAAATTGCAAACGTCGAGCAATTGCTCAGAGATGAAAAGTGCCAGCACTGAAAGCTGTTGCTAGCCAGCACCCTTCCTTGGAAGCGCTTTCACAGGCGCAGCAACACTGGGGCTTTGCGCTTCTCTAGCCACCAAACGTCACGGTCCTTCTCTTTCCGTCTCTTAGGCACGAGCTGAGAAATTGCAAACGTCGAGCAATTGCTCAGAGATGAAAAGTGCCAGCACTGAAAGCTCTTGCTAGCCAGCACCCTTCCTTGGAAGCGCTTTTGTAGGCCTAAGAACACTGGGGCTCTGGGCTTCTCTAGCCACCTAATCTTCTGCTCATCCTCTCGCGCACTCTAAAGAGAGCTCAGGTGAGAAATTGCAAACGTCCAGCAATTGCTCAGAGATGAAAAGTGCCAGCACTGAAAGCTGTTGCTAGCCAGCACCCTTCCTTGGAAGCGCTTTTGTAGGCCTAAGAACACTGGGGCTCTGGGCTTCTCTAGCCACCTCATCTTCTGCTCATCCTCTCGCGCACTCTGAAGAGAGCTCAGGTGAGAAATTGCAAACGTTGAGCAATTGCTCCGAGATGAAAAGTGCCAGCACTGAAAGCTGTTGCTAGCCAGCTCCCTTCCTTGGAAGCGCTTTTGTAGGCCTAAGAAGACTGGGGCTCTGGGCTTCTCTAGCCACCTAATCTTCTGCTCATCCTCTCGCGCACTCTAAAGAGAGCTCAGGGGAGAAATTGCAAACGTCGAGCAATTGCTCAGAGATGAAAAGTGCCAGCACTGAAAGCTGTTGCTAGCCAGCACCCTTCCTTGGAAGCGCTTTTGTAGGCCTAAGAACACTGGGGCTCTGGGCTTCTCTAGCCACCTAATCTTCTGCTCATCCTCTCGCGCACTCTAAAGAGAGCTCAGGTGAGAAATTGCAAACGTCAAGCAATTGCTCAGAGATGAAAAGTGCCAGCACTGGAAGCTGTTGCTAGCCAGCACCCTTCCTTGGAAGCGCTTTTGTAGGCCTAAGAACACTGGGGCTCTGGGCTTCTCTAGCCACCTCATCTTCTGCTCATCCTCTCGCGCACTCTAAAGAGAGCTCAGGTGAGAAATTGCAAACGTCAAGCAATTGCTCAGAGATGAAAAGTGCCAGCACTGGAAGCTGTTGCTAGCCAGCACCCTTCCTTGGAAGCGCTTTTGTAGGCCTAAGAACACTGGGGCTCTGGGCTTCTCTAGCCACCTCATCTTCTGCTCATCCTCTCGCGCACTCTAAAGAGAGCTCAGGTGAGAAATTGCAAACGTCGAGCAATTGCTCAGAGATGAAAAGTGCCAGCACTGAAAGCTCTTGCTAGCCAGCACCCTTCCTTGGAAGCGCTTTCACAGGCGCAGCAACACTGGGGCTCTGGGCTTCTCTAGCCACCAAACGTCACGGTCCTTCTCTTTCTGTCTCGTAGACACGAGCTGAGAAATTGCAAACGTCGAGCAATTGCTCAGAGATGAAAAGTGCCAGCACTGAAAGCTGTTGCTAGCCAGCACCCTTCCTTGGAAGCGCTTTTGTAGGCCTAAGAACACTGGGGCTCTGGGCTTCTTTAGCCACCTAATCTTCTGCTCATCCTCTCGCGCACTCTGAAGAGAGCTCAGGGGAGAAATTGCAAACGTCGATCAATTGCTCAGAGATGAAAAGTGCCAGCACTGAAAGCTGTTGCTAGCCAGCACCCTTCCTTGGAAGCGCTTTTGTAGGCCTAAGAACACTGGGGCTCTGGTCTTCTCTAGCCACCTCATCTTCTGCTCATCCTCTCGCGCACTCTAAAGAGAGCTCAGGTGAGAAATTGCAAACGTCAAGCAATTGCTCAGAGATGAAAAGTGCCAGCACTGGAAGCTGTTGCTAGCCAGCACCCTTCCTTGGAAGCGCTTTTGTAGGCCTAAGAACACTGGGGCTCTGGGCTTCTCTAGCCACCTCATCTTCTGCTCATCCTCTCGCGCACTCTAAAGAGAGCTCAGGTGAGAAATTGCAAACGTCGAGCAATTGCTCAGAGATGAAAAGTGCCAGCACTGAAAGCTGTTGCTAGCCAGCACCCTTCCTTGGAAGCGCTTTCACAGGCGCAGCAACACTGGGGCTCTGGGCTTCTCTAGCCACCAAACGTCACGGTCCTTCTCTTTCTGTCTCGTAGACACGAGCTGAGAAATTGCAAACGTCGAGCAATTGCTCAGAGATGAAAAGTGCCAGCACTGAAAGCTGTTGCTAGCCAGCACCCTTCCTTGGAAGCGCTTTTGTAGGCCTAAGAACACTGGGGCTCTGGGCTTCTTTAGCCACCTAATCTTCTGCTCATCCTCTCGCGCACTCTGAAGAGAGCTCAGGGGAGAAATTGCAAACGTCGAGCAATTGCTCAGAGATGAAAAGTGCCAGCACTGGAAGATGTTGCTAGCCAGCACCCTTCCTTGGAAGCGCTTTCACAGGCGCAGTAACACTGGGGCTTTGCGCTTCTCTAGCCACCAAACGTCACGGTCACTATCTCTCCGTCTCGTAGACACGAGCTGAGAAATTGCAAACGTCGAGCAATTGCTCAGAGATGAAAAGTGCCAGCACTGAAAGCTGTTGCTAGCCAGCACCCTTCCTTGGAAGCGCTTTTGTAGGCCTAAGCACACTGGGGCTCTGGGCTTCTCTAGCCACCTCATCTTCTGCTCATCCTCTCGCGCACTCTAAAGAGAGCTCAGGTGAGAAATTGCAAACGTCCAGCAATTGCTCAGAGATGAAAAGTGCCAGCACTGAAAGCTGTTGCTAGCCAGCACCCTTCCTTGGAAGCGCTTTTGTAGGCCTAAGAACACTGGGGCTCTGGGCTTCTCTAGCCACCTCATCTTCTGCTCATCCTCTCGCGCACTCTAAAGAGAGCTCAGGTGAGAAAATGCAAACGTCGAGCAATTGCTCAGAGATGAAAAGTGCCAGCACTGAAAGCTCTTGCTAGCCAGCACCCTTCCTTGGAAGCGCTTTTGTAGGCCTAAGAACACTGGGGCTCTGGGCTTCTCTAGCCACCTCATCTTCTGCTCATCCTCTCGCGCACTCTAAAGAGAGCTCAGGTGAGAAATTGCAAACGTCGAGCAATTGCTCAGAGATGAAAAGTGCCAGCACTGAAAGTTGTTGCTAGCCAGCACCCTTCCTTGGAAGCGCTTTTGTAGGCCTTAGAACACTGGGGCTCTGGGCTTCTCTAGCCACCTCATCTTCTGCTCATCCTCTCGCGCACTCTAAAGAGAGCTCAGGGGAGAAATTGCAAACGTTGAGCAATTGCTCAGAGATGAAAAGTGCCAGCACTGAAAGCTGTTGCTAGCCAGCACCCTTCCTTGGAAGCGCTTTCACAGGCGCAGCAACACTGGGGCTTTGCGCTTCTCTACCCACCAAACGTCACGGTCCTTCTCTTTCCGTCTCTTAGGCACGAGCTGAGAAATTGCAAACGTCGAGCAATTGCTCAGAGATGAAAAGTGCCAGCACTGGAAGCTGTTGCTAGCCAGCACCCTTCCTTGGAAGCGCTTTTGTAGGCCTAAGAACACTGGGGCTCTGGGCTTCTCTAGCCACCTAATCTTCTGCTCATCCTCTCGCGCATTCTGAAGAGAGCTCAGGGGAGAAATTGCAAACGTCGAGCAATTGCTCAGAGATGAAAAGTGCCAGCACTGGAAGATGTTGCTAGCCAGCACCCTTCCTTGGAAGCGCTTTCACAGGCGCAGTAACACTGGGGCTTTGCGCTTCTATACGCACCAAACGTCACGGTCACTATCTCTCCGTCTCGTAGACACGAGCTGAGAAATTGCAAACGTCGAGCAATTGCTCAGAGATGAAAAGTGCCAGCACTGAAAGCTGTTGCTAGCCAGCACCCTTCCTTGGAAGCGCTTTTGTAGGCCTAAGCACACTGGGGCTCTGGGCTTCTCTAGCCACCTAATCTTCTGCTCATCCTCTCGCGCACTCTAAAGAGAGCTCAGGTGAGAAATTGCAAACGTCCAGCAATTGCTCAGAGATGAAAAGTGCCAGCACTGAAAGCTGTTGCTAGCCAGCACCCTTCCTTGGAAGCGCTTTTGTAGGCCTAAGAACACTGGGGCTCTGGGCTTCTCTAGCCACCTCATCTTCTGCTCATCCTCTCGCGCACTCTAAAGAGAGCTCAGGTGAGAAAATGCAAACGTCGAGCAATTGCTCAGAGATGAAAAGTGCCAGCACTGAAAGCTCTTGCTAGCCAGCACCCTTCCTTGGAAGCGCTTTTGTAGGCCTAAGAACACTGGGGCTCTGGGCTTCTCTAGCCACCTCATCTTCTGCTCATCCTCTCGCGCACTCTAAAGAGAGCTCAGGTGAGAAATTGCAAACGTCGAGCAATTGCTCAGAGATGAAAAGTGCCAGCACTGAAAGTTGTTGCTAGCCAGCACCCTTCCTTGGAAGCGCTTTTGTAGGCCTAAGAAGACTGGGGCTCTGGGCTTCTCTAGCCACCTCATCTTCTGCTCATCCTCTCGCGCACTCTAAAGAGAGCTCAGGTGAGAAATTGCAAACGTCGAGCAATTGCTCAGAGATGAAAAGTGCCAGCACTGAAAGCTGTTGCTAGCCAGCACCCTTCCTTGGAAGCGCTTTCACAGGCGCAGCAACACTGGGGCTTTGCGCTTCTCTAGCCACCAAACGTCACGGTCCTTCTCTTTCCGTCTCTTAGGCACGAGCTGAGAAATTGCAAACGTCGAGCAATTGCTCAGAGATGAAAAGTGCCAGCACTGGAAGCTGTTGCTAGCCAGCACCCTTCCTTGGAAGCGCTTTTGTAGGCCTAAGAACACTGGGGCTCTGGGCTTCTCTAGCCACCTAATCTTCTGCTCATCCTCTCGCGCACTCTGAAGAGAGCTCAGGGGAGAAATTGCAAACGTCGAGCAATTGCTCAGAGATGAAAAGTGCCAGCACTGGAAGATGTTGCTAGCCAGCACCCTTCCTTGGAAGCGCTTTCACAGGCGCAGTAACACTGGGGCTTTGCGCTTCTCTAGCCACCAAACGTCACGGTCACTATCTCTCCGTCTCGTAGACACGAGCTGAGAAATTGCAAACGTCGAGCAATTGCTCAGAGATGAAAAGTGCCAGCACTGAAAGCTGTTGCTAGCCAGCACCCTTCCTTGGAAGCGCTTTTGTAGGCCTAAGCACACTGGGGCTCTGGGCTTCTCTAGCCACCTAATCTTCTGCTCATCCTCTCGCGCACTCTAAAGAGAGCTCAGGTGAGAAATTGCAAACGTTGAGCAATTGCTCAGAGATGAAAAGTGCCAGCACTGAAAGCTGTTGCTAGCCAGCACCCTTCCTTGGAAGCGCTTTTGTAGGCCTAAGAACACTGGGGCTCTGGGCTTCTCTAGCCACCTCATCTTCTGCTCATCCTCTCGCGCACTCTAAAGAGAGCTCAGGTGAGAAAATGCAAACGTCGAGCAATTGCTCAGAGATGAAAAGTGCCAGCACTGAAAGCTCTTGCTAGCCAGCACCCTTCCTTGGAAGCGCTTTTGTAGGCCTAAGAACACTGGGGCTATGGGCTTCTCTAGCCACCTAATCTTCTGCTCATCCTCTCGCGCACTCTAAAGAGAGCTCAGGTGAGAAATTGCAAACGTTGAGCAATTGCTCAGAGATGAAAAGTGCCAGCACTGAAAGCTGTTGCTAGCCAGCACCCTTCCTTGGAAGCGCTTTTGTAGGCCTAAGAACACTGGGGCTCTGGGCTTCTCTAGCCACCTCATCTTCTGCTCATCCTCTCGCGCACTCTAAAGAGAGCTCAGGTGAGAAATTGCAAACGTCGAGCAATTGCTCAGAGATGAAAAGTGCCAGCACTGAAAGCTATTGCTAGCCAGCACCCTTCCTTGGAAGCGCTTTTGTAGGCCTAAGAACACTGGGGCTCTGGGCTTCTCTAGCCACCTCATCTTCTGCTCATCCTCTCGCGCACTCTAAAGAGAGCTCAGGTGAGAAATTGCAAACGTCGAGCAATTGCTCAGAGATGAAAAGTGCCAGCACTGAAAGCTGTTGCTAGCCAGCACCCTTCCTTGGAAGCGCTTTCACAGGCGCAGCAACACTGGGGCTCTGGGCTTCTCTAGCCACCAAACGTCACGGTCCTTCTCTTTCCGTCTCGTAGACACGAGCGGAGAAATTGCAAACGTCGAGCAATTGCTCAGAGATGAAAAGTGCCAGCACTGAAAGCTGTTGCTAGCCAGCAGCCTTCCTTGGAAGCGCTTTTGTAGGCCTAAGAACAGTGGGGCTCTGGGCTTCTTTAGCCACCTAATCTTCTGCTCATCCTCTCGCGCACTCTGAAGAGAGCTCAGGGGAGAAATTGCAAACGTCGATCAATTGCTCAGAGATGAAAAGTGCCAGCACTGAAAGCTGTTGCTAGCCAGCACCCTTCCTTGGAAGCGCTTTTGTAGGCCTAAGAAGACTGGGGCTCTGGGCTTCTCTAGCCACCTCATCTTCTGCTCATCCTCTCGCGCAGTCTAAAGAGAGCTCAGGTGAGAAATTGCAAACGTCCAGCAATTGCTCAGAGATGAAAAGTGTCAGCACTGAAAGTTGTTGCTAGCCAGCACCCTTCCTTGGAAGCGCTTTTGTAGGCCTTAGAACACTGGGGCTCTGGGCTTCTCTAGCCACCTCATCTTCTGCTCATCCTCTCGCGCACTCTAAAGAGAGCTCAGGGGAGAAATTGCAAACGTCGAGCAATTGCTCAGAGATGAAAAGTGCCAGCACTGAAAGCTGTTGCTAGCCAGCACCCTTCCTTGGAAGCGCTTTCACAGGCGCAGCAACACTGGGGCTTTGCGCTTCTCTAGCCACCAAACGTCACGGTCCTTCTCTTTCCGTCTCTTAGGCACGAGCTGAGAAATTGCAAACGTCGAGCAATTGCTCAGAGATGAAAAGTGCCAGCACTGGAAGCTGTTGCTAGCCAGCACCCTTCCTTGGAAGCGCTTTTGTAGGCCTAAGAACACTGGGGCTCTGGGCTTCTCTAGCCACCTAATCTTCTGCTCATCCTCTCGCGCACTCTGAAGAGAGCTCAGGGGAGAAATTGCAAACGTCCAGCAATTGCTCAGAGATGAAAAGTGCCAGCACTGGAAGATGTTGCTAGCCAGCACCCTTCCTTGGAAGCGCTTTCACAGGCGCAGTAACACTGGGGCTTTGCGCTTCTCTAGCCACCAAACGTCACGGTCACTATCTCTCCGTCTCGTAGACACGAGCTGAGAAATTGCAAACGTCGAGCAATTGCTCAGAGATGAAAAGTGCCAGCACTGAAAGCTGTTGCTAGCCAGCACCCTTCCTTGGAAGCGCTTTTGTAGGCCTAAGCACACTGGGGCTCTGGGCTTCTCTAGCCACCTCATCTTCTGCTCATCCTCTCGCGCACTCTAAAGAGAGCTCAGGTGAGAAATTGCAAACGTTGAGCAATTGCTCAGAGATGAAAAGTGCCAGCACTGAAAGCTGTTGCTAGCCAGCACCCTTCCTTGGAAGCGCTTTTGTAGGCCTAAGAACACTGGGGCTCTGGGCTTCTCTAGCCACCTCATCTTCTGCTCATCCTCTCGCGCACTCTAAAGAGAGCTCAGGTGAGAAAATGCAAACGTCGAGCAATTGCTCAGAGATGAAAAGTGCCAGCACTGAAAGCTGTTGCTAGCCAGCACCCTTCCTTGGAAGCGCTTTTGTAGGCCTAAGAACACTGGGGCTATGGGCTTCTCTAGCCACCTAATCTTCTGCTCATCCTCTCGCGCACTCTAAAGAGTGCTCAGGTGAGAAATTGCAAACGTCGAGCAATTGTTCAGAGATGAAAAGTGCCAGCACTGAAAGCTCTTGCTAGCCAGCACCCTTCCTTGGAAGCGCTTTTGTAGGCCTAAGAACACTGGGGCTCTGGGCTTCTCTAGCCACCTAATCTTCTGCTCATCCTCTCGCGCACTCTAAAGAGAGCTCAGGTGAGAAATTGCAAACGTCCAGCAATTGCTCAGAGATGAAAAGTGCCAACACTGAAAGCTGTTGCTAGCCAGCACCCTTCCTTGGAAGCGCTTTCACAGGCGCAGCAACACTGGGGCTTTGCGCTTCTCTACCCACCAAACGTCACGGTCCTTCTCTTTCCATCTCGTAGACACGAGCTGAGAAATTGCAAACGTCGAGCAATTGCTCAGAGATGAAAAGTGCCAGCACTGAAAGCTGTTGCTAGCCAGCACCCTTCCTTGGAAGCGCTTTTGTAGGCCTAAGAACACTGGGGCTCTGGGCTTCTTTAGCCACCTCATCTTCTGCTCATCCTCTCGCGCACTCTAAAGAGAGCTCAGGGGAGAAATTGCAAACGTCGAGCAATTGCTCAGAGATGAAAAGTGCCAGCACTGAAAGCTGTTGCTAGCCAGCACCCTTCCTTGGAAGCGCTTTTTTAGGCCTAAGAACACTGGGGCTCTGGGCTTCTCTAGCCACCTCATCTTCTGCTCATCCTCTCGCGCACTCTAAAGAGAGCTCAGGTGAGAAATTGCAAACGTCGAGCAATTGCTCAGAGATGAAAAGTGCCAGCACTGAAAGCTGTTGCTAGCCAGCACCCTTCCTTGGAAGCGCTTTCACAGGCGCAGTAACACTGGGGCTTTGTGCTTCTCTAGCCACCAAACGTCACGGTCACTATCTCTCCGTCTCGTAGACACGAGCTGAGAAATTGCAAACGTCGAGCAATTGCTCAGAGATGAAAAGTGCCAGCACTGAAAGCTGTTGCTAGCCAGCACCCTTCCTTGGAAGCGCTTTTGTAGGCCTAAGAACACTGGGGCTCTGGGCTTCTCTAGCCACCTCATCTTCTGCTCATCCTCTCGCGCACTCTAAAGAGAGCTCAGGTGAGAAATTGCAAACGTCGAGCAATTGCTCAGAGATGAAAAGTGCCAGCACTGAAAGCTGTTGCTAGCCAGCACCCTTCCTTGGAAGCGCTTTCACAGGCGCTGTAACACTGGGGCTTTGCGCTTCTATACGCACCAAACGTCACTGTCATTCTCTTTCCGTCTCGTAGACACGAGCTGAGAAATTGCAAACGTCGAGCAATTGCTCAGAGATGAAAAGTGCCAGCACCGGAAGCTGTTGCTAGCCAGCACCCTTCCTTGGAAGTGCTTTTGTAGGCCTAAGAACACTGGGGCTCTGGGCTTCTCTAGCCACCTCATCTTCTGCTCATCCTCTCGTGCACTCTAAAGAGAGCTCAGGTGAGAAATTGCAAACGTTGAGCAATTGCTCAGAGATGAAAAGTGCCAGCACTGAAAGCTGTTGCTAGCCAGCACCCTTCCTTGGAAACGCTTTTGTAGGCCTAAGAACACTGGGGCTCTGGGCTTCTCTAGCCACCTCATCTTCTGCTCATGCTCTTGCGCACTCTAAAGAGAGCTCAGGTGAGAAATTGCAAACGTCGAGCAATTGCTCCGAGATGAAAAGTGCCAGCACTGAAAGCTCTTGCTAGCCAGCACCCTTCCTTGGAAGCGCTTTCACAGGCGCAGTAACACTGGGGATTTGCGCTTCTCTACCCACCAAACGTCACGGTCCTTCTCTTTCCGTCTCGTAGACACGAGCTGAGAAATTGCAAACGTCGAGCAATTGCTCAGAGATGAAAAGTGCCAGCACTGAAAGCTGTTGCTAGCCAGCACCCTTCCTTGGAAGCGCTTTTGTAGGCCTAAGAACACAGGGGCTCTGGGCTTCTCTAGCCACCTCATCTTCTGCTCATCCTCTCGCGCACTCTAAAGAGAGCTCAGGTGAGAAATTGCAAACGTCGAGCAATTGCTCAGAGATGAAAAGTGCCAGCACTGAAAGCTGTTGCTAGCCAGCACCCTTCCTTGGAAGCGCTTTTGTAGGCCTATGAACACTGGGGCTCTGGGCTTCTCTAGCCACCTAATCTTCTGCTCATCCTCTCGCGCACTCTAAAGAGAGCTCAGGGGAGAAATTGCAAACGTCGAGCAATTGCTCAGAGATGAAAAGTGCCAGCACTGAAAGCTGTTGCTAGCCAGCCCCCTTCCTTGGAAGCGCTTTTGTAGGCCTAAGAAGACTGGGGCTCTGGGCTTCTCTAGCCACCTAATCTTCTGCTCATCCTCTCGCGCACTCTAAAGAGAGCTCAGGGGAGAAATTGCAAACGTCGAGCAATTGCTCAGAGATGAAAAGTGCCAGCACTGGAAGCTGTTGCTAGCCAGCACCCTTCCTTGGAAGCGCTTTCACAGGCGCAGCAACACTGGGGCTTTGCGCTTCTCTAGCCACCAAACGTCACGGTCCTTCTCTTTCCGTCTCGCAGACACGAGCTGAGAAATTGCAAACGTCGAGCAATTGCTCCGAGATGAAAAGTGCCAGCACTGGAAGCTGTTGCTAGCCAGCACCCTTCCTTGGAAGCGCTTTTGTAGGCCTAAGAACACTGGGGCTCTGGGCTTCTCTAGCCACCTAATCTTCTGCTCATCCTCTCGCGCACTCTAAAGAGAGCTCAGGTGAGAAATTGCAAACGTCCAGCAATTGCTCAGAGATGAAAAGTGCCAGCACTGAAAGCTGTTGCTAGCCAGCACCCTTCCTTGGAAGCGCTTTTGTAGGCCTAAGAACACTGGGGCTCTGGGCTTCTCTAGCCACGTCATCTTCTGCTCATCCTCTCGCGCACTCTGAAGAGAGCTCAGGTGAGAAATTGCAAACGTTGAGCAATTGCTCAGAGATGAAAAGTGCCAGCACTGAAAGCTGTTGCTAGCCAGCACCCTTCCTTGGAAGCGCTTTTGTAGGCCTAAGAACAGTGGGGCTCTGGGCTTCTCTAGCCACCTCATCTTCTGCTCATCCTCTCGCGCACTCTAAAGAGAGCTCAGGTGAGAAATTGCAAACGTTGAGCAATTGCTCAGAGATGAAAAGTGCCAGCACTGAAAGCTGTTGCTAGCCAGCACCCTTCCTTGGAAGCGCTTTTGTAGGCCTAAGAACACTGGGGCTCTGGGCTTCTCTAGCCACCTCATCTTCTGCTCATCCTCTCGCGCACTCTAAAGAGAGCTCAGGTGAGAAATTGCAAACGTCGAGCAATTGCTCAGAGATGAAAAGTGCCAGCACTGAAAGCTCTTGCTAGCCAGCACCCTTCCTTGGAAGCGCTTTTGTAGACCTAAGAACAGTGGGGCTCTGGGCTTCTTTAGCCACCTCATCTTCTGCTCATCCTCTCGCGCACTCTGAAGAGAGCTCAGGTGAGAAATTGCAAACGTCCAGCAATTGCTCAGAGATGAAAAGTGCCAGCACTGAAAGCTGTTGCTAGCCAGCACCCTTCCTTGGAAGCGCTTTCACAGGCGCAGTAACACTGGGGCTTTGCGCTTCTCTAGCCACCAAACGTCACGGTCCTTCTCTTTCCGTCTCGTAGACACAAGCTGAGAAATTGCAAACGTCGAGCAATTGCTCAGAGATGAAAAGTGCCAGCACTGAAAGCTCTTGCTAGCCAGCACCCTTCCTTGGAAGCGCTTTTGTAGGCCTAAGAACACTGGGGCTCTGGGCTTCTTTAGCCACCTAATCTTCTGCTCATCCTCTCGCGCACTCTAAAGAGAGCTCAGGTGAGAAATTGCAAACGTCGATCAATTGCTCAGAGATGAAAATTGCCAGCACTGAAAGCTGTTGCTAGCCAGCACCCTTCCTTGGAAGTGCTTTTGTAGGCCTAAGAACACTGGGGCTCTGGGCTTCTTTAGCCACCTCATCTTCTGCTCATCCTCTCGCGCACTCTGAAGAGAGCTCAGGGGAGAAATTGCAAACGTCGAGCAATTGCTCAGAGATGAAAAGTGCCAGCACTGGAAGCTGTTGCTAGCCAGCACCCTTCCTTGGAAGCGCTTTCACAGGCGCAGTAACACTGGGGCTTTGCGCTTCTCTACCCACCAAAAGTCACGGTCACTATCTCTCCGTCTCGTAGACACGAGCTGAGAAATTGCAAACGTCGAGCAATTGCTCAGAGATGAAAAGTGCCAGCACTGAAAGCTGTTGCTAGCCAGCACCCTTCCTTGGAAGCGCTTTTGTAGGCCTAAGGACACTGGGGCTCTGGGCTTCTCTAGCCACCTCATCTTCTGCTCATCCTCTCGCGCACTCTAAAGAGAGCTCAGGTGAGAAATTGCAAACGTCGAGCAATTGCTCAGAGATGAAAAGTGCCAGCACTGAAAGCTCTTGCTAGCCAGCACCCTTCCTTGGAAGTGCTTTTGTAGCCCTAAGAACACTGGGGCTCTGAGCTTCTTTAGCCACCTCATCTTCTGCTCATGCTCTTGCGCACTCTAAAGAGAGCTCAGGTGAGAAATTGCAAACGTCGAGCAATTGCTCAGAGATGAAAAGTGCCAGCACTGAAAGCTGTTGCTAGCCAGCACCCTTCCTTGGAAGCGCTTTCACAGGCGCAGTAACACTGGGGCTTTGCGCTTCTCTAGCCACCAAACGTCACGGTCCTTCTCTTTCCGTCTCGTAGACACGAGCTGAGAAAATGCAAACGTCGAGCAATTGCTCAGAGATGAAAAGTGCCAGCACTGAAAGCTGTTGCTAGCCAGCACCCTTCCTTGGAAGCGCTTTTGTAGGCCTAAGAACACTGGGGCTCTGGGCTTCTTTAGCCACCTAATCTTCTGCTCATCCTCTCGCGCACTCTAAAGAGAGCTCAGGGGAGAAATTGCAAACGTCGATCAATTGCTCAGAGATTAAAATTGCCAGCACTGAAAGCTGTTGCTAGCCAGCACCCTTCCTTGGAAGCGCTTTCACAGGCGCTGTAACACTGGGGCTTTGCGCTTCTATACGCACCAAACGTCACTGTCATTCTCTTTCCGTCTCGTAGACACGAGCTGAGAAATTGCAAACGTCGAGCAATTGCTCAGAGATGAAAAGTGCCAGCACTGGAAGCTGTTGCTAGCCAGCACCCTTCCTTGGAAGCGCTTTTGTAGGCCTAAGAACACTGGGGCTCTGGGCTTCTCTAGCCACCTCATCTTCTGCTCATCCTCTCGCGCACTCTAAAGAGAGCTCAGGGGAGAAATTGCAAACGTCGATCAATTGCTCAGAGATTAAAATTGCCAGCACTGAAAGCTGTTGCTAGCCAGCACCCTTCCTTGGAAGCGCTTTCACAGGCGCTGTAACACTGGGGCTTTGCGCTTCTATACGCACCAAACGTCACTGTCATTCTCTTTCCGTCTCAAAGACACGAGCTGAGAAATTGCAAACGTCGAGCAATTGCTCCGAGATGAAAAGTGCCAGCACTGGAAGCTGTTGCTAGCCAGCACCCTTCCTTGGAAGCGCTTTTGTAGGCCTAAGAACACTGGGGCTCTGGGCTTCTCTAGCCACCTCATCTTCTGCTCATCCTCTCGCGCACTCTAAAGAGAGCTCAGGTGAGAAATTGCAAACGTCAAGCAATTGCTCAGAGATGAAAAGTGCCAGCACTGAAAGCTCTTGCTAGCCAGCACCCTTCCTTGGAAGCGCTTTTGTAGGCCTAAGAACAGTGGGGCTCTGGGCTTCTCTAGCCACCTCATCTTCTGCTCATCCTCTCGCGCACTCTAAAGAGAGCTCAGGTGAGAAATTGCAAACGTTGAGCAATTGCTCAGAGATGAAAAGTGCCAGCACTGAAAGCTGTTGCTAGCCAGCACCCTTCCTTGGAAGCTCTTTTGTAGGCCTAAGAACACTGGGGCTCTGGGCTTCTCTAGCCACCTCATCTTCTGCTCATCCTCTCGCGCACTCTAAAGAGAGCTCAGGTGAGAAATTGCAAACGTCGAGCAATTGCTCAGAGATGAAAAGTGCCAGCACTGAAAGCTCTTGCTAGCCAGCACCCTTCCTTGGAAGCGCTTTTGTAGACCTAAGAACAGTGGGGCTCTGGGCTTCTTTAGCCACCTCATCTTCTGCTCATCCTCTCGCGCACTCTGAAGAGAGCTCAGGTGAGAAATTGCAAACGTCCAGCAATTGCTCAGAGATGAAAAGTGCCAGCACTGAAAGCTGTTGCTAGCCAGCACCCTTCCTTGGAAGCGCTTTCACAGGCGCAGTAACACTGGGGCTTTGCGCTTCTCTAGCCACCAAACGTCACGGTCCTTCTCTTTCCGTCTCGTAGACACGAGCTGAGAAATTGCAAACGTCGAGCAATTGCTCAGAGATGAAAAGTGCCAGCACTGAAAGCTCTTGCTAGCCAGCACCCTTCCTTGGAAGCGCTTTTGTAGGCCTAAGAACACTGGGGCTCTGGGCTTCTTTAGCCACCTAATCTTCTGCTCATCCTCTCGCGCACTCTAAAGAGAGCTCAGGTGAGAAATTGCAAACGTCGATCAATTGCTCAGAGATGAAAATTGCCAGCACTGAAAGCTGTTGCTAGCCAGCACCCTTCCTTGGAAGTGCTTTTGTAGGCCTAAGAACACTGGGGCTCTGGGCTTCTTTAGCCACCTCATCTTCTGCTCATCCTCTCGCGCACTCTGAAGAGAGCTCAGGGGAGAAATTGCAAACGTCGAGCAATTGCTCAGAGATGAAAAGTGCCAGCACTGGAAGCTGTTGCTAGCCAGCACCCTTCCTTGGAAGCGCTTTCACAGGCGCAGTAACACTGGGGCTTTGCGCTTCTCTACCCACCAAAAGTCACGGTCACTATCTCTCCGTCTCGTAGACACGAGCTGAGAAATTGCAAACGTCGAGCAATTGCTCAGAGATGAAAAGTGCCAGCACTGAAAGCTGTTGCTAGCCAGCACCCTTCCTTGGAAGCGCTTTTGTAGGCCTAAGGACACTGGGGCTCTGGGCTTCTCTAGCCACCTCATCTTCTGCTCATCCTCTCGCGCACTCTAAAGAGAGCTCAGGTGAGAAATTGCAAACGTCGAGCAATTGCTCAGAGATGAAAAGTGCCAGCACTGAAAGCTCTTGCTAGCCAGCACCCTTCCTTGGAAGTGCTTTTGTAGCCCTAAGAACACTGGGGCTCTGAGCTTCTTTAGCCACCTCATCTTCTGCTCATGCTCTTGCGCACTCTAAAGAGAGCTCAGGTGAGAAATTGCAAACGTTGAGCAATTGCTCAGAGAGGAAAAGTGCCAGCACTGAAAGCTGTTGCTAGCCAGCACCCTTCCTTGGAAGCGCTTTTGTAGGCCTAAGAACACTGGGGCTCTGGGCTTCTCTAGCCACCTCATCTTCTGCTCATCCTCTCGCGCACTCTGAAGAGAGCTCAGGTGAGAAATTGCAAACGTCGAGCAATTGCTCAGAGAGGAAAAGTGCCAGCACTGAAAGCTGTTGCTAGCCAGCACCCTTCCTTGGAAGCGCTTTTGTAGGCCTAAGAACACTGGGGCTCTGGGCTTCTCTAGCCACCTATTCTTCTGCTCATCCTCTCGCGCACTCTAAAGAGAGCTCAGGTGAGAAATTGCAAACGTCCAGCAATTGCTCAGAGATGAAAAGTGCCAGCACTGAAAGCTGTTGCTAGCCAGCACCCTTCCTTGGAAGCGCTTTTGTAGGCCTAAGAAGACTGGGGCTCTGGGCTTCTCTAGCCACCTCATCTTCTGCTCATCCTCTCGCGCACTCTAAAGAGAGCTCAGGTGAGAAATTGCAAACGTCGAGCAATTGCTCAGAGATGAAAAGTGCCAGCACTGAAAGCTGTTGCTAGCCAGCACCCTTCCTTGGAAGCGCTTTCACAGGCGCAGTAACACTGGGGCTTTGCGCTTCTCTAGCCACCAAACGTCACGGTCCTTCTCTTTCCGTCTCGTAGACACGAGCTGAGAAAATGCAAACGTCGAGCAATTGCTCAGAGATGAAAAGTGCCAGCACTGAAAGCTGTTGCTAGCCAGCACCCTTCCTTGGAAGCGCTTTTGTAGGCCTAAGAACACTGGGGCTCTGGGCTTCTTTAGCCACCTAATCTTCTGCTCATCCTCTCGCGCACTCTAAAGAGAGCTCAGGGGAGAAATTGCAAACGTCGATCAATTGCTCAGAGATTAAAATTGCCAGCACTGAAAGCTGTTGCTAGCCAGCACCCTTCCTTGGAAGCGCTTTCACAGGCGCTGTAACACTGGGGCTTTGCGCTTCTATACGCACCAAACGTCACTGTCATTCTCTTTCCGTCTCGTAGACACGAGCTGAGAAATTGCAAACGTCGAGCAATTGCTCAGAGATGAAAAGTGCCAGCACTGGAAGCTGTTGCTAGCCAGCACCCTTCCTTGGAAGCGCTTTTGTAGGCCTAAGAACACTGGGGCTCTGGGCTTCTCTAGCCACCTCATCTTCTGCTCATCCTCTCGCGCACTCTAAAGAGAGCTCAGGGGAGAAATTGCAAACGTCGATCAATTGCTCAGAGATTAAAATTGCCAGCACTGAAAGCTGTTGCTAGCCAGCACCCTTCCTTGGAAGCGCTTTCACAGGCGCTGTAACACTGGGGCTTTGCGCTTCTATACGCACCAAACGTCACTGTCATTCTCTTTCCGTCTCATAGACACGAGCTGAGAAATTGCAAACGTCGAGCAATTGCTCCGAGATGAAAAGTGCCAGCACTGAAAGCTGTTGCTAGCCAGCACCCTTCCTTGGAAGCGCTTTTGTAGGCCTAAGAACACTGGGGCTCTGGGCTTCTCTAGCCACCTATTCTTCTGCTCATCCTCTCGCGCACTCTAAAGAGAGCTCAGGTGAGAAATTGCAAACGTCCAGCAATTGCTCAGAGATGAAAAGTGCCAGCACTGAAAGCTGTTGCTAGCCAGCACCCTTCCTTGGAAGCGCTTTTGTAGGCCTAAGAACACTGGGGCTCTGGGCTTCTCTAGCCACCTCATCTTCTGCTCATCCTCTCGCGCACTCTAAAGAGAGCTCAGGTGAGAAATTGCAAACGTCGAGCAATTGCTCAGAGATGAAAAGTGCCAGCACTGAAAGCTGTTGCTAGCCAGCACCCTTCCTTGGAAGCGCTTTCACAGGCGCAGTAACACTGGGGCTTTGCGCTTCTCTAGCCACCAAACGTCACGGTCCTTCTCTTTCCGTCTCGTAGACACGAGCTGAGAAAATGCAAACGTCGAGCAATTGCTCAGAGATGAAAAGTGCCAGCACTGAAAGCTGTTGCTAGCCAGCACCCTTCCTTGGAAGCGCTTTTGTAGGCCTAAGAACACTGGGGCTCTGGGCTTCTTTAGCCACCTAATCTTCTGCTCATCCTCTCGCGCACTCTAAAGAGAGCTCAGGGGAGAAATTGCAAACGTCGATCAATTGCTCAGAGATTAAAATTGCCAGCACTGAAAGCTGTTGCTAGCCAGCACCCTTCCTTGGAAGCGCTTTCACAGGCGCTGTAACACTGGGGCTTTGCGCTTCTATACGCACCAAACGTCACTGTCATTCTCTTTCCGTCTCATAGACACGAGCTGAGAAATTGCAAACGTCGATCAATTGCTCAGAGATGAAAAGTGCCAGCACTGGAAGCTGTTGCTAGCCAGCACCCTTCCTTGGAAGCGCTTTTGTAGGCCTAAGAACACTGGGGCTCTGGGCTTCTCTAGCCACCTCATCTTCTGCTCATCCTCTCGCGCACTCTAAAGAGAGCTCAGGTGAGAAATTGCAAACGTCGAGCAATTGCTCAGAGATGAAAAGTGCCAGCACTGAAAGCTGTTGCTAGCCAGCACCCTTCCTTGGAAGTGCTTTTGTAGGCCTAAGAACACTGGGGCTCTGGGCTTCTCTAGCCACCTCATCTTCTGCTCATCCTCTCGCGCACTCTGAAGAGAGCTCAGGGGAGAAATTGCAAACGTCGAGCAATTGCTCAGAGATGAAAAGTGCCAGCACTGAAAGCTGTTGCTAGCCAGCACCCTTCCTTGGAAGCGCTTTCACAGGCGCTCTAACACTGGGGCTTTGCGCTTCTCTACCCACCAAACGTCACGGTCACTATCTCTCCGTCTCGTAGACACGAGCTGAGAAATTGCAAACGTCGATCAATTGCTCAGAGATGAAAAGTGCCAGCACTGGAAGCTCTTGCTAGCCAGCACCCTTCCTTGGAAGCGCTTTTGTAGGCCTAAGAACACTGGGGCTTTGCGCTTCTCTAGCCACCAAACGTCACGGTCCTTCTCTTTCCGTCTCGTAGACACGAGCTGAGAAATTGCAAACGTCCAGCAATTGCTCAGAGATGAAAAGTGCCAGCACTGAAAGCTGTTGCTAGCCAGCACCCTTCCTTGGAAGCGCTTTTGTAGGCCTAAGAACACTGGGGCTCTGGGCTTCTCTAGCCACCTCATCTTCTGCTCATCCTCTCGCGCACTCTAAAGAGAGCTCAGGGGAGAAATTGCAAACGTCGATCAATTGCTCAGAGATGAAAAGTGCCAGCACTGAAAGCTGTTGCTAGCCAGCACCCTTCCTTGGAAGCGCTTTTGTAGGCCTAAGAACAGTGGGGCTCTGGGCTTCTCTAGCCACCTCATCTTCTGCTCATCCTCTCGCGCACTCTAAAGAGAGCTCAGGTGAGAAATTGCAAACGTTGAGCAATTGCTCAGAGATGAAAAGTGCCAGCACTGAAAGCTGTTGCTAGCCAGCACCCTTCCTTGGAAGCGCTTTTGTAGGCCTAAGAACACTGGGGCTCTGGGCTTCTCTAGCCACCTCATCTTCTGCTCATCCTCTCGCGCACTCTAAAGAGAGCTCAGGGGAGAAATTGCAAACGTCGAGCAATTGCTCAGAGATGAAAAGTGCCAGCACCGAAAGCTGTTGCTAGCCAGCACCCTTCCTTGGAAGCGCTTTCACAGGCGCAGCAACACTGGGGCTTTGCGCTTCTCTAGCCACCAAACGTCACGGTCCTTCTCTTTCCGTCTCGTAGACACGAGCTGAGAAATTGCAAACGTCGAGCAATTGCTCAGAGATGAAAAGTGCCAGCACTGGAAGCTGTTGCTAGCCAGCACCCTTCCTTGGAAGCGCTTTCACAGGCGCAGTAACACTGGGGCTTTGCGCTTCTCTAGCCACCAAACGTCACGGTCCTTCTCTTTCCGTCTCGTAGACACGAGCTGAGAAATTGCAAACGTCGAGCAATTGCTCAGAGATGAAAAGTGCCAGCACTGAAAGCTGTTGCTAGCCAGCACCCTTCCTTGGAAGCGCTTTTGTAGGCCTAAGCACACTGGGGCTCTGGGCTTCTTTAGCCACCTCATCTTCTGCTCATCCTCTCGCGCACTCTAAAGAGAGCTCAGGGGAGAAATTGCAAACGTCGATCAATTGCTCAGAGATGAAAAGTGCCAGCACTGAAAGCTGTTGCTAGCCAGCACCCTTCCTTGGAAGCGCTTTTGTAGGCCTAAGAACACTGGGGCTCTGGGCTTCTCTAGCCACCTCATCTTCTGCTCATCCTCTCGTGCACTCTAAAGAGAGCTCAGGTGAGAAATTGCAAACGTCGAGCAATTGCTCAGAGATGAAAAGTGCCAGCACTGAAAGCTGTTGCTAGCCAGCACCCTTCCTTGGAAGCGCTTTCACAGGCGCAGTAACACTGGGGCTTTGCGCTTCTCTACCCACCAAAAGTCACGGTCACTATCTCTCCGTCTCGTAGACACGAGCTGAGAAATTGCAAACGTCGAGCAATTGCTCAGAGATGAAAAGTGCCAGCACTGAAAGCTGTTGCTAGCCAGCACCCTTCCTTGGAAGCGCTTTTGTAGGCCTAAGAACACTGGGGCTCTGGGCTTCTTTAGCCACCTCATCTTCTGCTCATCCTCTCGCGCACTCTGAAGAGAGCTCCGGGGAGAAATTGCAAACGTCGAGCAATTGCTCAGAGATGAAAAGTGCCAGCACTGAAAGCTGTTGCTAGCCAGCACCCTTCCTTGGAAGCGCTTTCACAGGCGCAGCAACACTGGGGCTTTGCGCTTCTCTAGCCACCAAACGTCACGGTCACTATCTCTCCGTCTCGTAGACACGAGCTGAGAAATTGCAAACGTCGATCAATTGCTCAGAGATGAAAAGTGCCAGCACTGAAAGCTGTTGCTAGCCAGCACCCTTCCTTGGAAGCGCTTTTGTAGGCCTAAGAACACTGGGGCTCTGGGCTTCTCTAGCCACCTCATCTTCTGCTCATCCTCTCGCGCAGTCTAAAGAGAGCTCAGGGGAGAAATTGCAAACGTTGAGCAATTGCTCAGAGATGAAAAGTGCCAGCACTGAAAGCTGTTGCTAGCCAGCACCCTTCCTTGGAAGCGCTTTTGTAGGCCTAAGAACACTGGGGCTCTGGGCTTCTCTAGCCACCTCATCTTCTGCTCATCCTCTCGCGCACTCTAAAGAGAGCTCAGGTGAGAAATTGCAAACGTCCAGCAATTGCTCAGAGATGAAAAGTGCCAGCACTGAAAGCTGTTGCTAGCCAGCACCCTTCCTTGGAAGCGCTTTTGTAGGCCTAAGAAGACTGGGGCTCTGGGCTTCTCTAGCCACCTCATCTTCTGCTCATCCTCTCGCGCACTCTAAAGAGAGCTCAGGGGAGAAATTGCAAACGTCGAGCAATTGCTCAGAGAGGAAAAGTGCCAGCACTGAAAGCTGTTGCTAGCCAGCACCCTTCCTTGGAAGCGCTTTCACAGGCGCAGCAACACTGGGGCTTTGCGCTTCTATACGCACCAAACGTCACTGTCATTCTCTTTCCGTCTCATAGACACGAGCTGAGAAATTGCAAACGTCGATCAATTGCTCAGAGATGAAAAGTGCCAGCACTGGAAGCTGTTGCTAGCCAGCACCCTTCCTTGGAAGCGCTTTTGTAGGCCTAAGAACACTGGGGCTCTGGGCTTCTCTAGCCACCTCATCTTCTGCTCATCCTCTCGCGCACCCTAAAGAGAGCTCAGGTGAGAAATTGCAAACGTCGAGCAATTGCTCAGAGATGAAAAGTGCCAGCACTGAAAGCTGTTGCTAGCCAGCACCCTTCCTTGGAAGCGCTTTCACAGGCGCAGCAACACTGGGGCTTTGCGCTTCTCTAGCCACCAAACGTCACGGTCCTTCTCTTTCCGTCTCGTAGACACGAGCTGAGAAATTGCAAACGTCGAGCAATTGCTCAGAGATGAAAAGTGCCAGCACTGAAAGCTGTTGCTAGCCAGCACCCTTCCTTGGAAGCGCTTTTGTAGGCCTAAGAACACTGGGGCTCTGAGCTTCTCTAGCCACCTCATCTTCTGCTCATCCTCTCGCGCACTCTAAAGAGAGCTCAGGTGAGAAATTCCAAACGTTGAGCAATTGCTCAGAGATGAAAAGTGCCAGCACTGAAAGCTGTTGCTAGCCAGCACCCTTCCTTGGAAGCGCTTTTGTAGGCCTAAGAACACTGGGGCTCTGGGCTTCTCTAGCCACCTCATCTTCTGCTCATGCTCTTGCGCACTCTAAAGAGAGCTCAGGTGAGAAATTGCAAACGTCGAGCAATTGCTCAGAGATGAAAAGTGCCAGCACTGAAAGCTGTTGCTAGCCAGCACCCTTCCTTGGAAGCGCTTTTGTAGGCCTAAGAACACTGGGGCTCTGGGCTTCTTTAGCCACCTAATCTTCTGCTCATCCTCTCGCGCACTCTAAAGAGAGCTCAGGGGAGAAATTGCAAACGTCGATCAATTGCTCAGAGATGAAAATTGCCAGCACTGAAAGCTGTTGCTAGCCAGCACCCTTCCTTGGAAGCGCTTTCACAGGCGCTGTAACACTGGGGCTTTGCGCTTCTATACGCACCAAACGTCACTGTCATTCTCTTTCCATCTCGTAGACACGAGCTGAGAAATTGCAAACGTCGATCAATTGCTCAGAGATGAAAAGTGCCAGCACTGGAAGCTGTTGCTAGCCAGCACCCTTCCTTGGAAGCGCTTTTGTAGGCCTAAGAACACTGGGGCTCTGGGCTTCTCTAGCCACCTCATCTTCTGCTCATCCTCTCGCGCACTCTAAAGAGAGCTCAGGGGAGAAATTGCAAACGTCGAGCAATTGCTCAGAGATGAAAAGTGCCAGCACTGAAAGCTGTTGCTAGCCAGCACCCTTCCTTGGAAGCGCTTTCACAGGCGCAGCAACACTGGGGCTTTGCGCTTCTCTAGCCACCAAACGTCACGGTCCTTCTCTTTCCGTCTCGTAGACACGAGCTGAGAAATTGCAAACGTCGAGCAATTGCTCAGAGATGAAAAGTGCCAGCACTGGAAGCTGTTGCTAGCCAGCACCCTTCCTTGGAAGCGCTTTTGTAGGCCTAAGAACACTGGGGCTCTGGGCTTCTCTAGCCACCTCATCTTCTGCTCATCCTCTCGCGCACTCTGAAGAGAGCTCAGGTGAGAAATTGCAAATGTCGAGCAATTGCTCAGAGATGAAAAGTGCCAGCACTGGAAGCTGTTGCTAGCCAGCACCCTTCCTTGGAAGTGCTTTTGTAGCCCTAAGAACACTGGGGCTCTGGGCTTCTTTAGCCACCTCATCTTCTGCTCATCCTCTCGCGCACTCTGAAGAGAGTTCAGGGGAGAAATTGCAAACGTCGAGCAATTGCTCAGAGATGAAAAGTGCCAGCACTGAAAGCTGTTGCTAGCCAGCACCCTTCCTTGGAAGCGCTTTCACAGGCGCTGTAACACTGGGGCTTTGCGCTTCTCTAGCCACCAAACGTCACGGTCACTATCTCTCCGTCTCGTAGACACGAGCTGAGAAATTGCAAACGTCGATCAATTGCTCAGAGATGAAAAGTGCCAGCACTGGAAGCTGTTGCTAGCCAGCACCCTTCCTTGGAAGCGCTTTTGTAGGCCTAAGAACACTGGGGCTCTGGGCTTCTCTAGCCACCTAATCTTCTGCTCATCCTCTCGCGCACTCTAAAGAGAGCTCAGGTGAGAAATTGCAAACGTCGAGCAATTGCTCAGAGATGAAAAGTGCCAGCACTGAAAGCTGTTGCTAGCCAGCACCCTTCCTTGGAAGCGCTTTTGTAGGCCTAAGAACACTGGGGCTCTGGGCTTCTCTAGCCACCTCATCTTCTGCTCATCCTCTCGCGCACTCTAAAGAGAGCTCAGGTGAGAAATTGCAAACGTCGAGCAATTGCTCAGAGATGAAAAGTGCCAGCACTGAAAGCTCTTGCTAGCCAGCCCCCTTCCTTGGAAGCGCTTTTGTAGGCCTAAGAACACTGGGGCTCTGGGCTTCTCTAGCCACCTCATCTTCTGCTCATCCTCTCGCGCACTCTAAAGAGAGCTCAGGTGAGAAATTGAAAACGTCAAGCAATTGCTCAGAGATGAAAAGTGCCAGCACTGGAAGCTGTTGCTAGCCAGCACCCTTCCTTGGAAGCGCTTTTGTAGGCCTAAGAACACTGGGGCTCTGGGCTTCTCTAGCCACCTCATCTTCTGCTCATCCTCTCGCGCACTCTAAAGAGAGCTCAGGGGAGAAATTGCAAACGTCGAGCAATTGCTCAGAGATGAAAAGTGCCAGCACCGAAAGCTGTTGCTAGCCAGCACCCTTCCTTGGAAGCGCTTTCACAGGCGCAGCAACACTGGGGCTTTGCGCTTCTCTAGCCACCAAACGTCACGGTCCTTCTCTTTCCGTCTCGTAGACACGAGCTGAGAAATTGCAAACGTCGAGCAATTGCTCAGAGATGAAAAGTGCCAGCACTGGAAGCTGTTGCTAGCCAGCACCCTTCCTTGGAAGCGCTTTCACAGGCGCAGTAACACTGGGGCTTTGCGCTTCTCTAGCCACCAAACGTCACGGTCCTTCTCTTTCCGTCTCGTAGACACGAGCTGAGAAATTGCAAACGTCGAGCAATTGCTCAGAGATGAAAAGTGCCAGCACTGAAAGCTGTTGCTAGCCAGCACCCTTCCTTGGAAGCGCTTTTGTAGGCCTAAGCACACTGGGGCTCTGGGCTTCTTTAGCCACCTCATCTTCTGCTCATCCTCTCGCGCACTCTAAAGAGAGCTCAGGGGAGAAATTGCAAACGTCGATCAATTGCTCAGAGATGAAAAGTGCCAGCACTGAAAGCTGTTGCTAGCCAGCACCCTTCCTTGGAAGCGCTTTTGTAGGCCTAAGAACACTGGGGCTCTGGGCTTCTCTAGCCACCTCATCTTCTGCTCATCCTCTCGTGCACTCTAAAGAGAGCTCAGGTGAGAAATTGCAAACGTCGAGCAATTGCTCAGAGATGAAAAGTGCCAGCACTGAAAGCTGTTGCTAGCCAGCACCCTTCCTTGGAAGCGCTTTCACAGGCGCAGTAACACTGGGGCTTTGCGCTTCTCTACCCACCAAAAGTCACGGTCACTATCTCTCCGTCTCGTAGACACGAGCTGAGAAATTGCAAACGTCGAGCAATTGCTCAGAGATGAAAAGTGCCAGCACTGAAAGCTGTTGCTAGCCAGCACCCTTCCTTGGAAGCGCTTTTGTAGGCCTAAGAACACTGGGGCTCTGGGCTTCTTTAGCCACCTCATCTTCTGCTCATCCTCTCGCGCACTCTGAAGAGAGCTCCGGGGAGAAATTGCAAACGTCGAGCAATTGCTCAGAGATGAAAAGTGCCAGCACTGAAAGCTGTTGCTAGCCAGCACCCTTCCTTGGAAGCGCTTTCACAGGCGCAGCAACACTGGGGCTTTGCGCTTCTCTAGCCACCAAACGTCACGGTCACTATCTCTCCGTCTCGTAGACACGAGCTGAGAAATTGCAAACGTCGATCAATTGCTCAGAGATGAAAAGTGCCAGCACTGAAAGCTGTTGCTAGCCAGCACCCTTCCTTGGAAGCGCTTTTGTAGGCCTAAGAACACTGGGGCTCTGGGCTTCTCTAGCCACCTCATCTTCTGCTCATCCTCTCGCGCAGTCTAAAGAGAGCTCAGGGGAGAAATTGCAAACGTTGAGCAATTGCTCAGAGATGAAAAGTGCCAGCACTGAAAGCTGTTGCTAGCCAGCACCCTTCCTTGGAAGCGCTTTTGTAGGCCTAAGAACACTGGGGCTCTGGGCTTCTCTAGCCACCTCATCTTCTGCTCATCCTCTCGCGCACTCTAAAGAGAGCTCAGGTGAGAAATTGCAAACGTCCAGCAATTGCTCAGAGATGAAAAGTGCCAGCACTGAAAGCTGTTGCTAGCCAGCACCCTTCCTTGGAAGCGCTTTTGTAGGCCTAAGAAGACTGGGGCTCTGGGCTTCTCTAGCCACCTCATCTTCTGCTCATCCTCTCGCGCACTCTAAAGAGAGCTCAGGGGAGAAATTGCAAACGTCGAGCAATTGCTCAGAGAGGAAAAGTGCCAGCACTGAAAGCTGTTGCTAGCCAGCACCCTTCCTTGGAAGCGCTTTCACAGGCGCAGCAACACTGGGGCTTTGCGCTTCTATACGCACCAAACGTCACTGTCATTCTCTTTCCGTCTCATAGACACGAGCTGAGAAATTGCAAACGTCGATCAATTGCTCAGAGATGAAAAGTGCCAGCACTGGAAGCTGTTGCTAGCCAGCACCCTTCCTTGGAAGCGCTTTTGTAGGCCTAAGAACACTGGGGCTCTGGGCTTCTCTAGCCACCTCATCTTCTGCTCATCCTCTCGCGCACCCTAAAGAGAGCTCAGGTGAGAAATTGCAAACGTCGAGCAATTGCTCAGAGATGAAAAGTGCCAGCACTGAAAGCTGTTGCTAGCCAGCACCCTTCCTTGGAAGCGCTTTCACAGGCGCAGCAACACTGGGGCTTTGCGCTTCTCTAGCCACCAAACGTCACGGTCCTTCTCTTTCCGTCTCGTAGACACGAGCTGAGAAATTGCAAACGTCGAGCAATTGCTCAGAGATGAAAAGTGCCAGCACTGAAAGCTGTTGCTAGCCAGCACCCTTCCTTGGAAGCGCTTTTGTAGGCCTAAGAACACTGGGGCTCTGAGCTTCTCTAGCCACCTCATCTTCTGCTCATCCTCTCGCGCACTCTAAAGAGAGCTCAGGTGAGAAATTCCAAACGTTGAGCAATTGCTCAGAGATGAAAAGTGCCAGCACTGAAAGCTGTTGCTAGCCAGCACCCTTCCTTGGAAGCGCTTTTGTAGGCCTAAGAACACTGGGGCTCTGGGCTTCTCTAGCCACCTCATCTTCTGCTCATGCTCTTGCGCACTCTAAAGAGAGCTCAGGTGAGAAATTGCAAACGTCGAGCAATTGCTCAGAGATGAAAAGTGCCAGCACTGAAAGCTGTTGCTAGCCAGCACCCTTCCTTGGAAGCGCTTTTGTAGGCCTAAGAACACTGGGGCTCTGGGCTTCTTTAGCCACCTAATCTTCTGCTCATCCTCTCGCGCACTCTAAAGAGAGCTCAGGGGAGAAATTGCAAACGTCGATCAATTGCTCAGAGATGAAAATTGCCAGCACTGAAAGCTGTTGCTAGCCAGCACCCTTCCTTGGAAGCGCTTTCACAGGCGCTGTAACACTGGGGCTTTGCGCTTCTATACGCACCAAACGTCACTGTCATTCTCTTTCCATCTCGTAGACACGAGCTGAGAAATTGCAAACGTCGATCAATTGCTCAGAGATGAAAAGTGCCAGCACTGGAAGCTGTTGCTAGCCAGCACCCTTCCTTGGAAGCGCTTTTGTAGGCCTAAGAACACTGGGGCTCTGGGCTTCTCTAGCCACCTCATCTTCTGCTCATCCTCTCGCGCACTCTAAAGAGAGCTCAGGGGAGAAATTGCAAACGTCGAGCAATTGCTCAGAGATGAAAAGTGCCAGCACTGAAAGCTGTTGCTAGCCAGCACCCTTCCTTGGAAGCGCTTTCACAGGCGCAGCAACACTGGGGCTTTGCGCTTCTCTAGCCACCAAACGTCACGGTCCTTCTCTTTCCGTCTCGTAGACACGAGCTGAGAAATTGCAAACGTCGAGCAATTGCTCAGAGATGAAAAGTGCCAGCACTGGAAGCTGTTGCTAGCCAGCACCCTTCCTTGGAAGCGCTTTTGTAGGCCTAAGAACACTGGGGCTCTGGGCTTCTCTAGCCACCTCATCTTCTGCTCATCCTCTCGCGCACTCTGAAGAGAGCTCAGGTGAGAAATTGCAAATGTCGAGCAATTGCTCAGAGATGAAAAGTGCCAGCACTGGAAGCTGTTGCTAGCCAGCACCCTTCCTTGGAAGTGCTTTTGTAGCCCTAAGAACACTGGGGCTCTGGGCTTCTTTAGCCACCTCATCTTCTGCTCATCCTCTCGCGCACTCTGAAGAGAGCTCAGGGGAGAAATTGCAAACGTCGAGCAATTGCTCAGAGATGAAAAGTGCCAGCACTGAAAGCTGTTGCTAGCCAGCACCCTTCCTTGGAAGCGCTTTCACAGGCGCTGTAACACTGGGGCTTTGCGCTTCTCTAGCCACCAAACGTCACGGTCACTATCTCTCCGTCTCGTAGACACGAGCTGAGAAATTGCAAACGTCGATCAATTGCTCAGAGATGAAAAGTGCCAGCACTGGAAGCTGTTGCTAGCCAGCACCCTTCCTTGGAAGCGCTTTTGTAGGCCTAAGAACACTGGGGCTCTGGGCTTCTCTAGCCACCTAATCTTCTGCTCATCCTCTCGCGCACTCTAAAGAGAGCTCAGGTGAGAAATTGCAAACGTCGAGCAATTGCTCAGAGATGAAAAGTGCCAGCACTGAAAGCTGTTGCTAGCCAGCACCCTTCCTTGGAAGCGCTTTTGTAGGCCTAAGAACACTGGGGCTCTGGGCTTCTCTAGCCACCTCATCTTCTGCTCATCCTCTCGCGCACTCTAAAGAGAGCTCAGGTGAGAAATTGCAAACGTCGAGCAATTGCTCAGAGATGAAAAGTGCCAGCACTGAAAGCTCTTGCTAGCCAGCCCCCTTCCTTGGAAGCGCTTTTGTAGGCCTAAGAACACTGGGGCTCTGGGCTTCTCTAGCCACCTCATCTTCTGCTCATCCTCTCGCGCACTCTAAAGAGAGCTCAGGTGAGAAATTGAAAACGTCAAGCAATTGCTCAGAGATGAAAAGTGCCAGCACTGGAAGCTGTTGCTAGCCAGCACCCTTCCTTGGAAGCGCTTTTGTAGCCCTTAGAACACTGGGGCTCTGGGCTTCTCTAGCCACCTAATCTTCTGCTCATCCTCTCGCGCACTCTAAAGAGAGCTCAGGGGAGAAATTGCAAACGTCGAGCAATTGCTCAGAGATGAAAAGTGCCAGCACTGAAAGCTCTTGCTAGCCAGCACCCTTCCTTGGAAGCGCTTTCACAGGCGCAGTAACACTGGGGCTTTGCGCTTCTCTAGCCACCAAACGTCACGGTCCTTCTCTTTCCGTCTCGTAGACACGAGCTGAGAAATTGCAAACGTCGAGCAATTGCTCAGAGATGAAAAGTGCCAGCACTGAAAGCTGTTGCTAGCCAGCACCCTTCCTTGGAAGCGCTTTTGTAGGCCTAAGAACACTGGGGCTCTGGGCTTCTCTAGCCACCTCATCTTCTGCTCATCCTCTCGCGCAGTCTAAAGAGAGCTCAGGGGAGAAATTGCAAACGTCGATCAATTGCTCAGAGATGAAAAGTGCCAGCACTGAAAGCTGTTGCTAGCCAGCACCCTTCCTTGGAAGCGCTTTTGTAGGCCTAAGAACACTGGGGCTCTGGGCTTCTCTAGCCACCTAATCTTCTGCTCATCCTCTCGCGCACTCTAAAGAGAGCTCAGGGGAGAAATTGCAAACGTCGAGCAATTGCTCAGAGATGAAAAGTGCCAGCACTGAAAGCTGTTGCTAGCCAGCACCCTTCCTTGGAAGCGCTTTTGTAGGCCTAAGAACACTGGGGCTCTGGGCTTCTCTAGCCACCTCATCTTCTGCTCATCCTCTCGCGCACTCTAAAGAGAGCTCAGGGGAGAAATTGCAAACGTCCAGCAATTGCTCAGAGATGAAAAGTGCCAGCACTGAAAGCTGTTGCTAGCCAGCACCCTTCCTTGGAAGCGCTTTTGTAGGCCTAAGAACACTGGGGCTCTGGGCTTCTCTAGCCACCTCATCTTCTGCTCATCCTCTCGTGCACTCTAAAGAGAGCTCAGGTGAGAAATTGCAAACGTCGAGCAATTGCTCAGAGATGAAAAGTGCCAGCACTGAAAGCTGTTGCTAGCCAGCACCCTTCCTTGGAAGCGCTTTCACAGGCGCTGTAACACTGGGGCTTTGCGCTTCTCTAGCCACCAAACGTCACGGTGACTATCTCTCCGTCTTGTAGACACGAGCTGAGAAATTGCAAACGTCGATCAATTGCTCAGAGATGAAAAGTGCCAGCACTGAAAGCTCTTGCTAGCCAGCACCCTTCCTTGGAAGCGCTTTTGTAGGCCTAAGAACACTGGGGCTCTGGGCTTCTCTAGCCACCTAATCTTCTGCTCATCCTCTCGCGCACTCTAAAGAGAGCTCAGGTGAGAAATTGCAAACGTCCAGCAATTGCTCAGAGATGAAAAGTGCCAGCACTGAAAGCTGTTGCTAGCCAGCACCCTTCCTTGGAAGCGCTTTTGTAGGCCTAAGAACACTGGGGCTCTGGGCTTCTCTAGCCACGTCATCTTCTGCTCATCCTCTCGCGCACTCTGAAGAGAGCTCAGGTGAGAAATTGCAAACGTCGAGCAATTGCTCAGAGATGAAAAGTGCCAGCACTGAAAGCTGTTGCTAGCCAGCACCCTTCCTTGGAAGCGCTTTTGTAGGCCTAAGAACCCTGGGGCTCTGGGCTTCTCTAGCCACCTAATCTTCTGCTCATCCTCTCGCGCACTCTAAAGAGAGCTCAGGTGAGAAATTGCAAACGTCGAGCAATTGCTCAGAGATGAAAAGTGCCAGCACTGAAAGCTGTTGCTAGCCAGCACCCTTCCTTGGAAGCGCTTTTGTAGGCCTAAGAACACTGGGGCTCTGGGCTTCTCTAGCCACCTCATCATCTGCTCATCCTCTCGCGCAGTCTAAAGAGAGCTCAGGTGAGAAATTGCAAACGTCAAGCAATTGCTCAGAGATGAAAAGTGCCAGCACTGGAAGCTGTTGCTAGCCAGCACCCTTCCTTGGAAGCGCTTTTGTAGGCCTAAGAACACTGGGGCTCTGGGCTTCTCTAGCCACCTCATCTTCTGCTCATCCTCTCGCGCACTCTAAAGAGAGCTCAGGTGAGAAATTGCAAACGTCGAGCAATTGCTCAGAGATGAAAAGTGCCAGCACTGAAAGCTGTTGCTAGCCAGCACCCTTCCTTGGAAGCGCTTTCACAGGCGCAGCAACACTGGGGCTCTGGGCTTCTCTAGCCACCAAACGTCACGGTCCTTCTCTTTCCGTCTCGTAGACACGAGCTGAGAAATTGCAAACGTCGAGCAATTGCTCAGAGATGAAAAGTGCCAGCACTGAAAGCTGTTGCTAGCCAGCAGCCTTCCTTGGAAGCGCTTTTGTAGGCCTAAGAACACTGGGGCTCTGGGCTTCTTTAGCCACCTAATCTTCTGCTCATCCTCTCGTGCACTCTGAAGAGAGCTCAGGGGAGAAATTGCAAACGTCGAGCAATTGCTCAGAGATGAAAAGTGCCAGCACTGAAAGCTGTTGCTAGCCAGCACCCTTCCTTGGAAGCGCTTTTGTAGGCCTAAGAACACTGGGGCTCTGGGCTTCTCTAGCCACCTCATCTTCTGCTCATCCTCTCGCGCACTCTAAAGAGAGCTCAGGTGAGAAATTGCAAACGTCCAGCAATTGCTCAGAGATGAAAAGTGCCAGCACTGAAAGCTGTTGCTAGCCAGCACCCTTCCTTGGAAGCGCTTTCACAGGCGCAGCAACACTGGGGCTTTGCGCTTCTCTAGCCACCAAAAGTCACGGTCCTTCTCTTTCCGTCTCGTAGACACGAGCTGAGAAATTGCAAACGTCGAGCAATTGCTCAGAGATGAAAAGTGCCAGCACTGAAAGCTGTTGCTAGCCAGCACCCTTCCTTGGAAGCGCTTTTGTAGGCCTAAGAACACTGGGGCTCTGGGCTTCTCTAGCCACCTCATCTTCTGCTCATCCTCTCGCGCACTCTGAAGAGAGCTCAGGTGAGAAATTGCAAACGTCGAGCAATTGCTCAGAGATGAAAAGTGCCAGCACTGGAAGCTGTTGCTAGCCAGCACCCTTCCTTGGAAGTGCTTTTGTAGGCCTAAGAACACTGGGGCTCTGGGCTTCTTTAGCCACCTCATCTTCTGCTCATCCTCTCGCGCACTCTGAAGAGAGCTCAGGGGAGAAATTGCAAACGTCGAGCAATTGCTCAGAGATGAAAAGTGCCAGCACTGAAAGCTGTTGCTAGCCAGCACCCTTCCTTGGAAGCGCTTTCACAGGCGCTGTAACACTGGGGCTTTGCGCTTCTCTAGCCACCAAACGTCACGGTCACTATCTCTCCGTCTCGTAGACACGAGCTGAGAAATTGCAAACGTCGAGCAATTGCTCAGAGATGAAAAGTGCCAGCACTGGAAGCTGTTGCTAGCCAGCACCCTTCCTTGGAAGCGCTTTTGTAGGCCTAAGAACACTGGGGCTATGGGCTTCTCTAGCCACCTAATCTTCTGCTCATCCTCTCGCGCAATCTAAAGAGAGCTCAGGTGAGAAATTGCAAACGTCGAGCAATTGCTCAGAGATGAAAAGTGCCAGCACTGAAAGCTGTTGCTAGCCAGCACCCTTCCTTGGAAGCGCTTTTGTAGGCCTATGAACACTGGGGCTCTGGGCTTCTCTAGCCACCTCATCTTCTGCTCATCCTCTCGCGCAGTCTAAAGAGAGCTCAGGGGAGAAATTGCAAACGTCGAGCAATTGCTCAGAGAGGAAAAGTGCCAGCACTGAAAGCTGTTGCTAGCCAGCACCCTTCCTTGGAAGCGCTTTTGTAGGCCTAAGAACACTGGGGCTCTGGGCTTCTCTAGCCACCTCATCTTCTGCTCATCCTCTCGCGCACTCTAAAGAGAGCTCAGGTGAGAAATTGAAAACGTCAAGCAATTGCTCAGAGATGAAAAGTGCCAGCACTGGAAGCTGTTGCTAGCCAGCACCCTTCCTTGGAAGCGCTTTTGTAGCCCTTAGAACACTGGGGCTCTGGGCTTCTCTAGCCACCTAATCTTCTGCTCATCCTCTCGCGCACTCTAAAGAGAGCTCAGGGGAGAAATTGCAAACGTCGAGCAATTGCTCAGAGATGAAAAGTGCCAGCACTGAAAGCTCTTGCTAGCCAGCACCCTTCCTTGGAAGCGCTTTCACAGGCGCAGTAACACTGGGGCTTTGCGCTTCTCTAGCCACCAAACGTAACGGTCCTTCTCTTTCCGTCTCGTAGACACGAGCTGAGAAATTGCAAACGTCGAGCAATTGCTCAGAGATGAAAAGTGCCAGCACTGAAAGCTGTTGCTAGCCAGCACCCTTCCTTGGAAGCGCTTTTGTAGGCCTAAGAACACAGGGGCTCTGGGCTTCTCTAGCCACCTCATCTTCTGCTCATCCTCTCGCGCACTCTAAAGAGAGCTCAGGTGAGAAATTGCAAACGTCGAGCAATTGCTCAGAGATGAAAAGTGCCAGCACTGAAAGCTGTTGCTAGCCAGCACCCTTCCTTGGAAGCGCTTTTGTAGGCCTATGAACACTGGGGCTCTGGGCTTCTCTAGCCACCTAATCTTCTGCTCATCCTCTCGCGCACTCTAAAGAGAGCTCAGGGGAGAAATTGCAAACGTCGAGCAATTGCTCAGAGATGAAAAGTGCCAGCACTGAAAGCTGTTGCTAGCCAGCACCCTTCCTTGGAAGCGCTTTTGTAGGCCTAAGAAGACTGGGGCTCTGGGCTTCTCTAGCCACCTCATCTTCTGCTCATCCTCTCGCGCACTCTAAAGAGAGCTCAGGGGAGAAATTGCAAACGTCGAGCAATTGCTCAGAGATGAAAAGTGCCAGCACTGGAAGCTGTTGCTAGCCAGCACCCTTCCTTGGAAGCGCTTTCACAGGCGCAGCAACACTGGGGCTTTGGGCTTCTCTACCCACCAAACGTCACGGTCCTTCTCTTTCCGTCTCGCAGACACGAGCTGAGAAATTGCAAACGTCGAGCAATTGCTCAGAGATGAAAAGTGCCAGCACTGGAAGCTGTTGCTAGCCAGCACCCTTCCTTGGAAGCGCTTTCACAGGCGCAGTAATACTGGGGCTTTGCGCTTCTCTAGCCACCAAACGTCACGGTCCTTCTCTTTCCGTCTCGTAGACACGAGCTGAGAAATTGCAAACGTCGAGCAATTGCTCAGAGATGAAAAGTGCCAGCACTGAAAGCTGTTGCTAGCCAGCACCCTTCCTTGGAAGCGCTTTTGTAGGCCTAAGAACACTGGGGCTCTGGGCTTCTTTAGCCACCTCATCTTCTGCTCATCCTCTCGCGCACTCTAAAGAGAGCTCAGGGGAGAAATTGCAAACGTCGAGCAATTGCTCAGAGAGGAAAAGTGCCAGCACTGAAAGCTGTTGCTAGCCAGCACCCTTCCTTGGAAGCGCTTTTGTAGGCCTAAGAACACTGGGGCTCTGGGCTTCTCTAGCCACCTCATCTTCTGCTCATCCTCTCGCGCACTCTGAAGAGAGCTCAGGGGAGAAATTGCAAACGTCGAGCAATTGCTCAGAGATGAAAAGTGCCAGCACTGAAAGCTGTTGCTAGCCAGCACCCTTCCTTGGAAGCGCTTTCACAGGCGCTGTAACACTGGGGCTTTGCGCTTCTATACGCACCAAACGTCACGGTCACTATCTCTCCGTCTCGTAGACACGAGCTGAGAAATTGCAAACGTCGATCAATTGCTCAGAGATGAAAAGTGCCAGCACTGAAAGCTGTTGCTAGCCAGCACCCTTCCTTGGAAGCGCTTTTGTAGGCCTAAGAACACTGGGGCTCTGGGCTTCTCTAGCCACCTAATCTTCTGCTCATCCTCTCGCGCACTCTAAAGAGAGCTCAGGTGAGAAATTGCAAACGTCCAGCAATTGCTCAGAGATGAAAAGTGCCAGCACTGAAAGCTGTTGCTAGCCAGCACCCTTCCTTGGAAGCGCTTTTGTAGGCCTAAGAACACTGGGGCTCTGGGCTTCTCTAGCCACCTCATCTTCTGCTCATCCTCTCGCGCACTCTAAAGAGAGCTCAGGTGAGAAATTGCAAACGTCGAGCAATTGCTCAGAGATGAAAAGTGCCAGCACTGAAAGCTGTTGCTAGCCAGCACCCTTCCTTGGAAGCGCTTTTGTAGGCCTAAGAACACTGGGGCTCTGGGCTTCTCTAGCCACCTCATCTTCTGCTCATCCTCTCGCGCACTCTGAAGAGAGCTCAGGGGAGAAATTGCAAACGTTGAGCAATTGCTCAGAGATGAAAAGTGCCAGCACTGAAAGCTGTTGCTAGCCAGCACCCTTCCTTGGAAGCGCTTTTGTAGGCCTAAGAACCCTGGGGCTCTGGGCTTCTCTAGCCACCTAATCTTCTGCTCATCCTCTCGCGCACTCTAAAGAGAGCTCAGGTGAGAAATTGCAAACGTTGAGCAATTGCTCAGAGATGAAAAGTGCCAGCACTGAAAGCTGTTGCTAGCCAGCACCCTTCCTTGGAAGCGCTTTTGTAGGCCTAAGAACACTGGGGCTCTGGGCTTCTCTAGCCACCTCATCTTCTGCTCATCCTCTCGCGCAGTCTAAAGAGAGCTCAGGTGAGAAATTGCAAACGTCAAGCAATTGCTCAGAGATGAAAAGTGCCAGCACTGGAAGCTGTTGCTAGCCAGCACCCTTCCTTGGAAGCGCTTTTGTAGGCCTAAGAACACTGGGGCTCTGGGCTTCTCTAGCCACCTCATCTTCTGCTCATCCTCTCGCGCACTCTAAAGAGAGCTCAGGTGAGAAATTGCAAACGTCGAGCAATTGCTCAGAGATGAAAAGTGCCAGCACTGAAAGCTGTTGCTAGCCAGCACCCTTCCTTGGAAGCGCTTTCACAGGCGCAGCAACACTGGGGCTCTGGGCTTCTCTAGCCACCAAACGTCACGGTCCTTCTCTTTCCGTCTCGTAGACACGAGCTGAGAAATTGCAAACGTCGAGCAATTGCTCAGAGATGAAAAGTGCCAGCACTGAAAGCTGTTGCTAGCCAGCAGCCTTCCTTGGAAGCGCTTTTGTAGGCCTAAGAACACTGGGGCTCTGGGCTTCTTTAGCCACCTAATCTTCTGCTCATCCTCTCGTGCACTCTGAAGAGAGCTCAGGGGAGAAATTGCAAACGTCGATCAATTGCTCAGAGATGAAAAGTGCCAGCACTGAAAGCTGTTGCTAGCCAGCACCCTTCCTTGGAAGCGCTTTTGTAGGCCTAAGAACACTGGGGCTCTGGGCTTCTCTAGCCACCTCATCTTCTGCTCATCCTCTCGCGCAGTCTAAAGAGAGCTCAGGTGAGAAATTGCAAACGTCCAGCAATTGCTCAGAGATGAAAAGTGCCAGCACTGAAAGCTGTTGCTAGCCAGCACCCTTCCTTGGAAGCGCTTTCACAGGCGCAGCAACACTGGGGCTTTGCGCTTCTCTAGCCACCAAAAGTCACGGTCCTTCTCTTTCCGTCTCGTAGACACGAGCTGAGAAATTGCAAACGTCGAGCAATTGCTCAGAGATGAAAAGTGCCAGCACTGGAAGCTGTTGCTAGCCAGCACCCTTCCTTGGAAGCGCTTTTGTAGGCCTAAGAACACTGGGGCTCTGGGCTTCTCTAGCCACCTCATCTTCTGCTCATCCTCTCGCGCACTCTGAAGAGAGCTCAGGTGAGAAATTGCAAACGTCGAGCAATTGCTCAGAGATGAAAAGTGCCAGCACTGGAAGCTGTTGCTAGCCAGCACCCTTCCTTGGAAGTGCTTTTGTAGGCCTAAGAACACTGGGGCTCTGGGCTTCTTTAGCCACCTCATCTTCTGCTCATCCTCTCGCGCACTCTGAAGAGAGCTCAGGGGAGAAATTGCAAACGTCGAGCAATTGCTCAGAGATGAAAAGTGCCAGCACTGAAAGCTGTTGCTAGCCAGCACCCTTCCTTGGAAGCGCTTTCACAGGCGCTGTAACACTGGGGCTTTGCGCTTCTCTAGCCACCAAACGTCACGGTCACTATCTCTTCGTCTCGTAGGCACGAGCTGAGAAATTGCAAACGTCGAGCAATTGCTCAGAGATGAAAAGTGCCAGCACTGGAAGCTGTTGCTAGCCAGCACCCTTCCTTGGAAGCGCTTTTGTAGGCCTAAGAACACTGGGGCTCTGGGCTTCTCTAGCCACCTAATCTTCTGCTCATCCTCTCGCGCAATCTAAAGAGAGCTCAGGTGAGAAATTGCAAACGTTGAGCAATTGCTCAGAGATGAAAAGTGCCAGCACTGAAAGCTGTTGCTAGCCAGCACCCTTCCTTGGAAGCGCTTTTGTAGGCCTAAGAACAGTGGGGCTCTGGGCTTCTCTAGCCACCTCATCTTCTGCTCATCCTCTCGCGCAGTGTAAAGAGAGCTCAGGGGAGAAATTGCAAACGTCGAGCAATTGCTCAGAGAGGAAAAGTGCCAGCACTGAAAGCTGTTGCTAGCCAGCACCCTTCCTTGGAAGCGCTTTTGTAGGCCTAAGAACACTGGGGCTCTGGGCTTCTCTAGCCACCTCATCTTCTGCTCATCCTCTCGCGCACTCTAAAGAGAGCTCAGGTGAGAAATTGAAAACGTCAAGCAATTGCTCAGAGATGAAAAGTGCCAGCACTGGAAGCTGTTGCTAGCCAGCACCCTTCCTTGGAAGCGCTTTTGTAGCCCTTAGAACACTGGGGCTCTGGGCTTCTCTAGCCACCTAATCTTCTGCTCATCCTCTCGCGCACTCTAAAGAGAGCTCAGGGGAGAAATTGCAAACGTCGAGCAATTGCTCAGAGATGAAAAGTGCCAGCACTGAAAGCTCTTGCTAGCCAGCACCCTTCCTTGGAAGCGCTTTCACAGGCGCAGTAACACTGGGGCTTTGCGCTTCTCTAGCCACCAAACGTAACGGTCCTTCTCTTTCCGTCTCGTAGACACGAGCTGAGAAATTGCAAATGTCGAGCAATTGCTCAGAGATGAAAAGTGCCAGCACTGAAAGCTGTTGCTAGCCAGCACCCTTCCTTGGAAGCGCTTTTGTAGGCCTAAGAACACAGGGGCTCTGGGCTTCTCTAGCCACCTCATCTTCTGCTCATCCTCTCGCGCACTCTAAAGAGAGCTCAGGTGAGAAATTGCAAACGTCGAGCAATTGCTCAGAGATGAAAAGTGCCAGCACTGAAAGCTGTTGCTAGCCAGCACCCTTCCTTGGAAGCGCTTTTGTAGGCCTATGAACACTGGGGCTCTGGGCTTCTCTAGCCACCTAATCTTCTGCTCATCCTCTCGCGCACTCTAAAGAGAGCTCAGGGGAGAAATTGCAAACGTCGAGCAATTGCTCAGAGATGAAAAGTGCCAGCACTGAAAGCTGTTGCTAGCCAGCACCCTTCCTTGGAAGCGCTTTTGTAGGCCTAAGCACACTGGGGCTCTGGGCTTCTCTAGCCACCTCATCTTCTGCTCATCCTCTCGCGCACTCTAAAGAGAGCTCAGGGGAGAAATTGCAAACGTCGAGCAATTGCTCAGAGATGAAAAGTGCCAGCACTGGAAGCTGTTGCTAGCCAGCACCCTTCCTTGGAAGCGCTTTCACAGGCGCAGCAACACTGGGGCTTTGCGCTTCTCTAGCCACCAAACGTCACGGTCCTTCTCTTTCCGTCTCGCAGACACGAGCTGAGAAATTGCAAACGTCGAGCAATTGCTCAGAGATGAAAAGTGCCAGCACTGGAAGCTGTTGCTAGCCAGCACCCTTCCTTGGAAGCGCTTTCACAGGCGCAGTAATACTGGGGCTTTGCGCTTCTCTAGCCACCAAACGTCACGGTCCTTCTCTTTCCGTCTCGTAGACACGAGCCGAGAAATTGCAAACGTCGAGCAATTGCTCAGAGATGAAAAGTGCCAGCACTGAAAGCTGTTGCTAGCCAGCACCCTTCCTTGGAAGCGCTTTTGTAGGCCTAAGAACACTGGGGCTCTGGGCTTCTTTAGCCACCTCATCTTCTGCTCATCCTCTCGCGCACTCTAAAGAGAGCTGAGGTGAGAAATTGCAAACGTCGAGCAATTGCTCAGAGAGGAAAAGTGCCAGCACTGAAAGCTGTTGCTAGCCAGCACCCTTCCTTGGAAGCGCTTTTGTAGGCCTAAGAACACTGGGGCTCTGGGCTTCTCTAGCCACCTCATCTTCTGCTCATCCTCTCGCGCACTCTAAAGAGAGCTCAGGGGAGAAATTGCAAACGTCGAGCAATTGCTCAGAGATGAAAAGTGCCAGCACTGAAAGCTGTTGCTAGCCAGCACCCTTCCTTGGAAGCGCTTTCACAGGCGCTGTAACACTGGGGCTTTGCGCTTCTCTAGCCACCAAACGTCACGGTCACTATCTCTCCGTCTCGTAGACACGAGCTGAGAAATTGCAAACGTCGATCAATTGCTCAGAGATGAAAAGTGCCAGCACTGAAAGCTGTTGCTAGCCAGCACCCTTCCTTGGAAGCGCTTTTGTAGGCCTAAGAACACTGGGGCTCTGGGCTTCTCTAGCCACCTAATCTTCTGCTCATCCTCTCGCGCACTCTAAAGAGAGCTCAGGTGAGAAATTGCAAACGTCCAGCAATTGCTCAGAGATGAAAAGTGCCAGCACTGAAAGCTGTTGCTAGCCAGCACCCTTCCTTGGAAGCGCTTTTGTAGGCCTAAGAACACTGGGGCTCTGGGCTTCTCTAGCCACGTCATCTTCTGCTCATCCTCTCGCGCACTCTGAAGAGAGCTCAGGTGAGAAATTGCAAACGTTGAGCAATTGCTCAGAGATGAAAAGTGCCAGCACTGAAAGCTGTTGCTAGCCAGCACCCTTCCTTGGAAGCGCTTTTGTAGGCCTAAGAACAGTGGGGCTCTGGGCTTCTCTAGCCACCTCATCTTCTGCTCATCCTCTCGCGCACTCTAAAGAGAGCTCAGGTGAGAAATTGCAAACGTTGAGCAATTGCTCAGAGATGAAAAGTGCCAGCACTGAAAGCTGTTGCTAGCCAGCACCCTTCCTTGGAAGCGCTTTTGTAGGCCTAAGAACACTGGGGCTCTGGGCTTCTCTAGCCACCTCATCTTCTGCTCATCCTCTCGCGCACTCTAAAGAGAGCTCAGGTGAGAAATTGCAAACGTCGAGCAATTGCTCAGAGATGAAAAGTGCCAGCACTGAAAGCTGTTGCTAGCCAGCACCCTTCCTTGGAAGCGCTTTTGTAGGCCTAAGAACACTGGGGCTCTGGGCTTCTCTAGCCACCTCATCTTCTGCTCATCCTCTCGCGCAGTCTAAAGAGAGCTCAGGTGAGAAATTGCAAACGTCAAGCAATTGCTCAGAGATGAAAAGTGCCAGCACTGGAAGCTGTTGCTAGCCAGCACCCTTCCTTGGAAGCGCTTTTGTAGGCCTAAGAACACTGGGGCTCTGGGCTTCTCTAGCCACCTCATCTTCTGCTCATCCTCTCGCGCACTCTAAAGAGAGCTCAGGTGAGAAATTGCAAACGTCGAGCACTTGCTCAGAGATGAAAAGTGCCAGCACTGAAAGCTGTTGCTAGCCAGCACCCTTCCTTGGAAGCGCTTTCACAGGCGCAGCAACACTGGGGCTCTGGGCTTCTCTAGCCACCAAACGTCACGGTCCTTCTCTTTCCGTCTCGTAGACACGAGCTGAGAAATTGCAAACGTCGAGCAATTGCTCAGAGATGAAAAGTGCCAGCACTGAAAGCTGTTGCTAGCCAGCAGCCTTCCTTGGAAGCGCTTTTGTAGGCCTAAGAACACTGGGGCTCTGGGCTTCTTTAGCCACCTAATCTTCTGCTCATCCTCTCGCGCACTCTGAAGAGAGCTCAGGGGAGAAATTGCAAACGTCGATCAATTGCTCAGAGATGAAAAGTGCCAGCACTGAAAGCTGTTGCTAGCCAGCACCCTTCCTTGGAAGCGCTTTTGTAGGCCTAAGAACACTGGGGCTCTGGGCTTCTCTAGCCACCTCATCTTCTGCTCATCCTCTCGCGCACTCTAAAGAGAGCTCAGGGGAGAAATTGCAAACGTCCAGCAATTGCTCAGAGATGAAAAGTGCCAGCACTGAAAGCTCTTGCTAGCCAGCACCCTTCCTTGGAAGCGCTTTCACAGGCGCAGCAACACTGGGGCTTTGCGCTTCTCTAGCCACCAAACGTCACGGTCCTTCTCTTTCCGTCTCTTAGGCACGAGCTGAGAAATTGCAAACGTCGAGCAATTGCTCAGAGATGAAAAGTGCCAGCACTGAAAGCTCTTGCTAGCCAGCACCCTTCCTTGGAAGCGCTTTTGTAGGCCTAAGAACACTGGGGCTCTGGGCTTCTCTAGCCACCTAATCTTCTGCTCATCCTCTCGCGCACTCTAAAGAGAGCTCAGGTGAGAAATTGCAAACGTCCAGCAATTGCTCAGAGATGAAAAGTGCCAGCACTGAAAGCTGTTGCTAGCCAGCACCCTTCCTTGGAAGCGCTTTTGTAGGCCTAAGAACACTGGGGCTCTGGGCTTCTCTAGCCACCTCATCTTCTGCTCATCCTCTCGCGCACTCTGAAGAGAGCTCAGGTGAGAAATTGCAAACGTTGAGCAATTGCTCAGAGATGAAAAGTGCCAGCACTGAAAGCTGTTGCTAGCCAGCACCCTTCCTTGGAAGCGCTTTTGTAGGCCTAAGAACACTGGGGCTCTGGGCTTCTCTAGCCACCTCATCTTCTGCTCATCCTCTCGCGCACTCTAAAGAGAGCTCAGGGGACAAATTGCAAACGTCGAGCAATTGCTCAGAGATGAAAAGTGCCAGCACTGAAAGCTGTTGCTAGCCAGCCCCCTTCCTTGGAAGCGCTTTTGTAGGCCTAAGAACACTGGGGCTCTGGGCTTCTCTAGCCACCTAATCTTCTGCTCATCCTCTCGCGCACTCTAAAGAGAGCTCAGGTGAGAAATTGCAAACGTCGAGCAATTGCTCAGAGATGAAAAGTGCCAGCACTGAAAGCTGTTGCTAGCCAGCACCCTTCCTTGGAAGCGCTTTTGTAGGCCTAAGAACACTGGGGCTCTGGTCTTCTCTAGCCACCTCATCTTCTGCTCATCCTCTCGCGCACTCTAAAGAGAGCTCAGGGGAGAAATTGCAAACGTCAAGCAATTGCTCAGAGATGAAAAGTGCCAGCACTGGAAGCTGTTGCTAGCCAGCACCCTTCCTTGGAAGCGCTTTTGTAGGCCTAAGAACACTGGGGCTCTGGGCTTCTCTAGCCACCTCATCTTCTGCTCATCCTCTCGCGCACTCTAAAGAGAGCTCAGGTGAGAAATTGCAAACGTCGAGCAATTGCTCAGAGATGAAAAGTGCCAGCACTGAAAGCTGTTGCTAGCCAGCACCCTTCCTTGGAAGCGCTTTCACAGGCGCAGCAACACTGGGGCTCTGGGCTTCTCTAGCCACCAAACGTCACGGTCCTTCTCTTTCTGTCTCGTAGACACGAGCTGAGAAATTGCAAACGTCGAGCAATTGCTCAGAGATGAAAAGTGCCAGCACTGAAAGCTGTTGCTAGCCAGCACCCTTCCTTGGAAGCGCTTTTGTAGGCCTAAGAACACTGGGGCTCTGGGCTTCTTTAGCCACCTAATCTTCTGCTCATCCTCTCGCGCACTCTGAAGAGAGCTCAGGGGAGAAATTGCAAACGTCGATCAATTGCTCAGAGATGAAAAGTGCCAGCACTGAAAGCTGTTGCTAGCCAGCACCCTTCCTTGGAAGCGCTTTTGTAGGCCTAAGAACACTGGGGCTCTGGGCTTCTCTAGCCACCTCATCTTCTGCTCATCCTCTCGCGCACTCTAAAGAGAGCTCAGGTGAGAAATTGCAAACGTCGAGCAATTGCTCAGAGATGAAAAGTGCCAGCACTGAAAGCTCTTGCTAGCCAGCACCCTTCCTTGGAAGCGCTTTTGTAGGCCTTAGAACACTGGGGCTCTGGGCTTCTCTAGCCACCTCATCTTCTGCTCATCCTCTCGCGCACTCTAAAGAGAGCTCAGGGGAGAAATTGCAAACGTCCAGCAATTGCTCAGAGATGAAAAGTGCCAGCACTGAAAGCTGTTGCTAGCCAGCACCCTTCCTTGGAAGCGCTTTCACAGGCGCAGCAACACTGGGGCTTTGCGCTTCTCTACCCACCAAACGTCACGGTCCTTCTCTTTCCGTCTCTTAGGCACGAGCTGAGAAATTGCAAACGTCGAGCAATTGCTCAGAGATGAAAAGTGCCAGCACTGGAAGCTGTTGCTAGCCAGCACCCTTCCTTGGAAGCGCTTTTGTAGGCCTAAGAACACTGGGGCTCTGGGCTTCTCTAGCCACCTAATCTTCTGCTCATCCTCTCGCGCACTCTGAAGAGAGCTCAGGGGAGAAATTGCAAACGTCGAGCAATTGCTCAGAGATGAAAAGTGCCAGCACTGGAAGATGTTGCTAGCCAGCACCCTTCCTTGGAAGCGCTTTCACAGGCGCAGTAACACTGGGGCTTTGCGCTTCTCTAGCCACCAAACGTCACGGTCACTATCTCTCCGTCTCGTAGACACGAGCTGAGAAATTGCAAACGTCGAGCAATTGCTCAGAGATGAAAAGTGCCAGCACTGAAAGCTGTTGCTAGCCAGCACCCTTCCTTGGAAGCGCTTTTGTAGGCCTAAGCACACTGGGGCTCTGGGCTTCTCTAGCCACCTAATCTTCTGCTCATCCTCTCGCGCACTCTAAAGAGAGCTCAGGTGAGAAATTGCAAACGTCCAGCAATTGCTCAGAGATGAAAAGTGCCAGCACTGAAAGCTGTTGCTAGCCAGCACCCTTCCTTGGAAGCGCTTTTGTAGGCCTAAGAACACTGGGGCTCTGGGCTTCTCTAGCCACCTCATCTTCTGCTCATCCTCTCGCGCACTCTAAAGAGAACTCAGGTGAGAAAATGCAAACGTCGAGCAATTGCTCAGAGATGAAAAGTGCCAGCACTGAAAGCTCTTGCTAGCCAGCACCCTTCCTTGGAAGCGCTTTTGTAGGCCTAAGAACACTGGGGCTCTGGGCTTCTCTAGCCACCTCATCTTCTGCTCATCCTCTCGCGCACTCTAAAGAGAGCTCAGGTGAGAAATTGCAAACGTCGAGCAATTGCTCAGAGATGAAAAGTGCCAGCACTGAAAGTTGTTGCTAGCCAGCACCCTTCCTTGGAAGCGCTTTTGTAGGCCTTAGAACACTGGGGCTCTGGGCTTCTCTAGCCACCTCATCTTCTGCTCATCCTCTCGCGCACTCTAAAGAGAGCTCAGGGGAGAAATTGCAAACGTCCAGCAATTGCTCAGAGATGAAAAGTGCCAGCACTGAAAGCTGTTGCTAGCCAGCACCCTTCCTTGGAAGCGCTTTCACAGGCGCAGCAACACTGGGGCTTTGTGCTTCTCTAGCCACCAAACGTCACGGTCCTTCTCTTTCCGTCTCTTAGGCACGAGCTGAGAAATTGCAAACGTCGAGCAATTGCTCAGAGATGAAAAGTGCCAGCACTGGAAGCTGTTGCTAGCCAGCACCCTTCCTTGGAAGCGCTTTTGTAGGCCTAAGAACACTGGGGCTCTGGGCTTCTCTAGCCACCTAATCTTCTGCTCATCCTCTCGCGCACTCTAAAGAGAGCTCAGGTGAGAAATTGCAAACGTTGAGCAATTGCTCAGAGATGAAAAGTGCCAGCACTGAAAGCTGTTGCTAGCCAGCACCCTTCCTTGGAAGCGCTTTTGTAGGCCTAAGAACACTGGGGCTCTGGGCTTCTCTAGCCACCTCATCTTCTGCTCATCCTCTCGCGCACTCTAAAGAGAGCTCAGGTGAGAAAATGCAAACGTCGAGCAATTGCTCAGAGATGAAAAGTGCCAGCACTGAAAGCTGTTGCTAGCCAGCACCCTTCCTTGGAAGCGCTTTTGTAGGCCTAAGAACACTGGGGCTATGGGCTTCTCTAGCCACCTAATCTTCTGCTCATCCTCTCGCGCACTCTAAAGAGAGCTCAGGTGAGAAATTGCAAACGTTGAGCAATTGCTCAGAGATGAAAAGTGCCAGCACTGAAAGCTGTTGCTAGCCAGCAGCCTTCCTTGGAAGCGCTTTTGTAGGCCTAAGAACACTGGGGCTCTGGGCTTCTTTAGCCACCTAATCTTCTGCTCATCCTCTCGCGCACTCTGAAGAGAGCTCAGGGGAGAAATTGCAAACGTCGATCAATTGCTCAGAGATGAAAAGTGCCAGCACTGAAAGCTGTTGCTAGCCAGCACCCTTCCTTGGAAGCGCTTTTGTAGGCCTAAGAACACTGGGGCTCTGGGCTTCTCTAGCCACCTCATCTTCTGCTCATCCTCTCGCGCACTCTAAAGAGAGCTCAGGTGAGAAATTGCAAACGTCCAGCAATTGCTCAGAGATGAAAAGTGCCAGCACTGAAAGTTGTTGCTAGCCAGCACCCTTCCTTGGAAGCGCTTTTGTAGGCCTTAGAACACTGGGGCTCTGGGCTTCTCTAGCCACCTCATCTTCTGCTCATCCTCTCGCGCACTCTAAAGAGAGCTCAGGTGAGAAATTGCAAACGTCGAGCAATTGCTCAGAGATGAAAAGTGCCAGCACTGAAAGCTGTTGCTAGCCAGCACCCTTCCTTGGAAGCGCTTTCACAGGCGCAGCAACACTGGGGCTTTGCGCTTCTCTAGCCACCAAACGTCACGGTCCTTCTCTTTCCGTCTCTTAGGCACGAGCTGAGAAATTGCAAACGTCGAGCAATTGCTCAGAGATGAAAAGTGCCAGCACTGGAAGCTGTTGCTAGCCAGCACCCTTCCTTGGAAGCGCTTTTGTAGGCCTAAGAACACTGGGGCTCTGGGCTTCTCTAGCCACCTAATCTTCTGCTCATCCTCTCGCGCACTCTGAAGAGAGCTCAGGGGAGAAATTGCAAACGTCGAGCAATTGCTCAGAGATGAAAAGTGCCAGCACTGGAAGCTGTTGCTAGCCAGCACCCTTCCTTGGAAGCGCTTTCACAGGCGCAGTAACACTGGGGCTTTGCGCTTCTCTAGCCACCAAACGTCACGGTCACTATCTCTCCGTCTCGTAGACACGAGCTGAGAAATTGCAAACGTCGAGCAATTGCTCAGAGATGAAAAGTGCCAGCACTGAAAGCTGTTGCTAGCCAGCACCCTTCCTTGGAAGCGCTTTTGTAGGCCTAAGCACACTGGGGCTCTGGGCTTCTCTAGCCACCTAATCTTCTGCTCATCCTCTCGCGCACTCTAAAGAGAGCTCAGGTGAGAAATTGCAAACGTTGAGCAATTGCTCAGAGATGAAAAGTGCCAGCACTGAAAGCTGTTGCTAGCCAGCACCCTTCCTTGGAAGCGCTTTTGTAGGCCTAAGAACACTGGGGCTCTGGGCTTCTCTAGCCACCTCATCTTCTGCTCATCCTCTCGCGCACTCTAAAGAGAGCTCAGGGGAGAAAATGCAAACGTCGAGCAATTGCTCAGAGATGAAAAGTGCCAGCACTGAAAGCTGTTGCTAGCCAGCACCCTTCCTTGGAAGCGCTTTTGTAGGCCTAAGAACAGTGGGGCTCTGGGCTTCTCTAGCCACCTAATCTTCTGCTCATCCTCTCGCGCACTCTAAAGAGAGCTCAGGTGAGAAATTGCAAACGTCGAGCAATTGTTCAGAGATGAAAAGTGCCAGCACTGAAAGCTCTTGCTAGCCAGCACCCTTCCTTGGAAGCGCTTTTGTAGGCCTAAGAACACTGGGGCTCTGGGCTTCTCTAGCCACCTAATCTTCTGCTCATCCTCTCGCGCACTCTAAAGAGAGCTCAGGTGAGAAATTGCAAACGTCCAGCAATTGCTCAGAGATGAAAAGTGCCAACACTGAAAGCTGTTGCTAGCCAGCACCCTTCCTTGGAAGCGCTTTCACAGGCGCAGCAACACTGGGGCTTTGCGCTTCTCTACCCACCAAACGTCACGGTCCTTCTCTTTCCATCTCGTAGACACGAGCTGAGAAATTGCAAACGTCGAGCAATTGCTCAGAGATGAAAAGTGCCAGCACTGAAAGCTCTTGCTAGCCAGCACCCTTCCTTGGAAGCGCTTTTGTAGGCCTAAGAACACTGGGGCTCTGGGCTTCTTTAGCCACCTCATCTTCTGCTCATCCTCTCGCGCACTCTAAAGAGAGCTCAGGGGAGAAATTGCAAACGTCGAGCAATTGCTCAGAGATGAAAAGTGCCAGCACTGAAAGCTGTTGCTAGCCAGCACCCTTCCTTGGAAGCGCTTTTGTAGGCCTAAGAACACTGGGGCTCTGGGCTTCTCTAGCCACCTCATCTTCTGCTCATCCTCTCGCGCACTCTAAAGAGAGCTCAGGGGAGAAATTGCAAACGTCGATCAATTGCTCAGAGATGAAAAGTGCCAGCACTGAAAGCTCTTGCTAGCCAGCACCCTTCCTTGGAAGCGCTTTCACAGGCGCAGTAACATTGGGGCTTTGTGCTTCTCTAGCCACCAAACGTCACGGTCACTATCTCTCCGTCTCGTAGACACGAGCTGAGAAATTGCAAACGTCGAGCAATTGCTCAGAGATGAAAAGTGCCAGCACTGAAAGCTGTTGCTAGCCAGCACCCTTCCTTGGAAGCGCTTTTGTAGGCCTAAGAACACTGGGGCTCTGGGCTTCTCTAGCCACCTCATCTTCTGCTCATCCTCTCGCGCACTCTAAAGAGAGCTCAGGTGAGAAATTGCAAACGTCGAGCAATTGCTCAGAGATGAAAAGTGCCAGCACTGAAAGCTGTTGCTAGCCAGCACCCTTCCTTGGAAGCGCTTTCACAGGCGCTGTAACACTGGGGCTTTGCGCTTCTCTACCCACCAAACGTCACTGTCATTCTCTTTCCGTCTCGTAGACACGAGCTGAGAAATTGCAAACGTCGAGCAATTGCTCAGAGATGAAAAGTGCCAGCACCGGAAGCTGTTGCTAGCCAGCACCCTTCCTTGGAAGTGCTTTTGTAGGCCTAAGAACACTGGGGCTCTGGGCTTCTCTAGCCACCTCATCTTCTGCTCATCCTCTCGTGCACTCTAAAGAGAGCTCAGGTGAGAAATTGCAAACGTTGAGCAATTGCTCAGAGATGAAAAGTGCCAGCACTGAAAGCTGTTGCTAGCCAGCACCCTTCCTTGGAAACGCTTTTGTAGGCCTAAGAACACTGGGGCTCTGGGCTTCTCTAGCCACCTCATCTTCTGCTCATCCTCTCGCGCACTCTAAAGAGAGCTCAGGTGAGAAATTGCAAACGTCGAGCAATTGCTCCGAGATGAAAAGTGCCAGCACTGAAAGCTGTTGCTAGCCAGCACCCTTCCTTGGAAGCGCTTTCACAGGCGCAGTAACACTGGGGATTTGCGCTTCTCTACCCACCAAACGTCACGGTCCTTCTCTTTCCGTCTCGTAGACACGAGCTGAGAAATTGCAAACGTCGAGCAATTGCTCAGAGATGAAAAGTGCCAGCACTGAAAGCTGTTGCTAGCCAGCACCCTTCCTTGGAAGCGCTTTTGTAGGCCTAAGAACACAGGGGCTCTGGGCTTCTCTAGCCACCTCATCTTCTGCTCATCCTCTCGCGCACTCTAAAGAGAGCTCAGGTGAGAAATTGCAAACGTCGAGCAATTGCTCAGAGATGAAAAGTGCCAGCACTGAAAGCTGTTGCTAGCCAGCACCCTTCCTTGGAAGCGCTTTTGTAGGCCTATGAACACTGGGGCTCTGGGCTTCTCTAGCCACCTAATCTTCTGCTCATCCTCTCGCGCACTCTAAAGTGAGCTCAGGGGAGAAATTGCAAACGTCGAGCAATTGCTCAGAGATGAAAAGTGCCAGCACTGAAAGCTGTTGCTAGCCAGCCCCCTTCCTTGGAAGCGCTTTTGTAGGCCTAAGAAGACTGGGGCTCTGGGCTTCTCTAGCCACCTAATCTTCTGCTCATCCTCTCGCGCACTCTAAAGAGAGCTCAGGGGAGAAATTGCAAACGTCGAGCAATTGCTCAGAGATGAAAAGTGCCAGCACTGAAAGCTGTTGCTAGCCAGCACCCTTCCTTGGAAGCGCTTTCACAGGCGCAGCAACACTGGGGCTTTGCGCTTCTCTAGCCACCAAACGTCACGGTCCTTCTCTTTCCGTCTCGCAGACACGAGCTGAGAAATTGCAAACGTCGAGCAATTGCTCAGAGATGAAAAGTGCCAGCACTGGAAGCTGTTGCTAGCCAGCACCCTTCCTTGGAAGCGCTTTCACAGGCGCAGTAATACTGGGGCTTTGCGCTTCTCTAGCCACCAAACGTCACGGTCCTTCTCTTTCCGTCTCGTAGACACGAGCTGAGAAATTGCAAACGTCGAGCAATTGCTCAGAGATGAAAAGTGCCAGCACTGAAAGCTGTTGCTAGCCAGCACCCTTCCTTGGAAGCGCTTTTGTAGGCCTAAGAACACTGGGGCTCTGGGCTTCTTTAGCCACCTCATCTTCTGCTCATCCTCTCGCGCACTCTAAAGAGAGCTCAGGGGAGAAATTGCAAACGTCGAGCAATTGCTCAGAGAGGAAAAGTGCCAGCACTGAAAGCTGTTGCTAGCCAGCACCCTTCCTTGGAAGCGCTTTTGTAGGCCTAAGAACACTGGGGCTCTGGGCTTCTCTAGCCACCTCATCTTCTGCTCATCCTCTCGCGCACTCTAAAGAGAGCTCAGGTGAGAAATTGCAAACGTCGAGCAATTGCTCAGAGATGAAAAGTGCCAGCACTGAAAGCTGTTGCTAGCCAGCACCCTTCCTTGGAAGCGCTTTCACAGGCGCTGTAACACTGGGGCTTTGCGCTTCTCTAGCCACCAAACGTCACGGTCACTATCTCTCCGTCTCGTAGACACGAGCTGAGAAATTGCAAACGTCGATCAATTGCTCAGAGATGAAAAGTGCCAGCACTGAAAGCTGTTGCTAGCCAGCACCCTTCCTTGGAAGCGCTTTTGTAGGCCTAAGAACACTGGGGCTCTGGGCTTCTCTAGCCACCTAATCTTCTGCTCATCCTCTCGCGCACTCTGAAGAGAGCTCAGGTGAGAAATTGCAAACGTCGAGCAATTGCTCAGAGATGAAAAGTGCCAGCACTGAAAGCTGTTGCTAGCCAGCACCCTTCCTTGGAAGCGCTTTTGTAGGCCTAAGAACACTGGGGCTCTGGGCTTCTCTAGCCACGTCATCTTCTGCTCATCCTCTCGCGCACTCTGAAGAGAGCTCAGGGGAGAAATTGCAAACGTTGAGCAATTGCTCAGAGATGAAAAGTGCCAGCACTGAAAGCTGTTGCTAGCCAGCACCCTTCCTTGGAAGCGCTTTTGTAGGCCTAAGAACACTGGGGCTCTGGGCTTCTCTAGCCACCTCATCTTCTGCTCATCCTCTCGCGCACTCTAAAGAGAGCTCAGGTGAGAAATTGCAAACGTTGAGCAATTGCTCAGAGATGAAAAGTGCCAGCACTGAAAGCTGTTGCTAGCCAGCACCCTTCCTTGGAAGCGCTTTTGTAGGCCTAAGAACACTGGGGCTCTGGGCTTCTCTAGCCACCTCATCTTCTGCTCATCCTCTCGCGCACTCTAAAGAGAGCTCAGGTGAGAAATTGCAAACGTCGAGCAATTGCTCAGAGATGAAAAGTGCCAGCACTGAAAGCTGTTGCTAGCCAGCACCCTTCCTTGGAAGCGCTTTTGTAGGCCTAAGAACACTGGGGCTCTGGGCTTCTCTAGCCACCTCATCTTCTGCTCATCCTCTCGCGCAGTCTAAAGAGAGCTCAGGTGAGAAATTGCAAACGTCAAGCAATTGCTCAGAGATGAAAAGTGCCAGCACTGGAAGCTGTTGCTAGCCAGCACCCTTCCTTGGAAGCGCTTTTGTAGGCCTAAGAACACTGGGGCTCTGGGCTTCTCTAGCCACCTCATCTTCTGCTCATCCTCTCGCGCACTCTAAAGAGAGCTCAGGTGAGAAATTGCAAACGTCGAGCAATTGCTCAGAGATGAAAAGTGCCAGCACTGAAAGCTGTTGCTAGCCAGCACCCTTCCTTGGAAGCGCTTTCACAGGCGCAGCAACACTGGGGCTCTGGGCTTCTCTACCCACCAAACGTCACGGTCCTTCTCTTTCCGTCTCGTAGACACGAGCTGAGAAATTGCAAACGTCGAGCAATTGCTCAGAGATGAAAAGTGCCAGCACTGAAAGCTGTTGCTAGCCAGCAGCCTTCCTTGGAAGCGCTTTTGTAGGCCTAAGAACACTGGGGCTCTGGGCTTCTTTAGCCACCTAATCTTCTGCTCATCCTCTCGCGCACTCTGAAGAGAGCTCAGGGGAGAAATTGCAAACGTCGATCAATTGCTCAGAGATGAAAAGTGCCAGCACTGAAAGCTGTTGCTAGCCAGCACCCTTCCTTGGAAGCGCTTTTGTAGGCCTAAGAACACTGGGGCTCTGGGCTTCTCTAGCCACCTCATCTTCTGCTCATCCTCTCGCGCACTCTAAAGAGAGCTCAGGGGAGAAATTGCAAACGTCGAGCAATTGCTCAGAGATGAAAAGTGCCAGCACTGAAAGCTGTTGCTAGCCAGCACCCTTCCTTGGAAGCGCTTTTGTAGGCCTAAGAACACTGGGGCTCTGGGCTTCTCTAGCCACCTAATCTTCTGCTCATCCTCTCGCGCACTCTAAAGAGAGCTCAGGTGAGAAATTGCAAAAGTCGAGCAATTGCTCAGAGATGAAAAGTGCCAGCACTGAAAGCTGTTGCTAGCCAGCACCCTTCCTTGGAAGCGCTTTTGTAGGCCTAAGAACACTGGGGCTCTGGGCTTCTCTAGCCACCTCATCTTCTGCTCATCCTCTCGCGCAGTCTAAAGAGAGCTCAGGTGAGAAATTGCAAACGTCCAGCAATTGCTCAGAGATGAAAAGTGCCAGCACTGGAAGCTGTTGCTAGCCAGCACCCTTCCTTGGAAGCGCTTTTGTAGGCCTAAGAACACTGGGGCTCTGGGCTTCTCTAGCCACCTCATCTTCTGCTCATCCTCTCGCGCACTCTAAAGAGAGCTCAGGTGAGAAATTGCAAACGTCGAGCAATTGCTCAGAGATGAAAAGTGCCAGCACTGAAAGCTGTTGCTAGCCAGCACCCTTCCTTGGAAGCGCTTTCACAGGCGCAGCAACACTGGGGCTCTGGGCTTCTCTAGCCACCAAACGTCACGGTCCTTCTCTTTCTGTCTCGTAGACACGAGCTGAGAAATTGCAAACGTCGAGCAATTGCTCAGAGATGAAAAGTGCCAGCACTGAAAGCTGTTGCTAGCCAGCAGCCTTCCTTGGAAGCGCTTTTGTAGGCCTAAGAACACTGGGGCTCTGGGCTTCTTTAGCCACCTCATCTTCTGCTCATCCTCTCGCGCACTCTGAAGAGAGCTCAGGGGAGAAATTGCAAACGTCGATCAATTGCTCAGAGATGAAAAGTGCCAGCACTGAAAGCTGTTGCTAGCCAGCACCCTTCCTTGGAAGCGCTTTTGTAGGCCTAAGAACACTGGGGCTCTGGGCTTCTCTAGCCACCTCATCTTCTGCTCATCCTCTCGCGCACTCTAAAGAGAGCTCAGGTGAGAAATTGCAAACGTCGAGCAATTGCTCAGAGATGAAAAGTGCCAGCACTGAAAGTTGTTGCTAGCCAGCACCCTTCCTTGGAAGCGCTTTTGTAGGCCTTAGAACACTGGGGCTCTGGGCTTCTCTAGCCACCTCATCTTCTGCTCATCCTCTCGCGCACTCTAAAGAGAGCTCAGGGGAGAAATTGCAAACGTCCAGCAATTGCTCAGAGATGAAAAGTGCCAGCACTGAAAGCTGTTGCTAGCCAGCACCCTTCCTTGGAAGCGCTTTCACAGGCGCAGCAACACTGGGGCTTTGCGCTTCTCTAGCCACCAAACGTCACGGTCCTTCTCTTTCCGTCTCTTAGGCACGAGCTGAGAAATTGCAAACGTCGAGCAATTGCTCAGAGATGAAAAGTGCCAGCACTGGAAGCTGTTGCTAGCCAGCACCCTTCCTTGGAAGCGCTTTTGTAGGCCTAAGAACACTGGGGCTCTGGGCTTCTCTAGCCACCTAATCTTCTGCTCATCCTCTCGCGCACTCTGAAGAGAGCTCAGGGGAGAAATTGCAAACGTCGAGCAATTGCTCAGAGATGAAAAGTGCCAGCACTGGAAGATGTTGCTAGCCAGCACCCTTCCTTGGAAGCGCTTTCACAGGCGCAGTAACACTGGGGCTTTGCGCTTCTCTAGCCACCAAACGTCACGGTCACTATCTCTCCGTCTCGTAGACACGAGCTGAGAAATTGCAAACGTCGAGCAATTGCTCAGAGATGAAAAGTGCCAGCACTGAAAGCTGTTGCTAGCCAGCACCCTTCCTTGGAAGCGCTTTTGTAGGCCTAAGCACACTGGGGCTCTGGGCTTCTCTAGCCACCTAATCTTCTGCTCATCCTCTCGCGCACTCTAAAGAGAGCTCAGGTGAGAAATTGCAAACGTTGAGCAATTGCTCAGAGATGAAAAGTGCCAGCACTGAAAGCTGTTGCTAGCCAGCACCCTTCCTTGGAAGCGCTTTTGTAGGCCTAAGAACACTGGGGCTCTGGGCTTCTCTAGCCACCTCATCTTCTGCTCATCCTCTCGCGCACTCTAAAGAGAGCTCAGGTGAGAAAATGCAAACGTCGAGCAATTGCTCCGAGATGAAAAGTGCCAGCACTGAAAGCTCTTGCTAGCCAGCACCCTTCCTTGGAAGCGCTTTTGTAGGCCTAAGAACACTGGGGCTATGGGCTTCTCTAGCCACCTAATCTTCTGCTCATCCTCTCGCGCACTCTAAAGAGAGCTCAGGTGAGAAATTGCAAACGTTGAGCAATTGCTCAGAGATGAAAAGTGCCAGCACTGAAAGCTGTTGCTAGCCAGCACCCTTCCTTGGAAGCGCTTTTGTAGGCCTAAGAACACTGGGGCTCTGGGCTTCTCTAGCCACCTAATCTTCTGCTCATCCTCTCGCGCACTCTGAAGAGAGCTCAGGGGAGAAATTGCAAACGTCGAGCAATTGCTCAGAGATGAAAAGTGCCAGCACTGAAAGCTGTTGCTAGCCAGCACCCTTCCTTGGAAGCGCTTTTGTAGGCCTAAGAACACTGGGGCTCTGGGCTTCTCTAGCCACCTCATCTTCTGCTCATCCTCTCGCGCACTCTAAAGAGAGCTCAGGGGAGAAATTGCAAACGTCGAGCAATTGCTCAGAGATGAAAAGTGCCAGCACTGAAAGTTGTTGCTAGCCAGCACCCTTCCTTGGAAGCGCTTTTGTAGGCCTAAGAACACTGGGGCTCTGGGCTTCTCTAGCCACCTCATCTTCTGCTCATCCTCTCGCGCACTCTAAAGAGAGCTCAGGGGAGAAATTGCAAACGTCCAGCAATTGCTCAGAGATGAAAAGTGCCAGCACTGAAAGCTGTTGCTAGCCAGCACCCTTCCTTGGAAGCGCTTTCACAGGCGCAGCAACACTGGGGCTTTGCGCTTCTCTAGCCACCAAACGTCACGGTCCTTCTCTTTCCGTCTCTTAGGCACGAGCTGAGAAATTGCAAACGTCGAGCAATTGCTCAGAGATGAAAAGTGCCAGCACTGGAAGCTGTTGCTAGCCAGCACCCTTCCTTGGAAGCGCTTTTGTAGGCCTAAGAACACTGGGGCTCTGGGCTTCTCTAGCCACCTCATCTTCTGCTCATCCTCTCGCGCACTCTGAAGAGAGCTCAGGGGAGAAATTGCAAACGTCGAGCAATTGCTCAGAGATGAAAAGTGCCAGCACTGGAAGCTGTTGCTAGCCAGCACCCTTCCTTGGAAGCGCTTTCACAGGCGCAGTAACACTGGGGCTTTGCGCTTCTCTAGCCACCAAACGTCACGGTCACTATCTCTCCGTCTCGTAGACACGAGCTGAGAAATTGCAAACGTCGAGCAATTGCTCAGAGATGAAAAGTGCCAGCACTGAAAGCTGTTGCTAGCCAGCACCCTTCCTTGGAAGCGCTTTTGTAGGCCTAAGCACACTGGGGCTCTGGGCTTCTCTAGCCACCTCATCTTCTGCTCATCCTCTCGCGCACTCTAAAGAGAGCTCAGGTGAGAAATTGCAAACGTTGAGCAATTGCTCAGAGATGAAAAGTGCCAGCACTGAAAGCTGTTGCTAGCCAGCACCCTTCCTTGGAAGCGCTTTTGTAGGCCTAAGAACACTGGGGCTCTGGGCTTCTCTAGCCACCTCATCTTCTGCTCATCCTCTCGCGCACTCTAAAGAGAGCTCAGGTGAGAAAATGCAAACGTCGAGCAATTGCTCAGAGATGAAAAGTGCCAGCACTGAAAGCTGTTGCTAGCCAGCACCCTTCCTTGGAAGCGCTTTTGTAGGCCTAAGAACACTGGGGCTCTGGGCTTCTCTAGCCACCTAATCTTCTGCTCATCCTCTCGCGCACTCTAAAGAGAGCTCAGGTGAGAAATTGCAAACGTCGAGCAATTGTTCAGAGATGAAAAGTGCCAGCACTGAAAGCTGTTGCTAGCCAGCACCCTTCCTTGGAAGCGCTTTTGTAGGCCTAAGAACACTGGGGCTCTGGGCTTCTCTAGCCACCTCATCTTCTGCTCATCCTCTCGCGCACTCTAAAGAGAGCTCAGGTGAGAAATTGCAAACGTCCAGCAATTGCTCAGAGATGAAAAGTGCCAACACTGAAAGCTGTTGCTAGCCAGCACCCTTCCTTGGAAGCGCTTTCACAGGCGCAGCAACACTGGGGCTTTGCGCTTCTCTACCCACCAAACGTCACGGTCCTTCTCTTTCCATCTCGTAGACACGAGCTGAGAAATTGCAAACGTCGAGCAATTGCTCAGAGATGAAAAGTGCCAGCACTGAAAGCTGTTGCTAGCCAGCACCCTTCCTTGGAAGCGCTTTTGTAGGCCTAAGAACACTGGGGCTCTGGGCTTCTTTAGCCACCTCATCTTCTGCTCATCCTCTCGCGCACTCTAAAGAGAGCTCAGGGGAGAAATTGCAAACGTCGAGCAATTTCTCAGAGATGAAAAGTGCCAGCACTGAAAGCTGTTGCTAGCCAGCACCCTTCCTTGGAAGCGCTTTTGTAGGCCTAAGAACACTGGGGCTCTGGGCTTCTCTAGCCACCTCATCTTCTGCTCATCCTCTCGCGCACTCTAAAGAGAGCTCAGGTGAGAAATTGCAAACGTCGAGCAATTGCTCAGAGATGAAAAGTGCCAGCACTGAAAGCTGTTGCTAGCCAGCACCCTTCCTTGGAAGCGCTTTCACAGGCGCTGTAACACTGGGGCTTTGCGCTTCTATACGCACCAAACGTCACTGTCATTCTCTTTCCGTCTCGTAGACACGAGCTGAGAAATTGCAAACGTCGAGCAATTGCTCAGAGATGAAAAGTGCCAGCACCGGAAGCTGTTGCTAGCCAGCACCCTTCCTTGGAAGTGCTTTTGTAGGCCTAAGAACACTGGGGCTCTGGGCTTCTCTAGCCACCTCATCTTCTGCTCATCCTCTCGTGCACTCTAAAGAGAGCTCAGGTGAGAAATTGCAAACGTTGAGCAATTGCTCAGAGATGAAAAGTGCCAGCACTGAAAGCTGTTGCTAGCCAGCACCCTTCCTTGGAAACGCTTTTGTAGGCCTAAGAACACTGGGGCTCTGGGCTTCTCTAGCCACCTCATCTTCTGCTCATCCTCTCGCGCACTCTAAAGAGAGCTCAGGTGAGAAATTGAAAACGTCGAGCAATTGCTCAGAGATGAAAAGTGCCAGCACTGAAAGCTCTTGCTAGCCAGCACCCTTCCTTGGAAGCGCTTTCACAGGCGCAGCAACAGGGGGCTTTGCGCTTCTCTAGCCACCAAACGTCACGGTCACTATCTCTCCGTCTCGTAGACACGAGCTGAGAAATTGCAAACGTCGAGCAATTGCTCAGAGATGAAAAGTGCCAGCACTGAAAGCTGTTGCTAGCCAGCACCCTTCCTTGGAAGCGCTTTTGTAGGCCTAAGAACACTGGGGCTCTGGGCTTCTCTAGCCACCTAATCTTCTGCTCATCCTCTCGCGCACTCTAAAGAGAGCTCAGGTGAGAAATTGCAAACGTTGAGCAATTGCTCAGAGAGGAAAAGTGCCAGCACTGAAAGCTGTTGCTAGCCAGCACCCTTCCTTGGAAGCGCTTTTGTAGGCCTAAGCACACTGGGGCTCTGGTCTTCTCTAGTCACCTCATCTTCTGCTCATCCTCTCGCGCACTCTAAAGAGAGCTCAGGTGAGAAATTGCAAACGTTGAGCAATTGCTCAGAGATGAAAAGTGCCAGCACTGAAAGCTCTTGCTAGCCAGCACCCTTCCTTGGAAGCGCTATCACAGGCGCAGCAACACTGGGGCTTTGCGCTTCTCTAGCCACCAAACGTCACGGTCATTCTCTTTCCATCTCCTAGACACGAGCTGAGAAATTGCAAACGTCGAGCAATTGCTCAGAGATGAAAAGTGCCAGCACTGAAAGCTGTTGCTAGCCAGCACCCTTCCTTGGAAGCGCTTTTGTAGGCCTAAGAACATTGGGGCTCTGGGCTTCTCTAGCCACCTCATCTTCTGCTCATCCTCTCGCGCACTCTAAAGAGAGCTCAGGTGAGAAATTGCAAACGTCGAGCAATTGCTCAGAGAGGAAAAGTGCCAGCACTGAAAGCTGTTGCTAGCCAGCACCCTTCCTTGGAAGCGCTTTTGTAGGCCTAAGAACACTGGGGCTCTGGGCTTCTCTAGCCACCTCATCTTCTGCTCATCCTCTCGCGCACTCTAAAGAGAGCTCAGGTGAGAAATTGCAAACGTCGAGCAATTGCTCAGAGATGAAAAGTGCCAGCACTGAAAGCTCTTGCTAGCCAGCACCCTTCCTTGGAAGCGCTTTCACAGGCGCAGCAACACTGGGGCTTTGCGCTTCTCTAGCCACCAAACGTCACGGTCCTTCTCTTTCCGTCTCGTAGACACGAGCTGAGAAATTGCAAACGTGGAGCAATTGCTCAGAGATGAAAAGTGCCAGCACTGAAAGCTGTTGCTAGCCAGCACCCTTCCTTGGAAGCGCTTTCACAGGCGCAGTAACACTGGGGCTTTGCGCTTCTCTAGCCACCAAACGTCACGGTCACTATCTCTCCGTCTCGTAGACACGAGCTGAGAAATTGCAAACGTCGAGCAATTGCTCAGAGATGAAAAGTGCCAGCACTGAAAGCTGTTGCTAGCCAGCACCCTTCCTTGGAAGCGCTTTTGTAGGCCTAAGCACACTGGGGCTCTGGGCTTCTCTAGCCACCTAATCTTCTGCTCATCCTCTCGCGCACTCTAAAGAGAGCTCAGGTGAGAAATTGCAAACGTTGAGCAATTGCTCAGAGATGAAAAGTGCCAGCACTGAAAGCTGTTGCTAGCCAGCACCCTTCCTTGGAAGCGCTTTTGTAGGCCTAAGAACACTGGGGCTCTGGGCTTCTCTAGCCACCTCATCTTCTGCTCATCCTCTCGCGCACTCTAAAGAGAGCTCAGGTGAGAAAATGCAAACGTCGAGCAATTGCTCAGAGATGAAAAGTGCCAGCACTGAAAGCTGTTGCTAGCCAGCACCCTTCCTTGGAAGCGCTTTTGTAGGCCTAAGAACACTGGGGCTATGGGCTTCTCTAGCCACCTAATCTTCTGCTCATCCTCTCGCGCACTCTAAAGAGAGCTCAGGTGAGAAATTGCAAACGTTGAGCAATTGCTCAGAGATGAAAAGTGCCAGCACTGAAAGCTGTTGCTAGCCAGCACCCTTCCTTGGAAGCGCTTTTGTAGGCCTAAGAACACTGGGGCTCTGGGCTTCTCTAGCCACCTCATCTTCTGCTCATCCTCTCGCGCACTCTAAAGAGAGCTCAGGTGAGAAATTGCAAACGTCGAGCAATTGCTCAGAGATGAAAAGTGCCAGCACTGAAAGCTGTTGCTAGCCAGCACCCTTCCTTGGAAGCGCTTTTGTAGGCCTAAGAAGACTGGGGCTCTGGGCTTCTCTAGCCACCTCATCTTCTGCTCATCCTCTCGCGCAGTCTAAAGAGAGCTCAGGTGAGAAATTGCAAACGTCAAGCAATTGCTCAGAGATGAAAAGTGCCAGCACTGAAAGCTGTTGCTAGCCAGCACCCTTCCTTGGAAGCGCTTTTGTAGGCCTAAGAACACTGGGGCTCTGGGCTTCTCTAGCCACCTCATCTTCTGCTCATCCTCTCGCGCACTCTAAAGAGAGCTCAGGTGAGAAATTGCAAACGTTGAGCAATTGCTCAGAGAGGAAAAGTGCCAGCACTGAAAGCTGTTGCTAGCCAGCACCCTTCCTTGGAAGCGCTTTTGTAGGCCTAAGCACACTGGGGCTCTGGTCTTCTCTAGTCACCTCATCTTCTGCTCATCCTCTCGCGCACTCTAAAGAGAGCTCAGGTGAGAAATTGCAAACGTTGAGCAATTGCTCAGAGATGAAAAGTGCCAGCACTGAAAGCTCTTGCTAGCCAGCACCCTTCCTTGGAAGCGCTATCACAGGCGCAGCAACACTGGGGCTTTGCGCTTCTCTACCCACCAAACGTCACGGTCATTCTCTTTCCATCTCCTAGACACGAGCTGAGAAATTGCAAACGTCGAGCAATTGCTCAGAGATGAAAAGTGCCAGCACTGAAAGCTGTTGCTAGCCAGCACCCTTCCTTGGAAGCGCTTTTGTAGGCCTAAGAACATTGGGGCTCTGGGCTTCTCTAGCCACCTCATCTTCTGCTCATCCTCTCGCGCACTCTAAAGAGAGCTCAGGTGAGAAATTGCAAACGTCGAGCAATTGCTCAGAGAGGAAAAGTGCCAGCACTGAAAGCTGTTGCTAGCCAGCACCCTTCCTTGGAAGCGCTTTTGTAGGCCTAAGAACACTGGGGCTCTGGGCTTCTCTAGCCACCTCATCTTCTGCTCATCCTCTCGCGCACTCTAAAGAGAGCTCAGGTGAGAAATTGCAAACGTCGAGCAATTGCTCAGAGATGAAAAGTGCCAGCACTGAAAGCTCTTGCTAGCCAGCACCCTTCCTTGGAAGCGCTTTCACAGGCGCAGCAACACTGGGGCTTTGCGCTTCTCTAGCCACCAGACGTCACGGTCCTTCTCTTTCCGTCTCGTAGACACGAGCTGAGAAATTGCAAACGTGGAGCAATTGCTCAGAGATGAAAAGTGCCAGCACTGAAAGCTGTTGCTAGCCAGCACCCTTCCTTGGAAGCGCTTTCACAGGCGCAGTAACACTGGGGCTTTGCGCTTCTCTAGCCACCAAACGTCACGGTCACTATCTCTCCGTCTCGTAGACACGAGCTGAGAAATTGCAAACGTCGAGCAATTGCTCAGAGATGAAAAGTGCCAGCACTGAAAGCTGTTGCTAGCCAGCACCCTTCCTTGGAAGCGCTTTTGTAGGCCTAAGCACACTGGGGCTCTGGGCTTCTCTAGCCACCTAATCTTCTGCTCATCCTCTCGCGCACTCTAAAGAGAGCTCAGGTGAGAAATTGCAAACGTTGAGCAATTGCTCAGAGATGAAAAGTGCCAGCACTGAAAGCTGTTGCTAGCCAGCACCCTTCCTTGGAAGCGCTTTTGTAGGCCTAAGAACACTGGGGCTATGGGCTTCTCTAGCCACCTCATCTTCTGCTCATCCTCTCGCGCACTCTAAAGAGAGCTCAGGTGAGAAAATGCAAACGTCGAGCAATTGCTCAGAGATGAAAAGTGCCAGCACTGAAAGCTGTTGCTAGCCAGCACCCTTCCTTGGAAGCGCTTTTGTAGGCCTAAGAACACTGGGGCTATGGGCTTCTCTAGCCACCTAATCTTCTGCTCATCCTCTCGCGCACTCTAAAGAGAGCTCAGGTGAGAAATTGCAAACGTTGAGCAATTGCTCAGAGATGAAAAGTGCCAGCACTGAAAGCTGTTGCTAGCCAGCACCCTTCCTTGGAAGCGCTTTTGTAGGCCTAAGAACACTGGGGCTCTGGGCTTCTCTAGCCACCTCATCTTCTGCTCATCCTCTCGCGCACTCTAAAGAGAGCTCAGGTGAGAAATTGCAAACGTCGAGCAATTGCTCAGAGATGAAAAGTGCCAGCACTGAAAGCTGTTGCTAGCCAGCACCCTTCCTTGGAAGCGCTTTTGTAGGCCTAAGAAGACTGGGGCTCTGGGCTTCTCTAGCCACCTCATCTTCTGCTCATCCTCTCGCGCAGTCTAAAGAGAGCTCAGGTGAGAAATTGAAAACGTCAAGCAATTGCTCAGAGATGAAAAGTGCCAGCACTGAAAGCTGTTGCTAGCCAGCACCCTTCCTTGGAAGCGCTTTTGTAGGCCTAAGAACACTGGGGCTCTGGGCTTCTCTAGCCACCTCATCTTCTGCTCATCCTCTCGCGCACTCTAAAGAGAGCTCAGGTGAGAAATTGCAAACGTCGAGCAATTGCTCAGAGATGAAAAGTGCCAGCACTGAAAGCTGTTGCTAGCCAGCACCCTTCCTTGGAAGCGCTTTCACAGGCGCAGCAACACTGGGGCTCTGGGCTTCTCTACCCACCAAACGTCACGGTCCTTCTCTTTCCGTCTCGTAGACACGAGCTGAGAAATTGCAAACGTCGAGCAATTGCTCAGAGATGAAAAGTGCCAGCACTGAAAGCTCTTGCTAGCCAGCACCCTTCCTTGGAAGCGCTTTTGTAGGCCTAAGAACACTGGGGCTCTGGGCTTCTCTAGCCACCTCATCTTCTGCTCATCCTCTCGCGCACTCTAAAGAGAGCTCAGGTGAGAAATTGCAAACGTCCAGCAATTGCTCAGAGATGAAAAGTGCCAGCACTGAAAGTTGTTGCTAGCCAGCACCCTTCCTTGGAAGCGCTTTTGTAGGCCTTAGAACACTGGGGCTCTGGGCTTCTCTAGCCACCTCATCTTCTGCTCATCCTCTCGCGCACTCTAAAGAGAGCTCAGGGGAGAAATTGCAAACGTCCAGCAATTGCTCAGAGATGAAAAGTGCCAGCACTGAAAGCTGTTGCTAGCCAGCACCCTTCCTTGGAAGCGCTTTCACAGGCGCAGCAACACTGGGGCTTTGCGCTTCTCTAGCCACCAAACGTCACGGTCCTTCTCTTTCCGTCTCTTAGGCACGAGCTGAGAAATTGCAAACGTCGAGCAATTGCTCAGAGATGAAAAGTGCCAGCACTGAAAGCTGTTGCTAGCCAGCACCCTTCCTTGGAAGCGCTTTTGTAGGCCTAAGAACACTGGGGCTCTGGGCTTCTCTAGCCACCTAATCTTCTGCTCATCCTCTCGCGCACTCTGAAGAGAGCTCAGGGGAGAAATTGCAAACGTCGAGCAATTGCTCAGAGATGAAAAGTGCCAGCACTGAAAGCTGTTGCTAGCCAGCACCCTTCCTTGGAAGCGCTTTCACAGGCGCAGTAACACTGGGGCTTTGCGCTTCTCTAGCCACCAAACGTCACGGTCACTATCTCTCCGTCTCGTAGACACGAGCTGAGAAATTGCAAACGTCGAGCAATTGCTCAGAGATGAAAAGTGCCAGCACTGAAAGCTGTTGCTAGCCAGCACCCTTCCTTGGAAGCGCTTTTGTAGGCCTAAGCACACTGGGGCTCTGGGCTTCTCTAGCCACCTAATCTTCTGCTCATCCTCTCGCGCACTCTAAAGAGAGCTCAGGTGAGAAATTGCAAACGTTGAGCAATTGCTCAGAGATGAAAAGTGCCAGCACTGAAAGCTGTTGCTAGCCAGCACCCTTCCTTGGAAGCGCTTTTGTAGGCCTAAGAACACTGGGGCTCTGGGCTTCTCTAGCCACCTCATCTTCTGCTCATCCTCTCGCGCACTCTAAAGAGAGCTCAGGTGAGAAAATGCAAACGTCGAGCAATTGCTCAGAGATGAAAAGTGCCAGCACTGAAAGCTGTTGCTAGCCAGCACCCTTCCTTGGAAGCGCTTTTGTAGGCCTAAGAACACTGGGGCTATGGGCTTCTCTAGCCACCTAATCTTCTGCTCATCCTCTCGCGCACTCTAAAGAGAGCTCAGGTGAGAAATTGCAAACGTCGAGCAATTGTTCAGAGATGAAAAGTGCCAGCACTGAAAGCTCTTGCTAGCCAGCACCCTTCCTTGGAAGCGCTTTTGTAGGCCTAAGAACACTGGGGCTCTGGGCTTCTCTAGCCACCTCATCTTCTGCTCATCCTCTCGCGCACTCTAAAGAGAGCTCAGGTGAGAAATTGCAAACGTCGAGCAATTGCTCAGAGATGAAAAGTGCCAACACTGAAAGCTGTTGCTAGCCAGCACCCTTCCTTGGAAGCGCTTTCACAGGCGCAGCAACACTGGGGCTTTGCGCTTCTCTACCCACCAAACGTCACGGTCCTTCTCTTTCCATCTCGTAGACACGAGCTGAGAAATTGCAAACGTCGAGCAATTGCTCAGAGATGAAAAGTGCCAGCACTGAAAGCTGTTGCTAGCCAGCACCCTTCCTTGGAAGCGCTTTTGTAGGCCTAAGAACACTGGGGCTCTGGGCTTCTTTAGCCACCTCATCTTCTGCTCATCCTCTCGCGCACTCTAAAGAGAGCTCAGGGGAGAAATTGCAAACGTCGAGCAATTGCTCAGAGATGAAAAGTGCCAGCACTGAAAGCTGTTGCTAGCCAGCACCCTTCCTTGGAAGCGCTTTTGTAGGCCTAAGAACACTGGGGCTCTGGGCTTCTCTAGCCACCTCATCTTCTGCTCATCCTCTCGCGCAGTCTAAAGAGAGCTCAGGGGAGAAATTGCAAACGTCGAGCAATTGCTCAGAGATGAAAAGTGCCAGCACTGAAAGCTCTTGCTAGCCAGCACCCTTCCTTGGAAGCGCTTTTGTAGGCCTTAGAACACTGGGGCTCTGGGCTTCTCTAGCCACCTCATCTTCTGCTCATCCTCTCGCGCACTCTAAAGAGAGCTCAGGGGAGAAATTGCAAACGTCGAGCAATTGCTCAGAGATGAAAAGTGCCAGCACTGAAAGCTGTTGCTAGCCAGCACCCTTCCTTGGAAGCGCTTTCACAGGCGCAGCAACACTGGGGCTTTGCGCTTCTCTAGCCACCAAACGTCACGGTCCTTCTCTTTCCGTCTCTTAGGCACGAGCTGAGAAATTGCAAACGTCGAGCAATTGCTCAGAGATGAAAAGTGCCAGCACTGGAAGATGTTGCTAGCCAGCACCCTTCCTTGGAAGCGCTTTTGTAGGCCTAAGAACACTGGGGCTCTGGGCTTCTCTAGCCACCTCATCTTCTGCTCATCCTCTCGCGCACTCTAAAGAGAGCTCAGGTGAGAAAATGCAAACGTCGAGCAATTGCTCAGAGATGAAAAGTGCCAGCACTGAAAGCTGTTGCTAGCCAGCACCCTTCCTTGGAAGCGCTTTTGTAGGCCTAAGAACACTGGGGCTATGGGCTTCTCTAGCCACCTAATCTTCTGCTCATCCTCTCGCGCACTCTAAAGAGAGCTCAGGTGAGAAATTGCAAACGTCGAGCAATTGTTCAGAGATGAAAAGTGCCAGCACTGAAAGCTGTTGCTAGCCAGCACCCTTCCTTGGAAGCGCTTTTGTAGGCCTAAGAACACTGGGGCTCTGGGCTTCTCTAGCCACCTCATCTTCTGCTCATCCTCTCGCGCACTCTAAAGAGAGCTCAGGTGAGAAAATGCAAACGTCGAGCAATTGCTCAGAGATGAAAAGTGCCAGCACTGAAAGCTGTTGCTAGCCAGCACCCTTCCTTGGAAGCGCTTTTGTAGGCCTAAGAACACTGGGGCTATGGGCTTCTCTAGCCACCTAATCTTCTGCTCATCCTCTCGCGCACTCTAAAGAGAGCTCAGGTGAGAAATTGCAAACGTCGAGCAATTGTTCAGAGATGAAAAGTGCCAGCACTGAAAGCTCTTGCTAGCCAGCACCCTTCCTTGGAAGCGCTTTTGTAGGCCTAAGAACACTGGGGCTCTGGGCTTCTCTAGCCACCTCATCTTCTGCTCATCCTCTCGCGCACTCTAAAGAGAGCTCAGGTGAGAAATTGCAAACGTCGAGCAATTGCTCAGAGATGAAAAGTGCCAACACTGAAAGCTGTTGCTAGCCAGCACCCTTCCTTGGAAGCGCTTTCACAGGCGCAGCAACACTGGGGCTTTGCGCTTCTCTACCCACCAAACGTCACGGTCCTTCTCTTTCCATCTCGTAGACACGAGCTGAGAAATTGCAAACGTCGAGCAATTGCTCAGAGATGAAAAGTGCCAGCACTGAAAGCTGTTGCTAGCCAGCACCCTTCCTTGGAAGCGCTTTTGTAGGCCTAAGAACACTGGGGCTCTGGGCTTCTCTAGCCACCTCATCTTCTGCTCATCCTCTCGCGCAGTCTAAAGAGAGCTCAGGGGAGAAATTGCAAACGTCGAGCAATTGCTCAGAGATGAAAAGTGCCAGCACTGAAAGCTCTTGCTAGCCAGCACCCTTCCTTGGAAGCGCTTTCACAGGCGCAGTAACACTGGGGCTTTGTGCTTCTCTAGCCACCAAACGTCACGGTCACTATCTCTCCGTCTCGTAGACACGAGCTGAGAAATTGCAAACGTCGAGCAATTGCTCAGAGATGAAAAGTGCCAGCACTGAAAGCTCTTGCTAGCCAGCACCCTTCCTTGGAAGCGCTTTTGTAGGCCTTAGAACACTGGGGCTCTGGGCTTCTCTAGCCACCTCATCTTCTGCTCATCCTCTCGCGCACTCTAAAGAGAGCTCAGGGGAGAAATTGCAAACGTCCAGCAATTGCTCAGAGATGAAAAGTGCCAGCACTGAAAGCTGTTGCTAGCCAGCACCCTTCCTTGGAAGCGCTTTCACAGGCGCAGCAACACTGGGGCTTTGCGCTTCTCTAGCCACCAAACGTCACGGTCCTTCTCTTTCCGTCTCTTAGGCACGAGCTGAGAAATTGCAAACGTCGAGCAATTGCTCAGAGATGAAAAGTGCCAGCACTGGAAGCTGTTGCTAGCCAGCACCCTTCCTTGGAAGCGCTTTTGTAGGCCTAAGAACACTGGGGCTCTGGGCTTCTCTAGCCACCTAATCTTCTGCTCATCCTCTCGCGCACTCTGAAGAGAGCTCAGGGGAGAAATTGCAAACGTCGAGCAATTGCTCAGAGATGAAAAGTGCCAGCACTGGAAGATGTTGCTAGCCAGCACCCTTCCTTGGAAGCGCTTTCACAGGCGCAGTAACACTGGGGCTTTGCGCTTCTCTAGCCACCAAACGTCACGGTCACTATCTCTCCGTCTCGTAGACACGAGCTGAGAAATTGCAAACGTCGAGCAATTGCTCAGAGATGAAAAGTGCCAGCACTGAAAGCTGTTGCTAGCCAGCACCCTTCCTTGGAAGCGCTTTTGTAGGCCTAAGCACACTGGGGCTCTGGGCTTCTCTAGCCACCTCATCTTCTGCTCATCCTCTCGCGCACTCTAAAGAGAGCTCAGGTGAGAAATTGCAAACGTTGAGCAATTGCTCAGAGATGAAAAGTGCCAGCACTGAAAGCTGTTGCTAGCCAGCACCCTTCCTTGGAAGCGCTTTTGTAGGCCTAAGAACACTGGGGCTCTGGGCTTCTCTAGCCACCTCATCTTCTGCTCATCCTCTCGCGCACTCTAAAGAGAGCTCAGGTGAGAAAATGCAAACGTCGAGCAATTGCTCAGAGATGAAAAGTGCCAGCACTGAAAGCTGTTGCTAGCCAGCACCCTTCCTTGGAAGCGCTTTTGTAGGCCTAAGAACACTGGGGCTCTGGGCTTCTCTAGCCACCTAATCTTCTGCTCATCCTCTCGCGCACTCTAAAGAGAGCTCAGGTGAGAAATTGCAAACGTCGAGCAATTGCTCAGAGATGAAAAGTGCCAGCACTGAAAGCTCTTGCTAGCCAGCACCCTTCCTTGGAAGCGCTTTTGTAGGCCTAAGAACACTGGGGCTCTGGGCTTCTCTAGCCACCTCATCTTCTGCTCATCCTCTCGCGCACTCTAAAGAGAGCTCAGGTGAGAAATTGCAAACGTCCAGCAATTGCTCAGAGATGAAAAGTGCCAGCACTGAAAGCTGTTGCTAGCCAGCACCCTTCCTTGGAAGCGCTTTCACAGGCGCAGCAACACTGGGGCTTTGCGCTTCTCTACCCACCAAACGTCACGGTCCTTCTCTTTCCATCTCGTAGACACGAGCTGAGAAATTGCAAACGTCGAGCAATTGCTCAGAGATGAAAAGTGCCAGCACTGAAAGCTGTTGCTAGCCAGCACCCTTCCTTGGAAGCGCTTTTGTAGGCCTAAGAACACTGGGGCTCTGGGCTTCTTTAGCCACCTCATCTTCTGCTCATCCTCTCGCGCACTCTAAAGAGAGCTCAGGGGAGAAATTGCAAACGTCGAGCAATTGCTCAGAGATGAAAAGTGCCAGCACTGAAAGCTGTTGCTAGCCAGCACCCTTCCTTGGAAGCGCTTTTGTAGGCCTAAGAACACTGGGGCTCTGGGCTTCTCTAGCCACCTCATCTTCTGCTCATCCTCTCGCGCAGTCTAAAGAGAGCTCAGGGGAGAAATTGCAAACGTCGAGCAATTGCTCAGAGATGAAAAGTGCCAGCACTGAAAGCTCTTGCTAGCCAGCACCCTTCCTTGGAAGCGCTTTCACAGGCGCAGTAACACTGGGGCTTTGTGCTTCTCTAGCCACCAAACGTCACGGTCACTATCTCTCCGTCTCGTAGACACGAGCTGAGAAATTGCAAACGTCGAGCAATTGCTCAGAGATGAAAAGTGCCAGCACTGAAAGCTGTTGCTAGCCAGCACCCTTCCTTGGAAGCGCTTTCACAGGCGCTGTAACACTGGGGCTTTGCGCTTCTATACGCACCAAACGTCACGGTCCTTCTCTTTCCGTCTCGTAGACACGAGCTGAGAAATTGCAAACGTCGAGCAATTGCTCAGAGATGAAAAGTGCCAGCACCGGAAGCTGTTGCTAGCCAGCACCCTTCCTTGGAAGTGCTTTTGTAGGCCTAAGAACACTGGGGCTCTGGGCTTCTCTAGCCACCTCATCTTCTGCTCATCCTCTCGTGCACTCTAAAGAGAGCTCAGGTGAGAAATTGCAAACGTCGAGCAATTGCTCAGAGATGAAAAGTGCCAGCACTGAAAGCTGTTGCTAGCCAGCACCCTTCCTTGGAAACGCTTTTGTAGGCCTAAGAACACTGGGGCTCTGGGCTTCTCTAGCCACCTCATCTTCTGCTCATCCTCTCGCGCACTCTAAAGAGAGCTCAGGTGAGAAATTGCAAACGTCCAGCAATTGCTCAGAGATGAAAAGTGCCAGCACTGAAAGCTGTTGCTAGCCAGCACCCTTCCTTGGAAGCGCTTTCACAGGCGCAGCAACAGGGGGCTTTGCGCTTCTCTAGCCACCAAACGTCACGGTCACTATCTCTCCGTCTCGTAGACACGAGCTGAGAAATTGCAAACGTCGAGCAATTGCTCAGAGACGAAAAGTGCCAGCACTGAAAGCTCTTGCTAGCCAGCACCCTTCCTTGGAAGCGCTTTTGTAGGCCTAAGAACACTGGGGCTCTGGGCTTCTCTAGCCACCTAATCTTCTGCTCATCCTCTCGCGCACTCTAAAGAGAGCTCAGGTGAGAAATTGCAAACGTTGAGCAATTGCTCAGAGAGGAAAAGTGCCAGCACTGAAAGCTGTTGCTAGCCAGCACCCTTCCTTGGAAGCGCTTTTGTAGGCCTAAGCACACTGGGGCTCTGGTCTTCTCTAGTCACCTCATCTTCTGCTCATCCTCTCGCGCACTCTAAAGAGAGCTCAGGTGAGAAATTGCAAACGTTGAGCAATTGCTCAGAGATGAAAAGTGCCAGCACTGAAAGCTCTTGCTAGCCAGCACCCTTCCTTGGAAGCGCTATCACAGGCGCAGCAACACTGGGGCTTTGCGCTTCTCTAGCCACCAAACGTCACGGTCATTCTCTTTCCATCTCCTAGACACGAGCTGAGAAATTGCAAACGTCGAGCAATTGCTCAGAGATGAAAAGTGCCAGCACTGAAAGCTGTTGCTAGCCAGCACCCTTCCTTGGAAGCGCTTTTGTAGGCCTAAGAACATTGGGGCTCTGGGCTTCTCTAGCCACCTCATCTTCTGCTCATCCTCTCGCGCACTCTAAAGAGAGCTCAGGTGAGAAATTGCAAACGTCGAGCAATTGCTCAGAGATGAAAAGTGCCAGCACTGAAAGCTGTTGCTAGCCAGCACCCTTCCTTGGAAGCGCTTTTGTAGGCCTAAGAACACTGGGGCTCTGGGCTTCTCTAGCCACCTCATCTTCTGCTCATCCTCTCGCGCACTCTAAAGAGAGCTCAGGTGAGAAATTGCAAACGTCGAGCAATTGCTCAGAGATGAAAAGTGCCAGCACTGAAAGCTCTTGCTAGCCAGCACCCTTCCTTGGAAGCGCTTTCACAGGCGCAGCAACACTGGGGCTTTGCGCTTCTCTACCCACCAAACGTCACGGTCCTTCTCTTTCCGTCTCGTAGACACGAGCTGAGAAATTGCAAACGTCGAGCAATTGCTCCGAGATGAAAAGTGCCAGCACTGAAAGCTGTTGCTAGCCAGCCCCCTTCCTTGGAAGCGCTTTTGTAGGCCTAAACACACTGGGGCTCTGGGCTTCTCTAGCCACCTCATCTTCTGCTCATCCTCTCGCGCACTCTAAAGAGAGCTCAGGGGAGAAATTGCAAACGTCGAGCAATTGCTCAGAGATGAAAAGTGCCAGCACTGAAAGCTGTTGCTAGCCAGCACCCTTCCTTGGAAGCGCTTTCACAGGCGCAGTAACACTGGGGCTTTGTGCTTCTCTACCCACCAAACGTCACGGTCATTCTCTTTCCGTCTCGTAGACACGAGCTGAGAAATTGCAAACGTCGAGCAATTGCTCAGAGATGAAAAGTGCCAGCACTGAAAGCTGTTGCTAGCCAGCACCCTTCCTTGGAAGCGCTTTTGTAGGCCTAAGAACACTGGGGCTCTGGGCTTCTCTAGCCACCTAATCTTCTGCTCATCCTCTCGCGCACTCTAAAGAGAGCTCAGGTGAGAAATTGCAAACGTCGAGCAATTGCTCAGAGAGGAAAAGTGCCAACACTGAAAGCTGTTGCTAGCCAGCACCCTTCCTTGGAAGCGCTTTCACAGGCGCAGCAACACTGGGGCTTTGCGCTTCTCTACCCACCAAACGTCACGGTCATTCTCTTTCCGTGTCGTAGACACGAGCTGAGAAATTGCAAACGTCGAGCAATTGCTCAGAGATGAAAAGTGCCAGCACTGAAAGCTCTTGCTAGCCAGCACCCTTCCTTGGAAGCGCTTTTGTAGGCCTAAGAACACTGGGGCTCTGGGCTTCTTTAGCCACCTCATCTTCTGCTCATCCTCTCGCGCAGTCTGAAGAGAGCTCAGGGGAGAAATTGCAAACGTCGATCAATTGCTCAGAGATGAAAAGTGCCAGCACTGAAAGCTGTTGCTAGCCAGCACCCTTCCTTGGAAGCGCTTTTGTAGGCCTAAGAACACTGGGGCTCTGGGCTTCTCTAGCCACCTAATCTTCTGCTCATCCTCTCGCGCACTCTAAAGAGAGCTCAGGTGAGAAATTGCAAACGTCGAGCAATTGCTCAGAGATGAAAAGTGCCAGCACTGAAAGCTGTTGCTAGCCAGCACCCTTCCTTGGAAGCGCTTTCACAAGCGCAGCAACACTGGGGCTTTGCGCTTCTCTACCCACCAAACGTCACAGTCATTCTCTTTCCGTCTCGTAGACACGAGCTGAGAAATTGCAAACGTCGAGCAATTGCTCAGAGATGAAAAGTGCCAGCACTGAAAGCTGTTGCTAGCCAGCACCCTTCCTTGGAAGCGCTTTTGTAGGCCTAAGAACACTGGGGCTCTGGGCTTCTCTAGCCACCTCATCTTCTGCTCATCCTCTCGCGCACTCTAAAGAGAGCTCAGGTGAGAAATTGCAAACGTCGAGCAATTGCTCAGAGATGAAAAGTGCCAGCACTGAAAGCTGTTGCTAGCCAGCACCCTTCCTTGGAAGCGCTTTCACAGGCGCAGTAACACTGGGGCTTTGCGCTTCTCTACCCACCAAACGTCACGGTCATTCTCTTTCCGTATCGTAGACACGAGCTGAGAAATTGCAAACGTCGAGCAATTGCTCAGAGATGAAAAGTGCCAGCACTGAAAGCTGTTGCTAGCCAGCACCCTTCCTTGGAAGTGCTTTTGTAGGCCTAAGAACACTGGGGCTCTGGGCTTCTCTAGCCACCTCATCTTCTGCTCATCCTCTCGCGCACTCTAAAGAGAGCTCAGGTGAGAAATTGCAAACGTCGAGCAATTGCTCAGAGAGTAAAAGTGCCAGCACTGAAAGCTGTTGCTAGCCAGCACCCTTCCTTGGAAGCGCTTTTGTAGGCCTAAGAACACTGGGGCTCTGGGCTTCTCTAGCCACCTCATCTTCTGCTCATCCTCTCGCGCACTCTAAAGAGAGCTCAGGGGAGAAATTGCAAACGTCCAGCAATTGCTCAGAGATGAAAGTGCCAACACTGAAAGCTGTTGCTAGCCAGCACCCTTCCTTGGAAGCGCTTTCACAGGCGCAGCAACACTGGGGCTTTGCGCTTCTCTACCCACCAAACATCACGGTCCTTCTCTTTCCGTCTCTTAGACACGAGCTGAGAAATTGCAAACGTCGAGCAATTGCTCAGAGATGAAAAGTGCCAGCACTGAAAGCTGTTGCTAGCCAGCACCCTTCCTTGGAAGCGCTTTTGTAGGCCTAAGAACACTGGGGCTCTGGGCTTCTTTAGCCACCTCATCTTCTGCTCATCCTCTCGTGCACTCTGAAGAGAGCTCAGGGGAGAAATTGCAAACGTCGAGCAATTGCTCAGAGATGAAAAGTGCCAGCACTGAAAGCTGTTGCTAGCCAGCACCCTTCCTTGGAAGCGCTTTCACAGGCGCTGTAACACTGGGGCTTTGCGCTTCTATATGCACCAAACGTCACTGTCATTCTCTTTCCGTCTCGTAGACACGAGCTGAGAAATTGCAAACGTCGAGCAATTGCTCAGAGATGAAAAGTGCCAGCACTGGAAGCTGTTGCTAGCCAGCACCCTTCCTTGGAAGCGCTTTTGTAGGCCTTAGAACACTGGGGCTCTGGGCTTCTCTAGCCACCTAATCTTCTGCTCATCCTCTCGCGCACTCTAAAGAGAGCTCAGGTGAGAAATTGCAAACGTCGAGCAATTGCTCAGAGAGGAAAAGTGCCAGCACTGGAAGATGTTGCTAGCCAGCACCCTTCCTTGGAAGCGCTTTCACAGGCGCAGTAACACTGGGGCTTTGTGCTTCTCTACCCACCAAACGTCACTGTCATTCTCTTTCCGTCTCGTAGACACGAGCTGAGAAATTGCAAACGTCGAGCAATTGCTCAGAGATGAAAAGTGCCAGCACTGAAAGCTGTTGCTAGCCAGCACCCTTCCTTGGAAGCGCTTTTGTAGGCCTAAGCACACTGGGGCTCTGGGCTTCTCTAGCCACCTAATCTTCTGCTCATCCTCTCGCGCACTCTAAAGAGAGCTCAGGTGAGAAATTGCAAACGTCCAGCAATTGCTCAGAGATGAAAAGTGCCAGCACTGAAAGCTGTTGCTAACCAGCACCCTTCCTTGGAAGCGCTTTTGTAGGCCTAAGAACACTGGGGCTCTGGGCTTCTCTAGCCACCTCATCTTCTGCTCATCCTCTCGCGCACTCTAAAGAGAGCTCAGGTGAGAAATTGCAAACGTCGAGCAATTGCTCAGAGATGAAAAGTGCCAGCACTGAAAGCTGTTGCTAGCCAGCACCCTTCCTTGGAAGCGCTTTCACAGGCGCAGCAACACTGGGGCTTTGCGCTTCTCTAGCCACCAAACGTCACGGTCCTTCTCTTTCCGTCTCGTAGACACGAGCTGAGAAATTGCAAACGTCGAGCAATTGCTCAGAGATGAAAAGTGCCAGCACTGAAAGCTGTTGCTAGCCAGCACCCTTCCTTGGAAGCGCTTTTGTAGGCCTAAGAACACTGGGGCTCTGGGCTTCTCTAGCCACCTAACCTTCTGCTCATCCTCTCGCGCACTCTGAAGAGAGCTCAGGTGAGAAATTGCAAACGTCGAGCAATTGCTCAGAGATGAAAAGTGCCAGCACTGAAAGCTGTTGCTAGCCAGCACCCTTCCTTGGAAGCGCTTTCACAGGCGCAGTAACACTGGGGCTTTGCGCTTCTCTAGCCACCAAACGTCACGGTCACTATCTCTCCGTCTCGTAGACACGAGCTGAGAAATTGCAAACGTCGATCAATTGCTCAGAGATGAAAAGTGCCAGCACTGAAAGCTGTTGCTAGCCAGCACCCTTCCTTGGAAGCGCTTTTGTAGGCCTAAGAACACTGGGGCTCTGGGCTTCTCTAGCCACCTCATCTTCTGTTCATCCTCTCGCGCACTCTAAAGAGAGCTCAGGTGAGAAATTGCAAACGTTGAGCAATTGCTCAGAGATGAAAAGTGCCAGCACTGAAAGCTGTTGCTAGCCAGCACCCTTCCTTGGAAGCGTTTTCACAGGCGCAGTAACACTGGGGCTTTGCGCTTCTCTAGCCACCAAACGTCACGGTCCTTCTCTTTCCATCTCGTAGACACGAGCTGAGAAATTGCAAACGTCGAGCAATTGCTCAGAGATGAAAAGTGCCAGCACTGAAAGCTGTTGCTAGCCAGCACCCTTCCTTGGAAGCGCTTTTGTAGGCCTAAGAACACTGGGGCTCTGGGCTTCTCTAGCCACCTAATCTTCTGCTCATCCTCTCGCGCACTCTAAAGAGAGCTCAGGTGAGAAATTGCAAACGTCGAGCAATTGCTCAGAGAAGAAAAGTGCCAGCACTGAAAGCTGTTGCTAGCCAGCACCCTTCCTTGGAAGCGCTTTCACAGGCGCAGTAACACTGGGGCTTTGCGCTTCTCTAGCCACCAAACGTCACGGTCACTATCTCTCCGTCTCGTAGACACGAGCTGAGAAATTGCAAACGTCGAGCAATTGCTCAGAGATGAAAAGTGCCAGCACTGAAAGCTGTTGCTAGCCAGCACCCTTCCTTGGAAGCGCTTTTGTAGGCGTAAGAACACTGGGGCTCTGGGCTTCTCTAGCCACCTCATCTTCTGCTCATCCTCTCGCGCACTCTAAAGAGAGCTCAGGTGAGAAATTGCAAACGTCGAGCAATTGCTCAGAGATGAAAAGTGCCAGCACTGAAAGCTGTTGCTAGCCAGCACCCTTCCTTGGAAGCGTTTTCACAGGCGCAGTAACACTGGGGCTTTGCGCTTCTCTAGCCACCAAACGTCACGGTCCTTCTCTTTCCGTCTCGTAGACACGAGCTGAGAAATTGCAAACGTCGAGCAATTGCTCAGAGATGAAAAGTGCCAGCACTGAAAGCTGTTGCTAGCCAGCACCCTTCCTTGGAAGCGCTTTTGTAGGCCTAAGAACACTGGGGCTCTGGGCTTCTCTAGCCACCTCATCTTCTGCTCATCCTCTCGCGCACTCTAAAGAGAGCTCAGGTGAGAAATTGCAAACGTCGAGCAATTGCTCAGAGATGAAAAGTGCCAGCACTGAAAGCTGTTGCTAGCCAGCACCCTTCCTTGGAAGCGCTTTTGTAGCCCTTAGAACACTGGGGCTCTGGGCTTCTCTAGCCACCTAATCTTCTGCTCATCCTCTCGCGCACTCTAAAGAGAGCTCAGGTGAGAAATTGCAAACGTCCAGCAATTGCTCAGAGATGAAAAGTGCCAGCACTGAAAGCTGTTGCTAGCCAGCACCCTTCCTTGGAAGCGCTTTCACAGGCGCAGTAACACTGGGGCTTTGCGCTTCTCTAGCCACCAAACGTCACGGTCCTTCTCTTTCCGTCTCGTAGACACGAGCTGAGAAATTGCAAACGTCGAGCAATTGCTCAGAGATGAAAAGTGCCAGCACTGAAAGCTGTTGCTAGCCAGCACCCTTCCTTGGAAGCGCTTTTGTAGGCCTAAGAACCCTGGGGCTCTGGGCTTCTTTAGCCACCTCATCTTCTGCTCATCCTCTCGCGCACTCTAAAGAGAGCTCAGGGGAGAAATTGCAAACGTCGAGCAATTGCTCAGAGATGAAAAGTGCCAGCACTGAAAGCTGTTGCTAGCCAGCACCCTTCCTTGGAAGCGCTTTTGTAGGCCTAAGAACACTGGGGCTCTGGGCTTCTCTAGCCACCTCATCTTCTGCTCATCCTCTCGCGCACTCTAAAGAGAGCTCAGGGGAGAAATTGCAAACGTCGAGCAATTGCTCAGAGATGAAAAGTGCCAGCACTGAAAGCTGTTGCTAGCCAGCACCCTTCCTTGGAAGCGCTTTTGTAGGCCTAAGAACACTGGGGCTCTGGGCTTCTCTAGCCACCTCATCTTCTGCTCATCCTGTCGTGCACTCTAAAGAGAGCTCAGGTGAGAAATTGCAAACGTCCAGCAATTGCTCCGAGATGAAAAGTGCCAGCACTGAAAGCTGTTGCTAGCCAGCACCCTTCCTTGGAAGCGTTTTCACAGGCGCAGCAACACTGGGGCTTTGCGCTTCTCTAGCCACCAAACGTCACGGTCCTTCTCTTTCCGTCTCGTAGACACGAGCTGAGAAATTGCAAACGTCGAGCAATTGCTCAGAGATGAAAAGTGCCAGCACTGGAAGCTGTTGCTAGCCAGCACCCTTCCTTGGAAGCGCTTTTGTAGGCCTAAGAACACTGGGGCTCTGGGCTTCTCTAGCCACCTAATCTTCTGCTCATCCTCTCGCGCACTCTAAAGAGAGCTCAGGTGAGAAATTGCAAACGTCGAGCAATTGCTCAGAGATGAAAAGTGCCAGCACTGAAAGCTGTTGCTAGCCAGCACCCTTCCTTGGAAGCGCTTTTGTAGGCCTTAGAACACTGGGGCTCTGGGCTTCTCTAGCCACCTCATCTTCTGCTCATCCTCTCGCGCACTCTAAAGAGAGCTCAGGTGAGAAATTGCAAACGTCGAGCAATTGCTCAGAGATGAAAAGTGCCAGCACTGAAAGCTGTTGCTAGCCAGCACCCTTCCTTGGAAGCGCTTTCACAGGCGCAGTAACACTGGGGCTTTGCGCTTCTCTACCCACCAAACGTCACGGTCCTTCTCTTTCCGTCTCGTAGACACGAGCTGAGAAATTGCAAACGTCGAGCAATTGCTCAGAGATGAAAAGTGCCAGCACTGAAAGCTGTTGCTAGCCAGCACCCTTCCTTGGAAGCGCTTTCACAGAGCAGTAACACTGGGGCTTTGCGCTTCTCTAGCCACCAAACGTCACAGTCCTTCTCTTTCCGTCTCGTAGACACCAGCTGAGAAATTGCAAACGTCGAGCAATTGCTCAGAGATGAAAAGTGCCAGCACTGAAAGCTGTTGCTAGCCAGCACCCTTCCTTGGAAGCGCTTTTGTAGGCCTAAGAACACTGGGGCTCTGGGCTTCTCTAGCCACCTCATCTTCTGCTCATCCTCTCGCGCACTCTAAAGAGAGCTCAGGGGAGAAATTGCAAACGTCGAGCAATTGCTCAGAGATGAAAAGTGCCAGCACTGAAAGCTGTTGCTAGCCAGCACCCTTCCTTGGAAGCGCTTTCACAGGCGCAGCAACACTGGGGCTTTGCGCTTCTCTAGCCACCAAACGTCACGGTCACTATCTCTCCGTCTCGTAGACAGGAGCTGAAAAATTGCAAACATCGAGCAATTGCTCAGAGATGAAAAGTGCCAGCACTGGAAGCTGTTGCTAGCCAGCCCCCTTCCTTGGAAGCGCTTTTGTAGGCCTAAGAACACTGGGGCTCTGGGCTTCTCTAGCCACCTAATCTTCTGCTCATCCTCTCGCGCACTCTAAAGAGAGCTCAGGGGAGAAATTGCAAACGTCGAGCAATTGCTCAGAGATGAAAAGTGCCAGCACTGAAAGCTGTTGCTAGCCAGCACCCTTCCTTGGAAGCGCTTTCACAGGCGCAGCAACACTGGGGCTTTGCGCTTCTCTACCCACCAAACATCACGGTCCTTCTCTTTCCGTCTCGTAGACACGAGCTGAGAAATTGCAAACGTCGAGCAATTGCTCAGAGATGAAAAGTGCCAGCACTGAAAGCTGTTGCTAGCCAGCACCCTTCCTTGGAAGCACTTTTGTAGGCCTAAGAACACTGGGGCTCTGGGCTTCTTTAGCCACCTCATCTTCTGCTCATCCTCTCGCGCACTCTGAAGAGAGCTCAGGGGAGAAATTGCAAACGTCGAGCAATTGCTCAGAGAAGAAAAGTGCCAGCACTGAAAGCTGTTGCTAGCCAGCACCCTTCCTTGGAAGCGCTTTCACAGGCGCAGTAACACTGGGGCTTTGTGCTTCTCTACCCACCAAACGTCACGGTCACTATCTCTCCGTCTCGTAGACACGAGCTGAGAAATTGCAAACGTCGATCAATTGCTCAGAGATGAAAAGTGCCAGCACTGAAAGCTCTTGCTAGCCAGCACCCTTCCTTGGAAGTGCTTTTGTAGGCCTAAGAACACTGGGGCTCTGGGCTTCTCTAGCCACCTAATCTTCTGCTCATCCTCTCGCGCACTCTAAAGAGAGCTCAGGTGAGAAATTGCAAACGTCAAGCAATTGCTCAGAGATGAAAAGTGCCAGCACTGAAAGCTGTTGCTAGCCAGCACCCTTCCTTGGAAGCGCTTTTGTAGGCCTAAGAACACTGGGGCTCTGGGCTTCTCTAGCCACCTCATCTTCTGCTCATCCTCTCGCGCACTCTGAAGAGAGCTCAGGTGAGAAATTGCAAACGTCGAGCAATTGCTCAGAGATGAAAAGTGCCAGCACTGAAAGCTGTTGCTAGCCAGCACCCTTCCTTGGAAGCGCTTTCACAGGCGCAGTAACACTGGGGCTTTGCGCTTCTCTACCCACCAAACGTCACGGTCACTATCTCTCCGTCTCGTAGACAGGAGCTGAGAAATTGCAAACGTCGAGCAATTGCTCAGAGAGGAAAAGTGCCAGCACTGGAAGCTGTTGCTAGCCAGCCCCCTTCCTTGGAAGCGCTTTTGTAGGCCTAAGAACACTGGGGCTCTGGGCTTCTCTAGCCACCTAATCTTCTGCTCATCCTCTCGCGCACTCTAAAGAGAGCTCAGGGGAGAAATTGCAAACGTCGAGCAATTGCTCAGAGATGAAAAGTGCCAGCACTGAAAGCTGTTGCTAGCCAGCACCCTTCCTTGGAAGTGCTTTCACAGGCGCAGCAACACTGGGGCTTTGGGCTTCTCTAGCCACCAAACATCACGGTCCTTCTCTTTCCGTCTCGTAGACACGAGCTGAGAAATTGCAAACGTCGAGCAATTGCTCAGAGATGAAAAGTGCCAGCACTGAAAGCTGTTGCTAGCCAGCACCCTTCCTTGGAAGCGCTTTCACAGGCGCAGTAACACTGGGGCTTTGTGCTTCTCTACCCACCAAACGTCACGGTCACTATCTCTCCGTCTCGTAGACACGAGCTGAGAAATTGCAAACGTCGAGCAATTGCTCAGAGATGAAAAGTGCCAGCACTGAAAGCTGTTGCTAGCCAGCACCCTTCCTTGGAAGCGCTTTCACAGGCGCAGTAACACTGGGGCTTTGCGCTTCTCTAGCCACCAAACGTCACAGTCCTTCTCTTTCCGTCTCGTAGACACGAGCTGAGAAATTGCAAACGTCGAGCAATTGCTCAGAGATGAAAAGTGCCAGCACTGAAAGCTCTTGCTAGCCAGCACCCTTCCTTGGAAGCGCTTTTGTAGGCCTTAGAACACTGGGGCTCTGGGCTTCTCTAGCCACCTCATCTTCTGCTCATCCTCTCGCGCACTCTAAAGAGAGCTCAGGGGAGAAATTGCAAACGTCCAGCAATTGCTCAGAGATGAAAAGTGCCAGCACTGAAAGCTGTTGCTAGCCAGCACCCTTCCTTGGAAGCGCTTTCACAGGCGCAGCAACACTGGGGCTTTGCGCTTCTCTAGCCACCAAACGTCACGGTCCTTCTCTTTCCGTCTCTTAGGCACGAGCTGAGAAATTGCAAACGTCGAGCAATTGCTCAGAGATGAAAAGTGCCAGCACTGGAAGATGTTGCTAGCCAGCACCCTTCCTTGGAAGCGCTTTTGTAGGCCTAAGAACACTGGGGCTCTGGGCTTCTCTAGCCACCTCATCTTCTGCTCATCCTCTCGCGCACTCTAAAGAGAGCTCAGGTGAGAAAATGCAAACGTCGAGCAATTGCTCAGAGATGAAAAGTGCCAGCACTGAAAGCTGTTGCTAGCCAGCACCCTTCCTTGGAAGCGCTTTTGTAGGCCTAAGAACACTGGGGCTATGGGCTTCTCTAGCCACCTAATCTTCTGCTCATCCTCTCGCGCACTCTAAAGAGAGCTCAGGTGAGAAATTGCAAACGTCGAGCAATTGTTCAGAGATGAAAAGTGCCAGCACTGAAAGCTCTTGCTAGCCAGCACCCTTCCTTGGAAGCGCTTTTGTAGGCCTAAGAACACTGGGGCTCTGGGCTTCTCTAGCCACCTCATCTTCTGCTCATCCTCTCGCGCACTCTAAAGAGAGCTCAGGTGAGAAAATGCAAACGTCGAGCAATTGCTCAGAGATGAAAAGTGCCAGCACTGAAAGCTGTTGCTAGCCAGCACCCTTCCTTGGAAGCGCTTTTGTAGGCCTAAGAACACTGGGGCTATGGGCTTCTCTAGCCACCTAATCTTCTGCTCATCCTCTCGCGCACTCTAAAGAGAGCTCAGGTGAGAAATTGCAAACGTCGAGCAATTGTTCAGAGATGAAAAGTGCCAGCACTGAAAGCTCTTGCTAGCCAGCACCCTTCCTTGGAAGCGCTTTTGTAGGCCTAAGAACACTGGGGCTCTGGGCTTCTCTAGCCACCTCATCTTCTGCTCATCCTCTCGCGCACTCTAAAGAGAGCTCAGGTGAGAAATTGCAAACGTCGAGCAATTGCTCAGAGATGAAAAGTGCCAACACTGAAAGCTGTTGCTAGCCAGCACCCTTCCTTGGAAGCGCTTTCACAGGCGCAGCAACACTGGGGCTTTGCGCTTCTCTACCCACCAAACGTCACGGTCCTTCTCTTTCCATCTCGTAGACACGAGCTGAGAAATTGCAAACGTCGAGCAATTGCTCAGAGATGAAAAGTGCCAGCACTGAAAGCTGTTGCTAGCCAGCACCCTTCCTTGGAAGCGCTTTTGTAGGCCTAAGAACACTGGGGCTCTGGGCTTCTCTAGCCACCTCATCTTCTGCTCATCCTCTCGCGCAGTCTAAAGAGAGCTCAGGGGAGAAATTGCAAACGTCGAGCAATTGCTCAGAGATGAAAAGTGCCAGCACTGAAAGCTGTTGCTAGCCAGCACCCTTCCTTGGAAGCGCTTTCACAGGCGCAGTAACACTGGGGCTTTGTGCTTCTCTAGCCACCAAACGTCACGGTCACTATCTCTCCGTCTCGTAGACACGAGCTGAGAAATTGCAAACGTCGAGCAATTGCTCAGAGATGAAAAGTGCCAGCACTGAAAGCTCTTGCTAGCCAGCACCCTTCCTTGGAAGCGCTTTTGTAGCCCTTAGAACACTGGGGCTCTGGGCTTCTCTAGCCACCTCATCTTCTGCTCATCCTCTCGCGCACTCTAAAGAGAGCTCAGGGGAGAAATTGCAAACGTCCAGCAATTGCTCAGAGATGAAAAGTGCCAGCACTGAAAGCTGTTGCTAGCCAGCACCCTTCCTTGGAAGCGCTTTCACAGGCGCAGCAACACTGGGGCTTTGCGCTTCTCTAGCCACCAAACGTCACGGTCCTTCTCTTTCCGTCTCTTAGGCACGAGCTGAGAAATTGCAAACGTCGAGCAATTGCTCAGAGATGAAAAGTGCCAGCACTGGAAGCTGTTGCTAGCCAGCACCCTTCCTTGGAAGCGCTTTTGTAGGCCTAAGAACACTGGGGCTCTGGGCTTCTCTAGCCACCTAATCTTCTGCTCATCCTCTCGCGCACTCTGAAGAGAGCTCAGGGGAGAAATTGCAAACGTCGAGCAATTGCTCAGAGATGAAAAGTGCCAGCACTGGAAGATGTTGCTAGCCAGCACCCTTCCTTGGAAGCGCTTTCACAGGCGCAGTAACACTGGGGCTTTGCGCTTCTCTAGCCACCAAACGTCACGGTCACTATCTCTCCGTCTCGTAGACACGAGCTGAGAAATTGCAAACGTCGAGCAATTGCTCAGAGATGAAAAGTGCCAGCACTGAAAGCTGTTGCTAGCCAGCACCCTTCCTTGGAAGCGCTTTTGTAGGCCTAAGCACACTGGGGCTCTGGGCTTCTCTAGCCACCTCATCTTCTGCTCATCCTCTCGCGCACTTTAAAGAGAGCTCAGGTGAGAAATTGCAAACGTTGAGCAATTGCTCAGAGATGAAAAGTGCCAGCACTGAAAGCTGTTGCTAGCCAGCACCCTTCCTTGGAAGCGCTTTTGTAGGCCTAAGAACACTGGGGCTCTGGGCTTCTCTAGCCACCTCATCTTCTGCTCATCCTCTCGCGCACTCTAAAGAGAGCTCAGGTGAGAAAATGCAAACGTCGAGCAATTGCTCAGAGATGAAAAGTGCCAGCACTGAAAGCTGTTGCTAGCCAGCACCCTTCCTTGGAAGCGCTTTTGTAGGCCTAAGAACACTGGGGCTCTGGGCTTCTCTAGCCACCTAATCTTCTGCTCATCCTCTCGCGCACTCTAAAGAGAGCTCAGGTGAGAAATTGCAAACGTCGAGCAATTGCTCAGAGATGAAAAGTGCCAGCACTGAAAGCTCTTGCTAGCCAGCACCCTTCCTTGGAAGCGCTTTTGTAGGCCTAAGAACACTGGGGCTCTGGGCTTCTCTAGCCACCTCATCTTCTGCTCATCCTCTCGCGCACTCTAAAGAGAGCTCAGGTGAGAAATTGCAAACGTCCAGCAATTGCTCAGAGATGAAAAGTGCCAGCACTGAAAGCTGTTGCTAGCCAGCACCCTTCCTTGGAAGCGCTTTCACAGGCGCAGCAACACTGGGGCTTTGCGCTTCTCTACCCACCAAACGTCACGGTCCTTCTCTTTCCATCTCGTAGACACGAGCTGAGAAATTGCAAACGTCGAGCAATTGCTCAGAGATGAAAAGTGCCAGCACTGAAAGCTGTTGCTAGCCAGCACCCTTCCTTGGAAGCGCTTTTGTAGGCCTAAGAACACTGGGGCTCTGGGCTTCTTTAGCCACCTCATCTTCTGCTCATCCTCTCGCGCACTCTAAAGAGAGCTCAGGGGAGAAATTGCAAACGTCGAGCAATTGCTCAGAGATGAAAAGTGCCAGCACTGAAAGCTGTTGCTAGCCAGCACCCTTCCTTGGAAGCGCTTTTGTAGGCCTAAGAACACTGGGGCTCTGGGCTTCTCTAGCCACCTCATCTTCTGCTCATCCTCTCGCGCACTCTAAAGAGAGCTCAGGGGAGAAATTGCAAACGTCGAGCAATTGCTCAGAGATGAAAAGTGCCAGCACTGAAAGCTCTTGCTAGCCAGCACCCTTCCTTGGAAGCGCTTTCACAGGCGCAGTAACACTGGGGCTTTGTGCTTCTCTAGCCACCAAACGTCACGGTCACTATCTCTCCGTCTCGTAGACACGAGCTGAGAAATTGCAAACGTCGAGCAATTGCTCAGAGATGAAAAGTGCCAGCACTGAAAGCTGTTGCTAGCCAGCACCCTTCCTTGGAAGCGCTTTCACAGGCGCTGTAACACTGGGGCTTTGCGCTTCTATACGCACCAAACGTCACGGTCCTTCTCTTTCCGTCTCGTAGACACGAGCTGAGAAATTGCAAACGTCGAGCAATTGCTCAGAGATGAAAAGTGCCAGCACCGGAAGCTGTTGCTAGCCAGCACCCTTCCTTGGAAGTGCTTTTGTAGGCCTAAGAACACTGGGGCTCTGGGCTTCTCTAGCCACCTCATCTTCTGCTCATCCTCTCGTGCACTCTAAAGAGAGCTCAGGTGAGAAATTGCAAACGTCGAGCAATTGCTCAGAGATGAAAAGTGCCAGCACTGAAAGCTGTTGCTAGCCAGCACCCTTCCTTGGAAACGCTTTTGTAGGCCTAAGAACACTGGGGCTCTGGGCTTCTCTAGCCACCTCATCTTCTGCTCATCCTCTCGCGCACTCTAAAGAGAGCTCAGGTGAGAAATTGCAAACGTCGAGCAATTGCTCAGAGATGAAAAGTGCCAGCACTGAAAGCTGTTGCTAGCCAGCACCCTTCCTTGGAAGCGCTTTCACAGGCGCAGCAACAGGGGGCTTTGCGCTTCTCTAGCCACCAAACGTCACGGTCACTATCTCTCCGTCTCGTAGACACGAGCTGAGAAATTGCAAACGTCGAGCAATTGCTCAGAGACGAAAAGTGCCAGCACTGAAAGCTCTTGCTAGCCAGCACCCTTCCTTGGAAGCGCTTTTGTAGGCCTAAGAACACTGGGGCTCTGGGCTTCTCTAGCCACCTAATCTTCTGCTCATCCTCTCGCGCACTCTAAAGAGAGCTCAGGTGAGAAATTGCAAACGTTGAGCAATTGCTCAGAGAGGAAAAGTGCCAGCACTGAAAGCTGTTGCTAGCCAGCACCCTTCCTTGGAAGCGCTTTTGTAGGCCTAAGCACACTGGGGCTCTGGTCTTCTCTAGTCACCTCATCTTCTGCTCATCCTCTCGCGCACTCTAAAGAGAGCTCAGGTGAGAAATTGCAAACGTTGAGCAATTGCTCAGAGATGAAAAGTGCCAGCACTGAAAGCTCTTGCTAGCCAGCACCCTTCCTTGGAAGCGCTATCACAGGCGCAGCAACACTGGGGCTTTGCGCTTCTCTAGCCACCAAACGTCACGGTCATTCTCTTTCCATCTCCTAGACACGAGCTGAGAAATTGCAAACGTCGAGCAATTGCTCAGAGATGAAAAGTGCCAGCACTGAAAGCTGTTGCTAGCCAGCACCCTTCCTTGGAAGCGCTTTTGTAGGCCTAAGAACATTGGGGCTCTGGGCTTCTCTAGCCACCTCATCTTCTGCTCATCCTCTCGCGCACTCTAAAGAGAGCTCAGGTGAGAAATTGCAAACGTCGAGCAATTGCTCAGAGATGAAAAGTGCCAGCACTGAAAGCTGTTGCTAGCCAGCACCCTTCCTTGGAAGCGCTTTTGTAGGCCTAAGAACACTGGGGCTCTGGGCTTCTCTAGCCACCTCATCTTCTGCTCATCCTCTCGCGCACTCTAAAGAGAGCTCAGGTGAGAAATTGCAAACGTCGAGCAATTGCTCAGAGATGAAAAGTGCCAGCACTGAAAGCTCTTGCTAGCCAGCACCCTTCCTTGGAAGCGCTTTCACAGGCGCAGCAACACTGGGGCTTTGCGCTTCTCTAGCCACCAAACGTCACGGTCCTTCTCTTTCCGTCTCGTAGACACGAGCTGAGAAATTGCAAACGTCGAGCAATTGCTCCGAGATGAAAAGTGCCAGCACTGAAAGCTGTTGCTAGCCAGCCCCCTTCCTTGGAAGCGCTTTTGTAGGCCTAAACACACTGGGGCTCTGGGCTTCTCTAGCCACCTCATCTTCTGCTCATCCTCTCGCGCACTCTAAAGAGAGCTCAGGGGAGAAATTGCAAACGTCGAGCAATTGCTCAGAGATGAAAAGTGCCAGCACTGAAAGCTGTTGCTAGCCAGCACCCTTCCTTGGAAGCGCTTTCACAGGCGCAGTAACACTGGGGCTTTGTGCTTCTCTACCCACCAAACGTCACGGTCATTCTCTTTCCGTCTCGTAGACACGAGCTGAGAAATTGCAAACGTCGAGCAATTGCTCAGAGATGAAAAGTGCCAGCACTGAAAGCTGTTGCTAGCCAGCACCCTTCCTTGGAAGCGCTTTTGTAGGCCTAAGAACACTGGGGCTCTGGGCTTCTCTAGCCACCTAATCTTCTGCTCATCCTCTCGCGCACTCTAAAGAGAGCTCAGGTGAGAAATTGCAAACGTCGAGCAATTGCTCAGAGAGGAAAAGTGCCAACACTGAAAGCTGTTGCTAGCCAGCACCCTTCCTTGGAAGCGCTTTCACAGGCGCAGCAACACTGGGGCTTTGCGCTTCTCTACCCACCAAACGTCACGGTCATTCTCTTTCCGTGTCGTAGACACGAGCTGAGAAATTGCAAACGTCGAGCAATTGCTCAGAGATGAAAAGTGCCAGCACTGAAAGCTCTTGCTAGCCAGCACCCTTCCTTGGAAGCGCTTTTGTAGGCCTAAGAACACTGGGGCTCTGGGCTTCTCTAGCCACCTCATCTTCTGCTCATCCTCTCGCGCAGTCTAAAGAGAGCTCAGGGGAGAAATTGCAAACGTCGAGCAATTGCTCAGAGAGGAAAAGTGCCAGCACTGAAAGCTGTTGCTAGCCAGCACCCTTCCTTGGAAGCGCTTTTGTAGGCCTAAGAACACTGGGGCTCTGGGCTTCTCTAGCCACCTCATCTTCTGCTCATCCTCTCGCGCACTCTAAAGAGAGCTCAGGTGAGAAATTGCAAACGTCGAGCAATTGCTCAGAGATGAAAAGTGCCAGCACTGAAAGCTGTTGCTAGCCAGCACCCTTCCTTGGAAGCGCTTTCACAGGCGCAGTAACACTGGGGCTTTGCGCTTCTCTACCCACCAAACGTCACGGTCATTCTCTTTCCGTATCGTAGACACGAGCTGAGAAATTGCAAACGTCGAGCAATTGCTCAGAGATGAAAAGTGCCAGCACTGAAAGCTGTTGCTAGCCAGCACCCTTCCTTGGAAGTGCTTTTGTAGGCCTAAGAACACTGGGGCTCTGGGCTTCTCTAGCCACCTCATCTTCTGCTCATCCTCTCGCGCACTCTAAAGAGAGCTCAGGTGAGAAATTGCAAACGTCGAGCAATTGCTCAGAGAGTAAAAGTGCCAGCACTGAAAGCTGTTGCTAGCCAGCACCCTTCCTTGGAAGCGCTTTTGTAGGCCTAAGAACACTGGGGCTCTGGGCTTCTCTAGCCACCTCATCTTCTGCTCATCCTCTCGCGCACTCTAAAGAGAGCTCAGGGGAGAAATTGCAAACGTCCAGCAATTGCTCAGAGATGAAAGTGCCAACACTGAAAGCTGTTGCTAGCCAGCACCCTTCCTTGGAAGCGCTTTCACAGGCGCTCTAACACTGGGGCTTTGCGCTTCTCTACCCACCAAACATCACGGTCCTTCTCTTTCCGTCTCTTAGACACGAGCTGAGAAATTGCAAACGTCGAGCAATTGCTCAGAGATGAAAAGTGCCAGCACTGAAAGCTCTTGCTAGCCAGCACCCTTCCTTGGAAGCGCTTTTGTAGGCCTAAGAACACTGGGGCTCTGGGCTTCTTTAGCCACCTCATCTTCTGCTCATCCTCTCGTGCACTCTGAAGAGAGCTCAGGGGAGAAATTGCAAACGTCGAGCAATTGCTCAGAGATGAAAAGTGCCAGCACTGAAAGCTGTTGCTAGCCAGCACCCTTCCTTGGAAGCGCTTTCACAGGCGCTGTAACACTGGGGCTTTGCGCTTCTATATGCACCAAACGTCACTGTCATTCTCTTTCCGTCTCGTAGACACGAGCTGAGAAATTGCAAACGTCGAGCAATTGCTCAGAGATGAAAAGTGCCAGCACTGGAAGCTGTTGCTAGCCAGCACCCTTCCTTGGAAGCGCTTTTGTAGGCCTTAGAACACTGGGGCTCTGGGCTTCTCTAGCCACCTCATCTTCTGCTCATCCTCTCGCGCACTCTAAAGAGAGCTCAGGTGAGAAATTGCAAACGTCGAGCAATTGCTCAGAGATGAAAAGTGCCAGCACTGAAAGCTCTTGCTAGCCAGCACCCTTCCTTGGAAGCGCTTTCACAGGCGCAGCAACACTGGGGCTTTGCGCTTCTCTAGCCACCAAACGTCACGGTCCTTCTCTTTCCGTCTCGTAGACACGAGCTGAGAAATTGCAAACGTCGAGCAATTGCTCAGAGATGAAAAGTGCCAGCACTGAAAGCTGTTGCTAGCCAGCACCCTTCCTTGGAAGCGCTTTTGTAGGCCTAAGAACACTGGGGCTCTGGGCTTCTCTAGCCACCTAACCTTCTGCTCATCCTCTCGCGCACTCTGAAGAGAGCTCAGGTGAGAAATTGCAAACGTCGAGCAATTGCTCAGAGATGAAAAGTGCCAGCACTGAAAGCTGTTGCTAGCCAGCACCCTTCCTTGGAAGCGCTTTCACAGGCGCAGTAACACTGGGGCTTTGCGCTTCTCTAGCCACCAAACGTCACGGTCACTATCTCTCCGTCTCGTAGACACGAGCTGAGAAATTGCAAACGTCGATCAATTGCTCAGAGATGAAAAGTGCCAGCACTGAAAGCTGTTGCTAGCCAGCACCCTTCCTTGGAAGCGCTTTTGTAGGCCTAAGAACACTGGGGCTCTGGGCTTCTCTAGCCACCTCATCTTCTGTTCATCCTCTCGCGCACTCTAAAGAGAGCTCAGGTGAGAAATTGCAAACGTTGAGCAATTGCTCAGAGATGAAAAGTGCCAGCACTGAAAGCTGTTGCTAGCCAGCACCCTTCCTTGGAAGCGTTTTCACAGGCGCAGTAACACTGGGGCTTTGCGCTTCTCTAGCCACCAAACGTCACGGTCCTTCTCTTTCCATCTCGTAGACACGAGCTGAGAAATTGCAAACGTCGAGCAATTGCTCAGAGATGAAAAGTGCCAGCACTGAAAGCTGTTGCTAGCCAGCAGCCTTCCTTGGAAGCGCTTTTGTAGGCCTAAGAACACTGGGGCTCTGGGCTTCTCTAGCCACCTAATCTTCTGCTCATCCTCTCGCGCACTCTAAAGAGAGCTCAGGTGAGAAATTGCAAACGTCGAGCAATTGCTCAGAGAAGAAAAGTGCCAGCACTGAAAGCTGTTGCTAGCCAGCACCCTTCCTTGGAAGCGCTTTCACAGGCGCAGTAACACTGGGGCTTTGCGCTTCTCTAGCCACCAAACGTCACGGTCACTATCTCTCCGTCTCGTAGACACGAGCTGAGAAATTGCAAACGTCGAGCAATTGCTCAGAGATGAAAAGTGCCAGCACTGAAAGCTGTTGCTAGCCAGCACCCTTCCTTGGAAGCGCTTTTGTAGGCGTAAGAACACTGGGGCTCTGGGCTTCTCTAGCCACCTAATCTTCTGCTCATCCTCTCGCGCACTCTAAAGAGAGCTCAGGTGAGAAATTGCAAACGTCGAGCAATTGCTCAGAGATGAAAAGTGCCAGCACTGAAAGCTGTTGCTAGCCAGCACCCTTCCTTGGAAGCGTTTTCACAGGCGCAGTAACACTGGGGCTTTGCGCTTCTCTAGCCACCAAACGTCACGGTCCTTCTCTTTCCGTCTCGTAGACACGAGCTGAGAAATTGCAAACGTCGAGCAATTGCTCAGAGATGAAAAGTGCCAGCACTGAAAGCTGTTGCTAGCCAGCACCCTTCCTTGGAAGCGCTTTTGTAGGCCTAAGAACACTGGGGCTCTGGGCTTCTCTAGCCACCTCATCTTCTGCTCATCCTCTCGCGCACTCTAAAGAGAGCTCAGGTGAGAAATTGCAAACGTCGAGCAATTGCTCAGAGATGAAAAGTGCCAGCACTGAAAGCTGTTGCTAGCCAGCACCCTTCCTTGGAAGCGCTTTTGTAGCCCTTAGAACACTGGGGCTCTGGGCTTCTCTAGCCACCTAATCTTCTGCTCATCCTCTCGCGCACTCTAAAGAGAGCTCAGGTGAGAAATTGCAAACGTCCAGCAATTGCTCAGAGATGAAAAGTGCCAGCACTGAAAGCTCTTGCTAGCCAGCACCCTTCCTTGGAAGCGCTTTCACAGGCGCAGTAACACTGGGGCTTTGCGCTTCTCTAGCCACCAAACGTCACGGTCCTTCTCTTTCCGTCTCGTAGACACGAGCTGAGAAATTGCAAACGTCGAGCAATTGCTCAGAGATGAAAAGTGCCAGCACTGAAAGCTGTTGCTAGCCAGCACCCTTCCTTGGAAGCGCTTTTGTAGGCCTAAGAACCCTGGGGCTCTGGGCTTCTTTAGCCACCTCATCTTCTGCTCATCCTCTCGCGCACTCTAAAGAGAGCTCAGGGGAGAAATTGCAAACGTCGAGCAATTGCTCAGAGATGAAAAGTGCCAGCACTGAAAGCTGTTGCTAGCCAGCACCCTTCCTTGGAAGCGCTTTTGTAGGCCTAAGAACACTGGGGCTCTGGGCTTCTCTAGCCACCTCATCTTCTGCTCATCCTCTCGCGCACTCTAAAGAGAGCTCAGGGGAGAAATTGCAAACGTCGAGCAATTGCTCAGAGATGAAAAGTGCCAGCACTGAAAGCTGTTGCTAGCCAGCACCCTTCCTTGGAAGCGCTTTTGTAGGCCTAAGAACACTGGGGCTCTGGGCTTCTCTAGCCACCTCATCTTCTGCTCATCCTGTCGTGCACTCTAAAGAGAGCTCAGGTGAGAAATTGCAAACGTCCAGCAATTGCTCCGAGATGAAAAGTGCCAGCACTGAAAGCTCTTGCTAGCCAGCACCCTTCCTTGGAAGCGTTTTCACAGGCGCAGCAACACTGGGGCTTTGCGCTTCTCTAGCCACCAAACGTCACGGTCCTTCTCTTTCCGTCTCGTAGACACGAGCTGAGAAATTGCAAACGTCGAGCAATTGCTCAGAGATGAAAAGTGCCAGCACTGGAAGCTGTTGCTAGCCAGCACCCTTCCTTGGAAGCGCTTTTGTAGGCCTAAGAACACTGGGGCTCTGGGCTTCTCTAGCCACCTAATCTTCTGCTCATCCTCTCGCGCACTCTAAAGAGAGCTCAGGTGAGAAATTGCAAACGTCGAGCAATTGCTCAGAGATGAAAAGTGCCAGCACTGAAAGCTGTTGCTAGCCAGCACCCTTCCTTGGAAGCGCTTTTGTAGGCCTTAGAACACTGGGGCTCTGGGCTTCTCTAGCCACCTCATCTTCTGCTCATCCTCTCGCGCACTCTAAAGAGAGCTCAGGTGAGAAATTGCAAACGTCGAGCAATTGCTCAGAGATGAAAAGTGCCAGCACTGAAAGCTGTTGCTAGCCAGCACCCTTCCTTGGAAGCGCTTTCACAGGCGCAGTAACACTGGGGCTTTGCGCTTCTCTACCCACCAAACGTCACGGTCCTTCTCTTTCCGTCTCGTAGACACGAGCTGAGAAATTGCAAACGTCGAGCAATTGCTCAGAGAGGAAAAGTGCCAGCACTGAAAGCTGTTGCTAGCCAGCACCCTTCCTTGGAAGCGCTTTCACAGAGCAGTAACACTGGGGCTTTGCGCTTCTCTAGCCACCAAACGTCACAGTCCTTCTCTTTCCGTCTCGTAGACACCAGCTGAGAAATTGCAAACGTCGAGCAATTGCTCAGAGATGAAAAGTGCCAGCACTGAAAGCTGTTGCTAGCCAGCACCCTTCCTTGGAAGCGCTTTTGTAGGCCTAAGCACACTGGGGCTCTGGGCTTCTCTAGCCACCTCATCTTCTGCTCATCCTCTCGCGCACTCTAAAGAGAGCTCAGGTGAGAAATTGCAAACGTCGAGCAATTGCTCAGAGATGAAAAGTGCCAGCACTGAAAGCTGTTGCTAGCCAGCACCCTTCCTTGGAAGCGCTTTCACAGGCGCAGCAACACTGGGGCTTTGCGCTTCTCTAGCCACCAAACGTCACGGTCACTATCTCTCCGTCTCGTAGACAGGAGCTGAGAAATTGCAAACATCGAGCAATTGCTCAGAGATGAAAAGTGCCAGCACTGGAAGCTGTTGCTAGCCAGCCCCCTTCCTTGGAAGCGCTTTTGTAGGCCTAAGAACACTGGGGCTCTGGGCTTCTCTAGCCACCTAATCTTCTGCTCATCCTCTCGCGCACTCTAAAGAGAGCTCAGGGGAGAAATTGCAAACGTCGAGCAATTGCTCAGAGATGAAAAGTGCCAGCACTGAAAGCTGTTGCTAGCCAGCACCCTTCCTTGGAAGCGCTTTCACAGGCGCAGCAACACTGGGGCTTTGCGCTTCTCTACCCACCAAACATCACGGTCCTTCTCTTTCCGTCTCGTAGACACGAGCTGAGAAATTGCAAACGTCGAGCAATTGCTCAGAGATGAAAAGTGCCAGCACTGAAAGCTGTTGCTAGCCAGCACCCTTCCTTGGAAGCACTTTTGTAGGCCTAAGAACACTGGGGCTCTGGGCTTCTTTAGCCACCTCATCTTCTGCTCATCCTCTCGCGCACTCTGAAGAGAGCTCAGGTGAGAAATTGCAAACGTCGAGCAATTGCTCAGAGATTAAAAGTGCCAGCACTGAAAGCTGTTGCTAGCCAGCACCCTTCCTTGGAAGCGCTTTCACAGGCGCAGTAACACTGGGGCTTTGTGCTTCTCTACCCACCAAACGTCACGGTCACTATCTCTCCGTCTCGTAGACACGAGCTGAGAAATTGCAAACGTCGATCAATTGCTCAGAGATGAAAAGTGCCAGCACTGAAAGCTGTTGCTAGCCAGCACCCTTCCTTGGAAGCGCTTTTGTAGCCCTTAGAACACTGGGGCTCTGGGCTTCTCTAGCCACCTAATCTTCTGCTCATCCTCTCGCGCACTCTAAAGAGAGCTCAGGTGAGAAATTGCAAACGTCAAGCAATTGCTCAGAGATGAAAAGTGCCAGCACTGAAAGCTGTTGCTAGCCAGCACCCTTCCTTGGAAGCGCTTTTGTAGGCCTAAGAACACTGGGGCTCTGGGCTTCTCTAGCCACCTCATCTTCTGCTCATCCTCTCGCGCACTCTGAAGAGAGCTCAGGTGAGAAATTGCAAACGTCGAGCAATTGCTCAGAGATGAAAAGTGCCAGCACTGAAAGCTGTTGCTAGCCAGCACCCTTCCTTGGAAGCGCTTTCACAGGCGCAGTAACACTGGGGCTTTGCGCTTCTCTACCCACCAAACGTCACGGTCACTATCTCTCCGTCTCGTAGACAGGAGCTGAGAAATTGCAAACGTCGAGCAATTGCTCAGAGAGGAAAAGTGCCAGCACTGGAAGCTGTTGCTAGCCAGCCCCCTTCCTTGGAAGCGCTTTTGTAGGCCTAAGAACACTGGGGCTCTGGGCTTCTCTAGCCACCTAATCTTCTGCTCATCCTCTCGCGCACTCTAAAGAGAGCTCAGGGGAGAAATTGCAAACGTCCAGCAATTGCTCAGAGATGAAAAGTGCCAGCACTGAAAGCTGTTGCTAGCCAGCACCCTTCCTTGGAAGTGCTTTCACAGGCGCAGCAACACTGGGGCTTTGGGCTTCTCTAGCCACCAAACATCACGGTCCTTCTCTTTCCGTCTCGTAGACACGAGCTGAGAAATTGCAAACGTCGAGCAATTGCTCAGAGATGAAAAGTGCCAGCACTGAAAGCTGTTGCTAGCCAGCACCCTTCCTTGGAAGCGCTTTTGTAGGCCTAAGAACACTGGGGCTCTGGGCTTCTTTAGCCACCTCATCTTCTGCTCATCCTCTCGCGCACTCTGAAGAGAGCTCAGGTGAGAAATTGCAAACGTCGAGCAATTGCTCAGAGAAGAAAAGTGCCAGCACTGAAAGCTGTTGCTAGCCAGCACCCTTCCTTGGAAGCGCTTTCACAGGCGCAGTAACACTGGGGCTTTGTGCTTCTCTACCCACCAAACGTCACGGTCACTATCTCTCCGTCTCGTAGACACGAGCTGAGAAATTGCAAACGTCGATCAATTGCTCAGAGATGAAAAGTGCCAGCACTGAAAGCTCTTGCTAGCCAGCACCCTTCCTTGGAAGCGCTTTTGTAGGCCTAAGAACAGTGGGGCTCTGGGCTTCTCTAGCCACCTCATCTTCTGCTCATCCTCTCGCGCACTCTAAAGAGAGCTCAGGTGAGAAATTGCAAACGTCAAGCAATTGCTCAGAGAAGAAAAGTGCCAGCACTGAAAGCTGTTGCTAGCCAGCACCCTTCCTTGGAAGCGCTTTTGTAGGCCTAAGAACACTGGGGCTCTGGGCTTCTCTAGCCACCTCATCTTCTGCTCATCCTCTCGCGCACTCTGAAGAGAGCTCAGGTGAGAAATTGCAAACGTCGAGCAATTGCTCAGAGATGAAAAGTGCCAGCACTGAAAGCTGTTGCTAGCCAGCACCCTTCCTTGGAAGCGCTTTCACAGGCGCAGTAACACTGGGGCTTTGGGCTTCTCTACCCACCAAATGTCACGGTCACTATCTCTCCGTCTCGTAGACACGAGCTGAGAAATTGCAAACGTCGAGCAATTGCTCAGAGATGAAAAGTGCCAGCACTGAAAGCTGTTGCTAGCCAGCACCCTTCCTTGGAAGCGCTTTCACAGGCGCAGTAACACTGGGGCTTTGCGCTTCTCTAGCCACCAAACGTCACAGTCCTTCTCTTTCCGTCTCGTAGACACGAGCTGAGAAATTGCAAACGTCGAGCAATTGCTCAGAGATGAAAAGTGCCAGCACTGAAAGCTCTTGCTAGCCAGCACCCTTCCTTGGAAGCGCTTTTGTAGGCCTAAGAACACTGGGGCTCTGGGCTTCTTTAGCCACCTCATCTTCTGCTCATCCTCTCGCGCACTCTAAAGAGAGCTCAGGTGAGAAATTGCAAACGTCGAGCAATTGCTCAGAGATGAAAAGTGCCAGCACTGAAAGCTGTTGCTAGCCAGCACCCTTCCTTGGAAGCGCTTTCACAGGCGCAGTAACACTGGAGCTCTGCGCTTCTCTACCCACCAAACGTCACAGTCATTCTCTTTCCGTCTCGTAGACACGAGCTGAGAAATTGCAAACGTCGAGCAATTGCTCAGAGATGAAAAGTGCCAGCACTGAAAGCTCTTGCTAGCCAGCACCCTTCCTTGGAAGCGCTTTTGTAGGCCTAAGCACACTGGGGCTCTGGGCTTCTCTAGCCACCTCATCTTCTGCTCATCCTCTCGCGCACTCTAAAGAGAGCTCAGGTGAGAAATTGCAAACGTCGAGCAATTGCTCAGAGAGGAAAAGTGCCAGCACTGAAAGCTGTTGCTAGCCAGCACCCTTCCTTGGAAGCGCTTTTGTAGGCCTAAGAACACTGGAGCTCTGGGCTTCTCTAGCCACCTCATCTTCTGCTCATCCTCTCGCGCACTCTAAAGAGAGCTCAGGGGAGAAATTGCAAACGTCGAGCAATTGCTCAGAGAGGAAAAGTGCCAGCACTGAAAGCTGTTGCTAGCCAGCACCCTTCCTTGGAAGCGCTTTCACATGCACAGCAACACTGGGGCTTTGCGCTTCTCTAGCCACCAAACGTCACGGTCATTCTCTTTCCGTCTCGTAGACACGAGCTGAGAAATTGCAAACGTCGAGCAATTGCTCAGAGATGAAAAGTGCCAGTACTGAAAGCTGTTGCTAGCCAGCACCCTTCCTTGGAAGCGCTTTTGTAGGCCTAAGAACACTGGGGCTCTGGGCTTCTCTAGCCACCTCATCTTCTGCTCATCCTCTCGCGCACTCTGAAGAGAGCTCAGGTGAGAAATTGCAAACGTCGAGCAATTGCTCAGAGATGAAAAGTGCCAGCACTGAAAGCTGTTGCTAGCCAGCACCCTTCCTTGGAAGCGCTTTCACAGGCGCAGCAACACTGGGGCTTTGCGCTTCTCTAGCCACCAAACGTCACGGTCACTATCTCTCCGTCTCGTAGACACGAGCTGAGAAATTGCAAACGTCGAGCAATTGCTCAGAGATGAAAAGTGCCAGCACTGAAAGCTGTTGTTAGCCAGCACCCTTCCTTGGAAGCGCTTTTGTAGGCCTAAGAACACTGGGGCTCTGGGCTTCTCTAGCCACCTAATCTTCTGCTCATCCTCTCGCGCACTCTAAAGAGAGCTCTAGGTGAGAAATTGCAAACGTCGAGCAATTGCTCAGAGATGAAAAGTGCCAGCACTGAAAGCTGTTGCTAGCCAGCACCCTTCCTTGGAAGCGCTTTTGTAGGCCTAAGAACACTGGGGCTCTGGGCTTCTCTAGCCACCTAATCTTCTGCTCATCCTCTCGCGCACTCTAAAGAGAGCTCAGGGGAGAAATTGCAAACGTCGAGCAATTGCTCAGAGATGAAAAGTGCCAGCACTGAAAGCTGTTGCTAGCCAGCACCCTTCCTTGGAAGCGCTTTTGTAGCCCTTAGAACACTGGGGCTCTGGGCTTCTCTAGCCACCTAATCTTCTGCTCATCCTCTCGCGCACTCTAAAGAGAGCTCAGGTGAGAAATTGCAAACGTCGACCAATTGCTCAGAGATGAAAAGTGCCAGCACTGAAAGCTGTTGCTAGCCAGCAGCCTTCCTTGGAAGCGCTTTCACAGGCGCAGTAACAATGGGGCTTTGGGCTTCTCTAGCCACCAAACGTCACGGTCCTTCTCTTTCCGTCTCGTAGACACGAGCTGAGAAATTGCAAACGTCGAGCAATTGCTCAGAGATGAAAAGTGCCAGCACTGAAAGCTGTTGCTAGCCAGCACCCTTCCTTGGAAGCGCTTTCACAGGCGCAGTAACACTGGGGCTTTGCGCTTCTCTAGCCACCAAACGTCACAGTCCTTCTCTTTCCGTCTCGTAGACACGAGCTGAGAAATTGCAAACGTCAAGCAATTGCTCAGAGATGAAAAGTGCCAGCACTGAAAGCTGTTGCTAGCCAGCAGCCTTCCTTGGAAGCGCTTTTGTAGGCCTAAGCACACTGGGGCTCTGGGCTTCTCTAGCCACCTCATCTTCTGCTCATCCTCTCGCGCACTCTAAAGAGAGCTCAGGTGAGAAATTGCAAACGTCGAGCAATTGCTCAGAGATGAAAAGTGCCAGCACTGAAAGCTGTTGCTAGCCAGCACCCTTCCTTGGAAGCGCTTTCACAGGCGCAGCAACACTGGGGCTTTGCGCTTCTCTACCCACCAAACGTCACAGTCATTCTCTTTCCGTCTCGTAGACACGAGCTGAGAAATTGCAAACGTCGAGCAATTGCTCAGAGATGAAAAGTGCCAGCACTGAAAGCTGTTGCTAGCCAGCACCCTTCCTTGGAAGCGCTTTCACAGGCGCAGTAACACTGGGGCTTTGCGCTTCTCTAGCCACCAAACGTCACGGTCACTATCTCTCCGTCTCGTAGACACGAGCTGAGAAATTGCAAACGTCGAGCAATTGCTCAGAGATGAAAAGTGCCAGCACTGAAAGCTGTTGCTAGCCAGCACCCTTCCTTGGAAGCGCTTTTGTAGGCCTAAGAAGACTGGGGCTCTGGGCTTCTCTAGCCACCTAATCTTCTGCTCATCCTCTCGCGCAGTCTAAAGAGAGCTCAGGTGAGAAATTGCAAACGTCGAGCAATTGCTCAGAGATGAAAAGTGCCAGCACTGAAAGCTGTTGCTAGCCAGCACCCTTCCTTGGAAGCGTTTTCACAGGCGCAGTAACACTGGGGCTTTGCGCTTCTCTAGCCACCAAACGTCACGGTCCTTGTCTTTCCGTCTCGTAGACACGAGCTGAGAAATTGCAAACGTCGAGCAATTGCTCAGAGATGAAAAGTGCCAGCACTGAAAGCTGTTGCTAGCCAGCACCCTTCCTTGGAAGCGCTTTTGTAGGCCTAAGAACACTGGGGCTCTGGGCTTCTCTAGCCACCTCATCTTCTGCTCATCCTCTCGCGCACTCTAAAGAGAGCTCAGGGGAGAAATTGCAAACGTCGAGCAATTGCTCAGAGATGAAAAGTGCCAGCACTGAAAGCTCTTGCTAGCCAGCACCCTTCCTTGGAAGCGCTTTTGTAGCCCTTAGAACACTGGGGCTCTGGGCTTCTCTAGCCACCTCATCTTCTGCTCATCCTCTCGCGCACTCTAAAGAGAGCTCAGGTGAGAAATTGCAAACGTCGAGCAATTGCTCAGAGATGAAAAGTGCCAGCACTGAAAGCTGTTGCTAGCCAGCACCCTTCCTTGGAAGCGCTTTCACAGGCGCAGTAACACTGGGGCTTTGCGCTTCTCTACCCACCAAACGTCACGGTCCTTCTCTTTCCGTCTCGTAGACACGAGCTGAGAAATTGCAAACGTCGAGCAATTGCTCAGAGAGGAAAAGTGCCAGCACTGAAAGCTGTTGCTAGCCAGCACCCTTCCTTGGAAGCGCTTTTGTAGGCCTAAGAACACTGGGGCTCTGGGCTTCTCTAGCCACCTCATCTTCTGCTCATCCTCTCGCTCACTCTAAAGAGAGCTCAGGTGAGAAATTGCAAACGTCGAGCAATTGCTCAGAGATGAAAAGTGCCAGCACTGAAAGCTGTTGCTAGCCAGCACCCTTCCTTGGAAGCGCTTTTGTAGGCCTAAGAACACTGGGGCTCTGGGCTTCTTTAGCCACCTCATCTTCTGCTCATCCTCTCGCGCACTCTAAAGAGAGCTCAGGGGAGAAATTGCAAACGTCCAGCAATTGCTCAGAGATGAAAAGTGCCAGCACTGAAAGCTGTTGCTAGCCAGCACCCTTCCTTGGAAGTGCTTTTGTAGGCCTAAGAACACTGGGGCTCTGGGCTTCTCTAGCCACCTCATCTTCTGCTCATCCTCTCGCGCACTCTAAAGAGAGCTCAGGTGAGAAATTGCAAACGTCGAGCAATTGCTCAGAGATGAAAAGTGCCAGCACTGAAAGCTCTTGCTAGCCAGCACCCTTCCTTGGAAGCGCTTTTGTAGCCCTTAGAACACTGGGGCTCTGGGCTTCTCTAGCCACCTAATCTTCTGCTCATCCTCTCGCGCACTCTAAAGAGAGCTCAGGTGAGAAATTGCAAACGTCGAGCAATTGCTCAGAGATGAAAAGTGCCAGCACTGAAAGCTGTTGCTAGCCAGCACCCTTCCTTGGAAGCGCTTTCACAGGCGCAGCAACACTGGGGCTTTGCGCTTCTCTAGCCACCAAACGTCACGGTCACTATCTCTCCGTCTCGTAGACACGAGCTGAGAAATTGCAAACGTCGAGCAATTGCTCAGAGATGAAAAGTGCCAGCACTGAAAGCTGTTGTTAGCCAGCACCCTTCCTTGGAAGCGCTTTTGTAGGCCTAAGAACACTGGGGCTCTGGGCTTCTCTAGCCACCTCATCTTCTGCTCATCCTCTCGCGCACTCTAAAGAGAGCTCTAGGTGAGAAATTGCAAACGTCGAGCAATTGCTCAGAGATGAAAAGTGCCAGCACTGAAAGCTGTTGCTAGCCAGCACCCTTCCTTGGAAGCGCTTTTGTAGGCCTAAGAACACTGGGGCTCTGGGCTTCTCTAGCCACCTAATCTTCTGCTCATCCTCTCGCGCACTCTAAAGAGAGCTCAGGGGAGAAATTGCAAACGTCGAGCAATTGCTCAGAGATGAAAAGTGCCAGCACTGAAAGCTGTTGCTAGCCAGCACCCTTCCTTGGAAGCGCTTTTGTAGCCCTTAGAACACTGGGGGTCTGGGCTTCTATAGCCACCTAATCTTCTGCTCATCCTCTCGCGCACTCTAAAGAGAGCTCAGGTGAGAAATTGCAAACGTCGACCAATTGCTCAGAGATGAAAAGTGCCAGCACTGAAAGCTGTTGCTAGCCAGCACCCTTCCTTGGAAGCGCTTTCACAGGCGCAGTAACAATGGGGCTTTGGGCTTCTCTAGCCACCAAACGTCACGGTCCTTCTCTTTCCGTCTCGTAGACACGAGCTGAGAAATTGCAAACGTCGAGCAATTGCTCAGAGATGAAAAGTGCCAGCACTGAAAGCTGTTGCTAGCCAGCACCCTTCCTTGGAAGCGCTTTCACAGGCGCAGTAACACTGGGGCTTTGCGCTTCTCTAGCCACCAAACGTCACAGTCCTTCTCTTTCCGTCTCGTAGACACGAGCTGAGAAATTGCAAACGTCAAGCAATTGCTCAGAGATGAAAAGTGCCAGCACTGAAAGCTGTTGCTAGCCAGCAGCCTTCCTTGGAAGCGCTTTTGTAGGCCTAAGCACACTGGGGCTCTGGGCTTCTCTAGCCACCTCATCTTCTGCTCATCCTCTCGCGCACTCTAAAGAGAGCTCAGGTGAGAAATTGCAAACGTCGAGCAATTGCTCAGAGATGAAAAGTGCCAGCACTGAAAGCTGTTGCTAGCCAGCACCCTTCCTTGGAAGCGCTTTCACAGGCGCAGCAACACTGGGGCTTTGCGCTTCTCTACCCACCAAACGTCACAGTCATTCTCTTTCCGTCTCGTAGACACGAGCTGAGAAATTGCAAACGTCGAGCAATTGCTCAGAGATGAAAAGTGCCAGCACTGAAAGCTGTTGCTAGCCAGCACCCTTCCTTGGAAGCGCTTTTGTATGCCTAAGAACACTGGGGCTCTGGGCTTCTCTAGCCACCTAATCTTCTGCTCATCCTCTCGCGCACTCTGAAGAGAGCTCAGGTGAGAAATTGCAAACGTCGAGCAATTGCTCAGAGATGAAAAGTGCCAGCACTGAAAGCTGTTGCTAGCCAGCACCCTTCCTTGGAAGCGCTTTCACAGGCGCAGTAACACTGGGGCTTTGCGCTTCTCTAGCCACCAAACGTCACGGTCACTATCTCTCCGTCTCGTAGACACGAGCTGAGAAATTGCAAACGTCGAGCAATTGCTCAGAGATGAAAAGTGCCAGCACTGAAAGCTGTTGCTAGCCAGCACCCTTCCTTGGAAGCGCTTTTGTAGGCCTAAGAACACTGGGGCTCTGGGCTTCTCTAGCCACCTAATCTTCTGCTCATCCTCTCGCGCACTCTAAAGAGAGCTCAGGTGAGAAATTGCAAACGTCGAGCAATTGCTCAGAGATGAAAAGTGCCAGCACTGAAAGCTGTTGCTAGCCAGCACCCTTCCTTGGAAGCGTTTTCACAGGCGCAGTAACACTGGGGCTTTGCGCTTCTCTAGCCACCAAACGTCACGGTCCTTCTCTTTCCGTCTCGTAGACACGAGCTGAGAAATTGCAAACGTCGAGCAATTGCTCAGAGATGAAAAGTGCCAGCACTGAAAGCTGTTGCTAGCCAGCACCCTTCCTTGGAAGCGCTTTTGTAGGCCTAAGAACACTGGGGCTCTGGGCTTCTCTAGCCACCTCATCTTCTGCTCATCCTCTCGCGCACTCTAAAGAGAGCTCAGGTGAGAAATTGCAAACGTCGAGCAATTGCTCAGAGATGAAAAGTGCCAGCACTGAAAGCTCTTGCTAGCCAGCACCCTTCCTTGGAAGCGCTTTTGTAGCCCTTAGAACACTGGGGCTCTGGGCTTCTCTAGCCACCTAATCTTCTGCTCATCCTCTCGCGCAGTCTAAAGAGAGCTCAGGTGAGAAATTGCAAACGTCCAGCAATTGCTCAGAGATGAAAAGTGCCAGCACTGAAAGCTGTTGCTAGCCAGCACCCTTCCTCGGAAGCGCTTTCACAGGCGCAGTAACACTGGGGCTTTGCGCTTCTCTACCCACCAAACGTCACGGTCCTTCTCTTTCCGTCTCGTAGACACGAGCTGAGAAATTGCAAACGTCGAGCAATTGCTCAGAGAGGAAAAGTGCCAGCACTGAAAGCTGTTGCTAGCCAGCACCCTTCCTTGGAAGCGCTTTTGTAGGCCTAAGAACACTGGGGCTCTGGGCTTCTCTAGCCACCTCATCTTCTGCTCATCCTCTCGCGCACTCTAAAGAGAGCTCAGGTGAGAAATTGCAAACGTCGAGCAATTGCTCAGAGATGAAAAGTGCCAGCACTGAAAGCTGTTGCTAGCCAGCACCCTTCCTTGGAAGCGCTTTCACAGGCGCAGTAACACTGGGGCTTTGGGCTTCTCTACCCACCAAATGTCACGGTCACTATCTCTCCGTCTCGTAGACACGAGCTGAGAAATTGCAAACGTCGAGCAATTGCTCAGAGATGAAAAGTGCCAGCACTGAAAGCTGTTGCTAGCCAGCACCCTTCCTTGGAAGCGCTTTCACAGGCGCAGTAACACTGGGGCTTTGCGCTTCTCTAGCCACCAAACGTCACAGTCCTTCTCTTTCCGTCTCGTAGACACGAGCTGAGAAATTGCAAACGTCGAGCAATTGCTCAGAGATGAAAAGTGCCAGCACTGAAAGCTCTTGCTAGCCAGCACCCTTCCTTGGAAGCGCTTTTGTAGGCCTAAGAACACTGGGGCTCTGGGCTTCTTTAGCCACCTCATCTTCTGCTCATCCTCTCGCGCACTCTAAAGAGAGCTCAGGTGAGAAATTGCAAACGTCGAGCAATTGCTCAGAGATGAAAAGTGCCAGCACTGAAAGCTGTTGCTAGCCAGCACCCTTCCTTGGAAGCGCTTTCACAGGCGCAGTAACACTGGAGCTCTGCGCTTCTCTACCCACCAAACGTCACAGTCATTCTCTTTCCGTCTCGTAGACACGAGCTGAGAAATTGCAAACGTCGAGCAATTGCTCAGAGATGAAAAGTGCCAGCACTGAAAGCTCTTGCTAGCCAGCACCCTTCCTTGGAAGCGCTTTTGTAGGCCTAAGCACACTGGGGCTCTGGGCTTCTCTAGCCACCTCATCTTCTGCTCATCCTCTCGCGCACTCTAAAGAGAGCTCAGGTGAGAAATTGCAAACGTCGAGCAATTGCTCAGAGAGGAAAAGTGCCAGCACTGAAAGCTGTTGCTAGCCAGCACCCTTCCTTGGAAGCGCTTTTGTAGGCCTAAGAACACTGGAGCTCTGGGCTTCTCTAGCCACCTCATCTTCTGCTCATCCTCTCGCGCACTCTAAAGAGAGCTCAGGGGAGAAATTGCAAACGTCGAGCAATTGCTCAGAGAGGAAAAGTGCCAGCACTGAAAGCTGTTGCTAGCCAGCACCCTTCCTTGGAAGCGCTTTCACAGGCGCAGCAACACTGGGGCTTTGCGCTTCTCTAGCCACCAAACGTCACGGTCATTCTCTTTCCGTCTCGTAGACACGAGCTGAGAAATTGCAAACGTCGAGCAATTGCTCAGAGATGAAAAGTGCCAGTACTGAAAGCTGTTGCTAGCCAGCACCCTTCCTTGGAAGCGCTTTTGTAGGCCTAAGAACACTGGGGCTCTGGGCTTCTCTAGCCACCTCATCTTCTGCTCATCCTCTCGCGCACTCTGAAGAGAGCTCAGGTGAGAAATTGCAAACGTCGAGCAATTGCTCAGAGATGAAAAGTGCCAGCACTGAAAGCTGTTGCTAGCCAGCACCCTTCCTTGGAAGCGCTTTCACAGGCGCAGCAACACTGGGGCTTTGCGCTTCTCTAGCCACCAAACGTCACGGTCACTATCTCTCCGTCTCGTAGACACGAGCTGAGAAATTGCAAACGTCGAGCAATTGCTCAGAGATGAAAAGTGCCAGCACTGAAAGCTGTTGTTAGCCAGCACCCTTCCTTGGAAGCGCTTTTGTAGGCCTAAGAACACTGGGGCTCTGGGCTTCTCTAGCCACCTAATCTTCTGCTCATCCTCTCGCGCACTCTAAAGAGAGCTCTAGGTGAGAAATTGCAAACGTCGAGCAATTGCTCAGAGATGAAAAGTGCCAGCACTGAAAGCTGTTGCTAGCCAGCACCCTTCCTTGGAAGCGCTTTTGTAGGCCTAAGAACACTGGGGCTCTGGGCTTCTCTAGCCACCTAATCTTCTGCTCATCCTCTCGCGCACTCTAAAGAGAGCTCAGGGGAGAAATTGCAAACGTCGAGCAATTGCTCAGAGATGAAAAGTGCCAGCACTGAAAGCTGTTGCTAGCCAGCACCCTTCCTTGGAAGCGCTTTTGTAGCCCTTAGAACACTGGGGCTCTGGGCTTCTCTAGCCACCTAATCTTCTGCTCATCCTCTCGCGCACTCTAAAGAGAGCTCAGGTGAGAAATTGCAAACGTCGACCAATTGCTCAGAGATGAAAAGTGCCAGCACTGAAAGCTGTTGCTAGCCAGCAGCCTTCCTTGGAAGCGCTTTCACAGGCGCAGTAACAATGGGGCTTTGGGCTTCTCTAGCCACCAAACGTCACGGTCCTTCTCTTTCCGTCTCGTAGACACGAGCTGAGAAATTGCAAACGTCGAGCAATTGCTCAGAGATGAAAAGTGCCAGCACTGAAAGCTGTTGCTAGCCAGCACCCTTCCTTGGAAGCGCTTTCACAGGCGCAGTAACACTGGGGCTTTGCGCTTCTCTAGCCACCAAACGTCACAGTCCTTCTCTTTCCGTCTCGTAGACACGAGCTGAGAAATTGCAAACGTCAAGCAATTGCTCAGAGATGAAAAGTGCCAGCACTGAAAGCTGTTGCTAGCCAGCAGCCTTCCTTGGAAGCGCTTTTGTAGGCCTAAGCACACTGGGGCTCTGGGCTTCTCTAGCCACCTCATCTTCTGCTCATCCTCTCGCGCACTCTAAAGAGAGCTCAGGTGAGAAATTGCAAACGTCGAGCAATTGCTCAGAGATGAAAAGTGCCAGCACTGAAAGCTGTTGCTAGCCAGCACCCTTCCTTGGAAGCGCTTTCACAGGCGCAGCAACACTGGGGCTTTGCGCTTCTCTACCCACCAAACGTCACAGTCATTCTCTTTCCGTCTCGTAGACACGAGCTGAGAAATTGCAAACGTCGAGCAATTGCTCAGAGATGAAAAGTGCCAGCACTGAAAGCTGTTGCTAGCCAGCACCCTTCCTTGGAAGCGCTTTCACAGGCGCAGTAACACTGGGGCTTTGCGCTTCTCTAGCCACCAAACGTCACGGTCACTATCTCTCCGTCTCGTAGACACGAGCTGAGAAATTGCAAACGTCGAGCAATTGCTCAGAGATGAAAAGTGCCAGCACTGAAAGCTGTTGCTAGCCAGCACCCTTCCTTGGAAGCGCTTTTGTAGGCCTAAGAAGACTGGGGCTCTGGGCTTCTCTAGCCACCTAATCTTCTGCTCATCCTCTCGCGCAGTCTAAAGAGAGCTCAGGTGAGAAATTGCAAACGTCGAGCAATTGCTCAGAGATGAAAAGTGCCAGCACTGAAAGCTGTTGCTAGCCAGCACCCTTCCTTGGAAGCGTTTTCACAGGCGCAGTAACACTGGGGCTTTGCGCTTCTCTAGCCACCAAACGTCACGGTCCTTGTCTTTCCGTCTCGTAGACACGAGCTGAGAAATTGCAAACGTCGAGCAATTGCTCAGAGATGAAAAGTGCCAGCACTGAAAGCTGTTGCTAGCCAGCACCCTTCCTTGGAAGCGCTTTTGTAGGCCTAAGAACACTGGGGCTCTGGGCTTCTCTAGCCACCTCATCTTCTGCTCATCCTCTCGCGCACTCTAAAGAGAGCTCAGGGGAGAAATTGCAAACGTCGAGCAATTGCTCAGAGATGAAAAGTGCCAGCACTGAAAGCTCTTGCTAGCCAGCACCCTTCCTTGGAAGCGCTTTTGTAGCCCTTAGAACACTGGGGCTCTGGGCTTCTCTAGCCACCTCATCTTCTGCTCATCCTCTCGCGCACTCTAAAGAGAGCTCAGGTGAGAAATTGCAAACGTCGAGCAATTGCTCAGAGATGAAAAGTGCCAGCACTGAAAGCTGTTGCTAGCCAGCACCCTTCCTTGGAAGCGCTTTCACAGGCGCAGTAACACTGGGGCTTTGCGCTTCTCTACCCACCAAACGTCACGGTCCTTCTCTTTCCGTCTCGTAGACACGAGCTGAGAAATTGCAAACGTCGAGCAATTGCTCAGAGAGGAAAAGTGCCAGCACTGAAAGCTGTTGCTAGCCAGCACCCTTCCTTGGAAGCGCTTTTGTAGGCCTAAGAACACTGGGGCTCTGGGCTTCTCTAGCCACCTCATCTTCTGCTCATCCTCTCGCTCACTCTAAAGAGAGCTCAGGTGAGAAATTGCAAACGTCGAGCAATTGCTCAGAGATGAAAAGTGCCAGCACTGAAAGCTGTTGCTAGCCAGCACCCTTCCTTGGAAGCGCTTTTGTAGGCCTAAGAACACTGGGGCTCTGGGCTTCTTTAGCCACCTCATCTTCTGCTCATCCTCTCGCGCACTCTAAAGAGAGCTCAGGGGAGAAATTGCAAACGTCCAGCAATTGCTCAGAGATGAAAAGTGCCAGCACTGAAAGCTGTTGCTAGCCAGCACCCTTCCTTGGAAGTGCTTTTGTAGGCCTAAGAACACTGGGGCTCTGGGCTTCTCTAGCCACCTCATCTTCTGCTCATCCTCTCGCGCACTCTAAAGAGAGCTCAGGTGAGAAATTGCAAACGTCGAGCAATTGCTCAGAGATGAAAAGTGCCAGCACTGAAAGCTCTTGCTAGCCAGCACCCTTCCTTGGAAGCGCTTTTGTAGCCCTTAGAACACTGGGGCTCTGGGCTTCTCTAGCCACCTAATCTTCTGCTCATCCTCTCGCGCACTCTAAAGAGAGCTCAGGTGAGAAATTGCAAACGTCGAGCAATTGCTCAGAGATGAAAAGTGCCAGCACTGAAAGCTGTTGCTAGCCAGCACCCTTCCTTGGAAGCGCTTTCACAGGCGCAGCAACACTGGGGCTTTGCGCTTCTCTAGCCACCAAACGTCACGGTCACTATCTCTCCGTCTCGTAGACACGAGCTGAGAAATTGCAAACGTCGAGCAATTGCTCAGAGATGAAAAGTGCCAGCACTGAAAGCTGTTGTTAGCCAGCACCCTTCCTTGGAAGCGCTTTTGTAGGCCTAAGAACACTGGGGCTCTGGGCTTCTCTAGCCACCTCATCTTCTGCTCATCCTCTCGCGCACTCTAAAGAGAGCTCTAGGTGAGAAATTGCAAACGTCGAGCAATTGCTCAGAGATGAAAAGTGCCAGCACTGAAAGCTGTTGCTAGCCAGCACCCTTCCTTGGAAGCGCTTTTGTAGGCCTAAGAACACTGGGGCTCTGGGCTTCTCTAGCCACCTAATCTTCTGCTCATCCTCTCGCGCACTCTAAAGAGAGCTCAGGGGAGAAATTGCAAACGTCGAGCAATTGCTCAGAGATGAAAAGTGCCAGCACTGAAAGCTGTTGCTAGCCAGCACCCTTCCTTGGAAGCGCTTTTGTAGCCCTTAGAACACTGGGGGTCTGGGCTTCTATAGCCACCTAATCTTCTGCTCATCCTCTCGCGCACTCTAAAGAGAGCTCAGGTGAGAAATTGCAAACGTCGACCAATTGCTCAGAGATGAAAAGTGCCAGCACTGAAAGCTGTTGCTAGCCAGCACCCTTCCTTGGAAGCGCTTTCACAGGCGCAGTAACAATGGGGCTTTGGGCTTCTCTAGCCACCAAACGTCACGGTCCTTCTCTTTCCGTCTCGTAGACACGAGCTGAGAAATTGCAAACGTCGAGCAATTGCTCAGAGATGAAAAGTGCCAGCACTGAAAGCTGTTGCTAGCCAGCACCCTTCCTTGGAAGCGCTTTCACAGGCGCAGTAACACTGGGGCTTTGCGCTTCTCTAGCCACCAAACGTCACAGTCCTTCTCTTTCCGTCTCGTAGACACGAGCTGAGAAATTGCAAACGTCAAGCAATTGCTCAGAGATGAAAAGTGCCAGCACTGAAAGCTGTTGCTAGCCAGCAGCCTTCCTTGGAAGCGCTTTTGTAGGCCTAAGCACACTGGGGCTCTGGGCTTCTCTAGCCACCTCATCTTCTGCTCATCCTCTCGCGCACTCTAAAGAGAGCTCAGGTGAGAAATTGCAAACGTCGAGCAATTGCTCAGAGATGAAAAGTGCCAGCACTGAAAGCTGTTGCTAGCCAGCACCCTTCCTTGGAAGCGCTTTCACAGGCGCAGCAACACTGGGGCTTTGCGCTTCTCTACCCACCAAACGTCACAGTCATTCTCTTTCCGTCTCGTAGACACGAGCTGAGAAATTGCAAACGTCGAGCAATTGCTCAGAGATGAAAAGTGCCAGCACTGAAAGCTGTTGCTAGCCAGCACCCTTCCTTGGAAGCGCTTTTGTATGCCTAAGAACACTGGGGCTCTGGGCTTCTCTAGCCACCTAATCTTCTGCTCATCCTCTCGCGCACTCTGAAGAGAGCTCAGGTGAGAAATTGCAAACGTCGAGCAATTGCTCAGAGATGAAAAGTGCCAGCACTGAAAGCTGTTGCTAGCCAGCACCCTTCCTTGGAAGCGCTTTCACAGGCGCAGTAACACTGGGGCTTTGCGCTTCTCTAGCCACCAAACGTCACGGTCACTATCTCTCCGTCTCGTAGACACGAGCTGAGAAATTGCAAACGTCGAGCAATTGCTCAGAGATGAAAAGTGCCAGCACTGAAAGCTGTTGCTAGCCAGCACCCTTCCTTGGAAGCGCTTTTGTAGGCCTAAGAACACTGGGGCTCTGGGCTTCTCTAGCCACCTAATCTTCTGCTCATCCTCTCGCGCACTCTAAAGAGAGCTCAGGTGAGAAATTGCAAACGTCGAGCAATTGCTCAGAGATGAAAAGTGCCAGCACTGAAAGCTGTTGCTAGCCAGCACCCTTCCTTGGAAGCGTTTTCACAGGCGCAGTAACACTGGGGCTTTGCGCTTCTCTAGCCACCAAACGTCACGGTCCTTCTCTTTCCGTCTCGTAGACACGAGCTGAGAAATTGCAAACGTCGAGCAATTGCTCAGAGATGAAAAGTGCCAGCACTGAAAGCTGTTGCTAGCCAGCACCCTTCCTTGGAAGCGCTTTTGTAGGCCTAAGAACACTGGGGCTCTGGGCTTCTCTAGCCACCTCATCTTCTGCTCATCCTCTCGCGCACTCTAAAGAGAGCTCAGGTGAGAAATTGCAAACGTCGAGCAATTGCTCAGAGATGAAAAGTGCCAGCACTGAAAGCTCTTGCTAGCCAGCACCCTTCCTTGGAAGCGCTTTTGTAGCCCTTAGAACACTGGGGCTCTGGGCTTCTCTAGCCACCTAATCTTCTGCTCATCCTCTCGCGCAGTCTAAAGAGAGCTCAGGTGAGAAATTGCAAACGTCCAGCAATTGCTCAGAGATGAAAAGTGCCAGCACTGAAAGCTGTTGCTAGCCAGCACCCTTCCTCGGAAGCGCTTTCACAGGCGCAGTAACACTGGGGCTTTGCGCTTCTCTACCCACCAAACGTCACGGTCCTTCTCTTTCCGTCTCGTAGACACGAGCTGAGAAATTGCAAACGTCGAGCAATTGCTCAGAGAGGAAAAGTGCCAGCACTGAAAGCTGTTGCTAGCCAGCACCCTTCCTTGGAAGCGCTTTTGTAGGCCTAAGAACACTGGGGCTCTGGGCTTCTCTAGCCACCTCATCTTCTGCTCATCCTCTCGCGCACTCTAAAGAGAGCTCAGGTGAGAAATTGCAAACGTCGAGCAATTGCTCAGAGATGAAAAGTGCCAGCACTGAAAGCTGTTGCTAGCCAGCACCCTTCCTTGGAAGCGCTTTTGTAGGCCTAAGAACACTGGGGCTCTGGGCTTCTTTAGCCACCTCATCTTCTGCTCATCCTCTCGCGCACTCTGAAGAGAGCTCAGGGGAGAAATTGCAAACGTCGAGCAATTGCTCAGAGATGAAAAGTGCCAGCACTGAAAGCTGTTGCTAGCCAGCACCCTTCCTTGGAAGTGCTTTTGTAGGCCTAAGAACACTGGGGCTCTGGGCTTCTCTAGCCACCTCATCTTCTGCTCATCCTCTCGCGCACTCTAAAGAGAGCTCAGGGGAGAAATTGCAAACGTCGAGCAATTGCTCAGAGATGAAAAGTGCCAGCACTGAAAGCTCTTGCTAGCCAGCACCCTTCCTTGGAAGCGCTTTTGTAGCCCTTAGAACACTGGGGCTCTGGGCTTCTCTAGCCACCTAATCTTCTGCTCATCCTCTCGCGCACTCTAAAGAGAGCTCAGGTGAGAAATTGCAAACGTCGAGCAATTGCTCAGAGATGAAAAGTGCCAGCACTGAAAGCTGTTGCTAGCCAGCAGCCTTCCTTGGAAGCGCTTTCACAGGCGCAGTAACACTGGGGCTTTGCGCTTCTCTAGCCACCAAACGTCACGGTCCTTCTCTTTCCGTCTCGTAGACACGAGCTGAGAAATTGCAAACGTCGAGCAATTGCTCAGAGATGAAAAGTGCCAGCACTGAAAGCTGTTGCTAGCCAGCACCCTTCCTTGGAAGCGCTTTCACAGGCGCAGTAACACTGGGGCTTTGCGCTTCTCTAGCCACCAAACGTCACAGTCCTTCTCTTTCCGTCTCGTAGACACGAGCTGAGAAATTGCAAACGTCGAGCAATTGCTCAGAGATGAAAAGCGCCAGCACTGAAAGCTGTTGCTAGCCAGCACCCTTCCTTGGAAGCGCTTTTGTAGGCCTAAGCACACTGGGGCTCTGGGCTTCTCTAGCCACCTCATCTTCTGCTCATCCTCTCGCGCACTCTAAAGAGAGCTCAGGTGAGAAATTGCAAACGTCGAGCAATTGCTCAGAGATGAAAAGTGCCAGCACTGAAAGCTGTTGCTAGCCAGCACCCTTCCTTGGAAGCGCTTTCACAGGCGCAGTAACACTGGGGCTTTGGGCTTCTCTACCCACCAAACGTCACGGTCCTTCTCTTTCCGTCTCGTAGACACGAGCTGAGAAATTGCAAACGTCGAGCAATTGCTCAGAGATGAAAAGTGCCAGCACTGAAAGCTGTTGCTAGCCAGCACCCTTCCTTGGAAGCGCTTTTGTAGGCCTAAGAACACTGGGGCTCTGGGCTTCTCTAGCCACCTCATCTTCTTCTCATCCTCTCGCGCACTCTGAAGAGAGCTCAGGTGAGAAATTGCAAACGTCGAGCAATTGCTCAGAGATGAAAAGTGCCAGCACTGAAAGCTGTTGCTAGCCAGCACCCTTCCTTGGAAGCGCTTTTGTAGGCCTAAGAACACTGGGGCTCTGGGCTTCTTTAGCCACCTCATCTTCTGCTCATCCTCTCGCGCAATCTAAAGAGAGCTCAGGTGAGAAATTGCAAACGTCGAGCAATTGCTCAGAGATGAAAAGTGCCAGCACTGAAAGCTCTTGCTAGCCAGCACCCTTCCTTGGAAGCGCTTTTGTAGGCCTAAGAACACTGGGGCTCTGGGCTTCTCTAGCCACCTCATCTTCTGCTCATCCTCTCGCGCAGTCTAAAGAGAGCTCAGGTGAGAAATTGCAAACGTCGAGCAATTGCTCAGAGATGAAAAGTGCCAGCACTGAAAGCTGTTGCTAGCCAGCACCCTTCCTTGGAAGCGCTTTTGTAGCCCTTAGAACACTGGGGCTCTGGGCTTCTCTAGCCACCTCATCTTCTGCTCATCCTCTCGCGCACTCTAAAGAGAGCTCAGGTGAGAAATTGCAAACGTCGAGCAATTGCTCAGAGATGAAAAGTGCCAGCACTGAAAGCTGTTGCTAGCCAGCAGCCTTCCTTGGAAGCGCTTTCACAGGCGCAGTAACAATGGGGCTTTGCGCTTCTCTACCCACCAAACGTCACGGTCCTTCTCTTTCTGTCTCGTAGACACGAGCTGAGAAATTGCAAACGTCGAGCAATTGCTCAGAGATGAAAAGTGCCAGCACTGAAAGCTGTTGCTAGCCAGCACCCTTCCTTGGAAGCGCTTTCACAGGCGCAGTAACACTGGGGCTTTGCGCTTCTCTAGCCACCAAACGTCACAGTCCTTCTCTTTCCGTCTCGTAGACACGAGCTGAGAAATTGCAAACGTCGAGCAATTGCTCAGAGATGAAAAGTGCCAGCACTGAAAGCTGTTGCTAGCCAGCACCCTTCCTTGGAAGCGCTTTTGTAGGCCTAAGCACACTGGGGCTCTGGGCTTCTCTAGCCACCTCATCTTCTGCTCATCCTCTCGCGCACTCTAAAGAGAGCTCAGGTGAGAAATTGCAAACGTCGAGCAATTGCTCAGAGAAGAAAAGTGCCAGCACTGAAAGCTGTTGCTAGCCAGCACCCTTCCTTGGAAGCGCTTTCACAGGCGCAGCAACACTGGGGCTTTGCGCTTCTCTAGCCACCAAACGTCACGGTCATTCTCTTTCCGTCTCGTAGACACGAGCTGAGAAATTGCAAACGTCGAGCAATTGCTCAGAGATGAAAAGTGCCAGCACTGAAAGCTGTTGCTAGCCAGCACCCTTCCTTGGAAGCGCTTTTGTAGGCCTAAGAACACAGGGGCTCTGGGCTTCTCTAGCCACCTCATCTTCTGCTCATCCTCTCGCGCACTCTGAAGAGAGCTCAGGGGAGAAATTGCAAACGTCGAGCAATTGCTCAGAGATGAAAAGTGCCAGCACTGAAAGCTCTTGCTAGCCAGCACCCTTCCTTGGAAGCGCTTTCACAGGCGCAGTAACACTGGGGCTTTGCGCTTCTCTAGCCACCAAACGTCACAGTCCTTCTCTTTCCGTCTCGTAGACACGAGCTGAGAAATTGCAAACGTCGAGCAATTGCTCAGAGATGAAAAGTGCCAGCACTGAAAGCTGTTGCTAGCCAGCACCCTTCCTTGGAAGCGCTTTTGTAGGCCTAAGAACACTGGGGCTCTGGGCTTCTCTAGCCACCTAATCTTCTGCTCATCCTCTCGCGCAATCTAAAGAGAGCTCAGGTGAGAAATTGCAAACGTCGAGCAATTGCTCAGAGATGAAAAGTGCCAGCACTGAAAGCTCTTGCTAGCCAGCACCCTTCCTTGGAAGCGCTTTTGTAGCCCTTAGAACACTGGGGCTCTGGGCTTCTCTAGCCACCTAATCTTCTGCTCATCCTCTCGCGCACTCTAAAGAGAGCTCAGGTGAGAAATTGCAAACGTCGACCAATTGCTCAGAGATGAAAAGTGCCAGCACTGAAAGCTGTTGCTAGCCAGCACCCTTCCTTGGAAGCGCTTTCACAGGCGCAGTAACACTGGGGCTTTGCGCTTCTCTAGCCACCAAACGTCACGGTCCTTCTCTTTCCGTCTCGTAGACACGAGCTGAGAAATTGCAAACGTCGAGCAATTGCTCAGAGATGAAAAGTGCCAGCACTGGAAGCTGTTGCTAGCCAGCACCCTTCCTTGGAAGCGCTTTCACAGGCGCAGTAACACTGGGGCTTTGCGCTTCTCTAGCCACCAAACGTCACAGTCCTTCTCTTTCCGTCTCGTAGACACGAGCTGAGAAATTGCAAACGTCGAGCAATTGCTCAGAGATGAAAAGTGCCAGCACTGAAAGCTGTTGCTAGCCAGCACCCTTCCTTGGAAGCGCTTTTGTAGGCCTAAGCACACTGGGGCTCTGGGCTTCTCTAGCCACCTAATCTTCTGCTCATCCTCTCGCGCACTCTAAAGAGAGCTCAGGTGAGAAATTGCAAACGTCGAGCAATTGCTCAGAGATGAAAAGTGCCAGCACTGAAAGCTGTTGCTAGCCAGCACCCTTCCTTGGAAGCGCTTTTGTAGCCCTTAGAACACTGGGGCTCTGGGCTTCTCTAGCCACCTAATCTTCTGCTCATCCTCTCGCGCACTCTAAAGAGAGCTCAGGTGAGAAATTGCAAACGTCGAGCAATTGCTCAGAGATGAAAAGTGCCAGCACTGAAAGCTGTTGCTAGCCAGCACCCTTCCTTGGAAGCGCTTTCACAGGCGCAGTAACACTGGGGCTTTGCGCTTCTCTAGCCACCAAACGTCACGGTCCTTCTCTTTCCGTCTCGTAGACACGAGCTGAGAAATTGCAAACGTCGAGCAATTGCTCAGAGATGAAAAGTGCCAGCACTGGAAGCTGTTGCTAGCCAGCACCCTTCCTTGGAAGCGCTTTCACAGGCGCAGTAACACTGGGGCTTTGCGCTTCTCTAGCCACCAAACGTCACAGTCCTTCTCTTTCCGTCTCGTAGACACGAGCTGAGAAATTGCAAACGTCGAGCAATTGCTCAGAGATGAAAAGTGCCAGCACTGAAAGCTGTTGCTAGCCAGCAGCCTTCCTTGGAAGCGCTTTTGTAGGCCTAAGCACACTGGGGCTCTGGGCTTCTCTAGCCACCTCATCTTCTGCTCATCCTCTCGCGCACTCTAAAGAGAGCTCAGGTGAGAAATTGCAAACGTCCAGCAATTGCTCAGAGATGAAAAGTGCCAGCACTGAAAGCTGTTGCTAGCCAGCACCCTTCCTTGGAAGCGCTTTCACAGGCGCAGCAACACTGGGGCTTTGCGCTTCTCTACCCACCAAACGTCACGGTCATTCTCTTTCCGTCTCGTAGACACGAGCTGAGAAATTGCAAACGTCGATCAATTGCTCAGAGATGAAAAGTGCCAGCACTGAAAGCTGTTGCTAGCCAGCACCCTTCCTTGGAAGCGCTTTTGTAGGCCTAAGAACACTGGGGCTCTGGGCTTCTCTAGCCACCTCATCTTCTGCTCATCCTCTCGCGCACTCTGAAGAGAGCTCAGGGGAGAAATTGCAAACGTCGAGCAATTGCTCAGAGATGAAAAGTGCCAGCACTGAAAGCTGTTGCTAGCCAGCACCCTTCCTTGGAAGCGCTTTCACAGGCACAGTAACACTGGGGCTTTGCGCTTCTCTAGCCACCAAACGTCACGGTCACTATCTCTCCGTCTCGTAGACACGAGCTGAGAAATTGCAAACGTCGAGCAATTGCTCAGAGATGAAAAGTGCCAGCACTGAAAGCTGTTGCTAGCCAGCACCCTTCCTTGGAAGCGCTTTTGTAGGCCTAAGAACACTGGGGCTCTGGGCTTCTCTAGCCACCTCATCTTCTGCTCATCCTCTCGCGCACTCTAAAGAGAGCTCAGGTGAGAAATTGCAAACGTCGAGCAATTGCTCAGAGATGAAAAGTGCCAGCACTGAAAGCTCTTGCTAGCCAGCACCCTTCCTTGGAAGCGTTTTCACAGGCGCAGTAACACTGGGGCTTTGCGCTTCTCTACCCACCAAACGTCACGGTCCTTCTCTTTCCGTCTCGTAGACACGAGCTGAGAAATTGCAAACGTCGAGCAATTGCTCAGAGATGAAAAGTGCCAGCACTGAAAGCTGTTGCTAGCCAGCACCCTTCCTTGGAAGCGCTTTTGTAGGCCTAAGAACACTGGGGCTCTGGGCTTCTCTAGCCACCTCATCTTCTGCTCATCCTCTCGCGCACTCTAAAGAGAGCTCAGGGGAGAAATTGCAAACGTCGAGCAATTGCTCAGAGATGAAAAGTGCCAGCACTGAAAGCTCTTGCTAGCCAGCACCCTTCCTTGGAAGCGCTTTTGTAGCCCTTAGAACACTGGGGCTCTGGGCTTCTCTAGCCACCTCATCTTCTGCTCATCCTCTCGCGCACTCTAAAGAGAGCTCAGGTGAGAAATTGCAAACGTCGAGCAATTGCTCAGAGATGAAAAGTGCCAGCACTGAAAGCTGTTGCTAGCCAGCACCCTTCCTTGGAAGCGCTTTCACAGGCGCAGTAACACTGGGGCTTTGCGCTTCTCTACCCACCAAACGTCACGGTCCTTCTCTTTCCGTCTCGTAGACACGAGCTGAGAAATTGCAAACGTCGAGCAATTGCTCAGAGAGGAAAAGTGCCAGCACTGAAAGCTGTTGCTAGCCAGCAGCCTTCCTTGGAAGCGCTTTTGTAGGCCTAAGAACACTGGGGCTCTGGGCTTCTCTAGCCACCTCATCTTCTGCTCATCCTCTCGCTCACTCTAAAGAGAGCTCAGGTGAGAAATTGCAAACGTCGAGCAATTGCTCAGAGATGAAAAGTGCCAGCACTGAAAGCTGTTGCTAGCCAGCACCCTTCCTTGGAAGCGCTTTTGTAGGCCTAAACACACTGGGGCTCTGGGCTTCTTTAGCCACCTCATCTTCTGCTCATCCTCTCGCGCACTCTAAAGAGAGCTCAGGGGAGAAATTGCAAACGTCGAGCAATTGCTCAGAGAGGAAAAGTGCCAGCACTGAAAGCTGTTGCTAGCCAGCACCCTTCCTTGGAAGTGCTTTTGTAGGCCTAAGAACACTGGGGCTCTGGGCTTCTCTAGCCACCTCATCTTCTGCTCATCCTCTCGCGCACTCTAAAGAGAGCTCAGGTGAGAAATTGCAAACGTCGAGCAATTGCTCAGAGATGAAAAGTGCCAGCACTGAAAGCTCTTGCTAGCCAGCACCCTTCCTTGGAAGCGCTTTTGTAGGCCTAAGAAGACTGGGGCTCTGGGCTTCTCTAGCCACCTCATCTTCTGCTCATCCTCTCGCGCACTCTAAAGAGAGCTCAGGTGAGAAATTGCAAACGTCGAGCAATTGCTCAGAGATGAAAAGTGCCAGCACTGAAAGCTGTTGCTAGCCAGCACCCTTCCTTGGAAGTGCTTTCACAGGCGCAGCAACACTGGGGCTTTGCGCTTCTCTACCCACCAAACGTCACGGTCCTTCTCTTTCCGTCTCGTAGACACGAGCTGAGAAATTGCAAACGTCGAGCAATTGCTCAGAGATGAAAAGTGCCAGCACTGAAAGCTGTTGCTAGCCAGCACCCTTCCTTGGAAGCGCTTTTGTAGGCCTAAGCACACTGGGGCTCTGGGCTTCTCTAGCCACCTCATCTTCTGCTCATCCTCTCGCGCACTCTAAAGAGAGCTCAGGTGAGAAATTGCAAACGTCGAGCAATTGCTCAGAGAAGAAAAGTGCCAGCACTGAAAGCTGTTGCTAGCCAGCACCCTTCCTTGGAAGCGCTTTCACAGGCGCAGCAACACTGGGGCTTTGCGCTTCTCTACCCACCAAACGTCACGGTCATTCTCTTTCCGTCTCGTAGACACGAGCTGAGAAATTGCAAACGTCGAGCAATTGCTCAGAGACGAAAAGTGCCAGCACTGAAAGCTGTTGCTAGCCAGCACCCTTCCTTGGAAGCGCTTTTGTAGGCCTAAGAACACTGCGGCTCTGGGCTTCTCTAGCCACCTAATCTTCTGCTCATCCTCTCGCGCACTCTAAAGAGAGCTCAGGTGAGAAATTGCAAACGTCGAGCAATTGCTCAGAGATGAAAAGTGCCAGCACTGGAAGCTGTTGCTAGCCAGCACCCTTCCTTGGAAGCGCTTTCACAGGCGCAGTAACACTGGGGCTTTGCGCTTCTCTAGCCACCAAACGTCACAGTCCTTCTCTTTCCGTCTCGTAGACACGAGCTGAGAAATTGCAAACGTCGAGCAATTGCTCAGAGATGAAAAGTGCCAGCACTGAAAGCTGTTGCTAGCCAGCACCCTTCCTTGGAAGCGCTTTTGTAGCCCTTAGAACACTGGGGCTCTGGGCTTCTCTAGCCACCTAATCTTCTGCTCATCCTCTCGCGCACTCTAAAGAGAGCTCAGGTGAGAAATTGCAAACGTCGACCAATTGCTCAGAGATGAAAAGTGCCAGCACTGAAAGCTGTTGCTAGCCAGCACCCTTCCTTGGAAGCGCTTTCACAGGCGCAGTAACACTGGGGCTTTGCGCTTCTCTAGCCACCAAACGTCACGGTCCTTCTCTTTCCGTCTCGTAGACACGAGCTGAGAAATTGCAAACGTCGAGCAATTGCTCAGAGATGAAAAGTGCCAGCACTGGAAGCTGTTGCTAGCCAGCACCCTTCCTTGGAAGCGCTTTCACAGGCGCAGTAACACTGGGGCTTTGCGCTTCTCTAGCCACCAAACGTCACAGTCCTTCTCTTTCCGTCTCGTAGACACGAGCTGAGAAATTGCAAACGTCGAGCAATTGCTCAGAGATGAAAAGTGCCAGCACTGAAAGCTCTTGCTAGCCAGCACCCTTCCTTGGAAGCGCTTTTGTAGGCCTTAGAACACTGGGGCTCTGGGCTTCTCTAGCCACCTCATCTTCTGCTCATCCTCTCGCGCACTCTAAAGAGAGCTCAGGTGAGAAATTGCAAACGTCCAGCAATTGCTCAGAGATGAAAAGTGCCAGCACTGAAAGCTGTTGCTAGCCAGCACCCTTCCTTGGAAGCGCTTTCACAGGCGCAGCAACACTGCGGCTTTGCGCTTCTCTACCCACCAAACGTCACGGTCATTCTCTTTCCGTCTCGTAGACACGAGCTGAGAAATTGCAAACGTCGATCAATTGCTCAGAGATGAAAAGTGCCAGCACTGAAAGCTGTTGCTAGCCAGCACCCTTCCTTGGAAGCGCTTTTGTAGGCCTAAGAACACTGGGGCTCTGGGCTTCTCTAGCCACCTCATCTTCTGCTCATCCTCTCGCGCACTCTGAAGAGAGCTCAGGGGAGAAATTGCAAACGTCGAGCAATTGCTCAGAGATGAAAAGTGCCAGCACTGAAAGCTGTTGCTAGCCAGCACCCTTCCTTGGAAGTGCTTTCACAGGCACAGTAACACTGGGGCTTTGCGCTTCTCTAGCCACCAAACGTCACGGTCACTATCTCTCCGTCTCGTAGACACGAGCTGAGAAATTGCAAACGTCGAGCAATTGCTCAGAGATGAAAAGTGCCAGCACTGAAAGCTGTTGCTAGCCAGCACCCTTCCTTGGAAGCGCTTTTGTAGGCCTAAGAACAGTGGGGCTCTGGGCTTCTCTAGCCACCTCATCTTCTGCTCATCCTCTCGCGCACTCTAAAGAGAGCTCAGGTGAGAAATTGCAAACGTCCAGCAATTGCTCAGAGATGAAAAGTGCCAGCACTGAAAGCTGTTGCTAGCCAGCACCCTTCCTTGGAAGCGTTTTCACAGGCGCAGTAACACTGGGGCTTTGCGCTTTTCTACCCACCAAACGTCACGGTCCTTCTCTTTCCGTCTCGTAGACACGAGCTGAGAAATTGCAAACGTCGAGCAATTGCTCAGAGATGAAAAGTGCCAGCACTGAAAGCTGTTGCTAGCCAGCACCCTTCCTTGGAAGCGCTTTTGTAGGCCTAAGAACACTGGGGCTCTGGGCTTCTCTAGCCACCTCATCTTCTGCTCATCCTCTCGCGCACTCTAAAGAGAGCTCAGGTGAGAAATTGCAAACATCGAGCAATTGCTCAGAGATGAAAAGTGCCAGCACTGAAAGCTCTTGCTAGCCAGCACCCTTCCTTGGAAGCGCTTTTGTAGCCCTTAGAACACTGGGGCTCTGGGCTTCTCTAGCCACCTCATCTTCTGCTCATCCTCTCGCGCACTCTAAAGAGAGCTCAGGTGAGAAATTGCAAACGTCCAGCAATTGCTCAGAGATGAAAAGTGCCAGCACTGAAAGCTGTTGCTAGCCAGCACCCTTCCTTGGAAGCGCTTTCACAGGCGCAGTAACACTGGGGCTTTGCGCTTCTCTAGCCACCAAACGTCACGGTCCTTCTCTTTCCGTCTCGTAGACACGAGCTGAGAAATTGCAAACGTCGAGCAATTGCTCAGAGAGGAAAAGTGCCAGCACTGAAAGCTGTTGCTAGCCAGCACCCTTCCTTGGAAGCGCTTTTGTAGGCCTAAGAACACTGGGGCTCTGGGCTTCTCTAGCCACCTCATCTTCTGCTCATCCTCTCGCTCACTCTAAAGAAAGCTCAGGTGAGAAATTGCAAACGTCGAGCAATTGCTCAGAGATGAAAAGTGCCAGCACTGAAAGCTGTTGCTAGCCAGCACCCTTCCTTGGAAGCGCTTTTGTAGGCCTAAGCACACTGGGGCTCTGGGCTTCTTTAGCCACCTCATCTTCTGCTCATCCTCTCGCGCACTCTAAAGAGAGCTCAGGTGAGAAATTGCAAACGTCGAGCAATTGCTCAGAGATGAAAAGTGCCAGCACTGAAAGCTGTTGCTAGCCAGCACCCTTCCTTGGAAGTGCTTTTGTAGGCCTAAGAACAGTGGGGCTCTGGGCTTCTCTAGCCACCTCATCTTCTGCTCATCCTCTCGCGCACTCTAAAGAGAGCTCAGGGGAGAAATTGCAAACGTCGAGCAATTGCTCAGAGATGAAAAGTGCCAGCACTGAAAGCTCTTGCTAGCCAGCACCCTTCCTTGGAAGCGCTTTTGTAGGCCTAAGCACACTGGGGCTCTGGGCTTCTCTAGCCACCTCATCTTCTGCTCATCCTCTCGCGCACTCTAAAGAGAGCTCAGGTGAGAAATTGCAAACGTCGAGCAATTGCTCAGAGATGAAAAGTGCCAGCACTGAAAGCTCTTGCTAGCCAGCACCCTTCCTTGGAAGCGCTTTCACAGGCGCAGCAACACTGGGGCTTTGCGCTTCTCTACCCACCAAACGTCACGGTCATTCTCTTTCCGTCTCGTAGACACGAGCTGAGAAATTGCAAACGTCGAGCAATTGCTCAGAGATGAAAAGTGCCAGCACTGAAAGCTGTTGCTAGCCAGCACCCTTCCTTGGAAGCGCTTTTGTAGGCCTAAGAACACTGGGGCTCTGGGCTTCTCTAGCCACCTCATCTTCTGCTCATCCTCTCGCGCACTCTGAAGAGAGCTCAGGTGAGAAATTGCAAACGTCCAGCAATTGCTCAGAGAGGAAAAGTGCCAGCACTGAAAGCTGTTGCTAGCCAGCACCCTTCCTTGGAAGCGCTTTCACAGGCGCAGTAACACTGGGGCTTTGCGCTTCTCTACCCACCAAACGTCACGGTCACTATCTCTCCGTCTCGTAGACACGAGCTGAGAAATTGCAAACGTCGAGCAATTGCTCAGAGATGAAAAGTGCCAGCACTGAAAGCTGTTGCTAGCCAGCACCCTTCCTTGGAAGTGCTTTTGTAGGCCTAAGAACACTGGGGCTCTGGGCTTCTCTAGCCACCTCATCTTCTGCTCATCCTCTCGCGCACTCTAAAGAGAGCTCAGGTGAGAAATTGCAAACGTCGAGCAATTGCTCAGAGATGAAAAGTGCCAGCACTGAAAGCTGTTGCTAGCCAGCACCCTTCCTTGGAAGCGTTTTCACAGGCGCAGTAACACTGGGGCTTTGCGCTTCTCTACCCACCAAACGTCACGGTCCTTCTCTTTCCGTCTCGTAGACACGAGCTGAGAAATTGCAAACGTCGAGCAATTGCTCAGAGATGAAAAGTGCCAGCACTGAAAGCTGTTGCTAGCCAGCACCCTTCCTTGGAAGCGCTTTTGTAGGCCTAAGAACACTGGGGCTCTGGGCTTCTCTAGCCACCTCATCTTCTGCTCATCCTCTCGCGCACTCTAAAGAGAGCTCAGGTGAGAAATTGCAAACGTCGAGCAATTGCTCAGAGATGAAAAGTGCCAGCACTGAAAGCTGTTGCTAGCCAGCACCCTTCCTTGGAAGCGCTTTTGTAGCCCTTAGAACACTGGGGCTCTGGGCTTCTCTAGCCACCTCATCTTCTGCTCATCCTCTCGCGCACTCTAAAGAGAGCTCAGGTGAGAAATTGCAAACGTCGAGCAATTGCTCAGAGATGAAAAGTGCCAGCACTGAAAGCTGTTGCTAGCCAGCACCCTTCCTTGGAAGCGCTTTCACAGGCGCAGTAACACTGGGGCTTTGCGCTTCTCTACCCACCAAACGTCACGGTCCTTCTCTTTCCGTCTCGTAGACACGAGCTGAGAAATTGCAAACGTCGAGCAATTGCTCAGAGAGGAAAAGTGCCAGCACTGAAAGCTGTTGCTAGCCAGCACCCTTCCTTGGAAGCGCTTTTGTAGGCCTAAGAACACTGGGGCTCTGGGCTTCTCTAGCCACCTCATCTTCTGCTCATCCTCTCGCTCACTCTAAAGAGAGCTCAGGTGAGAAATTGCAAACGTCGAGCAATTGCTCAGAGATGAAAAGTGCCAGCACTGGAAGCTGTTGCTAGCCAGCACCCTTCCTTGGAAGCGCTTTTGTAGGCCTAAGCACACTGGGGCTCTGGGCTTCTTTAGCCACCTCATCTTCTGCTCATCCTCTCGCGCACTCTAAAGAGAGCTCAGGGGAGAAATTGCAAACGTCGAGCAATTGCTCAGAGATGAAAAGTGCCAGCACTGAAAGCTGTTGCTAGCCAGCACCCTTCCTTGGAAGTGCTTTTGTAGGCCTAAGAACACTGGGGCTCTGGGCTTCTCTAGCCACCTCATCTTCTGCTCATCCTCTCGCGCACTCTAAAGAGAGCTCAGGTGAGAAATTGCAAACGTCGAGCAATTGCTCAGAGATGAAAAGTGCCAGCACTGAAAGCTCTTGCTAGCCAGCACCCTTCCTTGGAAGCGCTTTTGTAGCCCTTAGAACACTGGGGCTCTGGGCTTCTCTAGCCACCTAATCTTCTGCTCATCCTCTCGCGCACTCTAAAGAGAGCTCAGGTGAGAAATTGCAAACGTCCAGCAATTGCTCAGAGATGAAAAGTGCCAGCACTGAAAGCTCTTGCTAGCCAGCACCCTTCCTTGGAAGCACTTTCACAGGCGCAGTAACACTGGGGCTTTGCGCTTCTCTAGCCACCAAACGTCACGGTCCTTCTCTTTCCGTCTCGTAGACACGAGCTGAGAAATTGCAAACGTCGAGCAATTGCTCAGAGATGAAAAGTGCCAGCACTGAAAGCTGTTGCTAGCCAGCACCCTTCCTTGGAAGCGCTTTCACAGGCGCAGTAACACTGGGGCTTTGCGCTTCTCTAGCCACCAAACGTCACTGTCATTCTCTTTCCGTCTCGTAGACACGAGCTGAGAAATTGCAAACGTCGAGCAATTGCTCAGAGATGAAAAGCGCCAGCACTGAAAGCTGTTGCTAGCCAGCACCCTTCCTTGGAAGCGCTTTTGTAGGCCTAAGCACACTGGGGCTCTGGGCTTCTCTAGCCACCTCATCTTCTGCTCATCCTCTCGCGCACTCTAAAGAGAGCTCAGGTGAGAAATTGCAAACGTCGAGCAATTGCTCAGAGATGAAAAGTGCCAGCACTGAAAGCTCTTGCTAGCCAGCACCCTTCCTTGGAAGCGCTTTCACAGGCGCAGTAACACTGGGGCTTTGCGCTTCTCTAGCCACCAAACGTCACGGTCCTTCTCTTTCCGTCTCGTAGACACGAGCTGAGAAATTGCAAACGTCGAGCAATTGCTCAGAGATGAAAAGTGCCAGCACTGAAAGCTGTTGCTAGCCAGCACCCTTCCTTGGAAGCGCTTTTGTAGGCCTAAGAACACTGGGGCTCTGGGCTTCTCTAGCCACCTCATCTTCTTCTCATCCTCTCGCGCACTCTGAAGAGAGCTCAGGGGAGAAATTGCAAACGTCGAGCAATTGCTCAGAGATGAAAAGTGCCAGCACTGAAAGCTGTTGCTAGCCAGCACCCTTCCTTGGAAGCGCTTTTGTAGGCCTAAGAACACTGGGGCTCTGGGCTTCTTTAGCCACCTCATCTTCTGCTCATCCTCTCGCGCAATCTAAAGAGAGCTCAGGTGAGAAATTGCAAACGTCGAGCAATTGCTCAGAGATGAAAAGTGCCAGCACTGAAAGCTGTTGCTAGCCAGCACCCTTCCTTGGAAGCGCTTTTGTAGGCCTAAGAACACTGGGGCTCTGGGCTTCTCTAGCCACCTCATCTTCTGCTCATCCTCTCGCGCACTCTAAAGAGAGCTCAGGTGAGAAATTGCAAACGTCGAGCAATTGCTCAGAGATGAAAAGTGCCAGCACTGAAAGCTCTTGCTAGCCAGCACCCTTCCTTGGAAGCGCTTTCACAGGCGCAGCAACACTGGGGCTTTGCGCTTCTCTACCCACCAAACGTCACGGTCCTTCTCTTTCTGTCTCGTAGACACGAGCTGAGAAATTGCAAACGTCGAGCAATTGCTCAGAGATGAAAAGTGCCAGCACTGAAAGCTGTTGCTAGCCAGCACCCTTCCTTGGAAGCGCTTTTGTAGGCCTAAGCACACTGGGGCTCTGGGCTTCTCTAGCCACCTCATCTTCTGCTCATCCTCTCGCGCACTCTAAAGAGAGCTCAGGTGAGAAATTGCAAACGTCGAGCAATTGCTCAGAGAGGAAAAGTGCCAGCACTGAAAGCTCTTGCTAGCCAGCACCCTTCCTTGGAAGCGCTTTCACAGGCGCAGTAACACTGGGGCTTTGCGCTTCTCTACCCACCAAACGTCACTGTCATTCTCTTTCCGTCTCGTAGACACGAGCTGAGAAATTGCAAACGTCGAGCAATTGCTCAGAGATGAAAAGTGCCAGCACTGAAAGCTGTTGCTAGCCAGCACCCTTCCTTGGAAGCGCTTTTGTAGGCCTAAGCACACTGGGGCTCTGGGCTTCTCTAGCCACCTCATCTTCTGCTCATCCTCTCGCGCACTCTAAAGAGAGCTCAGGTGAGAAATTGCAAACGTCGAGCAATTGCTCAGAGATGAAAAGTGCCAGCACTGAAAGCTGTTGCTAGCCAGCACCCTTCCTTGGAAGCGCTTTCACAGGCGCAGCAACACTGGGGCTTTGCGCTTCTCTACCCACCAAACGTCACGGTCATTCTCTTTCCGTCTCGTAGACACGAGCTGAGAAATTGCAAACGTCGAGCAATTGCTCAGAGATGAAAAGTGCCAGCACTGAAAGCTCTTGCTAGCCAGCACCCTTCCTTGGAAGCGCTTTTGTAGGCCTAAGAACACAGGGGCTCTGGGCTTCTCTAGCCACCTCATCTTCTGCTCATCCTCTCGCGCACTCTGAAGAGAGCTCAGGGGAGAAATTGCAAACGTCGAGCAATTGCTCAGAGATGAAAAGTGCCAGCACTGAAAGCTGTTGCTAGCCAGCACCCTTCCTTGGAAGCGCTTTCACAGGCGCAGTAACACTGGGGCTTTGCGCTTCTCTAGCCACCAAACGTCACGGTCACTATCTCTCCGTCTCGTAGACACGAGCTGAGAAATTGCAAACGTCGAGCAATTGCTCAGAGATGAAAAGTGCCAGCACTGAAAGCTGTTGCTAGCCAGCACCCTTCCTTGGAAGTGCTTTTGTAGGCCTAAGAACACTGGGGCTCTGGGCTTCTCTAGCCACCTCATCTTCTGCTCATCCTCTCGCGCACTCTAAAGAGAGCTCAGGTGAGAAATTGCAAACGTCCAGCAATTGCTCAGAGATGAAAAGTGCCAGCACTGAAAGCTGTTGCTAGCCAGCAACCTTCCTTGGAAGCGCTTTCACAGGCGCAGTAACACTGGGGCTTTGCGCTTCTCTAGCCACCAAACGTCACGGTCACTATCTCTCCGTCTCGCAGACACGAGCTGAGAAATTGCAAACGTCGAGCAATTGCTCAGAGATGAAAAGTGCCAGCACTGAAAGCTGTTGCTAGCCAGCACCCTTCCTTGGAAGCGCTTTTGTAGGCCTAAGAACACTGGGGCTCTGGGCTTCTCTAGCCACCTCATCTTCTGCTCATCCTCTCGCGCACTCTAAAGAGAGCTCAGGTGAGAAATTGCAAACGTCGAGCAATTGCTCAGAGATGAAAAGTGCCAGCACTGAAAGCTCTTGCTAGCCAGCACCCTTCCTTGGAAGCGCTTTTGTAGCCCTTAGAACACTGGGGCTCTGGGCTTCTCTAGCCACCTCATCTTCTGCTCATCCTCTCGCGCACTCTAAAGAGAGCTCAGGTGAGAAATTGCAAACGTCCAGCAATTGCTCAGAGATGAAAAGTGCCAGCACTGAAAGCTGTTGCTAGCCAGCACCCTTCCTTGGAAGCGCTTTCACAGGCGCAGTAACACTGGGGCTTTGGGCTTCTCTACCCACCAAACGTCACGGTCCTTCTCTTTCCGTCTCGTAGACACGAGCTGAGAAATTGCAAACGTCGAGCAATTGCTCAGAGAGGAAAAGTGCCAGCACTGAAAGCTGTTGCTAGCCAGCACCCTTCCTTGGAAGCGCTTTTGTAGGCCTAAGAAGACTGGGGCTCTGGGCTTCTCTAGCCACCTCATCTTCTGCTCATCCTCTCGCTCACTCTAAAGAGAGCTCAGGTGAGAAATTGCAAACGTCGAGCAATTGCTCAGAGATGAAAAGTGCCAGCACTGAAAGCTGTTGCTAGCCAGCACCCTTCCTTGGAAGCGCTTTTGTAGGCCTAAGCACACTGGGGCTCTGGGCTTCTTTAGCCACCTCATCTTCTGCTCATCCTCTCGCGCACTCTAAAGGGAGCTCAGGTGAGAAATTGCAAACGTCGAGCAATTGCTCAGAGATGAAAAGTGCCAGCACTGAAAGCTCTTGCTAGCCAGCACCCTTCCTTGGAAGTGCTTTTGTAGGCCTAAGAACACTGGGGCTCTGGGCTTCTCTAGCCACCTCATCTTCTGCTCATCCTCTCGCGCACTCTAAAGAGAGCTCAGGTGAGAAATTGCAAACGTCGAGCAATTGCTCCGAGATGAAAAGTGCCAGCACTGAAAGCTCTTGCTAGCCAGCACCCTTCCTTGGAAGCGCTTTTGTAGGCCTAAGAACACTGGGGCTCTGGGCTTCTCTAGCCACCTAATCTTCTGCTCATCCTCTCGCGCACTCTAAAGAGAGCTCAGGTGAGAAATTGCAAACGTCGAGCAATTGCTCAGAGATGAAAAGTGCCAGCACTGAAAGCTCTTGCTAGCCAGCACCCTTCCTTGGAAGCGCTTTCACAGGCGCAGCAACACTGGGGCTTTGCGCTTCTCTACCCACCAAACGTCACGGTCCTTCTCTTTCTGTCTCGTAGACACGAGCTGAGAAATTGCAAACGTCGAGCAATTGCTCAGAGATGAAAAGTGCCAGCACTGAAAGCTGTTGCTAGCCAGCACCCTTCCTTGGAAGCGCTTTTGTAGGCCTAAGAAGACTGGGGCTCTGGGCTTCTCTAGCCACCTCATCTTCTGCTCATCCTCTCGCGCACTCTAAAGAGAGCTCAGGTGAGAAATTGCAAACGTCGAGCAATTGCTCAGAGAGGAAAAGTGCCAGCACTGAAAGCTCTTGCTAGCCAGCACCCTTCCTTGGAAGCGCTTTCACAGGCGCAGTAACACTGGGGCTTTGCGCTTCTCTACCCACCAAACGTCACTGTCATTCTCTTTCCGTCTCGTAGACACGAGCTGAGAAATTGCAAACGTCGAGCAATTGCTCAGAGATGAAAAGTGCCAGCACTGAAAGCTGTTGCTAGCCAGCACCCTTCCTTGGAAGCGCTTTTGTAGGCCTAAGCACACTGGGGCTCTGGGCTTCTCTAGCCACCTCATCTTCTGCTCATCCTCTCGCGCACTCTAAAGAGAGCTCAGGTGAGAAATTGCAAACGTCGAGCAATTGCTCAGAGATGAAAAGTGCCAGCACTGAAAGCTGTTGCTAGCCAGCACCCTTCCTTGGAAGCGCTTTCACAGGCGCAGCAACACTGGGGCTTTGCGCTTCTCTACCCACCAAACGTCACGGTCATTCTCTTTCCGTCTCGTAGACACGAGCTGAGAAATTGCAAACGTCGAGCAATTGCTCAGAGATGAAAAGTGCCAGCACTGAAAGCTCTTGCTAGCCAGCACCCTTCCTTGGAAGCGCTTTTGTAGGCCTAAGAACACTGGGGCTCTGGGCTTCTCTAGCCACCTCATCTTCTGCTCATCCTCTCGCGCACTCTGAAGAGAGCTCAGGGGAGAAATTGCAAACGTCGAGCAATTGCTCAGAGATGAAAAGTGCCAGCACTGAAAGCTGTTGCTAGCCAGCACCCTTCCTTGGAAGCGCTTTCACAGGCGCAGTAACACTGGGGCTTTGCGCTTCTCTAGCCACCAAACGTCACGGTCACTATCTCTCCGTCTCGTAGACACGAGCTGAGAAATTGCAAACGTCGAGCAATTGCTCAGAGATGAAAAGTGCCAGCACTGAAAGCTGTTGCTAGCCAGCACCCTTCCTTGGAAGTGCTTTTGTAGGCCTAAGAACACTGGGGCTCTGGGCTTCTCTAGCCACCTCATCTTCTGCTCATCCTCTCGCGCACTCTAAAGAGAGCTCAGGTGAGAAATTGCAAACGTCGACCAATTGCTCAGAGATGAAAAGTGCCAGCACTGAAAGCTGTTGCTAGCCAGCAGCCTTCCTTGGAAGCGCTTTCACAGGCGCAGTAACACTGGGGCTTTGCGCTTCTCTAGCCACCAAACGTCACGGTCACTATCTCTCCGTCTCGCAGACACGAGCTGAGAAATTGCAAACGTCGAGCAATTGCTCAGAGATGAAAAGTGCCAGCACTGAAAGCTGTTGCTAGCCAGCACCCTTCCTTGGAAGCGCTTTTGTAGGCCTAAGAACACTGGGGCTCTGGGCTTCTCTAGCCACCTCATCTTCTGCTCATCCTCTCGCGCACTCTAAAGAGAGCTCAGGTGAGAAATTGCAAACGTCGAGCAATTGCTCAGAGATGAAAAGTGCCAGCACTGAAAGCTCTTGCTAGCCAGCACCCTTCCTTGGAAGCGCTTTTGTAGCCCTTAGAACACTGGGGCTCTGGGCTTCTCTAGCCACCTCATCTTCTGCTCATCCTCTCGCGCACTCTAAAGAGAGCTCAGGTGAGAAATTGCAAACGTCCAGCAATTGCTCAGAGATGAAAAGTGCCAGCACTGAAAGCTGTTGCTAGCCAGCACCCTTCCTTGGAAGCGCTTTCACAGGCGCAGTAACACTGGGGCTTTGCGCTTCTCTACCCACCAAACGTCACGGTCCTTCTCTTTCCGTCTCGTAGACACGAGCTGAGAAATTGCAAACGTCGAGCAATTGCTCAGAGAGGAAAAGTGCCAGCACTGAAAGCTGTTGCTAGCCAGCACCCTTCCTTGGAAGCGCTTTTGTAGGCCTAAGAACACTGGGGCTCTGGGCTTCTCTAGCCACCTCATCTTCTGCTCATCCTCTCGCTCACTCTAAAGAGAGCTCAGGTGAGAAATTGCAAACGTCGAGCAATTGCTCAGAGATGAAAAGTGCCAGCACTGAAAGCTGTTGCTAGCCAGCACCCTTCCTTGGAAGTGCTTTTGTAGGCCTAAGAACACTGGGGCTCTGGGCTTCTCTAGCCACCTCATCTTCTGCTCATCCTCTCGCGCACTCTAAAGAGAGCTCAGGTGAGAAATTGCAAACGTCGAGCAATTGCTCCGAGATGAAAAGTGCCAGCACTGAAAGCTCTTGCTAGCCAGCACCCTTCCTTGGAAGCGCTTTTGTAGGCCTAAGAACACTGGGGCTCTGGGCTTCTCTAGCCACCTAATCTTCTGCTCATCCTCTCGCGCACTCTAAAGAGAGCTCAGGTGAGAAATTGCAAACGTCGAGCAATTGCTCAGAGATGAAAAGTGCCAGCACTGAAAGCTGTTGCTAGCCAGCACCCTTCCTTGGAAGCGCTTTCACAGGCGCAGTAACACTGGGGCTTTGGGCTTCTCTACCCACCAAACGTCACGGTCCTTCTCTTTCCGTCTCGTAGACACGAGCTGAGAAATTGCAAACGTCGAGCAATTGCTCAGAGATGAAAAGTGCCAGCACTGAAAGCTGTTGCTAGCCAGCACCCTTCCTTGGAAGCGCTTTCACAGGCGCAGTAACACTGGGGCTTTGCGCTTCTCTAGCCACCAAACGTCACAGTCCTTCTCTTTCCGTCTCGTAGACACGAGCTGAGAAATTGCAAACGTCGAGCAATTGCTCAGAGATGAAAAGCGCCAGCACTGAAAGCTCTTGCTAGCCAGCACCCTTCCTTGGAAGCGCTTTTGTAGGCCTAAGAACACTGGGGCTCTGGGCTTCTCTAGCCACCTCATCTTCTTCTCATCCTCTCGCGCACTCTGAAGAGAGCTCAGGTGAGAAATTGCAAACGTCCAGCAATTGCTCAGAGATGAAAAGTGCCAGCACTGAAAGCTGTTGCTAGCCAGCACCCTTCCTTGGAAGCGCTTTTGTAGGCCTAAGAACACTGGGGCTCTGGGCTTCTTTAGCCACCTCATCTTCTGCTCATCCTCTCGCGCAATCTAAAGAGAGCTCAGGTGAGAAATTGCAAACGTTGAGCAATTGCTCAGAGATGAAAAGTGCCAGCACTGAAAGCTCTTGCTAGCCAGCACCCTTCCTTGGAAGCGCTTTTGTAGGCCTAAGAACACTGGGGCTCTGGGCTTCTCTAGCCACCTCATCTTCTGCTCATCCTCTCGCGCACTCTAAAGAGAGCTCAGGTGAGAAATTGCAAACGTCGAGCAATTGCTCAGAGATGAAAAGTGCCAGCACTGAAAGCTGTTGCTAGCCAGCACCCTTCCTTGGAAGCGCTTTCACAGGCGCAGCAACACTGGGGCTTTGCGCTTCTCTACCCACCAAACGTCACGGTCCTTCTTTTTCTGTCTCGTAGACACGAGCTGAGAAATTGCAAACGTCGAGCAATTGCTCAGAGATGAAAAGCGCCAGCACTGAAAGCTGTTGCTAGCCAGCACCCTTCCTTGGAAGCGCTTTCACAGGCGCAGTAACACTGGGGCTTTGCGCTTCTCTACCCACGAAACGTCATGGTCCTTCTCTTTCCGTCTCGTAGACACGAGCTGAGAAATTGCAAACGTCGAGCAATTGCTCAGAGATGAAAAGCGCCAGCACTGAAAGCTCTTGCTAGCCAGCACCCTTCCTTGGAAGCGCTTTTGTAGGCCTAAGCACACTGGGGCTCTGGGCTTCTCTAGCCACCTCATCTTCTGCTCATCCTCTCGCGCACTCTAAAGAGAGCTCAGGTGAGAAATTGCAAACGTCGAGCAATTGCTCAGAGATGAAAAGTGCCAGCACTGAAAGCTGTTGCTAGCCAGCACCCTTCCTTGGAAGCGCTTTCACAGGCGCAGTAACACTGGGGCTTTGGGCTTCTCTACCCACCAAACATCACGGTCCTTCTCTTTCCGTCTCGTAGACACGAGCTGAGAAATTGCAAACGTCGAGCAATTGCTCAGAGATGAAAAGTGCCAGCACTGAAAGCTGTTGCTAGCCAGCACCCTTCCTTGGAAGCGCTTTTGTAGGCCTAAGAACACTGGGGCTCTGGGCTTCTCTAGCCACCTCATCTTCTTCTCATCCTCTCGCGCACTCTGAAGAGAGCTCAGGGGAGAAATTGCAAACGTCGAGCAATTGCTCAGAGATGAAAAGTGCCAGCACTGAAAGCTGTTGCTAGCCAGCACCCTTCCTTGGAAGCGCTTTTGTAGGCCTAAGAACACTGGGGCTCTGGGCTTCTTTAGCCACCTCATCTTCTGCTCATCCTCTCGCGCAATCTAAAGAGAGCTCAGGTGAGAAATTGCAAACGTCGAGCAATTGCTCAGAGATGAAAAGTGCCAGCACTGAAAGCTCTTGCTAGCCAGCACCCTTCCTTGGAAGCGCTTTTGTAGGCCTAAGAACACTGGGGCTCTGGGCTTCTCTAGCCACCTAATCTTCTGCTCATCCTCTCGCGCACTCTAAAGAGAGCTCAGGTGAGTAATTGCAAACGTCGAGCAATTGCTCAGAGATGAAAAGTGCCAGCACTGAAAGCTGTTGCTAGCCAGCACCCTTCCTTGGAAGCGCTTTCACAGGCGCAGCAACACTGGGGCTTTGCGCTTCTCTAGCCACCAAACGTCACGGTCCTTCTCTTTCTGTCTCGTAGACACGAGCTGAGAAATTGCAAACGTCGAGCAATTGCTCAGAGATGAAAAGCGCCAGCACTGAAAGCTGTTGCTAGCCAGCACCCTTCCTTGGAAGCGCTTTCACAGGCGCAGTAACACTGGGGCTTTGCGCTTCTCTAGCCACCAAACGTCATGGTCCTTCTCTTTCCGTCTCGTAGACACGAGCTGAGAAATTGCAAACGTCGAGCAATTGCTCAGAGATGAAAAGTGCCAGCACTGAAAGCTGTTGCTAGCCAGCACCCTTCCTTGGAAGCGCTTTTGTAGGCCTAAGAACACTGGGGCTCTGGGCTTCTCTAGCCACCTCATCTTCTGCTCATCCTCTCGCGCACTCTGAAGAGAGCTCAGGGGAGAAATTGCAAACGTCCAGCAATTGCTCAGAGAGGAAAAGTGCCAGCACTGAAAGCTGTTGCTAGCCAGCACCCTTCCTTGGAAGCGCTTTCACAGGCGCAGTAACACTGGGGCTTTGCGCTTCTCTACCCACCAAACGTCACTGTCATTCTCTTTCCGTCTCGTAGACACGAGCTGAGAAATTGCAAACGTCGAGCAATTGCTCAGAGATGAAAAGTGCCAGCACTGAAAGCTGTTGCTAGCCAGCACCCTTCCTTGGAAGCGCTTTTGTAGGCCTAAGCACACTGGGGCTCTGGGCTTCTCTAGCCACCTCATCTTCTGCTCATCCTCTCGCGCACTCTAAAGAGAGCTCAGGTGAGAAATTGCAAACGTCGAGCAATTGCTCAGAGATGAAAAGTGCCAGCACTGAAAGCTGTTGCTAGCCAGCACCCTTCCTTGGAAGCGCTTTCACAGGCAGAGTAACACTGGGGCTTTGGGCTTCTCTACCCACCAAACGTCACGGTCCTTCTCTTTCCGTCTCGTAGACACGAGCTGAGAAATTGCAAACGTCGAGCAATTGCTCAGAGATGAAAAGTGCCAGCACTGAAAGCTGTTGCTAGCCAGCACCCTTCCTTGGAAGCGCTTTCACAGGCGCAGTAACACTGGGGCTTTGCGCTTCTCTACCCACCAAACGTCACGGTCCTTCTCTTTCCGTCTCGTAGACACGAGCTGAGAAATTGCAAACGTCGAGCAATTGCTCAGAGATGAAAAGTGCCAGCACTGGAAGCTGTTGCTAGCCAGCACCCTTCCTTGGAAGCGCTTTTGTAGGCCTAAGAAGACTGGGGCTCTGGGCTTCTCTAGCCACCTCATCTTCTTCTCATCCTCTCGCGCACTCTGAAGAGAGCTCAGGGGAGAAATTGCAAACGTCGAGCAATTGCTCAGAGATGAAAAGTGCCAGCACTGAAAGCTCTTGCTAGCCAGCACCCTTCCTTGGAAGCGCTTTTGTAGGCCTAAGAACACTGGGGCTCTGGGCTTCTTTAGCCACCTCATCTTCTGCTCATCCTCTCGCGCAATCTAAAAGAGAGCTCAGGTGAGAAATTGCAAACGTCGAGCAATTGCTCAGAGATGAAAAGTGCCAGCACTGAAAGCTGTTGCTAGCCAGCACCCTTCCTTGGAAGCGCTTTTGTAGGCCTAAGCACACTGGGGCTCTGGGCTTCTCTAGCCACCTCATCTTCTGCTCATCCTCTCGCGCACTCTAAAGAGAGCTCAGGTGAGAAATTGCAAACGTCGAGCAATTGCTCAGAGATGAAAAGTGCCAGCACTGAAAGCTCTTGCTAGCCAGCACCCTTCCTTGGAAGCGCTTTTGTAGCCCTTAGAACACTGGGGCTCTGGGCTTCTTAGCCACCTCATCTTCTGCTCATCCTCTCGCGCACTCTAAAGAGAGCTCAGGTGAGAAATTGCAAACGTCGAGCAATTGCTCAGAGATGAAAAGTGCCAGCACTGAAAGCTGTTGCTAGCCAACACCCTTCCTTGGAAGCGCTTTCACAGGCGCAGCAACACTGGGGCTTTGCGCTTCTCTAGCCACCAAACGTCACGGTCCTTCTCTTTCCGTCTCGTAGACACGAGCTGAGAAATTGCAAACGTCGAGCAATTGCTCAGAGATGAAAAGCGCCAGCACTGAAAGCTGTTGCTAGCCAGCACCCTTCCTTTGAAGCGCTTTCACAGGCGCAGTAACACTGGGGCTTTGCGCTTCTCTAGCCACCAAACGTCATGGTCCTTCTCTTTCCGTCTCGTAGACACGAGCTGAGAAATTGCAAACGTCGAGCAATTGCTCAGAGATGAAAAGTGCCAGCACTGAAAGCTGTTGCTAGCCAGCACCCTTCCTTGGAAGCGCTTTTGTAGGCCTAAGCACACTGGGGCTCTGGGCTTCTCTAGCCACCTCATCTTCTGCTCATCCTCTCGCGCACTCTAAAGAGAGCTCAGGTGAGAAATTGCAAACGTCGAGCAATTGCTCAGAGATGAAAAGTGCCAGCACTGAAAGCTGTTGCTAGCCAGCACCCTTCCTTGGAAGCGCTTTCACAGGCGCAGCAACACTGGGGCTTTGCGCTTCTATACGCACCAAACGTCACGGTCATTCTATTTCCGTCTCGTAGACACGAGCTGAGAAATTGCAAACGTCGAGCAATTGCTCAGAGATGAAAAGTGCCAGCACTGAAAGCTGTTGCTAGCCAGCACCCTTCCTTGGAAGCGCTTTTGTAGGCCTAAGAACACTGGGGCTCTGGGCTTCTCTAGCCACCTCATCTTCTGCTCATCCTCTCGCGCACTCTGAAGAGAGCTCAGGGGAGAAATTGCAAACGTCGAGCAATTGCTCAGAGATGAAAAGTGCCAGCACTGAAAGCTGTTGCTAGCCAGCACCCTTCCTTGGAAGCGCTTTTGTAGGCCTAAGAACACTGGGGCTCTGGGCTTCTTTAGCCACCTAATCTTCTGCTCATCCTCTCGCGCACTCTAAAGAGAGCTCAGGTGAGAAATTGCAAACGTCGAGCAATTGCTCAGAGATGAAAAGTGCCAGCACTGAAAGCTGTTGCTAGCCAGCACCCTTCCTTGGAAGCGCTTTTGTAGGCCTAAGAACACTGGGGCTCTGGGCTTCTCTAGCCACCTCATCTTCTGCTCATCCTCTCGCGCACTCTAAAGAGAGCTCAGGTGAGAAATTGCAAACGTCGAGCAATTGCTCAGAGAGGAAAAGTGCTAGCACTGAAAGCTGTTGCTAGCCAGCACCCTTCCTTGGAAGCGCTTTTGTAGCCCTTAGAACACTGGGGCTCTGGGCTTCTCTAGCCACCTCATCTTCTGTTCATCCTCTCGCGCACTCTAAAGAGAGCTCAGGTGAGAAATTGCAAACGTCGAGCAATTGCTCAGAGATGAAAAGTGCCAGCACTGAAAGCTGTTGCTAGCCAGCACCCTTCCTTGGAAGCGCTTTCACAGGCAGAGTAACACTGGGGCTTTGGGCTTCTCTACCCACCAAACGTCACGGTCCTTCTCTTTCCGTCTCGTAGACACGAGCTGAGAAATTGCAAACGTCGAGCAATTGCTCAGAGATGAAAAGTGCCAGCACTGAAAGCTGTTGCTAGCCAGCACCCTTCCTTGGAAGCGCTTTCACAGGCGCAGTAACACTGGGGCTTTGCGCTTCTCTACCCACCAAACGTCACGGTCCTTCTCTTTCCGTCTCGTAGACACGAGCTGAGAAATTGCAAACGTCGAGCAATTGCTCAGAGATGAAAAGTGCCAGCACTGAAAGCTCTTGCTAGCCAGCACCCTTCCTTGGAAGCGCTTTTGTAGGCCTAAGAAGACTGGGGCTCTGGGCTTCTCTAGCCACCTCATCTTCTTCTCATCCTCTCGCGCACTCTGAAGAGAGCTCAGGGGAGAAATTGCAAACGTCGAGCAATTGCTCAGAGATGAAAAGTGCCAGCACTGAAAGCTGTTGCTAGCCAGCACCCTTCCTTGGAAGCGCTTTTGTAGGCCTAAGAACACTGGGGCTCTGGGCTTCTTTAGCCACCTCATCTTCTGCTCATCCTCTCGCGCAATCTAAAGAGAGCTCAGGTGAGAAATTGCAAACGTCGAGCAATTGCTCAGAGATGAAAAGTGCCAGCACTGAAAGCTGTTGCTAGCCAGCACCCTTCCTTGGAAGCGCTTTTGTAGGCCTAAGAACACTGGGGCTCTGGGCTTCTCTAGCCACCTCATCTTCTGCTCATCCTCTCGCGCACTCTAAAGAGAGCTCAGGTGAGAAATTGCAAACGTCGAGCAATTGCTCAGAGATGAAAAGTGCCAGCACTGAAAGCTGTTGCTAGCCAGCCCCCTTCCTTGGAAGCGCTTTTGTAGCCCTTAGAACACTGGGGCTCTGGGCTTCTCTAGCCACCTCATCTTCTGCTCATCCTCTCGCGCACTCTAAAGAGAGCTCAGGTGAGAAATTGCAAACGTCGAGCAATTGCTCAGAGATGAAAAGTGCCAGCACTGAAAGCTGTTGCTAGCCAACACCCTTCCTTGGAAGCGCTTTCACAGGCGCAGCAACACTGGGGCTTTGCGCTTCTCTAGCCACCAAACGTCACGGTCCTTCTCTTTCCGTCTCGTAGACACGAGCTGAGAAATTGCAAACGTCGAGCAATTGCTCAGAGATGAAAAGCGCCAGCACTGAAAGCTGTTGCTAGCCAGCACCCTTCCTTTGAAGCGCTTTCACAGGCGCAGTAACACTGGGGCTTTGCGCTTCTCTAGCCACCAAACGTCATGGTCCTTCTCTTTCCGTCTCGTAGACACGAGCTGAGAAATTGCAAACGTCGAGCAATTGCTCAGAGATGAAAAGTGCCAGCACTGAAAGCTGTTGCTAGCCAGCACCCTTCCTTGGAAGCGCTTTTGTAGGCCTAATCACACTGGGGCTCTGGGCTTCTCTAGCCACCTCATCTTGTGCTCATCCTCTCGCGCACTCTAAAGAGAGCTCAGGTGAGAAATTGCAAACGTCGAGCAATTGCTCAGAGAGGAAAAGTGCCAGCACTGAAAGCTGTTGCTAGCCAGCACCCTTCCTTGGAAGCGCTTTCACAGGCGCAGTAACACTGGGGCTTTGCGCTTCTCTACCCACCAAACGTCACTGTCATTCTCTTTCCGTCTCGTAGACACGAGCTGAGAAATTGCAAACGTCGAGCAATTGCTCAGAGATGAAAAGTGCCAGCACTGAAAGCTCTTGCTAGCCAGCACCCTTCCTTGGAAGCGCTTTTGTAGCCCTTAGAACACTGGGGCTCTGGGCTTCTTAGCCACCTCATCTTCTGCTCATCCTCTCGCGCACTCTAAAGAGAGCTCAGGTGAGAAATTGCAAACGTCGAGCAATTGCTCAGAGATGAAAAGTGCCAGCACTGAAAGCTGTTGCTAGCCAACACCCTTCCTTGGAAGCGCTTTCACAGGCGCAGCAACACTGGGGCTTTGCGCTTCTCTAGCCACCAAACGTCACGGTCCTTCTCTTTCCGTCTCGTAGACACGAGCTGAGAAATTGCAAACGTCGAGCAATTGCTCAGAGATGAAAAGCGCCAGCACTGAAAGCTGTTGCTAGCCAGCACCCTTCCTTTGAAGCGCTTTCACAGGCGCAGTAACACTGGGGCTTTGCGCTTCTCTAGCCACCAAACGTCACGGTCCTTCTCTTTCCGTCTCGTAGACACGAGCTGAGAAATTGCAAACGTCGAGCAATTGCTCAGAGATGAAAAGTGCCAGCACTGAAAGCTGTTGCTAGCCAGCACCCTTCCTTGGAAGCGCTTTTGTAGGCCTAAGCACACTGGGGCTCTGGGCTTCTCTAGCCACCTCATCTTCTGCTCATCCTCTCGCGCACTCTAAAGAGAGCTCAGGTGAGAAATTGCAAACGTCGAGCAATTGCTCAGAGATGAAAAGTGCCAGCACTGAAAGCTGTTGCTAGCCAGCACCCTTCCTTGGAAGCGCTTTCACAGGCGCAGCAACACTGGGGCTTTGCGCTTCTATACGCACCAAACGTCACGGTCATTCTATTTCCGTCTCGTAGACACGAGCTGAGAAATTGCAAACGTCGAGCAATTGCTCAGAGATGAAAAGTGCCAGCACTGAAAGCTGTTGCTAGCCAGCACCCTTCCTTGGAAGCGCTTTTGTAGGCCTAAGAACACTGGGGCTCTGGGCTTCTCTAGCCACCTCATCTTCTGCTCATCCTCTCGCGCACTCTGAAGAGAGCTCAGGGGAGAAATTGCAAACGTCGAGCAATTGCTCAGAGATGAAAAGTGCCAGCACTGAAAGCTGTTGCTAGCCAGCACCCTTCCTTGGAAGCGCTTTTGTAGGCCTAAGAACACTGGGGCTCTGGGCTTCTTTAGCCACCTAATCTTCTGCTCATCCTCTCGCGCACTCTAAAGAGAGCTCAGGTGAGAAATTGCAAACGTCGAGCAATTGCTCAGAGATGAAAAGTGCCAGCACTGAAAGCTGTTGCTAGCCAGCACCCTTCCTTGGAAGCGCTTTTGTAGGCCTAAGAACACTGGGGCTCTGGGCTTCTCTAGCCACCTCATCTTCTGCTCATCCTCTCGCGCACTCTAAAGAGAGCTCAGGTGAGAAATTGCAAACGTCGAGCAATTGCTCAGAGAGGAAAAGTGCTAGCACTGAAAGCTGTTGCTAGCCAGCACCCTTCCTTGGAAGCGCTTTTGTAGCCCTTAGAACACTGGGGCTCTGGGCTTCTCTAGCCACCTCATCTTCTGTTCATCCTCTCGCGCACTCTAAAGAGAGCTCAGGTGAGAAATTGCAAACGTCGAGCAATTGCTCAGAGATGAAAAGTGCCAGCACTGAAAGCTGTTGCTAGCCAGCACCCTTCCTTGGAAGCGCTTTCACAGGCAGAGTAACACTGGGGCTTTGGGCTTCTCTACCCACCAAACGTCACGGTCCTTCTCTTTCCGTCTCGTAGACACGAGCTGAGAAATTGCAAACGTCGAGCAATTGCTCAGAGATGAAAAGTGCCAGCACTGAAAGCTGTTGCTAGCCAGCACCCTTCCTTGGAAGCGCTTTCACAGGCGCAGTAACACTGGGGCTTTGCGCTTCTCTACCCACCAAACGTCACGGTCCTTCTCTTTCCGTCTCGTAGACACGAGCTGAGAAATTGCAAACGTCGAGCAATTGCTCAGAGATGAAAAGTGCCAGCACTGAAAGCTCTTGCTAGCCAGCACCCTTCCTTGGAAGCGCTTTTGTAGGCCTAAGAAGACTGGGGCTCTGGGCTTCTCTAGCCACCTCATCTTCTTCTCATCCTCTCGCGCACTCTGAAGAGAGCTCAGGGGAGAAATTGCAAACGTCGAGCAATTGCTCAGAGATGAAAAGTGCCAGCACTGAAAGCTGTTGCTAGCCAGCACCCTTCCTTGGAAGCGCTTTTGTAGGCCTAAGAACACTGGGGCTCTGGGCTTCTTTAGCCACCTCATCTTCTGCTCATCCTCTCGCGCAATCTAAAGAGAGCTCAGGTGAGAAATTGCAAACGTCGAGCAATTGCTCAGAGATGAAAAGTGCCAGCACTGAAAGCTGTTGCTAGCCAGCACCCTTCCTTGGAAGCGCTTTTGTAGGCCTAAGAACACTGGGGCTCTGGGCTTCTCTAGCCACCTCATCTTCTGCTCATCCTCTCGCGCACTCTAAAGAGAGCTCAGGTGAGAAATTGCAAACGTCCAGCAATTGCTCAGAGATGAAAAGTGCCAGCACTGAAAGCTCTTGCTAGCCAGCCCCCTTCCTTGGAAGCGCTTTTGTAGCCCTTAGAACACTGGGGCTCTGGGCTTCTCTAGCCACCTCATCTTCTGCTCATCCTCTCGCGCACTCTAAAGAGAGCTCAGGTGAGAAATTGCAAACGTCGAGCAATTGCTCAGAGATGAAAAGTGCCAGCACTGAAAGCTGTTGCTAGCCAACACCCTTCCTTGGAAGCGCTTTCACAGGCGCAGCAACACTGGGGCTTTGCGCTTCTCTAGCCACCAAACGTCACGGTCCTTCTCTTTCCGTCTCGTAGACACGAGCTGAGAAATTGCAAACGTCGAGCAATTGCTCAGAGATGAAAAGCGCCAGCACTGAAAGCTGTTGCTAGCCAGCACCCTTCCTTTGAAGCGCTTTCACAGGCGCAGTAACACTGGGGCTTTGCGCTTCTCTAGCCACCAAACGTCATGGTCCTTCTCTTTCCGTCTCGTAGACACGAGCTGAGAAATTGCAAACGTCGAGCAATTGCTCAGAGATGAAAAGTGCCAGCACTGAAAGCTGTTGCTAGCCAGCACCCTTCCTTGGAAGCGCTTTTGTAGGCCTAATCACACTGGGGCTCTGGGCTTCTCTAGCCACCTCATCTTGTGCTCATCCTCTCGCGCACTCTAAAGAGAGCTCAGGTGAGAAATTGCAAACGTCGAGCAATTGCTCAGAGAGGAAAAGTGCCAGCACTGAAAGCTGTTGCTAGCCAGCACCCTTCCTTGGAAGCGCTTTCACAGGCGCAGTAACACTGGGGCTTTGCGCTTCTCTACCCACCAAACGTCACTGTCATTCTCTTTCCGTCTCGTAGACACGAGCTGAGAAATTGCAAACGTCGAGCAATTGCTCAGAGATGAAAAGTGCCAGCACTGAAAGCTGTTGCTAGCCAGCACCCTTCCTTGGAAGCGCTTTTGTAGGCCTAAGAACACTGGGGCTCTGGGCTTCTCTAGCCACCTCATCTTCTGCTCATCCTCTCGCGCACTCTAAAGAGAGCTCAGGTGAGAAATTGCAAACGTCGAGCAATTGCTCAGAGATGAAAAGTGCCAGCACTGAAAGCTGTTGCTAGCCAGCACCCTTCCTTGGAAGCGCTTTCACAGGCGCAGCAACACTGGGGCTTTGCGCTTCTCTAGCCACCAAACGTCACGGTCCTTCTCTTTCCGTCTCGTAGACACGAGCTGAGAAATTGCAAACGTCGAGCAATTGCTCAGAGATGAAAAGTGCCAGCACTGGAAGCTGTTGCTAGCCAGCACCCTTCCTTGGAAGCGCTTTTGTAGGCCTAAGAACACTGGGGCTCTGGGCTTCTCTAGCCACCTCATCTTCTGCTCATCCTCTCGCGCACTCTGAAGAGAGCTCAGGTGAGAAATTGCAAACGTCGAGCAATTGCTCAGAGATGAAAAGTGCCAGCACTGAAAGCTGTTGCTAGCCAGCACCCTTCCTTGGAAGCGCTTTTGTAGGCCTAAGAACACTGGGGCTCTGGGCTTCTTTAGCCACCTCATCTTCTGCTCATCCTCTCGCGCACTCTAAAGAGAGCTCAGGTGAGAAATTGCAAATGTCGATTAATTGCTCAGAGATGAAAAGTGCCAGCACTGAAAGCTGTTGCTAGCCAGCACCCTTCCTTGGAAGCGCTTTCACAGGCACAGTAACACTGGGGCTTTGGGCTTCTCTACCCACCAAACGTCACGGTCCTTCTCTTTCCGTCTCGTAGACACGAGCTGAGAAATTGCAAACGTCGAGCAATTGCTCAGAGATGAAAAGTGCCAGCACTGAAAGCTGTTGCTAGCCAGCACCCTTCCTTGGAAGCGCTTTCACAGGCGCAGTAACACTGGGGCTTTGCGCTTCTCTAGCCACCAAACGTCACGGTCCTTCTCTTTCCGTCTCGTAGACACGAGCTGAGAAATTGCAAACGTCGAGCAATTGCTCAGAGATGAAAAGTGCCAGCACTGAAAGCTGTTGCTAGCCAGCACCCTTCCTTGGAAGCGCTTTTGTAGGCCTAAGAACACTGGGGCTCTGGGCTTCTTTAGCCACCTCATCTTCTGCTCATCCTCTCGCGCAGTCTAAAGACAGCTCAGGTGAGAAATTGCAAACGTCGAGCAATTGCTCAGAGATGAAAAGTGCCAGCACTGAAAGCTCTTGCTAGCCAGCACCCTTCCTTGGAAGCGCTTTTGTAGGCCTAAGAACACTGGGGCTCTGGGCTTCTTTAGCCACCTCATCTTCTGCTCATCCTCTCGCGCACTCTAAAGAGAGCTCAGGTGAGAAATTGCAAACGTCGAGCAATTGCTCAGAGATGAAAAGTGCCAGCACTGAAAGCTGTTGCTAGCCAGCACCCTTCCTTGGAAGCGCTTTTGTAGCCCTTAGAACACTGGGGCTCTGGGCTTCTCTAGCCACCTCATCTTCTGCTCATCCTCTCGCGCACTCTAAAGAGAGCTCAGGTGAGAAATTGCAAACGTCGACCAATTGCTCAGAGATGAAAAGTGCCAGCACTGAAAGCTGTTGCTAGCCAGCACCCTTCCTTGGAAGCGCTTTCACAGGCGCAGCAACACTGGGGCTTTGCGCTTCTCTAGCCACCAAACGTCACGGTCCTTCTCTTTCCGTCTCGTAGACACGAGCTGAGAAATTGCAAACGTCGAGCAATTGCTCAGAGATGAAAAGCGCCAGCACTGAAAGCTGTTGCTAGCCAGCACCCTTCCTTGGAAGCGCTTTCACAGGCGCAGTAACACTGGGGCTTTGCGCTTCTCTAGCCACCAAACGTCATGGTCCTTCTCTTTCCGTCTCGTAGACACGAGCTGAGAAATTGCAAACGTCGAGCAATTGCTCAGAGATGAAAAGTGCCAGCACTGAAAGCTGTTGCTAGCCAGCACCCTTCCTTGGAAGCGCTTTTGTAGGCCTAAGAACACTGGGGCTCTGGGCTTCTCTAGCCACCTCATCTTCTGCTCATCCTCTCGCGCACTCTAAAGAGAGCTCAGGTGAGAAATTGCAAACGTCGAGCAATTGCTCAGAGAGGAAAAGTGCCAGCACTGAAAGCTGTTGCTAGCCAGCACCCTTCCTTGGAAGCGCTTTCACAGGCGCAGTAACACTGGGGCTTTGCGCTTCTCTAGCCACCAAACGTCACGGTCCTTCTCTTTCCGTCTCGTAGACACGAGCTGAGAAATTGCAAACGTCGAGCAATTGCTCAGAGATGAAAAGTGCCAGCACTGAAAGCTGTTGCTAGCCAGCACCCTTCCTTGGAAGCGCTTTTGTAGGCCTAAGCACACTGGGGCTCTGGGCTTCTCTAGCCACCTCATCTTCTGCTCATCCTCTCGCGCACTCTAAAGAGAGCTCAGGTGAGAAATTGCAAACGTCGAGCAATTGCTCAGAGATGAAAAGTGCCAGCACTGAAAGCTGTTGCTAGCCAGCACCCTTCCTTGGAAGCGCTTTCACAGGCGCAGTAACACTGGGGCTTTGCGCTTCTCTACCCACCAAACGTCACGGTCCTTCTCTTTCCGTCTCGTAGACACGAGCTGAGAAATTGCAAACGTCGAGCAATTGCTCAGAGATGAAAAGTGCCAGCACTGAAAGCTGTTGCTAGCCAGCACCCTTCCTTGGAAGCGCTTTTGTAGGCCTAAGAACACTGGGGCTCTGGGCTTCTCTAGCCACCTCATCTTCTGCTCATCCTCTCGCGCACTCTAAAGAGAGCTCAGGTGAGAAATTGCAAACGTCGAGCAATTGCTCAGAGATGAAAAGTGCCAGCACTGAAAGCTGTTGCTAGCCAGCACCCTTCCTTGGAAGCGCTTTTGTAGGCCTAAGAACACTGGGGCTCTGGGCTTCTCTAGCCACCTCATCTTCTGCTCATCCTCTCGCGCACTCTAAAGAGAGCTCAGGTGAGAAATTGCAAACGTCGAGCAATTGCTCAGAGAGGAAAAGTGCTAGCACTGAAAGCTCTTGCTAGCCAGCACCCTTCCTTGGAAGCGCTTTTGTAGCCCTTAGAACACTGGGGCTCTGGGCTTCTCTAGCCACCTAATCTTCTGCTCATCCTCTCGCGCACTCTAAAGAGAGCTCAGGTGAGAAATTGCAAACGTCGAGCAATTGCTCAGAGATGAAAAGTGCCAGCACTGAAAGCTGTTGCTAGCCAGCACCCTTCCTTGGAAGCGCTTTCACAGGCACAGTAACACTGGGGCTTTGGGCTTCTCTAGCCACCAAACGTCACGGTCCTTCTCTTTCCGTCTCGTAGACACGAGCTGAGAAATTGCAAACGTCGAGCAATTGCTCAGAGATGAAAAGTGCCAGCACTGAAAGCTGTTGCTAGCCAGCACCCTTCCTTGGAAGCGCTTTCACAGGCGCAGTAACACTGGGGCTTTGCGCTTCTCTAGCCACCAAACGTCACTGTCATTCTCTTTCCGTCTCGTAGACACGAGCTGAGAAATTGCAAACGTCGAGCAATTGCTCAGAGATGAAAAGTGCCAGCACTGAAAGCTGTTGCTAGCCAGCACCCTTCCTTGGAAGCGCTTTTGTAGGCCTAAGCACACTGGGGCTCTGGGCTTCTCTAGCCACCTCATCTTCTGCTCATCCTCTCGCGCACTCTAAAGAGAGCTCAGGTGAGAAATTGCAAATGTCGAGCAATTGCTCAGAGATGAAAAGTGCCAGCACTGAAAGCTCTTGCTAGCCAGCACCCTTCCTTGGAAGCGCTTTCACAGGCACAGTAACACTGGGGCTTTGCGCTTCTCTAGCCACCAAACGTCACGGTCCTTCTCTTTCCGTCTCGTAGACACGAGCTGAGAAATTGCAAACGTCGAGCAATTGCTCAGAGAGGAAAAGTGCCAGCACTGAAAGCTGTTGCTAGCCAGCACCCTTCCTTGGAAGCGCTTTTGTAGGCCTAAGAACACTGGGGCTCTGGGCTTCTCTAGCCACCTCATCTTCTGCTCATCCTCTCGCGCACTCTAAAGAGAGCTCAGGTGAGAAATTGCAAACGTCGAGCAATTGCTCAGAGAGGAAAAGTGCCAGCACTGAAAGCTGTTGCTAGCCAGCACCCTTCCTTGGAAGCGCTTTCACAGGAGCAGCAACACTGGGGCTTTGCGCTTCTCTAGCCACCAAACGTCACGGTCCTTCTCTTTCGTCTCGTAGACACGAGCTGAGAAATTGCAAACGTCGAGCAATTGCTCAGAGATGAAAAGTGCCAGCACTGAAAGCTGTTGCTAGCCAGCACCCTTCCTTGGAAGCGCTTTTGTAGGCCTAAGAAGACTGGGGCTCTGGGCTTCTCTAGCCACCTCATCTTCTGCTCATCCTCTCGCGCACTCTGAAGAGAGCTCAGGTGAGAAATTGCAAACGTCGAGCAATTGCTCAGAGATGAAAAGTGCCAGCACTGAAAGCTGTTGCTAGCCAGCACCCTTCCTTGGAAGCGCTTTTGTAGGCCTAAGAACACTGGGGCTCTGGGCTTCTCTAGCCACCTCATCTTCTGCTCATCCTCTCGCGCACTCTAAAGAGAGCTCAGGTGAGAAATTGCAAACGTCGAGCAATTGCTCAGAGAGGAAAAGTGCTAGCACTGAAAGCTCTTGCTAGCCAGCACCCTTCCTTGGAAGCGCTTTTGTAGGCCTTAGAACACTGGGGCTCTGGGCTTCTCTAGCCACCTAATCTTCTGTTCATCCTCTCGCGCACTCTAAAGAGAGCTCAGGTGAGAAATTGCAAACGTCGAGCAATTGCTCAGAGATGAAAAGTGCCAGCACTGAAAGCTGTTGCTAGCCAGCACCCTTCCTTGGAAGCGCTTTTGTAGGCCTAAGAACACTGGGGCTCTGGGCTTCTTTAGCCACCTCATCTTCTGCTCATCCTCTCGCGCACTCTAAAGAGAGCTCAGGTGAGAAATTGCAAACGTCGAGCAATTGCTCAGAGATGAAAAGTGCCAGCACTGAAAGCTGTTGCTAGCCAGCCCCCTTCCTTGGAAGCGCTTTTGTAGGCCTAAGAACACTGGGGCTCTGGGCTTCTCTAGCCACCTCATCTTCTGCTCATCCTCTCGCGCACTCTAAAGAGAGCTCAGGTGAGAAATTGCAAACGTCGAGCAATTGCTCAGAGATGAAAAGTGCCAGCACTGAAAGCTCTTGCTAGCCAGCACCCTTCCTTGGAAGCGCTTTTGTAGCCCTTAGAACACTGGGGCTCTGGGCTTCTCTAGCCACCTAATCTTCTGCTCATCCTCTCGCGCACTCTAAAGAGAGCTCAGGTGAGAAATTGCAAATGTCGATTAATTGCTCAGAGATGAAAAGTGCCAGCACTGAAAGCTGTTGCTAGCCAGCACCCTTCCTTGGAAGCGCTTTCACAGGCACAGTAACACTGGGGCTTTGCGCTTCTCTACCCACCAAACGTCACGGTCCTTCTCTTTCCGTCTCGTAGACACGAGCTGAGAAATTGCAAACGTCGAGCAATTGCTCAGAGATGAAAAGTGCCAGCACTGAAAGCTGTTGCTAGCCAGCACCCTTCCTTGGAAGCGCTTTCACAGGCGCAGTAACACTGGGGCTTTGCGCTTCTCTAGCCACCAAACGTCACGGTCCTTCTCTTTCCGTCTCATAGACACGAGCTGAGAAATTGCAAACGTCGAGCAATTGCTCAGAGATGAAAAGTGCCAGCACTGAAAGCTGTTGCTAGCCAGCACCCTTCCTTGGAAGCGCTTTTGTAGGCCTAAGAACACTGGGGCTCTGGGCTTCTTTAGCCACCTCATCTTCTGCTCATCCTCTCACGCAGTCTAAAGACAGCTCAGGTGAGAAATTGCAAACGTCGAGCAATTGCTCAGAGATGAAAAGTGCCAGCACTGAAAGCTGTTGCTAGCCAGCACCCTTCCTTGGAAGCGCTTTTGTAGCCCTTAGAACACTGGGGCTCTGGGCTTCTCTAGCCACCTCATCTTCTGCTCATCCTCTCGCGCACTCTAAAGAGAGCTCAGGTGAGAAATTGCAAACGTCGAGCAATTGCTCAGAGATGAAAAGTGCCAGCACTGAAAGCTCTTGCTAGCCAGCACCCTTCCTTGGAAGCGCTTTCACAGGCGCAGTAACACTGGGGCTTTGCGCTTCTCTACCCACCAAACGTCACGGTCCTTCTCTTTCCGTCTCGTAGACACGAGCTGAGAAATTGCAAACGTCGAGCAATTGCTCAGAGATGAAAAGTGCCAGCACTGAAAGCTCTTGCTAGCCAGCACCCTTCCTTGGAAGCGCTTTCACAGGCGCAGTAACACTGGGGCTTTGCGCTTCTCTACCCACCAAACGTCACGGTCCTTCTCTTTCCGTCTCGTAGACACGAGCTGAGAAATTGCAAACGTCGAGCAATTGCTCAGAGATGAAAAGTGCCAGCACTGAAAGCTGTTGCTAGCCAGCACCCTTCCTTGGAAGCGCTTTTGTAGGCCTAAGAACACTGGGGCTCTGGGCTTCTCTAGCCACCTCATCTTCTTCTCATCCTCTCGCGCACTCTGAAGAGAGCTCAGGTGAGAAATTGCAAACGTCGAGCAATTGCTCAGAGATGAAAAGTGCCAGCACTGAAAGCTGTTGCTAGCCAGCACCCTTCCTTGGAAGCGCTTTTGTAGGCCTAAGAACACTGGGGCTCTGGGCTTCTTTAGCCACCTCATCTTCTGCTCATCCTCTCGCGCACTCTGAAGAGAGCTCAGGTGAGAAATTGCAAACGTCGAGCAATTGCTCAGAGATGAAAAGTGCCAGCACTGAAAGCTGTTGCTAGCCAGCACCCTTCCTTGGAAGCGCTTTTGTAGGCCTAAGAACACTGGGGCTCTGGGCTTCTCTAGCCACCTCATCTTCTGCTCATCCTCTCGCGCACTCTAAAGAGAGCTCAGGTGAGAAATTGCAAACGTCGAGCAATTGCTCAGAGAGGAAAAGTGCCAGCACTGAAAGCTGTTGCTAGCCAGCACCCTTCCTTGGAAGCGCTTTTGTAGGCCTAAGAACACTGGGGCTCTGGGCTTCTTTAGCCACCTCATCTTCTGCTCATCCTCTCGCGCACTCTAAAGAGAGCTCCGGTGAGAAATTGCAAACGTCGAGCAATTGCTCAGAGATGAAAAGTGCCAGCACTGAAAGCTGTTGCTAGCCAGCACCCTTCCTTGGAAGCGCTTTTGTAGGCCTAAGAACACTGGGGCTCTGGGCTTCTCTAGCCACCTCATCTTCTGCTCATCCTCTCGCGCACTCTAAAGAGAGCTCAGGTGAGAAATTGCAAACGTCGAGCAATTGCTCAGAGAGGAAAAGTGCTAGCACTGAAAGCTCTTGCTAGCCAGCACCCTTCCTTGGAAGCGCTTTTGTAGCCCTTAGAACACTGGGGCTCTGGGCTTCTCTAGCCACCTAATCTTCTGCTCATCCTCTCGCGCACTCTAAAGAGAGCTCAGGTGAGAAATTGCAAACGTCGAGCAATTGCTCAGAGATGAAAAGTGCCAGCACTGAAAGCTGTTGCTAGCCAGCACCCTTCCTTGGAAGCGCTTTTGTAGGCCTAAGAACACTGGGGCTCTGGGCTTCTTTAGCCACCTCATCTTCTGCTCATCCTCTCGCGCACTCTAAAGAGAGCTCAGGTGAGAAATTGCAAACGTCGAGCAATTGCTCAGAGATGAAAAGTGCCAGCACTGAAAGCTGTTGCTAGCCAGCCCCCTTCCTTGGAAGCGCTTTTGTAGGCCTAAGAACACTGGGGCTCTGGGCTTCTCTAGCCACCTCATCTTCTGCTCATCCTCTCGCGCACTCTAAAGAGAGCTCAGGTGAGAAATTGCAAACGTCCAGCAATTGCTCAGAGATGAAAAGTGCCAGCACTGAAAGCTGTTGCTAGCCAGCACCCTTCCTTGGAAGCGCTTTTGTAGCCCTTAGAACACTGGGGCTCTGGGCTTCTCTAGCCACCTAATCTTCTGCTCATCCTCTCGCGCACTCTAAAGAGAGCTCAGGGGAGAAATTGCAAATGTCGATTAATTGCTCAGAGATGAAAAGTGCCAGCACTGAAAGCTGTTGCTAGCCAGCACCCTTCCTTGGAAGCGCTTTCACAGGCACTGTAACACCGGGGCTTTGGGCTTCTCTACCCACCAAACGTCACGGTCCTTCTCTTTCCGTCTCGTAGACACGAGCTGAGAAATTGCAAACGTCGAGCAATTGCTCAGAGATGAAAAGTGCCAGCACTGAAAGCTGTTGCTAGCCAGCACCCTTCCTTGGAAGCGCTTTCACAGGCGCAGTAACACTGGGGCTTTGCGCTTCTCTAGCCACCAAACGTCACGGTCCTTCTCTTTCCGTCTCGTAGACACGAGCTGAGAAATTGCAAACGTCGAGCAATTGCTCAGAGATGAAAAGTGCCAGCACTGAAAGCTCTTGCTAGCCAGCACCCTTCCTTGGAAGCGCTTTTGTAGGCCTAAGAACACTGGGGCTCTGGGCTTCTTTAGCCACCTCATCTTCTGCTCATCCTCTCGCGCAGTCTAAAGACAGCTCAAGTGAGAAATTGCAAACGTCGAGCAATTGCTCAGAGATGAAAAGTGCCAGCACTGAAAGCTGTTGCTAGCCAGCACCCTTCCTTGGAAGCGCTTTTGTAGGCCTAAGAACACTGGGGCTCTGGGCTTCTTTAGCCACCTCATCTTCTGCTCATCCTCTCGCGCACTCTAAAGAGAGCCCAGGTGAGAAATTGCAAACGTCGAGCAATTGCTCAGAGATGAAAAGTGCCAGCACTGAAAGCTCTTGCTAGCCAGCACCCTTCCTTGGAAGCGCTTTTGTAGGCCTAAGAACACTGGGGCTCTGGGCTTCTCTAGCCACCTCATCTTCTGCTCATCCTCTCGCGCACTCTAAAGAGAGCTCAGGTGAGAAATTGCAAACGTCCAGCAATTGCTCAGAGATGAAAAGTGCCAGCACTGAAAGCTCTTGCTAGCCAGCACCCTTCCTTGGAAGCGCTTTCACAGGCGCAGTAACACTGGGGCTTTGCGCTTCTCTACCCACCAAACGTCACGGTCCTTCTCTTTCCGTCTCGTAGACACGAGCTGAGAAATTGCAAATGTCGAGCAATTGCTCAGAGATGAAAAGTGCCAGCACTGAAAGCTCTTGCTAGCCAGCACCCTTCCTTGGAAGCGCTTTCACAGGCGCAGTAACACTGGGGCTTTGCGCTTCTCTAGCCACCAAACGTCACGGTCCTTCTCTTTCCGTCTCGTAGACACGAGCTGAGAAATTGCAAACGTCGAGCAATTGCTCAGAGATGAAAAGTGCCAGCACTGAAAGCTGTTGCTAGCCAGCCCCCTTCCTTGGAAGCGCTTTTGTAGGCCTAAGAACACTGGGGCTCTGGGCTTCTCTAGCCACCTCATCTTCTTCTCATCCTCTCGCGCACTCTGAAGAGAGCTCAGGTGAGAAATTGCAAACGTCGAGCAATTGCTCAGAGAGGAAAAGTGCCAGCACTGAAAGCTCTTGCTAGCCAGCACCCTTCCTTGGAAGCGCTTTCACAGGCGCAGTAACACTGGGGCTTTGCGCTTCTCTACCCACCAAACGTCACTGTCATTCTCTTTCCGTCTCGTAGACACGAGCTGAGAAATTGCAAACGTCGAGCAATTGCTCAGAGATGAAAAGTGCCAGCACTGAAAGCTGTTGCTAGCCAGCACCCTTCCTTGGAAGCGCTTTTGTAGGCCTAAGCACACTGGGGCTCTGGGCTTCTCTAGCCACCTCATCTTCTGCTCATCCTCTCGCGCACTCTAAAGAGAGCTCAGGTGAGAAATTGCAAACGTCGAGCAATTGCTCAGAGATGAAAAGTGCCAGCACTGAAAGCTGTTGCTAGCCAGCACCCTTCCTTGGAAGCGCTTTCACAGGCGCAGTAACACTGGGGCTTTGCGCTTCTCTAGCCACCAAACGTCACGGTCCTTCTCTTTCCGTCTCGTAGACACGAGCTGAGAAATTGCAAACGTCGAGCAATTGCTCAGAGATGAAAAGTGCCAGCACTGAAAGCTGTTGCTAGCCAGCACCCTTCCTTGGAAGCGCTTTTGTAGGCCTAAGAACACTGGGGCTCTGGGCTTCTCTAGCCACCTCATCTTCTGCTCATCCTCTCGCGCAGTCTAAAGAGAGCTCAGGTGAGAAATTGCAAACGTCCAGCAATTCCTCAGAGATGAAAAGTGCCAGCACTGAAAGCTGTTGCTAGCCAGCACCCTTCCTTGGAAGCGCTTTTGTAGGCCTAAGAACACTGGGGCTCTGGGCTTCTCTAGCCACCTCATCTTCTGCTCATCCTCTCGCGCACTCTAAAGAGAGCTCAGGTGAGAAATTGCAAACGTCCAGCAATTGCTCAGAGATGAAAAGTGCCAGCACTGAAAGCTGTTGCTAGCCAGCACCCTTCCTTGGAAGCGCTTTCACAGGCACAGTAACACTGGGGCTTTGCGCTTCTCTACCCACCAAACGTCACGGTCATTCTCTTTCCGTCTCGTAGACACGAGCTGAGAAATTGCAAACGTCGAGCAATTGCTCAGAGATGAAAAGTGCCAGCACTGAAAGCTGTTGCTAGCCAGCACCCTTCCTTGGAAGCGCTTTCACAGGCGCAGTAACACTGGGGCTTTGCGCTTCTCTACCCACCAAACGTCACTGTCCTTCTCTTTCCGTCTCGTAGACACGAGCTGAGAAATTGCAAACGTCGAGCAATTGCTCAGAGATGAAAAGTGCCAGCACTGAAAGCTGTTGCTAGCCAGCACCCTTCCTTGGAAGCGCTTTTGTAGGCCTAAGAACACTGGGGCTCTGGGCTTCTCTAGCCACCTCATCTTCTGCTCATCCTCTCGCGCACTCTAAAGAGAGCTCAGGTGAGAAATTGCAAACGTCGAGCAATTGCTCAGAGATGAAAAGTGCCAGCACTGAAAGCTCTTGCTAGCCAGCACCCTTCCTTGGAAGCGCTTTCACAGGCGCAGTAACACTGGGGCTTTGCGCTTCTCTAGCCACCAAACGTCACGGTCCTTCTCTTTCCGTCTCGTAGACACGAGCTGAGAAATTGCAAACGTCGAGCAATTGCTCAGAGATGAAAAGTGCCAGCACTGAAAGCTGTTGCTAGCCAGCACCCTTCCTTGGAAGCGCTTTTGTAGGCCTAAGAAGACTGGGGCTCTGGGCTTCTCTAGCCACCTCATCTTCTGCTCATCCTCTCGCGCACTCTAAAGAGAGCTCAGGTGAGAAATTGCAAACGTCGAGCAATTGCTCAGAGATGAAAAGTGCCAGCACTGAAAGCTGTTGCTAGCCAGCACCCTTCCTTGGAAGCGCTTTCACAGGCGCAGCAACACTGGGGCTTTGCGCTTCTCTAGCCACCAAACGTCACGGTCCTTCTCTTTCCGTCTCGTAGACACGAGCTGAGAAATTGCAAACGTCGAGCAATTGCTCAGAGATGAAAAGTGCCAGCACTGAAAGCTGTTGCTAGCCAGCACCCTTCCTTGGAAGCGCTTTTGTAGGCCTAAGAACACTGGGGCTCTGGGCTTCTCTAGCCACCTCATCTTCTGCTCATCCTCTCGCGCACTCTGAAGAGAGCTCAGGTGAGAAATTGCAAACGTCGAGCAATTGCTCAGAGATGAAAAGTGCCAGCACTGAAAGCTGTTGCTAGCCAGCACCCTTCCTTGGAAGCGCTTTTGTAGGCCTAAGAACACTGGGGTATGGGCTTCTTTAGCCACCTCATCTTCTGCTCATCCTCTCGCGCACTCTAAAGAGAGCTCCGGTGAGAAATTGCAAACGTCGAGCAATTGCTCAGAGATGAAAAGTGCCAGCACTGAAAGCTGTTGCTAGCCAGCACCCTTCCTTGGAAGCGCTTTTGTAGGCCTAAGAACACTGGGGCTCTGGGCTTCTCTAGCCACCTCATCTTCTGCTCATCCTCTCGCGCACTCTAAAGAGAGCTCAGGTGAGAAATTGCAAACGTCGAGCAATTGCTCAGAGAGGAAAAGTGCTAGCACTGAAAGCTCTTGCTAGCCAGCACCCTTCCTTGGAAGCGCTTTTGTAGCCCTTAGAACACTGGGGCTCTGGGCTTCTCTAGCCACCTCATCTTCTGCTCATCCTCTCGCGCACTCTAAAGAGAGCTCAGGTGAGAAATTGCAAACGTCGAGCAATTGCTCAGAGATGAAAAGTGCCAGCACTGAAAGCTGTTGCTAGCCAGCACCCTTCCTTGGAAGCGCTTTCACAGGCGCAGTAACACTGGGGCTTTGCGCTTCTCTACCCACCAAACGTCACTGTCATTCTCTTTCCGTCTCGTAGACACGAGCTGAGAAATTGCAAACGTCGAGCAATTGCTCAGAGATGAAAAGTGCCAGCACTGAAAGCTGTTGCTAGCCAGCACCCTTCCTTGGAAGCGCTTTTGTAGGCCTAAGCACACTGGGGCTCTGGGCTTCTCTAGCCACCTCATCTTCTGCTCATCCTCTCGCGCACTCTAAAGAGAGCTCAGGTGAGAAATTGCAAACGTCGACCAATTGCTCAGAGATGAAAAGTGCCAGCACTGAAAGCTGTTGCTAGCCAGCACCCTTCCTTGGAAGCGCTTTCACAGGCGCAGTAACACTGGGGCTTTGCGCTTCTCTAGCCACCAAACGTCACAGTCCTTCTCTTTCCGTCTCGTAGACACGAGCTGAGAAATTGCAAACGTCGAGCAATTGCTCAGAGATGAAAAGTGCCAGCACTGAAAGCTGTTGCTAGCCAGCACCCTTCCTTGGAAGCGCTTTTGTAGGCCTAAGAACACTGGGGCTCTGGGCTTCTCTAGCCACCTCATCTTCTTCTCATCCTCTCGCGCACTCTGAAGAGAGCTCAGGGGAGAAATTGCAAACGTCGAGCAATTGCTCAGAGATGAAAAGTGCCAGCACTGAAAGCTGTTGCTAGCCAGAACCCTTCCTTGGAAGCGCTTTTGTAGCCCTTAGAACACTGGGGCTCTGGGCTTCTTTAGCCACCTCATCTTCTGCTCATCCTCTCGCACACTCTAAAGAGAGCTCAGGTGAGAAATTGCAAACGTCGAGCAATTGCTCAGAGATGAAAAGTGCCAGCACTGAAAGCTGTTGCTAGCCAGCACCCTTCCTTGGAAGCGCTTTTGTAGGCCTTAGAACACTGGGGCTCTGGGCTTCTCTAGCCACCTCATCTTCTGCTCATCCTCTCGCGCAGTCTAAAGAGAGCTCAGGTGAGAAATTGCAAACGTCGAGCAATTGCTCAGAGATGAAAAGTGCCAGCACTGAAAGCTGTTGCTAGCCAGCACCCTTCCTTGGAAGCGCTTTTGTAGGCCTAAGAACACTGGGGCTCTGGGCTTCTCTAGCCACCTCATCTTCTGCTCATCCTCTCGCGCAGTCTAAAGAGAGCTCAGGTGAGAAATTGCAAACGTCGAGCAATTGCTCAGAGATGAAAAGTGCCAGCACTGAAAGCTGTTGCTAGCCAGCACCCTTCCTTGGAAGCGCTTTCACAGGCGCAGCAACACTGGGGCTTTGCGCTTCTCTAGCCACCAAACGTCACGGTCCTTCTCTTTCCGTCTCGTAGACACGAGCTGAGAAATTGCAAACGTCGAGCAATTGCTCAGAGATGAAAAGCGCCAGCACTGAAAGCTGTTGCTAGCCAGCACCCTTCCTTGGAAGCGCTTTCACAGGCGCAGTAACACTGGGGCTTTGCGCTTCTCTAGCCACCAAACGTCATGGTCCTTCTCTTTCCGTCTCGTAGACACGAGCTGAGAAATTGCAAACGTCGAGCAATTGCTCAGAGATGAAAAGTGCCAGCACTGAAAGCTGTTGCTAGCCAGCACCCTTCCTTGGAAGCGCTTTTGTAGGCCTAAGAACACTGGGGCTCTGGGCTTCTCTAGCCACCTCATCTTCTGCTCATCCTCTCGCGCACTCTAAAGAGAGCTCAGGGGAGAAATTGCAAACGTCCAGCAATTGCTCAGAGAGGAAAAGTGCCAGCACTGAAAGCTGTTGCTAGCCAGCACCCTTCCTTGGAAGCGCTTTCACAGGCGCAGTAACACTGGGGCTTTGCGCTTCTCTAGCCACCAAACGTCACGGTCCTTCTCTTTCCGTCTCGTAGACACGAGCTGAGAAATTGCAAACGTCGAGCAATTGCTCAGAGATGAAAAGTGCCAGCACTGAAAGCTGTTGCTAGCCAGCACCCTTCCTTGGAAGTGCTTTTGTAGGCCTAAGAACACTGGGGCTCTGGGCTTCTCTAGCCACCTCATCTTCTGCTCATCCTCTCGCGCACTCTAAAGAGAGCTCAGGTGAGAAATTGCAAACGTCGAGCAATTGCTCAGAGATGAAAAGTGCCAGCACTGAAAGCTGTTGCTAGCCAGCACCCTTCCTTGGAAGCGCTTTCACAGGCGCAGCAACACTGGGGCTTTGCGCTTCTCTACCCACCAAACGTCACGGTCCTTCTCTTTCCGTCTCGTAGACACGAGCTGAGAAATTGCAAACGTCGAGCAATTGCTCAGAGATGAAAAGTGCCAGCACTGAAAGCTGTTGCTAGCCAGCACCCTTCCTTGGAAGCGCTTTTGTAGGCCTAAGAACACTGGGGCTCTGGGCTTCTCTAGCCACCTCATCTTCTGCTCATCCTCTCGCGCACTCTGAAGAGAGCTCAGGTGAGAAATTGCAAACGTCGAGCAATTGCTCCGAGATGAAAAGTGCCAGCACTGAAAGCTGTTGCTAGCCAGCACCCTTCCTTGGAAGCGCTTTTGTAGGCCTAAGAACACTGGGGCTCTGGGCTTCTCTAGCCACCTCATCTTCTGCTCATCCTCTCGCGCACTCTAAAGAGAGCTCAGGTGAGAAATTGCAAACGTCGAGCAATTGCTCAGAGATGAAAAGTGCCAGCACTGAAAGCTGTTGCTAGCCAGCACCCTTCCTTGGAAGCGCTTTTGTAGCCCTTAGAACACTGGGGCTCTGGGCTTCTCTAGCCACCTCATCTTCTGCTCATCCTCTCGCGCACTCTAAAGAGAGCTCAGGTGAGAAATTGCAAATGTCGATTAATTGCTCAGAGATGAAAAGTGCCAGCACTGAAAGCTGTTGCTAGCCAGCACCCTTCCTTGGAAGCGCTTTCACAGGCACAGTAACACTGGGGCTTTGGGCTTCTCTACCCACCAAACGTCACGGTCCTTCTCTTTCCGTCTCGTAGACACGAGCTGAGAAATTGCAAACGTCGAGCAATTGCTCAGAGATGAAAAGTGCCAGCACTGAAAGCTGTTGCTAGCCAGCACCCTTCCTTGGAAGCGCTTTCACAGGCGCAGTAACACTGGGGCTTTGCGCTTCTCTAGCCACCAAACGTCACGGTCCTTCTCTTTCCGTCTCGTAGACACGAGCTGAGAAATTGCAAACGTCGAGCAATTGCTCAGAGATGAAAAGTGCCAGCACTGAAAGCTGTTGCTAGCCAGCACCCTTCCTTGGAAGCGCTTTTGTAGGCCTAAGAACACTGGGGCTCTGGGCTTCTTTAGCCACCTCATCTTCTGCTCATCCTCTCGCGCAGTCTAAAGAGAGCTCAGGTGAGAAATTGCAAACGTCCAGCAATTCCTCAGAGATGAAAAGTGCCAGCACTGAAAGCTGTTGCTAGCCAGCACCCTTCCTTGGAAGCGCTTTTGTAGGCCTAAGAAGACTGGGGCTCTGGGCTTCTCTAGCCACCTCATCTTCTGCTCATCCTCTCGCGCACTCTAAAGAGAGCTCAGGTGAGAAATTGCAAACGTCGAGCAATTGCTCAGAGATGAAAAGTGCCAGCACTGAAAGCTCTTGCTAGCCAGCACCCTTCCTTGGAAGCGCTTTCACAGGCGCAGTAACACTGGGGCTTTGCGCTTCTCTAGCCACCAAACGTCACGGTCCTTCTCTTTCCGTCTCGTAGACACGAGCTGAGAAATTGCAAACGTCGAGCAATTGCTCAGAGATGAAAAGTGCCAGCACTGAAAGCTGTTGCTAGCCAGCCCCCTTCCTTGGAAGCGCTTTCACAGGCGCAGTAATACTGGGGCTTTGCGCTTCTCTAGCCACCAAACGTCACAGTCCTTCTCTTTCCGTCTCGTAGACACGAGCTGAGAAATTGCAAACGTCGAGCAATTGCTCAGAGATGAAAAGTGCCAGCACTGAAAGCTGTTGCTAGCCAGCACCCTTCCTTGGAAGCGCTTTTGTAGGCCTAAGCACACTGGGGCTCTGGGCTTCTCTAGCCACCTCATCTTCTGCTCATCCTCTCGCGCACTCTAAAGAGAGCTCAGGTGAGAAATTGCAAACGTCGAGCAATTGCTCAGAGATGAAAAGTGCCAGCACTGAAAGCTGTTGCTAGCCAGCACCCTTCCTTGGAAGCGCTTTTGTAGGCCTAAGAACACTGGGGCTCTGGGCTTCTCTAGCCACCTCATCTTCTGCTCATCCTCTCGCGCACTCTGAAGAGAGCTCAGGTGAGAAATTGCAAACGTCGAGCAATTGCTCAGAGATGAAAAGTGCCAGCACTGAAAGCTGTTGCTAGCCAGCACCCTTCCTTGGAAGCGCTTTTGTAGGCCTAAGAAGACTGGGGCTCTGGGCTTCTCTAGCCACCTAATCTTCTGCTCATCCTCTCGCGCACTCTAAAGAGAGCTCAGGTGAGAAATTGCAAACGTCCAGCAATTGCTCAGAGAGGAAAAGTGCCAGCACTGAAAGCTGTTGCTAGCCAGCACCCTTCCTTGGAAGCGCTTTCACAGGCGCAGTAACACTGGGGCTTTGCGCTTCTCTAGCCACCAAACGTCATGGTCCTTGTCTTTCCGTCTCGTAGACACGAGCTGAGAAATTGCAAACGTCGAGCAATTGCTCAGAGATGAAAAGTGCCAGCACTGAAAGCTGTTGCTAGCCAGCACCCTTCCTTGGAAGCGTTTTCACAGGCGCAGTAACACTGGGGCTTTGCGCTTCTCTAGCCACCAAACGTCACGGTCCTTCTCTTTCCGTCTCGTAGACACGAGCTGAGAAATTGCAAACGTCGAGCAATTGCTCAGAGATGAAAAGTGCCAGCACTGAAAGCTGTTGCTAGCCAGCACCCTTCCTTGGAAGCGCTTTTGTAGGCCTAAGAACACCGGGGCTCTGGGCTTCTCTAGCCACCTCATCTTCTGCTCATCCTCTCGCGCACTCTAAAGAGAGCTCAGGTGAGAAATTGCAAACGTCGAGCAATTGCTCAGAGAGGAAAAGTGCCAGCACTGAAAGCTGTTGCTAGCCAGCACCCTTACTTGGAAGCGCTTTTGTAGGCCTAAGAACACTGGGGCTCTGGGCTTCTCTAGCCACCTCATCTTCTGCTCATCCTCTCGCGCACTCTAAAGAGAGCTCAGGTGAGAAATTGCAAACGTCCAGCAATTGCTCAGAGATGAAAAGTGCCAGCACTGAAAGCTGTTGCTAGCCAGCACCCTTCCTTGGAAGCACTTTCACAGGCGCAGTAACACTGGGGCTTTGCGCTTCTCTACCCACCAAACGTCACGGTCCTTCTCTTTCCGTCTCGTAGACACGAGCTGAGAAATTGCAAACGTCGAGCAATTGCTCAGAGACGAAAAGTGCCAGCACTGAAAGCTGTTGCTAGCCAGCACCCTTCCTTGGAAGCGCTTTTGTAGGCCTAAGAACACCGGGGCTCTGGGCTTCTCTAGCCACCTCATCTTCTGCTCATCCTCTCGCGCACTCTAAAGAGAGCTCAGGTGAGAAATTGCAAAAGTCGAGCAATTGCTCAGAGATGAAAAGTGCCAGCACTGAAAGCTGTTGCTAGCCAGCACCCTTCCTTGGAAGCGCTTTTGTAGGCCTAAGAACACTGGGGCTCTGGGCTTCTTTAGCCACCTCATCTTCTGCTCATCCTCTCGCGCACTCTAAAGAGAGCTCAGGTGAGAAATTGCAAACGTTGAGCAATTGCTCAGAGATGAAAAGTGCCAGCACTGAAAGCTGTTGCTAGCCAGCACCCTTCCTTGGAAGCGCTTTTGTAGGCCTAAGCACACTGGGGCTCTGGGCTTCTCTAGCCACCTCATCTTCTGCTCATCCTCTCGCGCACTCTAAAGAGAGCTCAGGTGAGAAATTGCAAACGTCGAGCAATTGCTCAGAGATGAAAAGTGCCAGCACTGAAAGCTGTTGCTAGCCAGCACCCTTCCTTGGAAGCGCTTTTGTAGCCCTTAGAACACTGGGGCTCTGGGCTTCTCTAGCCACCTCATCTTCTGCTCATCCTCTCGCGCACTCTAAAGAGAGCTCAGGTGAGAAATTGCAAACGTCGAGCAATTGCTCAGAGATGAAAAGTGCCAGCACTGAAAGCTGTTGCTAGCCAGCACCCTTCCTTGGAAGCGCTTTCAAAGGTGCAGCAACACTGGGGCTTTGGGCTTCTCTACCCACAAAACATCACGGTCCTTCTCTTTCCGTCTCGTAGACACGAGCTGAGAAATTGCAAACGTCGAGCAATTGCTCAGAGATGAAAAGTGCCAGCACTGAAAGCTGTTGCTAGCCAGCACCCTTCCTTGGAAGCGCTTTCACAGGCGCAGCAACACTGGGGCTTTGCGCTTCTCTAGCCACCAAACGTCACGGTCACTATCTCTCCGTCTCGTAGAAAAGAGCTGAGAAATTGCAAACGTCGAGCAATTGCTCAGAGATGAAAAGTGCCAGCACTGAAAGCTGTTGCTAGCCAGCACCCTTCCTTGGAAGCGCTTTTGTAGGCCTAAGAACACTGGGGCTCTGGGCTTCTCTAGCCACCTCATCTTCTGCTCATCCTCTCGCGCACTCTGAAGAGAGCTCAGGGGAGAAATTGCAAACGTCAAGCAATTGCTCAGAGATGAAAAGTGCCAGCACTGAAAGCTGTTGTTAGCCAGCACCCTTCCTTGGAAGCGCTTTTGTAGGCCTAAGAACACTGGGGCTCTGGGCTTCTTTAGCCACCTCATCTTCTGCTCATCCTCTCGCGCACTCTAAAGAGAGCTTTAGGGAGAAATTGCAAACGTCGAGCAATTGCTCAGAGATGAAAAGTGCCAGCACTGAAAGCTGTTGCTAGCCAGCACCCTTCCTTGGAAGCGCTTTTGTAGGCCTAAGAACACTGGGGCTCTGGGCTTCTCTAGCCACCTCATCTTCTGCTCATCCTCTCGCGCACTCTAAAGAGAGCTCAGGTGAGAAATTGCAAACGTCGAGCAATTGCTCAGAGAGGAAAAGTGCCAGCACTGAAAGCTGTTGCTAGCCAGCACCCTTCCTTGGAAGCGCTTTTGTAGCCCTTAGAACACTGGGGCTCTGGGCTTCTCTAGCCACCTCATCTTCTGCTCATCCTCTCGCGCACTCTAAAGAGAGCTCAGGTGAGAAATTGCAAATGTCGATTAATTGCTCAGAGATGAAAAGTGCCAGCACTGAAAGCTGTTGCTAGCCAGCACCCTTCCTTGGAAGCGCTTTCACAGGCACAGTAACACTGGGGCTTTGGGCTTCTCTACCCACCAAACGTCACGGTCCTTCTCTTTCCGTCTCGTAGACACGAGCTGAGAAATTGCAAACGTCGAGCAATTGCTCAGAGATGAAAAGTGCCAGCACTGAAAGCTGTTGCTAGCCAGCACCCTTCCTTGGAAGCGCTTTCACAGGCGCAGTAACACTGGGGCTTTGCGCTTCTCTACCCACCAAACGTCACGGTCCTTCTCTTTCCGTCTCGTAGACACGAGCTGAGAAATTGCAAACGTCGAGCAATTGCTCAGAGATGAAAAGTGCCAGCACTGAAAGCTGTTGCTAGCCAGCACCCTTCCTTGGAAGCGCTTTCACAGGCGCAGCAACACTGGGGCTTTGCGCTTCTCTACCCACCAAACGTCACGGTCCTTCTCTTTCCGTCTCGTAGACACGAGCTGAGAAATTGCAAACGTCGACCAATTGCTCAGAGATGAAAAGTGCCAGCACTGAAAGCTGTTGCTAGCCAGCACCCTTCCTTGGAAGCGCTTTTGTAGGCCTAAGAACACTGGGGCTCTGGGCTTCTCTAGCCACCTCATCTTCTGCTCATCCTCTCGCGCACTCTAAAGAGAGCTCAGGTGAGAAATTGCAAACGTCCAGCAATTGCTCAGAGATGAAAAGTGCCAGCAATGAAAGCTGTTGCTAACCAGCACCCTTCCTTGGAAGCGCTTTTGTAGGCCTAAGAACACTGGGGCTCTGGGCTTCTCTAGCCACCTCATCTTCTGCTCATCCTCTCGCGCACTCTAAAGAGAGCTCAGGGGAGAAATTGCAAACGTCGAGCAATTGCTCAGAGAGGAAAAGTGCCAGCACTGAAAGCTGTTGCTAGCCAGCACCCTTCCTTGGAAGCGCTTTTGTAGGCCTAAGAACACTGGGGCTCTGGGCTTCTCTAGCCACCTCATCTTCTGCTCATCCTCTCGCGCACTCTAAAGAGAGCTCAGGTGAGAAATTGCAAACGTCGAGCAATTGCTCAGAGATGAAAAGTGCCAGCACTGAAAGCTCTTGCTAGCCAGCACCCTTCCTTGGAAGCGCTTTCACAGGCGCAGCAACACTGGGGCTTTGCGCTTCTCTAGCCACCAAACGTCACGGTCCTTGTCTTTCCGTCTCGTAGACACGAGCTGAGAAATTGCAAACGTCGAGCAATTGCTCAGAGATGAAAAGTGCCAGCACTGAAAGCTGTTGCTAGCCAGCACCCTTCCTTGGAAGTGCTTTTGTAGGCCTAAGAACACTGGGGCTCTGGGCTTCTCTAGCCACCTAATCTTCTGCTCATCCTCTCGCGCACTCTGAAGAGAGCTCAGGGGAGAAATTGCAAACGTCGAGCAATTGCTCAGAGATGAAAAGTGCCAGCACTGAAAGCTGTTGCTAGCCAGCAGCCTTCCTTGGAAGCGTTTTCACAGGCGCAGTAACACTGGGGCTTTGCGCTTCTCTACCCACCAAACGTCACGGTCCTTCTCTTTCCGTCTCGTAGACACGAGCTGAGAAATTGCAAACGTCGAGCAATTGCTCAGAGATGAAAAGTGCCAGCACTGAAAGCTCTTGCTAGCCAGCACCCTTCCTTGGAAGCGCTTTTGTAGGCCTAAGCACACTGGGGCTCTGGGCTTCTCTAGCCACCTCATCTTCTGCTCATCCTCTCGCGCACTCTAAAGAGAGCTCAGGGGAGAAATTGCAAACGTCGAGCAATTGCTCAGAGAGGAAAAGTGCCAGCACTGAAAGCTGTTGCTAGCCAGCACCCTTACTTGGAAGCGCTTTTGTAGGCCTAAGAACACTGGGGCTCTGGGCTTCTCTAGCCACCTAATCTTCTGCTCATCCTCTCGCGCACTCTAAAGAGAGCTCAGGTGAGAAATTGCAAACGTCCAGCAATTGCTCAGAGATGAAAAGTGCCAGCACTGAAAGCTGTTGCTAGCCAGCACCCTTCCTTGGAAGCGCTTTCACAGGCGCAGTAACACTGGGGCTTTGCGCTTCTCTAGCCACCAAACGTCACGGTCCTTCTCTTTCCGTCTCGTAGACACGAGCTGAGAAATTGCAAACGTCGAGCAATTGCTCAGAGATGAAAAGTGCCAGCACTGAAAGCTGTTGCTAGCCAGCCCCCTTCCTTGGAAGCGCTTTCACAGGCGCAGTAATACTGGGGCTTTGCGCTTCTCTAGCCACCAAACGTCACAGTCCTTCTCTTTCCGTCTCGTAGACACGAGCTGAGAAATTGCAAACGTCGAGCAATTGCTCAGAGATGAAAAGTGCCAGCACTGAAAGCTGTTGCTAGCCAGCACCCTTCCTTGGAAGCGCTTTTGTAGGCCTAAGCACACTGGGGCTCTGGGCTTCTCTAGCCACCTCATCTTCTGCTCATCCTCTCGCGCACTCTAAAGAGAGCTCAGGTGAGAAATTGCAAACGTCGAGCAATTGCTCAGAGATGAAAAGTGCCAGCACTGAAAGCTGTTGCTAGCCAGCACCCTTCCTTGGAAGCGCTTTTGTAGGCCTAAGAACACTGGGGCTCTGGGCTTCTCTAGCCACCTCATCTTCTGCTCATCCTCTCGCGCACTCTGAAGAGAGCTCAGGTGAGAAATTGCAAACGTCGAGCAATTGCTCAGAGATGAAAAGTGCCAGCACTGAAAGCTGTTGCTAGCCAGCACCCTTCCTTGGAAGCGCTTTTGTAGGCCTAAGAAGACTGGGGCTCTGGGCTTCTCTAGCCACCTAATCTTCTGCTCATCCTCTCGCGCACTCTAAAGAGAGCTCAGGTGAGAAATTGCAAACGTCGAGCAATTGCTCAGAGAGGAAAAGTGCCAGCACTGAAAGCTGTTGCTAGCCAGCACCCTTACTTGGAAGCGCTTTTGTAGGCCTAAGAACACTGGGGCTCTGGGCTTCTCTAGCCACCTCATCTTCTGCTCATCCTCTCGCGCACTCTAAAGAGAGCTCAGGTGAGAAATTGCAAACGTCCAGCAATTGCTCAGAGATGAAAAGTGCCAGCACTGAAAGCTGTTGCTAGCCAGCACCCTTCCTTGGAAGCACTTTCACAGGCGCAGTAACACTGGGGCTTTGCGCTTCTCTACCCACCAAACGTCACGGTCCTTCTCTTTCCGTCTCGTAGACACGAGCTGAGAAATTGCAAACGTCGAGCAATTGCTCAGAGACGAAAAGTGCCAGCACTGAAAGCTGTTGCTAGCCAGCACCCTTCCTTGGAAGCGCTTTTGTAGGCCTAAGAACACCGGGGCTCTGGGCTTCTCTAGCCACCTCATCTTCTGCTCATCCTCTCGCGCACTCTAAAGAGAGCTCAGGTGAGAAATTGCAAACGTCGAGCAATTGCTCAGAGAGGAAAAGTGCCAGCACTGAAAGCTGTTGCTAGCCAGCACCCTTCCTTGGAAGCGCTTTTGTAGGCCTAAGAACACTGGGGCTCTGGGCTTCTTTAGCCACCTCATCTTCTGCTCATCCTCTCGCGCACTCTAAAGAGAGCTCAGGTGAGAAATTGCAAACGTTGAGCAATTGCTCAGAGATGAAAAGTGCCAGCACTGAAAGCTGTTGCTAGCCAGCACCCTTCCTTGGAAGCGCTTTTGTAGGCCTAAGCACACTGGGGCTCTGGGCTTCTCTAGCCACCTCATCTTCTGCTCATCCTCTCGCGCACTCTAAAGAGAGCTCAGGTGAGAAATTGCAAACGTCGAGCAATTGCTCAGAGATGAAAAGTGCCAGCACTGAAAGCTGTTGCTAGCCAGCACCCTTCCTTGGAAGCGCTTTTGTAGGCCTAAGAAGACTGGGGCTCTGGGCTTCTCTAGCCACCTAATCTTCTGCTCATCCTCTCGCGCACTCTAAAGAGAGCTCAGGTGAGAAATTGCAAACGTCGAGCAATTGCTCAGAGATGAAAAGTGCCAGCACTGAAAGCTGTTGCTAGCCAGCACCCTTCCTTGGAAGCGCTTTCAAAGGTGCAGCAACACTGGGGCTTTGGGCTTCTCTACCCACAAAACATCACGGTCCTTCTCTTTCCGTCTCGTAGACACGAGCTGAGAAATTGCAAACGTCGAGCAATTGCTCAGAGATGAAAAGTGCCAGCACTGAAAGCTGTTGCTAGCCAGCACCCTTCCTTGGAAGCGCTTTCACAGGCGCAGCAACACTGGGGCTTTGCGCTTCTCTAGCCACCAAACGTCACGGTCACTATCTCTCCGTCTCGTAGAAAAGAGCTGAGAAATTGCAAACGTCGAGCAATTGCTCAGAGATGAAAAGTGCCAGCACTGAAAGCTGTTGCTAGCCAGCACCCTTCCTTGGAAGCGCTTTTGTAGGCCTAAGAACACTGGGGCTCTGGGCTTCTCTAGCCACCTCATCTTCTGCTCATCCTCTCGCGCACTCTGAAGAGAGCTCAGGGGAGAAATTGCAAACGTCGAGCAATTGCTCAGAGATGAAAAGTGCCAGCACTGAAAGCTGTTGTTAGCCAGCACCCTTCCTTGGAAGCGCTTTTGTAGGCCTAAGAACACTGGGGCTCTGGGCTTCTTTAGCCACCTCATCTTCTGCTCATCCTCTCGCGCACTCTAAAGAGAGCTTTAGGGAGAAATTGCAAACGTCGAGCAATTGCTCAGAGATGAAAAGTGCCAGCACTGAAAGCTGTTGCTAGCCAGCACCCTTCCTTGGAAGCGCTTTTGTAGGCCTAAGAACACTGGGGCTCTGGGCTTCTCTAGCCACCTCATCTTCTGCTCATCCTCTCGCGCACTCTAAAGAGAGCTCAGGTGAGAAATTGCAAACGTCGAGCAATTGCTCAGAGAGGAAAAGTGCCAGCACTGAAAGCTGTTGCTAGCCAGCACCCTTCCTTGGAAGCGCTTTTGTAGCCCTTAGAACACTGGGGCTCTGGGCTTCTCTAGCCACCTCATCTTCTGCTCATCCTCTCGCGCACTCTAAAGAGAGCTCAGGTGAGAAATTGCAAATGTCGATTAATTGCTCAGAGATGAAAAGTGCCAGCACTGAAAGCTGTTGCTAGCCAGCACCCTTCCTTGGAAGCGCTTTCACAGGCACAGTAACACTGGGGCTTTGGGCTTCTCTACCCACCAAACGTCACGGTCCTTCTCTTTCCGTCTCGTAGACACGAGCTGAGAAATTGCAAACGTCGAGCAATTGCTCAGAGATGAAAAGTGCCAGCACTGAAAGCTGTTGCTAGCCAGCACCCTTCCTTGGAAGCGCTTTCACAGGCGCAGTAACACTGGGGCTTTGCGCTTCTCTAGCCACCAAACGTCACGGTCCTTCTCTTTCCGTCTCGTAGACACGAGCTGAGAAATTGCAAACGTCGAGCAATTGCTCAGAGATGAAAAGTGCCAGCACTGAAAGCTCTTGCTAGCCAGCACCCTTCCTTGGAAGCGCTTTCACAGGCGCAGTAACACTGGGGCTTTGCGCTTCTCTACCCACCAAACGTCACGGTCCTTCTCTTTCCGTCTCGTAGACACGAGCTGAGAAATTGCAAACGTCGACCAATTGCTCAGAGATGAAAAGTGCCAGCACTGAAAGCTGTTGCTAGCCAGCCCCCTTCCTTGGAAGCGCTTTTGTAGGCCTAAGAACACTGGGGCTCTGGGCTTCTTTAGCCACCTCATCTTCTGCTCATCCTCTCGCGCACTCTAAAGAGAGCTTTAGGGAGAAATTGCAAACGTCCAGCAATTGCTCAGAGATGAAAAGTGCCAGCAATGAAAGCTGTTGCTAGCCAGCACCCTTCCTTGGAAGCGCTTTCACAGGCGCAGCAACAATGCGGCTTTGCGCTTCTCTACCCACAAAACAACACGGTCCTTCTCTTTCCGTCTCGTAGACACGAGCTGAGAAATTGCAAACGTCGACCAATTGCTCAGAGATGAAAAGTGCCAGCACTGAAAGCTGTTGCTAGCCAGCCCCCTTCCTTGGAAGCGCTTTTGTAGGCCTAAGAACACTGGGGCTCTGGGCTTCTCTAGCCACCTCATCTTCTGCTCATCCTCTCGCGCACACTAAAGAGAGCTCAGGTGAGAAATTGCAAACGTCGAGCAATTGCTCAGAGATGAAAAGTGCCAGCACTGAAAGCTCTTGCTAGCCAGCACCCTTCCTTGGAAGCGCTTTCACAGGCGCAGTAACACTGGGGCTTTGTGCTTCTCTAGCCACCAAACGTCACGGTCACTATCTCTCCGTCTCGTAGACACGAGCTGATAAATTGCAAACGTCGAGCAATTGCTCAGAGATGAAAAGTGCCAGCACTGAAAGCTCTTGCTAGCCAGCACCCTTCCTTGGAAGCGCTTTTGTAGGCCTAAGAACACTGGGGCTCTGGGCTTCTTTAGCCACCTCATTTTCTGCTCATCCTCTCGCGCACTCTAAAGAGAGCTCAGGGGAGAAATTGCAAACGTCGAGCAATTGCTCAGAGAAGAAAAGTGCCAGCACTGAAAGCTGTTGCTAGCCAGCACCCTTCCTTGGAAGCGCTTTCACAGGCGCAGGAACACTGGGGCTTTGTGCTTCTCTACCCACCAAACGTCACGGTCACTATCTCTCCGTCTCGTAGACACGAGCTGAGAAATTGCAAACGTCGATCAATTGCTCAGAGAGGAAAAGTGCCAGCACTGAAAGCTGTTGCTAGCCAGCACCCTTCCTTGGAAGCGCTTTTGTAGGCCTAAGAACACTGGGGCTCTGGGCTTCTCTAGCCACCTCATCTTCTGCTCATCCTCTCGCGCACTCTAAAGAGAGCTCAGGTGAGAAATTGCAAACGTCGAGCAATTGCTCAGAGATGAAAAGTGCCAGCACTGAAAGCTGTTGCTAGCCAGCACCCTTCCTTGGAAGCGCTTTTGTAGGCCTAAGAACACTGGGGCTCTGGGCTTCTCTAGCCACCTCATCTTCTGCTCATCCTCTCGCGCACTCTAAAGAGAGCTCAGGTGAGAAATTGCAAACGTCGAGCAATTGCTCAGAGATGAAAAGTGCCAGCACTGAAAGCTGTTGCTAGCCAGCACCCTTCCTTGGAAGCGCTTTTGTAGGCCTAAGAACACTGGGGCTCTGGGCTTCTTTAGCCACCTCATCTTCTGCTCATCCTCTCGCGCACTCTAAAGAGAGCTTTAGGGAGAAATTGCAAACGTCGAGCAATTGCTCAGAGATGAAAAGTGCCAGCACTGAAAGCTGTTGCTAGCCAGCACCCTTCCTTGGAAGCGCTTTTGTAGGCCTAAGAACACTGGGGCTCTGGGCTTCTCTAGCCACCTCATCTTCTGCTCATCCTCTCGCGCACTCTAAAGAGAGCTCAGGTGAGAAATTGCAAACGTCGAGCAATTGCTCAGAGATGAAAAGTGCCAGCACTGAAAGCTGTTGCTAGCCAGCCCCCTTCCTTGGAAGCGCTTTTGTAGGCCTAAGAACACTGGGGCTCTGGGCTTCTTTAGCCACCTCATCTTCTGCTCATCCTCTCGCGCACTCTAAAGAGAGCTTTAGGGAGAAATTGCAAACGTCGAGCAATTGCTCAGAGATGAAAAGTGCCAGCACTGAAAGCTGTTGCTAGCCAGCACCCTTCCTTGGAAGCGCTTTTGTAGGCCTAAGAACACTGGGGCTCTGGGCTTCTCTAGCCACCTCATCTTCTGCTCATCCTCTCGCGCACTCTAAAGAGAGCTCAGGGGAGAAATTGCAAACGTCGAGCAATTGCTCAGAGATGAAAAGTGCCAGCACTGAAAGCTCTTGCTAGCCAGCACCCTTCCTTGGAAGCGCTTTTGTAGGCCTAAGAACACTGGGGCTCTGGGCTTCTCTAGCCACCTCATCTTCTGCTCATCCTCTCGCGCACTCTAAAGAGAGCTCAGGTGAGAAATTGCAAACGTCGAGCAATTGCTCAGAGATGAAAAGTGCCAGCACTGAAAGCTGTTGCTAGCCAGCACCCTTCCTTGGAAGCGCTTTCACAGGCGCTGTAACACTGGGGCTTTGCGCTTCTCTACCCACCAAACGTCACGGTCCTTCTCTTTCCGTCTCGTAGACGCGAGCTGAGAAATTGCAAACGTCGAGCAATTGCTCAGAGATGAAAAGTGCCAGCACTGAAAGCTGTTGCTAGCCAGCACCCTTCCTTGGAAGCGCTTTTGTAGGCCTAAGAACACTGGGGCTCTGGGCTTCTCTAGCCACCTCATCTTCTGCTCATCCTCTCGCGCACTCTGAAGAGAGCTCAGGTGAGAAATTGCAAACGTCGAGCAATTGCTCAGAGAGGAAAAGTGCCAGCACTGAAAGCTGTTGCTAGCCAGCCCCCTTCCTTGGAAGCGCTTTTGTAGGCCTAAGAACACTGGGGCTCTGGGCTTCTCTAGCCACCTCATCTTCTGCTCATCCTCTCGCGCACTCTAAAGAGAGCTCAGGTGAGAAATTGCAAACGTCCAGCAATTGCTCAGAGAAGAAAAGTGCCAGCACTGAAAGCTGTTGCTAGCCAGCACCCTTCCTTGGAAGCACTTTCACAGGCGCAGTAACACTGGGGCTTTGCGCTTCTCTACCCACCAAACGTCACGGTCATTCTCTTTCCGTCTCGTAGACACGAGCTGAGAAATTGCAAACGTCGAGCAATTGCTCAGAGATGAAAAGTGCCAGCACTGAAAGCTGTTGCTAGCCAGCACCCTTCCTTGGAAGCGCTTTTGTAGGCCTAAGAACACTGGGGCTCTGGGCTTCTTTAGCCACCTCATCTTCTGCTCATCCTCTCGCGCAATCTAAAGAGAGCTCAGGTGAGAAATTGCAAACGTCGAGCAATTGCTCAGAGATGAAAAGTGCCAGCACTGAAAGCTGTTGCTAGCCAGCACCCTTCCTTGGAAGCGCTTTTGTAGGCCTAAGAACACCGGGGCTCTGGGCTTCTCTAGCCACCTCATCTTCTGCTCATCCTCTCGCGCACTCTAAAGAGAGCTCAGGTGAGAAATTGCAAACGTCGAGCAATTGCTCAGAGATGAAAAGTGCCAGCACTGAAAGCTCTTGCTAGCCAGCACCCTTCCTTGGAAGCGCTTTTGTAGCCCTTAGAACACTGGGGCTCTGGGCTTCTCTAGCCACCTCATCTTCTGCTCATCCTCTCGCGCACTCTAAAGAGAGCTCAGGTGAGAAATTGCAAACGTCGAGCAATTGCTCAGAGATGAAAAGTGCCAGCACTGAAAGCTGTTGCTAGCCAGCACCCTTCCTTGGAAGCGCTTTCACAGGCGCAGCAACACTGGGGCTTTGCGCTTCTCTACCCACCAAACGTCACGGTCCTTCTCTTTCCGTCTCGTAGACACGAGCTGAGAAATTGCAAACGTCGAGCAATTGCTCAGAGATGAAAAGTGCCAGCACTGAAAGCTGTTGCTAGCCAGCACCCTTCCTTGGAAGCGCTTTTGTAGGCCTAAGAACACTGGGGCTCTGGGCTTCTCTAGCCACCTCATCTTCTGCTCATCCTCTCGCGCACTCTGAAGAGAGCTCAGGTGAGAAATTGCAAACGTCGAGCAATTGCTCAGAGATGAAAAGTGCCAGCACTGAAAGCTGTTGCTAGCCAGCACCCTTCCTTGGAAGCGCTTTTGTAGGCCTAAGAACACTGGGGCTCTGGGCTTCTTTAGCCACCTCATCTTCTGCTCATCCTCTCGCGCACTCTAAAGAGAGCTCCGGTGAGAAATTGCAAACGTCGAGCAATTGCTCAGAGATGAAAAGTGCCAGCACTGAAAGCTCTTGCTAGCCAGCACCCTTCCTTGGAAGCGCTTTTGTAGGCCTAAGAACACTGGGGCTCTGGGCTTCTCTAGCCACCTCATCTTCTGCTCATCCTCTCGCGCACTCTAAAGAGAGCTCAGGTGAGAAATTGCAAACGTCGAGCAATTGCTCAGAGAGGAAAAGTGCCAGCACTGAAAGCTCTTGCTAGCCAGCACCCTTCCTTGGAAGCGCTTTTGTAGCCCTTAGAACACTGGGGCTCTGGGCTTCTCTAGCCACCTAATCTTCTGTTCATCCTCTCGCGCACTCTAAAGAGAGCTCAGGTGAGAAATTGCAAACGTCGAGCAATTGCTCAGAGATGAAAAGTGCCAGCACTGAAAGCTGTTGCTAGCCAGCACCCTTCCTTGGAAGCGCTTTTGTAGGCCTAAGAACACTGGGGCTCTGGGCTTCTTTAGCCACCTCATCTTCTGCTCATCCTCTCGCGCACTCTAAAGAGAGCTCAGGTGAGAAATTGCAAACGTCGAGCAATTGCTCAGAGATGAAAAGTGCCAGCACTGAAAGCTGTTGCTAGCCAGCACCCTTCCTTGGAAGCGCTTTTGTAGGCCTAAGAACACTGGGGCTCTGGGCTTCTCTAGCCACCTCATCTTCTGCTCATCCTCTCGCGCACTCTAAAGAGAGCTCAGGTGAGAAATTGCAAACGTCGAGCAATTGCTCAGAGATGAAAAGTGCCAGCACTGAAAGCTCTTGCTAGCCAGCACCCTTCCTTGGAAGCGCTTTTGTAGCCCTTAGAACACTGGGGCTCTGGGCTTCTCTAGCCACCTAATCTTCTGCTCATCCTCTCGCGCACTCTAAAGAGAGCTCAGGGGAGAAATTGCAAATGTCGATTAATTGCTCAGAGATGAAAAGTGCCAGCACTGAAAGCTGTTGCTAGCCAGCACCCTTCCTTGGAAGCGCTTTCACAGGCACAGTAACACTGGGGCTTTGGGCTTCTCTACCCACCAAACGTCACGGTCCTTCTCTTTCCGTCTCGTAGACACGAGCTGAGAAATTGCAAACGTCGAGCAATTGCTCAGAGATGAAAAGTGCCAGCACTGAAAGCTGTTGCTAGCCAGCACCCTTCCTTGGAAGCGCTTTCACAGGCGCAGTAACACTGGGGCTTTGCGCTTCTCTAGCCACCAAACGTCACGGTCCTTCTCTTTCCGTCTCGTAGACACGAGCTGAGAAATTGCAAACGTCGAGCAATTGCTCAGAGATGAAAAGTGCCAGCACTGAAAGCTGTTGCTAGCCAGCACCCTTCCTTGGAAGCGCTTTTGTAGGCCTAAGAACACTGGGGCTCTGGGCTTCTTTAGCCACCTCATCTTCTGCTCATCCTCTCGCGCAGTCTAAAGACAGCTCAAGTGAGAAATTGCAAACGTCGAGCAATTGCTCAGAGATGAAAAGTGCCAGCACTGAAAGCTGTTGCTAGCCAGCACCCTTCCTTGGAAGCGCTTTTGTAGGCCTAAGAACACTGGGGCTCTGGGCTTCTTTAGCCACCTCATCTTCTGCTCATCCTCTCGCGCACTCTAAAGAGAGCCCAGGTGAGAAATTGCAAACGTCGAGCAATTGCTCAGAGATGAAAAGTGCCAGCACTGAAAGCTCTTGCTAGCCAGCACCCTTCCTTGGAAGCGCTTTTGTAGGCCTAAGAACACTGGGGCTCTGGGCTTCTCTAGCCACCTCATCTTCTGCTCATCCTCTCGCGCACTCTAAAGAGAGCTCAGGTGAGAAATTGCAAACGTCCAGCAATTGCTCAGAGATGAAAAGTGCCAGCACTGAAAGCTCTTGCTAGCCAGCACCCTTCCTTGGAAGCGCTTTCACAGGCGCAGTAACACTGGGGCTTTGCGCTTCTCTACCCACCAAACGTCACGGTCCTTCTCTTTCCGTCTCGTAGACACGAGCTGAGAAATTGCAAACGTCGAGCAATTGCTCAGAGATGAAAAGTGCCAGCACTGAAAGCTCTTGCTAGCCAGCACCCTTCCTTGGAAGCGCTTTCACAGGCGCAGTAACACTGGGGCTTTGCGCTTCTCTAGCCACCAAACGTCACGGTCCTTCTCTTTCCGTCTCGTAGACACGAGCTGAGAAATTGCAAACGTCGAGCAATTGCTCAGAGATGAAAAGTGCCAGCACTGAAAGCTGTTGCTAGCCAGCACCCTTCCTTGGAAGCGCTTTTGTAGGCCTAAGAACACTGGGGCTCTGGGCTTCTCTAGCCACCTCATCTTCTTCTCATCCTCTCGCGCACTCTGAAGAGAGCTCAGGTGAGAAATTGCAAACGTCGAGCAATTGCTCAGAGAGGAAAAGTGCCAGCACTGAAAGCTGTTGCTAGCCAGCACCCTTCCTTGGAAGCGCTTTTGTAGGCCTAAGAACACTGGGGCTCTGGGCTTCTTTAGCCACCTCATCTTCTGCTCATCCTCTCGCGCACTCTGAAGAGAGCTCAGGGGAGAAATTGCAAACGTCGAGCAATTGCTCAGAGATGAAAAGTGCCAGCACTGAAAGCTGTTGCTAGCCAGCACCCTTCCTTGGAAGCGCTTTTGTAGGCCTAAGAACACTGGGGCTCTGGGCTTCTCTAGCCACCTCATCTTCTGCTCATCCTCTCGCGCACTCTAAAGAGAGCTCAGGTGAGAAATTGCAAACGTCGAGCAATTGCTCAGAGATGAAAAGTGCCAGCACTGAAAGCTCTTGCTAGCCAGCACCCTTCCTTGGAAGCGCTTTTGTAGCCCTTAGAACACTGGGGCTCTGGGCTTCTCTAGCCACCTCATCTTCTGCTCATCCTCTCGCGCACTCTAAAGAGAGCTCAGGTGAGAAATTGCAAACGTCGAGCAATTGCTCAGAGATGAAAAGTGCCAGCACTGAAAGCTGTTGCTAGCCAGCACCCTTCCTTGGAAGCGCTTTCACAGGCGCAGCAACACTGGGGCTTTGCGCTTCTCTAGCCACCAAACGTCACGGTCCTTCTCTTTCCGTCTCGTAGACACGAGCTGAGAAATTGCAAACGTCGAGCAATTGCTCAGAGATGAAAAGCGCCAGCACTGAAAGCTGTTGCTAGCCAGCACCCTTCCTTGGAAGCGCTTTCACAGGCGCAGTAACACTGGGGCTTTGCGCTTCTCTACCCACCAAACGTCACAGTCCTTCTCTTTCCGTCTCGTAGACACGAGCTGAGAAATTGCAAACGTCGAGCAATTGCTCAGAGATGAAAAGTGCCAGCACTGAAAGCTGTTGCTAGCCAGCACCCTTCCTTGGAAGCGCTTTTGTAGGCCTAAGAACACTGGGGCTCTGGGCTTCTCTAGCCACCTCATCTTCTGCTCATCCTCTCGCGCACTCTAAAGAGAGCTCAGGTGAGAAATTGCAAACGTCGAGCAATTGCTCAGAGAGGAAAAGTGCCAGCACTGAAAGCTGTTGCTAGCCAGCACCCTTCCTTGGAAGCGCTTTCACAGGCGCAGTAACACTGGGGCTTTGCGCTTCTCTACCCACCAAACGTCACGGTCCTTCTCTTTCCGTCTCGTAGACACGAGCTGAGAAATTGCAAACGTCGAGCAATTGCTCAGAGATGAAAAGTGCCAGCACTGAAAGCTGTTGCTAGCCAGCACCCTTCCTTGGAAGCGCTTTTGTAGGCCTAAGAACACTGGGGCTCTGGGCTTCTCTAGCCACCTCATCTTCTGCTCATCCTCTCGCGCACTCTGAAGAGAGCTCAGGTGAGAAATTGCAAACGTCGAGCAATTGCTCAGAGATGAAAAGTGCCAGCACTGAAAGCTGTTGCTAGCCAGCACCCTTCCTTGGAAGCGCTTTTGTAGGCCTAAGAACACTGGGGCTCTGGGCTTCTCTAGCCACCTCATCTTCTGCTCATCCTCTCGCGCACTCTAAAGAGAGCTCAGGTGAGAAATTGCAAACGTCGAGCAATTGCTCAGAGATGAAAAGTGCCAGCACTGAAAGCTGTTGCTAGCCAGCACCCTTCCTTGGAAGCGCTTTCACAGGCACAGTAACACTGGGGCTTTGGGCTTCTCTACCCACCAAACGTCACGGTCATTCTCTTTCCGTCTCGTAGACACGAGCTGAGAAATTGCAAACGTCGAGCAATTGCTCAGAGATGAAAAGTGCCAGCACTGAAAGCTGTTGCTAGCCAGCACCCTTCCTTGGAAGCGCTTTCACAGGCGCAGTAACACTGGGGCTTTGCGCTTCTCTACCCACCAAACGTCACTGTCATTCTCTTTCCGTCTCGTAGACACGAGCTGAGAAATTGCAAACGTCGAGCAATTGCTCAGAGATGAAAAGTGCCAGCACTGAAAGCTCTTGCTAGCCAGCACCCTTCCTTGGAAGCGCTTTTGTAGGCCTAAGCACACTGGGGCTCTGGGCTTCTCTAGCCACCTCATCTTCTGCTCATCCTCTCGCGCACTCTAAAGAGAGCTCAGGTGAGAAATTGCAAACGTCGAGCAATTGCTCAGAGATGAAAAGTGCCAGCACTGAAAGCTCTTGCTAGCCAGCACCCTTCCTTGGAAGCGCTTTCACAGGCACAGTAACACTGGGGCTTTGCGCTTCTCTACCCACCAAACGTCACGGTCCTTCTCTTTCCGTCTCGTAGACACGAGCTGAGAAATTGCAAACGTCGAGCAATTGCTCAGAGATGAAAAGTGCCAGCACTGAAAGCTGTTGCTAGCCAGCACCCTTCCTTGGAAGCGCTTTTGTAGGCCTAAGAACACTGGGGCTCTGGGCTTCTCTAGCCACCTAATCTTCTGCTCATCCTCTCGCGCACTCTAAAGAGAGCTCAGGTGAGAAATTGCAAACGTCGAGCAATTGCTCAGAGATGAAAAGTGCCAGCACTGAAAGCTGTTGCTAGCCAGCACCCTTCCTTGGAAGCGCTTTCACAGGCGCAGCAACACTGGGGCTTTGCGCTTCTCTAGCCACCAAACGTCACGGTCCTTCTCTTTCCGTCTCGTAGACACGAGCTGAGAAATTGCAAACGTCGAGCAATTGCTCAGAGATGAAAAGTGCCAGCACTGAAAGCTGTTGCTAGCCAGCACCCTTCCTTGGAAGCGCTTTTGTAGGCCTAAGAACACTGGGGCTCTGGGCTTCTCTAGCCACCTCATCTTCTGCTCATCCTCTCGCGCACTCTGAAGAGAGCTCAGGTGAGAAATTGCAAACGTCGAGCAATTGCTCAGAGATGAAAAGTGCCAGCACTGAAAGCTGTTGCTAGCCAGCACCCTTCCTTGGAAGCGCTTTTGTAGGCCTAAGAACACTGGGGTATGGGCTTCTCTAGCCACCTCATCTTCTGCTCATCCTCTCGCGCACTCTAAAGAGAGCTCCGGTGAGAAATTGCAAACGTTGAGCAATTGCTCAGAGATGAAAAGTGCCAGCACTGAAAGCTGTTGCTAGCCAGCACCCTTCCTTGGAAGCGCTTTTGTAGGCCTAAGAACACTGGGGCTCTGGGCTTCTCTAGCCACCTCATCTTCTGCTCATCCTCTCGCGCACTCTAAAGAGAGCTCAGGTGAGAAATTGCAAACGTCGAGCAATTGCTCAGAGAGGAAAAGTGCTAGCACTGAAAGCTCTTGCTAGCCAGCACCCTTCCTTGGAAGCGCTTTTGTAGGCCTAAGAACACTGGGGCTCTGGGCTTCTCTAGCCACCTCATCTTCTGCTCATCCTCTCGCGCACTCTAAAGAGAGCTCAGGTGAGAAATTGCAAACGTCGAGCAATTGCTCAGAGATGAAAAGTGCCAGCACTGAAAGCTGTTGCTAGCCAGCACCATTCCTTGGAAGCGCTTTCACAGGCGCAGCAACACTGGGGCTTTGCGCTTCTCTACCCACCAAACGTCACGGTCCTTCTCTTTCCGTCTCGTAGACACGAGCTGAGAAATTGCAAACGTCGAGCAATTGCTCAGAGATGAAAAGTGCCAGCACTGAAAGCTGTTGCTAGCCAGCACCCTTCCTTGGAAGCGCTTTCACAGGCGCAGTAACACTGGGGCTTTGCGCTTCTCTACCCACCAAACGTCACTGTCATTCTCTTTCCGTCTCGTAGACACGAGCTGAGAAATTGCAAACGTCGAGCAATTGCTCAGAGATGAAAAGTGCCAGCACTGAAAGCTGTTGCTAGCCAGCACCCTTCCTTGGAAGCGCTTTTGTAGGCCTAAGCACACTGGGGCTCTGGGCTTCTCTAGCCACCTCATCTTCTGCTCATCCTCTCGCGCACTCTAAAGAGAGCTCAGGTGAGAAATTGCAAACGTCGACCAATTGCTCAGAGATGAAAAGTGCCAGCACTGAAAGCTGTTGCTAGCCAGCACCCTTCCTTGGAAGCGCTTTCACAGGCGCAGTAACACTGGGGCTTTGCGCTTCTCTACCCACCAAACGTCACAGTCCTTCTCTTTCCGTCTCGTAGACACGAGCTGAGAAATTGCAAACGTCGAGCAATTGCTCAGAGATGAAAAGTGCCAGCACTGAAAGCTGTTGCTAGCCAGCACCCTTCCTTGGAAGCGCTTTTGTAGGCCTAAGCACACTGGGGCTCTGGGCTTCTCTAGCCACCTCATCTTCTGCTCATCCTCTCGCGCACTCTGAAGAGAGCTCAGGGGAGAAATTGCAAACGTCGAGCAATTGCTCAGAGATGAAAAGTGCCAGCACTGAAAGCTGTTGCTAGCCAGAACCCTTCCTTGGAAGCGCTTTTGTAGGCCTAAGAACACTGGGGCTCTGGGCTTCTTTAGCCACCTCATCTTCTGCTCATCCTCTCGCACACTCTAAAGAGAGCTCAGGTGAGAAATTGCAAACGTCGAGCAATTGCTCAGAGATGAAAAGTGCCAGCACTGAAAGCTGTTGCTAGCCAGCACCCTTCCTTGGAAGCGCTTTTGTAGGCCTTAGAACACTGGGGCTCTGGGCTTCTCTAGCCACCTCATCTTCTGCTCATCCTCTCGCGCACTCTGAAGAGAGCTCAGGTGAGAAATTGCAAACGTCGAGCAATTGCTCAGAGATGAAAAGTGCCAGCACTGAAAGCTCTTGCTAGCCAGCACCCTTCCTTGGAAGCGCTTTTGTAGGCCTAAGAACACTGGGGCTCTGGGCTTCTCTAGCCACCTCATCTTCTGCTCATCCTCTCGCGCAGTCTAAAGAGAGCTCAGGTGAGAAATTGCAAACGTCGAGCAATTGCTCAGAGATGAAAAGTGCCAGCACTGAAAGCTGTTGCTAGCCAGCACCCTTCCTTGGAAGCGCTTTCACAGGCGCAGCAACACTGGGGCTTTGCGCTTCTCTAGCCACCAAACGTCACGGTCCTTCTCTTTCCGTCTCGTAGACACGAGCTGAGAAATTGCAAACGTCGAGCAATTGCTCAGAGATGAAAAGTGCCAGCACTGAAAGCTGTTGCTAGCCAGCACCCTTCCTTGGAAGCGCTTTTGTAGCCCTTAGAACACTGGGGCTCTGGGCTTCTCTAGCCACCTAATCTTCTGTTCATCCTCTCGCGCACTCTGAAGAGAGCTCAGGTGAGAAATTGCAAACGTCGAGCAATTGCTCAGAGATGAAAAGTGCCAGCACTGAAAGCTGTTGCTAGCCAGCACCCTTCCTTGGAAGCGCTTTTGTAGGCCTAAGAACACTGGGGCTCTGGGCTTCTCTAGCCACCTCATCTTCTGCTCATCCTCTCGCGCACTCTGAAGAGAGCTCAGGTGAGAAATTGCAAACGTCGAGCAATTGCTCAGAGATGAAAAGTGCCAGCACTGAAAGCTGTTGCTAGCCAGCACCCTTCCTTGGAAGCGCTTTTGTAGGCCTAAGAACACTGGGGCTCTGGGCTTCTTTAGCCACCTCATCTTCTGCTCATCCTCTCGCGCACTCTAAAGAGAGCTTTAGGGAGAAATTGCAAACGTCGAGCAATTGCTCAGAGATGAAAAGTGCCAGCACTGAAAGCTGTTGCTAGCCAGCACCCTTCCTTGGAAGCGCTTTTGTAGGCCTAAGAACACTGGGGCTCTGGGCTTCTCTAGCCACCTCATCTTCTGCTCATCCTCTCGCGCACTCTAAAGAGAGCTCAGGTGAGAAATTGCAAACGTCGAGCAATTGCTCAGAGAGGAAAAGTGCCAGCACTGAAAGCTCTTGCTAGCCAGCACCCTTCCTTGGAAGCGCTTTTGTAGGCCTTAGAACACTGGGGCTCTGGGCTTCTCTAGCCACCTAATCTTCTGCTCATCCTCTCGCGCACTCTAAAGAGAGCTCAGGTGAGAAATTGCAAACGTCGAGCAATTGCTCAGAGATGAAAAGCGCCAGCACTGAAAGCTGTTGCTAGCCAGCACCCTTCCTTGGAAGCGCTTTCACAGGCACAGTAACACTGGGGCTTTGGGCTTCTCTACCCACCAAACGTCACGGTCCTTCTCTTTCCGTCTCGTAGACACGAGCTGAGAAATTGCAAACGTCGAGCAATTGCTCAGAGATGAAAAGTGCCAGCACTGAAAGCTGTTGCTAGCCAGCACCCTTCCTTGGAAGCGCTTTCACAGGCGCAGTAACACTGGGGCTTTGCGCTTCTCTAGCCACCAAACGTCACGGTCCTTCTCTTTCCGTCTCGTAGACACGAGCTGAGAAATTGCAAACGTCGAGCAATTGCTCAGAGATGAAAAGTGCCAGCACTGAAAGCTCTTGCTAGCCAGCACCCTTCCTTGGAAGCGCTTTTGTAGGCCTAAGAACACTGGGGCTCTGGGCTTCTCTAGCCACCTCATCTTCTGCTCATCCTCTCGCGCACTCTAAAGAGAGCTCAGGTGAGAAATTGCAAACGTCGAGCAATTGCTCAGAGATGAAAAGTGCCAGCACTGAAAGCTGTTGCTAGCCAGCACCCTTCCTTGGAAGCGCTTTTGTAGGCCTAAGAACACTGGGGCTCTGGGCTTCTCTAGCCACCTCATCTTCTGCTCATCCTCTCGCGCACTCTAAAGAGAGCTCAGGTGAGAAATTGCAAACGTTGAGCAATTCCTCAGAGATGAAAAGTGCCAGCACTGAAAGCTGTTGCTAGCCAGCACCCTTCCTTGGAAGCGCTTTTGTAGGCCTAAGAACACTGGGGCTCTGGGCTTCTCTAGCCACCTCATCTTCTGCTCATCCTCTCGCGCACTCTAAAGAGAGCTCAGGGGAGAAATTGCAAACGTCGAGCAATTGCTCAGAGAGGAAAAGTGCCAGCACTGAAAGCTGTTGCTAGCCAGCACCCTTCCTTGGAAGCGCTTTCACAGGCGCAGTAACACTGGGGCTTTGCGCTTCTCTAGCCACCAAACGTCACGGTCCTTCTCTTTCCGTCTCGTAGACACGAGCTGAGAAATTGCAAACGTCGAGCAATTGCTCAGAGATGAAAAGTGCCAGCAGTGAAAGCTGTTGCTAGCCAGCACCCTTCCTTGGAAGCGCTTTTGTAGGCCTAAGAACACTGGGGCTCTGGGCTTCTCTAGCCACCTAATCTTCTGCTCATCCTCTCGCGCACTCTAAAGAGAGCTCAGGGGAGAAATTGCAAACGTCGAGCAATTGCTCAGAGATGAAAAGTGCCAGCACTGAAAGCTCTTGCTAGCCAGCACCCTTCCTTAGAAGCGCTTTCACAGGCGCAGCAACACTGGGGCTTTGCGCTTCTCTACCCACCAAACGTCACGGTCCTTCTCTTTCCGTCTCGTAGACACGAGCTGAGAAATTGCAAACGTCGAGCAATTGCTCAGAGATGAAAAGTGCCAGCACTGAAAGCTGTTGCTAGCCAGCCCCCTTCCTTGGAAGCGCTTTTGTAGGCCTAAGAACACTGGGGCTCTGGGCTTCTCTAGCCACCTCATCTTCTGCTCATCCTCTCGCGCACTCTGAAGAGAGCTCAGGTGAGAAATTGCAAACGTCGAGCAATTGCTCCGAGATGAAAAGTGCCAGCACTGAAAGCTGTTGCTAGCCAGCACCCTTCCTTGGAAGCGCTTTTGTAGGCCTAAGAACACTGGGGCTCTGGGCTTCTTTAGCCACCTCATCTTCTGCTCATCCTCTCGCGCACTCTAAAGAGAGCTTTAGGGAGAAATTGCAAACGTCGAGCAATTGCTCAGAGATGAAAAGTGCCAGCACTGAAAGCTGTTGCTAGCCAGCACCCTTCCTTGGAAGCGCTTTTGTAGGCCTAAGAACACTGGGGCTCTGGGCTTCTCTAGCCACCTCATCTTCTGCTCATCCTCTCGCGCACTCTAAAGAGAGCTCAGGTGAGAAATTGCAAACGTCGAGCAATTGCTCAGAGAGGAAAAGTGCCAGCACTGAAAGCTGTTGCTAGCCAGCACCCTTCCTTGGAAGCGCTTTTGTAGCCCTTAGAACACTGGGGCTCTGGGCTTCTCTAGCCACCTCATCTTCTGCTCATCCTCTCGCGCACTCTAAAGAGAGCTCAGGTGAGAAATTGCAAATGTCGATTAATTGCTCAGAGATGAAAAGTGCCAGCACTGAAAGCTGTTGCTAGCCAGCACCCTTCCTTGGAAGCGCTTTCACAGGCACAGTAACACTGGGGCTTTGGGCTTCTCTACCCACCAAACGTCACGGTCCTTCTCTTTCCGTCTCGTAGACACGAGCTGAGAAATTGCAAACGTCGAGCAATTGCTCAGAGATGAAAAGTGCCAGCACTGAAAGCTGTTGCTAGCCAGCACCCTTCCTTGGAAGCGCTTTCACAGGCGCAGTAACACTGGGGCTTTGCGCTTATCTAGCCACCAAACGTCACGGTCCTTCTCTTTCCGTCTCGTAGACACGAGCTGAGAAATTGCAAACGTCGAGCAATTGCTCAGAGATGAAAAGTGCCAGCACTGAAAGCTGTTGCTAGCCAGCACCCTTCCTTGGAAGCGCTTTTGTAGGCCTAAGAACACTGGGGCTCTGGGCTTCTTTAGCCACCTCATCTTCTGCTCATCCTCTCGCGCAGTCTAAAGAGAGCTCAGGTGAGAAATTGCAAACGTCGAGCAATTGCTCAGAGAGGAAAAGTGCCAGCACTGAAAGCTGTTGCTAGCCAGCACCCTTCCTTGGAAGCGCTTTCACAGGCGCAGTAACACTGGGGCTTTGCGCTTCTCTAGCCACCAAACGTCACGGTCCTTCTCTTTCCGTCTCGTAGACACGAGCTGAGAAATTGCAAACGTCGAGCAATTGCTCAGAGATGAAAAGTGCCAGCACTGAAAGCTGTTGCTAGCCAGCACCCTTCCTTGGAAGCGCTTTCACAGGCGCAGTAATACTGGGGCTTTGCGCTTCTCTAGCCACCAAACGTCACAGTCCTTCTCTTTCCGTCTCGTAGACACGAGCTGAGAAATTGCAAACGTCGAGCAATTGCTCAGAGATGAAAAGTGCCAGCACTGAAAGCTGTTGCTAGCCAGCACCCTTCCTTGGAAGCGCTTTTGTAGGCCTAAGAACACTGGGGCTCTGGGCTTCTCTAGCCACCTCATCTTCTGCTCATCCTCTCGCGCACTCTAAAGAGAGCTCAGGTGAGAAATTGCAAACGTCCAGCAATTGCTCAGAGATGAAAAGTGCCAGCAATGAAAGCTGTTGCTAACCAGCACCCTTCCTTGGAAGCGCTTTTGTAGGCCTAAGAACACTGGGGCTCTGGGCTTCTCTAGCCACCTCATCTTCTGCTCATCCTCTCGCGCACTCTGAAGAGAGCTCAGGTGAGAAATTTCAAACGTCGAGCAATTGCTCAGAGATGAAAAGTGCCAGCACTGAAAGCTGTTGCTAGCCAGCACCCTTCCTTGGAAGCGCTTTTGTAGGCCTAAGAAGACTGGGGCTCTGGGCTTCTCTAGCCACCTAATCTTCTGCTCATCCTCTCGCGCACTCTAAAGAGAGCTCAGGTGAGAAATTGCAAACGTCGAGCAATTGCTCAGAGATGAAAAGTGCCAGCACTGAAAGCTGTTGCTAGCCAGCACCCTTCCTTGGAAGCGCTTTCACAGGCGCAGTAACACTGGGGCTTTGCGCTTCTCTAGCCACCAAACGTCACGGTCCTTGTCTTTCCGTCTCGTAGACACGAGCTGAGAAATTGCAAACGTCGAGCAATTGCTCAGAGATGAAAAGTGCCAGCACTGAAAGCTGTTGCTAGCCAGCACCCTTCCTTGGAAGTGCTTTTGTAGGCCTAAGAACACTGGGGCTCTGGGCTTCTCTAGCCACCTAATCTTCTGCTCATCCTCTCGCGCACTCTAAAGAGAGCTCAGGTGAGAAATTGCAAACGTCCAGCAATTGCTCAGAGATGAAAAGTGCCATCACTGAAAGCTGTTGCTAGCCAGCACCCTTCCTTGGAAGCGTTTTCACAGGCGCAGTAACACTGGGGCTTTGCGCTTCTCTAGCCACCAAACGTCACGGTCCTTCTCTTTCCGTCTCGTAGACACGAGCTGAGAAATTGCAAACGTCGAGCAATTGCTCAGAGATGAAAAGTGCCAGCACTGAAAGCTGTTGCTAGCCAGCACCCTTCCTTGGAAGCGCTTTTGTAGGCCTAAGAACACCGGGGCTCTGGGCTTTTCTAGCCACCTCATCTTCTGCTCATCCTCTCGCGCACTCTAAAGAGAGCTCAGGTGAGAAATTGCAAACGTCGAGCAATTGCTCAGAGAGGAAAAGTGCCAGCACTGAAAGCTGTTGCTAGCCAGCACCCTTACTTGGAAGCGCTTTTGTAGGCCTAAGAACACTGGGGCTCTGGGCTTCTCTAGCCACCTAATCTTCTGCTCATCCTCTCGCGCAGTCTAAAGAGAGCTCATGTGAGAAATTGCAAACGTCCAGCAATTGCTCAGAGATGAAAAGTGCCAGCACTGAAAGCTGTTGCTAGCCAGCACCCTTCCTTGGAAGCACTTTCACAGGCGCAGTAACACTGGGGCTTTGCGCTTCTCTACCCACCAAACGTCACGGTCCTTCTCTTTCCGTCTCGTAGACACGAGCTGAGAAATTGCAAACGTCGAGCAATTGCTCAGAGACGAAAAGTGCCAGCACTGAAAGCTGTTGCTAGCCAGCACCCTTCCTTGGAAGCGCTTTTGTAGGCCTAAGAACACCGGGGCTCTGGGCTTCTCTAGCCACCTCATCTTCTGCTCATCCTCTCGCGCACTCTAAAGAGACCTCAGGTGAGAAATTGCAAAAGTCGAGCAATTGCTCAGAGATGAAAAGTGCCAGCACTGAAAGCTGTTGCTAGCCAGCACCCTTCCTTGGAAGCGCTTTTGTAGGCCTAAGAACACTGGGGCTCTGGGCTTCTTTAGCCACCTCATCTTCTGCTCATCCTCTCGCGCACTCTAAAGAGAGCTCAGGTGAGAAATTGCAAACGTTGAGCAATTGCTCAGAGATGAAAAGTGCCAGCACTGAAAGCTGTTGCTAGCCAGCACCCTTCCTTGGAAGCGCTTTTGTAGGCCTAAGAACACTGGGGCTCTGGGCTTCTCTAGCCACCTCATCTTCTGCTCATCCTCTCGCGCAGTCTAAAGAGAGCTCAGGTGAGAAATTGCAAACGTCGAGCAATTGCTCAGAGATGAAAAGTGCCAGCACTGAAAGCTCTTGCTAGCCAGCACCCTTCCTTGGAAGCGCTTTTGTAGGCCTTAGAACACTGGGGCTCTGGGCTTCTCTAGCCACCTCATCTTCTGCTCATCCTCTCGCGCACTCTAAAGAGAGCTCAGGTGAGAAATTGCAAACGTCGAGCAATTGCTCAGAGATGAAAAGTGCCAGCACTGAAAGCTGTTGCTAGCCAGCACCCTTCCTTGGAAGCGCTTTCACAGGCGCAGCAACACTGGGGCTCTGGGCTTCTCTACCCACCAAACGTCACGGTCCTTCTCTTTCCGTCTCGTAGACACGAGCTGAGAAATTGCAAACGTCGAGCAATTGCTCAGAGATGAAAAGTGCCAGCACTGAAAGCTGTTGCTAGCCAGCACCCTTCCTTGGAAGCGCTTTCACAGGCGCAGCAACACTGGGGCTTTGCGCTTCTCTAGCCACCAAACGTCACGGTCACTATCTCTCCGTCTCGTAGAAAAGAGCTGAGAAATTGCAAACGTCGAGCAATTGCTCAGAGATGAAAAGTGCCAGCACTGAAAGCTGTTGCTAGCCAGCACCCTTCCTTGGAAGCGCTTTTGTAGGCCTAAGAACACTGGGGCTCTGGGCTTCTCTAGCCACCTCATCTTCTGCTCATCCTCTCGCGCACTCTGAAGAGAGCTCAGGGGAGAAATTGCAAATGTCGATTAATTGCTCAGAGATGAAAAGTGCCAGCACTGAAAGCTGTTGCTAGCCAGCACCCTTCCTTGGAAGCGCTTTTGTAGGCCTAAGAACACTGGGGCTCTGGGCTTCTTTAGCCACCTCATCTTCTGCTCATCCTCTCGCGCACTCTAAAGAGAGCTTTAGGGAGAAATTGCAAACGTCGAGCAATTGCTCAGAGATGAAAAGTGCCAGCACTGAAAGCTGTTGCTAGCCAGCACCCTTCCTTGGAAGCGCTTTTGTAGGCCTAAGAACACTGGGGCTCTGGGCTTCTCTAGCCACCTCATCTTCTGCTCATCCTCTCGCGCACTCTAAAGAGAGCTCAGGTGAGAAATTGCAAACGTCGAGCAATTGCTCAGAGAGGAAAAGTGCCAGCACTGAAAGCTGTTGCTAGCCAGCACCCTTCCTTGGAAGCGCTTTTGTAGCCCTTAGAACACTGGGGCTCTGGGCTTCTCTAGCCACCTCATCTTCTGCTCATCCTCTCGCGCACTCTAAAGAGAGCTCAGGGGAGAAATTGCAAATGTCGATTAATTGCTCAGAGATGAAAAGTGCCAGCACTGAAAGCTGTTGCTAGCCAGCACCCTTCCTTGGAAGCGCTTTCACAGGCACAGTAACACTGGGGCTTTGGGCTTCTCTACCCACCAAACGTCACGGTCCTTCTCTTTCCGTCTCGTAGACACGAGCTGAGAAATTGCAAACGTCGAGCAATTGCTCAGAGATGAAAAGTGCCAGCACTGAAAGCTGTTGCTAGCCAGCACCCTTCCTTGGAAGCGCTTTCACAGGCGCAGTAACACTGGGGCTTTGCGCTTCTCTAGCCACCAAACGTCACGGTCCTTCTCTTTCCGTCTCGTAGACACGAGCTGAGAAATTGCAAACGTCGAGCAATTGCTCAGAGATGAAAAGTGCCAGCACTGAAAGCTGTTGCTAGCCAGCACCCTTCCTTGGAAGCGCTTTTGTAGGCCTAAGAACACTGGGGCTCTGGGCTTCTTTAGCCACCTCATCTTCTGCTCATCCTCTCGCGCACTCTAAAGAGAGCTCAGGTGAGAAATTGCAAACGTCGAGCAATTGCTCAGAGATGAAAAGTGCCAGCACTGAAAGCTGTTGCTAGCCAGCACCCTTCCTTGGAAGCGCTTTCACAGGCGCAGTAACACTGGGGCTTTGCGCTTCTCTACCCACCAAACGTCACGGTCCTTCTCTTTCCGTCTCGTAGACACGAGCTGAGAAATTGCAAACGTCGACCAATTGCTCAGAGATGAAAAGTGCCAGCACTGAAAGCTGTTGCTAGCCAGCACCCTTCCTTGGAAGCGCTTTCACAGGCGCAGTAACACTGGGGCTTTGCGCTTCTCTAGCCACCAAACGTCACGGTCACTATCTCTCCGTCTCGTAGAAAAGAGCTGAGAAATTGCAAACGTCGAGCAATTGCTCAGAGATGAAAAGTGCCAGCACTGAAAGCTGTTGCTAGCCAGCACCCTTCCTTGGAAGCGCTTTTGTAGGCCTAAGAACACTGGGGCTCTGGGCTTCTCTAGCCACCTCATCTTCTGCTCATCCTCTCGCGCACTCTGAAGAGAGCTCAGGGGAGAAATTGCAAATGTCGATTAATTGCTCAGAGATGAAAAGTGCCAGCACTGAAAGCTGTTGCTAGCCAGCACCCTTCCTTGGAAGCGCTTTTGTAGGCCTAAGAACACTGGGGCTCTGGGCTTCTTTAGCCACCTCATCTTCTGCTCATCCTCTCGCGCACTCTAAAGAGAGCTTTAGGGAGAAATTGCAAACGTCGAGCAATTGCTCAGAGATGAAAAGTGCCAGCACTGAAAGCTGTTGCTAGCCAGCACCCTTCCTTGGAAGCGCTTTTGTAGGCCTAAGAACACTGGGGCTCTGGGCTTCTCTAGCCACCTCATCTTCTGCTCATCCTCTCGCGCACTCTAAAGAGAGCTCAGGTGAGAAATTGCAAACGTCGAGCAATTGCTCAGAGAGGAAAAGTGCCAGCACTGAAAGCTGTTGCTAGCCAGCACCCTTCCTTGGAAGCGCTTTTGTAGCCCTTAGAACACTGGGGCTCTGGGCTTCTCTAGCCACCTCATCTTCTGCTCATCCTCTCGCGCACTCTAAAGAGAGCTCAGGGGAGAAATTGCAAATGTCGATTAATTGCTCAGAGATGAAAAGTGCCAGCACTGAAAGCTGTTGCTAGCCAGCACCCTTCCTTGGAAGCGCTTTCACAGGCACAGTAACACTGGGGCTTTGGGCTTCTCTACCCACCAAACGTCACGGTCCTTCTCTTTCCGTCTCGTAGACACGAGCTGAGAAATTGCAAACGTCGAGCAATTGCTCAGAGATGAAAAGTGCCAGCACTGAAAGCTGTTGCTAGCCAGCACCCTTCCTTGGAAGCGCTTTCACAGGCGCAGTAACACTGGGGCTTTGCGCTTCTCTAGCCACCAAACGTCACGGTCCTTCTCTTTCCGTCTCGTAGACACGAGCTGAGAAATTGCAAACGTCGAGCAATTGCTCAGAGATGAAAAGTGCCAGCACTGAAAGCTGTTGCTAGCCAGCACCCTTCCTTGGAAGCGCTTTTGTAGGCCTAAGAACACTGGGGCTCTGGGCTTCTTTAGCCACCTCATCTTCTGCTCATCCTCTCGCGCACTCTAAAGAGAGCTCAGGTGAGAAATTGCAAACGTCGAGCAATTGCTCAGAGATGAAAAGTGCCAGCACTGAAAGCTGTTGCTAGCCAGCACCCTTCCTTGGAAGCGCTTTCACAGGCGCAGTAACACTGGGGCTTTGCGCTTCTCTACCCACCAAACGTCACGGTCCTTCTCTTTCCGTCTCGTAGACACGAGCTGAGAAATTGCAAACGTCGACCAATTGCTCAGAGATGAAAAGTGCCAGCACTGAAAGCTGTTGCTAGCCAGCACCCTTCCTTGGAAGCGCTTTTGTAGGCCTAAGAACACTGGGGCTCTGGGCTTCTCTAGCCACCTCATCTTCTGCTCATCCTCTCGCGCACTCTGAAGAGAGCTCAGGGGAGAAATTGCAAACGTCGAGCAATTGCTCAGAGAGGAAAAGTGCCAGCACTGAAAGCTGTTGCTAGCCAGCACCCTTCCTTGGAAGCGCTTTTGTAGGCCTAAGAACACTGGGGCTCTGGGCTTCTCTAGCCACCTCATCTTCTGCTCATCCTCTCGCGCACTCTAAAGAGAGCTCAGGTGAGAAATTGCAAACGTCGAGCAATTGCTCAGAGATGAAAAGTGCCAGCACTGAAAGCTGTTGCTAGCCAGCACCCTTCCTTGGAAGCGCTTTCACAGGCGCAGCAACACTGGGGCTTTGCGCTTCTCTAGCCACCAAACGTCACGGTCCTTGTCTTTCCGTCTCGTAGACACGAGCTGAGAAATTGCAAACGTCGAGCAATTGCTCAGAGATGAAAAGTGCCAGCACTGAAAGCTGTTGCTAGCCAGCACCCTTCCTTGGAAGTGCTTTTGTAGGCCTAAGAACACTGGGGCTCTGGGCTTCTCTAGCCACCTAATCTTCTGCTCATCCTCTCGCGCACTCTGAAGAGAGCTCAGGGGAGAAATTGCAAACGTCGAGCAATTGCTCAGAGATGAAAAGTGCCAGCACTGAAAGCTGTTGCTAGCCAGCAGCCTTCCTTGGAAGCGTTTTCACAGGCGCAGTAACACTGGGGCTTTGCGCTTCTCTACCCACCAAACGTCACGGTCCTTCTCTTTCCGTCTCGTAGACACGAGCTGAGAAATTGCAAACGTCGAGCAATTGCTCAGAGATGAAAAGTGCCAGCACTGAAAGCTCTTGCTAGCCAGCACCCTTCCTTGGAAGCGCTTTTGTAGGCCTAAGAACACTGGGGCTCTGGGCTTCTCTAGCCACCTCATCTTCTGCTCATCCTCTCGCGCACTCTAAAGAGAGCTCAGGGGAGAAATTGCAAACGTCGAGCAATTGCTCAGAGAGGAAAAGTGCCAGCACTGAAAGCTGTTGCTAGCCAGCACCCTTCCTTGGAAGCACTTTCACAGGCGCAGTAACACTGGGGCTTTGCGCTTCTCTACCCACCAAACGTCACGGTCATTCTCTTTCCGTCTCGTAGACACGAGCTGAGAAATTGCAAACGTCGAGCAATTGCTCAGAGACGAAAAGTGCCAGCACTGAAAGCTGTTGCTAGCCAGCCCCCTTCCTTGGAAGCGCTTTTGTAGGCCTAAGAACACTGGGGCTCTGGGCTTCTCTAGCCACCTCATCTTCTGCTCATCCTCTCGCGCACTCTAAAGAGAGCTCAGGGGAGAAATTGCAAAAGTCGAGCAATTGCTCAGAGATGAAAAGTGCCAGCACTGAAAGCTGTTGCTAGCCAGCACCCTTCCTTGGAAGCGCTTTTGTAGGCCTAAGAACACTGGGGCTCTGGGCTTCTCTAGCCACCTAATCTTCTGCTCATCCTCTCGCGCACTCTAAAGAGAGCTCAGGGGAGAAATTGCAAACGTCGAGCAATTGCTCAGAGATGAAAAGTGCCAGCACTGAAAGCTGTTGCTAGCCAGCACCCTTCCTTGGAAGCGCTTTTGTAGGCCTAAGCACACTGGGGCTCTGGGCTTCTCTAGCCACCTCATCTTCTGCTCATCCTCTCGCGCACACTAAAGAGAGCTCAGGTGAGAAATTGCAAACGTCGAGCAATTGCTCAGAGATGAAAAGTGCCAGCACTGAAAGCTCTTGCTAGCCAGCACCCTTCCTTGGAAGCGCTTTTGTAGCCCTTAGAACACTGGGGCTCTGGGCTTCTCTAGCCACCTAATCTTCTGCTCATCCTCTCGCGCACTCTAAAGAGAGCTCAGGTGAGAAATTGCAAACGTCGAGCAATTGCTCAGAGACGAAAAGTGACAGCACTGAAAGCTGTTGCTAGCCAGCACCCTTCCTTGAAAGCGCTTTCACAGGCGCAGCAACACTGGGGCTTTGGGCTTCTCTACCCACCAAACATCACGGTCCTTCTCTTTCCGTCTCGTAGACACGAGCTGAGAAATTGCAAACGTCGAGCAATTGCTCAGAGATGAAAAGTGCCAGCACTGAAAGCTGTTGCTAGCCAGCACCCTTCCTTGGAAGCGCTTTCACAGGCGCAGCAACACTGGGGCTTTGCGCTTCTCTAGCCACCAAACGTCACGGTCACTATCTCTCCGTCTCGTAGAAAAGAGCTGAGAAATTGCAAACGTCGAGCAATTGCTCAGAGATGAAAAGTGCCAGCACTGAAAGCTGTTGCTAGCCAGCACCCTTCCTTGGAAGCGCTTTTGTAGGCCTAAGAACACTGGGGCTCTGGGCTTCTCTAGCCACCTAATCTTCTGCTCATCCTCTCGCGCACTCTAAAGAGAGCTCAGGTGAGAAATTGCAAACGTCGAGCAATTGCTCAGAGATGAAAAGTGCCAGCACTGAAAGCTGTCGCTAGCCAGCACCCTTCCTTGGAAGCGCTTTCACAGGCGCAGCAACACTGCGGCTTTGCGCTTCTCTACCCACCAAACAACACGGTCCTTCTCTTTCCGTCTCGTAGACACGAGCTGAGAAATTGCAAACGTCGAGCAATTGCTCAGAGATGAAAAGTGCCAGCACTGAAAGCTGTTGCTAGCCAGCACCCTTCCTTGGAAGCGCTTTTGTAGGCCTAAGAACACTGGGGCTCTGGGCTTCTTTAGCCACCTCATCTTCTGCTCATCCTCTCGCGCAGTCTAAAGAGAGCTCAGGTGAGAAATTGCAAACGTCGAGCAATTGCTCAGAGATGAAAAGTGCCAGCACTGAAAGCTGTTGCTAGCCAGCACCCTTCCTTGGAAGCGCTTTCACAGGCGCAGTAACACTGGGGCTTTGTGCTTCTCTAGCCACCAAACGTCACGGTCACTATCTCTCCGTGTCGTAGACACGAGCTGAGAAATTGCAAACGTCGAGCAATTGCTCAGAGATGAAAAGTGCCAGCACTGAAAGCTCTTGCTAGCCAGCACCCTTCCTTGGAAGCGCTTTTGTAGGCCTAAGAAGACTGGGGCTCTGGGCTTCTCTAGCCACCTAATCTTCTGCTCATCCTCTCGCGCACTCTAAAGAGAGCTCAGGTGAGAAATTGCAAACGTCGAGCAATTGCTCAGAGATGAAAAGTGCCAGCACTGAAAGCTGTCGCTAGCCAGCACCCTTCCTTGGAAGCGCTTTCACAGGCGCAGCAACACTGCGGCTTTGCGCTTCTCTACCCACCAAACAACACGGTCCTTCTCTTTCCGTCTCGTAGACACGAGCTGAGAAATTGCAAACGTCGAGCAATTGCTCAGAGATGAAAAGTGCCAGCACTGAAAGCTGTTGCTAGCCAGCACCCTTCCTTGGAAGCGCTTTTGTAGGCCTAAGAACACTGGGGCTCTGGGCTTCTTTAGCCACCTCATCTTCTGCTCATCCTCTCGCGCACTCTAAAGAGAGCTCAGGTGAGAAATTGCAAACGTCGAGCAATTGCTCAGAGATGAAAAGTGCCAGCACTGAAAGCTGTTGCTAGCCAGCACCCTTCCTTGGAAGCGCTTTCACAGGCGCAGTAACACTGGGGCTTTGTGCTTCTCTACCCACCAAACGTCACGGTCACTATCTCTCCGTCTCGTAGACACGAGCTGAGAAATTGCAAACGTCGAGCAATTGCTCAGAGATGAAAAGTGCCAGCACTGAAAGCTCTTGCTAGCCAGCACCCTTCCTTGGAAGCGCTTTTGTAGGCCTAAGAACACTGGGGCTCTGGGCTTCTTTAGCCACCTCATTTTCTGCTCATCCTCTCGCGCACTCTAAAGAGAGCTCAGGGGAGAAATTGCAAACGTCGAGCAATTGCTCAGAGAAGAAAAGTGCCAGCACTGAAAGCTGTTGCTAGCCAGCACCCTTCCTTGGAAGCGCTTTCACAGGCGCAGGAACACTGGGGCTTTGTGCTTCTCTACCCACCAAACGTCACGGTCACTATCTCTCCGTCTCGTAGACACGAGCTGAGAAATTGCAAACGTCGATCAATTGCTCAGAGAGGAAAAGTGCCAGCACTGAAAGCTGTTGCTAGCCAGCACCCTTCCTTGGAAGTGCTTTTGTAGGCCTAAGAACACTGGGGCTCTGGGCTTCTCTAGCCACCTCATCTTCTGCTCATCCTCTCGCGCACTCTAAAGAGAGCTCAGGTGAGAAATTGCAAACGTCGAGCAATTGCTCAGAGATGAAAAGTGCCAGCACTGAAAGCTGTTGCTAGCCAGCACCCTTCCTTGGAAGCGCTTTTGTAGGCCTAAGAACACTGGGGCTCTGGGCTTCTTTAGCCACCTCATCTTCTGCTCATCCTCTCGCGCACTCTAAAGAGAGCTTTAGGGAGAAATTGCAAACGTCGAGCAATTGCTCAGAGATGAAAAGTGCCAGCACTGAAAGCTGTTGCTAGCCAGCACCCTTCCTTGGAAGCGCTTTTGTAGGCCTAAGAACACTGGGGCTCTGGGCTTCTCTAGCCACCTCATCTTCTGCTCATCCTCTCGCGCACTCTAAAGAGAGCTCAGGTGAGAAATTGCAAACGTCGAGCAATTGCTCAGAGATGAAAAGTGCCAGCACTGAAAGCTCTTGCTAGCCAGCACCCTTCCTTGGAAGCGCTTTTGTAGCCCTTAGAACACTGGGGCTCTGGGCTTCTCTAGCCACCTCATCTTCTGCTCATCCTCTCGCGCACTCTAAAGAGAGCTCAGGTGAGAAATTGCAAACGTCGAGCAATTGCTCAGAGATGAAAAGTGCCAGCACTGAAAGCTGTTGCTAGCCAGCACCCTTCCTTGGAAGCGCTTTCACAGGCGCTGTAACACTGGGGCTTTGCGCTTCTCTACCCACCAAACGTCACGGTCCTTCTCTTTCCGTCTCGTAGACACGAGCTGAGAAATTGCAAACGTCGAGCAATTGCTCAGAGATGAAAAGTGCCAGCACTGAAAGCTGTTGCTAGCCAGCACCCTTCCTTGGAAGCGCTTTTGTAGGCCTAAGAACACTGGGGCTCTGGGCTTCTCTAGCCACCTCATCTTCTGCTCATCCTCTCGCGCACTCTAAAGAGAGCTCAGGTGAGAAATTGCAAACGTCCAGCAATTGCTCAGAGATGAAAAGTGCCAGCACTGAAAGCTGTTGCTAGCCAGCACCCTTACTTGGAAGCGCTTTTGTAGGCCTAAGAAGACTGGGGCTCTGGGCTTCTCTAGCCACCTAATCTTCTGCTCATCCTCTCGCGCACTCTAAAGAGAGCTCAGGTGAGAAATTGCAAACGTCCAGCAATTGCTCAGAGAAGAAAAGTGCCAGCACTGAAAGCTGTTGCTAGCCAGCACCCTTCCTTGGAAGCACTTTCACAGGCGCAGTAACACTGGGGCTTTGCGCTTCTCTACCCACCAAACGTCACGGTCATTCTCTTTCCGTCTCGTAGACACGAGCTGAGAAATTGCAAACGTCGAGCAATTGCTCAGAGATGAAAAGTGCCAGCACTGAAAGCTGTTGCTAGCCAGCACCCTTCCTTGGAAGCGCTTTTGTAGGCCTAAGAACACCGGGGCTCTGGGCTTCTCTAGCCACCTCATCTTCTGCTCATCCTCTCGCGCACTCTAAAGAGAGCTCAGGGGAGAAATTGCAAAAGTCGAGCAATTGCTCAGAGATGAAAAGTGCCAGCACTGAAAGCTGTTGCTAGCCAGCACCCTTCCTTGGAAGCGCTTTTGTAGGCCTAAGAACACTGGGGCTCTGGGCTTCTTTAGCCACCTCATCTTCTGCTCATCCTCTCGCGCACTCTAAAGAGAGCTCAGGGGAGAAATTGCAAACGTCGAGCAATTGCTCAGAGATGAAAAGTGCCAGCACTGAAAGCTGTCGCTAGCCAGCACCCTTCCTTGGAAGCGCTTTCACAGGCGCAGCAACACTGCGGCTTTGCGCTTCTCTACCCACCAAACAACACGGTCCTTCTCTTTCCGTCTCGTAGACACGAGCTGAGAAATTGCAAACGTCGAGCAATTGCTCAGAGATGAAAAGTGCCAGCACTGAAAGCTGTTGCTAGCCAGCACCCTTCCTTGGAAGCGCTTTTGTAGGCCTAAGAACACTGGGGCTCTGGGCTTCTTTAGCCACCTCATCTTCTGCTCATCCTCTCGCGCACTCTAAAGAGAGCTCAGGTGAGAAATTGCAAACGTCGAGCAATTGCTCAGAGATGAAAAGTGCCAGCACTGAAAGCTGTTGCTAGCCAGCACCCTTCCTTGGAAGCGCTTTCACAGGCGCTGTAACACTGGGGCTTTGCGCTTCTCTACCCACCAAACGTCACGGTCACTATCTCTCCGTGTCGTAGACACGAGCTGAGAAATTGCAAACGTCGAGCAATTGCTCAGACATGAAAAGTGCCAGCACTGAAAGCTGTTGCTAGCCAGCACCCTTCCTTGGAAGCGCTTTTGTAGGCCTAAGAACACTGGGGCTCTGGGCTTCTTTAGCCACCTCATTTTCTGCTCATCCTCTCGCGCACTCTAAAGAGAGCTCAGGGGAGAAATTGCAAACGTCGAGCAATTGCTCAGAGAAGAAAAGTGCCAGCACTGAAAGCTGTTGCTAGCCAGCACCCTTCCTTGGAAGCGCTTTCACAGGCGCAGGAACACTGGGGCTTTGTGCTTCTCTACCCACCAAACGTCACGGTCACTATCTCTCCGTCTCGTAGACACGAGCTGAGAAATTGCAAACGTCGATCAATTGCTCAGAGAGGAAAAGTGCCAGCACTGAAAGCTGTTGCTAGCCAGCACCCTTCCTTGGAAGTGCTTTTGTAGGCCTAAGAACACTGGGGCTCTGGGCTTCTCTAGCCACCTAATCTTCTGCTCATCCTCTCGCGCACTCTAAAGAGAGCTCAGGTGAGAAATTGCAAACGTCGAGCAATTGCTCAGAGATGAAAAGTGCCAGCACTGAAAGCTCTTGCTAGCCAGCACCCTTCCTTGGAAGCGCTTTTGTAGGCCTAAGAACACTGGGGCTCTGGGCTTCTCTAGCCACCTCATCTTCTGCTCATCCTCTCGCGCACTCTAAAGAGAGCTCAGGTGAGAAATTGCAAACGTCGAGCAATTGCTCAGAGATGAAAAGTGCCAGCACTGAAAGCTGTTGCTAGCCAGCACCCTTCCTTGGAAGCGCTTTTGTAGGCCTAAGAACACTGGGGCTCTGGGCTTCTTCAGCCACCTCATCTTCTGCTCATCCTCTCGCGCACTCTAAAGAGAGCTTTAGGGAGAAATTGCAAACGTCGAGCAATTGCTCAGAGATGAAAAGTGCCAGCACTGAAAGCTGTTGCTAGCCAGCACCCTTCCTTGGAAGCGCTTTTGTAGGCCTAAGAACACTGGGGCTCTGGGCTTCTCTAGCCACCTCATCTTCTGCTCATCCTCTCGCGCACTCTAAAGAGAGCTCAGGTGAGAAATTGCAAACGTCGAGCAATTGCTCAGAGATGAAAAGTGCCAGCACTGAAAGCTCTTGCTAGCCAGCACCCTTCCTTGGAAGCGCTTTTGTAGCCCTTAGAACACTGGGGCTCTGGGCTTCTCTAGCCACCTCATCTTCTGCTCATCCTCTCGCGCACTCTAAAGAGACCTCAGGGGAGAAATTGCAAACGTCGAGCAATTGCTCAGAGATGAAAAGTGCCAGCACTGAAAGCTGTTGCTAGCCAGCACCCTTCCTTGGAAGCGCTTTCACAGGCGCTGTAACACTGGGGCTTTGCGCTTCTCTACCCACCAAACGTCACGGTCCTTCTCTTTCCGTCTCGTAGACGCGAGCTGAGAAATTGCAAACGTCGAGCAATTGCTCAGAGATGAAAAGTGCCAGCACTGAAAGCTGTTGCTAGCCAGCACCCTTCCTTGGAAGCGCTTTTGTAGGCCTAAGAACACTGGGGCTCTGGGCTTCTCTAGCCACCTCATCTTCTGCTCATCCTCTCGCGCACTCTAAAGAGAGCTCAGGTGAGAAATTGCAAACGTCGAGCAATTGCTCAGAGATGAAAAGTGCCAGCACTGAAAGCTGTTGCTAGCCAGCACCCTTCCTTGGAAGCGCTTTTGTAGGCCTAAGAACACTGGGGCTCTGGGCTTCTCTAGCCACCTCATCTTCTGCTCATCCTCTCGCGCACTCTAAAGAGAGCTCAGGTGAGAAATTGCAAACGTCCAGCAATTGCTCAGAGAAGAAAAGTGCCAGCACTGAAAGCTGTTGCTAGCCAGCACCCTTCCTTGGAAGCACTTTCACAGGCGCAGTAACACTGGGGCTTTGCGCTTCTCTACCCACCAAACGTCACGGTCATTCTCTTTCCGTCTCGTAGACACGAGCTGAGAAATTGCAAACGTCGAGCAATTGCTCAGAGATGAAAAGTGCCAGCACTGAAAGCTGTTGCTAGCCAGCACCCTTCCTTGGAAGCGCTTTTGTAGGCCTAAGAACACCGGGGCTCTGGGCTTCTCTAGCCACCTCATCTTCTGCTCATCCTCTCGCGCACTCTAAAGAGAGCTCAGGGGAGAAATTGCAAAAGTCGAGCAATTGCTCAGAGATGAAAAGTGCCAGCACTGAAAGCTGTTGCTAGCCAGCACCCTTCCTTGGAAGCGCTTTTGTAGGCCTAAGAACACTGGGGCTCTGGGCTTCTTTAGCCACCTCATCTTCTGCTCATCCTCTCGCGCACTCTAAAGAGAGCTCAGGTGAGAAATTGCAAACGTCCAGCAATTGCTCAGAGATGAAAAGTGCCAGCACTGAAAGCTGTTGCTAGCCAGCACCCTTCCTTGGAAGCGCTTTTGTAGGCCTAAGCACACTGGGGCTCTGGGCTTCTCTAGCCACCTCATCTTCTGCTCATCCTCTCGCGCAGTCTAAAGAGAGCTCAGGTGAGAAATTGCAAACGTCGAGCAATTGCTCAGAGATGAAAAGTGCCAGCACTGAAAGCTCTTGCTAGCCAGCACCCTTCCTTGGAAGCGCTTTTGTAGCCCTTAGAACACTGGGGCTCTGGGCTTCTCTAGCCACCTCATCTTCTGCTCATCCTCTCGCGCACTCTAAAGAGAGCTCAGGTGAGAAATTGCAAACGTCGAGCAATTGCTCAGAGATGAAAAGTGCCAGCACTGAAAGCTGTTGCTAGCCAGCACCCTTCCTTGGAAGCGCTTTCACAGGCGCAGCAACACTGGGCCTTTGGGCTTCTCTACCCACAAAACATCACGGTCCTTCTCTTTCCGTCTCGTAGACACGAGCTGAGAAATTGCAAACGTCGAGCAATTGCTCAGAGATGAAAAGTGCCAGCACTGAAAGCTGTTGCTAGCCAGCACCCTTCCTTGGAAGCGCTTTCACAGGCGCAGCAACACTGGGGCTTTGCGCTTCTCTAGCCACCAAACGTCACGGTCACTATCTCTCCGTCTCGTAGAAAAGAGCTGAGAAATTGCAAACGTCGAGCAATTGCTCAGAGATGAAAAGTGCCAGCACTGAAAGCTGTTGCTAGCCAGCACCCTTCCTTGGAAGCGCTTTTGTAGGCCTAAGAAGACTGGGGCTCTGGGCTTCTCTAGCCACCTAATCTTCTGCTCATCCTCTCGCGCACTCTAAAGAGAGCTAAGGTGAGAAATTGCAAACGTCGAGCAATTGCTCAGAGATGAAAAGTGCCAGCACTGAAAGCTGTCGCTAGCCAGCACCCTTCCTTGGAAGCGCTTTCACAGGCGCAGCAACACTGGGGCTTTGCGCTTCTCTACCCACCAAACAACACGGTCCTTCTCTTTCCGTGTCGTAGACACGAGCTGAGAAATTGCAAACGTCGAGCAATTGCTCAGAGATGAAAAGTGCCAGCACTGAAAGCTGTTGCTAGCCAGCACCCTTCCTTGGAAGCGCTTTTGTAGGCCTAAGAACACTGGGGCTCTGGGCTTCTTTAGCCACCTCATCTTCTGCTCATCCTCTCGCGCACTCTAAAGAGAGCTCAGGTGAGAAATTGCAAACGTCGAGCAATTGCTCAGAGAAGAAAAGTGCCAGCACTGAAAGCTGTTGCTAGCCAGCACCCTTCCTTGGAAGCGCTTTCACAGGCGCAGTAACACTGGGGCTTTGTGCTTCTCTACCCACCAAACGTCACGGTCACTATCTCTCCGTGTCGTAGACACGAGCTGAGAAATTGCAAACGTCGAGCAATTGCTCAGAGATGAAAAGTGCCAGCACTGAAAGCTCTTGCTAGCCAGCACCCTTCCTTGGAAGCGCTTTTGTAGGCCTAAGAACACTGGGGCTCTGGGCTTCTTTAGCCACCTCATCTTCTGCTCATCCTCTCGCGCACTCTAAAGAGAGCTCAGGTGAGAAATTGCAAACGTCGAGCAATTGCTCAGAGAAGAAAAGTGCCAGCACTGAAAGCTGTTGCTAGCCAGCACCCTTCCTTGGAAGCGCTTTCACAGGCGCAGTAACACTGGGGCTTTGTGCTTCTCTACCCACCAAACGTCACGGTCACTATCTCTCCGTGTCGTAGACACGAGCTGAGAAATTGCAAACGTCGAGCAATTGCTCAGAGATGAAAAGTGCCAGCACTGAAAGCTCTTGCTAGCCAGCACCCTTCCTTGGAAGCGCTTTTGTAGGCCTAAGAACACTGGGGCTCTGGGCTTCTTTAGCCACCTCATCTTCTGCTCATCCTCTCGCACACTCTAAAGAGAGCTCAGGGGAGAAATTGCAAACGTCGAGCAATTGCTCAGAGAAGAAAAGTGCCAGCACTGAAAGCTGTTGCTAGCCAGCACCCTTCCTTGGAAGCGCTTTCACAGGCGCAGTAACACTGGGGCTTTGTGCTTCTCTACCCACCAAACGTCACGGTCACTATCTCTCCGTGTCGTAGACACGAGCTGAGAAATTGCAAACGTCGAGCAATTGCTCAGAGATGAAAAGTGCCAGCACTGAAAGCTGTTGCTAGCCAGCACCCTTCCTTGGAAGCGCTTTTGTAGGCCTAAGAACACTGGGGCTCTGGGCTTCTTTAGCCACCTCATCTTCTGCTCATCCTCTCGCGCACTCTAAAGAGAGCTCAGGGGAGAAATTGCAAACGTCGAGCAATTGCTCAGAGAAGAAAAGTGCCAGCACTGAAAGCTGTTGCTAGCCAGCACCCTTCCTTGGAAGCGCTTTCACAGGCGCAGTAACACTGGGGCTTTGTGCTTCTCTACCCACCAAACGTCACGGTCACTATCTCTCCGTGTCGTAGACACGAGCTGAGAAATTGCAAACGTCGAGCAATTGCTCAGAGATGAAAAGTGCCAGCACTGAAAGCTGTTGCTAGCCAGCACCCTTCCTTGGAAGCGCTTTTGTAGGCCTAAGAACACTGGGGCTCTGGGCTTCTTTAGCCACCTCATCTTCTGCTCATCCTCTCGCGCAGTCTAAAGAGAGCTCAGGTGAGAAATTGCAAACGTCGAGCAATTGCTCAGAGAAGAAAAGTGCCAGCACTGAAAGCTGTTGCTAGCCAGCACCCTTCCTTGGAAGCGCTTTCACAGGCGCAGTAACACTGGGGCTTTGTGCTTCTCTACCCACCAAACGTCACGGTCACTATCTCTCCGTGTCGTAGACACGAGCTGAGAAATTGCAAACGTCGAGCAATTGCTCAGAGATGAAAAGTGCCAGCACTGAAAGCTCTTGCTAGCCAGCACCCTTCCTTGGAAGCGCTTTTGTAGGCCTAAGAACACTGGGGCTCTGGGCTTCTTTAGCCACCTCATCTTCTGCTCATCCTCTCGCGCACTCTAAAGAGAGCTCAGGGGAGAAATTGCAAACGTCGAGCAATTGCTCAGAGAAGAAAAGTGCCAGCACTGAAAGCTGTTGCTAGCCAGCACCCTTCCTTGGAAGCGCTTTCACAGGCGCAGTAACACTGGGGCTTTGTGCTTCTCTACCCACCAAACGTCACGGTCACTATCTCTCCGTCTCGTAGACACGAGCTGAGAAATTGCAAACGTCGATCAATTGCTCAGAGAGGAAAAGTGCCAGCACTGAAAGCTGTTGCTAGCCAGCACCCTTCCTTGGAAGTGCTTTTGTAGGCCTAAGAACACTGGGGCTCTGGGCTTCTCTAGCCACCTAATCCTCTGCTCATCCTCTCGCGCACTCTAAAGAGAGCTCAGGTGAGAAATTGCAAACGTCGAGCAATTGCTCAGAGATGAAAAGTGCCAGCACTGAAAGCTGTTGCTAGCCAGCACCCTTCCTTGGAAGCGCTTTTGTAGGCCTAAGAACACTGGGGCTCTGGGCTTCTCTAGCCACCTCATCTTCTGCTCATCCTCTCGCGCACTCTAAAGAGAGCTCAGGTGAGAAATTGCAAACGTCGAGCAATTGCTCAGAGATGAAAAGTGCCAGCACTGAAAGCTGTTGCTAGCCAGCCCCCTTCCTTGGAAGCGCTTTCACAGGCGCACTAACACTTGGGCTTTGCGCTTCTCTAGCCACCAAACGTCACGGTCCTTCTCTTTCCGTCTCGTAGACACGAGCTGAGAAATTGCAAACGTCGAGCAATTGCTCAGAGATGAAAAGTGCCAGCACTGGAAGCTGTTGCTAGCCAGCACCCTTCCTTGGAAGCGCTTTTGTAGGCCTAAGCACACTGGGGCTCTGGGCTTCTCTAGCCACCTCATCTTCTGCTCATCCTCTCGCGCACTCTAAAGAGAGCTCAGGTGAGAAATTGCAAACGTCGAGCAATTGCTCAGAGAGGAAAAGTGCCAGCACTGAAAGCTCTTGCTAGCCAGCACCCTTCCTTGGAAGCGCTTTTGTAGGCCTAAGAACACTGGGGCTCTGGGCTTCTTTAGCCACCTCATCTTCTGCTCATCCTCTCGCGCACTCTAAAGAGAGCTTTAGGGAGAAATTGCAAACGTCGAGCAATTGCTCAGAGATGAAAAGTGCCAGCACTGAAAGCTGTTGCTAGCCAGCACCCTTCCTTGGAAGCGCTTTTGTAGGCCTAAGAACACTGGGGCTCTGGGCTTCTCTAGCCACCTAATCTTCTGCTCATCCTCTCGCGCACTCTAAAGAGAGCTCAGGTGAGAAATTGCAAACGTCGAGCAATTGCTCAGAGATGAAAAGTGCCAGCACTGAAAGCTGTCGCTAGCCAGCACCCTTCCTTGGAAGCGCTTTCACAGGCGCAGCAACACTGGGGCTTTGCGCTTCTCTACCCACCAAACAACACGGTCCTTCTCTTTCCGTGTCGTAGACACGAGCTGAGAAATTGCAAACGTCGAGCAATTGCTCAGAGATGAAAAGTGCCAGCACTGAAAGCTGTTGCTAGCCAGCACCCTTCCTTGGAAGCGCTTTTGTAGGCCTAAGAACACTGGGGCTCTGGGCTTCTTTAGCCACCTCATCTTCTGCTCATCCTCTCGCGCACTCTAAAGAGAGCTCAGGTGAGAAATTGCAAACGTCGAGCAATTGCTCAGAGAAGAAAAGTGCCAGCACTGAAAGCTGTTGCTAGCCAGCACCCTTCCTTGGAAGCGCTTTCACAGGCGCAGTAACACTGGGGCTTTGTGCTTCTCTACCCACCAAACGTCACGGTCACTATCTCTCCGTGTCGTAGACACGAGCTGAGAAATTGCAAACGTCGAGCAATTGCTCAGAGATGAAAAGTGCCAGCACTGAAAGCTCTTGCTAGCCAGCACCCTTCCTTGGAAGCGCTTTTGTAGGCCTAAGAACACTGGGGCTCTGGGCTTCTTTAGCCACCTCATCTTCTGCTCATCCTCTCGCACACTCTAAAGAGAGCTCAGGGGAGAAATTGCAAACGTCGAGCAATTGCTCAGAGAAGAAAAGTGCCAGCACTGAAAGCTGTTGCTAGCCAGCACCCTTCCTTGGAAGCGCTTTCACAGGCGCAGTAACACTGGGGCTTTGTGCTTCTCTACCCACCAAACGTCACGGTCACTATCTCTCCGTGTCGTAGACACGAGCTGAGAAATTGCAAACGTCGAGCAATTGCTCAGAGATGAAAAGTGCCAGCACTGAAAGCTGTTGCTAGCCAGCACCCTTCCTTGGAAGCGCTTTTGTAGGCCTAAGAACACTGGGGCTCTGGGCTTCTTTAGCCACCTCATCTTCTGCTCATCCTCTCGCGCACTCTAAAGAGAGCTCAGGGGAGAAATTGCAAACGTCGAGCAATTGCTCAGAGAAGAAAAGTGCCAGCACTGAAAGCTGTTGCTAGCCAGCACCCTTCCTTGGAAGCGCTTTCACAGGCGCAGTAACACTGGGGCTTTGTGCTTCTCTACCCACCAAACGTCACGGTCACTATCTCTCCGTGTCGTAGACACGAGCTGAGAAATTGCAAACGTCGAGCAATTGCTCAGAGATGAAAAGTGCCAGCACTGAAAGCTGTTGCTAGCCAGCACCCTTCCTTGGAAGCGCTTTTGTAGGCCTAAGAACACTGGGGCTCTGGGCTTCTTTAGCCACCTCATCTTCTGCTCATCCTCTCGCGCAGTCTAAAGAGAGCTCAGGTGAGAAATTGCAAACGTCGAGCAATTGCTCAGAGATGAAAAGTGCCAGCACTGAAAGCTGTTGCTAGCCAGCACCCTTCCTTGGAAGCGCTTTCACAGGCGCAGTAACACTGGGGCTTTGTGCTTCTCTACCCACCAAACGTCACGGTCACTATCTCTCCGTGTCGTAGACACGAGCTGAGAAATTGCAAACGTCGAGCAATTGCTCAGAGATGAAAAGTGCCAGCACTGAAAGCTCTTGCTAGCCAGCACCCTTCCTTGGAAGCGCTTTTGTAGGCCTAAGAACACTGGGGCTCTGGGCTTCTTTAGCCACCTCATCTTCTGCTCATCCTCTCGCGCACTCTAAAGAGAGCTCAGGGGAGAAATTGCAAACGTCGAGCAATTGCTCAGAGAAGAAAAGTGCCAGCACTGAAAGCTGTTGCTAGCCAGCACCCTTCCTTGGAAGCGCTTTTGTAGGCCTAAGAACACTGGGGCTCTGGGCTTCTTTAGCCACCTCATCTTCTGCTCATCCTCTCGCGCACTCTAAAGAGAGCTTTAGGGAGAAATTGCAAACGTCGAGCAATTGCTCAGAGATGAAAAGTGCCAGCACTGAAAGCTGTTGCTAGCCAGCACCCTTCCTTGGAAGCGCTTTTGTAGGCCTAAGAACACTGGGGCTCTGGGCTTCTCTAGCCACCTCATCTTCTGCTCATCCTCTCGCGCACTCTAAAGAGAGCTCAGGTGAGAAATTGCAAACGTCGAGCAATTGCTCAGAGATGAAAAGTGCCAGCACTGAAAGCTGTTGCTAGCCAGCACCCTTCCTTGGAAGCGCTTTCACAGGCGCAGTAACACTGGGGCTTTGCGCTTCTCTAGCCACCAAACGTCACGGTCCTTCTCTTTCCGTCTCGTAGACACGAGCTGAGAAATTGCAAACGTCGAGCAATTGCTCAGAGATGAAAAGTGCCAGCACTGAAAGCTGTTGCTAGCCAGCACCCTTCCTTGGAAGCGCTTTTGTAGGCCTAAGAACACTGGGGCTCTGGGCTTCTCTAGCCACCTCATCTTCTGCTCATCCTCTCGCGCACTCTAAAGAGAGCTCAGGTGAGAAATTGCAAACGTCGAGCAATTGCTCAGAGATGAAAAGTGCCAGCACTGAAAGCTCTTGCTAGCCAGCACCCTTCCTTGGAAGCGCTTTCACAGGCGCAGCAACACTGGGGCTTTGGGCTTCTCTACCCACCAAACATCACGGTCCTTCTCTTTCCGTCTCGTAGACACGAGCTGAGAAATTGCAAACGTCGAGCAATTGCTCAGAGATGAAAAGTGCCAGCACTGAAAGCTGTTGCTAGCCAGCACCCTTCCTTGGAAGCGCTTTCACAGGCGCAGCAACACTGGGGCTTTGCGCTTCTCTACCCACCAAACGTCACGGTCCTTCTCTTTCCGTCTCGTAGACACGAGCTGAGAAATTGCAAACGTCGAGCAATTGCTCAGAGATGAAAAGTGCCAGCACTGAAAGCTCTTGCTAGCCAGCACCCTTCCTTGGAAGCGCTTTTGTAGGCCTAAGAACACTGGGGCTCTGGGCTTCTCTAGCCACCTAATCTTCTGCTCATCCTCTCGCGCACTCTAAAGAGAGCTCAGGTGAGAAATTGCAAACGTCGAGCAATTGCTCAGAGATGAAAAGTGCCAGCACTGAAAGCTGTCGCTAGCCAGCACCCTTCCTTGGAAGCGCTTTTGTAGGCCTAAGAACACTGGGGCTCTGGGCTTCTCTAGCCACCTCATCTTCTGTTCATCCTCTCGCGCACTCTGAAGAGAGCTCAGGTGAGAAATTGCAAACGTCGAGCAATTGCTCAGAGATGAAAAGTGCCAGCACTGAAAGCTGTTGCTAGCCAGCACCCTTCCTTGGAAGCGCTTTTGTAGGCCTAAGAACACTGGGGCTCTGGGCTTCTCTAGCCACCTCATCTTCTGCTCATCCTCTCGCGCACTATAAAGAGAGCTCAGGTGAGAAATTGCAAACGTCGAGCAATTGCTCAGAGAGGAAAAGTGCCAGCACTGAAAGCTCTTGCTAGCCAGCACCCTTCCTTGGAAGCGCTTTTGTAGCCCTTAGAACACTGGGGCTCTGGGCTTCTCTAGCCACCTAATCTTCTGCTCATCCTCTCGCGCACTCTAAAGAGAGCTCAGGTGAGAAATTGCAAACGTCGAGCAATTGCTCAGAGATGAAAAGTGCCAGCACTGAAAGCTGTTGCTAGCCAGCACCCTTCCTTGGAAGCGCTTTCACAGGCGCAGTAACACTGGGGATTTGCGCTTCTCTACCCACCAAACGTCACGGTCCTTCTCTTTCCGTCTCGTAGACACGAGCTGAGAAATTGCAAACGTCGAGCAATTGCTCAGAGATGAAAAGTGCCAGCACTGAAAGCTGTTGCTAGCCAGCACCCTTCCTTGGAAGCGCTTTTGTAGGCCTAAGAACACTGGGGCTCTGGGCTTCTCTAGCCACCTCATCTTCTGCTCATCCTCTCGCGCACTCTAAAGAGAGCTCAGGTGAGAAATTGCAAACGTCGAGCAATTGCTCAGAGATGAAAAGTGCCAGCACTGAAAGCTCTTGCTAGCCAGCACCCTTCCTTGGAAGCGCTTTTGTAGCCCTTAGAACACTGGGGCTCTGGGCTTCTCTAGCCACCTCATCTTCTGCTCATCCTCTCGCGCACTCTAAAGAGAGCTCAGGTGAGAAATTGCAAACGTCGAGCAATTGCTCAGAGATGAAAAGTGCCAGCACTGAAAGCTGTTGCTAGCCAGCACCCTTCCTTGGAAGCGCTTTCACAGGCGCAGCAACACTGGGGCTTTGGGCTTCTCTACCCACCAAACATCACGGTCCTTCTCTTTCCGTCTCGTAGACACGAGCTGAGAAATTGCAAACGTCGAGCAATTGCTCAGAGATGAAAAGTGCCAGCACTGAAAGCTGTTGCTAGCCAGCACCCTTCCTTGGAAGCGCTTTCACAGGCGCAGCAACACTGGGGCTTTGCGCTTCTCTACCCACCAAACGTCACGGTCCTTCTCTTTCCGTCTCGTAGACACGAGCTGAGAAATTGCAAACGTCGAGCAATTGCTCAGAGATGAAAAGTGCCAGCACTGAAAGCTGTTGCTAGCCAGCACCCTTCCTTGGAAGCGCTTTTGTAGGCCTAAGAAGACTGGGGCTCTGGGCTTCTCTAGCCACCTAATCTTCTGCTCATCCTCTCGCGCACTCTAAAGAGAGCTCAGGTGAGAAATTGCAAACGTCGAGCAATTGCTCAGAGATGAAAAGTGCCAGCACTGAAAGCTGTCGCTAGCCAGCACCCTTCCTTGGAAGCGCTTTTGTAGGCCTAAGAACACTGGGGCTCTGGGCTTCTCTAGCCACCTCATCTTCTGTTCATCCTCTCGCGCACTCTGAAGAGAGCTCAGGTGAGAAATTGCAAACGTCGAGCAATTGCTCAGAGATGAAAAGTGCCAGCACTGAAAGCTGTTGCTAGCCAGCACCCTTCCTTGGAAGCGCTTTTGTAGGCCTAAGAACACTGGGGCTCTGGGCTTCTTTAGCCACCTCATCTTCTGCTCATCCTCTCGCGCAGTCTAAAGAGAGCTCAGGTGAGAAATTGCAAACGTCGAGCAATTGCTCAGAGAAGAAAAGTGCCAGCACTGAAAGCTGTTGCTAGCCAGCACCCTTCCTTGGAAGCGCTTTCACAGGCGCAGTAACACTGGGGCTTTGTGCTTCTCTACCCACCAAACGTCACGGTCACTATCTCTCCGTCTCGTAGACATGAGCTGAGAAATTGCAAACGTCGAGCAGTTGCTCAGAGATGAAAAGTGCCAGCACTGAAAGCTCTTGCTAGCCAGCACCCTTCCTTGGAAGCGCTTTTGTAGGCCTAAGAACACTGGGGCTCTGGGCTTCTTTAGCCACCTCATCTTCTGCTCATCCTCTCGCGCACTCTAAAGAGAGCTCAGGGGAGAAATTGCAAACGTCGAGCAATTGCTCAGAGAAGAAAAGTGCCAGCACTGAAAGCTGTTGCTAGCCAGCACCCTTCCTTGGAAGCGCTTTCACAGGCGCAGTAACACTGGGGCTTTGTGCTTCTCTACCCACCAAACGTCACGGTCACTATCTCTCCGTGTCGTAGACACGAGCTGAGAAATTGCAAACGTCGATCAATTGCTCAGAGAGGAAAAGTGCCAGCACTGAAAGCTGTTGCTAGCCAGCACCCTTCCTTGGAAGCGCTTTTGTAGGCCTAAGAACACTGGGGCTCTGGGCTTCTCTACCCACCTAATCTTCTGCTCATCCTCTCGCGCACTCTAAAGAGAGCTCAGGTGAGAAATTGCAAACGTCGAGCAATTGCTCAGAGATGAAAAGTGCCAGCACTGAAAGCTGTTGCTAGCCAGCACCCTTCCTTGGAAGCGCTTTTGTAGGCCTAAGAACACTGGGGCTCTGGGCTTCTCTAGCCACCTCATCTTCTGCTCATCCTCTCGCGCAGTCTAAAGAGAGCTCAGGTGAGAAATTGCAAACGTCGAGCAATTGCTCAGAGATGAAAAGTGCCAGCACTGGAAGCTGTTGCTAGCCAGCACCCTTCCTTGGAAGCGCTTTCACAGGCGCACTAACACTTGGGCTTTGCGCTTCTCTAGCCACCAAACGTCACGGTCCTTCTCTTTCCGTCTCGTAGACACGAGCTGAGAAATTGCAAACGTCGAGCAATTGCTCAGAGATGAAAAGTGCCAGCACTGGAAGCTGTTGCTAGCCAGCACCCTTCCTTGGAAGCGCTTTTGTAGGCCTAAGCACACTGGGGCTCTGGGCTTCTCTAGCCACCTCATCTGCTCATCCTCTCGCGCACTCTAAAGAGAGCTCAGGTGAGAAATTGCAAACGTCGAGCAATTGCTCAGAGAGGAAAAGTGCCAGCACTGAAAGCTCTTGCTAGCCAGCACCCTTCCTTGGAAGCGCTTTTGTAGGCCTAAGAACACTGGGGCTCTGGGCTTCTTTAGCCACCTCATCTTCTGCTCATCCTCTCGCGCACTCTAAAGAGAGCTTTAGGGAGAAATTGCAAACGTCGAGCAATTGCTCAGAGATGAAAAGTGCCAGCACTGAAAGCTGTTGCTAGCCAGCACCCTTCCTTGGAAGCGCTTTTGTAGGCCTAAGAACACTGGGGCTCTGGGCTTCTCTAGCCACCTCATCTTCTGCTCATCCTCTCGCGCACTCTAAAGAGAGCTCAGGTGAGAAATTGCAAACGTCGAGCAATTGCTCAGAGAGGAAAAGTGCCAGCACTGAAAGCTCTTGCTAGCCAGCACCCTTCCTTGGAAGCGCTTTTGTAGCCCTTAGAACACTGGGGCTCTGGGCTTCTCTAGCCACATAATCTTCTGCTCATCCTCTCGCGCACTCTAAAGAGAGCTCAGGTGAGAAATTGCAAACGTCCAGCAATTGCTCAGAGATGAAAAGTGCCAGCACTGAAAGCTGTTGCTAGCCAGCACCCTTCCTTGGAAGCGCTTTCACAGGCGCAGTAACACTGGGGCTTTGCGCTTCTCTACCCACCAAACGTCACGGTCCTTCTCTTTCCGTCTCGTAGACACGAGCTGAGAAATTGCAAACGTCGATCAATTGCTCAGAGATGAAAAGTGCCAGCACTGGAAGCTGTTGCTAGCCAGCACCCTTCCTTGGAAGCGCTTTTGTAGGCCTAAGCACACTGGGGCTCTGGGCTTCTCTAGCCACCTCATCTTCTGCTCATCCTCTCGCGCACTCTGAAGAGAGCTCAGGGGAGAAATTGCAAACGTTGAGCAATTGCTCAGAGATGAAAAGTGCCAGCACTGGAAGCTCTTGCTAGCCAGCACCCTTCCTTGGAAGCGCTTTCACAGGCGCAGCAACACTGGGGCTTTGCGCTTCTCTACCCACCAAACGTCACGGTCATTCTCTTTCCGTCTCGTAGACACGAGCTGAGAAATTGCAAACGTCGATCAATTGCTCAGAGATGAAAAATGCCAGCACTGAAAGCTGTTGCTAGCCAGCACCCTTCCTTGGAAGCGCTTTTGTAGGCCTAAGAACACTGGGGCTCTGGGCTTCTTTAGCCACCTCATCTTCTGCTCATCCTCTCGCGCACTCTAAAGAGAGCTCAGGTGAGAAATTGCAAACGTCGAGCAATTGCTCAGAGATGAAAAGTGCCAGCACTGAAAGCTGTTGCTAGCCAGCACCCTTCCTTGGAAGCGCTTTTGTAGGCCTAAGAACACTGGGGCTCTGGGCTTCTTTAGCCACCTCATCTTCTGCTCATCCTCTCGCGCACTCTGAAGAGAGCTCAGGTGAGAAATTGCAAACGTCGAGCAATTGCTCAGAGATGAAAAGTGCCAGCACTGAAAGCTGTTGCTAGCCAGCACCCTTCCTTGGAAGCGCTTTCACAGGCGCAGTAACACTGGGGCTTTGCGCTTCTCTACCCACCAAACGTCACGGTCCTTCTCTTTCCGTCTCATAGACACGAGCTGAGAAATTGCAAACGTCGAGCAATTGCTCAGAGATGAAAAGTGCCAGCACTGAAAGCTGTTGCTAGCCAGCACCCTTCCTTGGAAGCGCTTTTGTAGGCCTAAGAACACTGGGGCTCTGGGCTTCTCTAGCCACCTCATCTTCTGCTCATCCTCTCGCGCACTCTAAAGAGAGCTCAGGTGAGAAATTGCAAACGTCGAGCAATTGCTCAGAGATGAAAAGTGCCAGCACTGAAAGCTGTTGCTAGCCAGCACCCTTCCTTGGAAGCGCTTTTGTAGCCCTTAGAACACTGGGGCTCTGGGCTTCTCTAGCCACCTCATCTTCTGCTCATCCTCTCGCGCAGTCTAAAGAGAGCTCAGGTGAGAAATTGCAAACGTCGAGCAATTGCTCAGAGAGGAAAAGTGCCAGCACTGAAAGCTGTTGCTAACCAGCACCCTTCCTTGGAAGCGCTTTTGTAGGCCTAAGAAGACTGGGGCTCTGGGCTTCTCTAGCCACCTAATCTTCTGCTCATCCTCTCGCGCAGTCTAAAGAGAGCTCAGGTGAGAAATTGCAAACGTCGAGCAATTGCTCAGAGATGAAAAGTGCCAGCACTGAAAGCTGTTGCTAGCCAGCACCCTTCCTTGGAAGCGCTTTTGTAGGCCTAAGAACACTGGGGCTCTGGGCTTCTTTAGCCACCTCATCTTCTGCTCATCCTCTCGCGCACTCTGAAGAGAGCTCAGGTGAGAAATTGCAAACGTCGAGCAATTGCTCAGAGATGAAAAGTGCCAGCACTGAAAGCTGTTGCTAGCCAGCACCCTTCCTTGGAAGCGCTTTCACAGGCGCAGTAACACTGGGGCTTTGTGCTTCTCTACCCACCAAACGTCACGGTCACTATCTCTCCGTCTCGTAGACACAAGCTGAGAAATTGCAAACGTCGAGCAATTGCTCAGAGATGAAAAGTGCCAGCACTGAAAGCTGTTGCTAGCCAGCCCCCTTCCTTGGAAGCGCTTTTGTAGGCCTAAGAACACTGGGGCTCTGGGCTTCTCTAGCCACCTCATCTTCTGCTCATCCTCTCGCGCACTCTAAAGAGAGCTCAGGGGAGAAATTGCAAACGTCGAGCAATTGCTCAGAGAAGAAAAGTGCCAGCACTGAAAGCTCTTGCTAGCCAGCACCCTTCCTTGGAAGCGCTTTCACAGGCGCAGTAACACTGGGGCTTTGTGCTTCTCTACCCACCAAACGTCACGGTCACTATCTCTCCGTGTCGTAGACACGAGCTGAGAAATTGCAAACGTCGATCAATTGCTCAGAGAGGAAAAGTGCCAGCACTGAAAGCTGTTGCTAGCCAGCACCCTTCCTTGGAAGTGCTTTTGTAGGCCTAAGAACACTGGGGCTCTGGGCTTCTCTACCCACCTAATCTTCTGCTCATCCTCTCGCGCACTCTAAAGAGAGCTCAGGTGAGAAATTGCAAACGTCGAGCAATTGCTCAGAGATGAAAAGTGCCAGCACTGAAAGCTGTTGCTAGCCAGCACCCTTCCTTGGAAGCGCTTTTGTAGGCCTAAGAACACTGGGGCTCTGGGCTTCTCTAGCCACCTCATCTTCTGCTCATCCTCTCGCGCACTCTAAAGAGAGCTCAGGGGAGAAATTGCAAACGTCAAGCAATTGCTCAGAGATGAAAAGTGCCAGCACTGAAAGCTGTTGCTAGCCAGCCCCCTTCCTTGGAAGCGCTTTCACAGGCGCACTAACACTTGGGCTTTGCGCTTCTCTAGCCACCAAACGTCACGGTCCTTCTCTTTCCGTCTCGTAGACACGAGCTGAGAAATTGCAAACGTCGAGCAATTGCTCAGAGATGAAAAGTGCCAGCACTGGAAGCTGTTGCTAGCCAGCACCCTTCCTTGGAAGCGCTTTTGTAGGCCTAAGCACACTGGGGCTCTGGGCTTCTCTAGCCACCTCATCTTCTGCTCATCCTCTCGCGCACTCTAAAGAGAGCTCAGGTGAGAAATTGCAAACGTCGAGCAATTGCTCAGAGAGGAAAAGTGCCAGCACTGAAAGCTCTTGCTAGCCAGCACCCTTCCTTGGAAGCGCTTTTGTAGGCCTAAGAACACTGGGGCTCTGGGCTTCTTTAGCCACCTCATCTTCTGCTCATCCTCTCACGCACTCTAAAGAGAGCTTTAGGGAGAAATTGCAAACGTCGAGCAATTGCTCAGAGATGAAAAGTGCCAGCACTGAAAGCTGTTGCTAGCCAGCACCCTTCCTTGGAAGCGCTTTTGTAGGCCTAAGAACACTGGGGCTCTGGGCTTCTCTAGCCACCTCATCTTCTGCTCATCCTCTCGCGCACTCTAAAGAGAGCTCAGGGGAGAAATTGCAAACGTCGAGCAATTGCTCAGAGAGGAAAAGTGCCAGCACTGAAAGCTCTTGCTAGCCAGCACCCTTCCTTGGAAGCGCTTTTGTAGCCCTTAGAACACTGGGGCTCTGGGCTTCTCTAGCCACCTAATCTTCTGCTCATCCTCTCGCGCACTCTAAAGAGAGCTCAGGTGAGAAATTGCAAACGTCCAGCAATTGCTCAGAGATGAAAAGTGCCAGCACTGAAAGCTGTTGCTAGCCAGCACCCTTCCTTGGAAGCGCTTTCACAGGCGCAGTAACACTGGGGCTTTGCGCTTCTCTACCCACCAAACGTCACGGTCCTTCTCTTTCCGTCTCGTAGACACGAGCTGAGAAATTGCAAACGTCGAGCAATTGCTCAGAGATGAAAAGTGCCAGCACTGAAAGCTGTTGCTAGCCAGCACCCTTCCTTGGAAGCGCTTTTGTAGGCCTAAGAACACTGGGGCTCTGGGCTTCTGTAGCCACCTAATCTTCTGCTCATCCTCTCGCGCACTCTGAAGAGAGCTCAGGGGAGAAATTGCAAACGTCCAGCAATTGCTCAGAGATGAAAAGTGCCAGCACTGGAAGCTGTTGCTAGCCAGCACCCTTCCTTGGAAGCGCTTTCACAGGCGCAGCAACATTGGGGCTTTGCGCTTCTCTAGCCACCAAACGTCACGGTCCTTCTCTTTCCGTCTCGTAGACACGAGCTGAGAAATTGCAAACGTCGAGCAATTGCTCAGAGATGAAAAGTGCCAGCACTGAAAGCTGTTGCTAGCCAGCACGCTTCCTTGGAAGCGCTTTTGTAGGCCTAAGAACACTGGGGCTCTGGGCTTCTCTAGCCACCTCATCTTCTGCTCATCCTCTCGCGCACTCTAAAGAGAGCTCAGGTGAGAAATTGCAAACGTCGAGCAATTGCTCAGAGATGAAAAGTGCCAGCACTGAAAGCTGTTGCTAGCCAGCACCCTTCCTTGGAAGCGCTTTTGTAGCCCTTAGAACACTGGGGCTCTGGGCTTCTCTAGCCACCTCATCTTCTGCTCATCCTCTCGCGCAGTCTAAAGAGAGCTCAGGTGAGAAATTGCAAACGTCGAGCAATTGCTCAGAGATGAAAAGTGCCAGCACTGAAAGCTGTTGCTAGCCAGCACCCTTCCTTGGAAGCGCTTTCACAGGCAGAGTAACACTGGGGCTTTGCGCTTCTCTACCCACCAAACGTCACGGTCCTTCTCTTTCCGTCTCGTAGACACGAGCTGAGAAATTGCAAACGTCGAGCAATTGCTCAGAGATGAAAAGTGCCAGCACTGAAAGCTGTTGCTAGCCAGCACCCTTCCTTGGAAGCGCTTTTGTAGGCCTAAGAACACTGGGGCTCTGGGCTTCTCTAGCCACCTAATCTTCTGCTCATCCTCTCGCTCACTCTGAAGAGAGCTCAGGTGAGAAATTGCAAACGTCGAGCAATTGCTCAGAGATGAAAAGTGCCAGCACTGAAAGCTGTTGCTAGCCAGCACCCTTCCTTGGAAGCGCTTTTGTGGGCCTAAGCACATTGGGGCTCTGGGCTTCTCTAGCCACCTCATCTTCTGCTCATCCTCTCGCGCACTCTAAAGAGAGCTCAGGTGAGAAATTGCAAACGTCGAGCAATTGCTCAGAGATGAAAAGTGCCAGCACTGAAAGCTCTTGCTAGCCAGCACCCTTCCTTGGAAGCGCTTTTGTAGCCCTTAGAACACTGGGGCTCTGGGCTTCTCTAGCCACCTAATCTTCTGCTCATCCTCTCGCGCACTCTAAAGAGAGCTCAGGTGAGAAATTGCAAACGTCGAGCAATTGCTCAGAGATGAAAAGTGCCAGCACTGAAAGCTGTTGCTAGCCAGCACCCTTCCTTGGAAGCGCTTTCACAGGCGCAGTAACACTTGGGCTTTACGCTTCTCTAGCCACCAAACGTCACGGTCCTTCTCTTTCCGTCTCGTAGACACGAGCTGAGAAATTGCAAACGTCGAGCAATTGCTCAGAGATGAAAAGTGCCAGCACTGAAAGCTGTTGCTAGCCAGCACCCTTCCTTGGAAGCGCTTTTGTAGGCCTAAGCACACTGGGGCTCTGGGCTTCTCTAGCCACCTCATCTTCTGCTCATCCTCTCGCGCACTCTAAAGAGAGCTCAGGTGAGAAATTGCAAACGTCGAGCAATTGCTCAGAGATGAAAAGTGCCAGCACTGGAAGCTGTTGCTAGCCAGCACCCTTCCTTGGAAGCGCTTTTGTAGGCCTAAGAACACTGGGGCTCTGGGCTTCTTTAGCCACCTCATCTTCTGCTCATCCTCTCGCGCACTCTAAAGAGAGCTTTAGGGAGAAATTGCAAACGTCGAGCAATTGCTCAGAGATGAAAAGTGCCAGCACTGAAAGCTGTTGCTAGCCAGCACCCTTCCTTGGAAGCGCTTTTGTAGGCCTAAGAACACTGGGGCTCTGGGCTTCTCTAGCCACCTCATCTTCTGCTCATCCTCTCGCGCACTCTAAAGAGAGCTCAGGTGAGAAATTGCAAACGTCGAGCAATTGCTCAGAGAGGAAAAGTGCCAGCACTGAAAGCTGTTGCTAGCCAGCACCCTTCCTTGGAAGCGCTTTTGTAGGCCTAAGAACACTGGGGCTCTGGGCTTCTCTAGCCACCTCATCTTCTGCTCATCCTCTCGCGCACTCTAAAGAGAGCTCAGGGGAGAAATTGCAAACGTCCAGCAATTGCTCAGAGATGAAAAGTGCCAGCACTGAAAGCTGTTGCTAGCCAGCACCCTTCCTTGGAAGCGCTTTCACAGGCGCAGTAACACTGGGGCTTTGCGCTTCTCTACCCACCAAACGTCACGGTCCTTCTCTTTCCGTCTCGTAGACACGAGCTGAGAAATTGCAAACGTTGAGCAATTGCTCAGAGATGAAAAGTGCCAGCACTGAAAGCTGTTGCTAGCCAGCACCCTTCCTTGGAAGCGCTTTCACAGGCGCAGTAACACTGGGGCTTTGCGCTTCTCTAGCCACCAAACGTCACAGTCCTTCCCTTTCCGTCTCGTAGACACGAGCTGAGAAATTGCAAACGTCGAGCAATTGCTCAGAGATGAAAAGTGCCAGCACTGAAAGCTGTTGCTAGCCAGCACCCTTCCTTGGAAGCGCTTTTGTAGGCCTAAGAACACTGGGGCTCTGGGCTTCTCTAGCCACCTCATCTTCTGCTCATCCTCTCGCGCACTCTGAAGAGAGCTCAGGGGAGAAATTGCAAAAGTTGAGCAATTGCTCAGAGATGAAAAGTGCCAGCACTGAAAGCTGTTGCTAGCCAGCACCCTTCCTTGGAAGCGCTTTCACAGGCGCAGCAACATTGGGGCTTTGCGCTTCTCTAGCCACCAAACGTCACGGTCATTCTCTTTCCGTCTCGTAGACACGAGCTGAGAAATTGCAAACGTCGAGCAATTGCTCAGAGATGAAAAGTGCCAGCACTGAAAGCTGTTGCTAGCCAGCACCCTTCCTTGGAAGCGCTTTTGTAGCCCTTAGAACACTGGGGCTCTGCGCTTCTCTAGCCACCTAATCTTCTGCTCATCCTCTCGCGCACTCTAAAGAGAGCTCAGGTGAGAAATTGCAAACGTCGAGCAATTGCTCAGAGAAGAAAAGTGCCAGCACTGAAAGCTGTTGCTAGCCAGCACCCTTCCTTGGAAGCGCTTTCACAGGCGCAGTAACACTGGGGCTTTGCGCTTCTCTACCCACCAAACGTCACGGTCATTCTCTTTCCGTCTCGTAGACACGAGCTGAGAAATTGCAAACGTCGAGCAATTGCTCAGAGATGAAAAGTGCCAGCACTGAAAGCTGTTGCTAGCCAGCACCCTTCCTTGGAAGCGCTTTTGTAGGCCTAAGAACACTGGGGCTCTGGGCTTCTCTAGCCACCTCATCTTCTGCTCATCCTCTCGCTCACTCTAAAGAGAGCTCAGGTGAGAAATTGCAAACGTCGAGCAATTGCTCAGAGATGAAAAGTGCCAGCACTGAAAGCTCTTGCTAGCCAGCACCCTTCCTTGGAAGCGCTTTTGTAGGCCTAAGAACACTGGGGCTCTGCGCTTCTCTAGCCACCTCATCTTCTGCTCATCCTCTCGCGCACTCTAAAGAGAGCTCAGGTGAGAAATTGCAAACGTAGAGCAATTGCTCAGAGATGAAAAGTGCCAGCACTGAAAGCTGTTGCTAGCCAGCACCCTTCCTTGGAAGCGCTTTTGTGGGCCTAAGCACACTGGGGCTCTGGGCTTCTCTAGCCACCTCATCTTCTGCTCATCCTCTCGCGCACTCTAAAGAGAGCTCAGGTGAGAAATTGCAAACGTCGAGCAATTGCTCAGAGATGAAAAGTGCCAGCACTGAAAGCTCTTGCTAGCCAGCACCCTTCCTTGGAAGCGCTTTTGTAGGCCTAAGAACACTGGGGCTCTGGGCTTCTCTAGCCACCTCATCTTCTGCTCATCCTCTCGCGCACTCTGAAGAGAGCGCAGGGGAGAAATTGCAAACGTTGAGCAATTGCTCAGAGATGAAAAGTGCCAGCACTGAAAGCTGTTGCTAGCCAGCACCCTTCCTTGGAAGCGCTTTCACAGGCGCAGCAACATTGGGGCTTTGCGCTTCTCTACCCACCAAACGTCACGGTCATTCTCTTTCCGTCTCCTAGACACGAGCTGAGAAATTGCAAACGTCCAGCAATTGCTCAGAGATGAAAAGTGCCAGCACTGAAAGCTGTTGCTAGCCAGCACCCTTCCTTGGAAGCGCTTTTGTAGGCCTAAGAACACTGGGGCTCTGGGCTTCTTTAGCCACCTAATCTTCTGCTCATCCTCTCGCGCACTCTGAAGAGAGCTCAGGTGAGAAATTGCAAACGTCGAGCAATTGCTCAGAGATGAAAAGTGCCAGCACTGAAAGCTGTTGCTAGCCAGCACCCTTCCTTGGAAGCGTTTTCGCAGGCGCAGTAACACTGGGGCTTTGCGCTTCTCTACCCACCAAACGTCACGGTCCTTCTCTTTCCGTCTCGTAGACACGAGCTGAGAAATTGCAAACGTCGAGCAATTGCTCAGAGAGGAAAAGTGCCAGCACTGAAAGCTGTTGCTAGCCAGCACCCTTCCTTGGAAGCGCTTTTGTAGGCCTAAGAACACTGGGGCTCTGGGCTTCTCTAGCCACCTCATCTTCTGCTCATCCTCTTGCGCACTCTAAAGAGAGCTCAGGTGAGAAATTGCAAACGTCGAGCAATTGCTCAGAGATGAAAAGTGCCAGCACTGAAAGCTGTTGCTAGCCAGCACCCTTCCTTGGAAGCGCTTTCACAGGCGCACTAACACTTGGGCTTTGCGCTTCTCTAGCCACCAAACGTCACGGTCCTTCTCTTTCCGTCTCGTAGACACGAGCTGAGAAATTGCAAACGTCGAGCAATTGCTCAGAGATGAAAAGTGCCAGCACTGAAAGCTGTTGCTAGCCAGCACCCTTCCTTGGAAGCGCTTTTGTAGGCCTAAGCACACTGGGGCTCTGGGCTTCTCTAGCCACCTCATCTTCTGCTCATCCTCTCGCGCACTCTAAAGAGAGCTCAGGTGAGAAATTGCAAACGTCGAGCAATTGCTCAGAGATGAAAAGTGCCAGCACTGAAAGCTCTTGCTAGCCAGCACCCTTCCTTGGAAGCGCTTTTGTAGGCCTAAGAACACTGGGGCTCTGGGCTTCTTTAGCCACCTCATCTTCTGCTCATCCTCTCGCGCACTCTAAAGAGAGCTTTAGGGAGAAATTGCAAACGTCGAGCAATTGCTCAGAGAGGAAAAGTGCCAGCACTGAAAGCTCTTGCTAGCCAGCACCCTTCCTTGGAAGCGCTTTTGTAGCCCTTAGAACACTGGGGCTCTGGGCTTCTCTAGCCACCTAATCTTCTGCTCATCCTCTCGCGCACTCTAAAGAGAGCTCAGGTGAGAAATTGCAAACGTCGAGCAATTGCTCAGAGACGAAAAGTGCCAGCACTGAAAGCTCTTGCTAGCCAGCACCCTTCCTTGGAAGCGCTTTTGTAGCCCTTAGAACACTGGGGCTCTGGGCTTCTCTAGCCACCTAATCTTCTGCTCATCCTCTCGCGCACTCTAAAGAGAGCTCAGGGGAGAAATTGCAAACGTCCAGCAATTGCTCAGAGATGAAAAGTGCCAGCACTGAAAGCTGTTGCTAGCCAGCACCCTTCCTTGGAAGCGCTTTCACAGGCGCAGTAACACTGGGGCTTTGCGCTTCTCTACCCACCAAACGTCACGGTCCTTCTCTTTCCGTCTCGTAGACACGAGCTGAGAAATTGCAAACGTTGAGCAATTGCTCAGAGATGAAAAGTGCCAGCACTGAAAGCTGTTGCTAGCCAGCACCCTTCCTTGGAAGCGCTTTCACAGGCGCAGTAACACTGGGGCTTTGCGCTTCTCTAGCCACCAAACGTCACAGTCCTTCCCTTTCCGTCTCGTAGACACGAGCTGAGAAATTGCAAACGTCGAGCAATTGCTCAGAGATGAAAAGTGCCAGCACTGAAAGCTGTTGCTAGCCAGCACCCTTCCTTGGAAGCGCTTTTGTAGCCCTTAGAACACTGGGGCTCTGCGCTTCTCTAGCCACCTAATCTTCTGCTCATCCTCTCGCGCACTCTAAAGAGAGCTCAGGTGAGAAATTGCAAACGTCGAGCAATTGCTCAGAGAAGAAAAGTGCCAGCACTGAAAGCTGTTGCTAGCCAGCACCCTTCCTTGGAAGCGCTTTCACAGGCGCAGTAACACTGGGGCTTTGCGCTTCTCTACCCACCAAACGTCACGGTCATTCTCTTTCCGTCTCGTAGACACGAGCTGAGAAATTGCAAACGTCGAGCAATTGCTCAGAGATGAAAAGTGCCAGCACTGGAAGCTGTTGCTAGCCAGCACCCTTCCTTGGAAGCGCTTTTGTAGGCCTAAGAACAGTGGGGCTCTGGGCTTCTCTAGCCACCTCATCTTCTGCTCATCCTCTCGCTCACTCTAAAGAGAGCTCAGGTGAGAAATTGCAAACGTCGAGCAATTGCTCAGAGATGAAAAGTGCCAGCACTGAAAGCTGTTGCTAGCCAGCACCCTTCCTTGGAAGCGCTTTTGTAGGCCTAAGAACACTGGGGCTCTGCGCTTCTCTAGCCACCTCATCTTCTGCTCATCCTCTCGCGCACTCTAAAGAGAGCTCAGGTGAGAAATTGCAAACGTCGAGCAATTGCTCAGAGATGAAAAGTGCCAGCACTGAAAGCTGTTGCTAGCCAGCACCCTTCCTTGGAAGCGCTTTTGTGGGCCTAAGCACACTGGGGCTCTGGGCTTCTCTAGCCACCTCATCTTCTGCTCATCCTCTCGCGCACTCTAAAGAGAGCTCAGGTGAGAAATTGCAAACGTCGAGCAATTGCTCAGAGATGAAAAGTGCCAGCACTGAAAGCTGTTGCTAGCCAGCACCCTTCCTTGGAAGCGCTTTTGTAGGCCTAAGAACACTGGGGCTCTGGGCTTCTTTAGCCACCTCATCTTCTGCTCATCCTCTCGCGCACTCTGAAGAGAGCTCAGGTGAGAAATTGCAAACGTCGAGCAATTGCTCAGAGATGAAAAGTGCCAGCACTGAAAGCTGTTGCTAGCCAGCACCCTTCCTTGGAAGCGTTTTCGCAGGCGCAGTAACACTGGGGCTTTGCGCTTCTCTACCCACCAAACGTCACGGTCCTTCTCTTTCCGTCTCGTAGACACGAGCTGAGAAATTGCAAACGTCGAGCAATTGCTCAGAGAGGAAAAGTGCCAGCACTGAAAGCTGTTGCTAGCCAGCACCCTTCCTTGGAAGCGCTTTTGTAGGCCTAAGAACACTGGGGCTCTGGGCTTCTCTAGCCACCTCATCTTCTGCTCATCCTCTTGCGCACTCTAAAGAGAGCTCAGGTGAGAAATTGCAAACGTCGAGCAATTGCTCAGAGATGAAAAGTGCCAGCACTGAAAGCTGTTGCTAGCCAGCCCCCTTCCTTGGAAGCGCTTTCACAGGCGCAGTAACACTTGGGCTTTGCGATTCTCTAGCCACCAAACGTCACGGTCCTTCTCTTTCCGTCTCGTAGACACGAGCTGAGAAATTGCAAACGTCGAGCAATTGCTCAGAGATGAAAAGTGCCAGCACTGAAAGCTGTTGCTAGCCAGCACCCTTCCTTGGAAGCGCTTTTGTAGGCCTAAGCACACTGGGGCTCTGGGCTTCTCTAGCCACCTCATCTTCTGCTCATCCTCTTGCGCAGTCTAAAGAGAGCTCAGGTGAGAAATTGCAAACGTCGAGCAATTGCTCAGAGATGAAAAGTGCCAGCACTGAAAGCTCTTGCTAGCCAGCACCCTTCCTTGGAAGCGCTTTTGTAGGCCTAAGAACACTGGGGCTCTGGGCTTCTTTAGCCACCTCATCTTCTGCTCATCCTCTCGCGCACTCTAAAGAGAGCTTTAGGGAGAAATTGCAAACGTCGAGCAATTGCTCAGAGATGAAAAGTGCCAGCACTGAAAGCTGTTGCTAGCCAGCACCCTTCCTTGGAAGCGCTTTTGTAGCCCTTAGAACACTGGGGCTCTGGGCTTCTCTAGCCACCTCATCTTCTGCTCATCCTCTCGCGCACTCTAAAGAGAGCTTTAGGGAGAAATTGCAAACGTTGAGCAATTGCTCAGAGATGAAAAGTGCCAGCACTGAAAGCTGTTGCTAGCCAGCACCCTTCCTTGGAAGCGCTTTCACAGGCGCAGTAACACTGGGGCTTTGCGCTTCTCTACCCACCAAACGTCACGGTCATTCTCTTTCCGTCTCGTAGACACGAGCTGAGAAATTGCAAACGTCGAGCAATTGCTCAGAGATGAAAAGTGCCAGCACTGGAAGCTGTTGCTAGCCAGCACCCTTCCTTGGAAGCGCTTTTGTAGGCCTAAGAACACTGGGGCTCTGGGCTTCTCTAGCCACCTCATCTTCTGCTCATCCTCTCGCTCACTCTAAAGAGAGCTCAGGTGAGAAATTGCAAACGTCGAGCAATTGCTCAGAGATGAAAAGTGCCAGCACTGAAAGCTCTTGCTAGCCAGCACCCTTCCTTGGAAGCGCTTTTGTAGGCCTAAGAACACTGGGGCTCTGCGCTTCTCTAGCCACCTCATCTTCTGCTCATCCTCTCGCGCACTCTAAAGAGAGCTCAGGTGAGAAATTGCAAACGTCGAGCAATTGCTCAGAGATGAAAAGTGCCAGCACTGAAAGCTGTTGCTAGCCAGCACCCTTCCTTGGAAGCGCTTTTGTGGGCCTAAGCACACTGGGGCTCTGGGCTTCTCTAGCCACCTCATCTTCTGCTCATCCTCTCGCGCACTCTAAAGAGAGCTCAGGTGAGAAATTGCAAACGTCGAGCAATTGCTCAGAGATGAAAAGTGCCAGCACTGAAAGCTGTTGCTAGCCAGCACCCTTCCTTGGAAGCGCTTTTGTAGGCCTAAGAACACTGGGGCTCTGGGCTTCTTTAGCCACCTCATCTTCTGCTCATCCTCTCGCGCACTCTGAAGAGAGCTCAGGTGAGAAATTGCAAACGTCGAGCAATTGCTCAGAGATGAAAAGTGCCAGCACTGAAAGCTGTTGCTAGCCAGCACCCTTCCTTGGAAGCGTTTTCGCAGGCGCAGTAACACTGGGGCTTTGCGCTTCTCTACCCACCAAACGTCACGGTCCTTCTCTTTCCGTCTCGTAGACACGAGCTGAGAAATTGCAAACGTCGAGCAATTGCTCAGAGAGGAAAAGTGCCAGCACTGAAAGCTGTTGCTAGCCAGCACCCTTCCTTGGAAGCGCTTTTGTAGGCCTAAGAACACTGGGGCTCTGGGCTTCTCTAGCCACCTCATCTTCTGCTCATCCTCTTGCGCACTCTAAAGAGAGCTCAGGTGAGAAATTGCAAACGTCGAGCAATTGCTCAGAGATGAAAAGTGCCAGCACTGAAAGCTGTTGCTAGCCAGCCCCCTTCCTTGGAAGCGCTTTCACAGGCGCAGTAACACTTGGGCTTTGCGATTCTCTAGCCACCAAACGTCACGGTCCTTCTCTTTCCGTCTCGTAGACACGAGCTGAGAAATTGCAAACGTCGAGCAATTGCTCAGAGATGAAAAGTGCCAGCACTGAAAGCTGTTGCTAGCCAGCACCCTTCCTTGGAAGCGCTTTTGTAGGCCTAAGCACACTGGGGCTCTGGGCTTCTCTAGCCACCTCATCTTCTGCTCATCCTCTTGCGCAGTCTAAAGAGAGCTCAGGTGAGAAATTGCAAACGTCGAGCAATTGCTCAGAGATGAAAAGTGCCAGCACTGAAAGCTCTTGCTAGCCAGCACCCTTCCTTGGAAGCGCTTTTGTAGGCCTAAGAACACTGGGGCTCTGGGCTTCTTTAGCCACCTCATCTTCTGCTCATCCTCTCGCGCACTCTAAAGAGAGCTTTAGGGAGAAATTGCAAACGTCGAGCAATTGCTCAGAGATGAAAAGTGCCAGCACTGAAAGCTGTTGCTAGCCAGCACCCTTCCTTGGAAGCGCTTTTGTAGCCCTTAGAACACTGGGGCTCTGGGCTTCTCTAGCCACCTCATCTTCTGCTCATCCTCTCGCGCACTCTAAAGAGAGCTTTAGGGAGAAATTGCAAACGTTGAGCAATTGCTCAGAGATGAAAAGTGCCAGCACTGAAAGCTGTTGCTAGCCAGCACCCTTCCTTGGAAGCGCTTTCACAGGCGCAGTAACACTGGGGCTTTGCGCTTCTCTACCCACCAAACGTCACGGTCATTCTCTTTCCGTCTCGTAGACACGAGCTGAGAAATTGCAAACGTCGAGCAATTGCTCAGAGATGAAAAGTGCCAGCACTGGAAGCTGTTGCTAGCCAGCACCCTTCCTTGGAAGCGCTTTTGTAGGCCTAAGAACACTGGGGCTCTGGGCTTCTCTAGCCACCTCATCTTCTGCTCATCCTCTCGCTCACTCTAAAGAGAGCTCAGGTGAGAAATTGCAAACGTCGAGCAATTGCTCAGAGATGAAAAGTGCCAGCACTGAAAGCTCTTGCTAGCCAGCACCCTTCCTTGGAAGCGCTTTTGTAGGCCTAAGAACACTGGGGCTCTGCGCTTCTCTAGCCACCTCATCTTCTGCTCATCCTCTCGCGCACTCTAAAGAGAGCTCAGGTGAGAAATTGCAAACGTCGAGCAATTGCTCAGAGATGAAAAGTGCCAGCACTGAAAGCTGTTGCTAGCCAGCACCCTTCCTTGGAAGCGCTTTTGTGGGCCTAAGCACACTGGGGCTCTGGGCTTCTCTAGCCACCTCATCTTCTGCTCATCCTCTCGCGCACTCTAAAGAGAGCTCAGGTGAGAAATTGCAAACGTCGAGCAATTGCTCAGAGATGAAAAGTGCCAGCACTGAAAGCTGTTGCTAGCCAGCACCCTTCCTTGGAAGCGCTTTTGTAGGCCTAAGAACACTGGGGCTCTGGGCTTCTCTAGCCACCTCATCTTCTGCTCATCCTCTCGCGCACTCTGAAGAGAGCGCAGGGGAGAAATTGCAAACGTCGACCAATTGCTCAGAGATGAAAAGTGCCAGCACTGAAAGCTGTTGCTAGCCAGCACCCTTCCTTGGAAGCGCTTTCACAGGCGCAGCAACATTGGGGCTTTGCGCTTCTCTAGCCACCAAACGTCACGGTCATTCTCTTTCCGTCTCGTAGACACGAGCTGAGAAATTGCAAACGTCGAGCAATTGCTCAGAGATGAAAAGTGCCAGCACTGAAAGCTGTTGCTAGCCAGCACCCTTCCTTGGAAGCGCTTTTGTAGGCCTAAGAACACTGGGGCTCTGGGCTTCTTTAGCCACCTCATCTTCTGCTCATCCTCTCGCGCACTCTAAAGAGAGCTCAGGTGAGAAATTGCAAACGTCGAGCAATTGCTCAGAGAGGAAAAGTGCCAGCACTGAAAGCTCTTGCTAGCCAGCACCCTTCCTTGGAAGCGTTTTCGCAGGCGCAGTAACACTGGGGCTTTGCGCTTCTCTAGCCACCAAACGTCACGGTCCTTCTCTTTCCGTCTCGTAGACACGAGCTGAGAAATTGCAAACGTCGAGCAATTGCTCAGAGAGGAAAAGTGCCAGCACTGAAAGCTGTTGCTAGCCAGCACCCTTCCTTGGAAGCGCTTTTGTAGGCCTAAGAACACTGGGGCTCTGGGCTTCTCTAGCCACCTCATCTTCTGCTCATCCTCTTGCGCACTCTAAAGAGAGCTCAGGTGAGAAATTGCAAACGTCGAGCAATTGCTCAGAGATGAAAAGTGCCAGCACTGAAAGCTGTTGCTAGCCAGCCCCCTTCCTTGGAAGCGCTTTCACAGGCGCAGTAACACTTGGGCTTTGCGCTTCTCTAGCCACCAAACGTCACGGTCCTTCTCTTTCCGTCTCGTAGACACGAGCTGAGAAATTGCAAACGTCGAGCAATTGCTCAGAGATGAAAAGTGCCAGCACTGAAAGCTGTTGCTAGCCAGCACCCTTCCTTGGAAGCGCTTTTGTAGGCCTAAGCACACTGGGGCTCTGGGCTTCTCTAGCCACCTCATCTTCTGCTCATCCTCTCGCGCAGTCTAAAGAGAGCTCAGGTGAGAAATTGCAAACGTCGAGCAATTGCTCAGAGATGAAAAGTGCCAGCACTGAAAGCTCTTGCTAGCCAGCACCCTTCCTTGGAAGCGCTTTTGTAGGCCTAAGAACACTGGGGCTCTGGGCTTCTTTAGCCACCTCATCTTCTGCTCATCCTCTCGCGCACTCTAAAGAGAGCTTTAGGGAGAAATTGCAAACGTCGAGCAATTGCTCAGAGATGAAAAGTGCCAGCACTGAAAGCTGTTGCTAGCCAGCACCCTTCCTTGGAAGCGCTTTTGTAGGCCTAAGAACACTGGGGCTCTGGGCTTCTCTAGCCACCTCATCTTCTGCTCATCCTCTCGCGCACTCTAAAGAGAGCTCAGGTGAGAAATTGCAAACGTCGAGCAATTGCTCAGAGACGAAAAGTGCCAGCACTGAAAGCTCTTGCTAGCCAGCACCCTTCCTTGGAAGCGCTTTTGTAGCCCTTAGAACACTGGGGCTCTGGGCTTCTCTAGCCACCTCATCTTCTGCTCATCCTCTCGCGCACTCTAAAGAGAGCTCAGGTGAGAAATTGCAAACGTCCAGCAATTGCTCAGAGATGAAAAGTGCCAGCACTGAAAGCTGTTGCTAGCCAGCACCCTTCCTTGGAAGCGCTTTCACAGGCGCAGTAACACTGGGGCTTTGCGCTTCTCTAGCCACCAAACGTCACAGTCCTTCCCTTTCCGTCTCGTAGACACGAGCTGAGAAATTGCAAACGTCGAGCAATTGCTCAGAGATGAAAAGTGCCAGCACTGAAAGCTGTTGCTAGCCAGCACCCTTCCTTGGAAGCGCTTTTGTAGGCCTAAGAACACTGGGGCTCTGGGCTTCTCTAGCCACCTCATCTTCTGCTCATCCTCTCGCGCACTCTGAAGAGAGCGCAGGGGAGAAATTGCAAACGTTGAGCAATTGCTCAGAGATGAAAAGTGCCAGCACTGAAAGCTGTTGCTAGCCAGCACCCTTCCTTGGAAGCACTTTCACAGGCGCAGCAACACTGGGGCTTTGCGCTTCTCTAGCCACCAAACGTCACGGTCACTATCTCTCCGTCTCGTAGACACGAGCTGAGAAATTGCAAACGTCGAGCAATTGCTCAGAGAGGAAAAGTGCCAGCACTGAAAGCTCTTGCTAGCCAGCACCCTTCCTTGGAAGTGCTTTTGTAGGCCTAAGAACACTGGGGCTCTGGGCTTCTCTAGCCACCTCATCTTCTGCTCATCCTCTCGCGCACTCTAAAGAGAGCTCAGGGGAGAAATTGCAAACGTCAAGCAATTGCTCAGAGATGAAAAGTGCCAGCACTGAAAGCTGTTGCTAGCCAGCACCCTTCCTTGGAAGCGCTTTTGTAGGCCTAAGAACACTGGGGCTCTGGGCTTCTCTAGCCACCTCATCTTCTGCTCATCCTCTCGCGCAGTCTAAAGAGTGCTCAGGTGAGAAATTGCAAACGTCCAGCAATTGCTCAGAGATGAAAAGTGCCAGCACTGAAAGCTGTTGCTAGCCAGCACCCTTCCTTGGAAGCGCTTTCACAAGCGCAGCAACACTGGGGCTTTGCGCTTCTCTAGCCACCAAACGTCACGGTCCTTCTCTTTCCGTCTCGTAGACACGAGCTGAGAAATTGCAAACGTCGAGCAATTGCTCAGAGATGAAAAGTGCCAGCACTGAAAGCTGTTGCTAGCCAGCACCCTTCCTTGGAAGCGCTTTTGTAGGCCTAAGCACACTGGGGCTCTGGGCTTCTCTAGCCACCTCATCTTCTGCTCATCCTCTCGCGCACTCTAAAGAGAGCTCAGGTGAGAAATTGCAAACGTCGAGCAATTGCTCAGAGATGAAAAGTGCCAGCACTGAAAGCTCTTGCTAGCCAGCACCCTTCCTTGGAAGCGCTTTTGTAGGCCTAAGAACACTGGGGCTCTGGGCTTCTCTAGCCACCTCATCTTCTGCTCATCCTCTCGCGCAGTCTAAAGAGAGCTCAGGTGAGAAATTGCAAACGTCGAGCAATTGCTCAGAGATGAAAAGTGCCAGCACTGAAAGCTGTTGCTAGCCAGCACCCTTCCTTGGAAGCGCTTTTGTAGGCCTAAGAACAGTGGGGCTCTGGGCTTCTCTAGCCACCTCATCTTCTGCTCATCCTCTCGCGCACTCTGAAGAGAGCTCAGGTGAGAAATTGCAAACGTCGAGCAATTGCTCAGAGATGAAAAGTGCCAGCACTGAAAGCTGTTGCTAGCCAGCACCCTTCCTTGGAAGCGCTTTCACAGGCGCAGTAACACTGGGGCTTTGCGCTTCTCTAGCCACCAAACGTCACGGTCCTTCTCTTTCCGTCTCGTAGACACGAGCTGAGAAATTGCAAACGTCGAGCAATTGCTCAGAGATGAAAAGTGCCAGCACTGAAAGCTGTTGCTAGCCAGCAGCCTTCCTTGGAAGCGCTTTCACAGGCGCAGTAACACTGGGGCTTTGCGCTTCTCTACCCACCAAACGTCACAGTCATTCTCTTTCCGTCTCGTAGACACGAGCTGAGAAATTGCAAACGTCGAGCAATTGCTCAGAGATGAAAAGTGCCAGCACTGGAAGCTGTTGCTAGCCAGCACCCTTCCTTGGAAGCGCTTTTGTAGGCCTAAGAACACTGGGGCTCTGGGCTTCTCTAGCCACCTCATCTTCTGCTCATCCTCTCGCGCACTCTGAAGAGAGCTCAGGGGAGAAATTGCAAACGTTGAGCAATTGCTCAGAGATGAAAAGTGCCAGCACTGAAAGCTGTTGCTAGCCAGCACCATTCCTTGGAAGCGCTTTCACAGGCGCAGCAACACTGGGTCTTTGCGCTTCTCTACCCACCAAACGTCACGGTCATTCTCTTTCCGTCTCGTAGACATGAGCTGAGAAATTGCAAACGTCGATCAATTGCTCAGAGATGAAAAGTGCCAGCACTGAATGCTGTTGCTAGCCAGCACCCTTCCTTGGAAGCGCTTTTGTAGGCCTAAGAACACTGGGGCTCTGGGCTTCTTTAGCCACCTCATCTTCTGCTCATCCTCTCGCGCACTCTGAAGAGAGCTCAGGTGAGAAATTGCAAACGTCGACCAATTGCTCAGAGATGAAAAGTGCCAGCACTGAAAGCTGTTGCTAGCCAGCACCCTTCCTTGGAAGCGCTTTCACAGGCGCAGTAACACTGGGGCTTTGCGCTTCTCTAGCCACCAAACGTCACGGTCCTTCTCTTTCCGTCTCGTAGACACGAGCTGAGAAATTGCAAACGTCGAGCAATTGCTCAGAGATGAAAAGTGCCAGCACTGAAAGCTCTTGCTAGCCAGCACCCTTCCTTGGAAGCGCTTTTGTAGGCCTAAGAACACTGGGGCTCTGGGCTTCTCTAGCCACCTAATCTTCTGCTCATCCTCTCGCTCACTCTAAAGAGAGCTCAGGTGAGAAATTGCAAACGTCGAGCAATTGCTCAGAGATGAAAAGTGCCAGCACTGAAAGCTGTTGCTAGCCAGCACCCTTCCTTGGAAGCGCTTTTGTAGGCCTAAGAACAGTGGGGCTCTGGGCTTCTTTAGCCACCTCATCTTCTGCTCATCCTCTCGCGCACTCTAAAGAGAGCTCAGGTGAGAAATTGCAAACGTCGAGCAATTGCTCAGAGATGAAAAGTGCCAGCAATGAAAGCTGTTGCTAGCCAGCACCCTTCCTTGGAAGCGCTTTTGTAGGCCTAAGAACACTGGGGCTCTGGGCTTCTCTAGCCACCTCATCTTCTGCTCATCCTCTCGCGCACTCTAAAGAGAGCTCAGGTGAGAAATTGCAAACGTTGAGCAATTGCTCAGAGATGAAAAGTGCCAGCACTGAAAGCTCTTGCTAGCCAGCACCCTTCCTTGGAAGCGCTTTTGTAGGCCTAAGAACACTGGGGCTCTGGGCTTCTCTAGCCACCTCATCTTCTGCTCATCCTCTCGCGCACTCTGAAGAGAGCTCAGGTGAGAAATTGCAAACGTCGAGCAATTGCTCAGAGATGAAAAGTGCCAGCACTGAAAGCTGTTGCTAGCCAGCACCCTTCCTTGGAAGCGCTTTCACAGGCGCAGCAACACTGGGGCTTTGCGCTTCTCTAGCCACCAAACGTCACGGTCCTTCTCTTTCCGTCTCGTAGACACGAGCTGAGAAATTGCAAACGTCGAGCAATTGCTCAGAGATGAAAAGTGCCAGCACTGAAAGCTGTTGCTAGCCAGCACCCTTCCTTGGAAGCGCTTTCACAGGCGCAGTAACACTGGGGCTTTGCGCTTCTCTAGCCACCAAACGTCACGGTCCTTCTCTTTCCGTCTCGTAGACACGAGCTGAGAAATTGCAAACGTCGAGCAATTGCTCAGAGATGAAAAGTGCCAGCACTGAAAGCTGTTGCTAGCCAGCACCCTTCCTTGGAAGCGCTTTTGTAGGCCTAAGAACACTGGGGCTCTGGGCTTCTCTAGCCACCTCATCTTCTGCTCATCCTCTCGCGCACTCTAAAGAGAGCTCAGGTGAGAAATTGCAAACGTTGAGCAATTGCTCAGAGATGAAAAGTGCCAGCACTGGAAGCTGTTGCTAGCCAGCACCCTTCCTTGGAAGCGCTTTTGTAGGCCTAAGAACACTGGGGCTCTGGGCTTCTCTAGCCACCTCATCTTCTGCTCATCCTCTCGCGCACTCTAAAGAGAGCTCAGGTGAGAAATTGCAAACGTCGAGCAATTGCTCAGAGAGGAAAAGTGCCAGCACTGAAAGCTGTTGCTAGCCAGCACCCTTCCTTGGAAGCGCTTTCACAGGCGCAGTAACATTGGGGCTTTGCGCTTCTCTAGCCACCAAACGTCACGGTCCTTCTCTTTCCGTCTCGTAGACACGAGCTGAGAAATTGCAAACGTCGAGCAATTGCTCAGAGAGGAAAAGTGCCAGCACTGAAAGCTCTTGCTAGCCAGCACCCTTCCTTGGAAGCGCTTTTGTAGGCCTAAGAACACTGGGGCTCTGGGCTTCTCTAGCCACCTCATCTTCTGCTCATCCTCTCGCGCACTCTAAAGAGAGCTCAGGTGAGAAATTGCAAACGTCGAGCAATTGCTCAGAGAAGAAAAGTGCCAGCACTGAAAGCTGTTGCTAGCCAGCCCCCTTCCTTGGAAGCGCTTTTGTAGGCCTAAGAACACTGGGGCTCTGGGCTTCTTTAGCCACCTCATCTTCTGCTCATCCTCTCGCGCACTCTAAAGAGAGCTCAGGTGAGAAATTGCAAACGTCGAGCAATTGCTCAGAGATGAAAAGTGCCAGCACTGAAAGCTGTTGCTAGCCAGCACCCTTCCTTGGAAGCGCTTTTGTAGGCCTAAGAACACTGGGGCTCTGGGCTTCTCTAGCCACCTCATCTTCTGCTCATCCTCTCGCGCACTCTAAAGAGAGCTCAGGTGAGAAATTGCAAACGTCGAGCAATTGCTCAGAGATGAAAAGTGCCAGCACTGAAAGCTCTTGCTAGCCAGCACCCTTCCTTGGAAGCGCTTTTGTAGGCCTAAGAACACTGGGGCTCTGGGCTTCTTTAGCCACCTCATCTTCTGCTCATCCTCTCGCGCACTCTAAAGAGAGCTTTAGGGAGAAATTGCAAACGTCGAGCAATTGCTCAGAGATGAAAAGTGCCAGCACTGAAAGCTGTTGCTAGCCAGCACCCTTCCTTGGAAGCGCTTTTGTAGCCCTTAGAACACTGGGGCTCTGGGCTTCTCTAGCCACCTCATCTTCTGCTCATCCTCTCGCGCACTCTAAAGAGAGCTCAGGTGAGAAATTGCAAACGTCGAGCAATTGCTCAGAGATGAAAAGTGCCAGCACTGAAAGCTGTTGCTAGCCAGCACCCTTCCTTGGAAGCGCTTTTGTAGGCCTAAGAACACTGGGGCTCTGGGCTTCTCTAGCCACCTCATCTTCTGCTCATCCTCTCGCGCAGTCTAAAGAGAGCTCAGGTGAGAAATTGCAAACGTCGAGCAATTGCTCAGAGATGAAAAGTGCCAGCACTGAAAGCTGTTGCTAGCCAGCACCCTTCCTTGGAAGCGCTTTTGTAGGCCTAAGAACACTGGGGCTCTGAGCTTCTCTAGCCACCTCATCTTCTGCTCATCCTCTCGCGCAGTCTAAAGAGAGCTCAGGTGAGAAATTGCAAACGTCGAGCAATTGCTCAGAGATGAAAAGTGCCAGCACTGAAAGCTGTTGCTAGCCAGCACCCTTCCTTGGAAGCGCTTTTGTAGCCCTTAGAACACTGGGGCTCTGGGCTTCTCTAGCCACCTAATCTTCTGCTCATCCTCTCGCGCACTCTAAAGAGAGCTCAGGTGAGAAATTGCAAACGTCCAGCAATTGCTCAGAGATGAAAAGTGCCAGCACTGAAAGCTGTTGCTAGCCAGCACCCTTCCTTGGAAGCGCTTTCACAGGCGCAGTAACACTGGGGCTTTGCGCTTCTCTAGCCACCAAACGTCACGGTCCTTCTCTTTCCGTCTCGTAGACACGAGCTGAGAAATTGCAAACGTCGAGCAATTGCTCAGAGATGAAAAGCGCCAGCACTGAAAGCTGTTGCTAGCCAGCACCCTTCCTTGGAAGCGCTTTTGTAGGCCTAAGAACACTGGGGCTCTGGGCTTCTCTAGCCACCTAATCTTCTGCTCATCCTCTCGCGCACTCTAAAGAGAGCTCAGGTGAGAAATTGCAAACGTCGAGCAATTGCTCAGAGATGAAAAGTGCCAGCACTGAAAGCTGTTGCTAGCCAGCACCCTTCCTTGGAAGCGCTTTTGTAGGCCTAAGAACACTGGGGCTCTGGGCTTCTCTAGCCACCTCATCTTCTGCTCATCCTCTCGCGCACTCTAAAGAGAGCTCAGGTGAGAAATTGCAAACGTCGAGCAATTGCTCAGAGATGAAAAGTGCCAGCACTGAAAGCTGTTGCTAGCCAGCACCCTTCCTTGGAAGCGCTTTCACAGGCACAGCAACACTGGGGCTTTGCGCTTCTCTAGCCACCAAACGTCACGGTCCTTCTCTTTCCGTCTCGTAGACACGAGCTGAGAAATTGCAAACGTCGAGCAATTGCTCAGAGATGAAAAGTGCCAGCACTGAAAGCTGTTGCTAGCCAGCACCCTTCCTTGGAAGCGCTTTTGTAGGCCTAAGAACACTGGGGCTCTGGGCTTCTTTAGCCACCTCATCTTCTGCTCATCCTCTCGCGCACTCTAAAGAGAGCTCAGGTGAGAAATTGCAAACGTCGAGCAATTGCTCAGAGATGAAAAGTGCCAGCACTGAAAGCTGTTGCTAGCCAGCACCCTTCCTTGGAAGCGCTTTTGTAGGCCTAAGAACACTGGGGCTCTGGGCTTCTTTAGCCACCTCATCTTCTGCTCATCCTCTCGCGCACTCTAAAGAGAGCTCAGGTGAGAAATTGCAAACGTCCAGCAATTGCTCAGAGATGAAAAGTGCCAGCACTGGAAGCTGTTGCTAGCCAGCACCCTTCCTTGGAAGCGCTTTTGTAGGCCTAAGAACACTGGGGCTCTGGGCTTCTCTAGCCACCTCATCTTCTGCTCATCCTCTCGCGCAGTCTAAAGAGAGCTCAGGTGAGAAATTGCAAACGTCGAGCAATTGCTCAGAGACGAAAAGTGCCAGCACTGAAAGCTCTTGCTAGCCAGCACCCTTCCTTGGAAGCGCTTTTGTAGCCCTTAGAACACTGGGGCTCTGGGCTTCTCTAGCCACCTAATCTTCTGCTCATCCTCTCGCGCACTCTAAAGAGAGCTAAGGTGAGAAATTGCAAATGTCGAGCACTTGCTCAGAGATGAAAAGTGCCAGCACTGAAAGCTGTTGCTAGCCAGCACCCTTCCTTGGAAGCGCTTTCACAGGCGCAGCAACACTGGGGCTTTGCGCTTCTCTAGCCACCAAACGTCACGGTCCTTCCCTTTCCATCTCGTAGACACGAGCTGAGAAATTGCAAACGTCGAGCAATTGCTCAGAGATGAAAAGCGCCAGCACTGAAAGCTGTTGCTAGCCAGCACCCTTCCTTGGAAGCGCTTTTGTAGGCCTAAGCACACTGGGGCTCTGGGCTTCTCTAGCCACCTCATCTTCTGCTCATCCTCTCGCGCACTCTCAAGAGAGCTCAGGTGAGAAATTGCAAACGTCGAGCAATTGCTCCGAGATGAAAAGTGCCAGCACTGAAAGCTGTTGCTAGCCAGCACCCTTCCTTGGAAGCGCTTTCACAGGCGCAGCAACACTGGGGCTTTGCGCTTCTCTACCCACCAAACAACACGGTCCTTCACTTTCCGTCTCGTAGACAGGAGCTGAGAAATTGCAAACGTCGATCAATTGCTCAGAGATGAAAAGTGCCAGCACTGAAAGCTGTTGCTAGCCAGCACCCTTCCTTGGAAGCGCTTTTGTAGGCCTAAGAACACTGGGGCTCTGGGCTTCTTTAGCCACCTCATCTTCTGCTCATCCTCTCGCGCACTCTGAAGAGAGCTCAGGTGAGAAATTGCAAACGTCGAGCAATTGCTCAGAGAAGAAAAGTGCCAGCACTGAAAGCTGTTGCTAGCCAGCACCCTTCCTTGGAAGCGCTTTCACAGGAGCAGTAACACTGGGGCTTTGTGCTTCTCTAGCCACCAAACGTCACGGTCACTATCTCTCCGTCTCGTAGATACGAGCTGAGAAATTGCAAACGTCGAGCAATTGCTCAGAGATGAAAAGTGCCAGCACTGAAAGCTGTTGCTAGCCAGCACCCTTCCTTGGAAGCGCTTTTGTAGGCCTAAGAACACTGGGGCTCTGGGCTTCTTTAGCCACCTCATCTTCTGCTCATCCTCTCGTGCACTCTGAAGAGAGCTCAGGTGAGAAATTGCAAACGTCGAGCAATTGCTCAGAGATGAAAAGTGCCAGCACTGAAAGCTGTTGCTAGCCAGCACCCTTCCTTGGAAGCGCTTTCACAGGCGCAGTAACACTGGGACTTTGTGCTTCTCTACCCACCAAACGTCACGGTCACTATCTCTCCGTCTCGTAGACACGAGCTGAGAAATTGCAAACGTCGAGCAATTGCTCAGAGAGGAAAAGTGCCAGCACTGAAAGCTGTTGCTAGCCAGCACCCTTCCTTGGAAGTGCTTTTGTAGGCCTAAGAACACTGGGGCTCTGGGCTTCTCTAGCCACCTCATCTTCTGCTCATCCTCTCGCGCACTGTAAAGAGAGCTCAGGTGAGAAATTGCAAACGTCAAGCAATTGCTCAGAGATGAAAAGTGCCAGCACTGAAAGCTGTTGCTAGCCAGCACCCTTCCTTGGAAGCGCTTTTGTAGGCCTAAGAACACTGGGGCTCTGGGCTTCTCTAGCCACCTCATCTTCTGCTCATCCTCTCGCGCACTCTAAAGAGAGCTCAGGTGAGAAATTGCAAACGTCGAGCAATTGCTCAGAGATGAAAAGTGCCAGCACTGAAAGCTGTTGCTAGCCAGCCCCCTTCCTTGGAAGCGCTTTCACAGGCGCAGCAACACTGGGGCTTTGCGCTTCTCTAGCCACCAAACGTCACGGTCCTTCTCTTTCCGTCTCGTAGACACGAGCTGAGAAATTGCAAACGTCGAGCAATTGCTCAGAGATGAAAAGTGCCAGCACTGAAAGCTGTTGCTAGCCAGCAGCCTTCCTTGGAAGCGCTTTCACAGGCGCAGTAACACTGGGGCTTTGCGCTTCTCTAGCCACCAAACGTCACAGTCATTCTCTTTCCGTCTCGTAGACACGAGCTGAGAAATTGCAAACGTCGAGCAATTGCTCAGAGATGAAAAGTGCCAGCACTGAAAGCTGTTGCTAGCCAGCACCCTTCCTTGGAAGCGCTTTTGTAGGCCTAAGAACACTGGGGCTCTGGGCTTCTCTAGCCACCTCATCTTCTGCTCATCCTCTCGCGCACTCTGAAGAGAGCTCAGGGGAGAAATTGCAAACGTTGAGCAATTGCTCAGAGATGAAAAGTGCCAGCACTGAAAGCTGTTGCTAGCCAGCACCATTCCTTGGAAGCGCTTTCACAGGCGCAGCAACACTGGGGCTTTGCGCTTCTCTAGCCACCAAACGTCACGGTCCTTCTCTTTCCGTCTCGTAGACATGAGCTGAGAAATTGCAAACGTCGATCAATTGCTCAGAGATGAAAAGTGCCAGCACTGAAAGCTGTTGCTAGCCAGCACCCTTCCTTGGAAGCGCTTTTGTAGGCCTAAGAACACTGGGGCTCTGGGCTTCTTTAGCCACCTCATCTTCTGCTCATCCTCTCGCGCACTCTGAAGAGAGCTCAGGTGAGAAATTGCAAACGTCGAGCAATTGCTCAGAGATGAAAAGTGCCAGCACTGAAAGCTGTTGCTAGCCAGCACCCTTCCTTGGAAGCGCTTTCACAGGCGCAGTAACACTGGGGCTTTGCGCTTCTCTAGCCACCAAACGTCACGGTCCTTCTCTTTCCGTCTCGTAGACACGAGCTGAGAAATTGCAAACGTCGAGCAATTGCTCAGAGATGAAAAGTGCCAGCACTGAAAGCTCTTGCTAGCCAGCACCCTTCCTTGGAAGCGCTTTTGTAGGCCTAAGAACACTGGGGCTCTGGGCTTCTCTAGCCACCTAATCTTCTGCTCATCCTCTCGCGCACTCTAAAGAGAGCTCAGGTGAGAAATTGCAAACGTCGAGCAATTGCTCAGAGATGAAAAGTGCCAGCACTGAAAGCTGTTGCTAGCCAGCACCCTTCCTTGGAAGCGCTTTTGTAGGCCTAAGAACACTGGGGCTCTGGGCTTCTTTAGCCACCTCATCTTCTGCTCATCCTCTCGCGCACTCTAAAGAGAGCTCAGGTGAGAAATTGCAAACGTTGAGCAATTGCTCAGAGATGAAAAGTGCCAGCACTGAAAGCTGTTGCTAGCCAGCACCCTTCCTTGGAAGCGCTTTCACAGGCGCAGTAACACTGGGGCTTTGCGCTTCTCTAGCCACCAAACGTCACGGTCCTTCTCTTTCCGTCTCGTAGACACGAGCTGAGAAACTGCAAACGTCGAGCAATTGCTCAGAGATGAAAAGTGCCAGCACTGAAAGCTCTTGCTAGCCAGCACCCTTCCTTGGAAGCGCTTTCACAGGCGCAGTAACACTGGGGCTTTGCGCTTCTCTAGCCACCAAACGTCACGGTCCTTCTCTTTCCGTCTCGTAGACACGAGCTGAGAAATTGCAAACGTCGAGCAATTGCTCAGAGATGAAAAGTGCCAGCACTGAAAGCTGTTGCTAGCCAGCACCCTTCCTTGGAAGCGCTTTTGTAGGCCTAAGCACACTGGGGCTCTGGGCTTCTCTAGCCACCTCATCTTCTGCTCATCCTCTCGCGCACTCTAAAGAGAGCTCAGGTGAGAAATTGCAAACGTCGAGCAATTGCTCAGAGATGAAAAGTGCCAGCAGTGAAAGCTGTTGCTAGCCAGCACCCTTCCTTGGAAGCGCTTTTGTAGGCCTAAGAACACTGGGGCTCTGGGCTTCTTTAGCCACCTCATCTTCTGCTCATCCTCTCGCGCACTCTCAAGAGAGCTCAGGTGAGAAATTGCAAACGTCGAGCAATTGCTCAGAGATGAAAAGTGCCAGCACTGAAAGCTCTTGCTAGCCAGCACCCTTCCTTGGAAGCGCTTTTGTAGCCCTTAGAACACTGGGGCTCTGGGCTTCTCTAGCCACCTAATCTTCTGCTCATCCTCTCGCGCACTCTGAAGAGAGCTCAGGTGAGAAATTGCAAACGTTGAGTAATTGCTCAGAGATGAAAAGTGCCAGCACTGAAAGCTGTTGCTAGCCAGCACCCTTCCTTGGAAGCGCTTTCACAGGCGCAGTAACACTGGGGCTTTGCGCTTCTCTAGCCACCAAACGTCACGGTCCTTCTCTTTCCGTCTCGTAGACACGAGCTGAGAAATTGCAAACGTCGAGCAATTGCTCAGAGATGAAAAGTGCCAGCACTGAAAGCTCTTGCTAGCCAGCACCCTTCCTTGGAAGCGCTTTCACAGGCGCAGTAACACTGGGGCTTTGCGCTTCTCTAGCCACCAAACGTCACGGTCCTTCTCTTTCCGTCTCGTAGACACGAGCTGAGAAATTGCAAACGTCGAGCAATTGCTCAGAGATGAAAAGTGCCAGCACTGAAAGCTGTTGCTAGCCAGCACCCTTCCTTGGAAGCGCTTTTGTAGGCCTAAGCACACTGGGGCTCTGGGCTTCTCTAGCCACCTCATCTTCTGCTCATCCTCTCGCGCACTCTCAAGAGAGCTCAGGTGAGAAATTGCAAACGTCGAGCAATTGCTCCGAGATGAAAAGTGCCAGCACTGAAAGCTGTTGCTAGCCAGCACCCTTCCTTGGAAGCGCTTTCACAGGCGCAGCAACACTGGGGCTTTGCGCTTCTCTACCCACCAAACAACACGGTCCTTCACTTTCCGTCTCGTAGACAGGAGCTGAGAAATTGCAAACGTCGATCAATTGCTCAGAGATGAAAAGTGCCAGCACTGAAAGCTGTTGCTAGCCAGCACCCTTCCTTGGAAGCGCTTTTGTAGGCCTAAGAACACTGGGGCTCTGGGCTTCTTTAGCCACCTCATCTTCTGCTCATCCTCTCGCGCACTCTGAAGAGAGCTCAGGTGAGAAATTGCAAACGTCGAGCAATTGCTCAGAGAAGAAAAGTGCCAGCACTGAAAGCTGTTGCTAGCCAGCACCCTTCCTTGGAAGCGCTTTCACAGGAGCAGTAACACTGGGGCTTTGTGCTTCTCTAGCCACCAAACGTCACGGTCACTATCTCTCCGTCTCGTAGATACGAGCTGAGAAATTGCAAACGTCGAGCAATTGCTCAGAGATGAAAAGTGCCAGCACTGAAAGCTGTTGCTAGCCAGCACCCTTCCTTGGAAGCGCTTTTGTAGGCCTAAGAACACTGGGGCTCTGGGCTTCTTTAGCCACCTCATCTTCTGCTCATCCTCTCGTGCACTCTGAAGAGAGCTCAGGTGAGAAATTGCAAACGTCGAGCAATTGCTCAGAGATGAAAAGTGCCAGCACTGAAAGCTGTTGCTAGCCAGCACCCTTCCTTGGAAGCGCTTTCACAGGCGCAGTAACACTGGGACTTTGTGCTTCTCTACCCACCAAACGTCACGGTCACTATCTCTCCGTCTCGTAGACACGAGCTGAGAAATTGCAAACGTCGAGCAATTGCTCAGAGAGGAAAAGTGCCAGCACTGAAAGCTGTTGCTAGCCAGCACCCTTCCTTGGAAGTGCTTTTGTAGGCCTAAGAACACTGGGGCTCTGGGCTTCTCTAGCCACCTCATCTTCTGCTCATCCTCTCGCGCACTGTAAAGAGAGCTCAGGTGAGAAATTGCAAACGTCAAGCAATAGCTCAGAGATGAAAAGTGCCAGCACTGAAAGCTCTTGCTAGCCAGCACCCTTCCTTGGAAGCGCTTTTGTAGGCCTAAGAACACTGGGGCTCTGGGCTTCTCTAGCCACCTCATCTTCTGCTCATCCTCTCGCGCAGTCTAAAGAGAGCTCAGGTGAGAAATTGCAAACGTCGAGCAATTGCTCAGAGATGAAAAGTGCCAGCACTGAAAGCTGTTGCTAGCCAGCCCCCTTCCTTGGAAGCGCTTTCACAGGCGCAGCAACACTGGGGCTTTGCGCTTCTCTACTCACCAAACGTCACGGTCCTTCTCTTTCCGTCTCGTAGACACGAGCTGAGAAATTGCAAACGTCGAGCAATTGCTCAGAGAGGAAAAGTGCCAGCACTGAAAGCTGTTGCTAGCCAGCAGCCTTCCTTGGAAGCGCTTTCACAGGCGCAGTAACACTGGGGCTTTGCGCTTCTCTAGCCACCAAACGTCACGGTCCTTCTCTTTCCGTCTCGTAGACACGAGCTGAGAAATTGCAAACGTCGAGCAATTGCTCAGAGATGAAAAGTGCCAGCACTGAAAGCTGTTGCTAGCCAGCACCCTTCCTTGGAAGCGCTTTTGTAGGCCTAAGAACACTGGGGCTCTGGGCTTCTCTAGCCACCTCATCTTCTGCTCATCCTCTCGCGCACTCTGAAGAGAGCTCAGGGGAGAAATTGCAAACGTTGAGCAATTGCTCAGAGATGAAAAGTGCCAGCACTGAAAGCTGTTGCTAGCCAGCACCATTCCTTGGAAGCGCTTTCACAGGCGCAGCAACACTGGGGCTTTGCGCTTCTCTACCCACCAAACGTCACGGTCCTTCTCTTTCCGTCTCGTAGACATGAGCTGAGAAATTGCAAACGTCGATCAATTGCTCAGAGATGAAAAGTGCCAGCACTGAAAGCTGTTGCTAGCCAGCACCCTTCCTTGGAAGCGCTTTTGTAGGCCTAAGAACACTGGGGCTCTGGGCTTCTTTAGCCACCTCATCTTCTGCTCATCCTCTCGCGCACTCTGAAGAGAGCTCAGGTGAGAAATTGCAAACGTCGAGCAATTGCTCAGAGATGAAAAGTGCCAGCACTGAAAGCTGTTGCTAGCCAGCACCCTTCCTTGGAAGCGCTTTCACAGGCGCAGTAACACTGGGGCTTTGCGCTTCTCTAGCCACCAAACGTCACAGTCCTTCTCTTTCCGTCTCGTAGACACGAGCTGAGAAATTGCAAACGTCGAGCAATTGCTCAGAGATGAAAAGTGCCAGCACTGAAAGCTCTTGCTAGCCAGCACCCTTCCTTGGAAGCGCTTTTGTAGGCCTAAGAACACTGGGGCTCTGGGCTTCTCTAGCCACCTAATCTTCTGCTCATCCTCTCGCTCACTCTAAAGAGAGCTCAGGTGAGAAATTGCAAACGTCGAGCAATTGCTCAGAGATGAAAAGTGCCAGCACTGAAAGCTGTTGCTAGCCAGCACCCTTCCTTGGAAGCGCTTTTGTAGGCCTAAGAACACTGGGGCTCTGGGCTTCTTTAGCCACCTCATCTTCTGCTCATCCTCTCGCGCACTCTAAAGAGAGCTCAGGGGAGAAATTGCAAACGTTGAGCAATTGCTCAGAGATGAAAAGTGCCAGCACTGAAAGCTGTTGCTAGCCAGCACCCTTCCTTGGAAGCGCTTTCACAGGCGCAGTAACACTGGGGCTTTGCGCTTCTCTAGCCACCAAACGTCACGGTCCTTCTCTTTCCGTCTCGTAGACACGAGCTGAGAAACTGCAAACGTCGAGCAATTGCTCAGAGATGAAAAGTGCCAGCACTGAAAGCTCTTGCTAGCCAGCACCCTTCCTTGGAAGCGCTTTCACAGGCGCAGTAACACTGGGGCTTTGCGCTTCTCTAGCCACCAAACGTCACGGTCCTTCTCTTTCCGTCTCGTAGACACGAGCTGAGAAATTGCAAACGTCGAGCAATTGCTCAGAGATGAAAAGTGCCAGCACTGAAAGCTCTTGCTAGCCAGCACCCTTCCTTGGAAGCGCTTTTGTAGGCCTAAGCACACTGGGGCTCTGGGCTTCTCTAGCCACCTCATCTTCTGCTCATCCTCTCGCGCACTCTAAAGAGAGCTCAGGTGAGAAATTGCAAACGTCGAGCAATTGCTCAGAGATGAAAAGTGCCAGCACTGAAAGCTGTTGCTAGCCAGCACCCTTCCTTGGAAGCGCTTTTGTAGGCCTAAGAACACTGGGGCTCTGGGCTTCTTTAGCCACCTCATCTTCTGCTCATCCTCTCGCGCACTCTAAAGAGAGCTCAGGTGAGAAATTGCAAACGTTGAGCAATTGCTCAGAGATGAAAAGTGCCAGCACTGAAAGCTGTTGCTAGCCAGCACCCTTCCTTGGAAGCGCTTTCACAGGCGCAGTAACACTGGGGCTTTGCGCTTCTCTAGCCACCAAACGTCACGGTCCTTCTCTTTCCGTCTCGTAGACACGAGCTGAGAAACTGCAAACGTCGAGCAATTGCTCAGAGATGAAAAGTGCCAGCACTGAAAGCTCTTGCTAGCCAGCACCCTTCCTTGGAAGCGCTTTCACAGGCGCAGTAACACTGGGGCTTTGCGCTTCTCTAGCCACCAAACGTCACGGTCCTTCTCTTTCCGTCTCGTAGACACGAGCTGAGAAATTGCAAACGTCGAGCAATTGCTCAGAGATGAAAAGTGCCAGCACTGAAAGCTCTTGCTAGCCAGCACCCTTCCTTGGAAGCGCTTTTGTAGGCCTAAGCACACTGGGGCTCTGGGCTTCTCTAGCCACCTCATCTTCTGCTCATCCTCTCGCGCACTCTAAAGAGAGCTCAGGTGAGAAATTGCAAACGTCGAGCAATTGCTCAGAGATGAAAAGTGCCAGCACTGAAAGCTCTTGCTAGCCAGCACCCTTCCTTGGAAGCGCTTTTGTAGGCCTAAGAACACTGGGGCTCTGGGCTTCTTTAGCCACCTCATCTTCTGCTCATCCTCTCGCGCACTCTAAAGAGAGCTCAGGTGAGAAATTGCAAACGTCGAGCAATTGCTCAGAGATGAAAAGTGCCAGCACTGAAAGCTCTTGCTAGCCAGCACCCTTCCTTGGAAGCGCTTTTGTAGCCCTTAGAACACTGGGGCTCTGGGCTTCTCTAGCCACCTAATCTTCTGCTCATCCTCTCGCGCACTCTGAAGAGAGCTCAGGTGAGAAATTGCAAACGTCGAGCAATTGCTCAGAGATGAAAAGTGCCAGCACTGAAAGCTGTTGCTAGCCAGCACCCTTCCTTGGAAGCGCTTTCACAGGCGCAGTAACACTGGGGCTTTGCGCTTCTCTAGCCACCAAACGTCACGGTCCTTCTCTTTCCGTCTCGTAGACACGAGCTGAGAAATTGCAAACGTCGAGCAATTGCTCAGAGATGAAAAGTGCCAGCACTGAAAGCTCTTGCTAGCCAGCACCCTTCCTTGGAAGCGCTTTCACAGGCGCAGTAACACTGGGGCTTTGCGCTTCTCTAGCCACCAAACGTCACGGTCCTTCTCTTTCCGTCTCGTAGACATGAGCTGAGAAATTGCAAACGTCGAGCAATTGCTCAGAGATGAAAAGTGCCAGCACTGAAAGCTGTTGCTAGCCAGCACCCTTCCTTGGAAGCGCTTTTGTAGGCCTAAGCACACTGGGGCTCTGGGCTTCTCTAGCCACCTCATCTTCTGCTCATCCTCTCGCGCACTCTAAAGAGAGCTCAGGTGAGAAATTGCAAACGTCGAGCAATTGCTCAGAGATGAAAAGTGCCAGCACTGAAAGCTGTTGCTAGCCAGCACCCTTCCTTGGAAGCGCTTTTGTAGGCCTAAGAACACTGGGGCTCTGGGCTTCTTTAGCCACCTCATCTTCTGCTCATCCTCTCGCGCACTCTAAAGAGAGCTCAGGTGAGAAATTGCAAACGTCGAGCAATTGCTCAGAGATGAAAAGTGCCAGCACTGAAAGCTCTTGCTAGCCAGCACCCTTCCTTGGAAGCGCTTTTGTAGCCCTTAGAACACTGGGGCTCTGGGCTTCTCTAGCCACCTCATCTTCTGCTCATCCTCTCGCGCACTCTAAAGAGAGCTCAGGGGAGAAATTGCAAACGTCGAGCAATTGCTCAGAGATGAAAAGTGCCAGCACTGAAAGCTGTTGCTAGCCAGCACCCTTCCTTGGAAGCGCTTTCACAGGCGCAGTAACACTGGGGCTTTGCGCTTCTCTAGCCACCAAACGTCACGGTCCTTCTCTTTCCGTCTCGTAGACACGAGCTGAGAAATTGCAAACGTCGAGCAATTGCTCAGAGATGAAAAGTGCCAGCACTGAAAGCTGTTGCTAGCCAGCACCCTTCCTTGGAAGCGCTTTTGTAGGCCTAAGAACACTGGGGCTCTGGGCTTCTCTAGCCACCTCATCTTCTGCTCATCCTCTTGCGCACTCTAAAGAGAGCTCAGGTGAGAAATTGCAAACGTCGAGCAATTGCTCAGAGATGAAAAGTGCCAGCACTGAAAGCTGTTGCTAGCCAGCCCCCTTCCTTGGAAGCGCTTTCACAGGCGCAGTAACACTTGGGCTTTGCGCTTCTCTAGCCACCAAACGTCACGGTCCTTCTCTTTCCGTCTCGTAGACACGAGCTGAGAAATTGCAAACGTCGAGCAATTGCTCAGAGATGAAAAGTGCCAGCACTGAAAGCTGTTGCTAGCCAGCACCCTTCCTTGGAAGCGCTTTTGTAGGCCTAAGCACACTGGGGCTCTGGGCTTCTCTAGCCACCTCATCTTCTGCTCATCCTCTTGCGCAGTCTAAAGAGAGCTCAGGTGAGAAATTGCAAACGTCGAGCAATTGCTCAGAGATGAAAAGTGCCAGCACTGAAAGCTCTTGCTAGCCAGCACCCTTCCTTGGAAGCGCTTTTGTAGGCCTAAGAACACTGGGGCTCTGGGCTTCTTTAGCCACCTCATCTTCTGCTCATCCTCTCGCGCACTCTAAAGAGAGCTTTAGGGAGAAATTGCAAACGTCGAGCAATTGCTCAGAGATGAAAAGTGCCAGCACTGAAAGCTGTTGCTAGCCAGCACCCTTCCTTGGAAGCGCTTTTGTAGCCCTTAGAACACTGGGGCTCTGGGCTTCTCTAGCCACCTAATCTTCTGCTCATCCTCTCGCGCACTCTGAAGAGAGCTCAGGTGAGAAATTGCAAACGTCGAGCAATTGCTCAGAGAAGAAAAGTGCCAGCACTGAAAGCTGTTGCTAGCCAGCACCCTTCCTTGGAAGCGCTTTCACAGGAGCAGTAACACTGGGGCTTTGTGCTTCTCTAGCCACCAAACGTCACGGTCACTATCTCTCCGTCTCGTAGATACGAGCTGAGAAATTGCAAACGTCGAGCAATTGCTCAGAGATGAAAAGTGCCAGCACTGAAAGCTGTTGCTAGCCAGCACCCTTCCTTGGAAGCGCTTTTGTAGGCCTAAGAAGACTGGGGCTCTGGGCTTCTTTAGCCACCTCATCTTCTGCTCATCCTCTCGTGCACTCTGAAGAGAGCTCAGGTGAGAAATTGCAAACGTCGAGCAATTGCTCAGAGATGAAAAGTGCCAGCACTGAAAGCTGTTGCTAGCCAGCACCCTTCCTTGGAAGCGCTTTCACAGGCGCAGTAACACTGGGACTTTGTGCTTCTCTACCCACCAAACGTCACGGTCACTATCTCTCCGTCTCGTAGACACGAGCTGAGAAATTGCAAACGTCGAGCAATTGCTCAGAGAGGAAAAGTGCCAGCACTGAAAGCTGTTGCTAGCCAGCACCCTTCCTTGGAAGTGCTTTTGTAGGCCTAAGAACACTGGGGCTCTGGGCTTCTCTAGCCACCTCATCTTCTGCTCATCCTCTCGCGCACTGTAAAGAGAGCTCAGGTGAGAAATTGCAAACGTCAAGCAATTGCTCAGAGATGAAAAGTGCCAGCACTGAAAGCTGTTGCTAGCCAGCACCCTTCCTTGGAAGCGCTTTTGTAGGCCTAAGAACACTGGGGCTCTGGGCTTCTCTAGCCACCTCATCTTCTGCTCATCCTCTCGCGCACTCTAAAGAGAGCTCAGGTGAGAAATTGCAAACGTCGAGCAATTGCTCAGAGATGAAAAGTGCCAGCACTGAAAGCTGTTGCTAGCCAGCCCCCTTCCTTGGAAGCGCTTTCACAGGCGCAGCAACACTGGGGCTTTGCGCTTCTCTAGCCACCAAACGTCACGGTCCTTCTCTTTCCGTCTCGTAGACACGAGCTGAGAAATTGCAAACGTCGAGCAATTGCTCAGAGATGAAAAGTGCCAGCACTGAAAGCTCTTGCTAGCCAGCAGCCTTCCTTGGAAGCGCTTTCACAGGCGCAGTAACACTGGGGCTTTGCGCTTCTCTAGCCACCAAACGTCACAGTCATTCTCTTTCCGTCTCGTAGACACGAGCTGAGAAATTGCAAACGTCGAGCAATTGCTCAGAGATGAAAAGTGCCAGCACTGAAAGCTGTTGCTAGCCAGCACCCTTCCTTGGAAGCGCTTTTGTAGGCCTAAGAACACTGGGGCTCTGGGCTTCTCTAGCCACCTCATCTTCTGCTCATCCTCTCGCGCACTCTGAAGAGAGCTCAGGGGAGAAATTGCAAACGTTGAGCAATTGCTCAGAGATGAAAAGTGCCAGCACTGAAAGCTGTTGCTAGCCAGCACCATTCCTTGGAAGCGCTTTCACAGGCGCAGCAACACTGGGGCTTTGCGCTTCTCTAGCCACCAAACGTCACGGTCCTTCTCTTTCCGTCTCGTAGACATGAGCTGAGAAATTGCAAACGTCGATCAATTGCTCAGAGATGAAAAGTGCCAGCACTGAAAGCTGTTGCTAGCCAGCACCCTTCCTTGGAAGCGCTTTTGTAGGCCTAAGAACACTGGGGCTCTGGGCTTCTTTAGCCACCTCATCTTCTGCTCATCCTCTCGCGCACTCTGAAGAGAGCTCAGGTGAGAAATTGCAAACGTCGAGCAATTGCTCAGAGATGAAAAGTGCCAGCACTGAAAGCTGTTGCTAGCCAGCACCCTTCCTTGGAAGCGCTTTCACAGGCGCAGTAACACTGGGGCTTTGCGCTTCTCTAGCCACCAAACGTCACGGTCCTTCTCTTTCCGTCTCGTAGACACGAGCTGAGAAATTGCAAACGTCGAGCAATTGCTCAGAGATGAAAAGTGCCAGCACTGAAAGCTCTTGCTAGCCAGCACCCTTCCTTGGAAGCGCTTTTGTAGGCCTAAGAACACTGGGGCTCTGGGCTTCTCTAGCCACCTAATCTTCTGCTCATCCTCTCGCTCACTCTAAAGAGAGCTCAGGTGAGAAATTGCAAACGTCGAGCAATTGCTCAGAGATGAAAAGTGCCAGCACTGAAAGCTGTTGCTAGCCAGCACCCTTCCTTGGAAGCGCTTTTGTAGGCCTAAGAACACTGGGGCTCTGGGCTTCTTTAGCCACCTCATCTTCTGCTCATCCTCTCGCGCACTCTAAAGAGAGCTCAGGTGAGAAATTGCAAACGTTGAGCAATTGCTCAGAGATGAAAAGTGCCAGCACTGAAAGCTGTTGCTAGCCAGCACCCTTCCTTGGAAGCGCTTTCACAGGCGCAGTAACACTGGGGCTTTGCGCTTCTCTAGCCACCAAACGTCACGGTCCTTCTCTTTCCGTCTCGTAGACACGAGCTGAGAAACTGCAAACGTCGAGCAATTGCTCAGAGATGAAAAGTGCCAGCACTGAAAGCTCTTGCTAGACAGCACCCTTCCTTGGAAGCGCTTTCACAGGCGCAGTAACACTGGGGCTTTGCGCTTCTCTAGCCACCAAACGTCACGGTCCTTCTCTTTCCGTCTCGTAGACACGAGCTGAGAAATTGCAAACGTCGAGCAATTGCTCAGAGATGAAAAGTGCCAGCACTGAAAGCTGTTGCTAGCCAGCACCCTTCCTTGGAAGCGCTTTTGTAGGCCTAAGCACACTGGGGCTCTGGGCTTCTCTAGCCACCTCATCTTCTGCTCATCCTCTTGCGCAGTCTAAAGAGAGCTCAGGTGAGAAATTGCAAACGTCGAGCAATTGCTCAGAGATGAAAAGTGCCAGCACTGAAAGCTGTTGCTAGCCAGCACCCTTCCTTGGAAGCGCTTTTGTAGGCCTAAGAACACTGGGGCTCTGGGCTTCTTTAGCCACCTCATCTTCTGCTCATCCTCTCGCGCACTCTAAAGAGAGCTCAGGTGAGAAATTGCAAACGTTGAGCAATTGCTCAGAGATGAAAAGTGCCAGCACTGAAAGCTGTTGCTAGCCAGCACCCTTCCTTGGAAGCGCTTTCACAGGCGCAGTAACACTGGGGCTTTGCGCTTCTCTAGCCACCAAACGTCACGGTCCTTCTCTTTCCGTCTCGTAGACACGAGCTGAGAAACTGCAAACGTCGAGCAATTGCTCAGAGATGAAAAGTGCCAGCACTGAAAGCTCTTGCTAGCCAGCACCCTTCCTTGGAAGCGCTTTCACAGGCGCAGTAACACTGGGGCTTTGCGCTTCTCTAGCCACCAAACGTCACGGTCCTTCTCTTTCCGTCTCGTAGACACGAGCTGAGAAATTGCAAACGTCGAGCAATTGCTCAGAGATGAAAAGTGCCAGCACTGAAAGCTCTTGCTAGCCAGCACCCTTCCTTGGAAGCGCTTTTGTAGGCCTAAGCACACTGGGGCTCTGGGCTTCTCTAGCCACCTCATCTTCTGCTCATCCTCTCGCGCACTCTAAAGAGAGCTCAGGTGAGAAATTGCAAACGTCGAGCAATTGCTCAGAGATGAAAAGTGCCAGCACTGAAAGCTGTTGCTAGCCAGCACCCTTCCTTGGAAGCGCTTTTGTAGGCCTAAGAACACTGGGGCTCTGGGCTTCTTTAGCCACCTCATCTTCTGCTCATCCTCTCGCGCACTCTAAAGAGAGCTCAGGTGAGAAATTGCAAACGTCGAGCAATTGCTCAGAGATGAAAAGTGCCAGCACTGAAAGCTCTTGCTAGCCAGCACCCTTCCTTGGAAGCGCTTTTGTAGCCCTTAGAACACTGGGGCTCTGGGCTTCTCTAGCCACCTAATCTTCTGCTCATCCTCTCGCGCACTCTGAAGAGAGCTCAGGTGAGAAATTGCAAACGTCGAGCAATTGCTCAGAGATGAAAAGTGCCAGCACTGAAAGCTGTTGCTAGCCAGCACCCTTCCTTGGAAGCGCTTTCACAGGCGCAGTAACACTGGGGCTTTGCGCTTCTCTAGCCACCAAACGTCACGGTCCTTCTCTTTCCGTCTCGTAGACACGAGCTGAGAAATTGCAAACGTCGAGCAATTGCTCAGAGATGAAAAGTGCCAGCACTGAAAGCTCTTGCTAGCCAGCACCCTTCCTTGGAAGCGCTTTCACAGGCGCAGTAACACTGGGGCTTTGCGCTTCTCTAGCCACCAAACGTCACGGTCCTTCTCTTTCCGTCTCGTAGACACGAGCTGAGAAATTGCAAACGTCGAGCAATTGCTCAGAGATGAAAAGTGCCAGCACTGAAAGCTGTTGCTAGCCAGCACCCTTCCTTGGAAGCGCTTTTGTAGGCCTAAGCACACTGGGGCTCTGGGCTTCTCTAGCCACCTCATCTTCTGCTCATCCTCTCGCGCACTCTAAAGAGAGCTCAGGTGAGAAATTGCAAACGTCGAGCAATTGCTCAGAGATGAAAAGTGCCAGCACTGAAAGCTGTTGCTAGCCAGCACCCTTCCTTGGAAGCGCTTTTGTAGGCCTAAGAACACTGGGGCTCTGGGCTTCTTTAGCCACCTCATCTTCTGCTCATCCTCTCGCGCACTCTAAAGAGAGCTCAGGTGAGAAATTGCAAACGTCGAGCAATTGCTCAGAGATGAAAAGTGCCAGCACTGAAAGCTCTTGCTAGCCAGCACCCTTCCTTGGAAGCGCTTTTGTAGCCCTTAGAACACTGGGGCTCTGGGCTTCTCTAGCCACCTCATCTTCTGCTCATCCTCTCGCGCACTCTAAAGAGAGCTCAGGGGAGAAATTGCAAACGTCGAGCAATTGCTCAGAGATGAAAAGTGCCAGCACTGAAAGCTGTTGCTAGCCAGCACCCTTCCTTGGAAGCGCTTTCACAGGCGCAGTAACACTGGGGCTTTGCGCTTCTCTAGCCACCAAACGTCACGGTCCTTCTCTTTCCGTCTCGTAGACACGAGCTGAGAAATTGCAAACGTCGAGCAATTGCTCAGAGAGGAAAAGTGCCAGCACTGAAAGCTGTTGCTAGCCAGCACCCTTCCTTGGAAGCGCTTTTGTAGGCCTAAGAACACTGGGGCTCTGGGCTTCTCTAGCCACCTCATCTTCTGCTCATCCTCTCGCGCAGTCTAAAGAGAGCTCAGGTGAGAAATTGCAAACGTCGAGCAATTGCTCAGAGATGAAAAGTGCCAGCACTGAAAGCTGTTGCTAGCCAGCCCCCTTCCTTGGAAGCGCTTTCACAGGCGCAGTAACACTTGGGCTTTGCGCTTCTCTAGCCACCAAACGTCACGGTCCTTCTCTTTCCGTCTCGTAGACACGAGCTGAGAAATTGCAAACGTCGAGCAATTGCTCAGAGATGAAAAGTGCCAGCACTGAAAGCTGTTGCTAGCCAGCACCCTTCCTTGGAAGCGCTTTTGTAGGCCTAAGCACACTGGGGCTCTGGGCTTCTCTAGCCACCTCATCTTCTGCTCATCCTCTTGCGCAGTCTAAAGAGAGCTCAGGTGAGAAATTGCAAACGTCGAGCAATTGCTCAGAGATGAAAAGTGCCAGCACTGAAAGCTGTTGCTAGCCAGCACCCTTCCTTGGAAGCGCTTTTGTAGGCCTAAGAACACTGGGGCTCTGGGCTTCTTTAGCCACCTCATCTTCTGCTCATCCTCTCGCGCACTCTAAAGAGAGCTTTAGGGAGAAATTGCAAACGTCGAGCAATTGCTCAGAGATGAAAAGTGCCAGCACTGAAAGCTGTTGCTAGCCAGCACCCTTCCTTGGAAGCGCTTTAGTAGCCCTTAGAACACTGGGGCTCTGGGCTTCTCTAGCCACCTAATCTTCTGCTCATCCTCTCGCGCACTCTAAAGAGAGCTCAGGTGAGAAATTGCAAACGTCGAGCAATTGCTCAGAGAAGAAAAGTGCCAGCACTGAAAGCTGTTGCTAGCCAGCACCCTTCCTTGGAAGCGCTTTCACAGGCGCAGTAACACTGGGGCTTTGCGCTTCTCTACCCACCAAACGTCACGGTCATTCTCTTTCCGTCTCGTAGACACGAGCTGAGAAATTGCAAACGTCGAGCAATTGCTCAGAGATGAAAAGTGCCAGCACTGGAAGCTGTTGCTAGCCAGCACCCTTCCTTGGAAGCGCTTTTGTAGGCCTAAGAACACTGGGGCTCTGGGCTTCTCTAGCCACCTCATCTTCTGCTCATCCTCTCGCGCACTCTAAAGAGAGCTCAGGTGAGAAATTGCAAACGTCGAGCAATTGCTCAGAGATGAAAAGTGCCAGCACTGAAAGCTGTTGCTAGCCAGCACCCTTCCTTGGAAGCGCTTTTGTAGGCCTAAGAACACTGGGGCTCTGCGCTTCTCTAGCCACCTCATCTTCTGCTCATCCTCTCGTGCACTCTAAAGAGAGCTCAGGTGAGAAATTGCAAACGTCGAGCAATTGCTCAGAGATGAAAAGTGCCAGCACTGAAAGCTGTTGCTAGCCAGCACCCTTCCTTGGAAGCGCTTTTGTGGGCCTAAGCACACTGGGGCTTTGGGCTTCTCTAGCCACCTCATCTTCTGCTCATCCTCTCGCGCACTCTAAAGAGAGCTCAGGTGAGAAATTGCAAACGTCGAGCAATTGCTCAGAGATGAAAAGTGCCAGCACTGAAAGCTGTTGCTAGCCAGCACCCTTCCTTGGAAGCGCTTTTGTAGGCCTAAGAACACTGGGGCTCTGGGCTTCTCTAGCCACCTCATCTTCTGCTCATCCTCTCGCGCACTCTGAAGAGAGCGCAGGGGAGAAATTGCAAACGTTGAGCAATTGCTCAGAGATGAAAAGTGCCAGCACTGAAAGCTGTTGCTAGCCAGCACCCTTCCTTGGAAGCGCTTTCACAGGCGCAGCAACATTGGGGCTTTGCGCTTCTCTAGCCACCAAACGTCACGGTCATTCTCTTTCCGTCTCGTAGACACGAGCTGAGAAATTGCAAACGTCGAGCAATTGCTCAGAGATGAAAAGTGCCAGCACTGAAAGCTGTTGCTAGCCAGCACCCTTCCTTGGAAGCGCTTTTGTAGGCCTAAGAACACTGGGGCTCTGGGCTTCTTTAGCCACCTCATCTTCTGCTCATCCTCTCGCGCACTCTGAAGAGAGCTCAGGTGAGAAATTGCAAACGTCGAGCAATTGCTCAGAGATGAAAAGTGCCAGCACTGAAAGCTGTTGCTAGCCAGCACCCTTCCTTGGAAGCGTTTTCGCAGGCGCAGTAACACTGGGGCTTTGCGCTTCTCTACCCACCAAACGTCACGGTCCTTCTCTTTCCGTCTCGTAGACACGAGCTGAGAAATTGCAAACGTCGAGCAATTGCTCAGAGAGGAAAAGTGCCAGCACTGAAAGCTGTTGCTAGCCAGCACCCTTCCTTGGAAGCGCTTTTGTAGGCCTAAGAACACTGGGGCTCTGGGCTTCTCTAGCCACCTCATCTTCTGCTCATCCTCTTGCGCACTCTAAAGAGAGCTCAGGTGAGAAATTGCAAACGTCGAGCAATTGCTCAGAGATGAAAAGTGCCAGCACTGAAAGCTGTTGCTAGCCAGCCCCCTTCCTTGGAAGCGCTTTCACAGGCGCAGTAACACTTGGGCTTTGCGCTTCTCTAGCCACCAAACGTCACGGTCCTGCTCTTTCCGTCTCGTAGACACGAGCTGAGAAATTGCAAACGTCGAGCAATTGCTCAGAGATGAAAAGTGCCAGCACTGAAAGCTGTTGCTAGCCAGCACCCTTCCTTGGAAGCGCTTTTGTAGGCCTAAGAACACTGGGGCTCTGGGCTTCTCTAGCCACCTCATCTTCTGCTCATCCTCTCGCGCACTCTAAAGAGAGCTCAGGTGAGAAATTGCAAACGTCGAGCAATTGCTCAGAGATGAAAAGTGCCAGCACTGAAAGCTGTTGCTAGCCAGCACCCTTCCTTGGAAGCGCTTTCACAGGCGCAGTAACATTGGGGCTTTGCGCTTCTCTAGCCACCAAACGTCACGGTCCTTCTCTTTCAGTCTCGTAGACACGAGCTGAGAAATTGCAAACGTCGAGCAATTGCTCAGAGAGGAAAAGTGCCAGCACTGAAAGCTGTTGCTAGCCAGCACCCTTCCTTGGAAGCGCTTTTGTAGGCCTAAGAACACTGGGGCTCTGGGCTTCTCTAGCCACCTCATCTTCTGCTCATCCTCTCGCGCACTCTAAAGAGAGCTCAGGTGAGAAATTGCAAACGTCGAGCAATTGCTCAGAGATGAAAAGTGCCAGCACTGAAAGCTGTTGCTAGCCAGCACCCTTCCTTGGAAGCGCTTTTGTAGGCCTAAGAACACTGGGGCTCTGGGCTTCTCTAGCCACCTAATCTTCTGCTCATCCTCTCGCGCAGTCTAAAGAGAGCTCAGGTGAGAAATTGCAAACGTCGAGCAATTGCTCAGAGAGGAAAAGTGCCAGCACTGAAAGCTGTTGCTAACCAGCACCCTTCCTTGGAAGCGCTTTTGTAGGCCTAAGAACACTGGGGCTCTGGGCTTCTCTAGCCACCTAATCTTCTGCTCATCCTCTCGCGCAGTCTAAAGAGAGCTCAGGTGAGAAATTGCAAACGTCGAGCAATTGCTCAGAGATGAAAAGTGCCAGCACTGAAAGCTGTTGCTAGCCAGCACCCTTCCTTGGAAGCGCTTTTGTAGGCCTAAGAACACTGGGGCTCTGGGCTTCTTTAGCCACCTCATCTTCTGCTCATCCTCTCGCGCACTCTAAAGAGAGCTCAGGTGAGAAATTGCAAACGTCGAGCAATTGCTCAGAGAAGAAAAGTGCCAGCACTGAAAGCTGTTGCTAGCCAGCACCCTTCCTTGGAAGCGCTTTCACAGGCGCAGTAACACTGGGGCTTTGTGCTTCTCTACCCACCAAACGTCACGGTCACTATCTCTCCGTGTCGTAGACACGAGCTGAGAAATTGCAAACGTCGATCAATTGCTCAGAGAGGAAAAGTGCCAGCACTGAAAGCTGTTGCTAGCCAGCACCCTTCCTTGGAAGTGCTTTTGTAGGCCTAAGAACACTGGGGCTCTGGGCTTCTCTACCCACCTAATCTTCTGCTCATCCTCTCGCGCACTCTAAAGAGAGCTCAGGTGAGAAATTGCAAACGTCGAGCAATTGCTCAGAGATGAAAAGTGCCAGCACTGAAAGCTGTTGCTAGCCAGCACCCTTCCTTGGAAGCGCTTTTGTAGGCCTAAGAACACTGGGGCTCTGGGCTTCTCTAGCCACCTCATCTTCTGCTCATCCTCTCGCGCACTCTAAAGAGAGCTCAGGGGAGAAATTGCAAACGTCGAGCAATTGCTCAGAGATGAAAAGTGCCAGCACTGAAAGCTCTTGCTAGCCAGCACCCTTCCTTGGAAGCGCTTTCACAGGCGCACTAACACTTGGGCTTTGCGCTTCTCTAGCCACCAAACGTCACGGTCCTTCTCTTTCCGTCTCGTAGACACGAGCTGAGAAATTGCAAACGTCGAGCAATTGCTCAGAGATGAAAAGTGCCAGCACTGGAAGCTGTTGCTAGCCAGCACCCTTCCTTGGAAGCGCTTTTGTAGGCCTAAGCACACTGGGGCTCTGGGCTTCTCTAGCCACCTCATCTTCTGCTCATCCTCTCGCGCACTCTAAAGAGAGCTCAGGTGAGAAATTGCAAACGTCGAGCAATTGCTCAGAGAGGAAAAGTGCCAGCACTGAAAGCTGTTGCTAGCCAGCACCCTTCCTTGGAAGCGCTTTTGTAGGCCTAAGAACACTGGGGCTCTGGGCTTCTTTAGCCACCTCATCTTCTGCTCATCCTCTCACGCACTCTAAAGAGAGATTTAGGGAGAAATTGCAAACGTCGAGCAATTGCTCAGAGATGAAAAGTGCCAGCACTGAAAGCTGTTGCTAGCCAGCACCCTTCCTTGGAAGCGCTTTTGTAGGCCTAAGAACACTGGGGCTCTGGGCTTCTCTAGCCACCTCATCTTCTGCTCATCCTCTCGCGCACTCTAAAGAGAGCTCAGGGGAGAAATTGCAAACGTCGAGCAATTGCTCAGAGATGAAAAGTGCCAGCACTGAAAGCTCTTGCTAGCCAGCACCCTTCCTTGGAAGCGCTTTTGTAGCCCTTAGAACACTGGGGCTCTGGGCTTCTCTAGCCACCTAATCTTCTGCTCATCCTCTCGCGCACTCTAAAGAGAGCTCAGGTGAGAAATTGCAAACGTCCAGCAATTGCTCAGAGATGAAAAGTGCCAGCACTGAAAGCTGTTGCTAGCCAGCACCCTTCCTTGGAAGCGCTTTCACAGGCGCAGTAACACTGGGGCTTTGCGCTTCTCTACCCACCAAACGTCACGGTCCTTCTCTTTCCGTCTCGTAGACACGAGCTGAGAAATTGCAAACGTCGAGCAATTGCTCAGAGATGAAAAGTGCCAGCACTGAAAGCTGTTGCTAGCCAGCACCCTTCCTTGGAAGCGCTTTTGTAGGCCTAAGAACACTGGGGCTCTGGGCTTCTGTAGCCACCTAATCTTCTGCTCATCCTCTCGCGCACTCTGAAGAGAGCTCAGGTGAGAAATTGCAAACGTTGAGCAATTGCTCAGAGATGAAAAGTGCCAGCACTGGAAGCTGTTGCTAGCCAGCACCCTTCCTTGGAAGCGCTTTCACAGGCGCAGCAACATTGGGGCTTTGCGCTTCTCTAGCCACCAAACGTCACGGTCCTTCTCTTTCCGTCTCGTAGACACGAGCTGAGAAATTGCAAACGTCGAGCAATTGCTCAGAGATGAAAAGTGCCAGCACTGAAAGCTGTTGCTAGCCAGCACGCTTCCTTGGAAGCGCTTTTGTAGGCCTAAGAACACTGGGGCTCTGGGCTTCTCTAGCCACCTCATCTTCTGCTCATCCTCTCGCGCACTCTAAAGAGAGCTCAGGTGAGAAATTGCAAACGTCGAGCAATTGCTCAGAGATGAAAAGTGCCAGCACTGAAAGCTGTTGCTAGCCAGCACCCTTCCTTGGAAGCGCTTTTGTAGCCCTTAGAACACTGGGGCTCTGGGCTTCTCTAGCCACCTCATCTTCTGCTCATCCTCTCGCGCAGTCTAAAGAGAGCTCAGGTGAGAAATTGCAAACGTCGAGCAATTGCTCAGAGATGAAAAGTGCCAGCACTGAAAGCTGTTGCTAGCCAGCACCCTTCCTTGGAAGCGCTTTCACAGGCAGAGTAACACTGGGGCTTTGCGCTTCTCTACCCACCAAACGTCACGGTCCTTCTCTTTCCGTGTCGTAGACACGAGCTGAGAAATTGCAAACGTCGAGCAATTGCTCAGAGATGAAAAGTGCCAGCACTGAAAGCTCTTGCTAGCCAGCACCCTTCCTTGGAAGCGCTTTTGTAGGCCTAAGAACACTGGGGCTCTGGGCTTCTCTAGCCACCTCATCTTCTGCTCATCCTCTCGCTCACTCTAAAGAGAGCTCAGGTGAGAAATTGCAAACGTCGAGCAATTGCTCAGAGATGAAAAGTGCCAGCACTGAAAGCTGTTGCTAGCCAGCACCCTTCCTTGGAAGCGCTTTTGTAGGCCTAAGAACACTGGGGCTCTGGGCTTCTCTAGCCACCTCATCTTCTGCTCATCCTCTCGCGCAGTCTAAAGAGAGCTCAGGTGAGAAATTGCAAACGTCGAGCAATTGCTCAGAGATGAAAAGTGCCAGCACTGAAAGCTGTTGCTAGCCAGCACCCTTCCTTGGAAGCGCTTTTGTAGCCCTTAGAACACTGGGGCTCTGGGCTTCTCTAGCCACCTAATCTTCTGCTCATCCTCTCGCGCACTCTAAAGAGAGCTCAGGTGAGAAATTGCAAACGTCGAGCAATTGCTCAGAGATGAAAAGTGCCAGCACTGAAAGCTGTTGCTAGCCAGCACCCTTCCTTGGAAGCGCTTTCACAGGCGCAGTAACACTTGGGCTTTACGCTTCTCTAGCCACCAAACGTCACGGTCCTTCTCTTTCCGTCTCGTAGACACGAGCTGAGAAATTGCAAACGTCGAGCAATTGCTCAGAGATGAAAAGTGCCAGCACTGAAAGCTGTTGCTAGCCAGCACCCTTCCTTGGAAGCGCTTTTGTAGGCCTAAGCACACTGGGGCTCTGGGCTTCTCTAGCCACCTCATCTTCTGCTCATCCTCTCGCGCACTCTAAAGAGAGCTCAGGTGAGAAATTGCAAACGTCGAGCAATTGCTCAGAGATGAAAAGTGCCAGCACTGGAAGCTGTTGCTAGCCAGCACCCTTCCTTGGAAGCGCTTTTGTAGGCCTAAGAACACTGGGGCTCTGGGCTTCTTTAGCCACCTCATCTTCTGCTCATCCTCTCGCGCACTCTAAAGAGAGCTTTAGGGAGAAATTGCAAACGTCGAGCAATTGCTCAGAGATGAAAAGTGCCAGCACTGAAAGCTGTTGCTAGCCAGCACCCTTCCTTGGAAGCGCTTTTGTAGCCCTTAGAACACTGGGGCTCTGGGCTTGTCTAGCCACCTCATCTTCTGCTCATCCTCTCGCGCACTCTAAAGAGAGCTCAGGTGAGAAATTGCAAACGTCGAGCAATTGCTCAGAGATGAAAAGTGCCAGCACTGAAAGCTGTTGCTAGCCAGCACCCTTCCTTGGAAGCGCTTTTGTAGGCCTAAGAAGACTGGGGCTCTGGGCTTCTCTAGCCACCTAATCTTCTGCTCATCCTCTCGCGCACTCTAAAGAGAGCTCAGGGGAGAAATTGCAAACGTCGAGCAATTGCTCAGAGATGAAAAGTGCCAGCACTGAAAGCTGTCGCTAGCCAGCACCCTTCCTTGGAAGCGCTTTCACAGGCGCAGTAACACTGGGGCTTTGCGCTTCTCTACCCACCAAACGTCACGGTCCTTCTCTTTCCGTCTCGTAGACACGAGCTGAGAAATTGCAAACGTTGAGCAATTGCTCAGAGATGAAAAGTGCCAGCACTGAAAGCTGTTGCTAGCCAGCACCCTTCCTTGGAAGCGCTTTCACAGGCGCAGTAACACTGGGGCTTTGCGCTTCTCTAGCCACCAAACGTCACAGTCCTTCCCTTTCCGTCTCGTAGACACGAGCTGAGAAATTGCAAACGTCGAGCAATTGCTCAGAGATGAAAAGTGCCAGCACTGAAAGCTGTTGCTAGCCAGCACCCTTCCTTGGAAGCGCTTTTGTAGGCCTAAGAACACTGGGGCTCTGGGCTTCTGTAGCCACCTAATCTTCTGCTCATCCTCTCGCGCACTCTGAAGAGAGCTCAGGGGAGAAATTGCAAAAGTTGAGCAATTGCTCAGAGATGAAAAGTGCCAGCACTGAAAGCTGTTGCTAGCCAGCCCCCTTCCTTGGAAGCGCTTTCACAGGCGCAGCAACATTGGGGCTTTGCGCTTCTCTAGCCACCAAACGTCACGGTCATTCTCTTTCCGTCTCGTAGACACGAGCTGAGAAATTGCAAACGTCGAGCAATTGCTCAGAGATGAAAAGTGCCAGCACTGAAAGCTGTTGCTAGCCAGCACCCTTCCTTGGAAGCGCTTTTGTAGCCCTTAGAACACTGGGGCTCTGCGCTTCTCTAGCCACCTAATCTTCTGCTCATCCTCTCGCGCACTCTAAAGAGAGCTCAGGTGAGAAATTGCAAACGTCGAGCAATTGCTCAGAGAAGAAAAGTGCCAGCACTGAAAGCTGTTGCTAGCCAGCACCCTTCCTTGGAAGCGCTTTCACAGGCGCAGTAACACTGGGGCTTTGCGCTTCTCTACCCACCAAACGTCACGGTCATTCTCTTTCCGTCTCGTAGACACGAGCTGAGAAATTGCAAACGTCGAGCAATTGCTCAGAGATGAAAAGTGCCAGCACTGGAAGCTGTTGCTAGCCAGCACCCTTCCTTGGAAGCGCTTTTGTAGGCCTAAGAACACTGGGGCTCTGGGCTTCTCTAGCCACCTAATCTTCTGCTCATCCTCTCGCTCACTCTAAAGAGAGCTCAGGTGAGAAATTGCAAACGTTGAGCAATTGCTCAGAGATGAAAAGTGCCAGCACTGAAAGCTCTTGCTAGCCAGCACCCTTCCTTGGAAGCGCTTTTGTAGGCCTAAGAACACTGGGGCTCTGCGCTTCTCTAGCCACCTCATCTTCTGCTCATCCTCTCGCGCACTCTAAAGAGAGCTCAGGTGAGAAATTGCAAACGTCGAGCAATTGCTCAGAGATGAAAAGTGCCAGCACTGAAAGCTGTTGCTAGCCAGCACCCTTCCTTGGAAGCGCTTTTGTGGGCCTAAGCACACTGGGGCTCTGGGCTTCTCTAGCCACCTCATCTTCTGCTCATCCTCTCGCGCACTCTAAAGAGAGCTCAGGTGAGAAATTGCAAACGTCGAGCAATTGCTCAGAGATGAAAAGTGCCAGCACTGAAAGCTGTTGCTAGCCAGCACCCTTCCTTGGAAGCGCTTTTGTAGGCCTAAGAACACTGGGGCTCTGGGCTTCTCTAGCCACCTCATCTTCTGCTCATCCTCTCGCGCACTCTGAAGAGAGCGCAGGGGAGAAATTGCAAACGTTGAGCAATTGCTCAGAGATGAAAAGTGCCAGCACTGAAAGCTGTTGCTAGCCAGCACCCTTCCTTGGAAGCGCTTTCACAGGCGCAGCAACATTGGGGCTTTGCGCTTCTCTAGCCACCAAACGTCACGGTCCTTCTCTTTCCGTCTCGTAGACACGAGCTGAGAAATTGCAAACGTCGAGCAATTGCTCAGAGATGAAAAGTGCCAGCACTGAAAGCTGTTGCTAGCCAGCACCCTTCCTTGGAAGCGCTTTTGTAGGCCTAAGAACACTGGGGCTCTGGGCTTCTTTAGCCACCTAATCTTCTGCTCATCCTCTCGCGCACTCTGAAGAGAGCTCAGGTGAGAAATTGCAAACGTCGAGCAATTGCTCAGAGATGAAAAGTGCCAGCACTGAAAGCTGTTGCTAGCCAGCACCCTTCCTTGGAAGCGTTTTCGCAGGCGCAGTAACACTGGGGCTTTGCGCTTCTCTACCCACCAAACGTCACGGTCCTTCTCTTTCCGTGTCGTAGACACGAGCTGAGAAATTGCAAACGTCGAGCAATTGCTCAGAGAGGAAAAGTGCCAGCACTGAAAGCTGTTGCTAGCCAGCACCCTTCCTTGGAAGCGCTTTTGTAGGCCTAAGAACACTGGGGCTCTGGGCTTCTCTAGCCACCTCATCTTCTGCTCATCCTCTCGCGCACTCTAAAGAGAGCTCAGGGGAGAAATTGCAAACGTCGAGCAATTGCTCAGAGATGAAAAGTGCCAGCACTGAAAGCTCTTGCTAGCCAGCACCCTTCCTTGGAAGCGCTTTTGTAGCCCTTAGAACACTGGGGCTCTGGGCTTCTCTAGCCACCTCATCTTCTGCTCATCCTCTCGCGAACTCTAAAGAGAGCTCAGGTGAGAAATTGCAAACGTCCAGCAATTGCTCAGAGATGAAAAGTGCCAGCACTGAAAGCTGTTGCTAGCCAGCACCCTTCCTTGGAAGCGCTTTCACAGGCGCAGTAACACTGGGGCTTTGCGCTTCTCTACCCACCAAACGTCACGGTCCTTCTCTTTCCGTCTCGTAGACACGAGCTGAGAAATTGCAAACGTCGAGCAATTGCTCAGAGATGAAAAGTGCCAGCACTGAAAGCTGTTGCTAGCCAGCACCCTTCCTTGGAAGCGCTTTTGTAGGCCTAAGAACACTGGGGCTCTGGGCTTCTGTAGCCACCTAATCTTCTGCTCATCCTCTCGCGCACTCTGAAGAGAGCTCAGGTGAGAAATTGCAAACGTTGAGCAATTGCTCAGAGATGAAAAGTGCCAGCACTGGAAGCTGTTGCTAGCCAGCACCCTTCCTTGGAAGCGCTTTCACAGGCGCAGCAACATTGGGGCTTTGCGCTTCTCTAGCCACCAAACGTCACGGTCCTTCTCTTTCCGTCTCGTAGACACGAGCTGAGAAATTGCAAACGTCGAGCAATTGCTCAGAGATGAAAAGTGCCAGCACTGAAAGCTGTTGCTAGCCAGCACGCTTCCTTGGAAGCGCTTTTGTAGGCCTAAGAACACTGGGGCTCTGGGCTTCTCTAGCCACCTCATCTTCTGCTCATCCTCTCGCGCACTCTAAAGAGAGCTCAGGTGAGAAATTGCAAACGTCGAGCAATTGCTCAGAGATGAAAAGTGCCAGCACTGAAAGCTGTTGCTAGCCAGCACCCTTCCTTGGAAGCGCTTTTGTAGCCCTTAGAACACTGGGGCTCTGGGCTTCTCTAGCCACCTCATCTTCTGCTCATCCTCTCGCGCAGTCTAAAGAGAGCTCAGGTGAGAAATTGCAAACGTCGAGCAATTGCTCAGAGATGAAAAGTGCCAGCACTGAAAGCTGTTGCTAGCCAGCACCCTTCCTTGGAAGCGCTTTCACAGGCAGAGTAACACTGGGGCTTTGCGCTTCTCTACCCACCAAACGTCACGGTCCTTCTCTTTCCGTGTCGTAGACACGAGCTGAGAAATTGCAAACGTCGAGCAATTGCTCAGAGATGAAAAGTGCCAGCACTGAAAGCTGTTGTTAGCCAGCACCCTTCCTTGGAAGCGCTTTTGTAGGCCTAAGAACACTGGGGCTCTGGGCTTCTCTAGCCACCTAATCTTCTGCTCATCCTCTCGCTCACTCTAAAGAGAGCTCAGGTGAGAAATTGCAAACGTCGAGCAATTGCTCAGAGATGAAAAGTGCCAGCACTGAAAGCTGTTGCTAGCCAGCACCCTTCCTTGGAAGCGCTTTTGTAGGCCTAAGAACACTGGGGCTCTGGGCTTCTCTAGCCACCTCATCTTCTGCTCATCCTCTCGCGCAGTCTAAAGAGAGCTCAGGTGAGAAATTGCAAACGTCGAGCAATTGCTCAGAGATGAAAAGTGCCAGCACTGAAAGCTGTTGCTAGCCAGCACCCTTCCTTGGAAGCGCTTTTGTAGCCCTTAGAACACTGGGGCTCTGGGCTTCTCTAGCCACCTAATCTTCTGCTCATCCTCTCGCGCACTCTAAAGAGAGCTCAGGTGAGAAATTGCAAACGTCGAGCAATTGCTCAGAGATGAAAAGTGCCAGCACTGAAAGCTGTTGCTAGCCAGCACCCTTCCTTGGAAGCGCTTTCACAGGCGCAGTAACACTTGGGCTTTACGCTTCTCTAGCCACCAAACGTCACGGTCCTTCTCTTTCCGTCTCGTAGACACGAGCTGAGAAATTGCAAACGTCGAGCAATTGCTCAGAGATGAAAAGTGCCAGCACTGAAAGCTGTTGCTAGCCAGCACCCTTCCTTGGAAGCGCTTTTGTAGGCCTAAGCACACTGGGGCTCTGGGCTTCTCTAGCCACCTCATCTTCTGCTCATCCTCTCGCGCACTCTAAAGAGAGCTCAGGTGAGAAATTGCAAACGTCGAGCAATTGCTCAGAGATGAAAAGTGCCAGCACTGGAAGCTGTTGCTAGCCAGCACCCTTCCTTGGAAGCGCTTTTGTAGGCCTAAGAACACTGGGGCTCTGGGCTTCTTTAGCCACCTCATCTTCTGCTCATCCTCTCGCGCACTCTAAAGAGAGCTTTAGGGAGAAATTGCAAACGTCAAGCAATTGCTCAGAGATGAAAAGTGCCAGCACTGAAAGCTGTTGCTAGCCAGCACCCTTCCTTGGAAGCGCTTTTGTAGCCCTTAGAACACTGGGGCTCTGGGCTTCTCTAGCCACCTCATCTTCTGCTCATCCTCTCGCGCACTCTAAAGAGAGCTCAGGTGAGAAATTGCAAACGTCGAGCAATTGCTCAGAGAGGAAAAGTGCCAGCACTGAAAGCTGTTGCTAGCCAGCACCCTTCCTTGGAAGCGCTTTTGTAGGCCTAAGAACACTGGGGCTCTGGGCTTCTCTAGCCACCTAATCTTCTGCTCATCCTCTCGCGCACTCTAAAGAGAGCTCAGGGGAGAAATTGCAAACGTCGAGCAATTGCTCAGAGATGAAAAGTGCCAGCACTGAAAGCTGTCGCTAGCCAGCCCCCTTCCTTGGAAGCGCTTTCACAGGCGCAGTAACACTTGGGCTTTGCGCTTCTCTACCCACCAAACGTCACGGTCCTTCTCTTTCCGTCTCGTAGACACGAGCTGAGAAATTGCAAACGTTGAGCAATTGCTCAGAGATGAAAAGTGCCAGCACTGAAAGCTGTTGCTAGCCAGCACCCTTCCTTGGAAGCGCTTTCACAGGCGCAGTAACACTGGGGCTTTGCGCTTCTCTAGCCACCAAACGTCACGGTCACTATCTCTCCGTGTCGTAGACACGAGCTGAGAAATTGCAAACGTCGAGCAATTGCTCAGAGATGAAAAGTGCCAGCACTGAAAGCTGTTGCTAGCCAGCACCCTTCCTTGGAAGCGCTTTTGTAGGCCTAAGAACACTGGGGCTCTGGGCTTCTGTAGCCACCTAATCTTCTGCTCATCCTCTCGCGCACTCTGAAGAGAGCTCAGGGGAGAAATTGCAAAAGTTGAGCAATTGCTCAGAGATGAAAAGTGCCAGCACTGAAAGCTGTTGCTAGCCAGCACCCTTCCTTGGAAGCGCTTTCACAGGCGCAGCAACATTGGGGCTTTGCGCTTCTCTAGCCACCAAACGTCACGGTCATTCTCTTTCCGTCTCGTAGACACGAGCTGAGAAATTGCAAACGTCGAGCAATTGCTCAGAGATGAAAAGTGCCAGCACTGAAAGCTGTTGCTAGCCAGCACCCTTCCTTGGAAGCGCTTTTGTAGCCCTTAGAACACTGGGGCTCTGCGCTTCTCTAGCCACCTCATCTTCTGCTCATCCTCTCGCGCACTCTAAAGAGAGCTCAGGTGAGAAATTGCAAACGTCGAGCAATTGCTCAGAGAAGAAAAGTGCCAGCACTGAAAGCTGTTGCTAGCCAGCACCCTTCCTTGGAAGCGCTTTCACAGGCGCAGTAACACTGGGGCTTTGCGCTTCTCTACCCACCAAACGTCACGGTCATTCTCTTTCCGTCTCGTAGACACGAGCTGAGAAATTGCAAACGTCGAGCAATTGCTCAGAGATGAAAAGTGCCAGCACTGGAAGCTGTTGCTAGCCAGCACCCTTCCTTGGAAGCGCTTTTGTAGGCCTAAGAACACTGGGGCTCTGGGCTTCTCTAGCCACCTCATCTTCTGCTCATCCTCTCGCTCACTCTAAAGAGAGCTCAGGTGAGAAATTGCAAACGTCGAGCAATTGCTCAGAGATGAAAAGTGCCAGCACTGAAAGCTCTTGCTAGCCAGCACCCTTCCTTGGAAGCGCTTTTGTAGGGCTAAGAACACTGGGGCTCTGCGCTTCTCTAGCCACCTCATCTTCTGCTCATCCTCTCGCGCACTCTAAAGAGAGCTCAGGTGAGAAATTGCAAACGTCGAGCAATTGCTCAGAGATGAAAAGTGCCAGCACTGAAAGCTGTTGCTAGCCAGCACCCTTCCTTGGAAGCGCTTTTGTGGGCCTAAGCACACTGGGGCTCTGGGCTTCTCTAGCCACCTCATCTTCTGCTCATCCTCTCGCGCACTCTAAAGAGAGCTCAGGTGAGAAATTGCAAACGTCGAGCAATTGCTCAGAGATGAAAAGTGCCAGCACTGAAAGCTGTTGCTAGCCAGCACCCTTCCTTGGAAGCGCTTTTGTAGGCCTAAGAACACTGGGGCTCTGGGCTTCTCTAGCCACCTCATCTTCTGCTCATCCTCTCGCGCACTCTGAAGAGAGCGCAGGGGAGAAATTGCAAACGTTGAGCAATTGCTCAGAGATGAAAAGTGCCAGCACTGAAAGCTGTTGCTAGCCAGCACCCTTCCTTGGAAGCGCTTTCACAGGCGCAGCAACATTGGGGCTTTGCGCTTCTCTAGCCACCAAACGTCACGGTCATTCTCTTTCCGTCTCGTAGACACGAGCTGAGAAATTGCAAACGTCGAGCAATTGCTCAGAGATGAAAAGTGCCAGCACTGAAAGCTGTTGCTAGCCAGCACCCTTCCTTGGAAGCGCTTTTGTAGGCCTAAGAACACTGGGGCTCTGGGCTTCTTTAGCCACCTAATCTTCTGCTCATCCTCTCGCGCACTCTGAAGAGAGCTCAGGTGAGAAATTGCAAACGTCGAGCAATTGCTCAGAGATGAAAAGTGCCAGCACTGAAAGCTGTTGCTAGCCAGCACCCTTCCTTGGAAGCGTTTTCGCAGGCGCAGTAACACTGGGGCTTTGCGCTTCTCTACCCACCAAACGTCACGGTCCTTCTCTTTCCGTCTCGTAGACACGAGCTGAGAAATTGCAAACGTCGAGCAATTGCTCAGAGAGGAAAAGTGCCAGCACTGAAAGCTGTTGCTAGCCAGCACCCTTCCTTGGAAGCGCTTTTGTAGGCCTAAGAACACTGGGGCTCTGGGCTTCTCTAGCCACCTCATCTTCTGCTCATCCTCTCGCGCACTCTAAAGAGAGCTTTAGGGAGAAATTGCAAACGTCGAGCAATTGCTCAGAGATGAAAAGTGCCAGCACTGAAAGCTGTTGCTAGCCAGCACCCTTCCTTGGAAGCGCTTTTGTAGCCCTTAGAACACTGGGGCTCTGGGCTTCTCTAGCCACCTCATCTTCTGCTCATCCTCTCGCGCACTCTAAAGAGAGCTCAGGTGAGAAATTGCAAACGTCGAGCAATTGCTCAGAGAGGAAAAGTGCCAGCACTGAAAGCTGTTGCTAGCCAGCACCCTTCCTTGGAAGCGCTTTTGTAGGCCTAAGAAGACTGGGGCTCTGGGCTTCTCTAGCCACCTAATCTTCTGCTCATCCTCTCGCGCACTCTAAAGAGAGCTCAGGGGAGAAATTGCAAACGTCGAGCAATTGCTCAGAGATGAAAAGTGCCAGCACTGAAAGCTGTCGCTAGCCAGCACCCTTCCTTGGAAGCGCTTTCACAGGCGCAGTAACACTGGGGCTTTGCGCTTCTCTACCCACCAAACGTCACGGTCCTTCTCTTTCCGTCTCGTAGACACGAGCTGAGAAATTGCAAACGTTGAGCAATTGCTCAGAGATGAAAAGTGCCAGCACTGAAAGCTGTTGCTAGCCAGCACCCTTCCTTGGAAGCGCTTTCACAGGCGCAGTAACACTGGGGCTTTGCGCTTCTCTAGCCACCAAACGTCACAGTCCTTCCCTTTCCGTCTCGTAGACACGAGCTGAGAAATTGCAAACGTCGAGCAATTGCTCAGAGATGAAAAGTGCCAGCACTGAAAGCTGTTGCTAGCCAGCACCCTTCCTTGGAAGCGCTTTTGTAGGCCTAAGAACACTGGGGCTCTGGGCTTCTGTAGCCACCTAATCTTCTGCTCATCCTCTCGCGCACTCTGAAGAGAGCTCAGGGGAGAAATTGCAAAAGTTGAGCAATTGCTCAGAGATGAAAAGTGCCAGCACTGAAAGCTGTTGCTAGCCAGCACCCTTCCTTGGAAGCGCTTTCACAGGCGCAGCAACATTGGGGCTTTGCGCTTCTCTAGCCACCAAACGTCACGGTCCTTCTCTTTCCGTCTCGTAGACACGAGCTGAGAAATTGCAAACGTCGAGCAATTGCTCAGAGATGAAAAGTGCCAGCACTGAAAGCTGTTGCTAGCCAGCACCCTTCCTTGGAAGCGCTTTTGTAGCCCTTAGAACACTGGGGCTCTGGGCTTCTCTAGCCACCTAATCTTCTGCTCATCCTCTCGCGCACTCTAAAGAGAGCTCAGGTGAGAAATTGCAAACGTCGAGCAATTGCTCAGAGAAGAAAAGTGCCAGCACTGAAAGCTGTTGCTAGCCAGCACCCTTCCTTGGAAGCGCTTTCACAGGCGCAGTAACACTGGGGCTTTGCGCTTCTCTACCCACCAAACGTCACGGTCATTCTCTTTCCGTCTCGTAGACACGAGCTGAGAAATTGCAAACGTCGAGCAATTGCTCAGAGATGAAAAGTGCCAGCACTGGAAGCTGTTGCTAGCCAGCACCCTTCCTTGGAAGCGCTTTTGTAGGCCTAAGAACACTGGGGCTCTGGGCTTCTCTAGCCACCTCATCTTCTGCTCATCCTCTCGCTCACTCTAAAGAGAGCTCAGGTGAGAAATTGCAAACGTCGAGCAATTGCTCAGAGATGAAAAGTGCCAGCACTGAAAGCTCTTGCTAGCCAGCACCCTTCCTTGGAAGCGCTTTTGTAGGCCTAAGAACACTGGGGCTCTGCGCTTCTCTAGCCACCTCATCTTCTGCTCATCCTCTCGCGCACTCTAAAGAGAGCTCAGGTGAGAAATTGCAAACGTCGAGCAATTGCTCAGAGATGAAAAGTGCCAGCACTGAAAGCTGTTGCTAGCCAGCACCCTTCCTTGGAAGCGCTTTTGTGGGCCTAAGCACACTGGGGCTCTGGGCTTCTCTAGCCACCTCATCTTCTGCTCATCCTCTCGCGCACTCTAAAGAGAGCTCAGGTGAGAAATTGCAAACGTCGAGCAATTGCTCAGAGATGAAAAGTGCCAGCACTGAAAGCTGTTGCTAGCCAGCACCCTTCCTTGGAAGCGCTTTTGTAGGCCTAAGAACACTGGGGCTCTGGGCTTCTCTAGCCACCTCATCTTCTGCTCATCCTCTTGCGCACTCTAAAGAGAGCTCAGGTGAGAAATTGCAAACGTCGAGCAATTGCTCAGAGATGAAAAGTGCCAGCACTGAAAGCTGTTGCTAGCCAGCCCCCTTCCTTGGAAGCGCTTTCACAGGCGCAGTAACACTTGGGCTTTGCGCTTCTCTAGCCACCAAACGTCACGGTCCTTCTCTTTCCGTCTCGTAGACACGAGCTGAGAAATTGCAAACGTCGAGCAATTGCTCAGAGATGAAAAGTGCCAGCACTGAAAGCTGTTGCTAGCCAGCACCCTTCCTTGGAAGCGCTTTTGTAGGCCTAAGCACACTGGGGCTCTGGGCTTCTCTAGCCACCTCATCTTCTGCTCATCCTCTCGCGCACTCTAAAGAGAGCTCAGGTGAGAAATTGCAAACGTCGAGCAATTGCTCAGAGATGAAAAGTGCCAGCACTGAAAGCTCTTGCTAGCCAGCACCCTTCCTTGGAAGCGCTTTTGTAGGCCTAAGAACACTGGGGCTCTGGGCTTCTTTAGCCACCTCATCTTCTGCTCATCCTCTCGCGCACTCTAAAGAGAGCTTTAGGGAGAAATTGCAAACGTCGAGCAATTGCTCAGAGAGGAAAAGTGCCAGCACTGAAAGCTCTTGCTAGCCAGCACCCTTCCTTGGAAGCGCTTTTGTAGGCCTAAGAAGACTGGGGCTCTGGGCTTCTCTAGCCACCTAATCTTCTGCTCATCCTCTCGCGCACTCTAAAGAGAGCTCAGGTGAGAAATTGCAAACGTCGAGCAATTGCTCAGAGACGAAAAGTGCCAGCACTGAAAGCTCTTGCTAGCCAGCACCCTTCCTTGGAAGCGCTTTTGTAGCCCTTAGAACACTGGGGCTCTGGGCTTCTCTAGCCACCTAATCTTCTGCTCATCCTCTCGCGCACTCTAAAGAGAGCTCAGGGGAGAAATTGCAAACGTCCAGCAATTGCTCAGAGATGAAAAGTGCCAGCACTGAAAGCTGTTGCTAGCCAGCACCCTTCCTTGGAAGCGCTTTCACAGGCGCAGTAACACTGGGGCTTTGCGCTTCTCTAGCCACCAAACGTCACGGTCCTTCTCTTTCCGTCTCGTAGACACGAGCTGAGAAATTGCAAACGTTGAGCAATTGCTCAGAGATGAAAAGTGCCAGCACTGAAAGCTGTTGCTAGCCAGCACCCTTCCTTGGAAGCGCTTTCACAGGCGCAGTAACACTGGGGCTTTGCGCTTCTCTAGCCACCAAACGTCACAGTCCTTCCCTTTCCGTCTCGTAGACACGAGCTGAGAAATTGCAAACGTCGAGCAATTGCTCAGAGATGAAAAGTGCCAGCACTGAAAGCTGTTGCTAGCCAGCACCCTTCCTTGGAAGCGCTTTTGTAGCCCTTAGAACACTGGGGCTCTGCGCTTCTCTAGCCACCTAATCTTCTGCTCATCCTCTCGCGCACTCTAAAGAGAGCTCAGGTGAGAAATTGCAAACGTCGAGCAATTGCTCAGAGAAGAAAAGTGCCAGCACTGAAAGCTGTTGCTAGCCAGCACCCTTCCTTGGAAGCGCTTTCACAGGCGCAGTAACACTGGGGCTTTGCGCTTCTCTACCCACCAAACGTCACGGTCATTCTCTTTCCGTCTCGTAGACACGAGCTGAGAAATTGCAAACGTCGAGCAATTGCTCAGAGATGAAAAGTGCCAGCACTGGAAGCTGTTGCTAGCCAGCACCCTTCCTTGGAAGCGCTTTTGTAGGCCTAAGAACACTGGGGCTCTGGGCTTCTCTAGCCACCTCATCTTCTGCTCATCCTCTCGCTCACTCTAAAGAGAGCTCAGGTGAGAAATTGCAAACGTCGAGCAATTGCTCAGAGATGAAAAGTGCCAGCACTGAAAGCTGTTGCTAGCCAGCACCCTTCCTTGGAAGCGCTTTTGTAGGCCTAAGAACACTGGGGCTCTGCGCTTCTCTAGCCACCTCATCTTCTGCTCATCCTCTCGCGCACTCTAAAGAGAGCTCAGGTGAGAAATTGCAAACGTCGAGCAATTGCTCAGAGATGAAAAGTGCCAGCACTGAAAGCTGTTGCTAGCCAGCACCCTTCCTTGGAAGCGCTTTTGTGGGCCTAAGCACACTGGGGCTCTGGGCTTCTCTAGCCACCTCATCTTCTGCTCATCCTCTCGCGCACTCTAAAGAGAGCTCAGGTGAGAAATTGCAAACGTCGAGCAATTGCTCAGAGATGAAAAGTGCCAGCACTGAAAGCTGTTGCTAGCCAGCACCCTTCCTTGGAAGCGCTTTTGTAGGCCTAAGAACACTGGGGCTCTGGGCTTCTCTAGCCACCTCATCTTCTGCTCATCCTCTCGCGCACTCTGAAGAGAGCGCAGGGGAGAAATTGCAAACGTTGAGCAATTGCTCAGAGATGAAAAGTGCCAGCACTGAAAGCTGTTGCTAGCCAGCACCCTTCCTTGGAAGCGCTTTCACAGGCGCAGCAACATTGGGGCTTTGCGCTTCTCTAGCCACCAAACGTCACGGTCATTCTCTTTCCGTCTCGTAGACACGAGCTGAGAAATTGCAAACGTCGAGCAATTGCTCAGAGATGAAAAGTGCCAGCACTGAAAGCTGTTGCTAGCCAGCACCCTTCCTTGGAAGCGCTTTTGTAGGCCTAAGAACACTGGGGCTCTGGGCTTCTTTAGCCACCTCATCTTCTGCTCATCCTCTCGCGCACTCTGAAGAGAGCTCAGGTGAGAAATTGCAAACGTCGAGCAATTGCTCAGAGATGAAAAGTGCCAGCACTGAAAGCTGTTGCTAGCCAGCACCCTTCCTTGGAAGCGTTTTCGCAGGCGCAGTAACACTGGGGCTTTGCGCTTCTCTACCCACCAAACGTCACGGTCCTTCTCTTTCCGTCTCGTAGACACGAGCTGAGAAATTGCAAACGTCGAGCAATTGCTCAGAGAGGAAAAGTGCCAGCACTGAAAGCTGTTGCTAGCCAGCACCCTTCCTTGGAAGCGCTTTTGTAGGCCTAAGAACACTGGGGCTCTGGGCTTCTCTAGCCACCTCATCTTCTGCTCATCCTCTTGCGCACTCTAAAGAGAGCTCAGGTGAGAAATTGCAAACGTCGAGCAATTGCTCAGAGATGAAAAGTGCCAGCACTGAAAGCTGTTGCTAGCCAGCCCCCTTCCTTGGAAGCGCTTTCACAGGCGCAGTAACACTTGGGCTTTGCGCTTCTCTAGCCACCAAACGTCACGGTCCTTCTCTTTCCGTCTCGTAGACACGAGCTGAGAAATTGCAAACGTCGAGCAATTGCTCAGAGATGAAAAGTGCCAGCACTGAAAGCTGTTGCTAGCCAGCACCCTTCCTTGGAAGCGCTTTTGTAGGCCTAAGCACACTGGGGCTCTGGGCTTCTCTAGCCACCTCATCTTCTGCTCATCCTCTTGCGCAGTCTAAAGAGAGCTCAGGTGAGAAATTGCAAACGTCGAGCAATTGCTCAGAGATGAAAAGTGCCAGCACTGAAAGCTCTTGCTAGCCAGCACCCTTCCTTGGAAGCGCTTTTGTAGGCCTAAGAACACTGGGGCTCTGGGCTTCTTTAGCCACCTCATCTTCTGCTCATCCTCTCGCGCACTCTAAAGAGAGCTTTAGGGAGAAATTGCAAACGTTGAGCAATTGCTCAGAGATGAAAAGTGCCAGCACTGAAAGCTGTTGCTAGCCAGCACCCTTCCTTGGAAGCGCTTTTGTAGCCCTTAGAACACTGGGGCTCTGGGCTTCTCTAGCCACCTCATCTTCTGCTCATCCTCTCGCGCACTCTAAAGAGAGCTCAGGTGAGAAATTGCAAACGTCGAGCAATTGCTCAGAGAAGAAAAGTGCCAGCACTGAAAGCTGTTGCTAGCCAGCACCCTTCCTTGGAAGCGCTTTCACAGGCGCAGTAACACTGGGGCTTTGCGCTTCTCTAGCCACCAAACGTCACGGTCCTTCTCTTTCCGTCTCGTAGACACGAGCTGAGAAATTGCAAACGTCGAGCAATTGCTCAGAGATGAAAAGTGCCAGCACTGGAAGCTGTTGCTAGCCAGCACCCTTCCTTGGAAGCGCTTTTGTAGGCCTAAGAACACTGGGGCTCTGGGCTTCTCTAGCCACCTCATCTTCTGCTCATCCTCTCGCTCACTCTAAAGAGAGCTCAGGTGAGAAATTGCAAACGTCGAGCAATTGCTCAGAGATGAAAAGTGCCAGCACTGAAAGCTGTTGCTAGCCAGCACCCTTCCTTGGAAGCGCTTTTGTAGGCCTAAGAACACTGGGGCTCTGCGCTTCTCTAGCCACCTCATCTTCTGCTCATCCTCTCGCGCACTCTAAAGAGAGCTCAGGTGAGAAATTGCAAACGTCGAGCAATTGCTCAGAGATGAAAAGTGCCAGCACTGAAAGCTGTTGCTAGCCAGCACCCTTCCTTGGAAGCGCTTTTGTGGGCCTAAGCACACTGGGGCTCTGGGCTTCTCTAGCCACCTCATCTTCTGCTCATCCTCTCGCGCACTCTAAAGAGAGCTCAGGTGAGAAATTGCAAACGTCGAGCAATTGCTCAGAGATGAAAAGTGCCAGCACTGAAAGCTGTTGCTAGCCAGCACCCTTCCTTGGAAGCGCTTTTGTAGGCCTAAGAACACTGGGGCTCTGGGCTTCTCTAGCCACCTCATCTTCTGCTCATCCTCTCGCGCACTCTGAAGAGAGCGCAGGGGAGAAATTGCAAACGTTGAGCAATTGCTCAGAGATGAAAAGTGCCAGCACTGAAAGCTGTTGCTAGCCAGCACCCTTCCTTGGAAGCGTTTTCGCAGGCGCAGTAACACTGGGGCTTTGCGCTTCTCTACCCACCAAACGTCACGGTCCTTCTCTTTCCGTGTCGTAGACACGAGCTGAGAAATTGCAAACGTCGAGCAATTGCTCAGAGAGGAAAAGTGCCAGCACTGAAAGCTGTTGCTAGCCAGCACCCTTCCTTGGAAGCGCTTTTGTAGGCCTAAGAACACTGGGGCTCTGGGCTTCTCTAGCCACCTCATCTTCTGCTCATCCTCTTGCGCACTCTAAAGAGAGCTCAGGTGAGAAATTGCAAACGTCGAGCAATTGCTCAGAGATGAAAAGTGCCAGCACTGAAAGCTGTTGCTAGCCAGCCCCCTTCCTTGGAAGCGCTTTCACAGGCGCAGTAACACTTGGGCTTTGCGCTTCTCTAGCCACCAAACGTCACGGTCCTTCTCTTTCCGTCTCGTAGACACGAGCTGAGAAATTGCAAACGTCGAGCAATTGCTCAGAGATGAAAAGTGCCAGCACTGAAAGCTGTTGCTAGCCAGCACCCTTCCTTGGAAGCGCTTTTGTAGGCCTAAGCACACTGGGGCTCTGGGCTTCTCTAGCCACCTCATCTTCTGCTCATCCTCTTGCGCAGTCTAAAGAGAGCTCAGGTGAGAAATTGCAAACGTCGAGCAATTGCTCAGAGATGAAAAGTGCCAGCACTGAAAGCTCTTGCTAGCCAGCACCCTTCCTTGGAAGCGCTTTTGTAGGCCTAAGAACACTGGGGCTCTGGGCTTCTTTAGCCACCTCATCTTCTGCTCATCCTCTCGCGCACTCTAAAGAGAGCTCAGGTGAGAAATTGCAAACGTCCAGCAATTGCTCAGAGATGAAAAGTGCCAGCACTGAAAGCTGTTGCTAGCCAGCACCCTTCCTTGGAAGCGCTTTTGTAGCCCTTAGAACACTGGGGCTCTGGGCTTGTCTAGCCACCTCATCTTCTGCTCATCCTCTCGCGCACTCTCAAGAGAGCTCAGGTGAGAAATTGCAAACGTCCAGCAATTGCTCAGAGATGAAAAGTGCCAGCACTGAAAGCTGTTGCTAGCCAGCACCCTTCCTTGGAAGCGCTTTCACAGGCGCAGTAACACTGGGGCTTTGCGCTTCTCTAGCCACCAAACGTCACAGTCCTTCCCTTTCCGTCTCGTAGACACGAGCTGAGAAATTGCAAACGTCGAGCAATTGCTCAGAGATGAAAAGTGCCAGCACTGAAAGCTGTTGCTAGCCAGCACCCTTCCTTGGAAGCGCTTTTGTAGGCCTAAGAACACTGGGGCTCTGGGCTTCTCTAGCCACCTCATCTTCTGCTCATCCTCTCGCGCACTCTGAAGAGAGCGCAGGGGAGAAATTGCAAACGTTGAGCAATTGCTCAGAGATGAAAAGTGCCAGCACTGAAAGCTGTTGCTAGCCAGCACCCTTCCTTGGAAGCACTTTCACAGGCGCAGCAACATTGGGGCTTTGCGCTTCTCTAGCCACCAAACGTCACGGTCATTCTCTTTCCGTCTCGTAGACACGAGCTGAGAAATTGCAAACGTCGATCAATTGCTCAGAGATGAAAAGTGCCAGCACTGAAAGCTGTTGCTAGCCAGCACCCTTCCTTGGAAGCGCTTTTGTAGGCCTAAGAACACTGGGGCTCTGGGCTTCTTTAGCCACCTAATCTTCTGCTCATCCTCTCGCGCACTCTGAAGAGAGCTCAGGTGAGAAATTGCAAACGTCGAGCAATTGCTCAGAGATGAAAAGTGCCAGCACTGAAAGCTGTTGCTAGCCAGCACCCTTCCTTGGAAGCGTTTTCGCAGGCGCAGTAACACTGGGGCTTTGCGCTTCTCTACCCACCAAACGTCACGGTCCTTCTCTTTCCGTCTCGTAGACACGAGCTGAGAAATTGCAAACGTCGAGCAATTGCTCAGAGAGGAAAAGTGCCAGCACTGAAAGCTCTTGCTAGCCAGCACCCTTCCTTGGAAGCGCTTTTGTAGGCCTAAGCACACTGGGGCTCTGGGCTTCTCTAGCCACCTCATCTTCTGCTCATCCTCTCGCTCACTCTAAAGACAGCTCAGGTGAGAAATTGCAAACGTCGAGCAATTGCTCAGAGATGAAAAGTGCCAGCACTGAAAGCTGTTGCTAGCCAGCCCCCTTCCTTGGAAGTGCTTTTGTAGGCCTAAGAACACTGGGGCTCTGGGCTTCTCTAGCCACCTCATCTTCTGCTCATCCTCTCGCGCAGTCTAAAGAGAGCTCAGGTGAGAAGTTGCAAACGTCGAGCAATTGCTCAGATAAGAAAAGTGCCAGCACTGAAAGCTGTTGCTAGCCAGCACCCTTCCTTGGAAGCGCTTTTGTAGCCCTTATAACACTGGGGCTCTGGGCTTCTCTAGCCACCTAATCTTCTGCTCATCCTCTCGCGCACTCTAAAGAGAGCTCAGGTGAGAAATTGCAAACGTCCAGCAATTGCTCAGAGATGAAAAGTGCCAGCACTGAAAGCTGTTGCTAGCCAGCACCCTTCCTTGGAAGCGCTTTCACAGGCGCAGTAACACTGGGGCTTTGCGCTTCTCTAGCCACCAAACGTCACGGTCACTATCTCTCCGTCTCGTAGACACGAGCTGAGAAATTGCAAACGTCGAGCAATTGCTCAGAGAGGAAAAGTGCCAGCACTGAAAGCTCTTGCTAGCCAGCACCCTTCCTTGGAAGTGCTTTTGTAGGCCTAAGAACACTGGGGCTCTGGGCTTCTCTAGCCACCTCATCTTCTGCTCATCCTCTCGCGCACTCTAAAGAGAGCTCAGGGGAGAAATTGCAAACGTCAAGCAATTGCTCAGAGATGAAAAGTGCCAGCACTGAAAGCTGTTGCTAGCCAGCACCCTTCCTTGGAAGCGCTTTTGTAGGCCTAAGAACACTGGGGCTCTGGGCTTCTCTAGCCACCTCATCTTCTGCTCATCCTCTCGCGCAGTCTAAAGAGAGCTCAGGTGAGAAATTGCAAACGTCCAGCAATTGCTCAGAGATGAAAAGTGCCAGCACTGAAAGCTGTTGCTAGCCAGCACCCTTCCTTGGAAGCGCTTTCACAAGCGCAGCAACACTGGGGCTTTGCGCTTCTCTAGCCACCAAACGTCACGGTCCTTCTCTTTCCGTCTCGTAGACACGAGCTGAGAAATTGCAAACGTCGAGCAATTGCTCAGAGATGAAAAGTGCCAGCACTGAAAGCTGTTGCTAGCCAGCACCCTTCCTTGGAAGCGCTTTTGTAGGCCTAAGCACACTGGGGCTCTGGGCTTCTCTAGCCACCTCATCTTCTGCTCATCCTCTCGCGCACTCTAAAGAGAGCTCAGGTGAGAAATTGCAAACGTCGAGCAATTGCTCAGAGATGAAAAGTGCCAGCACTGAAAGCTCTTGCTAGCCAGCACCCTTCCTTGGAAGCGCTTTTGTAGGCCTAAGAACACTGGGGCTCTGGGCTTCTTTAGCCACCTCATATTCTGCTCATCCTCTCGCGCACTCTAAAGAGAGCTTTAGGGAGAAATTGCAAACGTCGAGCAATTGCTCAGAGATGAAAAGTGCCAGCACTGAAAGCTGTTGCTAGCCAGCACCCTTCCTTGGAAGCGCTTTTGTAGGCCTAAGAACACTGGGGCTCTGGGCTTCTCTAGCCACCTCATCTTCTGCTCATCCTCTCGCGCAGTCTAAAGAGAGCTCAGGTGAGAAATTGCAAACGTCGAGCAATTGCTCAGAGATGAAAAGTGCCAGCACTGAAAGCTGTTGCTAGCCAGCACCCTTCCTTGGAAGCGCTTTTGTAGGCCTAAGAACACTGGGGCTCTGGGCTTCTCTAGCCACCTCATCTTCTGCTCATCCTCTCGCGCACTCTGAAGAGAGCTCAGGTGAGAAATTGCAAACGTCGAGCAATTGCTCAGAGATGAAAAGTGCCAGCACTGAAAGCTGTTGCTAGCCAGCACCCTTCCTTGGAAGCGCTTTCACAGGCGCAGTAACACTGGGGCTTTGCGCTTCTCTACCCACCAAACGTCACGGTCCTTCTCTTTCCGTCTCGTAGACACGAGCTGAGAAATTGCAAACGTCGAGCAATTGCTCAGAGATGAAAAGTGCCAGCACTGAAAGCTGTTGCTAGCCAGCAGCCTTCCTTGGAAGCGCTTTCACAGGCGCAGTAACACTGGGGCTTTGCGCTTCTCTACCCACCAAACGTCACAGTCCTTCTCTTTCCGTCTCGTAGACACGAGCTGAGAAATTGCAAACGTCGAGCAATTGCTCAGAGATGAAAAGTGCCAGCACTGGAAGCTGTTGCTAGCCAGCACCCTTCCTTGGAAGCGCTTTTGTAGGCCTAAGAACACTGGGGCTCTGGGCTTCTCTAGCCACCTCATCTTCTGCTCATCCTCTCGCGCACTCTGAAGAGAGCTCAGGGGAGAAATTGCAAACGTCGAGCAATTGCTCAGAGAGGAAAAGTGCCAGCACTGAAAGCTGTTGCTAGCCAGCACCATTCCTTGGAAGCGCTTTCACAGGCGCAGCAACACTGGGTCTTTGCGCTTCTCTACCCACCAAACGTCACGGTCATTCTCTTTCCGTCTCGTAGACATGAGCTGAGAAATTGCAAACGTCGATCAATTGCTCAGAGATGAAAAGTGCCAGCACTGAATGCTGTTGCTAGCCAGCACCCTTCCTTGGAAGCGCTTTTGTAGGCCTAAGAACACTGGGGCTCTGGGCTTCTTTAGCCACCTCATCTTCTGCTCATCCTCTCGCGCACTCTGAAGAGAGCTCAGGTGAGAAATTGCAAACGTCGAGCAATTGCTCAGAGATGAAAAGTGCCAGCACTGAAAGCTGTTGCTAGCCAGCACCCTTCCTTGGAAGCGCTTTCACAGGCGCAGTAACACTGGGGCTTTGCGCTTCTCTAGCCACCAAACGTCACGGTCCTTCTCTTTCCGTCTCGTAGACACGAGCTGAGAAATTGCAAACGTCGAGCAATTGCTCAGAGATGAAAAGTGCCAGCACTGAAAGCTGTTGCTAGCCAGCACCCTTCCTTGGAAGCGCTTTTGTAGGCCTAAGCACACTGGGGCTCTGGGCTTCTCTAGCCACCTCATCTTCTGCTCATCCTCTCGCGCAGTCTAAAGAGAGCTCAGGTGAGAAATTGCAAACGTTGAGCAATTGCTCAGAGATGAAAAGTGCCAGCACTGGAAGCTGTTGCTAGCCAGCACCCTTCCTTGGAAGCGCTTTTGTAGGCCTAAGAACACTGGGGCTCTGGGCTTCTCTAGCCACCTCATCTTCTGCTCATCCTCTCGCGCACTCTAAAGAGAGCTCAGGTGAGAAATTGCAAACGTCGAGCAATTGCTCAGAGATGAAAAGTGCCAGCACTGAAAGCTGTTGCTAGCCAGCACCCTTCCTTGGAAGCGCTTTCACAGGCGCAGTAACATTGGGGCTTTGCGCTTCTCTAGCCACCAAACGTCACGGTCCTTCTCTTTCCGTCTCGTAGACACGAGCTGAGAAATTGCAAACGTCGAGCAATTGCTCAGAGAGGAAAAGTGCCAGCACTGAAAGCTGTTGCTAGCCAGCACCCTTCCTTGGAAGCGCTTTTGTAGGCCTAAGAACACTGGGGCTCTGGGCTTCTCTAGCCACCTTATCTTCTGCTCATCCTCTCGCGCACTCTAAAGAGAGCTCAGGTGAGAAATTGCAAACGTCGAGCAATTGCTCAGAGAAGAAAAGTGCCAGCACTGAAAGCTGTTGCTAGCCAGCCCCCTTCCTTGGAAGCGCTTTTGTAGGCCTAAGAACACTGGGGCTCTGGGCTTCTTTAGCCACCTCATCTTCTGCTCATCCTCTCGCGCACTCTAAAGAGAGCTCAGGTGAGAAATTGCAAACGTCGAGCAATTGCTCAGAGATGAAAAGTGCCAGCACTGAAAGCTGTTGCTAGCCAGCACCCTTCCTTGGAAGCGCTTTTGTAGGCCTAAGAACACTGGGGCTCTGGGCTTCTCTAGCCACCTCATCTTCTGCTCATCCTCTCGCGCACTCTAAAGAGAGCTCAGGTGAGAAATTGCAAACGTCGAGCAATTGCTCAGAGATGAAAAGTGCCAGCACTGAAAGCTGTTGCTAGCCAGCACCCTTCCTTGGAAGCGCTTTTGTAGGCCTAAGAACACTGGGGCTCTGGGCTTCTTTAGCCACCTCATCTTCTGCTCATCCTCTCGCGCACTCTAAAGAGAGCTTTAGGGAGAAATTGCAAACGTCGAGCAATTGCTCAGAGATGAAAAGTGCCAGCACTGAAAGCTGTTGCTAGCCAGCACCCTTCCTTGGAAGCGCTTTTGTAGCCCTTAGAACACTGGGGCTCTGGGCTTCTCTAGCCACCTCATCTTCTGCTCATCCTCTCGCGCACTCTAAAGAGAGCTCAGGTGAGAAATTGCAAACGTCGAGCAATTGCTCAGAGATGAAAAGTGCCAGCACTGAAAGCTGTTGCTAGCCAGCACCCTTCCTTGGAAGCGCTTTTGTAGGCCTAAGAACACTGGGGCTCTGGGCTTCTCTAGCCACCTCATCTTCTGCTCATCCTCTCGCGCAGTCTAAAGAGAGCTCAGGTGAGAAATTGCAAACGTCGAGCAATTGCTCAGAGATGAAAAGTGCCAGCACTGAAAGCTGTTGCTAGCCAGCACCCTTCCTTGGAAGCGCTTTTGTAGGCCTAAGAACACTGGGGCTCTGAGCTTCTCTAGCCACCTCATCTTCTGCTCATCCTCTCGCGCAGTCTAAAGAGAGCTCAGGTGAGAAATTGCAAACGTCGAGCAATTGCTCAGATAAGAAAAGTGCCAGCACTGAAAGCTGTTGCTAGCCAGCACCCTTCCTTGGAAGCGCTTTTGTAGCCCTTAGAACACTGGGGCTCTGGGCTTCTCTAGCCACCTAATCTTCTGCTCATCCTCTCGCGCACTCTAAAGAGAGCTCAGGTGAGAAATTGCAAACGTCGAGCAATTGCTCAGAGATGAAAAGTGCCAGCACTGAAAGCTGTTGCTAGCCAGCACCCTTCCTTGGAAGCGCTTTCACAGGCGCAGTAACACTGGGGCTTTGCGCTTCTCTAGCCACCAAACGTCACGGTCCTTCTCTTTCCGTCTCGTAGACACGAGCTGAGAAATTGCAAACGTCGAGCAATTGCTCAGAGATGAAAAGCGCCAGCACTGAAAGCTGTTGCTAGCCAGCACCCTTCCTTGGAAGCGCTTTTGTAGGCCTAAGAACACTGGGGCTCTGGGCTTCTCTAGCCACCTAATCTTCTGCTCATCCTCTCGCGCACTCTAAAGAGAGCTCAGGTGAGAAATTGCAAACGTCGAGCAATTGCTCAGAGATGAAAAGTGCCAGCACTGAAAGCTGTTGCTAGCCAGCACCCTTCCTTGGAAGCGCTTTTGTAGGCCTAAGAACACTGGGGCTCTGGGCTTCTCTAGCCACCTCATCTTCTGCTCATCCTCTCGCGCACTCTAAAGAGAGCTCAGGTGAGAAATTGCAAACGTCGAGCAATTGCTCAGAGATGAAAAGTGCCAGCACTGAAAGCTGTTGCTAGCCAGCACCCTTCCTTGGAAGCGCTTTCACAGGCACAGCAACACTGGGGCTTTGCGCTTCTCTAGCCACCAAACGTCACGGTCCTTCTCTTTCCGTCTCGTAGACACGAGCTGAGAAATTGCAAACGTCGAGCAATTGCTCAGAGATGAAAAGTGCCAGCACTGAAAGCTGTTGCTAGCCAGCACCCTTCCTTGGAAGCGCTTTTGTAGGCCTAAGAACAGTGGGGCTCTGGGCTTCTTTAGCCACCTCATCTTCTGCTCATCCTCTCGCGCACTCTAAAGAGAGCTCAGGTGAGAAATTGCAAACGTCGAGCAATTGCTCAGAGATGAAAAGTGCCAGCACTGAAAGCTGTTGCTAGCCAGCACCCTTCCTTGGAAGCGCTTTTGTAGGCCTAAGAACACTGGGGCTCTGGGCTTCTTTAGCCACCTCATCTTCTGCTCATCCTCTCGCGCACTCTAAAGAGAGCTCAGGTGAGAAATTGCAAACGTCCAGCAATTGCTCAGAGATGAAAAGTGCCAGCACTGGAAGCTGTTGCTAGCCAGCACCCTTCCTTGGAAGCGCTTTTGTAGGCCTAAGAACACTGGGGCTCTGGGCTTCTCTAGCCACCTCATCTTCTGCTCATCCTCTCGCGCAGTCTAAAGAGAGCTCAGGTGAGAAATTGCAAACGTCGAGCAATTGCTCAGAGAGGAAAAGTGCCAGCACTGAAAGCTGTTGCTAGCCAGCACCCTTCCTTGGAAGTGCTTTTGTAGGCCTAAGAACACTGGGGCTCTGGGCTTCTCTAGCCACCTCATCTTCTGCTCATCCTCTCGCGCACTGTAAAGAGAGCTCAGGTGAGAAATTGCAAACGTCAAGCAATTGCTCAGAGATGAAAAGTGCCAGCACTGAAAGCTGTTGCTAGCCAGCACCCTTCCTTGGAAGCGCTTTTGTAGGCCTAAGAACACTGGGGCTCTGGGCTTCTCTAGCCACCTCATCTTCTGCTCATCCTCTCGCGCAGTCTAAAGAGAGCTCAGGTGAGAAATTGCAAACGTCGAGCAATTGCTCAGAGATGAAAAGTGCCAGCACTGAAAGCTGTTGCTAGCCAGCCCCCTTCCTTGGAAGCGCTTTCACAGGCGCAGCAACACTGGGGCTTTGCGCTTCTCTAGCCACCAAACGTCACGGTCCTTCTCTTTCCGTCTCGTAGACACGAGCTGAGAAATTGCAAACGTCGAGCAATTGCTCAGAGATGAAAAGTGCCAGCACTGAAAGCTGTTGCTAGCCAGCAGCCTTCCTTGGAAGCGCTTTCACAGGCGCAGTAACACTGGGGCTTTGCGCTTCTCTAGCCACCAAACGTCACAGTCATTCTCTTTCCGTCTCGTAGACACGAGCTGAGAAATTGCAAACGTCGAGCAATTGCTCAGAGATGAAAAGTGCCAGCACTGAAAGCTGTTGCTAGCCAGCACCCTTCCTTGGAAGCGCTTTTGTAGGCCTAAGAACACTGGGGCTATGGGCTTCTCTAGCCACCTCATCTTCTGCTCATCCTCTCGCGCACTCTGAAGAGAGCTCAGGGGAGAAATTGCAAACGTTGAGCAATTGCTCAGAGATGAAAAGTGCCAGCACTGAAAGCTGTTGCTAGCCAGCACCATTCCTTGGAAGCGCTTTCACAGGCGCAGCAACACTGGGGCTTTGCGCTTCTCTACCCACCAAACGTCACGGTCCTTCTCTTTCCGTCTCGTAGACATGAGCTGAGAAATTGCAAACGTCGATCAATTGCTCAGAGATGAAAAGTGCCAGCACTGAAAGCTGTTGCTAGCCAGCACCCTTCCTTGGAAGCGCTTTTGTAGGCCTAAGAACACTGGGGCTCTGGGCTTCTTTAGCCACCTCATCTTCTGCTCATCCTCTCGCGCACTCTGAAGAGAGCTCAGGTGAGAAATTGCAAACGTCGAGCAATTGCTCAGAGATGAAAAGTGCCAGCACTGAAAGCTGTTGCTAGCCAGCACCCTTCCTTGGAAGCGCTTTCACAGGCGCAGTAACACTGGGGCTTTGCGCTTCTCTAGCCACCAAACGTCACGGTCCTTCTCTTTCCGTCTCGTAGACACGAGCTGAGAAATTGCAAACGTCGAGCAATTGCTCAGAGATGAAAAGTGCCAGCACTGAAAGCTCTTGCTAGCCAGCACCCTTCCTTGGAAGCGCTTTTGTAGGCCTAAGAACACTGGGGCTCTGGGCTTCTCTAGCCACCTAATCTTCTGCTCATCCTCTCGCTCACTCTAAAGAGAGCTCAGGTGAGAAATTGCAAACGTCGAGCAATTGCTCAGAGATGAAAAGTGCCAGCACTGAAAGCTGTTGCTAGCCAGCACCCTTCCTTGGAAGCGCTTTTGTAGGCCTAAGAACACTGGGGCTCTGGGCTTCTTTAGCCACCTCATCTTCTGCTCATCCTCTCGCGCACTCTAAAGAGAGCTCAGGTGAGAAATTGCAAACGTTGAGCAATTGCTCAGAGATGAAAAGTGCCAGCACTGAAAGCTGTTGCTAGCCAGCACCCTTCCTTGGAAGCGCTTTCACAGGCGCAGTAACACTGGGGCTTTGCGCTTCTCTAGCCACCAAACGTCACGGTCCTTCTCTTTCCGTCTCGTAGACACGAGCTGAGAAATTGCAAACGTCGAGCAATTGCTCAGAGATGAAAAGTGCCAGCACTGAAAGCTCTTGCTAGCCAGCACCCTTCCTTGGAAGCGCTTTCACAGGCGCAGTAACACTGGGGCTTTGCGCTTCTCTAGCCACCAAACGTCACGGTCCTTCTCTTTCCGTCTCGTAGACACGAGCTGAGAAATTGCAAACGTCGAGCAATTGCTCAGAGATGAAAAGTGCCAGCACTGAAAGCTGTTGCTAGCCAGCACCCTTCCTTGGAAGCGCTTTTGTAGGCCTAAGAACACTGGGGCTCTGGGCTTCTCTAGCCACCTCATCTTCTGCTCATCCTCTCGCGCACTCTAAAGAGAGCTCAGGTGAGAAATTGCAAACGTCGAGCAATTGCTCAGAGATGAAAAGTGCCAGCACTGAAAGCTGTTGCTAGCCAGCACCCTTCCTTGGAAGCGCTTTTGTAGGCCTAAGAACACTGGGGCTCTGGGCTTCTTTAGCCACCTCATCTTCTGCTCATCCTCTCGCGCACTCTAAAGAGAGCTCAGGTGAGAAATTGCAAACGTCGAGCAATTGCTCAGAGATGAAAAGTGCCAGCACTGAAAGCTCTTGCTAGCCAGCACCCTTCCTTGGAAGCGCTTTTGTAGCCCTTAGAACACTGGGGCTCTGGGCTTCTCTAGCCACCTAATCTTCTGCTCATCCTCTCGCGCACTCTGAAGAGAGCTCAGGTGAGAAATTGCAAACGTCGAGCAATTGCTCAGAGATGAAAAGTGCCAGCACTGAAAGCTGTTGCTAGCCAGCACCCTTCCTTGGAAGCGCTTTCACAGGCGCAGTAACACTGGGGCTTTGCGCTTCTCTAGCCACCAAACGTCACGGTCCTTCTCTTTCCGTCTCGTAGACACGAGCTGAGAAATTGCAAACGTCGAGCAATTGCTCAGAGATGAAAAGTGCCAGCACTGAAAGCTCTTGCTAGCCAGCACCCTTCCTTGGAAGCGCTTTCACAGGCGCAGTAACACTGGGGCTTTGCGCTTCTCTAGCCACCAAACGTCACGGTCCTTCTCTTTCCGTCTCGTAGACACGAGCTGAGAAATTGCAAACGTCGAGCAATTGCTCAGAGATGAAAAGTGCCAGCACTGAAAGCTGTTGCTAGCCAGCACCCTTCCTTGGAAGCGCTTTTGTAGGCCTAAGCACACTGGGGCTCTGGGCTTCTCTAGCCACCTCATCTTCTGCTCATCCTCTCGCGCACTCTAAAGAGAGCTCAGGTGAGAAATTGCAAACGTCGAGCAATTGCTCAGAGATGAAAAGTGCCAGCACTGAAAGCTGTTGCTAGCCAGCACCCTTCCTTGGAAGCGCTTTTGTAGGCCTAAGAACACTGGGGCTCTGGGCTTCTCTAGCCACCTCATCTTCTGCTCATCCTCTCGCGCACTCTAAAGAGAGCTCAGGTGAGAAATTGCAAACGTCGAGCAATTGCTCAGAGATGAAAAGTGCCAGCACTGAAAGCTCTTGCTAGCCAGCACCCTTCCTTGGAAGCGCTTTTGTAGCCCTTAGAACACTGGGGCTCTGGGCTTCTCTAGCCACCTCATCTTCTGCTCATCCTCTCGCGCACTCTAAAGAGAGCTCAGGGGAGAAATTGCAAACGTCGAGCAATTGCTCAGAGATGAAAAGTGCCAGCACTGAAAGCTGTTGCTAGCCAGCACCCTTCCTTGGAAGCGCTTTCACAGGCGCAGTAACACTGGGGCTTTGCGCTTCTCTAGCCACCAAACGTCACGGTCCTTCTCTTTCCGTCTCGTAGACACGAGCTGAGAAATTGCAAACGTCGAGCAATTGCTCAGAGATGAAAAGTGCCAGCACTGAAAGCTGTTGCTAGCCAGCAGCCTTCCTTGGAAGCGCTTTCACAGGCGCAGTAACACTGGGGCTTTGCGCTTCTCTACCCACCAAACGTCACAGTCATTCTCTTTCCGTCTCGTAGACACGAGCTGAGAAATTGCAAACGTCGAGCAATTGCTCAGAGATGAAAAGTGCCAGCACTGAAAGCTGTTGCTAGCCAGCACCCTTCCTTGGAAGCGCTTTTGTAGGCCTAAGAACACTGGGGCTCTGGGCTTCTCTAGCCACCTCATCTTCTGCTCATCCTCTCGCGCACTCTGAAGAGAGCTCAGGGGAGAAATTGCAAACGTTGAGCAATTGCTCAGAGATGAAAAGTGCCAGCACTGAAAGCTGTTGCTAGCCAGCACCATTCCTTGGAAGCGCTTTCACAGGCGCAGCAACACTGGGGCTTTGCGCTTCTCTACCCACCAAACGTCACGGTCATTCTCTTTCCGTCTCGTAGACATGAGCTGAGAAATTGCAAACGTCGAGCAATTGCTCAGAGATGAAAAGTGCCAGCACTGAAAGCTCTTGCTAGCCAGCACCCTTCCTTGGAAGCGCTTTTGTAGGCCTAAGAACACTGGGGCTCTGGGCTTCTTTAGCCACCTCATCTTCTGCTCATCCTCTCGCGCACTCTGAAGAGAGCTCAGGTGAGAAATTGCAAACGTCGACCAATTGCTCAGAGATGAAAAGTGCCAGCACTGAAAGCTGTTGCTAGCCAGCACCCATCCTTGGAAGCGCTTTCACAGGCGCAGTAACACTGGGGCTTTGCGCTTCTCTAGCCACCAAACGTCACGGTCCTTCTCTTTCCGTCTCGTAGACACGAGCTGAGAAATTGCAAACGTCGAGCAATTGCTCAGAGATGAAAAGTGCCAGCACTGAAAGCTGTTGCTAGCCAGCACCCTTCCTTGGAAGCGCTTTTGTAGGCCTAAGAACACTGGGGCTCTGGGCTTCTCTAGCCACCTCATCTTCTGCTCATCCTCTCGCTCACTCTAAAGAGAGCTCAGGTGAGAAATTGCAAACGTCGAGCAATTGCTCAGAGATGAAAAGTGCCAGCACTGAAAGCTGTTGCTAGCCAGCACCCTTCATTGGAAGCGCTTTTGTAGGCCTAAGAACACTGGGGCTCTGGGCTTCTTTAGCCACCTCATCTTCTGCTCATCCTCTCGCGCACTCTAAAGAGAGCTCAGGGGAGAAATTGCAAACGTCGAGCAATTGCTCAGAGATGAAAAGTGCCAGCACTGAAAGCTGTTGCTAGCCAGCACCCTTCCTTGGAAGCGCTTTTGTAGGCCTAAGAACACTGGGGCTCTGGGCTTCTCTAGCCACCTCATCTTCTGCTCATCCTCTCGCGCACTCTAAAGAGAGCTCAGGTGAGAAATTGCAAACGTTGAGCAATTGCTCAGAGATGAAAAGTGCCAGCACTGAAAGCTGTTGCTAGCCAGCACCCTTCCTTGGAAGCGCTTTTGTAGGCCTAAGAACACTGGGGCTCTGGGCTTCTCTAGCCACCTAATCTTCTGCTCATCCTCTCGCGCACTCTGAAGAGAGCTCAGGTGAGAAATTGCAAACGTCGAGCAATTGCTCAGAGATGAAAAGTGCCAGCACTGAAAGCTGTTGCTAGCCAGCACCCTTCCTTGGAAGCGCTTTCACAGGCGCAGTAACACTGGGGCTTTGCGCTTCTCTACCCACCAAACGTCACGGTCCTTCTCTTTCCGTCTCGTAGACACGAGCTGAGAAATTGCAAACGTCGAGCAATTGCTCAGAGATGAAAAGTGCCAGCACTGAAAGCTCTTGCTAGCCAGCACCCTTCCTTGGAAGCGCTTTCACAGGCGCAGTAACACTGGGGCTTTGCGCTTCTCTAGCCACCAAACGTCACGGTCCTTCTCTTTCCGTCTCGTAGACACGAGCTGAGAAATTGCAAACGTCGAGCAATTGCTCAGAGATGAAAAGTGCCAGCACTGAAAGCTGTTGCTAGCCAGCACCCTTCCTTGGAAGCGCTTTTGTAGGCCTAAGCACACTGGGGCTCTGGGCTTCTCTAGCCACCTCATCTTCTGCTCATCCTCTCGCGCACTCTGAAGAGAGCTCAGGTGAGAAATTGCAAACGTCGAGCAATTGCTCAGAGATGAAAAGTGCCAGCACTGAAAGCTGTTGCTAGCCAGCACCCTTCCTTGGAAGCGCTTTTGTAGGCCTAAGAACACTGGGGCTCTGGGCTTCTTTAGCCACCTCATCTTCTGCTCATCCTCTCGCGCACTCTAAAGAGAGCTCAGGTGAGAAATTGCAAACGTCGAGCAATTGCTCCGAGATGAAAAGTGCCAGCACTGAAAGCTGTTGCTAGCCAGCACCCTTCCTTGGAAGCGCTTTTGTAGGCCTAAGAACACTGGGGCTCTGGGCTTCTCTAGCCACCTCATCTTCTGCTCATCCTCTCGCGCACTCTAAAGAGACCTCAGGTGAGAAATTGCAAACGTCGAGCAATTGCTCAGAGATGAAAAGTGCCAGCACTGAAAGCTGTTGCTAGCCAGCACCCTTCCTTGGAAGCGCTTTTGTAGGCCTAAGAACACTGGGGCTCTGGGCTTCTTTAGCCACCTCATCTTCTGCTCATCCTCTCGCGCACTCTAAAGAGAGCTTTAGGGAGAAATTGCAAACGTCGAGCAATTGCTCAGAGATGAAAAGTGCCAGCACTGAAAGCTGTTGCTAGCCAGCACCCTTCCTTGGAAGCGCTTTTGTAGCCCTTAGAACACTGGGGCTCTGGGCTTCTCTAGCCACCTCATCTTCTGCTCATCCTCTCGCGCACTCTAAAGAGAGCTCAGGTGAGAAATTGCAAACGTCGAGCAATTGCTCAGAGATGAAAAGTGCCAGCACTGAAAGCTCTTGCTAGCCAGCACCCTTCCTTGGAAGCGCTTTTGTAGCCCTTAGAACACTGGGGCTCTGGGCTTCTCTAGCCACCTCATCTTCTGCTCATCCTCTCGCGCACTCTAAAGAGAGCTCAGGGGAGAAATTGCAAACGTCGAGCAATTGCTCAGAGATGAAAAGTGCCAGCACTGAAAGCTCTTGCTAGCCAGCACCCTTCCTTGGAAGCGCTTTTGTAGGCCTAAGAACACTGGGGCTCTGGGCTTCTTTAGCCACCTCATCTTCTGCTCATCCTCTCGCGCACTCTAAAGAGAGCTCAGGTGAGAAATTGCAAACGTTGAGCAATTGCTCAGAGATGAAAAGTGCCAGCACTGAAAGCTGTTGCTAGCCAGCACCCTTCCTTGGAAGCGCTTTCACAGGCGCAGTAACACTGGGGCTTTGCGCTTCTCTACCCACCAAACGTCACGGTCCTTCTCTTTCCGTCTCCTAGACACGAGCTGAGAAATTGCAAACGTCCAGCAATTGCTCAGAGATGAAAAGTGCCAGCACTGAAAGCTCTTGCTAGCCAGCACCCTTCCTTGGAAGCGCTTTCACAGGCGCAGTAACACTGGGGCTTTGCGCTTCTCTACCCACCAAACGTCACGGTCCTTCTCTTTCCGTCTCGTAGACACGAGCTGAGAAATTGCAAACGTCGAGCAATTGCTCAGAGATGAAAAGTGCCAGCACTGAAAGCTGTTGCTAGCCAGCACCCTTCCTTGGAAGCGCTTTTGTAGGCCTAAGAACACTGGGGCTCTGGGCTTCTTTAGCCACCTCATCTTCTGCTCATCCTCTCGCGCACTCTAAAGAGAGCTCAGGTGAGAAATTGCAAACGTCGAGCAATTGCTCAGAGATGAAAAGTGCCAGCACTGAAAGCTGTTGCTAGCCAGCACCCTTCCTTGGAAGCGCTTTTGTAGGCCTAAGAACACTGGGGCTCTGGGCTTCTTTAGCCACCTCATCTTCTGCTCATCCTCTCGCGCACTCTAAAGAGAGCTCAGGTGAGAAATTGCAAACGTCGAGCAATTGCTCAGAGATGAAAAGTGCCAGCACTGAAAGCTCTTGCTAGCCAGCACCCTTCCTTGGAAGCGCTTTTGTAGCCCTTAGAACACTGGGGCTCTGGGCTTCTCTAGCCACCTAATCTTCTGCTCATCCTCTCGCGCACTCTGAAGAGAGCTCAGGTGAGAAATTGCAAACGTCGAGCAATTGCTCAGAGATGAAAAGTGCCAGCACTGAAAGCTGTTGCTAGCCAGCACCCTTCCTTGGAAGCGCTTTCACAGGCGCAGTAACACTGGGGCTTTGCGCTTCTCTAGCCACCAAACGTCACGGTCCTTCTCTTTCCGTCTCGTAGACACGAGCTGAGAAATTGCAAACGTCGAGCAATTGCTCAGAGATGAAAAGTGCCAGCACTGAAAGCTCTTGCTAGCCAGCACCCTTCCTTGGAAGCGCTTTCACAGGCGCAGTAACACTGGGGCTTTGCGCTTCTCTAGCCACCAAACGTCACGGTCCTTCTCTTTCCGTCTCGTAGACACGAGCTGAGAAATTGCAAACGTCGAGCAATTGCTCAGAGATGAAAAGTGCCAGCACTGAAAGCTGTTGCTAGCCAGCACCCTTCCTTGGAAGCGCTTTTGTAGGCCTAAGAACACTGGGGCTCTGGGCTTCTCTAGCCACCTCATCTTCTGCTCATCCTCTCGCGCACTCTAAAGAGAGCTCAGGTGAGAAATTGCAAACGTCGAGCAATTGCTCAGAGATGAAAAGTGCCAGCACTGAAAGCTGTTGCTAGCCAGCACCCTTCCTTGGAAGCGCTTTTGTAGGCCTAAGAACACTGGGGCTCTGGGCTTCTCTAGCCACCTCATCTTCTGCTCATCCTCTCGCGCACTCTAAAGAGAGCTCAGGTGAGAAATTGCAAACGTCGAGCAATTGCTCAGAGATGAAAAGTGCCAGCACTGAAAGCTCTTGCTAGCCAGCACCCTTCCTTGGAAGCGCTTTTGTAGCCCTTAGAACACTGGGGCTCTGGGCTTCTCTAGCCACCTCATCTTCTGCTCATCCTCTCGCGCACTCTAAAGAGAGCTCAGGGGAGAAATTGCAAACGTCGAGCAATTGCTCAGAGATGAAAAGTGCCAGCACTGAAAGCTGTTGCTAGCCAGCACCCTTCCTTGGAAGCGCTTTCACAGGCGCAGTAACACTGGGGCTTTGCGCTTCTCTAGCCACCAAACGTCACGGTCCTTCTCTTTCCGTCTCGTAGACACGAGCTGAGAAATTGCAAACGTCGAGCAATTGCTCAGAGATGAAAAGTGCCAGCACTGAAAGCTGTTGCTAGCCAGCAGCCTTCCTTGGAAGCGCTTTCACAGGCGCAGTAACACTGGGGCTTTGCGCTTCTCTACCCACCAAAAGTCACAGTCATTCTCTTTCCGTCTCGTAGACACGAGCTGAGAAATTGCAAACGTCGAGCAATTGCTCAGAGATGAAAAGTGCCAGCACTGAAAGCTGTTGCTAGCCAGCACCCTTCCTTGGAAGCGCTTTTGTAGGCCTAAGAACACTGGGGCTCTGGGCTTCTCTAGCCACCTCATCTTCTGCTCATCCTCTCGCGCACTCTGAAGAGAGCGCAGGGGAGAAATTGCAAACGTTGAGCAATTGCTCAGAGATGAAAAGTGCCAGCACTGAAAGCTGTTGCTAGCCAGCACCATTCCTTGGAAGCGCTTTCACAGGCGCAGCAACACTGGGGCTTTGCGCTTCTCTACCCACCAAACGTCACGGTCATTCTCTTTCCGTCTCGTAGACATGAGCTGAGAAATTGCAAACGTCGAGCAATTGCTCAGAGATGAAAAGTGCCAGCACTGAAAGCTCTTGCTAGCCAGCACCCTTCCTTGGAAGCGCTTTTGTAGGCCTAAGAACACTGGGGCTCTGGGCTTCTTTAGCCACCTCATCTTCTGCTCATCCTCTCGCGCACTCTGAAGAGAGCTCAGGTGAGAAATTGCAAACGTCGACCAATTGCTCAGAGATGAAAAGTGCCAGCACTGAAAGCTGTTGCTAGCCAGCACCCATCCTTGGAAGCGCTTTCACAGGCGCAGTAACACTGGGGCTTTGCGCTTCTCTAGCCACCAAACGTCACGGTCCTTCTCTTTCCGTCTCGTAGACACGAGCTGAGAAATTGCAAACGTCGAGCAATTGCTCAGAGATGAAAAGTGCCAGCACTGAAAGCTGTTGCTAGCCAGCACCCTTCCTTGGAAGCGCTTTTGTAGGCCTAAGAACACTGGGGCTCTGGGCTTCTCTAGCCACCTCATCTTCTGCTCATCCTCTCGCTCACTCTAAAGAGAGCTCAGGTGAGAAATTGCAAACGTCGAGCAATTGCTCAGAGATGAAAAGTGCCAGCACTGAAAGCTGTTGCTAGCCAGCACCCTTCATTGGAAGCGCTTTTGTAGGCCTAAGAACACTGGGGCTCTGGGCTTCTTTAGCCACCTCATCTTCTGCTCATCCTCTCGCGCACTCTAAAGAGAGCTCAGGGGAGAAATTGCAAACGTCGAGCAATTGCTCAGAGATGAAAAGTGCCAGCACTGAAAGCTGTTGCTAGCCAGCACCCTTCCTTGGAAGCGCTTTTGTAGGCCTAAGAACACTGGGGCTCTGGGCTTCTCTAGCCACCTCATCTTCTGCTCATCCTCTCGCGCACTCTAAAGAGAGCTCAGGTGAGAAATTGCAAACGTTGAGCAATTGCTCAGAGATGAAAAGTGCCAGCACTGAAAGCTGTTGCTAGCCAGCACCCTTCCTTGGAAGCGCTTTTGTAGGCCTAAGAACACTGGGGCTCTGGGCTTCTCTAGCCACCTAATCTTCTGCTCATCCTCTCGCGCACTCTGAAGAGAGCTCAGGTGAGAAATTGCAAACGTCGAGCAATTGCTCAGAGATGAAAAGTGCCAGCACTGAAAGCTGTTGCTAGCCAGCACCCTTCCTTGGAAGCGCTTTCACAGGCGCAGTAACACTGGGGCTTTGCGCTTCTCTAGCCACCAAACGTCACGGTCCTTCTCTTTCCGTCTCGTAGACACGAGCTGAGAAATTGCAAACGTCGAGCAATTGCTCAGAGATGAAAAGTGCCAGCACTGAAAGCTCTTGCTAGCCAGCACCCTTCCTTGGAAGCGCTTTCACAGGCGCAGTAACACTGGGGCTTTGCGCTTCTCTAGCCACCAAACGTCACGGTCCTTCTCTTTCCGTCTCGTAGACACGAGCTGAGAAATTGCAAACGTCGACCAATTGCTCAGAGATGAAAAGTGCCAGCACTGAAAGCTGTTGCTAGCCAGCACCCTTCCTTGGAAGCGCTTTTGTAGGCCTAAGCACACTGGGGCTCTGGGCTTCTCTAGCCACCTCATCTTCTGCTCATCCTCTCGCGCACTCTGAAGAGAGCTCAGGTGAGAAATTGCAAACGTCGAGCAATTGCTCAGAGATGAAAAGTGCCAGCACTGAAAGCTGTTGCTAGCCAGCCCCCTTCCTTGGAAGTGCTTTTGTAGGCCTAAGAACACTGGGGCTCTGGGCTTCTTTAGCCACCTCATCTTCTGCTCATCCTCTCGCGCACTCTAAAGAGAGCTCAGGTGAGAAATTGCAAACGTCGAGCAATTGCTCAGAGATGAAAAGTGCCAGCACTGAAAGCTGTTGCTAGCCAGCACCCTTCCTTGGAAGCGCTTTTGTAGGCCTAAGAACACTGGGGCTCTGGGCTTCTCTAGCCACCTCATCTTCTGCTCATCCTCTCGCGCACTCTAAAGAGACCTCAGGTGAGAAATTGCAAACGTCGAGCAATTGCTCAGAGATGAAAAGTGCCAGCACTGAAAGCTGTTGCTAGCCAGCACCCTTCCTTGGAAGCGCTTTTGTAGGCCTAAGAACACTGGGGCTCTGGGCTTCTTTAGCCACCTCATCTTCTGCTCATCCTCTCGCGCACTCTAAAGAGAGCTTTAGGGAGAAATTGCAAACGTCGAGCAATTGCTCAGAGATGAAAAGTGCCAGCACTGAAAGCTCTTGCTAGCCAGCACCCTTCCTTGGAAGCGCTTTTGTAGCCCTTAGAACACTGGGGCTCTGGGCTTCTCTAGCCACCTCATCTTCTGCTCATCCTCTCGCGCACTCTAAAGAGAGCTCAGGTGAGAAATTGCAAACGTCGAGCAATTGCTCAGAGATGAAAAGTGCCAGCACTGAAAGCTCTTGCTAGCCAGCACCCTTCCTTGGAAGCGCTTTTGTAGCCCTTAGAACACTGGGGCTCTGGGCTTCTCTAGCCACCTCATCTTCTGCTCATCCTCTCGCGCACTCTAAAGAGAGCTCAGGGGAGAAATTGCAAACGTCGAGCAATTGCTCAGAGATGAAAAGTGCCAGCACTGAAAGCTGTTGCTAGCCAGCACCCTTCCTTGGAAGCGCTTTCACAGGCGCAGTAACACTGGGGCTTTGCGCTTCTCTAGCCACCAAACGTCACGGTCCTTCTCTTTCCGTCTCGTAGACACGAGCTGAGAAATTGCAAACGTCGAGCAATTGCTCAGAGATGAAAAGTGCCAGCACTGAAAGCTCTTGCTAGCCAGCACCCTTCCTTGGAAGCGCTTTCACAGGCGCAGCAACACTGGGGCTTTGCGCTTCTCTAGCCACCAAACGTCACGGTCATTCTCTTTCCGTCTCGTAGACACGAGCTGAGAAATTGCAAACGTCGAGCAATTGCTCAGAGATGAAAAGTGCCAGCACTGAAAGCTGTTGCTAGCCAGCACCCTTCCTTGGAAGCGCTTTTGTAGGCCTAAGAACACTGGGGCTCTGGGCTTCTCTAGCCACCTCATCTTCTGCTCATCCTCTCGCGCACTCTGAAGAGAGCTCAGGGGAGAAATTGCAAACGTTGAGCAATTGCTCAGAGATGAAAAGTGCCAGCACTGAAAGCTGTTGCTAGCCAGCACCCTTCCTTGGAAGCGCTTTCACAGGCGCAGCAACACTGGGGCTTTGCGCTTCTCTACCCACCAAACGTCACGGTCATTCTCTTTCCGTCTCGTAGACATGAGCTGAGAAATTGCAAACGTCGATCAATTGCTCAGAGATGAAAAGTGCCAGCACTGAAAGCTGTTGCTAGCCAGCACCCTTCCTTGGAAGCGCTTTTGTAGGCCTAAGAACACTGGGGCTCTGGGCTTCTTTAGCCACCTCATCTTCTGCTCATCCTCTCGCGCACTCTGAAGAGAGCTCAGGTGAGAAATTGCAAACGTCGAGCAATTGCTCAGAGATGAAAAGTGCCAGCACTGAAAGCTGTTGCTAGCCAGCACCCTTCCTTGGAAGCGCTTTCACAGGCGCAGTAACACTGGGGCTTTGCGCTTCTCTAGCCACCAAACGTCACGGTCCTTCTCTTTCCGTCTCGTAGACACGAGCTGAGAAATTGCAAACGTCGAGCAATTGCTCAGAGATGAAAAGTGCCAGCACTGAAAGCTCTTGCTAGCCAGCACCCTTCCTTGGAAGCGCTTTTGTAGGCCTAAGAACACTGGGGCTCTGGGCTTCTCTAGCCACCTAATCTTCTGCTCATCCTCTCGCTCACTCTAAAGAGAGCTCAGGTGAGAAATTGCAAACGTCGAGCAATTGCTCAGAGATGAAAAGTGCCAGCACTGAAAGCTGTTGCTAGCCAGCACCCTTCCTTGGAAGCGCTTTTGTAGGCCTAAGCACACTGGGGCTCTGGGCTTCTTTAGCCACCTCATCTTCTGCTCATCCTCTCGCGCACTCTAAAGAGAGCTCAGGTGAGAAATTGCAAACGTCGAGCAATTGCTCAGAGATGAAAAGTGCCAGCACTGAAAGCTGTTGCTAGCCAGCACCCTTCCTTGGAAGCGCTTTTGTAGGCCTAAGAACACTGGGGCTCTGGGCTTCTCTAGCCACCTCATCTTCTGCTCATCCTCTCGCGCACTCTAAAGAGAGCTCAGGTGAGAAATTGCAAACGTCGAGCAATTGCTCAGAGATGAAAAGTGCCAGCACTGAAAGCTGTTGCTAGCCAGCACCCTTCCTTGGAAGCGCTTTTGTAGGCCTAAGAACACTGGGGCTCTGGGCTTCTCTAGCCACCTAATCTTCTGCTCATCCTCTCGCGCACTCTGAAGAGAGCTCAGGTGAGAAATTGCAAACGTCGAGCAATTGCTCAGAGATGAAAAGTGCCAGCACTGAAAGCTGTTGCTAGCCAGCACCCTTCCTTGGAAGCGCTTTCACAGGCGCAGTAACACTGGGGCTTTGCGCTTCTCTAGCCACCAAACGTCACGGTCCTTCTCTTTCCGTCTCGTAGACACGAGCTGAGAAATTGCAAACGTCGAGCAATTGCTCAGAGATGAAAAGTGCCAGCACTGAAAGCTCTTGCTAGCCAGCACCCTTCCTTGGAAGCGCTTTCACAGGCGCAGTAACACTGGGGCTTTGCGCTTCTCTAGCCACCAAACGTCACGGTCCTTCTCTTTCCGTCTCGTAGACACGAGCTGAGAAATTGCAAACGTCGAGCAATTGCTCAGAGATGAAAAGTGCCAGCACTGAAAGCTCTTGCTAGCCAGCACCCTTCCTTGGAAGCGCTTTTGTAGGCCTAAGAACACTGGGGCTCTGGGCTTCTCTAGCCACCTCATCTTCTGCTCATCCTCTCGCGCACTCTAAAGAGAGCTCAGGTGAGAAATTGCAAACGTCCAGCAATTGCTCAGAGATGAAAAGTGCCAGCACTGAAAGCTGTTGCTAGCCAGCACCCTTCCTTGGAAGCGCTTTCACAGGCGCAGTAACATTGGGGCTTTGCGCTTCTCTAGCCACCAAACGTCACGGTCCTTCTCTTTCCGTCTCGTAGACACGAGCTGAGAAATTGCAAACGTCGAGCAATTGCTCAGAGAGGAAAAGTGCCAGCACTGAAAGCTGTTGCTAGCCAGCACCCTTCCTTGGAAGCGCTTTTGTAGGCCTAAGAACACTGGGGCTCTGGGCTTCTTTAGCCACCTCATCTTCTGCTCATCCTCTCGCGCACTCTAAAGAGAGCTCAGGTGAGAAATTGCAAACGTCGAGCAATTGCTCAGAGATGAAAAGTGCCAGCACTGAAAGCTGTTGCTAGCCAGCACCCTTCCTTGGAAGCGCTTTTGTAGGCCTAAGAACACTGGGGCTCTGGGCTTCTCTAGCCACCTCATCTTCTGCTCATCCTCTCGCGCACTCTAAAGAGAGCTCAGGTGAGAAATTGCAAACGTCCAGCAATTGCTCAGAGATGAAAAGTGCCAGCACTGAAAGCTGTTGCTAGCCAGCACCCTTCCTTGGAAGCGCTTTTGTAGGCCTAAGAACACTGGGGCTCTGGGCTTCTCTAGCCACCTAATCTTCTGCTCATCCTCTCGCGCACTCTGAAGAGAGCTCAGGTGAGAAATTGCAAACGTCGAGCAATTGCTCAGAGATGAAAAGTGCCAGCACTGAAAGCTGTTGCTAGCCAGCCCCCTTCCTTGGAAGCGCTTTCACAGGCGCAGTAACACTGGGGCTTTGCGCTTCTCTAGCCACCAAACGTCACGGTCCTTCTCTTTCCGTCTCGTAGACACGAGCTGAGAAATTGCAAACGTCGAGCAATTGCTCAGAGATGAAAAGTGCCAGCACTGAAAGCTGTTGCTAGCCAGCACCCTTCCTTGGAAGCGCTTTCACAGGCGCAGTAACACTGGGGCTTTGCGCTTCTCTAGCCACCAAACGTCACGGTCCTTCTCTTTCCGTCTCGTAGACACGAGCTGAGAAATTGCAAACGTCGAGCAATTGCTCAGAGATGAAAAGTGCCAGCACTGAAAGCTGTTGCTAGCCAGCACCCTTCCTTGGAAGCGCTTTTGTAGGCCTAAGCACACTGGGGCTCTGGGCTTCTCTAGCCACCTCATCTTCTGCTCATCCTCTCGCGCACTCTAAAGAGAGCTCAGGTGAGAAATTGCAAACGTCCAGCAATTGCTCAGAGATGAAAAGTGCCAGCACTGGAAGCTGTTGCTAGCCAGCCCCCTTCCTTGGAAGCGCTTTTGTAGGCCTAAGAACACTGGGGCTCTGGGCTTCTCTAGCCACCTCATCTTCTGCTCATCCTCTCGCGCACTCTAAAGAGAGCTCAGGTGAGAAATTGCAAACGTCGAGCAATTGCTCAGAGATGAAAAGTGCCAGCACTGAAAGCTGTTGCTAGCCAGCACCCTTCCTTGGAAGCGCTTTCACAGGCGCAGTAACATTGGGGCTTTGCGCTTCTCTAGCCACCAAACGTCACGGTCCTTCTCTTTCCGTCTCGTAGACACGAGCTGAGAAATTGCAAACGTCGAGCAATTGCTCAGAGAGGAAAAGTGCCAGCACTGAAAGCTGTTGCTAGCCAGCACCCTTCCTTGGAAGCGCTTTTGTAGGCCTAAGAACACTGGGGCTCTGGGCTTCTCTAGCCACCTCATCTTCTGCTCATCCTCTCGCGCAGTCTAAAGAGAGCTCAGGTGAGAAATTGCAAACGTCGAGCAATTGCTCAGAGAAGAAAAGTGCCAGCACTGAAAGCTCTTGCTAGCCAGCACCCTTCCTTGGAAGCGCTTTTGTAGGCCTAAGAACACTGGGGCTCTGGGCTTCTCTAGCCACCTCATCTTCTGCTCATCCTCTCGCGCACTCTAAAGAGAGCTCAGGTGAGAAATTGCAAACGTCGAGCAATTGCTCAGAGAGGAAAAGTGCCAGCACTGAAAGCTGTTGCTAGCCAGCACCCTTCCTTGGAAGCGCTTTTGTAGGCCTAAGAACACTGGGGCTCTGGGCTTCTGTAGCCACCTCATCTTCTGCTCATCCTCTCGCGCACTCTAAAGAGAGCTCAGGGGAGAAATTGCAAACGTCGAGCAATTGCTCAGAGATGAAAAGTGCCAGCACTGAAAGCTGTTGCTAGCCAGCACCCTTCCTTGGAAGCGCTTTTGTAGCCCTTAGAACACTGGGGTTCTGGGCTTCTCTAGCCACCTCATCTTCTGCTCATCCTCTCGCGCACTCTAAAGAGAGCTCAGGGGAGAAATTGCAAACGTCGAGCAATTGCTCAGAGATGAAAAGTGCCAGCACTGAAAGCTGTTGCTAGCCAGCACCCTTCCTTGGAAGCGCTTTCACAGGCGCAGTAACACTGGGGCTTTGGGCTTCTCTACCCACCAAACGTCACGGTCCTTCTCTTTCCGTCTCGTAGACACGAGCTGAGAAATTGCAAACGTCGAGCAATTGCTCAGAGATGAAAAGTGCCAGCACTGAAAGCTGTTGCTAGCCAGCACCCTTCCTTGGAAGCGCTTTTGTAGGCCTAAGAACACTGGGGTCTGGGCTTCTCTAGCCACCTCATCTTCTGCTCATCCTCTCGCGCACTCTGAAGAGAGCTCAGGGGAGAAATTGCAAACGTCGAGCAATTGCTCAGAGATGAAAAGTGCCAGCACTGAAAGCTGTTGCTAGCCAGCCCCCTTCCTTGGAAGCGCTTTCACAGGCGCAGCAACACTGGGGCTTTGCGCTTCTCTAGCCACCAAACGTCACGGTCCTTCTCTTTCCGTCTCGTAGACACGAGCTGAGAAATTGCAAACGTCGAGCAATTGCTCAGAGATGAAAAGTGCCAGCACTGAAAGCTGTTGCTAGCCAGCACCCTTCCTTGGAAGCGCTTTTGTAGGCCTAAGAACACTGGGGCTCTGGGCTTCTCTAGCCACCTCATCTTCTGCTCATCCTCTCGCGCAGTCTAAAGAGAGCTCAGGTGAGAAATTGCAAACGTCGAGCAATTGCTCAGAGATGAAAAGTGCCAGCACTGAAAGCTGTTGCTAGCCAGCACCCTTCCTTGGAAGCGCTTTTGTAGGCCTTAGAACACTGGGGCTCTGGGCTTCTCTAGCCACCTCATCTTCTGCTCATCCTCTCGCGCACTCTAAAGAGAGCTCAGGTGAGAAATTGCAAACGTCGAGCAATTGCTCAGAGATGAAAAGTGCCAGCACTGAAAGCTGTTGCTAGCCAGCACCCTTCCTTGGAAGCGCTTTCACAGGCGCAGTAACACTGGGGTTTTGGGCTTCTCTACCCACCAAACGTCACGGTCCTTCTCTTTCCGTCTCGTAGACACGAGCTGAGAAATTGCAAACGTCGAGCAATTGCTCAGAGATGAAAAGTGCCAGCACTGAAAGCTGTTGCTAGCCAGCACCCTTCCTTGGAAGCGCTTTCACAGGCGCAGTAACACTGGGGCTTTGCGCTTCTCTAGCCACCAAACGTCACGGTCCTTCTCTTTCCGTCTCGTAGACACGAGCTGAGAAATTGCAAACGTCGAGCAATTGCTCAGAGAGGAAAAGTGCCAGCACTGAAAGCTCTTGCTAGCCAGCACCCTTCCTTGGAAGCGCTTTTGTAGGCCTAAGAACAGTGGGGCTCTGGGCTTCTCTAGCCACCTAATCTTCTGCTCATCCTCTCGCGCACTCTAAAGAGAGCTCAGGTGAGAAATTGCAAACGTCGAGCAATTGCTCAGAGAAGAAAAGTGCCAGCACTGAAAGCTGTTGCTAGCCAGCACCCTTCCTTGGAAGCGCTTTCACAGGCGCAGTAACACTGGGGCTTTGTGCTTCTCTAGCCACCAAACGTCACGGTCACTATCTCTCCGTCTCGTAGATACGAGCTGAGAAATTGCAAACGTCGAGCAATTGCTCAGAGATGAAAAGTGCCAGCACTGAAAGCTCTTGCTAGCCAGCACCCTTCCTTGGAAGCGCTTTTGTAGGCCTAAGAACACTGGGGCTCTGGGCTTCTTTAGCCACCTCATCTTCTGCTCATCCTCTCGTGCACTCTGAAGAGAGCTCAGGTGAGAAATTGCAAACGTCGAGCAATTGCTCAGAGATGAAAAGTGCCAGCACTGAAAGCTGTTGCTAGCCAGCACCCTTCCTTGGAAGCGCTTTCACAGGCGCAGTAACACTGGGACTTTGTGCTTCTCTACCCACCAAACGTCACGGTCACTATCTCTCCGTCTCGTAGACACGAGCTGAGAAATTGCAAACGTCGAGCAATTGCTCAGAGAGGAAATGTGCCAGGACTGAAAGCTGTTGCTAGCCAGCACCCTTCCTTGCAAGTGCTTTTGTAGGCCTAAGAACACTGGGGCTCTGGGCTTCTCTAGCCACCTCATCTTCTGCTCATCCTCTCGCGCACTGTAAAGAGAGCTCAGGGGAGAAATTGCAAACGTCAAGCAATTGCTCAGAGATGAAAAGTGCCAGCACTGGAAGCTGTTGTTAGCCAGCACCCTTCCTTGGAAGCGCTTTTGTAGGCCTAAGAACACTGGGGCTCTGGGCTTCTCTAGCCACCTAATCTTCTGCTCATCCTCTCGCGCACTCTAAAGAGAGCTCAGGTGAGAAATTGCAAACGTCGAGCAATTGCTCAGAGATGAAAAGTGCCAGCAGTGAAAGCTGTTGCTAGCCAGCACCCTTCCTTGGAAGCGCTTTTGTAGGCCTAAGAACACTGGGGTTCTGGGCTTCTCTAGCCACCTCATCTTCTGCTCATCCTCTCGCGCACTCTAAAGAGAGCTCAGGTGAGAAATTGCAAACGTCGAGCAATTGCTCAGAGATGAAAAGTGCCAGCACTGAAAGCTGTTGCTAGCCAGCACCCTTCCTTGGAAGCGCTTTTGTAGCCCTTAGAACACTGGGGCTCTGGGCTTCTCTAGCCACCTCATCTTCTGCTCATCCTCTCGCGCACTCTAAAGAGAGCTCAGGGGAGAAATTGCAAACGTCCAGCAATTGCTCAGAGATGAAAAGTGCCAGCACTGAAAGCTGTTGCTAGCCAGCACCCTTCCTTGGAAGCGCTTTCACAGGCGCAGTAACACTGGGGCTTTGCGCTTCTCTAGCCACCAAACGTCACGGTCCTTCTCTTTCCGTCTCGTAGACACGAGCTGAGAAATTGCAAACGTCGAGCAATTGCTCAGAGATGAAAAGTGCCAGCACTGAAAGCTGTTGCTAGCCAGCAGCCTTCCTTGGAAGCGCTTTCACAGGCGCAGTAACACTGGGGCTTTGCGCTTCTCTACCCACCAAACGTCACAGTCATTCTCTTTCCGTCTCGTAGACACGAGCTGAGAAATTGCAAACGTCGAGCAATTGCTCAGAGATGAAAAGTGCCAGCACTGAAAGCTGTTGCTAGCCAGCACCCTTCCTTGGAAGCGCTTTTGTAGGCCTAAGAACACTGGGGCTCTGGGCTTCTCTAGCCACCTCATCTTCTGCTCATCCTCTCGCGCACTCTGAAGAGAGCTCAGGGGAGAAATTGCAAACGTCGAGCAATTGCTCAGAGATGAAAAGTGCCAGCACTGAAAGCTGTTGCTAGCCAGCACCATTCCTTGGAAGCGCTTTCACAGGCGCAGCAACACTGGGGTTTTGCGCTTCTCTACCCACCAAACGTCACGGTCATTCTCTTTCCGTCTCGTAGACATGAGCTGAGAAATTGCAAACGTCGAGCAATTGCTCAGAGATGAAAAGTGCCAGCACTGAAAGCTCTTGCTAGCCAGCACCCTTCCTTGGAAGCGCTTTTGTAGGCCTAAGAACACTGGGGCTCTGGGCTTCTCTAGCCACCTCATCTTCTGCTCATCCTCTCGCGCACTCTGAAGAGAGCTCAGGTGAGAAATTGCAAACGTCCAGCAATTGCTCAGAGATGAAAAGTGCCAGCACTGAAAGCTGTTGCTAGCCAGCACCCTTCCTTGGAAGCGCTTTCACAGGCGCAGTAACACTGGGGCTTTGCGCTTCTCTAGCCACCAAACGTCACGGTCCTTCTCTTTCCGTCTCGTAGACACGAGCTGAGAAATTGCAAACGTCGAGCAATTGCTCAGAGATGAAAAGTGCCAGCACTGAAAGCTCTTGCTAGCCAGCACCCTTCCTTGGAAGCGCTTTTGTAGGCCTAAGAACACTGGGGCTCTGGGCTTCTCTAGCCACCTAATCTTCTGCTCATCCTCTCGCTCACTCTAAAGAGAGCTCAGGTGAGAAATTGCAAACGTCGAGCAATTGCTCAGAGATGAAAAGTGCCAGCACTGAAAGCTGTTGCTAGCCAGCACCCTTCATTGGAAGCGCTTTTGTAGGCCTAAGAACACTGGGGCTCTGGGCTTCTTTAGCCACCTCATCTTCTGCTCATCCTCTCGCGCACTCTAAAGAGAGCTCAGGGGAGAAATTGCAAACGTCGAGCAATTGCTCAGAGATGAAAAGTGCCAGCACTGAAAGCTGTTGCTAGCCAGCACCCTTCCTTGGAAGCGCTTTTGTAGGCCTAAGAACACTGGGGCTCTGGGCTTCTCTAGCCACCTCATCTTCTGCTCATCCTCTCGCGCACTCTAAAGAGAGCTCAGGTGAGAAATTGCAAACGTTGAGCAATTGCTCAGAGATGAAAAGTGCCAGCACTGAAAGCTGTTGCTAGCCAGCACCCTTCCTTGGAAGCGCTTTTGTAGGCCTAAGAACACTGGGGCTCTGGGCTTCTCTAGCCACCTAATCTTCTGCTCATCCTCTCGCGCACTCTGAAGAGAGCTCAGGTGAGAAATTGCAAACGTCGAGCAATTGCTCAGAGATGAAAAGTGCCAGCACTGAAAGCTGTTGCTAGCCAGCACCCTTCCTTGGAAGCGCTTTCACAGGCGCAGTAACACTGGGGCTTTGCGCTTCTCTAGCCACCAAACGTCACGGTCCTTCTCTTTCCGTCTCGTAGACACGAGCTGAGAAATTGCAAACGTCGAGCAATTGCTCAGAGATGAAAAGTGCCAGCACTGAAAGCTGTTGCTAGCCAGCACCCTTCCTTGGAAGCGCTTTCACAGGCGCAGTAACACTGGGGCTTTGCGCTTCTCTACCCACCAAACGTCACGGTCCTTCTCTTTCCGTCTCGTAGACACGAGCTGAGAAATTGCAAACGTCGAGCAATTGCTCAGAGAGGAAAAGTGCCAGCACTGAAAGCTGTTGCTAGCCAGCACCCTTCCTTGGAAGCGCTTTTGTAGGCCTAAGAACACTGGGGCTCTGGGCTTCTCTAGCCACCTAATCTTCTGCTCATCCTCTCGCGCACTCTAAAGAGAGCTCAGGTGAGAAATTGCAAACGTCGAGCAATTGCTCAGAGATGAAAAGTGCCAGCACTGAAAGCTGTTGCTAGCCAGCACCCTTCCTTGGAAGCGCTTTTGTAGGCCTAAGAACAGTGGGGCTCTGGGCTTCTTTAGCCACCTCATCTTCTGCTCATCCTCTCGCGCACTCTAAAGAGAGCTCAGGTGAGAAATTGCAAACGTCGATCAATTGCTCCGAGATGAAAAGTGCCAGCAGTGAAAGCTGTTGCTAGCCAGCACCCTTCCTTGGAAGCGCTTTTGTAGGCCTAAGAACACTGGGGCTCTGGGCTTCTCTAGCCACCTCATCTTCTGCTCATCCTCTCGCGCACTCTAAAGAGAGCTCAGGTGAGAAATTGCAAACGTCGAGCAATTGCTCAGAGATGAAAAGTGCCAGCACTGAAAGCTGTTGCTAGCCAGCACCCTTCCTTGGAAGCGCTTTTGTAGGCCTAAGAACACTGGGGCTCTGGGCTTCTTTAGCCACCTCATCTTCTGCTCATCCTCTCGCGCACTCTAAAGAGAGCTTTAGGGAGAAATTGCAAACGTCGAGCAATTGCTCAGAGATGAAAAGTGCCAGCACTGAAAGCTGTTGCTAGCCAGCACCCTTCCTTGGAAGCGCTTTTGTAGCCCTTAGAACACTGGGGCTCTGGGCTTCTCTAGCCACCTCATCTTCTGCTCATCCTCTCGCGCACTCTAAAGAGAGCTCAGGTGAGAAATTGCAAACGTCGAGCAATTGCTCAGAGATGAAAAGTGCCAGCAGTGAAAGCTCTTGCTAGCCAGCACCCTTCCTTGGAAGCGCTTTTGTAGCCCTTAGAACACTGGGGCTCTGGGCTTCTCTAGCCACCTCATCTTCTGCTCATCCTCTCGCGCACTCTAAAGAGAGCTCAGGGGAGAAATTGCAAACGTCGAGCAATTGCTCAGAGATGAAAAGTGCCAGCACTGAAAGCTGTTGCTAGCCCGCACCCTTCCTTGGAAGCGCTTTCACAGGCGCAGTAACACTGGGGCTTTGCGATTCTCTAGCCACCAAACGTCACGGTCCTTCTCTTTCCGTCTCGTAGACACGAGCTGAGAAATTGCAAACGTCGAGCAATTGCTCAGAGATGAAAAGTGCCAGCACTGAAAGCTGTTGCTAGCCAGCACCCTTCCTTGGAAGCGCTTTTGTAGGCCTAAGAACACTGGGGCTCTGGGCTTCTCTAGCCACCTCATCTTCTGCTCATCCTCTCGCGCACTCTGAAGAGAGCTCAGGGGAGAAATTGCAAACGTTGAGCAATTGCTCAGAGATGAAAAGTGCCAGCACTGAAAGCTGTTGCTAGCCAGCACCATTCCTTGGAAGCGCTTTCACAGGCGCAGCAACACTGGGGCTTTGCGCTTCTCTAGCCACCAAACGTCACGGTCATTCTCTTTCCGTCTCGTAGACATGAGCTGAGAAATTGCAAACGTCGATCAATTGCTCAGAGATGAAAAGTGCCAGCACTGAAAGCTGTTGCTAGCCAGCACCCTTCCTTGGAAGCGCTTTTGTAGGCCTAAGAACACTGGGGCTCTGGGCTTCTTTAGCCACCTCATCTTCTGCTCATCCTCTCGCGCACTCTGAAGAGAGCTCAGGTGAGAAATTGCAAACGTCGACCAATTGCTCAGAGATGAAAAGTGCCAGCACTGAAAGCTGTTGCTAGCCAGCACCCTTCCTTGGAAGCGCTTTCACAGGCGCAGTAACACTGGGGCTTTGCGCTTCTCTAGCCACCAAACGTCACGGTCCTTCTCTTTCCGTCTCGTAGACACGAGCTGAGAAATTGCAAACGTCGAGCAATTGCTCAGAGATGAAAAGTGCCAGCACTGAAAGCTCTTGCTAGCCAGCACCCTTCCTTGGAAGCGCTTTTGTAGGCCTAAGAACACTGGGGCTCTGGGCTTCTCTAGCCACCTCATCTTCTGCTCATCCTCTCGCGCACTCTGAAGAGAGCTCAGGTGAGAAATTGCAAACGTCGAGCAATTGCTCAGAGAAGAAAAGTGCCAGCACTGAAAGCTGTTGCTAGCCAGCACCCTTCCTTGGAAGCGCTTTCACAGGCGCAGTAACACTGGGGCTTTGTGCTTCTCTAGCCACCAAACGTCACGGTCATTCTCTTTCCGTCTCGTAGATACGAGCTGAGAAATTGCAAACGTCGAGCAATTGCTCAGAGATGAAAAGTGCCAGCACTGAAAGCTCTTGCTAGCCAGCACCCTTCCTTGGAAGCGCTTTTGTAGGCCTAAGAACACTGGGGCTCTGGGCTTCTTTAGCCACCTCATCTTCTGCTCATCCTCTCGTGCACTCTGAAGAGAGCTCAGGTGAGAAACTGCAAACGTCGAGCAATTGCTCAGAGATGAAAAGTGCCAGCACTGAAAGCTGTTGCTAGCCAGCACCCTTCCTTGGAAGCGCTTTTGTAGGCCTAAGAACACTGGGGCTCTGGGCTTCTCTAGCCACCTCATCTTCTGCTCATCCTCTCGCGCACTCTAAAGAGAGCTCAGGTGAGAAATTGCAAACGTCGAGCAATTGCTCAGAGATGAAAAGTGCCAGCACTGAAAGCTCTTGCTAGCCAGCACCTTCCTTGGAAGCGCTTTTGTAGGCCTAAGAACACTGGGGCTCTGGGCTTCTCTAGCCACCTCATCTTCTGCTCATCCTCTCGCGCACTCTAAAGAGAGCTTTAGGGAGAAATTGCAAACGTCGAGCAATTGCTCAGAGATGAAAAGTGCCAGCACTGAAAGCTCTTGCTAGCCAGCACCCTTCCTTGGAAGCGCTTTTGTAGGCCTAAGAACACTGGGGCTCTGGGCTTCTTTAGCCACCTCATCTTCTGCTCATCCTCTCGCGCACTCTGAAGAGAGCTCAGGTGAGAAATTGCAAACGTCGAGCAATTGCTCAGAGAAGAAAAGTGCCAGCACTGAAAGCTGTTGCTAGCCAGCACCCTTCCTTGGAAGCGCTTTCACGGGCGCAGTAACACTTGGGCTTTGCGCTTCTCTAGCCACCAAACGTCACGGTCCTTCTCTTTCCGTCTCGTACACACGAGCTGAGAAATTGCAAACGTCGAGCAATTGCTCAGAGATGAAAAGTGCCAGCACTGAAAGCTGTTGCTAGCCAGCACCCTTCCTTGGAAGCGCTTTTGTAGGCCTAAGCACACTGGGGCTCTGGGCTTCTCTAGCCACCTCATCTTCTGCTCATCCTCTCGCGCACTCTAAAGAGAGCTCAGGTGAGAAATTGCAAACGTCGAGCAATTGCTCAGAGATGAAAAGTGCCAGCACTGAAAGCTCTTGCTAGCCAGCACCTTCCTTGGAAGCGCTTTTGTAGGCCTAAGAACACTGGGGCTCTGGGCTTCTCTAGCCACCTCATCTTCTGCTCATCCTCTCGCGCACTCTAAAGAGAGCTTTAGGGAGAAATTGCAAACGTCGAGCAATTGCTCAGAGATGAAAAGTGCCAGCACTGAAAGCTGTTGCTAGCCAGCACCCTTCCTTGGAAGCGCTTTTGTAGCCCTTAGAACACTGGGGCTCTGGGCTTCTCTAGCCACCTCATCTTCTGCTCATCCTCTCGCGCACTCTAAAGAGAGCTCAGGTGAGAAATTGCAAACGTCGAGCAATTGCTCAGAGATGAAAAGTGCCAGCACTGAAAGCTGTTGCTAGCCAGCACCCTTCCTTGGAAGTGCTTTTGTAGGCCTTAGAACACTGGGGCTCTGGGCTTCTCTAGCCACCTAATCTTCTGCTCATCCTCTCGCGCACTCTAAAGAGAGCTCAGGTGAGAAATTGCAAACGTCGAGCAATTGCTCAGAGATGAAAAGTGCCAGCACTGAAAGCTGTTGCTAGCCAGCACCCTTCCTTGGAAGCGCTTTTGTAGGCCTAAGAACACTGGGGCTCTGGGCTTCTCTAGCCACCTCATCTTCTGCTCATCCTCTCGCGCACTCTGAAGAGAGCTCAGGGGAGAAATTGCAAACGTTGAGCAATTGCTCAGAGATGAAAAGTGCCAGCACTGAAAGCTGTTGCTAGCCAGCACCCTTCCTTGGAAGCGCTTTCACAGGCGCAGCAACACTGGGGCTTTGCGCTTCTCTAGCCACCAAACGTCACAGTCATTCTCTTTCCGTCTCGTAGACATGAGCTGAGAAATTGCAAACGTCGATCAATTGCTCAGAGATGAAAAGTGCCAGCACTGAAAGCTGTTGCTAGCCAGCCCCCTTCCTTGGAAGCGCTTTTGTAGGCCTAAGAACACTGGGGCTCTAGGCTTCTTTAGCCACTTCATCTTCTGCTCATCCTCTCGCGCACTCTGAAGAGAGCTCAGGTGAGAAATTGCAAACGTCCAGCAATTGCTCAGAGATGAAAAGTGCCAGCACTGAAAGCTGTTGCTAGCCAGCACCCTTCCTTGGAAGCGCTTTCACAGGCGCAGTAACACTGGGGCTTTGCCCTTCTCTAGCCACCAAACGTCACGGTCCTTCTCTTTCCGTCTCGTAGACACGAGCTGAGAAATTGCAAACGTCGAGCAATTGCTCAGAGATGAAAAGTGCCAGCACTGAAAGCTGTTGCTAGCCAGCACCCTTCCTTGGAAGCGCTTTTGTAGGCCTAAGAACACTGGGGCTCTGGGCTTCTCTAGCCACCTCATCTTCTGCTCATCCTCTCGCGCACTCTAAAGAGAGCTCAGGTGAGAAATTGCAAACGTCGAGCAATTGCTCAGAGATGAAAAGTGCCAGCACTGAAAGCTGTTGCTAGCCAGCACCCTTCCTTGGAAGCGCTTTTGTAGGCCTAAGAACACTGGGGCTCTGGGCTTCTCTAGCCACCTCATCTTCTGCTCATCCTCTCGCGCACTCTAAAGAGAGCTCAGGTGAGAAATTGCAAACGTCGAGCAATTGCTCAGAGAGGAAAAGTGCCAGCACTGAAAGCTGTTGCTAGCCAGCACCCTTCCTTGGAAGCGCTTTTGTAGGCCTAAGAACACTGGGGCTCTGGGCTTCTCTAGCCACCTCATCTTCTGCTCATCCTCTCGCGCACTCTAAAGAGAGCTCAGGTGAGAAATTGCAAACGTCGAGCAATTGCTCAGAGATGAAAAGTGCCAGCACTGAAAGCTCTTGCTAGCCAGCACCCTTCCTTGGAAGCGCTTTCACAGGCGCAGTAACACTGGGGCTTTGCGCTTCTCTAGCCACCAAACGTCACGGTCCTTCTCTTTCCATCTCGTAGACACGAGCTGAGAAATTGCAAACGTCGAGCAATTGCTCAGAGATGAAAAGTGCCAGCACTGAAAGCTGTTGCTAGCCAGCACCCTTCCTTGGAAGCGCTTTCACAGGCGCAGTAACACTGGGGCTTTGGGCTTCTCTACCCACCAAACGTCACAGTCCTTCCCTTTCCATCTCGTAGACAAGAGCTGAGAAATTGCAAACGTCGAGCAATTGCTCAGAGATGAAAAGTGCCAGCACTGAAAGCTGTTGCTAGCCAGCACCCTTCCTTGGAAGCGCTTTTGTAGGCCTAAGAACACTGGGGCTCTGGGCTTCTCTAGCCACCTCATCTTCTGCTCATCCTCTCGCGCACTCTGAAGAGAGCTCAGGTGAGAAATTGCAAACGTTGAGCAATTGCTCAGAGATGAAAAGTGCCAGCACTGAAAGCTGTTGCTAGCCAGCACCCTTCCTTGGAAGCGCTTTCACAGGCGCAGCAACACTGGGGCTTTGCGCTTCTCTAGCCACCAAACGTCACGGTCATTCTCTTTCCGTCTTGTAGACATGAGCTGAGAAATTGCAAACGTCGATCAATTGCTCAGAGATGAAAAGTGCCAGCACTGAAAGCTGTTGCTAGCCAGCACCCTTCCTTGGAAGCGCTTTTGTAGGCCTAAAAACACTGGGGCTCTGGGCTTCTTTAGCCACCTCATCTTCTGCTCATCCTCTCGCGCACTCTGAAGAGAGCTCAGGTGAGAAATTGCAAACGTCGAGCAATTGCTCAGAGAAGAAAAGTGCCAGCACTGAAAGCTGTTGCTAGCCAGCACCCTTCCTTGGAAGCGCTTTCACAGGCGCAGTAACACTTGGGCTTTGCGCTTCTCTAGCCACCAAACGTCACGGTCCTTCTCTTTCCGTCTCGTAGACACGAGCTGAGAAATTGCAAACGTCGAGCAATTGCTCAGAGATGAAAAGTGCCAGCACTGAAAGCTCTTGCTAGCCAGCACCCTTCCTTGGAAGCGCTTTTGTAGGCCTAAGCACACTGGGGCTCTGGGCTTCTCTAGCCACCTCATCTTCTGCTCATCCTCTCGCGCACTCTAAAGAGAGCTCAGGTGAGAAATTGCAAACGTCGAGCAATTGCTCAGAGATGAAAAGTGCCAGCACTGAAAGCTCTTGCTAGCCAGCACCTTCCTTGGAAGCGCTTTTGTAGGCCTAAGAACACTGGGGCTCTGGGCTTCTCTAGCCACCTCATCTTCTGCTCATCCTCTCGCGCACTCTAAAGAGAGCTTTAGGGAGAAATTGCAAACGTCGAGCAATTGCTCAGAGATGAAAAGTGCCAGCACTGAAAGCTCTTGCTAGCCAGCACCCTTCCTTGGAAGTGCTTTTGTAGGCCTTAGAACACTGGGGCTCTGGGCTTCTCTAGCCACCTAATCTTCTGCTCATCCTCTCGCGCACTCTAAAGAGAGCTCAGGTGAGAAATTGCAAACGTCGAGCAATTGCTCAGAGATGAAAAGTGCCAGCACTGAAAGCTCTTGCTAGCCAGCACCCTTCCTTGGAAGCGCTTTCACAGGCGCAGTAACACTGGGGCTTTGCGCTTCTCTACCCACCAAACGTCACAGTCCTTCCCTTTCCGTCTCGTAGACACGAGCTGAGAAATTGCAAACGTCGAGCAATTGCTCAGAGATGAAAAGTGCCAGCACTGAAAGCTGTTGCTAGCCAGCACCCTTCCTTGGAAGCGCTTTTGTAGGCCTAAGAACACTGGGGCTCTGGGCTTCTCTAGCCACCTCATCTTCTGCTCATCCTCTCGCGCACTCTGAAGAGAGCTCAGGGGAGAAATTGCAAACGTTGAGCAATTGCTCAGAGATGAAAAGTGCCAGCACTGAAAGCTGTTGCTAGCCAGCACCCTTCCTTGGAAGCGCTTTCACAGGCGCAGCAACACTGGGGCTTTGCGCTTCTCTAGCCACCAAACGTCACGGTCATTCTCTTTCCGTCTCGTAGACATGAGCTGAGAAATTGCAAACGTCGATCAATTGCTCAGAGATGAAAAGTGCCAGCACTGAAAGCTGTTGCTAGCCAGCACCCTTCCTTGGAAGCGCTTTTGTAGGCCTAAGAACACTGGGGCTCTAGGCTTCTTTAGCCACTTCATCTTCTGCTCATCCTCTCGCGCACTCTGAAGAGAGCTCAGGTGAGAAATTGCAAACGTCCAGCAATTGCTCAGAGATGAAAAGTGCCAGCACTGAAAGCTGTTGCTAGCCAGCACCCTTCCTTGGAAGCGCTTTCACAGGCGCAGTAACACTGGGGCTTTGCGCTTCTCTAGCCACCAAACGTCACGGTCCTTCTCTTTCCGTCTCGTAGACACGAGCTGAGAAATTGCAAACGTCGAGCAATTGCTCAGAGATGAAAAGTGCCAGCACTGAAAGCTCTTGCTAGCCAGCCCCCTTCCTTGGAAGCGCTTTTGTAGGCCTAAGAACACTGGGGCTCTGGGCTTCTGTAGCCACCTCATCTTCTGCTCATCCTCTCGCGCACTCTAAAGAGAGCTCAGGGGAGAAATTGCAAACGTCGAGCAATTGCTCAGAGATGAAAAGTGCCAGCACTGAAAGCTGTTGCTAGCCAGCACCCTTCCTTGGAAGCGCTTTTGTAGGCCTAAGAACACTGGGGCTCTGGGCTTCTTTAGCCACCTCATCTTCTGCTCATCCTCTCGCGCACTCTAAAGAGAGCTCAGGTGAGAAATTGCAAACGTCGAGCAATTGCTCAGAGATGAAAAGTGCCAGCACTGAAAGCTGTTGCTAGCCAGCACCCTTCCTTGGAAGCGCTTTTGTAGGCCTAAGAACACTGGGGCTCTGGGCTTCTCTAGCCACCTCATCTTCTGCTCATCCTCTCGCGCACTCTAAAGAGAGCTCAGGTGAGAAATTGCAAACGTCGAGCAATTGCTCAGAGAGGAAAAGTGCCAGCACTGAAAGCTGTTGCTAGCCAGCACCCTTCCTTGGAAGCGCTTTTGTAGGCCTAAGAACACTGGGGCTCTGGGCTTCTCTAGCCACCTAATCTTCTGCTCATCCTCTCGCGCACTCTAAAGAGAGCTCAGGTGAGAAATTGCAAACGTCGAGCAATTGCTCAGAGATGAAAAGTGCCAGCACTGAAAGCTCTTGCTAGCCAGCACCCTTCCTTGGAAGCGCTTTCACAGGCGCAGTAACACTGGGGCTTTGCGCTTCTCTAGCCACCAAACGTCACGGTCCTTCTCTTTCCATCTCGTAGACACGAGCTGAGAAATTGCAAACGTCGAGCAATTGCTCAGAGATGAAAAGTGCCAGCACTGAAAGCTGTTGCTAGCCAGCACCCTTCCTTGGAAGCGCTTTCACAGGCGCAGTAACACTGGGGCTTTGCGCTTCTCTAGCCACCAAACGTCACGGTCCTTCTCTTTCCGTCTCGTAGACACGAGCTGAGAAATTGCAAACGTCGAGCAATTGCTCAGAGATGAAAAGTGCCAGCACTGAAAGCTGTTGCTAGCCAGCACCCTTCCTTGGAAGCGCTTTCACAGGCGCAGCAACACTGGGGCTTTGCGCTTCTCTAGCCACCAAACGTCACGGTCCTTCTCTTTCCGTCTCGTAGACACGAGCTGAGAAATTGCAAACGTCGAGCAATTGCTCAGAGATGAAAAGTGCCAGCACTGAAAGCTGTTGCTAGCCAGCCCCCTTCCTTGGAAGCGCTTTTGTAGGCCTAAGAACACTGGGGCTCTGGGCTTCTCTAGCCACCTCATCTTCTGCTCATCCTCTCGCGCACTCTAAAGAGAGCTCAGGGGAGAAATTGCAAACGTCGAGCAATTGCTCAGAGATGAAAAGTGCCAGCACTGAAAGCTGTTGCTAGCCAGCACCCTTCCTTGGAAGCGCTTTTGTAGGCCTAAGAACACTGGGGCTCTGGGCTTCTCTAGCCACCTCATCTTCTGCTCATCCTCTCGCGCACTCTAAAGAGAGCTCAGGTGAGAAATTGCAAACGTTGAGCAATTGCTCAGAGATGAAAAGTGCCAGCACTGAAAGCTGTTGCTAGCCAGCACCCTTCCTTGGAAGCGCTTTCACAGGCGCAGCAACACTGGGGCTTTGCGCTTCTCTACCCACCAAACAACACGGTCATTCTCTTTCCGTGTCGTAGACACAAGCTGAGAAATTGCAAACGTCGAGCAATTGCTCAGAGATGAAAAGTGCCAGCACTGAAAGCTGTTGCTAGCCAGCACCCTTCCTTGGAAGCGCTTTTGTAGGCCTAAGAACACTGGGGCTCTGGGCTTCTTTAGCCACCTCATCTTCTGCTCATCCTCTCGCGCACTCTGAAGAGAGCTCAGGTGAGAAATTGCAAACGTCGAGCAATTGCTCAGAGAAGAAAAGTGCCAGCACTGAAAGCTGTTGCTAGCCAGCACCCTTCCTTGGAAGCGCTTTCACAGGCGCAGTAACACTGGGGCTTTGTGCTTCTCTACCCACCAAACGTCACGGTCACTATCTCTCCGTCTCGTAGACACGAGCTGAGAAATTGCAAACGTCGAGCAATTGCTCAGAGATGAAAAGTGCCAGCACTGAAAGCTGTTGCTAGCCAGCACCCTTCCTTGGAAGCGCTTTTGTAGGCCTAAGCACACCGGGGCTGTGGGCTTCTTTAGCCACCTCATCTTCTGCTCATCCTCTCGCGCACTCTGAAGAGAGCTCAGGTGAGAAATTGCAAACGTCGAGCAATTGCTCAGAGATGAAAAGTGCCAGCACTGAAAGCTGTTGCTAGCCAGCACCCTTCCTTGGAAGCGCTTTCACAGGCGCAGTAACACTGGGGCTTTGTGCTTCTCTAGCCACCAAACGTCACGGTCACTATCTCTCCGTCTCGTAGACACGAGCTGAGAAATTGCAAACGTCGAGCAATTGCTCAGAGATGAAAAGTGCCAGCACTGAAAGCTCTTGCTAGCCAGCACCCTTCCTTGGAAGTGCTTTTGTAGGCCTAAGAACAGTGGGGCTCTGGGCTTCTCTAGCCACCTAATCTTCTGCTCATCCTCTCGCGCACTCTAAAGAGAGCTCAGGTGAGAAATTGCAAACGTCAAGCAATTGCTCAGAGATGAAAAGTGCCAGCACTGAAAGCTCTTGCTAGCCAGCACCCTTCCTTGGAAGCGCTTTTGTAGGCCTAAGAACACTGGGGCTCTGGGCTTCTTTAGCCACCTCATCTTCTGCTCATCCTCTCGCGCACTCTAAAGAGAGCTCAGGGGAGAAATTGCAAACGTCGAGCAATTGCTCAGAGAAGAAAAGTGCCAGCACTGAAAGCTGTTGCTAGCCAGCACCCTTCCTTGGAAGCGCTTTTGTAGGCCTAAGAACACTGGGGCTCTGGGCTTCTCTAGCCACCTCATCTTCTGCTCATCCTCTCGCGCAGTCTAAAGAGAGCTCAGGTGAGAAATTGCAAACGTCGAGCAATTGCTCAGAGATGAAAAGTGCCAGCACTGAAAGCTGTTGCTAGCCAGCACCCTTCCTTGGAAGCGCTTTTGTAGCCCTTAGAACACTGGGGCTCTGGGCTTCTCTAGCCACCTCATCTTCTGCTCATCCTCTCGCGCACTCTAAAGAGAGCTTTAGGGAGAAATTGCAAACGTCGAGCAATTGCTCAGAGATGAAAAGTGCCAGCACTGAAAGCTGTTGCTAGCCAGCACCCTTCCTTGGAAGCGCTTTTGTAGGCCTAAGAACACTGGGGCTCTGGGCTTCTCTAGCCACCTCATCTTCTGCTCATCCTCTCGCGCACTCTAAAGAGAGCTCAGGTGAGAAATTGCAAACGTCGAGCAATTGCTCAGAGATGAAAAGTGCCAGCACTGAAAGCTCTTGCTAGCCAGCACCCTTCCTTGGAAGCGCTTTTGTAGCCCTTAGAACACTGGGGCTCTGGGCTTCTCTAGCCACCTCATCTTCTGCTCATCCTCTCGCGCACTCTAAAGAGAGCTCAGGTGAGAAATTGCAAACGTCGAGCAATTGCTCAGAGATGAAAAGTGCCAGCACTGAAAGCTGTTGCTAGCCAGCACCCTTCCTTGGAAGCGCTTTCACAGGCGCAGTAACACTGGGGCTTTGCGCTTCTCTAGCCACCAAACGTCACGGTCCTTCTCTTTCCGTCTCGTAGACACGAGCTGAGAAATTGCAAACGTCGAGCAATTGCTCAGAGATGAAAAGTGCCAGCACTGAAAGCTGTTGCTAGCCAGCACCCTTCCTTGGAAGCGCTTTTGTAGGCCTAAGAACACTGGGGTCTGGGCTTCTCTAGCCACCTCATCTTCTGCTCATCCTCTCGCGCACTCTGAAGAGAGCTCAGGGGAGAAATTGCAAACGTCGAGCAATTGCTCAGAGATGAAAAGTGCCAGCACTGAAAGCTGTTGCTAGCCAGCACCCTTCCTTGGAAGCGCTTTCACAGGCGCAGCAACACTGGGGCTTTGTGCTTCTCTAGCCACCAAACGTCACGGTCCTTCTCTTTCCGTCTCGTAGACACGAGCTGAGAAATTGCAAACGTCGAGCAATTGCTCAGAGATGAAAAGTGCCAGCACTGAAAGCTGTTGCTAGCCAGCACCCTTCCTTGGAAGCGCTTTTGTAGGCCTAAGAACACTGGGGCTCTGGGCTTCTCTAGCCACCTCATCTTCTGCTCATCCTCTCGCGCACTCTAAAGAGAGCTCAGGGGAGAAATTGCAAACGTCGAGCAATTGCTCAGAGATGAAAAGTGCCAGCACTGAAAGCTGTTGCTAGCCAGCACCCTTCCTTGGAAGCGCTTTCACAGGCGCAGTAACACTGGGGTTTTGGGCTTCTCTACCCACCAAACGTCACGGTCCTTCTCTTTCCGTCTCGTAGACACGAGCTGAGAAATTGCAAACGTCGAGCAATTGCTCAGAGATGAAAAGTGCCAGCACTGAAAGCTCTTGCTAGCCAGCACCCTTCCTTGGAAGCGCTTTCACAGGCGCAGCAACACTGGGGCTTTGCGCTTCTCTAGCCACCAAACGTCACGGTCCTTCTCTTTCCGTCTCGTAGACACGAGCTGAGAAATTGCAAACGTCGAGCAATTGCTCAGAGAGGAAAAGTGCCAGCACTGAAAGCTGTTGCTAGCCAGCACCCTTCCTTGGAAGCGCTTTTGTAGGCCTAAGCACACTGGGGCTCTGGGCTTCTTTAGCCACCTCATCTTCTGCTCATCCTCTCGCGCACTCTGAAGAGAGCTCAGGGGAGAAATTGCAAACGTCGAGCAATTGCTCAGAGATGAAAAGTGCCAGCACTGAAAGCTGTTGCTAGCCAGCACCCTTCCTTGGAAGCGCTTTCACAGGCGCAGTAACACTTGGGCTTTGCGCTTCTCTAGCCACCAAACGTCACGGTCCTTCTCTTTCCGTCTCGTAGACACGAGCTGAGAAATTGCAAACGTCGAGCAATTGCTCAGAGAGGAAAAGTGCCAGCACTGAAAGCTCTTGCTAGCCAGCACCCTTCCTTGGAAGCGCTTTTGTAGGCCTAAGCACACTGGGGCTCTGGGCTTCTCTAGCCACCTCATCTTCTGCTCATCCTCTCGCGCACTCTAAAGAGAGCTCAGGTGAGAAATTGCAAACGTCGAGCAATTGCTCAGAGATGAAAAGTGCCAGCACTGAAAGCTCTTGCTAGCCAGCACCTTCCTTGGAAGCGCTTTTGTAGGCCTAAGAACACTGGGGCTCTGGGCTTCTCTAGCCACCTCATCTTCTGCTCATCCTCTCGCGCACTCTAAAGAGAGCTTTAGGGAGAAATTGCAAACGTCGAGCAATTGCTCAGAGATGAAAAGTGCCAGCACTGAAAGCTGTTGCTAGCCAGCACCCTTCCTTGGAAGCGCTTTTGTAGCCCTTAGAACACTGGGGCTCTGGGCTTCTCTAGCCACCTCATCTTCTGCTCATCCTCTCGCGCACTCTAAAGAGAGCTCAGGTGAGAAATTGCAAACGTCGAGCAATTGCTCAGAGAGGAAAAGTGCCAGCACTGAAAGCTCTTGCTAGCCAGCACCCTTCCTTGGAAGTGCTTTTGTAGGCCTTAGAACACTGGGGCTCTGGGCTTCTCTAGCCACCTCATCTTCTGCTCATCCTCTCGCGCACTCTAAAGAGAGCTCAGGTGAGAAATTGCAAACGTCGAGCAATTGCTCAGAGATGAAAAGTGCCAGCACTGAAAGCTCTTGCTAGCCAGCACCCTTCCTTGGAAGCGCTTTCACAGGCGCAGTAACACTGGGGCTTTGCGCTTCTCTAGCCACCAAACGTCACAGTCCTTCCCTTTCCGTCTCGTAGACACGAGCTGAGAAATTGCAAACGTCGAGCAATTGCTCAGAGATGAAAAGTGCCAGCACTGAAAGCTGTTGCTAGCCAGCACCCTTCCTTGGAAGCGCTTTTGTAGGCCTAAGAACACTGGGGCTCTGGGCTTCTCTAGCCACCTCATCTTCTGCTCATCCTCTCGCGCACTCTGAAGAGAGCTCAGGGGAGAAATTGCAAACGTTGAGCAATTGCTCAGAGATGAAAAGTGCCAGCACTGAAAGCTGTTGCTAGCCAGCACCCTTCCTTGGAAGCGCTTTCACAGGCGCAGCAACACTGGGGCTTTGCGCTTCTCTAGCCACCAAACGTCACGGTCCTTCTCTTTCCGTCTCGTAGACACGAGCTGAGAAATTGCAAACGTCGAGCAATTGCTCAGAGATGAAAAGTGCCAGCACTGAAGCTGTTGCTAGCCAGCACCCTTCCTTGGAAGCGCTTTTGTAGGCCTAAGAACACTGGGGCTCTGGGCTTCTTTAGCCACCTCATCTTCTGCTCATCCTCTCGCGCACTCTGAAGAGAGCTCAGGTGAGAAATTGCAAACGTCGAGCAATTGCTCAGAGAAGAAAAGTGCCAGCACTGAAAGCTGTTGCTAGCCAGCACCCTTCCTTGGAAGCGCTTTCACAGGCGCAGTAACACTTGGGCTTTGCGCTTCTCTAGCCACCAAACGTCACGGTCCTGCTCTTTCCGTCTCGTAGACACGAGCTGAGAAATTGCAAACGTCGAGCAATTGCTCAGAGATGAAAAGTGCCAGCACTGAAAGCTGTTGCTAGCCAGCACCCTTCCTTGGAAGCGCTTTTGTAGGCCTAAGCACACTGGGGCTCTGGGCTTCTCTAGCCACCTCATCTTCTGCTCATCCTCTCGCGCACTCTAAAGAGAGCTCAGGTGAGAAATTGCAAACGTCGAGCAATTGCTCAGAGATGAAAAGTGCCAGCACTGAAAGCTCTTGCTAGCCAGCACCTTCCTTGGAAGCGCTTTTGTAGGCCTAAGAACACTGGGGCTCTGGGCTTCTCTAGCCACCTCATCTTCTGCTCATCCTCTCGCGCACTCTAAAGAGAGCTTTAGGGAGAAATTGCAAACGTCGAGCAATTGCTCAGAGATGAAAAGTGCCAGCACTGAAAGCTGTTGCTAGCCAGCACCCTTCCTTGGAAGCGCTTTTGTAGGCCTAAGAACACTGGGGCTCTGGGCTTCTCTAGCCACCTCATCTTCTGCTCATCCTCTCGCGCACTCTAAAGAGAGCTCAGGTGAGAAATTGCAAACGTCGAGCAATTGCTCAGAGATGAAAAGTGCCAGCACTGAAAGCTGTTGCTAGCCAGCACCCTTCCTTGGAAGTGCTTTTGTAGGCCTTAGAACACTGGGGCTCTGGGCTTCTCTAGCCACCTCATCTTCTGCTCATCCTCTCGCGCACTCTAAAGAGAGCTCAGGTGAGAAATTGCAAACGTCGAGCAATTGCTCAGAGAGGAAAAGTGCCAGCACTGAAAGCTGTTGCTAGCCAGCACCCTTCCTTGGAAGCGCTTTCACAGGCGCAGTAACACTGGGGCTTTGCGCTTCTCTACCCACCAAACGTCACAGTCCTTCCCTTTCCGTCTCGTAGACACGAGCTGAGAAATTGCAAACGTCGAGCAATTGCTCAGAGATGAAAAGTGCCAGCACTGAAAGCTGTTGCTAGCCAGCACCCTTCCTTGGAAGCGCTTTTGTAGGCCTAAGAACACTGGGGCTCTAGGCTTCTTTAGCCACTTCATCTTCTGCTCATCCTCTCGCGCACTCTGAAGAGAGCTCAGGTGAGAAATTGCAAACGTCCAGCAATTGCTCAGAGATGAAAAGTGCCAGCACTGAAAGCTGTTGCTAGCCAGCACCCTTCCTTGGAAGCGCTTTCACAGGCGCAGTAACACTGGGGCTTTGCGCTTCTCTAGCCACCAAACGTCACGGTCCTTCTCTTTCCGTCTCGTAGACACGAGCTGAGAAATTGCAAACGTCGAGCAATTGCTCAGAGATGAAAAGTGCCAGCACTGAAAGCTCTTGCTAGCCAGCACCCTTCCTTGGAAGCGCTTTCACAGGCGCAGTAACACTGGGGCTTTGCGCTTCTCTAGCCACCAAACGTCACGGTCCTTCTCTTTCCGTCTCGTAGACACGAGCTGAGAAATTGCAAACGTCGAGCAATTGCTCAGAGATGAAAAGTGCCAGCACTGAAAGCTGTTGCTAGCCAGCACCCTTCCTTGGAAGCGCTTTCACAGGCGCAGTAACACTGGGGCTTTGCGCTTCTCTACCCACCAAACGTCACAGTCCTTCTCTTTCCGTCTCGTAGACACGAGCTGAGAAATTGCAAACGTCGAGCAATTGCTCAGAGATGAAAAGTGCCAGCACTGAAAGCTGTTGCTAGCCAGCACCCTTCATTGGAAGCGCTTTTGTAGGCCTAAGAACACTGGGGCTCTGGGCTTCTGTAGCCACCTAATCTTCTGCTCATCCTCTCGCGCACTCTAAAGAGAGCTCAGGGGAGAAATTGCAAACGTCGAGCAATTGCTCAGAGATGAAAAGTGCCAGCACTGAAAGCTGTTGCTAGCCAGCACCCTTCCTTGGAAGCGCTTTCACAGGCGCAGTAACACTGGGGCTTTGCGCTTCTCTAGCCACCAAACGTCACTGTCATTCTCTTTCCGTCTCCTAGACACGAGCTGAGAAATTGCAAACGTCGAGCAATTGCTCAGAGATGAAAAGTGCCAGCACTGAAAGCTGTTGCTAGCCAGCACCCTTCCTTGGAAGCGCTTTTGTAGGCCTAAGAACACTGGGGCTCTGGGCTTCTCTAGCCACCTCATCTTCTGCTCATCCTCTCGCGCACTCTAAAGAGAGCTCAGGTGAGAAATTGCAAACGTCGAGCAATTGCTCAGAGAGGAAAAGTGCCAGCACTGAAAGCTCTTGCTAGCCAGCACCCTTCCTTGGAAGCGCTTTTGTAGGCCTAAGAACACTGGGGCTCTGGGCTTCTCTAGCCACCTAATCTTCTGCTCATCCTCTCGCGCACTCTAAAGAGAGCTCAGGTGAGAAATTGCAAACGTCCAGCAATTGCTCAGAGATGAAAAGTGCCAGCACTGAAAGCTGTTGCTAGCCAGCACCCTTCCTTGGAAGCGCTTTCACAGGCGCAGTAACACTGGGGCTTTGCGCTTCTCTAGCCACCAAACGTCACGGTCCTTCTCTTTCCATCTCGTAGACACGAGCTGAGAAATTGCAAACGTCGAGCAATTGCTCCGAGATGAAAAGTGCCAGCACTGAAAGCTGTTGCTAGCCAGCACCCTTCCTTGGAAGCGCTTTCACAGGCGCAGTAACACTGGGGCTTTGCGCTTCTCTACCCACCAAACGTCACAGTCCTTCTCTTTCCGTCTCGTAGACACGAGCTGAGAAATTGCAAACGTCGAGCAATTGCTCAGAGATGAAAAGTGCCAGCACTGAAAGCTGTTGCTAGCCAGCACCCTTCCTTGGAAGCGCTTTTGTAGGCCTAAGAACACTGGGGCTCTGGGCTTCTCTAGCCACCTCATCTTCTGCTCATCCTCTCGCGCAGTCTAAAGAGAGCTCAGGTGAGAAATTGCAAACGTCGAGCAATTGCTCAGAGATGAAAAGTGCCAGCACTGAAAGCTGTTGCTAGCAAGCACCCTTCCTTGGAAGCGCTTTCACAGGCGCAGCAACACTGGGGCTTTGCGCTTCTCTAGCCACCAAACGTCACGGTCATTCTCTTTCCGTCTCGTAGACATGAGCTGAGAAATTGCAAACGTCGATCAATTGCTCAGAGATGAAAAGTGCCAGCACTGAAAGCTGTTGCTAGCCAGCACCCTTCCTTGGAAGCGCTTTTGTAGGCCTAAGAACACTGGGGCTCTAGGCTTCTTTAGCCACTTCATCTTCTGCTCATCCTCTCGCGCACTCTAAAGAGAGCTCAGGTGAGAAATTGCAAACGTCGAGCAATTGCTCAGAGATGAAAAGTGCCAGCACTGAAAGCTGTTGCTAGCCAGCACCCTTCCTTGGAAGCGCTTTCACAGGCGCAGTAACACTGGGGCTTTGCGCTTCTCTAGCCACCAAACGTCACGGTCCTTCTCTTTCCGTCTCGTAGACACGAGCTGAGAAATTGCAAACGTCGAGCAATTGCTCAGAGATGAAAAGTGCCAGCACTGAAAGCTCTTGCTAGCCAGCACCCTTCCTTGGAAGCGCTTTTGTAGGCCTAAGAACACTGGGGCTCTGGGCTTCTCTAGCCACCTCATCTTCTGCTCATCCTCTCGCGCACTCTAAAGAGAGCTCAGGGGAGAAATTGCAAACGTCGAGCAATTGCTCAGAGAGGAAAAGTGCCAGCACTGAAAGCTGTTGCTAGCCAGCACCCTTCCTTGGAAGCGCTTTTGTAGGCCTAAGAACACTGGGGCTCTGGGCTTCTCTAGCCACCTCATCTTCTGCTCATCCTCTCGCGCACTCTGAAGAGAGCTCAGGTGAGAAATTGCAAACGTCCAGCAATTGCTCAGAGATGAAAAGTGCCAGCACTGAAAGCTCTTGCTAGCCAGCACCCTTCCTTGGAAGCGCTTTCACAGGCGCAGTAACACTGGGGCTTTGCGCTTCTCTAGCCACCAAACGTCACGGTCCTTCTCTTTCCATCTCGTAGACACGAGCTGAGAAATTGCAAACGTCGAGCAATTGCTCAGAGATGAAAAGTGCCAGCACTGAAAGCTCTTGCTAGCCAGCACCCTTCCTTGGAAGCGCTTTTGTAGGCCTAAGCACACTGGGGCTCTGGGCTTCTCTAGCCACCTAATCTTCTGCTCATCCTCTCGCGCACTCTAAAGAGAGCTCAGGGGAGAAATTGCAAACGTCGAGCAATTGCTCAGAGATGAAAAGTGCCAGCACTGAAAGCTGTTGCTAGCCAGCACCCTTCCTTGGAAGCGCTTTCACAGGCGCTGTAACACTGGGGCTTTGCGCTTCTCTACCCACCAAACGTCACTGTCATTCTCTTTCCATCTCGTAGACACGAGCTGAGAAATTGCAAACGTCGAGCAATTGCTCAGAGATGAAAAGTGCCAGCACTGAAAGCTGTTGCTAGCCAGCACCCTTCCTTGGAAGCGCTTTTGTAGGCCTAAGAACACTGGGGCTCTGGGCTTCTCTAGCCACCTCATCTTCTGCTCATCCTCTCGCGCACTCTAAAGAGAGCTCAGGTGAGAAATTGCAAACGTCGAGCAATTGCTCAGAGATGAAAAGTGCCAGCACTGAAAGCTGTTGCTAGCCAGCACCCTTCCTTGGAAGCGCTTTCACAGGCGCAGTAACACTGGGGCTTTGCGCTTCTCTAGCCACCAAACGTCACAGTCCTTCTCTTTCCGTCTCGTAGACACAAGCTGAGAAATTGCAAACGTCGAGCAATTGCTCAGAGATGAAAAGTGCCAGCACTGAAAGCTGTTGCTAGCCAGCACCCTTCCTTGGAAGCGCTTTTGTAGGCCTAAGAACACTGGGGCTCTGGGCTTCTCTAGCCACCTCATCTTCTGCTCATCCTCTCGCGCACTCTAAAGAGAGCTCAGGGGAGAAATTGCAAACGTCGAGCAATTGCTCAGAGATGAAAAGTGCCAGCACTGAAAGCTGTTGCTAGCCAGCACCCTTCCTTGGAAGCGTTTTCACAGGCGCAGCAACACTGGGGCTTTGCGCTTCTCTACCCACCAAACGTCACGGTCCTTCTCTTTCCGTCTCGTAGACACGAGCTGAGAAATTGCAAACGTCGAGCAATTGCTCAGAGATGAAAAGTGCCAGCAATGAAAGCTGTTGTTAGCCAGCACCCTTCCTTGGAAGCGCTTTTGTAGGCCTAAGAACACTGGGGCTCTGGGCTTCTCTAGCCACCTAATCTTCTGCTCATCCTCTCGCTCACTCTAAAGAGAGCTCAGGTGAGAAATTGCAAACGTCGAGCAATTGCTCAGAGATGAAAAGTGCCAGCACTGAAAGCTGTTGTTAGCCAGCACCCTTCCTTGGAAGCGCTTTTGTAGGCCTAAGAACACTGGGGCTCTGGGCTTCTCTAGCCACCTAATCTTCTGCTCATCCTCTCGCGCACTCTAAAGAGAGCTCAGGTGAGAAATTGCAAACGTCGAGCAATTGCTCAGAGATGAAAAGTGCCAGCACTGAAAGCTGTTGCTAGCCAGCACCCTTCCATGGAAGCGCTTTCGCAGGCGCAGCAACACTGGGGCTTTGCGCTTCTCTACCCACCAAACGTCACGGTCCTTCTCTTTCCGTCTCGTAGACACGAGCTGAGAAATTGCAAACGTCGAGCAATTGCTCAGAGATGAAAAGTGCCAGCACTGAAAGCTCTTGCTAGCCAGCACCCTTCCTTGGAAGCGCTTTTGTAGGCCTAAGAACACTGGGGCTCTGGGCTTCTCTAGCCACCTCATCTTCTGCTCATCCTCTCGCGCACTCTGAAGAGAGCTCAGGTGAGAAATTGCAAACGTCGAGCAATTGCTCAGAGATGAAAAGTGCCAGCACTGAAAGCTCTTGCTAGCCAGCACCCTTCCTTGGAAGCGCTTTTGTAGGCCTAAGAACACTGGGGCTCTGGGCTTCTCTAGCCACCTCATCTTCTGCTCATCCTCTCGCGCACTCTAAAGAGAGCTCAGGGGAGAAATTGCAAACGTCCAGCAATTGCTCAGAGATGAAAAGTGCCAGCACTGAAAGCTGTTGCTAGCCAGCACCCTTCCTTGGAAGCGCTTTCACAGGCGCAGTAACACTGGGGCTCTGGGCTTCTCTAGCCACCAAACGTCACGGTCCTTCTCTTTCCGTCTCGTAGACACGAGCTGAGAAATTGCAAACGTCGAGCAATTGCTCAGAGATGAAAAGTGCCAGCACTGAAAGCTGTTGCTAGCCAGCACCCTTCCTTGGAAGCGCTTTTGTAGGCCTAAGAACACTGGGGCTCTGGGCTTCTCTAGCCACCTCATCTTCTGCTCATCCTCTCGCGCACTCTAAAGAGAGCTTTAGGGAGAAATTGCAAACGTCGAGCAATTGCTCAGAGATGAAAAGTGCCAGCACTGAAAGCTGTTGCTAGCCAGCACCCTTCCTTGGAAGCGCTTTTGTAGGCCTAAGAACACTGGGGCTCTGGGCTTCTCTAGCCACCTCATCTTCTGCTCATCCTCTCGCGCACTCTGAAGAGAGCTCAGGGGAGAAATTGCAAACGTTGAGCAATTGCTCAGAGATGAAAAGTGCCAGCACTGAAAGCTGTTGCTAGCCAGCACCCTTCCTTGGAAGCGCTTTTGTAGGCCTAAGCACACTGGGGCTCTGGGCTTCTCTAGCCACCTAATCTTCTGCTGATCCTCTCGCGCACTCTAAAGAGAGCTCAGGGGAGAAATTGCAAACGTCGAGCAATTGCTCAGAGATGAAAAGTGCCAGCACTGAAAGCTGTTGCTAGCCAGCACCCTTCCTTGGAAGCGCTTTCACAGGCGCAGTAACACTGGGGCTTTGCGCTTCTCTAGCCACCAAACGTCACGGTCCTTCTCTTTCCATCTCGTAGACACGAGCTGAGAAATTGCAAACGTCGAGCAATTGCTCAGAGATGAAAAGTGCCAGCACTGAAAGCTGTTGCTAGCCAGCACCCTTCCTTGGAAGCGCTTCTGTAGGCCTAAGAACACTGGGGCTCTGGGCTTCTCTAGCCACCTAATCTTCTGCTCATCCTCTCGCGCACTCTAAAGAGAGCTCAGGGGAGAAATTGCAAACGTCGAGCAATTGCTCAGAGATGAAAAGTGCCAGCACTGAAAGCTCTTGCTAGCCAGCACCCTTCCTTGGAAGCGCTTTCACAGGCGCTGTAACACTGGGGCTTTGCGCTTCTCTAGCCACCAAACGTCACTGTCATTCTCTTTCCGTCTCGTAGACACGAGCTGAGAAATTGCAAACGTCGAGCAATTGCTCAGAGATGAAAAGTGCCAGCACTGAAAGCTGTTGCTAGCCAGCACCCTTCCTTGGAAGCACTTTTGTAGGCCTAAGAACACTGGGGCTCTGGGCTTCTCTAGCCACCTCATCTTCTGCTCATCCTCTCGCGCACTCTAAAGAGAGCTCAGGTGAGAAATTGCAAACGTCGAGCAATTGCTCAGAGATGAAAAGTGCCAGCACTGAAAGCTGTTGCTAGCCAGCACCCTTCCTTGGAAGCGCTTTCACAGGCGCAGTAACACTGGGGCTTTGCGCTTCTCTAGCCACCAAACGTCACGGTCCTTCTCTTTCCGTCTCGTAGACACAAGCTGAGAAATTGCAAACGTCGAGCAATTGCTCAGAGATGAAAAGTGCCAGCAATGAAAGCTCTTGTTAGCCAGCACCCTTCCTTGGAAGCGCTTTTGTAGGCCTAAGAACACTGGGGCTCTGGGCTTCTCTAGCCACCTAATCTTCTGCTCATCCTCTCGCTCACTCTAAAGAGAGCTCAGGTGAGAAATTGCAAACGTCGAGCAATTGCTCAGAGAGGAAAAGTGCCAGCACTGGAAGCTGTTGCTAGCCAGCACCCTTCCTTGGAAGCGCTTTTGTAGGCCTAAGAACACTGGGGCTCTGGGCTTCTTTAGCCACCTCATCTTCTGCTCATCCTCTCGCGTAGTCTAAAGAGAGCTCAGGTGAGAAATTGCAAACGTCGAGCAATTGCTCAGAGATGAAAAGTGCCAGCACTGAAAGCTGTTGCTAGCCAGCACCCTTCCTTGGAAGCGCTTTCACAGGCGCAGTAACACTGGGGCTTTGTGCTTCTCTACCCACCAAACGTCACGGTCACTATCTCTCCGTCTCGTAGACACGAGCTGAGAAATTGCAAACGTCGAGCAATTGCTCAGAGAGGAAAAGTGCCAGCACTGAAAGCTGTTGCTAGCCAGCACCCTTCCTTGGAAGCGCTTTTGTAGGCCTAAGAACACTGGGGCTCTGGGCTTCTTTAGCCACCTAATCTTCTGCTCATCCTCTCGCGCACTCTGAAGACAGCTCAGGTGAGAAATTGCAAACGTCAAGCAATTGCTCAGAGAAGAAAAGTGCCAGCACTGAAAGCTCTTGCTAGCCAGCACCCTTCCTTGGAAGCGCTTTCACAGGCGCAGTAACACTGGGGCTTTGTGCTTCTCTAGCCACCAAACGTCACGGTGACTATCTCTCCGTCTCGTAGACACGAGCTGAGAAATTGCAAACGTCGAGCAATTGCTCATAGAGGAAAAGTGCCAGCACTGAAAGCTCTTGCTAGCCAGCACCCTTCCTTGGAAGTGCTTTTGTAGGCCTAAGAACACTGGGGCTCTGGGCTTCTCTAGCCACCTAGTCTTCTGCTCATCCTCTCGCGTACTCTAAAGAGAGCTCAGGTGAGAAATTGCAAACGTCAAGCAATTGCTCAGAGATGAAAAGTGCCAGCACTGAAAGCTGTTGCTAGCCAGCCCCCTTCCTTGGAAGCGCTTTTGTAGGCCTAAGAACACTGGGGCTCTGGGCTTCTCTAGCCACCTCATCTTCTGCTCATCGTCTCGCGCACTCTAAAGAGAGCTCAGGTGAGAAATTGCAAACGTCGAGCAATTGCTCAGAGATGAAAAGTGCCAGCACTGAAAGCTGTTGCTAGCCAGCCCCCTTCCTTGGAAGCGCTTTCACAGGCGCAGTAACACTGGGGCTTTGCGCTTCTCTAGCCACCAAACGTCACGGTCCTTCTCTTTCCGTCTCGTAGACACGAGCTGAGAAATTGCAAACGTCGAGCAATTGCTCAGAGATGAAAAGTGCCAGCACTGAAAGCTGTTGCTAGCCAGCACCCTTCCTTGGAAGCGCTTTTGTAGGCCTAAGCACACTGGGGCTCTGGGTTTCTTTAGCCACCTAATCTTCTGCTCATCCTCTCGCGCACTCTAAAGAGAGCTCAGGTGAGAAATTGCAAACGTTGAGCAATTGCTCAGAGATGAAAAGTGCCAGCACTGAAAGCTGTTGCTAGCCAGCACCCTTCCTTGGAAGCGCTTTTGTAGGCCTAAGAACACTGGGGCTCTGGGCTTCTCTAGCCACCTAATCTTCTGCTCATCCTCTCGCGCACTCTAAAGAGAGCTCAGGTGAGAAATTGCAAACGTCCAGCAATTGCTCAGAGATGAAAAGTGCCAGCACTGAAAGCTGTTGCTAGCCAGCACCCTTCCTTGGAAGCGCTTTTGTAGGCCTAAGAACACTGGGGCTCTGGGCTTCTCTAGCCACCTAATCTTCTGCTCATCCTCTCGCGCACTCTAAAGAGAGCTCAGGTGAGAAATTGCAAACGTCGAGCAATTGCTCAGAGATGAAAAGTGCCAGCACTGAAAGCTGTTGCTAGCCAGCACCCTTCCTTGGAAGCGCTTTCACAGGCGCAGTAACACTGGGGCTTTGGGCTTCTCTACCCACCAAACGTAACGGTCCTTCTCTTTCCGTCTCCTAGACACGAGCTGAGAAATTGCAAACGTCGAGCAATTGCTCAGAGATGAAAAGTGCCAGCACTGAAAGCTGTTGCTAGCCAGCACCCTTCCTTGGAAGCGCTTTTGTAGGCCTAAGAACACTAGGGCTCTGGGCTTCTCTAGCCACCTAATCTTCTGCTCATCCTCTCGCGCACTCTAAAGAGAGCTCAGGTGAGAAATTGCAAACGTCGAGCAATTGCTCAGAGATGAAAAGTGCCAGCACTGAAAGCTGTTGCTAGCCAGCACCCTTCCTTGGAAGCGCTTTTGTAGCCCTTAGAACACTGGGGCTCTGGGCTTCTCTAGCCACCTAATCTTCTGCTCATCCTCTCGCGCACTCTGAAGAGAGCTCAGGTGAGAAATTGCAAACGTCGAGCAATTGCTCAGAGATGAAAAGTGCCAGCACTGAAAGCTCTTGCTAGCCAGCACCCTTCCATGGAAGCGCTTTCGCAGGCGCAGCAACACTGGGGCTATGCGCTTCTCTACCCACCAAACGTCACGGTCCTGCTCTTTCCGTCTAGTAGACACGAGCTGAGAAATTGCAAACGTCGAGCAATTGCTCAGAGATGAAAAGTGCCAGCACTGAAAGCTGTTGCTAGCCAGCACCCTTCCTTGGAAGCGCTTTTGTAGGCCTAAGAACACTGGGGCTCTGGGCTTCTCTAGCCACCTCATCTTCTGCTCATCCTCTCGCGCACTCTAAAGAGAGCTCAGGGGAGAAATTGCAAACGTTGAGCAATTGCTCAGAGATGAAAAGTGCCAGCACTGAAAGCTGTTGCTAGCCAGCACCCTTCCTTGGAAGCGCTTTTGTAGGCCTAAGAACACTGGGGCTCTGGGCTTCTCTAGCCACCTCATCTTCTGCTCATCCTCTCGCGCACTCTAAAGAGAGCTCAGGTGAGAAATTGCAAACGTCGAGCAATTGCTCAGAGATGAAAAGTGCCAGCACTGAAAGCTGTTGTTAGCCAGCACCCTTCCTTGGAAGCGCTTTTGTAGGCCTAAGAACACTGGGGCTCTGGGCTTCTTTAGCCACCTAATCTTCTGCTCATCCTCTCGCGCACTCTAAAGAGAGCTCAGGTGAGAAATTGCAAACGTCCAGCAATTGCTCAGAGAAGAAAAGTGCCAGCACTGAAAGCTGTTGCTAGCCAGCACCCTTCCTTGGAAGCGCTTTCACAGGCGCAGCAACACTGGGGCTTTGCGCTTCTCTACCCACCAAACGTCACGGTCCTTCTCTTTCCGTCTCGTAGACACGAGCTGAGAAATTGCAAACGTCGAGCAATTGCTCAGAGATGAAAAGTGCCAGCACTGAAAGCTGTTGCTAGCCAGCACCCTTCCTTGGAAGCGCTTTTGTAGGCCTAAGAACACTGGGGCTCTGGGCTTCTCTAGCCACCTCATCTTCTGCTCATCCTCTCGCGCACTCTGAAGAGAGCTCAGGTGAGAAATTGCAAACGTCGAGCAATTGCTCAGAGATGAAAAGTGCCAGCACTGAAAGCTGTTGCTAGCCAGCACCCTTCCTTGGAAGCGCTTTCACAGGCGCAGTAACACTGGGGCTCTGGGCTTCTCTAGCCACCAAACGTCACGGTCCTTCTCTTTCCGTCTCGTAGACACGAGCTGAGAAATTGCAAACGTCGAGCAATTGCTCAGAGATGAAAAGTGCCAGCACTGAAAGCTGTTGCTAGCCAGCACCCTTCCTTGGAAGCGCTTTTGTAGGCCTAAGAACACTGGGTCTCTGGGCTTCTCTAGCCACCTCATCTTCTGCTCATCCTCTCGCGCACTCTGAAGAGAACTCAGGTGAGAAATTGCAAACGTCGAGCAATTGCTCAGAGATGAAAAGTGCCAGCACTGAAAGCTGTTGCTAGCCAGCACCCTTCCTTGGAAGCGCTTTCACAGGCGCAGTAACACTGGGGCTTTGTACTTCTCTACCCACCAAAGGTCACGGTCACTATCTCTCCGTCTCGTAGACACGAGCTGAGAAATTGCAAACGTCGAGCAATTGCTCAGAGATGAAAAGTGCCAGCACTGAAAGCTGTTGCTAGCCAGCCCCCTTCCTTGGAAGCGCTTTCACAGGCGCAGTAACACTGGGGCTTTGCGCTTCTCTAGCCACCAAACGTCACAGTCCTTCTCTTTCCGTCTCGTAGACACGAGCTGAGAAATTGCAAACGTCGAGCAATTGCTCAGAGATGAAAAGTGCCAGCACTGAAAGCTGTTGCTAGCCAGCACCCTTCCTTGGAAGCGCTTTTGTAGGCCTAAGAACACTGGGGCTCTGGGCTTCTCTAGCCACCTCATCTTCTGCTCATCCTCTCGCGCACTCTAAAGAGAGCTCAGGGGAGAAATTGCAAACGTTGAGCAATTGCTCAGAGATGAAAAGTGCCAGCACTGAAAGCTGTTGCTAGCCAGCACCCTTCCTTGGAAGCGCTTTTGTAGGCCTAAGAACACTGGGGCTCTGGGCTTCTCTAGCCACCTCATCTTCTGCTCATCCTCTCGCGCACTCTAAAGAGAGCTCAGGTGAGAAATTGCAAACGTCGAGCAATTGCTCAGAGATGAAAAGTGCCAGCACTGAAAGCTGTTGTTAGCCAGCACCCTTCCTTGGAAGCGCTTTTGTAGGCCTAAGAACACTGGGGCTCTGGGCTTCTTTAGCCACCTAATCTTCTGCTCATCCTCTCGCGCACTCTAAAGAGAGCTCAGGTGAGAAATTGCAAACGTCCAGCAATTGCTCAGAGAAGAAAAGTGCCAGCACTGAAAGCTGTTGCTAGCCAGCACCCTTCCTTGGAAGCGCTTTCACAGGCGCAGCAACACTGGGGCTTTGCGCTTCTCTACCCACCAAACGTCACGGTCCTTCTCTTTCCGTCTCGTAGACACGAGCTGAGAAATTGCAAACGTCGAGCAATTGCTCAGAGATGAAAAGTGCCAGCACTGAAAGCTGTTGCTAGCCAGCACCCTTCCTTGGAAGCGCTTTTGTAGGCCTAAGAACACTGGGGCTCTGGGCTTCTCTAGCCACCTCATCTTCTGCTCATCCTCTCGCGCACTCTGAAGAGAGCTCAGGTGAGAAATTGCAAACGTCGAGCAATTGCTCAGAGATGAAAAGTGCCAGCACTGAAAGCTCTTGCTAGCCAGCACCCTTCCTTGGAAGCGCTTTCACAGGCGCAGTAACACTGGGGCTCTGGGCTTCTCTAGCCACCAAACGTCACGGTCCTTCTCTTTCCGTCTCGTAGACACGAGCTGAGAAATTGCAAACGTCGAGCAATTGCTCAGAGATGAAAAGTGCCAGCACTGAAAGCTGTTGCTAGCCAGCACCCTTCCTTGGAAGCGCTTTTGTAGGCCTAAGAACACTGGGGCTCTGGGCTTCTCTAGCCACCTCATCTTCTGCTCATCCTCTCGCGCACTCTGAAGAGAACTCAGGTGAGAAATTGCAAACGTCGAGCAATTGCTCAGAGATGAAAAGTGCCAGCACTGAAAGCTGTTGCTAGCCAGCACCCTTCCTTGGAAGCGCTTTCACAGGCGCAGTAACACTGGGGCTTTGTACTTCTCTACCCACCAAAGGTCACGGTCACTATCTCTCCGTCTCGTAGACACGAGCTGAGAAATTGCAAACGTCGAGCAATTGCTCAGAGATGAAAAGTGCCAGCACTGAAAGCTGTTGCTAGCCAGCACCCTTCCTTGGAAGCGCTTTCACAGGCGCAGTAACACTGGGGCTTTGCGCTTCTCTAGCCACCAAACGTCACAGTCCTTCTCTTTCCGTCTCGTAGACACGAGCTGAGAAATTGCAAACGTCGAGCAATTGCTCAGAGATGAAAAGTGCCAGCACTGAAAGCTGTTGCTAGCCAGCACCCTTCCTTGGAAGCGCTTTTGTAGGCCTAAGAACACTGGGGCTCTGGGCTTCTCTAGCCACCTAATCTTCTGCTCATCCTCTCGCGCACTCTAAAGAGAGCTCAGGTGAGAAATTGCAAACGTCGAGCAATTGCTCAGAGATGAAAAGTGCCAGCACTGAAAGCTGTTGCTAGCCAGCACCCTTCCTTGGAAGCGCTTTTGTAGGCCTAAGAAGACTGGGGCTCTGGGCTTCTCTAGCCACCTTATCTTCTGCTCATCCTCTCGCGCACTCTAAAGAGAGCTCAGGTGAGAAATTGCAAACGTTGAGCAATTGCTCAGAGATGAAAAGTGCCAGCACTGAAAGCTGTTGCTAGCCAGCACCCTTCCTTGGAAGCGCTTTTGTAGGCCTAAGAACACTGGGGCTCTGGGCTTCTCTAGCCACCTAATCTTCTGCTCATCCTCTCGCGCACTCTAAAGAGAGCTCAGGTGAGAAATTGCAAACGTCCAGCAATTGCTCCTGAGATGAAAAGTGCCAGCACTGAAAGCTGTTGCTAGCCAGCACCCTTCCTTGGAAGCGCTTTTGTAGGCCTAAGAACACTGGGGCTCTGGGCTTCTCTAGCCACCTAATCTTCTGCTCATCCTCTCGCGCACTCTAAAGAGAGCTCAGGTGAGAAATTGCAAACGTCGAGCAATTGCTCAGAGATGAAAAGTGCCAGCACTGAAAGCTGTTGCTAGCCAGCACCCTTCCTTGGAAGCGCTTTCACAGGCGCAGTAACACTGGGGCTTTGCGCTTCTCTACCCACCAAACGTAACGGTCCTTCTCTTTCCGTCTCCTAGACACGAGCTGAGAAATTGCAAACGTCGAGCAATTGCTCAGAGATGAAAAGTGCCAGCACTGAAAGCTGTTGCTAGCCAGCACCCTTCCTTGGAAGCGCTTTTGTAGGCCTAAGAACACTAGGGCTCTGGGCTTCTCTAGCCACCTAATATTCTGCTCATCCTCTCGCGCACTCTAAAGAGAGCTCAGCTGAGAAATTGCAAACGTCGAGCAATTGCTCAGAGATGAAAAGTGCCAGCACTGAAAGCTGTTGCTAGCCAGCACCCTTCCTTGGAAGCGCTTTTGTAGCCCTTAGAACACTGGGGCTCTGGGCTTCTCTAGCCACCTAATCTTCTGCTCATCCTCTCGCGCACTCTAAAGAGAGCTCAGGTGAGAAATTGCAAACGTCCAGCAATTGCTCAGAGATGAAAAGTGCCAGCACTGAAAGCTCTTGCTAGCCAGCACCCTTCCATGGAAGCGCTTTCGCAGGCGCAGCAACACTGGGGCTATGCGCTTCTCTACCCACCAAACGTCACGGTCCTGCTCTTTCCGTCTAGTAGACACGAGCTGAGAAATTGCAAACGTCGAGCAATTGCTCAGAGATGAAAAGTGCCAGCACTGAAAGCTGTTGCTAGCCAGCACCCTTCCTTGGAAGCGCTTTTGTAGGCCTAAGCACACTGGGGCTCTGGGCTTCTCTAGCCACCTCATCTTCTGCTCATCCTCTCGCGCACTCTGAAGAGAGCTCAGGTGAGAAATTGCAAACGTCGAGCAATTGCTCAGAGATGAAAAGTGCCAGCACTGAAAGCTGTTGCTAGCCAGCACCCTTCCTTGGAAGCGCTTTTGTAGGCCTAAGAACACTGGGGCTCTGGGCTTCTCTAGCCACCTCATCTTCTGCTCATCCTCTCGCGCACTCTAAAGAGAGCTCAGGTGAGAAATTGCAAACGTCCAGCAATTGCTCAGAGATGAAAAGTGCCAGCACTGAAAGCTGTTGCTAGCCAGCACCCTTCCTTGGAAGCGCTTTCACAGGCGCAGTAACACTGGGGCTCTGGGCTTCTCTAGCCACCAAACGTCACGGTCCTTCTCTTTCCGTCTCGTAGACACGAGCTGAGAAATTGCAAACGTCGAGCAATTGCTCAGAGATGAAAAGTGCCAGCACTGAAAGCTGTTGCTAGCCAGCACCCTTCCTTGGAAGCGCTTTTGTAGGCCTAAGAACACTGGGGCTCTGGGCTTCTCTAGCCACCTCATCTTCTGCTCATCCTCTCGCGCACTCTGAAGAGAACTCAGGTGAGAAATTGCAAACGTCGAGCAATTGCTCAGAGATGAAAAGTGCCAGCACTGAAAGCTGTTGCTAGCCAGCACCCTTCCTTGGAAGCGCTTTCACAGGCGCAGTAACACTGGGGCTTTGTACTTCTCTACCCACCAAACGTCACGGTCACTATCTCTCCGTCTCGTAGACACGAGCTGAGAAATTGCAAACGTCGAGCAATTGCTCAGAGATGAAAAGTGCCAGCACTGAAAGCTGTTGCTAGCCAGCACCCTTCCTTGGAAGCGCTTTCACAGGCGCAGTAACACTGGGGCTTTGCGCTTCTCTAGCCACCAAACGTCACAGTCCTTCTCTTTCCGTCTCGTAGACACGAGCTGAGAAATTGCAAACGTCAAGCAATTGCTCAGAGATGAAAAGTGCCAGCACTGAAAGCTGTTGCTAGCCAGCACCCTTCCTTGGAAGCGCTTTTGTAGGCCTAAGAACACTGGGGCTCTGGGCTTCTCTAGCCACCTCATCTTCTGCTCATCCTCTCGCGCACTCTAAAGAGAGCTCAGGTGAGAAATTGCAAACGTCGAGCAATTGCTCAGAGATGAAAAGTGCCAGCACTGAAAGCTCTTGCTAGCCAGCACCCTTCCTTGGAAGCGCTTTTGTAGGCCTAAGAAGACTGGGGCTCTGGGCTTCTCTAGCCACCTCATCTTCTGCTCATCCTCTCGCGCACTCTAAAGAGAGCTCAGGTGAGAAATTGCAAACGTCGAGCAATTGCTCAGAGATGAAAAGTGCCAGCACTGAAAGCTGTTGCTAGCCAGCACCCTTCCTTGGAAGCGCTTTCACAGGCGCAGTAACACTGGGGCTTTGCGCTTCTCTAGCCACCAAACGTCACGGTCCTTCTCTTTCCGTCTCGTAGACATGAGCTGAGAAATTGCAAACGTCGAGCAATTGCTCAGAGATGAAAAGTGCCAGCACTGAAAGCTCTTGCTAGCCAGCACCCTTCCTTGGAAGCGCTTTTGTAGGCCTAAGAACACTGGGGCTCTGGGCTTCTCTAGCCACCTCATCTTCTGCTCATCCTCTCGCGCACTCTAAAGAGAGCTCAGGTGAGAAATTGCAAACGTCGAGCAATTGCTCAGAGATGAAAAGTGCCAGCACTGAAAGCTGTTGCTAGCCAGCACCCTTCCTTGGAAGCGCTTTTGTAGGCCTAAGCACACTGGGACTCTGGGCTTCTCTAGCCACCTAATCTTCTGCTCATCCTCTCGCGCACTCTAAAGAGAGCTCAGGTGAGAAATTGCAAACGTCGAGCAATTGCTCAGAGATGAAAAGTGCCAGCACTGAAAGCTGTTGCTAGCCAGCACCCTTCCTTGGAAGCGCTTTTGTAGGCCTAAGAACACTGGGGCTCTGGGCTTCTCTAGCCACCTAATCTTCTGCTCATCCTCTCGCGCACTCTAAAGAGAGCTCAGGTGAGAAATTGCAAACGTCGAGCAATTGCTCAGAGAGGAAAAGTGCCAGCACTGAAAGCTGTTGCTAGCCAGCACCCTTCCTTGGAAGCGCTTTTGTAGGCCTAAGCACACTGGGACTCTGGGCTTCTCTAGCCACCTAATCTTCTGCTCATCCTCTCGCGCACTCTAAAGAGAGCTCAGGTGAGAAATTGCAAACGTCGAGCAATTGCTCAGAGATGAAAAGTGCCAGCACTGAAAGCTGTTGCTAGCCAGCACCCTTCCTTGGAAGCGCTTTTGTAGGCCTAAGAACACTGGGGCTCTGGGCTTCTCTAGCCACCTAATCTTCTGCTCATCCTCTCGCGCACTCTAAAGAGAGCTCAGGTGAGAAATTGCAAACGTCGAGCAATTGCTCAGAGAGGAAAAGTGCCAGCACTGAAAGCTGTTGCTAGCCAGCACCCTTCCTTGGAAGCGCTTTTGTAGGCCTAAGAACACTGGGGCTCTGGGCTTCTCTAGCCACCTCATCTTCTGCTCATCCTCTCGCGCAGTCTAAAGAGAGCTCAGGTGAGAAATTGCAAACGTCGAGCAATTGCTCAGAGATGAAAAGTGCCAGCACTGAAAGCTGTTGCTAGCCAGCACCCTTCCTTGGAAGCGCTTTCACAGGCGCAGCAACACTGGGGTTTTGCGCTTCTCTACCCACCAAACGTCACGGTCCTTCTCTTTCCGTCTCGTAGACACGAGCTGAGAAATTGCAAACGTCGAGCAATTGCTCAGAGATGAAAAGTGCCAGCACTGAAAGCTGTTGCTAGCCAGCCCCCTTCCTTGGAAGCGCTTTTGTAGGCCTAAGAACACTGGGGCTCTGGGCTTCTCTAGCCACCTCATCTTCTGCTCATCCTCTCGCGCAGTCTAAAGAGAGCTCAGGTGAGAAATTGCAAACGTCGAGCAATTGCTCAGAGAGGAAAAGTGCCAGCACTGAAAGCTGTTGCTAGCCAGCACCCTTCCTTGGAAGCGCTTTTGTAGGCCTAAGAACACTGGGGCTCTGGGCTTCTCTAGCCACCTAATCTTCTGCTCATCCTCTCGCGCACTCTAAAGAGAGCTCAGGTGAGAAATTGCAAACGTCGAGCAATTGCTCAGAGAGGAAAAGTGCCAGCACTGAAAGCTGTTGCTAGCCAGCACCCTTCCTTGGAAGCGCTTTTGTAGGCCTAAGAACAGTGGGGCTCTGGGCTTCTCTAGCCACCTCATCTTCTGCTCATCCTCTCGCGCACTCTAAAGAGAGCTCAGGTGAGAAATTGCAAACGTCCAGCAATTGCTCAGAGATGAAAAGTGCCAGCACTGAAAGCTGTTGCTAGCCAGCACCCTTCCTTGGAAGCGCTTTCACAGGCGCAGCAACACTGGGGCTTTGCGCTTCTCTAGCCACCAAACGTCACGGTCCTTCTCTTTCCGTCTCGTAGACAAGAGCTGAGAAATTGCAAACGTCGAGCAATTGCTCAGAGATGAAAAGTGCCAGCACTGAAAGCTGTTGCTAGCCAGCCCCCTTCCTTGGAAGCGCTTTTGTAGGCCTAAGAACACTGGGGCTCTGGGCTTCTCTAGCCACCTAATCTTCTGCTCATCCTCTCGCGCACTCTAAAGAGAGCTCAGGTGAGAAATTGCAAACGTCAAGCAATTGCTCAGAGATGAAAAGTGCCAGCACTGAAAGCTGTTGCTAGCCAGCACCCTTCCTTGGAAGCGCTTTTGTAGGCCTAAGAACACTGGGGCTCTGGGCTTCTCTAGCCACCTCATCTTCTGCTCATCCTCTCGCGCACTCTAAAGAGAGCTCAGGTGAGAAATTGCAAACGTCCAGCAATTGCTCAGAGATGAAAAGTGCCAGCACTGAAAGCTCTTGCTAGCCAGCACCCTTCCTTGGAAGCGCTTTCACAGGCGCAGTAACACTGGGGCTTTGCGCTTCTCTAGCCACCAAACGTCACGGTCCTTCTCTTTCCGTCTCGTAGACACGAGCTGAGAAATTGCAAACGTCGAGCAATTGCTCAGAGATGAAAAGTGCCAGCACTGAAAGCTGTTGCTAGCCAGCACCCTTCCTTGGAAGCGCTTTCACAGGCGCAGTAACACTGGGGCTTTGCGCTTCTCTACCCACCAAACGTCACAGTCCTTCTCTTTCCGTCTCGTAGACACGAGCTGAGAAATTGCAAACGTCGAGCAATTGCTCAGAGATGAAAAGTGCCAGCACTGAAAGCTGTTGCTAGCCAGCACCCTTCCTTGGAAGCGCTTTTGTAGGCCTAAGAACACTGGGGCTCTGGGCTTCTCTAGCCACCTAATCTTCTGCTCATCCTCTCGCGCACTCTAAAGAGAGCTCAGGTGAGAAATTGCAAACGTCGAGCAATTGCTCAGAGATGAAAAGTGCCAGCACTGAAAGCTGTTGCTAGCCAGCACCCTTCCTTGGAAGCGTTTTCACAGGCGCAGCAACACTGGGGCTTTGCGCTTCTCTACCCACCAAACGTCACGGTCCTTCTCTTTCCGTCTCGTAGACACGAGCTGAGAAATTGCAAACGTCGAGCAATTGCTCAGAGATGAAAAGTGCCAGCACTGGAAGCTGTTGTTAGCCAGCACCCTTCCTTGGAAGCGCTTTTGTAGGCCTAAGAACACTGGGGCTCTGGGCTTCTCTAGCCACCTCATCTTCTGCTCATCCTCTCGCGCACTCTAAAGAGAGCTCAGGTGAGAAATTGCAAACGTCGATCAATTGCTCAGAGATGAAAAGTGCCAGCACTGAAAGCTGTTGCTAGCCAGCACCCTTCCTTGGAAGCGCTTTTGTAGGCCTAAGAACACTGGGGCTCTGGGCTTCTTTAGCCACCTCATCTTCTGCTCATCCTCTCGCGCACTCTAAAGAGAGCTCAGGTGAGAAATTGCAAACGTCGAGCAATTGCTCAGAGATGAAAAGTGCCAGCACTGAAAGCTCTTGCTAGCCAGCACCCTTCCTTGGAAGCGCTTTTGTAGGCCTAAGAACACTGGGGCTCTGGGCTTCTCTAGCCACCTCATCTTCTGCTCATCCTCTCGCGCACTCTAAAGAGAGCTCAGGTGAGAAATTGCAAACGTCCAGCAATTGCTCAGAGATGAAAAGTGCCAGCACTGAAAGCTGTTGCTAGCCAGCACCCTTCCTTGGAAGCGCTTTCACAGGCGCAGCAACACTGGGGCTTTGCGCTTCTCTAGCCACCAAACGTCACGGTCCTTCTCTTTCCGTCTCGTAGACATGAGCTGAGAAATTGCAAACGTCGATCAATTGCTCAGAGATGAAAAGTGCCAGCACTGAAAGCTCTTGCTAGCCAGCACCCTTCCTTGGAAGCGCTTTTGTAGGCCTAAGAACACTGGGGCTCTGGGCTTCTCTAGCCACCTCATCTTCTGCTCATCCTCTCGCGCACTCTAAAGAGAGCTCAGGTGAGAAATTGCAAACGTCGAGCAATTGCTCAGAGATGAAAAGTGCCAGCACTGAAAGCTGTTGCTAGCCAGCACCCTTCCTTGGAAGCGCTTTTGTAGGCCTAAGCACACTGGGACTCTGGGCTTCTCTAGCCACCTAATCTTCTGCTCATCCTCTCGCGCACTCTAAAGAGAGCTCAGGTGAGAAATTGCAAACGTCGAGCAATTGCTCAGAGATGAAAAGTGCCAGCACTGAAAGCTGTTGCTAGCCAGCCCCCTTCCTTGGAAGCGCTTTTGTAGGCCTAAGAACAGTGGGGCTCTGGGCTTCTCTAGCCACCTAATCTTCTGCTCATCCTCTCGCGCACTCTAAAGAGAGCTCAGGTGAGAAATTGCAAACATCGAGCAATTGCTCAGAGAGGAAAAGTGCCAGCACTGAAAGCTGTTGCTAGCCAGCACCCTTCCTTGGAAGCGCTTTTGTAGGCCTAAGAACACTGGGGCTCTGGGCTTCTCTAGCCACCTCATCTTCTGCTCATCCTCTCGCGCACTCTAAAGAGAGCTCAGGTGAGAAATTGCAAACGTCGAGCAATTGCTCAGAGAGGAAAAGTGCCAGCACTGAAAGCTGTTGCTAGCCAGCACCCTTCCTTGGAAGCGCTTTTGTAGGCCTAAGAACAGTGGGGCTCTGGGCTTCTCTAGCCACCTCATCTTCTGCTCATCCTCTCGCGCACTCTAAAGAGAGCTCAGGTGAGAAATTGCAAACGTCCAGCAATTGCTCAGAGATGAAAAGTGCCAGCACTGAAAGCTGTTGCTAGCCAGCACCCTTCCTTGGAAGCGCTTTCACAGGCGCAGCAACACTGGGGCTTTGTGCTTCTCTAGCCACCAAACGTCACGGTCCTTCTCTTTCCGTCTCGTAGACAAGAGCTGAGAAATTGCAAACGTCGAGCAATTGCTCAGAGATGAAAAGTGCCAGCACTGAAAGCTGTTGCTAGCCAGCCCCCTTCCTTGGAAGCGCTTTTGTAGGCCTAAGAACACTGGGGCTCTGGGCTTCTCTAGCCACCTCATCTTCTGCTCATCCTCTCGCGCACTCTAAAGAGAGCTCAGATGAGAAATTGCAAACGTCGAGCAATTGCTCAGAGATGAAAAGTGCCAGCACTGAAAGCTGTTGCTAGCCAGCACCCTTCCTTGGAAGCGTTTTCACAGGCGCAGCAACACTGGGGCTTTGCGCTTCTCTAGCCACCAAACGTCACAGTCCTTCTCTTTCCGTCTCGTAGACACGAGCTGAGAAATTGCAAACGTCGAGCAATTGCTCAGAGATGAAAAGTGCCAGCACTGAAAGCTGTTGTTAGCCAGCACCCTTCCTTGGAAGCGCTTTTGTAGGCCTAAGAACACTGGGGCTCTGGGCTTCTTTAGCCACCTCATCTTCTGCTCATCCTCTCGCGCACTCTGAAGAGAACTCAGGTGAGAAATTGCAAATGTCCAGCAATTGCTCAGAGATGAAAAGTGCCAGCACTGAAAGCTGTTGCTAGCCAGCACCCTTCCTTGGAAGCGCTTTCACAGGCGCAGCAACACTGGGGCTTTGCGCTTCTCTACCCACCAAACGTCACGGTCCTTCTCTTTCCGTCTCGTAGACACGAGCTGAGAAATTGCAAACGTCGAGCAATTGCTCAGAGATGAAAAGTGCCAGCACTGAAAGCTGTTGCTAGCCAGCACCCTTCCTTGGAAGCGCTTTTGTAGGCCTAAGAACACTGGGGCTCTGGGCTTCTCTAGCCACCTCATCTTCTGCTCATCCTCTCGCGCACTCTAAAGAGAGCTCAGGTGAGAAATTGCAAACGTCGAGCAATTGCTCAGAGATGAAAAGTGCCAGCACTGAAAGCTGTTGCTAGCCAGCACCCTTCCTTGGAAGCGCTTTTGTAGGCCTAAGCACACTGGGACTCTGGGCTTCTCTAGCCACCTAATCTTCTGCTCATCCTCTCGCGCACTCTAAAGAGAGCTCAGGTGAGAAATTGCAAACGTCGAGCAATTGCTCCGAGAGGAAAAGTGCCAGCACTGAAAGCTGTTGCTAGCCAGCACCCTTCCTTGGAAGCGCTTTTGTAGGCCTAAGAACACTGGGGCTCTGGGCTTCTCTAGCCACTTAATCTTCTGCTCATCCTCTCGCGCACTCTAAAGAGAGCTCAGGTGAGAAATTGCAAACATCGAGCAATTGCTCAGAGATGAAAAGTGCCAGCACTGAAAGCTGTTGCTAGCCAGCACCCTTCCTTGGAAGCGCTTTTGTAGGCCTAAGAACACTGGGGCTCTGGGCTTCTCTAGCCACCTCATCTTCTGCTCATCCTCTCGCGCACTCTAAAGAGAGCTCAGGTGAGAAATTGCAAACATCGAGCAATTGCTCAGAGATGAAAAGTGCCAGCACTGAAAGCTGTTGCTAGCCAGCACCCTTCCTTGGAAGCGCTTTCACAGGCGCAGCAACACTGGGGTTTTGCGCTTCTCTAGCCACCAAACGTCACGGTCCTTCTCTTTCCGTCTCGTAGACACGAGCTGAGAAATTGCAAACGTCGAGCAATTGCTCAGAGATGAAAAGTGCCAGCACTGAAAGCTGTTGCTAGCCAGCACCCTTCCTTGGAAGCGCTTTTGTAGGCCTAAGAACACTGGGGCTCTGGGCTTCTCTAGCCACCTCATCTTCTGCTCATCCTCTCGCGCACTCTAAAGAGAGCTCAGGTGAGAAATTGCAAACGTCGAGCAATTGTTCAGAGATGAAAAGTGCCAGCACTGAAAGCTGTTGCTAGCCAGCACCCTTCCTTGGAAGCGCTTTTGTAGGCCTAAGAACACTGGGGCTCTGGGCTTCTCTAGCCACCTCATCTTCTGCTCATCCTCTCGCGCACTCTAAAGAGAGCTCAGGTGAGAAATTGCAAACGTCGAGCAATTGCTCAGAGAGGAAAAGTGCCAGCACTGAAAGCTGTTGCTAGCCAGCCCCCTTCCTTGGAAGCGCTTTTGTAGGCCTAAGAACACTAGGGCTCTGGGCTTCTCTAGCCACCTCATCTTCTGCTCATCCTCTCGCGCACTCTAAAGAGAGCTCAGGTGAGAAATTGCAAACGTCGAGCAATTGCTCAGAGATGAAAAGTGCCAGCACTGAAAGCTGTTGCTAGCCAGCACCCTTCCTTGGAAGCGCTTTCACAGGCGCAGCAACACTGGGGCTTTGCGCTTCACTAGCCACCAAACGTCACGGTCCTTCTCTTTCCGTCTCGTAGACACGAGCTGAGAAATTGCAAACGTCGAGCAATTGCTCAGAGATGAAAAGTGCCAGCACTGAAAGCTGTTGCTAGCCAGCACCCTTCCTTGGAAGCGCTTTTGTAGGCCTAAGAACACTGGGGCTCTGGGCTTCTCTAGCCACCTAATCTTCTGCTCATCCTCTCGCGCACTCTAAAGAGAGCTCAGATGAGAAATTGCAAACGTCGAGCAATTGCTCAGAGATGAAAAGTGCCAGCACTGAAAGCTGCTGCTAGCCAGCACCCTTCCTTGGAAGCGTTTTCACAGGCGCAGCAACACTGGGGCTTTGCGCTTCTCTACCCACCAAACGTCACGGTCCTTCTCTTTCCATCTCGTAGACACGAGCTGAGAAATTGCAAACGTCGAGCAATTGCTCAGAGATGAAAAGTGCCAGCACTGAAAGCTGTTGTTAGCCAGCACCCTTCCTTGGAAGCGCTTTTGTAGGCCTAAGAACACTGGGGCTCTGGGCTTCTTTAGCCACCTCATCTTCTGCTCATCCTCTCGCGCACTCTAAAGAGAGCTCAGGTGAGAAATTGCAAACGTCGAGCAATTGCTCAGAGAAGAAAAGTGCCAGCACTGAAAGCTGTTGCTAGCCAGCACCCTTCCTTGGAAGCGCTTTCACAGGCGCAGTAACACTGGGGCTTTGTGCTTCTCTAGCCACCAAACGTCACGGTCACTATCTCTCCGTCTCGTAGACACGAGCTGAGAAATTGCAAACGTCGAGCAATTGCTCAGAGAGGAAAAGTGCCAGCACTGAAAGCTGTTGCTAGCCAGCACCCTTCCTTGGAAGCGCTTTTGTAGGCCTAAGAACACTGGGGCTCTGGGCTTCTTTAGCCACCTCATCTTCTGCTCATCCTCTCGCGCACTCTGAAGAGAGCTCAGGTGAGAAATTGCAAACGTCGAGCAATTGCTCAGAGATGAAAAGTGCCAGCACTGAAAGCTCTTGCTAGCCAGCACCCTTCCTTGGAAGCGCTTTTGTAGGCCTAAGAACACTGGGGCTCTGGGCTTCTCTAGCCACCTCATCTTCTGCTCATCCTCTCGCGCACTCTAAAGAGAGCTCAGGTGAGAAATTGCAAACGTCGACCAATTGCTCAGAGATGAAAAGTGCCAGCACTGAAAGCTGTTGCTAGCCAGCACCCTTCCTTGGAAGCGCTTTCACAGGCGCAGCAACACTGGGGCTTTGCGCTTCTCTACCCACCAAACGTCACGGTCCTTCTCTTTCCGTCTCGTAGACACGAGCTGAGAAATTGCAAACGTCGAGCAATTGCTCAGAGATGAAAAGTGCCAGCACTGAAAGCTGTTGCTAGCCAGCACCCTTCCTTGGAAGCGCTTTTGTAGGCCTAAGAACACTGGGGCTCTGGGCTTCTCTAGCCACCTCATCTTCTGCTCATCCTCTCGCGCACTCTAAAGAGAGCTCAGCTGAGAAATTGCAAACGTCGAGCAATTGCTCAGAGATGAAAAGTGCCAGCACTGAAAGCTGTTGCTAGCCAGCACCCTTCCTTGGAAGCGCTTTTGTAGGCCTAAGAACACTGGGGCTCTGGGCTTCTCTAGCCACCTCATCTTCTGCTCATCCTCTCGCGCACTCTAAAGAGAGCTCAGGTGAGAAATTGCAAACGTCGAGCAATTGCTCAGAGAGGAAAAGTGCCAGCACTGAAAGCTGTTGCTAGCCAGCACCCTTCCTTGGAAGCGCTTTTGTAGGCCTAAGAACACTGGGGCTCTGGGCTTCTCTAGCCACCTCATCTTCTGCTCATCCTCTCGCGCACTCTAAAGAGAGCTCAGGTGAGAAATTGCAAACGTCCAGCAATTGCTCAGAGATGAAAAGTGCCAGCACTGAAAGCTGTTGCTAGCCAGCACCCTTCCTTGGAAGCGCTTTCACAGGCGCAGCAACACTGGGGCTTTGCGCTTCTCTAGCCACCAAACGTCACGGTCCTTCTCTTTCCGTCTCGTAGACACGAGCTGAGAAATTGCAAACGTCGAGCAATTGCTCAGAGATGAAAAGTGCCAGCAGTGAAAGCTGTTGCTAGCCAGCACCCTTCCTTGGAAGCGCTTTTGTAGGCCTAAGAACACTGGGGCTCTGGGCTTCTCTAGCCACCTCATCTTCTGCTCATCCTCTCGCGCACTCTAAAGAGAGCTCAGATGAGAAATTGCAAACGTCGAGCAATTGCTCAGAGATGAAAAGTGCCAGCACTGAAAGCTGCTGCTAGCCAGCACCCTTCCTTGGAAGCGTTTTCACAGGCGCAGCAACACTGGGGCTTTGCGCTTCTCTAGCCACCAAACGTCACGGTCCTTCTCTTTCCGTCTCGTAGACACGAGCTGAGAAATTGCAAACGTCGAGCAATTGCTCAGAGATGAAAAGTGCCAGCACTGAAAGCTGTTGTTAGCCAGCACCCTTCCTTGGAAGCGCTTTTGTAGGCCTAAGAACACTGGGGCTCTGGGGTTCTTTAGCCACCTCATCTTCTGCTCATCCTCTCGCGCACTCTGAAGAGAACTCAGGTGAGAAATTGCAAACGTCGAGCAATTGCTCCGAGATGAAAAGTGCCAGCACTGAAAGCTGTTGCTAGCCAGCACCCTTCCTTGGAAGCGCTTTCACAGGCGCAGTAACACTGGGGCTTTTTGCTTCTCTAGCCACCAAACGTCACGGTCACTATCTCTCCGTCTCGTAGACACGAGCTGAGAAATTGCAAACGTCGAGCAATTGCTCAGAGAGGAAAAGTGCCAGCACTGAAAGCTGTTGCTAGCCAGCACCCTTCCTTGGAAGCGCTTTTGTAGGCCTAAGAACACTGGGGCTCTGGGCTTCTTTAGCCACCTCATCTTCTGCTCATCCTCTCGCGCACTCTGAAGAGAGCTCAGGTGAGAAATTGCAAACGTCGAGCAATTGCTCAGAGAAGAAAAGTGCCAGCACTGAAAGCTGTTGCTAGCCAGCACCCTTCCTTGGAAGCGCTTTCACAGGCGCAGTAACACTGGGGCTTTGTGCTTCTCTACCCACCAAACGTCACGGTCCTTCTCTTTCCGTCTCGTAGACACGAGCTGAGAAATTGCAAACGTCGAGCAATTGCTCAGAGATGAAAAGTGCCAGCACTGAAAGCTGTTGCTAGCCAGCACCCTTCCTTGGAAGCGTTTTCACAGGCGCAGCAACACTGGGGCTTTGCGCATCTCTAGCCACCAAACGTCACGGTCCTTCTCTTTCCGTCTCGTAGACACGAGCTGAGAAATTGCAAACGTCGAGCAATTGCTCAGAGATGAAAAGTGCCAGCACTGAAAGCTCTTGCTAGCCAGCACCCTTCCTTGGAAGCGCTTTTGTAGGCCTAAGAACACTGGGGCTCTGGGCTTCTCTAGCCACCTAATCTTCTGCTCATCCTCTCGCGCACTCTAAAGAGAGCTCAGGTGAGAAATTGCAAACGTCGAGCAATTGCTCAGAGATGAAAAGTGCCAGCAATGAAAGCTCTTGCTAGCCAGCACCCTTCCTTGGAAGCGCTTTTGTAGGCCTAAGAACACTGGGGTTCTGGGCTTCTCTAGCCACCTAATCTTCTGCTCATCCTCTCGCGCACTCTGAAGAGAGCTCCGGTGAGAAATTGCAAACGTCGAGCAATTGCTCAGAGATGAAAAGTGCCAGCAGTGAAAGCTGTTGCTAGCCAGCACCCTTCCTTGGAAGCGCTTTTGTAGGCCTAAGAACACTGGGGCTCTGGGCTTCTCTAGCCACCTCATCTTCTGCTCATCTTCTCGCGCACTCTAAAGAGAGCTCAGGTGAGAAATTGCAAACGTCCAGCAATTGCTCAGAGAGGAAAAGTGCCAGCACTGAAAGCTGTTGCTAGCCAGCACCCTTCCTTGGAAGCGCTTTCACAGGCGCAGTAACACTGGGGCTTTGCGCTTCTCTACCCACCAAACGTCACGGTCCTTCTCTTTCCGTCTCGTAGACACGAGCTGAGAAATTGCAAACGTCGAGCAATTGCTCAGAGATGAAAAGTGCCAGCACTGAAAGCTGTTGTTAGCCAGCACCCTTCCTTGGAAGCGCTTTTGTAGGCCTAAGAACACTGGGGCTCTGGGCTTCTCTAGCCACCTAATCTTCTGCTCATCCTCTCGCGCACTCTAAAGAGAGCTCAGGGGAGAAATTGCAAACGTCGAGCAATTGCTCAGAGATGAAAAGTGCCAGCACTGAAAGCTCTTGCTAGCCAGCACCCTTCCTTGGAAGCGCTTTTGTAGGCCTAAGAACACTGGGGTTCTGGGCTTCTCTAGCCACCTCATCTTCTGCTCATCCTCTCGCGCACTCTAAAGAGAGCTCAGGTGAGAAATTGCAAACGTCGAGCAATTGCTCAGAGAAGAAAAGTGCCAGCACTGAAAGCTGTTGCTAGCCAGCACCCTTCCTTGGAAGCGCTTTTGTAGGCCTAAGAACACTGGGGCTCTGGGCTTCTCTAGCCACCTCATCTTCTGCTCATCCTCTCGCGCACTCTAAAGAGAGCTCAGGTGAGAAATTGCAAACGTCCAGCAATTGCTCAGAGATGAAAAGTGCCAGCACTGAAAGCTGTTGCTAGCCAGCACCCTTCCTTGGAAGCGTTTTCACAGGCGCAGCAACACTGGGGCTTTGCGCTTCTCTACCCACCAAACGTCACGGTCATTCTCTTTCCGTCTCGTAGACACGAGCTGAGAAATTGCAAACGTCGAGCAATTGCTCAGAGATGAAAAGTGCCAGCACTGAAAGCTGTTGTTAGCCAGCACCCTTCCTTGGAAGCGCTTTTGTAGGCCTAAGAACACTGGGGCTCTGGGGTTCTTTAGCCACCTCATCTTCTGCTCATCCTCTCGCGCACTCTGAAGAGAACTCAGGTGAGAAATTGCAAACGTCGAGCAATTGCTCCGAGATGAAAAGTGCCAGCACTGAAAGCTGTTGCTAGCCAGCACCCTTCCTTGGAAGCGCTTTCACAGGCGCAGTAACACTGGGGCTTTTTGCTTCTCTACCCACCAAACGTCACGGTCACTATCTCTCCGTCTCGTAGACACGAGCTGAGAAATTGCAAACGTCGAGCAATTGCTCAGAGAGGAAAAGTGCCAGCACTGAAAGCTGTTGCTAGCCAGCACCCTTCCTTGGAAGCGCTTTTGTAGGCCTAAGAACACTGGGGCTCTGGGCTTCTTTAGCCACCTCATCTTCTGCTCATCCTCTCGCGCACTCTGAAGAGAGCTCAGGTGAGAAATTGCAAACGTCCAGCAATTGCTCAGAGAAGAAAAGTGCCAGCACTGAAAGCTCTTGCTAGCCAGCACCCTTCCTTGGAAGCGCTTTCACAGGCGCAGTAACACTGGGGCTTTGTGCTTCTCTACCCACCAAACGTCACGGTCACTATCTCTCCGTCTCGTAGACACGAGCTGAGAAATTGCAAACGTCGAGCAATTGCTCATAGAGGAAAAGTGCCAGCACTGGAAGCTGTTGCTAGCCAGCACCCTTCCTTGGAAGTGCTTTTGTAGGCCTAAGAACACTGGGGCTCTGGGCTTCTCTAGCCACCTCATCTTCTGCTCATCCTCTCGCGCACTCTAAAGAGAGCTCAGGTGAGAAATTGCAAACGTCAAGCAATTGCTCAGAGATGAAAAGTGCCAGCACTGAAAGCTGTTGCTAGCCAGCACCCTTCCTTGGAAGCGCTTTTGTAGGCCTAAGAACACTGGGGCTCTGGGCTTCTCTAGCCACCTCATCTTCTGCTCATCCTCTCGCGCACTCTAAAGAGAGCTCAGGTGAGAAATTGCAAACGTCCAGCAATTGCTCAGAGATGAAAAGTGCCAGCACTGAAAGCTGTTGCTAGCCAGCCCCCTTCCTTGGAAGCGCTTTCACAGGCGCAGTAACACTGGGGCTTTGCGCTTCTCTAGCCACCAAACGTCACGGTCCTTCTCTTTCCGTCTCGTAGACACGAGCTGAGAAATTGCAAACGTCGAGCAATTGCTCAGAGATGAAAAGTGCCAGCACTGAAAGCTGTTGCTAGCCAGCACCCTTCCTTGGAAGCGCTTTCACAGGCGCAGTAACACTGGGGCTTTGCGCTTCTCTAGCCACCAAACGTCACGGTCCTTCTCTTTCCGTCTCGTAGACACGAGCTGAGAAATTGCAAACGTCAAGCAATTGCTCAGAGATGAAAAGTGCCAGCACTGAAAGCTGTTGCTAGCCAGCACCCTTCCTTGGAAGCGCTTTTGTAGGCCTAAGAACACTGGGGCTCTGGGCTTCTCTAGCCACCTCATCTTCTGCTCATCCTCTCGCGCACTCTAAAGAGAGCTCAGGTGAGAAATTGCAAACGTCGAGCAATTGCTCAGAGATGAAAAGTGCCAGCACTGAAAGCTGTTGCTAGCCAGCACCCTTCCTTGGAAGCGTTTTCACAGGCGCAGCAACACTGGGGCTTTGCGCATCTCTAGCCACCAAACGTCACGGTCCTTCTCTTTCCGTCTCGTAGACACGAGCTGAGAAATTGCAAACGTCGAGCAATTGCTCAGAGATGAAAAGTGCCAGCACTGAAAGCTGTTGCTAGCCAGCACCCTTCCTTGGAAGCGCTTTTGTAGGCCTAAGAACACTGGGGCTCTGGGCTTCTCTAGCCACCTCATCTTCTGCTCATCCTCTCGCGCACTCTAAAGAGAGCTCAGGTGAGAAATTGCAAACGTCGAGCAATTGCTCAGAGAGGAAAAGTGCCAGCACTGAAAGCTCTTGCTAGCCAGCACCCTTCCTTGGAAGCGCTTTTGTAGGCCTAAGAACACTGGGGTTCTGGGCTTCTCTAGCCACCTAATCTTCTGCTCATCCTCTCGCGCACTCTGAAGAGAGCTCAGGTGAGAAATTGCAAACGTCGAGCAATTGCTCAGAGATGAAAAGTGCCAGCAGTGAAAGCTGTTGCTAGCCAGCACCCTTCCTTGGAAGCGCTTTTGTAGGCCTAAGAACACTGGGGCTCTGGGCTTCTCTAGCCACCTCATCTTCTGCTCATCCTCTCGCGCACTCTAAAGAGAGCTCAGGTGAGAAATTGCAAACGTCGAGCAATTGCTCAGAGATGAAAAGTGCCAGCACTGAAAGCTGTTGCTAGCCAGCACCCTTCCTTGGAAGCGCTTTCACAGGCGCAGCAACACTGGGGCTTTGAGCTTCTCTACCCACCAAACGTCACGGTCCTTCTCTTTCCGTCTCGTAGACACGAGCTGAGAAATTGCAAACGTCGAGCAATTGCTCAGAGATGAAAAGTGCCAGCACTGAAAGCTGTTGTTAGCCAGCACCCTTCCTTGGAAGCGCTTTTGTAGGCCTAAGAAGACTGGGGCTCTGGGCTTCTCTAGCCACCTAATCTTCTGCTCATCCTCTCGCGCACTCTAAAGAGAGCTCAGGGGAGAAATTGCAAACGTCGAGCAATTGCTCAGAGATGAAAAGTGCCAGCACTGAAAGCTGTTGCTAGCCAGCACCCTTCCTTGGAAGCGCTTTTGTAGGCCTAAGAACACTGGGGTTCTGGGCTTCTCTAGCCACCTCATCTTCTGCTCATCCTCTCGCGCACTCTAAAGAGAGCTCAGGTGAGAAATTGCAAACGTCGAGCAATTGCTCAGAGAGGAAAAGTGCCAGCACTGAAAGCTGTTGCTAGCCAGCACCCTTCCTTGGAAGCGCTTTTGTAGGCCTAAGAACACTGGGTCTCTGGGCTTCTCTAGCCACCTCATCTTCTGCTCATCCTCTCGCGCACTCTAAAGAGAGCTCAGGTGAGAAATTGCAAACGTCCAGCAATTGCTCAGAGATGAAAAGTGCCAGCACTGAAAGCTGTTGCTAGCCAGCACCCTTCCTTGGAAGCGCTTTCACAGGCGCAGCAACACTGGGGCTTTGCGCTTCTCTAGCCACCAAACGTCACGGTCCTTCTCTTTCCGTCTCGTAGACACGAGCTGAGAAATTGCAAACGTCGAGCAATTGCTCAGAGATGAAAAGTGCCAGCACTGAAAGCTGTTGCTAGCCAGCACCCTTCCTTGGAAGCGCTTTTGTAGGCCTAAGCACACTGGGGCTCTGGGCTTCTCTAGCCACCTAATCTTCTGCTCATCCTCTCGCGCACTCTAAAGAGAGCTCAGGTGAGAAATTGCAAACGTCGAGCAATTGCTCAGAGATGAAAAGTGCCAGCACTGAAAGCTGTTGCTAGCCAGCACCCTTCCTTGGAAGCGCTTTTGTAGGCCTAAGCACACTGGGACTCTGGGCTTCTCTAGCCACCTAATCTTCTGCTCATCCTCTCGCGCACTCTAAAGAGAGCTCAGGTGAGAAATTGCAAACGTCGAGCAATTGCTCAGAGATGAAAAGTGCCAGCACTGAAAGCTGTTGCTAGCCAGCACCCTTCCTTGGAAGCGCTTTTGTAGGCCTAAGCACACTGGGGCTCTGGGCTTCTCTAGCCACCTCATCTTCTGCTCATCCTCTCGCGCACTCTAAAGAGAGCTCAGGTGAGAAATTGCAAACGTCGAGCAATTGCTCAGAGAAGAAAAGTGCCAGCACTGAAAGCTGTTGCTAGCCAGCACCCTTCCTTGGAAGCGCTTTTGTAGGCCTAAGAACACTGGGGCTCTGGGCTTCTCTAGCCACCTCATCTTCTGCTCATCCTCTCGCGCACTCTAAAGAGAGCTCAGGGGAGAAATTGCAAACGTCCAGCAATTGCTCAGAGATGAAAAGTGCCAGCACTGGAAGCTGTTGCTAGCCAGCACCCTTCCTTGGAAGCGCTTTCACAGGCACAGCAACACTGGGGCTTTGCGCTTCTCTACCCACCAAACGTCACGGTCCTTCTCTTTCCGTCTCGTAGACACGAGCTGAGAAATTGCAAACGTCGAGCAATTGCTCAGAGATGAAAAGTGCCAGCACTGAAAGCTGTTGCTAGCCAGCACCCTTCCTTGGAAGCGCTTTTGTAGGCCTAAGAACACTGGGGCTCTGGGCTTCTCTAGCCACCTCATCTTCTGCTCATCCTCTCGCGCACTCTAAAGAGAGCTCAGGTGAGAAATTGCAAACGTCCAGCAATTGCTCAGAGATGAAAAGTGCCAGCACTGAAAGCTGTTGCTAGCCAGCACCCTTCCTTGGAAGCGCTTTCACAGGCGCAGCAACACTGGGGCTTTGCGCTTCTCTACCCACCAAACGTCACGGTCCTTCTCTTTCCGTCTCGTAGACACGAGCTGAGAAATTGCAAACGTCGAGCAATTGCTCAGAGAGGAAAAGTGCCAGCACTGAAAGCTGTTGCTAGCCAGCACCCTTCCTTGGAAGCGCTTTTGTAGGCCTAAGAACACTGGGGCTCTGGGCTTCTCTAGCCACCTAATCTTCTGCTCATCCTCTCGCGCACTCTAAAGAGAGCTCAGATGAGAAATTGCAAACGTCGAGCAATTGCTCAGAGATGAAAAGTGCCAGCACTGAAAGCTGTTGCTAGCCAGCACCCTTCCTTGGAAGCGCTTTCACAGGCGCAGTAACACTGGGGCTTTGTGCTTCTCTACCCACCAAACGTCACGGTCACTATCTCTCCGTCTCGTAGACACGAGCTGAGAAATTGGAAACGTCGAGCAATTGCTCATAGAGGAAAAGTGCCAGCACTGGAAGCTGTTGCTAGCCAGCACCCTTCCTTGGAAGTGCTTTTGTAGGCCTAAGAACACTGGGGCTCTGGGCTTCTCTAGCCACCTCATCTTCTGCTCATCCTCTCGCGCACTCTAAAGAGAGCTCAGGTGAGAAATTGCAAACGTCAAGCAATTGCTCAGAGATGAAAAGTGCCAGCACTGAAAGCTGTTGCTAGCCAGCACCCTTCCTTGGAAGCGCTTTTGTAGGCCTAAGAACACTGGGGCTCTGGGCTTCTCTAGCCACCTCATCTTCTGCTCATCCTCTCGCGCACTCTAAAGAGAGCTCAGGTGAGAAATTGCAAACGTCGAGCAATTGCTCAGAGATGAAAAGTGCCAGCACTGAAAGCTGTTGCTAGCCAGCCCCCTTCCTTGGAAGCGCTTTCACAGGCGCAGTAACACTGGGGCTTTGCGCTTCTCTAGCCACCAAACGTCACGGTCCTTCTCTTTCCGTCTCGTAGACACGAGCTGAGAAATTGCAAACGTCGAGCAATTGCTCAGAGATGAAAAGTGCCAGCACTGAAAGCTGTTGCTAGCCAGCACCCTTCCTTGGAAGCGCTTTCACAGGCGCAGTAACACTGGGGCTTTGCGCTTCTCTAGCCACCAAACGTCACGGTCCTTCTCTTTCCGTCTCGTAGACACGAGCTGAGAAATTGCAAACGTCAAGCAATTGCTCAGAGATGAAAAGTGCCAGCACTGAAAGCTGTTGCTAGCCAGCACCCTTCCTTGGAAGCGCTTTTGTAGGCCTAAGAACACTGGGGCTCTGGGCTTCTCTAGCCACCTCATCTTCTGCTCATCCTCTCGCGCACTCTAAAGAGAGCTCAGGTGAGAAATTGCAAACGTCGAGCAATTGCTCAGAGATGAAAAGTGCCAGCACTGAAAGCTGTTGCTAGCCAGCACCCTTCCTTGGAAGCGTTTTCACAGGCGCAGCAACACTGGGGCTTTGCGCATCTCTAGCCACCAAACGTCACGGTCCTTCTCTTTCCGTCTCGTAGACACGAGCTGAGAAATTGCAAACGTCGAGCAATTGCTCAGAGATGAAAAGTGCCAGCACTGAAAGCTGTTGCTAGCCAGCACCCTTCCTTGGAAGCGCTTTTGTAGGCCTAAGAACACTGGGGCTCTGGGCTTCTCTAGCCACCTCATCTTCTGCTCATCCTCTCGCGCACTCTAAAGAGAGCTCAGGTGAGAAATTGCAAACGTCGAGCAATTGCTCAGAGAGGAAAAGTGCCAGCACTGAAAGCTCTTGCTAGCCAGCACCCTTCCTTGGAAGCGCTTTTGTAGGCCTAAGAACACTGGGGTTCTGGGCTTCTCTAGCCACCTAATCTTCTGCTCATCCTCTCGCGCACTCTGAAGAGAGCTCAGGTGAGAAATTGCAAACGTCGAGCAATTGCTCAGAGATGAAAAGTGCCAGCAGTGAAAGCTGTTGCTAGCCAGCACCCTTCCTTGGAAGCGCTTTTGTAGGCCTAAGAACACTGGGGCTCTGGGCTTCTCTAGCCACCTCATCTTCTGCTCATCCTCTCGCGCACTCTAAAGAGAGCTCAGGTGAGAAATTGCAAACGTCCAGCAATTGCTCAGAGATGAAAAGTGCCAGCACTGAAAGCTGTTGCTAGCCAGCACCCTTCCTTGGAAGCGCTTTCACAGGCGCAGCAACACTGGGGCTTTGAGCTTCTCTACCCACCAAACGTCACGGTCCTTCTCTTTCCGTCTCGTAGACACGAGCTGAGAAATTGCAAACGTCGAGCAATTGCTCAGAGATGAAAAGTGCCAGCACTGAAAGCTGTTGTTAGCCAGCACCCTTCCTTGGAAGCGCTTTTGTAGGCCTAAGAAGACTGGGGCTCTGGGCTTCTCTAGCCACCTAATCTTCTGCTCATCCTCTCGCGCACTCTAAAGAGAGCTCAGGGGAGAAATTGCAAACGTCGAGCAATTGCTCAGAGATGAAAAGTGCCAGCACTGAAAGCTGTTGCTAGCCAGCACCCTTCCTTGGAAGCGCTTTTGTAGGCCTAAGAACACTGGGGTTCTGGGCTTCTCTAGCCACCTCATCTTCTGCTCATCCTCTCGCGCACTCTAAAGAGAGCTCAGGTGAGAAATTGCAAACGTCGAGCAATTGCTCAGAGAGGAAAAGTGCCAGCACTGAAAGCTGTTGCTAGCCAGCACCCTTCCTTGGAAGCGCTTTTGTAGGCCTAAGAACACTGGGTCTCTGGGCTTCTCTAGCCACCTCATCTTCTGCTCATCCTCTCGCGCACTCTAAAGAGAGCTCAGGTGAGAAATTGCAAACGTCCAGCAATTGCTCAGAGATGAAAAGTGCCAGCACTGAAAGCTGTTGCTAGCCAGCACCCTTCCTTGGAAGCGCTTTCACAGGCGCAGCAACACTGGGGCTTTGCGCTTCTCTAGCCACCAAACGTCACGGTCCTTCTCTTTCCGTCTCGTAGACACGAGCTGAGAAATTGCAAACGTCGAGCAATTGCTCCGAGATGAAAAGTGCCAGCACTGAAAGCTGTTGCTAGCCAGCACCCTTCCTTGGAAGCGCTTTTGTAGGCCTAAGCACACTGGGGCTCTGGGCTTCTCTAGCCACCTCATCTTCTGCTCATCCTCTCGCGCACTCTAAAGAGAGCTCAGGTGAGAAATTGCAAACGTCGAGCAATTGCTCAGAGATGAAAAGTGCCAGCACTGAAAGCTGTTGCTAGCCAGCACCCTTCCTTGGAAGCGCTTTTGTAGGCCTAAGCACACTGGGACTCTGGGCTTCTCTAGCCACCTAATCTTCTGCTCATCCTCTCGCGCACTCTAAAGAGAGCTCAGGTGAGAAATTGCAAACGTCGAGCAATTGCTCAGAGATGAAAAGTGCCAGCACTGAAAGCTGTTGCTAGCCAGCACCCTTCCTTGGAAGCGCTTTTGTAGGCCTAAGCACACTGGGGCTCTGGGCTTCTCTAGCCACCTCATCTTCTGCTCATCCTCTCGCGCACTCTAAAGAGAGCTCAGGTGAGAAATTGCAAACGTCGAGCAATTGCTCAGAGAAGAAAAGTGCCAGCACTGAAAGCTGTTGCTAGCCAGCACCCTTCCTTGGAAGCGCTTTTGTAGGCCTAAGAACACTGGGGCTCTGGGCTTCTCTAGCCACCTCATCTTCTGCTCATCCTCTCGCGCACTCTAAAGAGAGCTCAGGGGAGAAATTGCAAACGTCGAGCAATTGCTCAGAGATGAAAAGTGCCAGCACTGAAAGCTGTTGCTAGCCAGCACCCTTCCTTGGAAGCGCTTTTGTAGGCCTAAGCACACTGGGACTCTGGGCTTCTCTAGCCACCTAATCTTCTGCTCATCCTCTCGCGCACTCTAAAGAGAGCTCAGGTGAGAAATTGCAAACGTCGAGCAATTGCTCAGAGATGAAAAGTGCCAGCACTGAAAGCTGTTGCTAGCCAGCACCCTTCCTTGGAAGCGCTTTTGTAGGCCTAAGAACACTGGGGCTCTGGGCTTCTCTAGCCACCTCATCTTCTGCTCATCCTCTCGCGCACTCTAAAGAGAGCTCAGGTGAGAAATTGCAAACGTCGAGCAATTGCTCAGAGAAGAAAAGTGCCAGCACTGAAAGCTGTTGCTAGCCAGCACCCTTCCTTGGAAGCGCTTTTGTAGGCCTAAGAACACTGGGGCTCTGGGCTTCTCTAGCCACCTCATCTTCTGCTCATCCTCTCGCGCACTCTAAAGAGAGCTCAGGGGAGAAATTGCAAACGTCGAGCAATTGCTCAGAGATGAAAAGTGCCAGCACTGGAAGCTGTTGCTAGCCAGCACCCTTCCTTGGAAGCGCTTTTGTAGGCCTAAGAACACTGGGGCTCTGGGCTTCTCTAGCCACCTAATCTTCTGCTCATCCTCTCGCGCACTCTAAAGAGAGCTCAGGGGAGAAATTGCAAACGTCCAGCAATTGCTCAGAGATGAAAAGTGCCAGCACTGAAAGCTGTTGCTAGCCAGCACCCTTCCTTGGAAGCGCTTTCACAGGCGCAGCAACACTGGGGCTTTGCGCTTCTCTAGCCACCAAACGTCACGGTCCTTCTCTTTCCGTCTCGTAGACACGAGCTGAGAAATTGCAAACGTCGAGCAATTGCTCAGAGATGAAAAGTGCCAGCACTGAAAGCTGTTGCTAGCCAGCACCCTTCCTTGGAAGCGCTTTTGTAGGCCTAAGAACACTGGGGCTCTGGGCTTCTTTAGCCACCTCATCTTCTGCTCATCCTCTCGCGCACTCTGAAGAGAACTCAGGTGAGAAATTGCAAACGTCGAGCAATTGCTCAGAGAAGAAACGTGCCAGCACTGAAAGCTCTTGCTAGCCAGCACCCTTCCTTGGAAGCGCTTTCACAGGCGCAGTAACACTGGGGCTTTGTGCTTCTCTACCCACCAAACGTCACGGTCACTATCTCTCCGTCTCGTAGACACGAGCTGAGAAATTGCAAACGTCGAGCAATTGCTCAGAGATGAAAAGTGCCAGCACTGAAAGCTGTTGCTAGCCAGCACCCTTCCTTGGAAGCGCTTTTGTAGGCCTAAGAACACTGGGGCTCTGGGCTTCTTTAGCCACCTCATCTTCTGCTCATCCTCTCGCGCACTCTAAAGAGAGCTCAGGGGAGAAATTGCAAACGTCGAGCAATTGCTCAGAGAAGAAAAGTGCCAGCACTGAAAGCTCTTGCTAGCCAGCACCCTTCCTTGGAAGCGCTTTCACAGGCGCAGTAACACTGGGGCTTTGTGCTTCTCTACCCACCAAACGTCACGGTCACTGTCTCTCCGTCTCGTGGACACGAGCTGAGAAATTGCAAACGTCGAGCAATTGCTCATAGAGGAAAAGTGCCAGCACTGGAAGCTGTTGCTAGCCAGCACCCTTCCTTGGAAGTGCTTTTGTAGGCCTAAGAACACTGGGGCTCTGGGCTTCTCTAGCCACCTCATCTTCTGCTCATCCTCTCGCGCACTCTGAAGAGAGCTCAGGTGAGAAATTGCAAACGTCGAGCAATTGCTCAGAGATGAAAAGTGCCAGCACTGAAAGCTGTTGCTAGCCAGCACCCTTCCTTGGAAGCGCTTTTGTAGGCCTAAGAACACTGGGGCTCTGGGCTTCTCTAGCCACCTCATCTTCTGCTCATCCTCTCGCGCACTCTAAAGAGAGCTCAGGTGAGAAATTGCAAACGTCGAGCAATTGCTCAGAGATGAAAAGTGCCAGCACTGAAAGCTGTTGCTAGCCAGCACCCTTCCTTGGAAGCGCTTTCACAGGCGCAGTAACACTGGGGCTTTGCGCTTCTCTAGCCACCAAACGTCACGGTCCTTCTCTTTCCGTCTCGTAGACACGAGCTGAGAAATTGCAAACGTCGAGCAATTGCTCAGAGAGGAAAAGTGCCAGCACTGAAAGCTGTTGCTAGCCAGCACCCTTCCTTGGAAGCGCTTTTGTAGGCCTAAGAACACTGGGGCTCTGGGCTTCTCTAGCCACCTCATCTTCTGCTCATCCTCTCGCGCACTCTAAAGAGAGCTCAGGGGAGAAATTGCAAACGTCGAGCAATTGCTCAGAGATGAAAAGTGCCAGCACTGAAAGCTGTTGCTAGCCAGCACCCTTCCTTGGAAGCGCTTTCACAGGCGCAGCAACACTGGGGCTTTGCGCTTCTCTAGCCACCAAACGTCACGGTCCTTCTCTTTCCGTCTCGTAGACACGAGCTGAGAAATTGCAAACGTCGAGCAATTGCTCAGAGATGAAAAGTGCCAGCACTGAAAGCTGTTGTTAGCCAGCACCCTTCCTTGGAAGCGCTTTTGTAGGCCTAAGAACACTGGGGCTCTGGGCTTCTCTAGCCACCTAATCTTCTGCTCATCCTCTCGCGCACTCTGAAGAGAGCTCAGGTGAGAAATTGCAAACGTCGAGCAATTGCTCAGAGAGGAAAAGTGCCAGCACTGAAAGCTGTTGCTAGCCAGCACCCTTCCTTGGAAGCGCTTTTGTAGGCCTAAGAACACTGGGGTTCTGGGCTTCTCTAGCCACCTCATCTTCTGCTCATCCTCTCGCGCACTCTAAAGAGAGCTCAGGTGAGAAATTGCAAACGTCGAGCAATTGCTCAGAGAAGAAAAGTGCCAGCACTGAAAGCTGTTGCTAGCCAGCACCCTTCCTTGGAAGCGCTTTTGTAGGCCTAAGAACACTGGGGCTCTGGGCTTCTCTAGCCACCTCATCTTCTGCTCATCCTCTCGCGCACTCTAAAGAGAGCTCAGGTGAGAAATTGCAAACGTCGAGCAATTGCTCAGAGATGAAAAGTGCCAGCACTGAAAGCTGTTGCTAGCCAGCACCCTTCCTTGGAAGCGCTTTCACAGGCGCAGCAACACTGGGGCTTTGCGCTTCTCTAGCCACCAAACGTCACGGTCCTTCTCTTTCCGTCTCGTAGACACGAGCTGAGAAATTGCAAACGTCGAGCAATTGCTCAGAGATGAAAAGTGCCAGCACTGAAAGCTGTTGCTAGCCAGCACCCTTCCTTGGAAGCGCTTTTGTAGGCCTAAGAACACTGGGGCTCTGGGCTTCTCTAGCCACCTCATCTTCTGCTCATCCTCTCGCGCACTCTAAAGAGAGCTCAGGTGAGAAATTGCAAACGTCGAGCAATTGCTCAGAGATGAAAAGTGCCAGCACTGAAAGCTGTTGCTAGCCAGCACCCTTCCTTGGAAGCGCTTTTGTAGGCCTAAGCACACTGGGGCTCTGGGCTTCTCTAGCCACCTAATCTTCTGCTCATCCTCTCGCGCACTCTAAAGAGAGCTCAGGGGAGAAATTGCAAACGTTGAGCAATTGCTCAGAGATGAAAAGTGCCAGCACTGAAAGCTGTTGCTAGCCAGCACCCTTCCTTGGAAGCGCTTTTGTAGGCCTAAGAACACTGGGGCTCTGGGCTTCTCTAGCCACCTCATCTTCTGCTCATCCTCTCGCGCACTCTAAAGAGAGCTCAGGTGAGAAATTGCAAACATCGAGCAATTGCTCAGAGAGGAAAAGTGCCAGCACTGAAAGCTGTTGCTAGCCAGCACCCTTCCTTGGAAGCGCTTTTGTAGGCCTAAGAACACTGGGGTTCTGGGCTTCTCTAGCCACCTCATCTTCTGCTCATCCTCTCGCGCACTCTAAAGAGAGCTCAGGTGAGAAATTGCAAACGTCGAGCAATTGCTCAGAGAAGAAAAGTGCCAGCACTGAAAGCTGTTGCTAGCCAGCACCCTTCCTTGGAAGCGCTTTTGTAGGCCTAAGAAGACTGGGGCTCTGGGCTTCTCTAGCCACCTCATCTTCTGCTCATCCTCTCGCGCACTCTAAAGAGAGCTCAGGTGAGAAATTGCAAACGTCGAGCAATTGCTCAGAGATGAAAAGTGCCAGCACTGAAAGCTGTTGCTAGCCAGCACCCTTCCTTGGAAGTGCTTTTGTAGGCCTAAGAACACTGGGGCTCTGGGCTTCTCTAGCCACCTCATCTTCTGCTCATCCTCTCGCGCACTCTAAAGAGAGCTCAGGTGAGAAATTGCAAACGTCGAGCAATTGCTCAGAGAGGAAAAGTGCCAGCACTGAAAGCTGTTGCTAGCCAGCACCCTTCCTTGGAAGCGCTTTTGTAGGCCTAAGAACACTGGGGCTCTGGGCTTCTCTAGCCACCTCATCTTCTGCTCATCCTCTCGCGCACTCTAAAGAGAGCTCAGGTGAGAAATTGCAAACGTCCAGCAATTGCTCAGAGATGAAAAGTGCCAGCACTGAAAGCTCTTGCTAGCCAGCACCCTTCCTTGGAAGCGCTTTCACAGGCGCAGCAACACTGGGGCTTTGCGCTTCTCTAGCCACCAAACGTCACGGTCCTTCTCTTTCCGTCTCGTAGACACGAGCTGAGAAATTGCAAACGTCGAGCAATTGCTCAGAGATGAAAAGTGCCAGCACTGAAAGCTGTTGCTAGCCAGCACCCTTCCTTGGAAGCGCTTTCACAGGCGCAGCAACACTGGCGCTTTGCGCTTCTCTAGCCACCAAACGTCACGGTCCTTCTCTTTCCGTCTCGTAGACACGAGCTGAGAAATTGCAAACGTCGAGCAATTGCTCAGAGATGAAAAGTGCCAGCACTGAAAGCTGTTGCTAGCCAGCACCCTTCCTTGGAAGCGCTTTTGTAGGCCTAAGAACACTGGGGCTCTGGGCTTCTCTAGCCACCTCATCTTCTGCTCATCCTCTCGCGCACTCTAAAGAGAGCTCAGGTGAGAAATTGCAAACGTCGAGCAATTGCTCAGAGATGAAAAGTGCCAGCACTGAAAGCTGTTGCTAGCCAGCACCCTTCCTTGGAAGCGCTTTTGTAGGCCTAAGCACACTGTGACTCTGGGCTTCTCTAGCCACCTCATCTTCTGCTCATCCTCTCGCGCACTCTAAAGAGAGCTCAGGGGAGAAATTGCAAACGTCCAGCAATTGCTCAGAGATGAAAAGTGCCAGCACTGAAAGCTGTTGCTAGCCAGCACCCTTCCTTGGAAGCGCTTTTGTAGGCCTAAGAACACTGGGGCTCTGGGCTTCTCTAGCCACCTAATCTTCTGCACATCCTCTCGCGCACTCTAAAGAGAGCTCAGGTGAGAAATTGCAAACGTCGAGCAATTGCTCAGAGAAGAAAAGTGCCAGCACTGAAAGCTGTTGCTAGCCAGCACCCTTCCTTGGAAGCGCTTTCACAGGCGCAGCAACACTGGGGCTTTGCGCTTCTCTACCCACCAAACGTCACGGTCCTTCTCTTTCCGTCTCGTAGACACGAGCTGAGAAATTGCAAACGTCAAGCAATTGCTCAGAGATGAAAAGTGCCAGCACTGAAAGCTGTTGTTAGCCAGCACCCTTCCTTGGAAGCGCTTTTGTAGGCCTAAGAACACTGGGGCTCTGGGCTTCTCTAGCCACCTAATCTTCTGCTCATCCTCTCGCGCACTCTAAAGAGAGCTCAGGGGAGAAATTGCAAACGTCGAGCAATTGCTCAGAGAAGAAAAGTGCCAGCACTGAAAGCTGTTGCTAGCCAGCACCCTTCCTTGGAAGCGCTTTTGTAGGCCTAAGAACACTGGGGCTCTGGGCTTCTCTAGCCACCTCATCTTCTGCTCATCCTCTCGCGCACTCTAAAGAGAGCTCAGGTGAGAAATTGCAAACGTCCAGCAATTGCTCAGAGAAGAAAAGTGCCAGCACTGAAAGCTGTTGCTAGCCAGCACCCTTCCTTGGAAGCGCTTTTGTAGGCCTAAGAACACTGGGGCTCTGGGCTTCTCTAGCCACCTCATCTTCTGCTCATCCTCTCGCGCACTCTAAAGAGAGCTCAGGTGAGAAATTGCAAACGTCCAGCAATTGCTCAGAGATGAAAAGTGCCAGCACTGAAAGCTGTTGCTAGCCAGCACCCTTCCTTGGAAGCGCTTTCACAGGCGCAGCAACACTGGGGCTTTGCGCTTCTCTACCCACCAAACGTCACGGTCCTTCTCTTTCCGTCTCGTAGACACGAGCTGAGAAATTGCAAACGTCGAGCAATTGCTCAGAGATGAAAAGTGCCAGCACTGAAAGCTGTTGCTAGCCAGCACCCTTCCTTGGAAGCGCTTTTGTAGGCCTAAGAACACTGGGGCTCTGGGCTTCTCTAGCCACCTAATCTTCTGCTCATCCTCTCGCGCACTCTAAAGAGAGCTCAGGGGAGAAATTGCAAACGTCGAGCAATTGCTCAGAGATGAAAAGTGCCAGCACTGAAAGCTGTTGCTAGCCAGCACCCTTCCTTGGAAGCGCTTTTGTAGGCCTAAGAACACTGGGGCTCTGGGCTTCTCTAGCCACCTCATCTTCTGCTCATCCTCTCGCGCACTCTGAAGAGAGCTCAGGTGAGAAATTGCAAACGTCGAGCAATTGCTCAGAGATGAAAAGTGCCAGCACTGAAAGCTGTTGCTAGCCAGCACCCTTCCTTGGAAGCGCTTTTGTAGGCCTAAGAACACTGGGGCTCTGGGCTTCTCTAGCCACCTCATCTTCTGCTCATCCTCTCGCGCACTCTAAAGAGAGCTCAGGTGAGAAATTGCAAACGTCGAGCAATTGCTCAGAGAGGAAAAGTGCCAGCACTGAAAGCTCTTGCTAGCCAGCACCCTTCCTTGGAAGCGCTTTTGTAGGCCTAAGAACAGTGGGGCTCTGGGCTTCTCTAGCCACCTCATCTTCTGCTCATCCTCTCGCGCACTCTGAAGAGAGCTCAGGTGAGAAATTGCAAACGTCCAGCAATTGCTCAGAGATGAAAAGTGCCAGCACTGAAAGCTGTTGCTAGCCAGCACCCTTCCTTGGAAGCGCTTTTGTAGGCCTAAGAAGACTGGGGCTCTGGGCTTCTCTAGCCACCTCATCTTCTGCTCATCCTCTCGCGCACTCTAAAGAGAGCTCAGGTGAGAAATTGCAAACGTCGAGCAATTGCTCAGAGAGGAAAAGTGCCAGCACTGAAAGCTGTTGCTAGCCAGCACCCTTCCTTGGAAGCGCTTTTGTAGGCCTAAGAACACTGGGGCTCTGGGCTTCTCTAGCCACCTCATCTTCTGCTCATCCTCTCGCACACTCTAAAGAGAGCTCAGGTGAGAAATTGCAAACGTCGAGCAATTGCTCAGAGATGAAAAGTGCCAGCACTGAAAGCTGTTGCTAGCCAGCACCCTTCCTTGGAAGCGCTTTCACAGGCGCAGCAACACTGGGGCTTTGCGCTTCTCTACCCACCAAACGTCACGGTCCTTCTCTTTCCGTCTCGTAGACACGAGCTGAGAAATTGCAAACGTCGAGCAATTGCTCAGAGATGAAAAGTGCCAGCACTGGAAGCTGTTGCTAGCCAGCACCCTTCCTTGGAAGCGCTTTTGTAGGCCTAAGAACACTGGGGCTCTGGGCTTCTCTAGCCACCTAATCTTCTGCTCATCCTCTCGCGCACTCTGAAGAGAGCTCAGGTGAGAAATTGCAAACGTCCAGCAATTGCTCAGAGATGAAAAGTGCCAGCACTGAAAGCTCTTGCTAGCCAGCCCCCTTCCTTGGAAGCGCTTTCACAGGCGCAGTAACACTGGGGTTTGCGCTTCTCTAGCCACCAAACGTCACGGTCCTTCTCTTTCCGTCTCGTAGACACGAGCTGAGAAATTGCAAACGTCGAGCAATTGCTCAGAGATGAAAAGTGCCAGCACTGAAAGCTCTTGCTAGCCAGCACCCTTCCTTGGAAGCGCTTTTGTAGGCCTAAGAACACTGGGGCTCTGGGCTTCTCTAGCCACCTCATCTTCTGCTCATCCTCTCGCGCACTCTAAAGAGAGCTGAGGGGAGAAATTGCAAACGTCGAGCAATTGCTCAGAGAAGAAAAGTGCCAGCACTGAAAGCTCTTGCTAGCCAGCACCCTTCCTTGGAAGCGCTTTTGTAGGCCTAAGAACACTGGGGCTCTGGGCTTCTTTAGCCACCTCATCTTCTGCTCATCCTCTCGCGCACTCTAAAGAGAGCTCAGGTGAGAAATTGCAAACGTCCAGCAATTGCTCAGAGAAGAAAAGTGCCAGCACTGAAAGCTGTTGCTAGCCAGCACCCTTCCTTGGAAGCGCTTTTGTAGGCCTAAGAACACTGGGGCTCTGGGCTTCTCTAGCCACCTCATCTTCTGCTCATCCTCTCGCGCACTCTGAAGAGAGCTCAGGTGAGAAATTGCAAACGTCCAGCAATTGCTCAGAGATGAAAAGTGCCAGCACTGAAAGCTGTTGCTAGCCAGCACCCTTCCTTGGAAGCGCTTTCACAGGCGCAGTAACACTGGGGCTTTGCGCTTCTCTACCCACCAAACGTCACGGTCCTTCTCTTTCCGTCTCGTAGACACGAGCTGAGAAATTGCAAACGTCGAGCAATTGCTCAGAGATGAAAAGTGCCAGCACTGAAAGTTGTTGTTAGCCAGCACCCTTCCTTGGAAGCGCTTTTGTAGGCCTAAGAACACTGGGGCTCTGGGCTTCTCTAGCCACCTCATCTTCTGCTCATCCTCTCGCGCACTCTGAAGAGAGCTCAGGTGAGAAACTGCAAACGTCCAGCAATTGCTCAGAGATGAAAAGTGCCAGCACTGAAAGCTCTTGCTAGCCAGCCCCCTTCCTTGGAAGCGCTTTCACAGGCGCAGTAACACTGGGGCTTTGCGCTTCTCTAGCCACCAAACGTCACGGTCCTTCTCTTTCCGTCTCGTAGACACGAGCTGAGAAATTGCAAACGTCGAGCAATTGCTCAGAGATGAAAAGTGCCAGCACTGAAAGCTCTTGCTAGCCAGCACCCTTCCTTGGAAGCGCTTTTGTAGGCCTAAGAACACTGGGGCTCTGGGCTTCTCTAGCCACCTCATCTTCTGCTCATCCTCTCGCGCACTCTAAAGAGAGCTCAGGGGAGAAATTGCAAACGTCGAGCAATTGCTCCGAGATGAAAAGTGCCAGCACTGAAAGCTGTTGCTAGCCAGCACCCTTCCTTGGAAGCGCTTTTGTAGGCCTAAGAACACTGGGGCTCTGGGCTTCTCTAGCCACCTCATCTTCTGCTCATCCTCTCGCGCACTCTAAAGAGAGCTCAGGTGAGAAATTGCAAACGTCGAGCAATTGCTCAGAGATGAAAAGTGCCAGCACTGAAAGCTGTTGCTAGCCAGCACCCTTCCTTGGAAGCGCTTTTGTAGGCCTAAGAACACTGGGGCTCTGGGCTTCTTTAGCCACCTCATCTTCTGCTCATCCTCTCGCGCACTCTAAAGAGAGCTCAGGTGAGAAATTGCAAACGTCGAGCAATTGCTCAGAGAAGAAAAGTGCCAGCACTGAAAGCTGTTGCTAGCCAGCACCCTTCCTTGGAAGCGTTTTTGTAGGCCTAAGAACACTGGGGCTCTGGGCTTCTCTAGCCACCTCATCTTCTGCTCATCCTCTCGCGCACTCTAAAGAGAGCTCAGGTGAGAAATTGCAAACGTCCAGCAATTGCTCAGAGATGAAAAGTGCCAGCACTGAAAGCTGTTGCTAGCCAGCACCCTTCCTTGGAAGCGCTTTCACAGGCGCAGTAACACTGGGGCTTTGCGCTTCTCTACCCACCAAACGTCACGGTCCTTCTCTTTCCGTCTCGTAGACACGAGCTGGGAAATTGCAAACGTCGAGCAATTGCTCAGAGATGAAAAGTGCCAGCACTGAAAGCTGTTGCTAGCCAGCACCCTTCCTTGGAAGCGCTTTTGTAGCCCTTAGAACACTGGGGCTCTGGGCTTCTCTAGCCACCTCATCTTCTGCTCATCCTCTCGCGCACTCTGAAGAGAGCTCAGGTGAGAAATTGCAAACGTCCAGCAATTGCTCAGAGATGAAAAGTGCCAGCACTGAAAGCTGTTGCTAGCCAGCACCCTTCCTTGGAAGCGCTTTTGTAGGCCTAAGCACACTGGGGCTCTGGGCTTCTCTAGCCACCTCATCTTCTGCTCATCCTCTCGCGCACTCTAAAGAGAGCTCAGGTGAGAAATTGCAAACGTCGAGCAATTGCTCAGAGATGAAAAGTGCCAGCACTGAAAGCTGTTGCTAGCCAGCACCCTTCCTTGGAAGCGCTTTTGTAGGCCTAAGAACACTGGGGCTCTGGGCTTCTTTAGCCACCTCATCTTCTGCTCATCCTCTCGCACACTCTAAAGAGAGCTCAGGTGAGAAATTGCAAACGTCGAGCAATTGCTCAGAGATGAAAAGTGCCAGCACTGAAAGCTGTTGCTAGCCAGCACCCTTCCTTGGAAGCGCTTTCACAGGCGCAGCAACACTGGGGCTTTGCGCTTCTCTAGCCACCAAACGTCACGGTCCTTCTCTTTCCGTCTCGTAGACACGAGCTGAGAAATTGCAAACGTCGAGCAATTGCTCAGAGATGAAAAGTGCCAGCACTGGAAGCTGTTGCTAGCCAGCACCCTTCCTTGGAAGCGCTTTTGTAGGCCTAAGAACACTGGGGCTCTGGGCTTCTCTAGCCTCCTAATCTTCTGCTCATCCTCTCGCGCACTCTGAAGAGAGCTCAGGTGAGAAACTGCAAACGTCCAGCAATTGCTCAGAGATGAAAAGTGCCAGCACTGAAAGCTGTTGCTAGCCAGCACCCTTCCTTGGAAGCGCTTTCACAGGCGCAGTAACACTGGGGCTTTGCGCTTCTCTAGCCACCAAACGTCACGGTCCTTCTCTTTCCGTCTCGTAGACACGAGCTGAGAAATTGCAAACGTCGAGCAATTGCTCAGAGATGAAAAGTGCCAGCACTGAAAGCTGTTGCTAGCCAGCACCCTTCCTTGGAAGCGCTTTTGTAGGCCTAAGAACACTGGGGCTCTGCGCTTCTCTAGCCACCTCATCTTCTGCTCATCCTCTCGCGCACTCTAAAGAGAGCTCAGGTGAGAAATTGCAAACGTCGAGCAATTGCTCAGAGATGAAAAGTGCCAGCACTGAAAGCTCTTGCTAGCCAGCACCCTTCCTTGGAAGCGCTTTTGTAGGCCTAAGAACACTGGGGCTCTGGGCTTCTGTAGCCACCTCATCTTCTGCTCATCCTCTCGCGCAGTCTAAAGAGAGCTCAGGTGAGAAATTGCAAACGTCGAGCAATTGCTCAGAGATGAAAAGTGCCAGCACTGAAAGCTGTTGCTAGCCAGCACCCTTCCTTGGAAGCGCTTTTGTAGGCCTAAGAACAGTGGGGCTCTGGGCTTCTCTAGCCACCTCATCTTCTGCTCATCCTCTCGCGCACTCTAAAGAGAGCTCAGGGGAGAAATTGCAAACGTCGAGCAATTGCTCAGAGAAGAAAAGTGCCAGCACTGAAAGCTGTTGCTAGCCAGCACCCTTCCTTGGAAGCGCTTTTGTAGGCCTAAGAACACTGGGGCTCTGGGCTTCTCTAGCCACCTCATCTTCTGCTCATCCTCTCGCGCACTCTAAAGAGAGCTCAGGTGAGAAATTGCAAACGTCCAGCAATTGCTCAGAGATGAAAAGTGCCAGCACTGAAAGCTGTTGCTAGCCAGCACCCTTCCTTGGAAGCGCTTTCACAGGCGCAGTAACACTGGGGCTTTGCGCTTCTCTACCCACCAAACGTCACGGTCCTTCTCTTTCCGTCTCGTAGACACGAGCTGAGAAATTGCAAACGTCGAGCAATTGCTCAGAGAAGAAAAGTGCCAGCACTGAAAGCTGTTGCTAGCCAGCACCCTTCCTTGGAAGCGCTTTTGTAGGCCTAAGAACAGTGGGGCTCTGGGCTTCTCTAGCCACCTCATCTTCTGCTCATCCTCTCGCGCACTCTAAAGAGAGCTCAGGTGAGAAATTGCAAACGTCGAGCAATTGCTCAGAGATGAAAAGTGCCAGCACTGAAAGCTGTTGCTAGCCAGCACCCTTCCTTGGAAGCGCTTTCACAGGCGCAGTAACACTGGGGCTTTGCGCTTCTCTACCCACCAAACGTCACAGTCCTTCTCTTTCCGTCTCGTAGACACGAGCTGAGAAATTGCAAACGTCGAGCAATTGCTCAGAGATGAAAAGTGCCAGCACTGAAAGCTGTTGCTAGCCAGCACCCTTCCTTGGAAGCGCTTTCACAGGCGCAGTAACACTGGGGCTTTGCGCTTCTCTACCCACCAAACGTCACAGTCCTTCTCTTTCCGTCTCGTAGACACGAGCTGAGAAATTGCAAACGTCGAGCAATTGCTCAGAGATGAAAAGTGCCAGCACTGAAAGCTGTTGCTAGCCAGCACCCTTCCTTGGAAGTGCTTTTGTAGGTCTAAGAACAGTGGGGCTCTGGGCTTCTCTAGCCACCTCATCTTCTGCTCATCCTCTCGCGCACTCTAAAGAGAGCTCAGGTGAGAAATTGCAAACGTCGAGCAATTGCTCAGAGAGGAAAAGTGCCAGCACTGAAAGCTCTTGCTAGCCAGCACCCTTCCTTGGAAGCGCTTTTGTAGGCCTAAGAACACTGGGGCTCTGGGCTTCTCTAGCCACCTCATCTTCTGCTCATCCTCTCGCGCAGTCTAAAGAGAGCTCAGGTGAGAAATTGCAAACGTCGAGCAATTGCTCAGAGATGAAAAGTGCCAGCACTGAAAGCTCTTGCTAGCCAGCACCCTTCCTTGGAAGCGTTTTCACAGGCGCAGCAACACTGGGGCTTTGCGCTTCTCTACCCACCAAACGTCACTGTCCTTGTCTTTCCGTCTCGTAGACACGAGCTGAGAAATTGCAAACGTCGAGCAATTGCTCAGAGATGAAAAGTGCCAGCACTGAAAGCTCTTGCTAGCCAGCACCCTTCCTTGGAAGCGCTTTTGTAGGCCTAAGAAGACTGGGGCTCTGGGCTTCTCTAGCCACCTAATCTTCTGCTCATCCTCTCGCGCACTCTAAAGAGAGCTCAGGTGAGAAATTGCAAACGTCGAGCAATTGCTCAGAGATGAAAAGTGCCAGCACTGAAAGCTGTTGCTAGCCAGCACCCTTCCTTGGAAGCGCTTTTGTAGGCCTAAGAACACTGGGGCTCTGGGCTTCTCTAGCCACCTCATCTTCTGCTCATCCTCTCGCGCACTCTGAAGAGAGCTCAGGGGAGAAATTGCAAACGTCGAGCAATTGCTCAGAGATGAAAAGTGCCAGCACTGAAAGCTGTTGCTAGCCAGCACCCTTCCTTGGAAGCGCTTTTGTAGGCCTAAGAACACTGGGGCTCTGGGCTTCTCTAGCCACCTCATCTTCTGCTCATCCTCTCGCGCACTCTGAAGAGAGCTCAGGTGAGAAATTGCAAACGTCCAGCAATTGCTCAGAGAGGAAAAGTGCCAGCACTGAAAGCTGTTGCTAGCCAGCACCCTTCCTTGGAAGCGCTTTTGTAGGCCTAAGAACAGTGGGGCTCTGGGCTTCTCTAGCCACCTCATCTTCTGCTCATCCTCTCGCGCACTCTAAAGAGAGCTCAGGTGAGAAATTGCAAACGTCGAGCAATTGCTCAGAGATGAAAAGTGCCAGCACTGAAAGCTGTTGCTAGCCAGCACCCTTCCTTGGAAGCGCTTTTGTAGGCCTAAGAACACTGGGGCTCTGGGCTTCTCTAGCCACCTCATCTTCTGCTCATCCTCTCGCGCACTCTGAAGAGAGCTCAGGTGAGAAATTGCAAACGTCGAGCAATTGCTCAGAGATGAAAAGTGCCAGCACTGAAAGCTCTTGCTAGCCAGCACCCTTCCTTGGAAGCGCTTTTGTAGGCCTAAGAACACTGGGGTTCTGGGCTTCTTTAGCCACCTCATCTTCTGCTCATCCTCTCGCGCACTCTAAAGAGAGCTCAGGTGAGAAATTGCAAACGTCGAGCAATTGCTCAGAGATGAAAAGTGCCAGCACTGAAAGCTCTTGCTAGCCAGCACCCTTCCTTGGAAGCGCTTTTGTAGGCCTAAGAACACTGGGGCTCTGGGCTTCTCTAGCCACCTCATCTTCTGCTCATCCTCTCGCGCACTCTAAAGAGAGCTCAGGTGAGAAATTGGAAACGTCCAGCAATTGCTCAGAGATGAAAAGTGCCAGCACTGAAAGCTGTTGCTAGCCAGCACCCTTCCTTGGAAGCGCTTTCACAGGCACAGTAACACTGCGGCTTTGGGCTTCTCTACCCACCAAACGTCACGGTCCTTCTCTTTCCGTCTCGTAGACACGAGCTGAGAAATTGCAAACGTCGAGCAATTGCTCAGAGATGAAAAGTGCCAGCACTGAAAGCTGTTGCTAGCCAGCACCCTTCCTTGGAAGTGCTTTCACAGGCGCAGTAACACTGGGGCTTTGCGCTTCTCTACCCACCAAACGTCACAGTCCTTCTCTTTCCGTCTCGTAGACACGAGCTGAGAAATTGCAAACGTCGAGCAATTGCTCAGAGATGAAAAGTGCCAGCACTGAAAGCTGTTGCTAGCCAGCACCCTTCCTTGGAAGTGCTTTTGTAGGCCTAAGAACACTGGGGCTCTGGGCTTCTCTAGCCACCTCTTCTTCTGCTCATCCTCTCGCGCACTCTGAAGAGAGCTCAGGTGAGAAATTGCAAACGTCGAGCAATTGCTCAGAGATGAAAAGTGTCAGCACTGAAAGCTGTTGCTAGCCAGCACCCTTCCTTGGAAGCGCTTTTGTAGGCCTAAGAACACTGGGGCTCTGGGCTTCTCTAGCCACCTCATCTTCTGCTCATCCTCTCGCGCACTCTAAAGAGAGCTCAGGGGAGAAATTGCAAACGTCGAGCAATTGCTCAGAGATGAAAAGTGCCAGCACTGAAAGCTGTTGCTAGCCAGCACCCTTCCTTGGAAGCGCTTTTGTAGGCCTAAGAACACTGGGGCTCTGGGCTTCTCTAGCCACCTCATCTTCTGCTCATCCTCTCGCGCACTCTAAAGAGAGCTCAGGTGAGAAATTGCAAACGTCCAGAAATTGCTCAGAGATGAAAAGTGCCAGCACTGAAAGCTGTTGCTAGCCAGCACCCTTCCTTGGAAGCGCTTTCACAGGCGCAGTAACACTGGGGCTTTGGGCTTCTCTACCCACCAAACGTCACGGTCCTTCTCTTTCCGTCTCGTAGACACGAGCTGAGAAATTGCAAACGTCGAGCAATTGCTCAGAGATGAAAAGTGCCAGCACTGAAAGCTGTTGCTAGCCAGCACCCTTCCTTGGAAGCGCTTTCACAGGCGCAGTAACACTGGGGCTTTGCGCTTCTCTACCCACCAAACGTCACAGTCCTTCTCTTTCCGTCTCGTAGACACGAGCTGAGAAATTGCAAACGTCGAGCAATTGCTCAGAGATGAAAAGTGCCAGCACTGAAAGCTGTTGCTAGCCAGCACCCTTCCTTGGAAGTGCTTTTGTAGGCCTAAGAACACTGGGGCTCTGGGCTTCTCTAGCCACCTCATCTTCTGCTCATCCTCTCGCGCACTCTAAAGAGAGCTCAGGTGAGAAATTGCAAACGTCGAGCAATTGCTCAGAGAGGAAAAGTGCCAGCACTGAAAGCTGTTGCTAGCCAGCACCCTTCCTTGGAAGCGCTTTTGTAGGCCTAAGAACACTGGGGCTCTGGGCTTCTCTAGCCACCTCATCTTCTGCTCATCCTCTCGCGCACTCTAAAGAGAGCTCAGGTGAGAAATTGCAAACGTCGAGCAATTGCTCAGAGATGAAAAGTGCCAGCACTGAAAGCTCTTGCTAGCCAGCACCCTTCCTTGGAAGCGCTTTTGTAGGCCTAAGAAGACTGGGGCTCTGGGCTTCTCTAGCCACCTCATCTTCTGCTCATCCTCTCGCGCACTCTAAAGAGAGCTCAGGTGAGAAATTGCAAACGTCGAGCAATTGCTCAGAGATGAAAAGTGCCAGCACTGAAAGCTGTTGCTAGCCAGCACCCTTCCTTGGAAGCGCTTTTGTAGGCCTAAGAACACTGGGGCTCTGGGCTTCTCTAGCCACCTAATCTTCTGCTCATCCTCTCGCGCACTCTGAAGAGAGCTCAGGTGAGAAATTGCAAACGTCCAGCAATTGCTCAGAGATGAAAAGTGCCAGCACTGAAAGCTCTTGCTAGCCAGCCCCCTTCCTTGGAAGCGCTTTCACAGGCGCAGTAACACTGGGGCTTTGCGCTTCTCTAGCCACCAAACGTCACGGTCCTTCTCTTTCCGTCTCGTAGACACGAGCTGAGAAATTGCAAACGTCGAGCAATTGCTCAGAGATGAAAAGTGCCAGCACTGAAAGCTCTTGCTAGCCAGCACCCTTCCTTGGAAGCGCTTTTGTAGGCCTAAGAACACTGGGGCTCTGGGCTTCTCTAGCCACCTCATCTTCTGCTCATCCTCTCGCGCACTCTAAAGAGAGCTGAGGGGAGAAATTGCAAACGTCGAGCAATTGCTCAGAGAAGAAAAGTGCCAGCACTGAAAGCTCTTGCTAGCCAGCACCCTTCCTTGGAAGCGCTTTTGTAGGCCTAAGAACACTGGGGCTCTGGGCTTCTTTAGCCACCTCATCTTCTGCTCATCCTCTCGCGCACTCTAAAGAGAGCTCAGGTGAGAAATTGCAAACGTCCAGCAATTGCTCAGAGAAGAAAAGTGCCAGCACTGAAAGCTGTTGCTAGCCAGCACCCTTCCTTGGAAGCGCTTTTGTAGGCCTAAGAACACTGGGGCTCTGGGCTTCTCTAGCCACCTCATCTTCTGCTCATCCTCTCGCGCACTCTGAAGAGAGCTCAGGTGAGAAATTGCAAACGTCCAGCAATTGCTCAGAGATGAAAAGTGCCAGCACTGAAAGCTGTTGCTAGCCAGCACCCTTCCTTGGAAGCGCTTTCACAGGCGCAGTAACACTGGGGCTTTGCGCTTCTCTACCCACCAAACGTCACGGTCCTTCTCTTTCCGTCTCGTAGACACGAGCTGAGAAATTGCAAACGTCGAGCAATTGCTCAGAGATGAAAAGTGCCAGCACTGAAAGTTGTTGTTAGCCAGCACCCTTCCTTGGAAGCGCTTTTGTAGGCCTAAGAACACTGGGGCTCTGGGCTTCTCTAGCCACCTCATCTTCTGCTCATCCTCTCGCGCACTCTGAAGAGAGCTCAGGTGAGAAACTGCAAACGTCCAGCAATTGCTCAGAGATGAAAAGTGCCAGCACTGAAAGCTGTTGCTAGCCAGCCCCCTTCCTTGGAAGCGCTTTCACAGGCGCAGTAACACTGGGGCTTTGCGCTTCTCTAGCCACCAAACGTCACGGTCCTTCTCTTTCCGTCTCGTAGACACGAGCTGAGAAATTGCAAACGTCGAGCAATTGCTCAGAGATGAAAAGTGCCAGCACTGAAAGCTCTTGCTAGCCAGCACCCTTCCTTGGAAGCGCTTTTGTAGGCCTAAGAACACTGGGGCTCTGGGCTTCTCTAGCCACCTCATCTTCTGCTCATCCTCTCGCGCACTCTAAAGAGAGCTCAGGTGAGAAATTGCAAACGTCGAGCAATTGCTCCGAGATGAAAAGTGCCAGCACTGAAAGCTGTTGCTAGCCAGCACCCTTCCTTGGAAGCGCTTTTGTAGGCCTAAGAACACTGGGGCTCTGGGCTTCTCTAGCCACCTCATCTTCTGCTCATCCTCTCGCGCACTCTAAAGAGAGCTCAGGTGAGAAATTGCAAACGTCGAGCAATTGCTCAGAGATGAAAAGTGCCAGCACTGAAAGCTGTTGCTAGCCAGCACCCTTCCTTGGAAGCGCTTTTGTAGGCCTAAGAACACTGGGGCTCTGGGCTTCTTTAGCCACCTCATCTTCTGCTCATCCTCTCGCGCACTCTAAAGAGAGCTCAGGTGAGAAATTGCAAACGTCGAGCAATTGCTCAGAGAAGAAAAGTGCCAGCACTGAAAGCTGTTGCTAGCCAGCACCCTTCCTTGGAAGCGTTTTTGTAGGCCTAAGAACACTGGGGCTCTGGGCTTCTCTAGCCACCTCATCTTCTGCTCATCCTCTCGCGCACTCTAAAGAGAGCTCAGGTGAGAAATTGCAAACGTCCAGCAATTGCTCAGAGATGAAAAGTGCCAGCACTGAAAGCTGTTGCTAGCCAGCACCCTTCCTTGGAAGCGCTTTCACAGGCGCAGTAACACTGGGGCTTTGCGCTTCTCTACCCACCAAACGTCACGGTCCTTCTCTTTCCGTCTCGTAGACACGAGCTGGGAAATTGCAAACGTCGAGCAATTGCTCAGAGATGAAAAGTGCCAGCACTGAAAGCTGTTGCTAGCCAGCACCCTTCCTTGGAAGCGCTTTTGTAGCCCTTAGAACACTGGGGCTCTGGGCTTCTCTAGCCACCTCATCTTCTGCTCATCCTCTCGCGCACTCTGAAGAGAGCTCAGGTGAGAAATTGCAAACGTCCAGCAATTGCTCAGAGATGAAAAGTGCCAGCACTGAAAGCTGTTGCTAGCCAGCACCCTTCCTTGGAAGCGCTTTTGTAGGCCTAAGAACACTGGGGCTCTGGGCTTCTCTAGCCACCTCATCTTCTGCTCATCCTCTCGCGCACTCTAAAGAGAGCTCAGGTGAGAAATTGCAAACGTCGAGCAATTGCTCAGAGATGAAAAGTGCCAGCACTGAAAGCTGTTGCTAGCCAGCACCCTTCCTTGGAAGCGCTTTTGTAGGCCTAAGAACACTGGGGCTCTGGGCTTCTTTAGCCACCTCATCTTCTGCTCATCCTCTCGCACACTCTAAAGAGAGCTCAGGTGAGAAATTGCAAACGTCGAGCAATTGCTCAGAGATGAAAAGTGCCAGCACTGAAAGCTGTTGCTAGCCAGCACCCTTCCTTGGAAGCGCTTTCACAGGCGCAGCAACACTGGGGCTTTGCGCTTCTCTAGCCACCAAACGTCACGGTCCTTCTCTTTCCGTCTCGTAGACACGAGCTGAGAAATTGCAAACGTCGAGCAATTGCTCAGAGATGAAAAGTGCCAGCACTGGAAGCTGTTGCTAGCCAGCACCCTTCCTTGGAAGCGCTTTTGTAGGCCTAAGAACACTGGGGCTCTGGGCTTCTCTAGCCTCCTAATCTTCTGCTCATCCTCTCGCGCACTCTGAAGAGAGCTCAGGTGAGAAACTGCAAACGTCCAGCAATTGCTCAGAGATGAAAAGTGCCAGCACTGAAAGCTGTTGCTAGCCAGCACCCTTCCTTGGAAGCGCTTTCACAGGCGCAGTAACACTGGGGCTTTGCGCTTCTCTAGCCACCAAACGTCACGGTCCTTCTCTTTCCGTCTCGTAGACACGAGCTGAGAAATTGCAAACGTCGAGCAATTGCTCAGAGATGAAAAGTGCCAGCACTGAAAGCTGTTGCTAGCCAGCACCCTTCCTTGGAAGCGCTTTTGTAGGCCTAAGAACACTGGGGCTCTGCGCTTCTCTAGCCACCTCATCTTCTGCTCATCCTCTCGCGCACTCTAAAGAGAGCTCAGGTGAGAAATTGCAAACGTCGAGCAATTGCTCAGAGATGAAAAGTGCCAGCACTGAAAGCTCTTGCTAGCCAGCACCCTTCCTTGGAAGCGCTTTTGTAGGCCTAAGAACACTGGGGCTCTGGGCTTCTCTAGCCACCTCATCTTCTGCTCATCCTCTCGCGCACTCTAAAGAGAGCTCAGGTGAGAAATTGCAAACGTCGAGCAATTGCTCAGAGATGAAAAGTGCCAGCACTGAAAGCTGTTGCTAGCCAGCACCCTTCCTTGGAAGCGCTTTTGTAGGCCTAAGAACAGTGGGGCTCTGGGCTTCTCTAGCCACCTCATCTTCTGCTCATCCTCTCGCGCACTCTAAAGAGAGCTCAGGGGAGAAATTGCAAACGTCGAGCAATTGCTCAGAGAAGAAAAGTGCCAGCACTGAAAGCTGTTGCTAGCCAGCACCCTTCCTTGGAAGCGCTTTTGTAGGCCTAAGAACACTGGGGCTCTGGGCTTCTCTAGCCACCTCATCTTCTGCTCATCCTCTCGCGCACTCTAAAGAGAGCTCAGGTGAGAAATTGCAAACGTCCAGCAATTGCTCAGAGATGAAAAGTGCCAGCACTGAAAGCTGTTGCTAGCCAGCACCCTTCCTTGGAAGCGCTTTCACAGGCGCAGTAACACTGGGGCTTTGCGCTTCTCTACCCACCAAACGTCACGGTCCTTCTCTTTCCGTCTCGTAGACACGAGCTGAGAAATTGCAAACGTCGAGCAATTGCTCAGAGATGAAAAGTGCCAGCACTGAAAGCTCTTGCTAGCCAGCACCCTTCCTTGGAAGTGCTTTCACAGGGGCAGTAACACTGGGGCTTTGCGCTTCTCTACCCACCAAACGTCACAGTCCTTCTCTTTCCGTCTCGTAGACACGAGCTGAGAAATTGCAAACGTCGAGCAATTGCTCAGAGATGAAAAGTGCCAGCACTGAAAGCTGTTGCTAGCCAGCACCCTTCCTTGGAAGTGCTTTTGTAGGCCTAAGAACACTGGGGCTCTGGGCTTCTCTAGCCACCTCATCTTCTGCTCATCCTCTCACGCACTCTAAAGAGAGCTCAGGTGAGAAATTGCAAACGTCGAGCAATTGCTCAGAGAGGAAAAGTGCCAGCACTGAAAGCTGTTGCTAGCCAGCACCCTTCCTTGGAAGCGCTTTTGTAGGCCTAAGAACACTGGGGCTCTGGGCTTCTCTAGCCACCTCATCTTCTGCTCATCCTCTCGCGCACTCTGAAGAGAGCTCAGGTGAGAAATTGCAAACGTCGAGCAATTGCTCAGAGATGAAAAGTGCCAGCACTGAAAGCTCTTGCTAGCCAGCACCCTTCCTTGGAAGCGCTTTTGTAGGCCTAAGAACACTGGGGCTCTGGGCTTCTTTAGCCACCTCATCTTCTGCTCATCCTCTCGCGCACTCTAAAGAGAGCTCAGGTGAGAAATTGCAAACGTCGAGCAATTGCTCAGAGATGAAAAGTGCCAGCACTGAAAGCTGTTGCTAGCCAGCACCCTTCCTTGGAAGCGCTTTTGTAGGCCTAAGAACCCTGGGGCTCTGGGCTTCTCTAGCCACCTCATCTTCTGCTCATCCTCTCGCGCACTCTAAAGAGAGCTCAGGTGAGAAATTGCAAACGTCGAGCAATTGCTCAGAGAAGAAAAGTGCCAGCACTGAAAGCTGTTGCTAGCCAGCACCCTTCCTTGGAAGCGCTTTTGTAGGCCTAAGAACAGTGGGGCTCTGGGCTTCTCTAGCCACCTCATCTTCTGCTCATCCTCTCGCGCACTCTAAAGAGAGCTCAGGTGAGAAATTGCAAACGTCGAGCAATTGCTCAGAGATGAAAAGTGCCAGCACTGAAAGCTGTTGCTAGCCAGCACCCTTCCTTGGAAGCGCTTTCACAGGCGCAGTAACACTGGGGCTTTGCGCTTCTCTACCCACCAAACGTCACAGTCCTTCTCTTTCCGTCTCGTAGACCCGAGCTGAGAAATTGCAAACGTCGAGCAATTGCTCAGAGATGAAAAGTGCCAGCACTGAAAGCTGTTGCTAGCCAGCACCCTTCCTTGGAAGCGCTTTCACAGGCGCAGTAACACTGGGGCTTTGCGCTTCTCTACCCACCAAACGTCACAGTCCTTCTCTTTCCGTCTCGTAGACACGAGCTGAGAAATTGCAAACGTCGAGCAATTGCTCAGAGATGAAAAGTGCCAGCACTGAAAGCTGTTGCTAGCCAGCACCCTTCCTTGGAAGTGCTTTTGTAGGTCTAAGAACACTGGGGCTCTGGGCTTCTCTAGCCACCTCATCTTCTGCTCATCCTCTCGCGCACTCTAAAGAGAGCTCAGGTGAGAAATTGCAAACGTCGAGCAATTGCTCAGAGAGGAAAAGTGCCAGCACTGAAAGCTGTTGCTAGCCAGCACCCTTCCTTGGAAGCGCTTTTGTAGGCCTAAGAACACTGGGGCTCTGGGCTTCTCTAGCCACCTCATCTTCTGCTCATCCTCTCGCGCAGTCTAAAGAGAGCTCAGGTGAGAAATTGCAAACGTCGAGCAATTGCTCAGAGATGAAAAGTGCCAGCACTGAAAGCTGTTGCTAGCCAGCACCCTTCCTTGGAAGCGTTTTCACAGGCGCAGCAACACTGGGGCTTTGCGCTTCTCTACCCACCAAACGTCACTGTCCTTGTCTTTCCGTCTCGTAGACACGAGCTGAGAAATTGCAAACGTCGAGCAATTGCTCAGAGATGAAAAGTGCCAGCACTGAAAGCTGTTGCTAGCCAGCACCCTTCCTTGGAAGCGCTTTTGTAGGCCTAAGAACAGTGGGGCTCTGGGCTTCTCTAGCCACCTAATCTTCTGCTCATCCTCTCGCGCACTCTAAAGAGAGCTCAGGTGAGAAATTGCAAACGTCGAGCAATTGCTCAGAGATGAAAAGTGCCAGCACTGAAAGCTGTTGCTAGCCAGCACCCTTCCTTGGAAGCGCTTTTGTAGGCCTAAGAAGACTGGGGCTCTGGGCTTCTCTAGCCACCTCATCTTCTGCTCATCCTCTCGCGCACTCTGAAGAGAGCTCAGGGGAGAAATTGCAAACGTCGAGCAATTGCTCAGAGATGAAAAGTGCCAGCACTGAAAGCTGTTGCTAGCCAGCACCCTTCCTTGGAAGCGCTTTTGTAGGCCTAAGAACACTGGGGCTCTGGGCTTCTCTAGCCACCTCATCTTCTGCTCATCCTCTCGCGCACTCTGAAGAGAGCTCAGGTGAGAAATTGCAAACGTCCAGCAATTGCTCAGAGAGGAAAAGTGCCAGCACTGAAAGCTGTTGCTAGCCAGCACCCTTCCTTGGAAGCGCTTTTGTAGGCCTAAGAACACTGGGGCTCTGGGCTTCTCTAGCCACCTCATCTTCTGCTCATCCTCTCGCGCACTCTAAAGAGAGCTCAGGTGAGAAATTGCAAACGTCGAGCAATTGCTCAGAGATGAAAAGTGCCAGCACTGAAAGCTGTTGCTAGCCAGCACCCTTCCTTGGAAGCGCTTTTGTAGGCCTAAGAACACTGGGGCTCTGGGCTTCTCTAGCCACCTCATCTTCTGCTCATCCTCTCGCGCACTCTGAAGAGAGCTCAGGTGAGAAATTGCAAACGTCGAGCAATTGCTCAGAGATGAAAAGTGCCAGCACTGAAAGCTCTTGCTAGCCAGCACCCTTCCTTGGAAGCGCTTTTGTAGGCCTAAGAACACTGGGGTTCTGGGCTTCTTTAGCCACCTCATCTTCTGCTCATCCTCTCGCGCACTCTAAAGAGAGCTCAGGTGAGAAATTGCAAACGTCGAGCAATTGCTCAGAGATGAAAAGTGCCAGCACTGAAAGCTGTTGCTAGCCAGCACCCTTCCTTGGAAGCGCTTTTGTAGGCCTAAGAACACTGGGGCTCTGGGCTTCTCTAGCCACCTCATCTTCTGCTCATCCTCTCGCGCACTCTAAAGAGAGCTCAGGTGAGAAATTGCAAACGTCCAGCAATTGCTCAGAGATGAAAAGTGCCAGCACTGAAAGCTGTTGCTAGCCAGCACCCTTCCTTGGAAGCGCTTTCACAGGCACAGTAACACTGCGGCTTTGGGCTTCTCTAGCCACCAAACGTCACGGTCCTTCTCTTTCCGTCTCGTAGACACGAGCTGAGAAATTGCAAACGTCGAGCAATTGCTCAGAGATGAAAAGTGCCAGCACTGAAAGCTGTTGCTAGCCAGCACCCTTCCTTGGAAGTGCTTTCACAGGCGCAGTAACACTGGGGCTTTGCGCTTCTCTACCCACCAAACGTCACAGTCCTTCTCTTTCCGTCTCGTAGACACGAGCTGAGAAATTGCAAACGTCGAGCAATTGCTCAGAGATGAAAAGTGCCAGCACTGAAAGCTGTTGCTAGCCAGCACCCTTCCTTGGAAGTGCTTTTGTAGGCCTAAGAACACTGGGGCTCTGGGCTTCTCTAGCCACCTCTTCTTCTGCTCATCCTCTCGCGCACTCTGAAGAGAGCTCAGGTGAGAAATTGCAAACGTCGAGCAATTGCTCAGAGATGAAAAGTGCCAGCACTGAAAGCTGTTGCTAGCCAGCACCCTTCCTTGGAAGCGCTTTTGTAGGCCTAAGAACACTGGGGCTCTGGGCTTCTCTAGCCACCTCATCTTCTGCTCATCCTCTCGCGCACTCTAAAGAGAGCTCAGGGGAGAAATTGCAAACGTCCAGCAATTGCTCAGAGATGAAAAGTGCCAGCACTGAAAGCTGTTGCTAGCCAGCACCCTTCCTTGGAAGCGCTTTTGTAGGCCTAAGAACACTGGGGCTCTGGGCTTCTCTAGCCACCTCATCTTCTGCTCATCCTCTCGCGCACTCTAAAGAGAGCTCAGGTGAGAAATTGCAAACGTCCAGAAATTGCTCAGAGATGAAAAGTGCCAGCACTGAAAGCTGTTGCTAGCCAGCACCCTTCCTTGGAAGCGCTTTCACAGGCGCAGTAACACTGGGGCTTTGGGCTTCTCTACCCACCAAACGTCACGGTCCTTCTCTTTCCGTCTCGTAGACACGAGCTGAGAAATTGCAAACGTCGAGCAATTGCTCAGAGATGAAAAGTGCCAGCACTGAAAGCTGTTGCTAGCCAGCACCCTTCCTTGGAAGCGCTTTCACAGGCGCAGTAACACTGGGGCTTTGCGCTTCTCTACCCACCAAACGTCACAGTCCTTCTCTTTCCGTCTCGTAGACACGAGCTGAGAAATTGCAAACGTCGAGCAATTGCTCAGAGATGAAAAGTGCCAGCACTGAAAGCTGTTGCTAGCCAGCACCCTTCCTTGGAAGTGCTTTTGTAGGCCTAAGAACACTGGGGCTCTGGGCTTCTCTAGCCACCTCATCTTCTGCTCATCCTCTCGCGCACTCTAAAGAGAGCTCAGGTGAGAAATTGCAAACGTCGAGCAATTGCTCAGAGAGGAAAAGTGCCAGCACTGAAAGCTGTTGCTAGCCAGCACCCTTCCTTGGAAGCGCTTTTGTAGGCCTAAGAACACCGGGGCTCTGGGCTTCTCTAGCCACCTCATCTTCTGCTCATCCTCTCGCGCACTCTAAAGAGAGCTCAGGTGAGAAATTGCAAACGTCGAGCAATTGCTCAGAGATGAAAAGTGCCAGCACTGAAAGCTCTTGCTAGCCAGCACCCTTCCTTGGAAGCGCTTTTGTAGGCCTAAGAAGACTGGGGCTCTGGGCTTCTCTAGCCACCTCATCTTCTGCTCATCCTCTCGCGCACTCTAAAGAGAGCTCAGGTGAGAAATTGCAAACGTCGAGCAATTGCTCAGAGATGAAAAGTGCCAGCACTGAAAGCTGTTGCTAGCCAGCACCCTTCCTTGGAAGCGCTTTTGTAGGCCTAAGAACACTGGGGCTCTGGGCTTCTCTAGCCACCTCATCTTCTGCTCATCCTCTCGCGCACTCTAAAGAGAGCTCAGGTGAGAAATTGCAAACGTCGAGCAATTGCTCAGAGAGGAAAAGTGCCAGCACTGAAAGCTGTTGCTAGCCAGCACCCTTCCTTGGAAGCGCTTTTGTAGGCCTAAGAACACTGGGGCTCTGGGCTTCTCTAGCCACCTCATCTTCTGCTCATCCTCTCGCACACTCTAAAGAGAGCTCAGGTGAGAAATTGCAAACGTCGAGCAATTGCTCAGAGATGAAAAGTGCCAGCACTGAAAGCTGTTGCTAGCCAGCACCCTTCCTTGGAAGCGCTTTCACAGGCGCAGCAACACTGGGGCTTTGCGCTTCTCTAGCCACCAAACGTCACGGTCCTTCTCTTTCCGTCTCGTAGACACGAGCTGAGAAATTGCAAACGTCGAGCAATTGCTCAGAGATGAAAAGTGCCAGCACTGGAAGCTGTTGCTAGCCAGCACCCTTCCTTGGAAGCGCTTTTGTAGGCCTAAGAACACTGGGGCTCTGGGCTTCTCTAGCCACCTCATCTTCTGCTCATCCTCTCGCGCACTCTGAAGAGAGCTCAGGTGAGAAACTGCAAACGTCCAGCAATTGCTCAGAGATGAAAAGTGCCAGCACTGAAAGCTCTTGCTAGCCAGCACCCTTCCTTGGAAGCGCTTTCACAGGCGCAGTAACACTGCGGCTTTGCGCTTCTCTAGCCACCAAACGTCACGGTCCTTCTCTTTCCGTCTCGTAGACACGAGCTGAGAAATTGCAAACGTCGAGCAATTGCTCAGAGATGAAAAGTGCCAGCACTGAAAGCTGTTGCTAGCCAGCACCCTTCCTTGGAAGTGCTTTCACAGGGGCAGTAACACTGGGGCTTTGCGCTTCTCTACCCACCAAACGTCACAGTCCTTCTCTTTCCGTCTCGTAGACACGAGCTGAGAAATTGCAAACGTCGAGCAATTGCTCAGAGATGAAAAGTGCCAGCACTGAAAGCTGTTGCTAGCCAGCACCCTTCCTTGGAAGTGCTTTTGTAGGCCTAAGAACACTGGGGCTCTGGGCTTCTCTAGCCACCTCATCTTCTGCTCATCCTCTCACGCACTCTAAAGAGAGCTCAGGTGAGAAATTGCAAACGTCGAGCAATTGCTCAGAGAGGAAAAGTGCCAGCACTGAAAGCTGTTGCTAGCCAGCACCCTTCCTTGGAAGCGCTTTTGTAGGCCTAAGAACACTGGGGCTCTGGGCTTCTCTAGCCACCTCATCTTCTGCTCATCCTCTCGCGCACTCTAAAGAGAGCTCAGGTGAGAAATTGCAAACGTCGAGCAATTGCTCAGAGATGAAAAGTGCCAGCACTGAAAGCTCTTGCTAGCCAGCACCCTTCCTTGGAAGCGCTTTTGTAGGCCTAAGAACACTGGGGCTCTGGGCTTCTCTAGCCACCTCATCTTCTGCTCATCCTCTCGCGCACTCTAAAGAGAGCTCAGGTGAGAAATTGCAAACGTCGAGCAATTGCTCAGAGATGAAAAGTGCCAGCACTGAAAGCTGTTGCTAGCCAGCACCCTTCCTTGGAAGCGCTTTTGTAGGCCTAAGAACCCTGGGGCTCTGGGCTTCTCTAGCCACCTCATCTTCTGCTCATCCTCTCGCGCACTCTAAAGAGAGCTCAGGTGAGAAATTGCAAACGTCGAGCAATTGCTCAGAGAAGAAAAGTGCCAGCACTGAAAGCTGTTGCTAGCCAGCACCCTTCCTTGGAAGCGCTTTTGTAGGCCTAAGAACACTGGGGCTCTGGGCTTCTCTAGCCACCTCATCTTCTGCTCATCCTCTCGTGCACTCTAAAGAGAGCTCAGGTGAGAAATTGCAAACGTCCAGCAATTGCTCAGAGATGAAAAGTGCCAGCACTGAAAGCTGTTGCTAGCCAGCACCCTTCCTTGGAAGCGCTTTCACAGGCGAAGTAACACTGGGGCTTTGGGCTTCTCTACCCACCAAACGTCACGGTCCTTCTCTTTCCGTCTCGTAGACACGAGCTGAGAAATTGCAAACGTCGAGCAATTGCTCAGAGATGAAAAGTGCCAGCACTGGAAGCTGTTGCTAGCCAGCACCCTTCCTTGGAAGCGCTTTCACAGGCGCAGTAACACTGGGGCTTTGCGCTTCTCTACCCACCAAACGTCACAGTCCTTCTCTTTCCGTCTCGTAGACACGAGCTGAGAAATTGCAAACGTCGAGCAATTGCTCAGAGATGAAAAGTGCCAGCACTGAAAGCTGTTGCTAGCCAGCACCCTTCCTTGGAAGTGCTTTTGTAGGCCTAAGAACACTGGGGCTCTGGGCTTCTCTAGCCACCTCATCTTCTGCTCATCCTCTCGCGCACTCTAAAGAGAGCTCAGGTGAGAAATTGCAAACGTCGAGCAATTGCTCAGAGAGGAAAAGTGCCAGCACTGAAAGCTGTTGCTAGCCAGCCCCCTTCCTTGGAAGCGCTTTTGTAGGCCTAAGAACACTGGGGCTCTGGGCTTCTCTAGCCACCTCATCTTCTGCTCATCCTCTCGCGCACTCTAAAGAGAGCTCAGGTGAGAAATTGCAAACGTCGAGCAATTGCTCAGAGATGAAAAGTGCCAGCACTGAAAGCTGTTGCTAGCCAGCACCCTTCCTTGGAAGCGCTTTCACAGGCGCAGCAACACTGGGGCTTTGCGCTTCTCTACCCACCAAACGTCACGGTCCTTGTCTTTCCGTCTCGTAGACACGAGCTGAGAAATTGCAAACGTCGAGCAATTGCTCAGAGATGAAAAGTGCCAGCACTGAAAGCTGTTGCTAGCCAGCACCCTTCCTTGGAAGCGCTTTTGTAGGCCTAAGAAGACTGGGGCTCTGGGCTTCTCTAGCCACCTAATCTTCTGCTCATCCTCTCGCGCACTCTAAAGAGAGCTCAGGTGAGAAATTGCAAACGTCGAGCAATTGCTCAGAGATGAAAAGTGCCAGCACTGAAAGCTGTTGCTAGCCAGCACCCTTCCTTGGAAGCGCTTTTGTAGGCCTAAGAACAGTGGGGCTCTGGGCTTCTCTAGCCACCTCATCTTCTGCTCATCCTCTCGCGCACTCTGAAGAGAGCTCAGGGGAGAAATTGCAAACGTCGAGCAATTGCTCAGAGATGAAAAGTGCCAGCACTGAAAGCTGTTGCTAGCCAGCACCCTTCCTTGGAAGCGCTTTTGTAGGCCTAAGAACACTGGGGCTCTGGGCTTCTCTAGCCACCTCATCTTCTGCTCATCCTCTCGCGCACTCTGAAGAGAGCTCAGGTGAGAAATTGCAAACGTCGAGCAATTGCTCAGAGAGGAAAAGTGCCAGCACTGAAAGCTGTTGCTAGCCAGCACCCTTCCTTGGAAGCGCTTTTGTAGGCCTAAGAACACTGGGGCTCTGGGCTTCTCTAGCCACCTCATCTTCTGCTCATCCTCTCGCGCACTCTAAAGAGAGCTCAGGTGAGAAATTGCAAACGTCGAGCAATTGCTCAGAGATGAAAAGTGCCAGCACTGAAAGCTGTTGCTAGCCAGCACCCTTCCTTGGAAGCGCTTTTGTAGGCCTAAGAACACTGGGGCTCTGGGCTTCTCTAGCCACCTCATCTTCTGCTCATCCTCTCGCGCACTCTGAAGAGAGCTCAGGTGAGAAATTGCAAACGTCGAGCAATTGCTCAGAGATGAAAAGTGCCAGCACTGAAAGCTCTTGCTAGCCAGCACCCTTCCTTGGAAGCGCTTTTGTAGGCCTAAGAACACTGGGTCTCTGGGCTTCTTTAGCCACCTCATCTTCTGCTCATCCTCTCGCGCACTCTAAAGAGAGCTCAGGGGAGAAATTGCAAACGTCGAGCAATTGCTCAGAGATGAAAAGTGCCAGCACTGAAAGCTGTTGCTAGCCAGCACCCTTCCTTGGAAGCGCTTTTGTAGGCCTAAGAACACTGGGGCTCTGGGCTTCTCTAGCCACCTCATCTTCTGCTCATCCTCTCGCGCACTCTAAAGAGAGCTCAGGTGAGAAATTGCAAACGTCGAGCAATTGCTCAGAGAAGAAAAGTGCCAGCACTGAAAGCTGTTGCTAGCCAGCACCCTTCCTTGGAAGCGCTTTTGTAGGCCTAAGAACAGTGGGGCTCTGGGCTTCTCTAGCCACCTCATCTTCTGCTCATCCTCTCGCGCACTCTAAAGAGAGCTCAGGTGAGAAATTGCAAACGTCCAGCAATTGCTCAGAGATGAAAAGTGCCAGCACTGAAAGCTGTTGCTAGCCAGCACCCTTCCTTGGAAGCGCTTTCACAGGCGCAGTAACACTGCGGCTTTGGGCTTCTCTACCCACCAAACGTCACGGTCCTTCTCTTTCCGTCTCGTAGACACGAGCTGAGAAATTGCAAACGTCGAGCAATTGCTCAGAGATGAAAAGTGCCAGCACTGAAAGCTGTTGCTAGCCAGCACCCTTCCTTGGAAGTGCTTTCACAGGCGCAGTAACACTGGGGCTTTGCGCTTCTCTAGCCACCAAACGTCACAGTCCTTCTCTTTCCGTCTCGTAGACACGAGCTGAGAAATTGCAAACGTCGAGCAATTGCTCAGAGATGAAAAGTGCCAGCACTGAAAGCTGTTGCTAGCCAGCACCCTTCCTTGGAAGTGCTTTTGTAGGCCTAAGAACACTGGGGCTCTGGGCTTCTCTAGCCACCTCATCTTCTGCTCATCCTCTCGCGCACTCTAAAGAGAGCTCAGGTGAGAAATTGCAAACGTCGAGCAATTGCTCAGAGATGAAAAGTGCCAGCACTGGAAGCTGTTGCTAGCCAGCACCCTTCCTTGGAAGCGCTTTTGTAGGCCTAAGAACACTGGGGCTCTGGGCTTCTCTAGCCACCTCATCTTCTGCTCATCCTCTCGCGCACTCTAAAGAGAGCTCAGGTGAGAAATTGCAAACGTCGAGCAATTGCTCAGAGATGAAAAGTGCCAGCACTGAAAGCTGTTGCTAGCCAGCACCCTTCCTTGGAAGCGCTTTCACAGGCGCAGTAACACTGGGGCTTTGGGCTTCTCTAGCCACCAAACGTCACGGTCCTTCTCTTTCCGTCTCGTAGACACGAGCTGAGAAATTGCAAACGTCGAGCAATTGCTCAGAGATGAAAAGTGCCAGCACTGAAAGCTGTTGCTAGCCAGCACCCTTCCTTGGAAGCGCTTTCACAGGCGCAGTAACACTGGGGCTTTGCGCTTCTCTAGCCACCAAACGTCACAGTCCTTCTCTTTCCGTCTCGTAGACACGAGCTGAGAAATTGCAAACGTCGAGCAATTGCTCAGAGATGAAAAGTGCCAGCACTGAAAGCTGTTGCTAGCCAGCACCCTTCCTTGGAAGTGCTTTTGTAGGCCTAAGAACACTGGGGCTCTGGGCTTCTCTAGCCACCTCATCTTCTGCTCATCCTCTCGCGCACTCTAAAGAGAGCTCAGCTGAGAAATTGCAAACGTCGAGCAATTGCTCAGAGAGGAAAAGTGCCAGCACTGAAAGCTGTTGCTAGCCAGCACCCTTCCTTGGAAGCGCTTTTGTAGGCCTAAGAACACTGGGGCTCTGGGCTTCTCTAGCCACCTCATCTTCTGCTCATCCTCTCGCGCACTCTAAAGAGAGCTCAGGTGAGAAATTGCAAACGTCGAGCAATTGCTCAGAGAGGAAAAGTGCCAGCACTGAAAGCTGTTGCTAGCCAGCACCCTTCCTTGGAAGCGCTTTTGTAGGCCTAAGAAGACTGGGGCTCTGGGCTTCTCTAGCCACCTAATCTTCTGCTCATCCTCTCGCGCACTCTAAAGAGAGCTCAGGTGAGAAATTGCAAACGTCGAGCAATTGCTCAGAGATGAAAAGTGCCAGCACTGAAAGCTCTTGCTAGCCAGCACCCTTCCTTGGAAGCGCTTTTGTAGGCCTAAGAACAGTGGGGCTCTGGGCTTCTCTAGCCACCTCATCTTCTGCTCATCCTCTCGCGCACTCTGAAGAGAGCTCAGGTGAGAAATTGCAAACGTCGAGCAATTGCTCAGAGATGAAAAGTGCCAGCACTGAAAGCTGTTGCTAGCCAGCACCCTTCCTTGGAAGCGCTTTCACAGGCGCAGCAACACTGGGGCTTTGCGCTTCTCTAGCCACCAAACGTCACGGTCCTTCTCTTTCCGTCTCGTAGACACGAGCTGAGAAATTGCAAACGTCGAGCAATTGCTCAGAGATGAAAAGTGCCAGCACTGGAAGCTGTTGCTAGCCAGCACCCTTCCTTGGAAGCGCTTTTGTAGGCCTAAGAACACTGGGGCTCTGGGCTTCTCTAGCCACCTCATCTTCTGCTCATCCTCTCGCGCACTCTAAAGAGAGCTCAGGGGAGAAATTGCAAACGTCGAGCAATTGCTCAGAGAAGAAAAGTGCCAGCACTGAAAGCTCTTGCTAGCCAGCACCCTTCCTTGGAAGCGCTTTTGTAGGCCTAAGAACACTGGGGCTCTGGGCTTCTCTAGCCACCTCATCTTCTGCTCATCCTCTCGCGCACTCTAGAGAGCTCAGGTGAGAAATTGCAAACGTCCAGCAATTGCTCAGAGAAGAAAAGTGCCAGCACTGAAAGCTGTTGCTAGCCAGCACCCTTCCTTGGAAGCGCTTTTGTAGGCCTAAGAACACTGGGGCTCTGGGCTTCTCTAGCCACCTAATCTTCTGCTCATCCTCTCGCGCACTCTAAAGAGAGCTCAGGGGAGAAATTGCAAACGTCCAGCAATTGCTCAGAGATGAAAAGTGCCAGCACTGAAAGCTGTTGCTAGCCAGCACCCTTCCTTGGAAGCGCTTTCACAGGCGCAGCAACACTGGGGCTTTGCGCTTCTCTAGCCACCAAACGTCACGGTCCTTCTCTTTCCGTCTCGTAGACACGAGCTGAGAAATTGCAAACGTCGAGCAATTGCTCAGACATGAAAAGTGCCAGCACTGAAAGCTGTTGTTAGCCAGCACCCTTCCTTGGAAGCGCTTTTGTAGGCCTAAGAACAGTGAGGCTCTGGGCTTCTCTAGCCACCTAATCTTCTGCTCATCCTCTCGCGCACTCTAAAGAGAGCTCAGGTGAGAAATTGCAAACGTCGAGCAATTGCTCAGAGATGAAAAGTGCCAGCACTGAAAGCTGTTGCTAGCCAGCACCCTTCCTTGGAAGCGCTTTTGTAGGCCTAAGAACACTGGGGCTCTGGGCTTCTCTAGCCACCTCATCTTCTGCTCATCCTCTCGCACACTCTAAAGAGAGCTCAGGTGAGAAATTGCAAACGTCGAGCAATTGCTCAGAGATGAAAAGTGCCAGCACTGAAAGCTCTTGCTAGCCAGCACCCTTCCTTGGAAGCGCTTTCACAGGCGCAGCAACACTGGGGCTTTGCGCTTCTCTAGCCACCAAACGTCACGGTCCTTCTCTTTCCGTCTCGTAGACACGAGCTGAGAAATTGCAAACGTCGAGCAATTGCTCAGAGATGAAAAGTGCCAGCACTGGAAGCTGTTGCTAGCCAGCACCCTTCCTTGGAAGTGCTTTTGTAGGCCTAAGAACACTGGGGCTCTGGGCTTCTCTAGCCACCTCATCTTCTGCTCATCCTCTCGCGCACTCTGAAGAGAGCTCAGGTGAGAAATTGCAAACGTCCAGCAATTGCTCAGAGATGAAAAGTGCCAGCACTGAAAGCTCTTGCTAGCCAGCCCCCTTCCTTGGAAGCGCTTTCACAGGCGCAGTAACACTGGGGCTTTGCGCTTCTCTAGCCACCAAACGTCACGGTCCTTCTCTTTCCGTCTCGTAGACAAGAGCTGAGAAATTGCAAACGTCGAGCAATTGCTCAGAGATGAAAAGTGCCAGCACTGAAAGCTCTTGCTAGCCAGCACCCTTCCTTGGTAGCGCTTTTGTAGGCCTAAGAACACTGGGGCTCTGGGCTTCTCTAGCCACCTCATCTTCTGCTCATCCTCTCGCGCACTCTGAAGAGAGCTCAGGTGAGAAATTGCAAACGTCGAGCAATTGCTCAGAGATGAAAAGTGCCAGCACTGAAAGCTCTTGCTAGCCAGCACCCTTCCTTGGAAGCGCTTTTGTAGGCCTAAGAACACTGGGGCTCTGGGCTTCTTTAGCCACCTCATCTTCTGCTCATCCTCTCGCGCACTCTAAAGAGAGCTCAGGGGAGAAATTGCAAACGTCGAGCAATTGCTCAGAGATGAAAAGTGCCAGCACTGAAAGCTGTTGCTAGCCAGCACCCTTCCTTGGAAGCGCTTTTGTAGGCCTAAGAACACTGGGGCTCTGGGCTTCTTTAGCCACCTCATCTTCTGCTCATCCTCTCGCGCACTCTAAAGAGAGCTCAGGTGAGAAATTGCAAACGTCGAGCAATTGCTCAGAGAAGAAAAGTGCCAGCACTGAAAGCTGTTGCTAGCCAGCACCCTTCCTTGGAAGCGCTTTTGTAGGCCTAAGAACACTGGGGCTCTGGGCTTCTCTAGCCACCTCATCTTCTGCTCATCCTCTCGCGCACTCTAAAGAGAGCTCAGGTGAGAAATTGCAAACGTCCAGCAATTGCTCAGAGATGAAAAGTGCCAGCACTGAAAGCTGTTGCTAGCCAGCACCCTTCCTTGGAAGCGCTTTCACAGGCGCAGTAACACTGGGGCTTTGGGCTTCTCTACCCACCAAACGTCACGGTCCTTCTCTTTCCGTCTCGTAGACACGAGCTGAGAAATTGCAAACGTCGAGCAATTGCTCAGAGATGAAAAGTGCCAGCACTGGAAGCTGTTGCTAGCCAGCACCCTTCCTTGGAAGCGCTTTTGTAGGCCTAAGAACAGTGGGGCTCTGGGCTTCTCTAGCCACCTAATCTTCTGCTCATCCTCTCGCGCACTCTGAAGAGAGCTCAGGTGAGAAATTGCAAACGTCCAGCAATTGCTCAGAGATGAAAAGTGCCAGCACTGAAAGCTGTTGCTAGCCAGCCCCCTTCCTTGGAAGCGCTTTCACAGGCGCAGTAACACTGGGGCTTTGCGCTTCTCTAGCCACCAAACGTCACGGTCCTTCTCTTTCCGTCTCGTAGACACGAGCTGAGAAATTGCAAACGTCGAGCAATTGCTCAGAGATGAAAAGTGCCAGCACTGAAAGCTGTTGCTAGCCAGCACCCTTCCTTGGAAGCGCTTTTGTAGGCCTAAGAACACTGGGGCTCTGGGCTTCTCTAGCCACCTCATCTTCTGCTCATCCTCTCGCGCACTCTGAAGAGAGCTCAGGTGAGAAATTGCAAACGTCGAGCAATTGCTCAGAGATGAAAAGTGCCAGCACTGAAAGCTCTTGCTAGCCAGCACCCTTCCTTGGAAGCGCTTTCACAGGCGCAGTAACACTGGGGCTTTGCGCTTCTCTAGCCACCAAACGTCACGGTCCTTCTCTTTCCGTCTCGTAGACACGAGCTGAGAAATTGCAAACGTCGAGCAATTGCTCAGAGATGAAAAGTGCCAGCACTGAAAGCTCTTGCTAGCCAGCACCCTTCCTTGGAAGCGCTTTTGTAGGCCTAAGAACACTGGGGCTCTGGGCTTCTCTAGCCACCTAATCTTCTGCTCATCCTCTCGCGCACTCTAAAGAGAGCTCAGGGGAGAAATTGCAAACGTCGAGCAATTGCTCAGAGAAGAAAAGTGCCAGCACTGAAAGCTGTTGCTAGCCAGCACCCTTCCTTGGAAGCGCTTTTGTAGGCCTAAGAACACTGGGGCTCTGGGCTTCTTTAGCCACCTCATCTTCTGCTCATCCTCTCGCGCACTCTAAAGAGAGCTCAGGTGAGAAATTGCAAACGTCCAGCAATTGCTCAGAGAAGAAAAGTGCCAGCACTGAAAGCTGTTGCTAGCCAGCACCCTTCCTTGGAAGCGCTTTTGTAGGCCTAAGAACACTGGGGCTCTGGGCTTCTCTAGCCACCTCATCTTCTGCTCATCCTCTCGCGCACTCTAAAGAGAGCTCAGGTGAGAAATTGCAAACGTCCAGCAATTGCTCAGAGATGAAAAGTGCCAGCACTGAAAGCTCTTGCTAGCCAGCACCCTTCCTTGGAAGCGCTTTCACAGGCGCAGCAACACTGGCGCTTTGCGCTTCTCTAGCCACCAAACGTCACGGTCCTTCTCTTTCCGTCTCGTAGACACGAGCTGAGAAATTGCAAACGTCGAGCAATTGCTCAGAGATGAAAAGTGCCAGCACTGAAAGCTGTTGTTAGCCAGCACCCTTCCTTGGAAGCGCTTTTGTAGGCCTAAGAACACTGGGGCTCTGGGCTTCTCTAGCCACCTCATCTTCTGCTCATCCTCTCGCGCACTCTAAAGAGAGCTCAGGTGAGAAATTGCAAACGTCGAGCAATTGCTCAGAGATGAAAAGTGCCAGCACTGAAAGCTCTTGCTAGCCAGCACCCTTCCTTGGAAGCGCTTTTGTAGGCCTAAGAACACTGGGGCTCTGGGCTTCTCTAGCCACCTCATCTTCTGCTCATCCTCTCGCGCACTCTGAAGAGAGCTCAGGTGAGAAATTGCAAACGTCGAGCAATTGCTCAGAGATGAAAAGTGCCAGCACTGAAAGCTGTTGCTAGCCAGCACCCTTCCTTGGAAGCGCTTTTGTAGGCCTAAGAACACTGGGGCTCTGGGCTTCTCTAGCCACCTCATCTTCTGCTCATCCTCTCGCGCACTCTAAAGAGAGCTCAGGTGAGAAATTGCAAACGTCGAGCAATTGCTCAGAGAGGAAAAGTGCCAGCACTGAAAGCTGTTGCTAGCCAGCACCCTTCCTTGGAAGCGCTTTTGTAGGCCTAAGAACAGTGGGGCTCTGGGCTTCTCTAGCCACCTCATCTTCTGCTCATCCTCTCGCGCACTCTGAAGAGAGCTCAGGTGAGAAATTGCAAACGTCGAGCAATTGCTCAGAGAGGAAAAGTGCCAGCACTGAAAGCTGTTGCTAGCCAGCACCCTTCCTTGGAAGCGCTTTTGTAGGCCTAAGAACACTGGGGCTCTGGGCTTCTCTAGCCACCTCATCTTCTGCTCATCCTCTCGCGCACTCTAAAGAGAGCTCAGGTGAGAAATTGCAAACGTCGAGCAATTGCTCAGAGAGGAAAAGTGCCAGCACTGAAAGCTGTTGCTAGCCAGCACCCTTCCTTGGAAGCGCTTTTGTAGGCCTAAGAACACTGGGGCTCTGGGCTTCTCTAGCCACCTCATCTTCTGCTCATCCTCTCGCACACTCTAAAGAGAGCTCAGGTGAGAAATTGCAAACGTCGAGCAATTGCTCAGAGATGAAAAGTGCCAGCACTGAAAGCTGTTGCTAGCCAGCACCCTTCCTTGGAAGCGCTTTCACAGGCGCAGCAACACTGGGGCTTTGCGCTTCTCTAGCCACCAAACGTCACGGTCCTTCTCTTTCCGTCTCGTAGACACGAGCTGAGAAATTGCAAACGTCGAGCAATTGCTCAGAGATGAAAAGTGCCAGCACTGGAAGCTGTTGCTAGCCAGCACCCTTCCTTGGAAGTGCTTTTGTAGGCCTAAGAACACTGGGGCTCTGGGCTTCTCTAGCCACCTAATCTTCTGCTCATCCTCTCGCGCACTCTGAAGAGAGCTCAGGTGAGAAACTGCAAACGTCGAGCAATTGCTCAGAGATGAAAAGTGCCAGCACTGAAAGCTCTTGCTAGCCAGCCCCCTTCCTTGGAAGCGCTTTCACAGGCGCAGTAACACCGGGGCTTTGCGCTTCTCTACCCACCAAACGTCACGGTCCTTCTCTTTCCGTCTCGTAGACACGAGCTGAGAAATTGCAAACGTCGAGCAATTGCTCAGAGATGAAAAGTGCCAGCACTGAAAGCTCTTGCTAGCCAGCACCCTTCCTTGGAAGCGCTTTTGTAGGCCTAAGAACACTGGGGCTCTGGGCTTCTCTAGCCACCTCATCTTCTGCTCATCCTCTCGCGCACTCTAAAGAGAGCTCAGGTGAGAAATTGCAAACGTCGAGCAATTGCTCAGAGATGAAAAGTGCCAGCACTGAAAGCTCTTGCTAGCCAGCACCCTTCCTTGGAAGCGCTTTTGTAGGCCTAAGAACACTGGGGCTCTGGGCTTCTTTAGCCACCTCATCTTCTGCTCATCCTCTCGCGCACTCTAAAGAGAGCTCAGGTGAGAAATTGCAAACGTCCAGCAATTGCTCAGAGAGGAAAAGTGCCAGCACTGAAAGCTGTTGCTAGCCAGCACCCTTCCTTGGAAGCGCTTTTGTAGGCCTAAGAACACTGGGGCTCTGGGCTTCTTTAGCCACCTCATCTTCTGCTCATCCTCTCGCGCACTCTAAAGAGAGCTCAGGTGAGAAATTGCAAACGTCGAGCAATTGCTCAGAGAAGAAAAGTGCCAGCACTGAAAGCTGTTGCTAGCCAGCACCCTTCCTTGGAAGCGCTTTTGTAGGCCTAAGAACAGTGGGGCTCTGGGCTTCTCTAGCCACCTCATCTTCTGCTCATCCTCTCGCGCACTCTAAAGAGAGCTCAGGTGAGAAATTGCAAACGTCGAGCAATTGCTCAGAGATGAAAAGTGCCAGCACTGAAAGCTGTTGCTAGCCAGCACCCTTCCTTGGAAGCGCTTTCACAGGCGCAGTAACACTGGGGCTTTGGGCTTCTCTACCCACCAAACGTCACGGTCCTTCTCTTTCCGTCTCGTAGACACGAGCTGAGAAATTGCAAACGTCGAGCAATTGCTCAGAGATGAAAAGTGCCAGCACTGAAAGCTGTTGCTAGCCAGCACCCTTCCTTGGAAGCGCTTTTGTAGGCCTAAGAACACTGGGGCTCTGGGCTTCTCTAGCCACCTCATCTTCTGCTCATCCTCTCGCGCACTCTGAAGAGAGCTCAGGTGAGAAATTGCAAACGTCCAGCAATTGCTCAGAGATGAAAAGTGCCAGCACTGAAAGCTCTTGCTAGCCAGCACCCTTCCTTGGAAGCGCTTTTGTAGGCCTAAGAACACTGGGGCTCTGGGCTTCTCTAGCCACCTCATCTTCTGCTCATCCTCTCGCGCACTCTAAAGAGAGCTCAGGTGAGAAATTGCAAACGTCGAGCAATTGCTCAGAGATGAAAAGTGCCAGCACTGAAAGCTGTTGCTAGCCAGCACCCTTCCTTGGAAGCGCTTTTGTAGGCCTAAGAACACTGGGGCTCTGGGCTTCTCTAGCCACCTCATCTTCTGCTCATCCTCTCGCGCACTCTAAAGAGAGCTCAGGTGAGAAATTGCAAACGTCGAGCAATTGCTCAGAGAGGAAAAGTGCCAGCACTGAAAGCTGTTGCTAGCCAGCACCCTTCCTTGGAAGCGCTTTTGTAGGCCTAAGAACACTGGGGCTCTGGGCTTCTCTAGCCACCTCATCTTCTGCTCATCCTCTCGCACACTCTAAAGAGAGCTCAGGTGAGAAATTGCAAACGTCGAGCAATTGCTCAGAGATGAAAAGTGCCAGCACTGAAAGCTGTTGCTAGCCAGCACCCTTCCTTGGAAGCGCTTTCACAGGCGCAGCAACACTGGGGCTCTGCGCTTCTCTACCCACCAAACGTCACGGTCCTTCTCTTTCCGTCTCGTAGACACGAGCTGAGAAATTGCAAACGTCGAGCAATTGCTCAGAGAGGAAAAGTGCCAGCACTGGAAGCTGTTGCTAGCCAGCACCCTTCCTTGGAAGCGCTTTTGTAGGCCTAAGAACACTGGGGCTCTGGGCTTCTCTAGCCACCTAATCTTCTGCTCATCCTCTCGCGCACTCTGAAGAGAGCTCAGGTGAGAAACTGCAAACGTCCAGCAATTGCTCAGAGATGAAAAGTGCCAGCACTGAAAGCTCTTGCTAGCCAGCCCCCTTCCTTGGAAGCGCTTTCACAGGCGCAGTAACACCGGGGCTTTGCGCTTCTCTAGCCACCAAACGTCACGGTCCTTCTCTTTCCGTCTCGTAGACACGAGCTGAGAAATTGCAAACGTCGAGCAATTGCTCAGAGATGAAAAGTGCCAGCACTGAAAGCTCTTGCTAGCCAGCACCCTTCCTTGGAAGCGCTTTTGTAGGCCTAAGAACCCTGGGGCTCTGGGCTTCTCTAGCCACCTCATCTTCTGCTCATCCTCTCGCGCACTCTAAAGAGAGCTCAGGTGAGAAATTGCAAACGTCGAGCAATTGCTCAGAGATGAAAAGTGCCAGCACTGAAAGCTGTTGCTAGCCAGCACCCTTCCTTGGAAGCGCTTTCACAGGCGCAGTAACACTGCGGCTTTGGGCTTCTCTACCCACCAAACGTCACGGTCCTTCTCTTTCCGTCTCGTAGACACGAGCTGAGAAATTGCAAACGTCGAGCAATTGCTCAGAGATGAAAAGTGCCAGCACTGAAAGCTGTTGCTAGCCAGCACCCTTCCTTGGAAGTGCTTTCACAGGGGCAGTAACACTGGGGCTTTGCGCTTCTCTACCCACCAAACGTCACAGTCCTTCTCTTTCCGTCTCGTAGACACGAGCTGAGAAATTGCAAACGTCGAGCAATTGCTCAGAGATGAAAAGTGCCAGCACTGAAAGCTGTTGCTAGCCAGCACCCTTCCTTGGAAGTGCTTTTGTAGGCCTAAGAACACTGGGGCTCTGGGCTTCTCTAGCCACCTCATCTTCTGCTCATCCTCTCACGCACTCTAAAGAGAGCTCAGGTGAGAAATTGCAAACGTCGAGCAATTGCTCAGAGAGGAAAAGTGCCAGCACTGAAAGCTTTTGCTAGCCAGCACCCTTCCTTGGAAGCGCTTTTGTAGGCCTAAGAACACTGGGGCTCTGGGCTTCTCTAGCCACCTCATCTTCTGCTCATCCTCTCGCGCACTCTCAAGAGAGCTCAGGTGAGAAATTGCAAACGTCGAGCAATTGCTCAGAGATGAAAAGTGCCAGCACTGAAAGCTGTTGCTAGCCAGCACCCTTCCTTGGAAGCGCTTTTGTAGGCCTAAGAACACTGGGGCTCTGGGCTTCTTTAGCCACCTCATCTTCTGCTCATCCTCTCGCGCACTCTAAAGAGAGCTCAGGTGAGAAATTGCAAACGTCGAGCAATTGCTCAGAGAGGAAAAGTGCCAGCACTGAAAGCTGTTGCTAGCCAGCACCCTTCCTTGGAAGCGCTTTTGTAGGCCTAAGAACACTGGGGCTCTGGGCTTCTCTAGCCACCTCATCTTCTGCTCATCCTCTCGCGCACTCTAAAGAGAGCTCAGGTGAGAAATTGCAAACGTCGAGCAATTGCTCAGAGAAGAAAAGTGCCAGCACTGAAAGCTGTTGCTAGCCAGCACCCTTCCTTGGAAGCGCTTTTGTAGGCCTAAGAACACTGGGGCTCTGGGCTTCTCTAGCCACCTCATCTTCTGCTCATCCTCTCGCGCACTCTAAAGAGAGCTCAGGTGAGAAATTGCAAACGTCCAGCAATTGCTCAGAGATGAAAAGTGCCAGCACTGAAAGCTGTTGCTAGCCAGCACCCTTCCTTGGAAGCGCTTTCACAGGCGCAGTAACACTGGGGCTTTGCGCTTCTCTAGCCACCAAACGTCACGGTCCTTCTCTTTCCGTCTCGTAGACACGAGCTGAGAAATTGCAAACGTCGAGCAATTGCTCAGAGATGAAAAGTGCCAGCACTGAAAGCTGTTGCTAGCCAGCACCCTTCCTTGGAAGCGCTTTCACAGGCGCAGTAACACTGGGGCTTTGCGCTTCTCTACCCACCAAACGTCACAGTCCTTCTCTTTCCGTCTCGTAGACACGAGCTGAGAAATTGCAAACGTCGAGCAATTGCTCAGAGATGAAAAGTGCCAGCACTGAAAGCTGTTGCTAGCCAGCACCCTTCCTTGGAAGTGCTTTTGTAGGCCTAAGAACACTGGGGCTCTGGGCTTCTCTAGCCACCTCATCTTCTGCTCATCCTCTCGCGCAGTCTAAAGAGAGCTCAGGTGAGAAATTGCAAACGTCGAGCAATTGCTCAGAGAGGAAAAGTGCCAGCACTGAAAGCTGTTGCTAGCCAGCACCCTTCCTTGGAAGCGCTTTCACAGGCGCAGCAACACTGGGGCTTTGCGCTTCTCTAGCCACCAAACGTCACGGTCCTTCTCTTTCCGTCTCGTAGACACGAGCTGAGAAATTGCAAACGTCGAGCAATTGCTCAGAGATGAAAAGTGCCAGCACTGAAAGCTGTTGCTAGCCAGCACCCTTCCTTGGAAGCGCTTTTGTAGGCCTAAGAACACTGGGGCTCTGGGCTTCTCTAGCCACCTAATCTTCTGCTCATCCTCTCGCGCACTCTAAAGAGAGCTCAGGTGAGAAATTGCAAACGTCGAGCAATTGCTCAGAGATGAAAAGTGCCAGCACTGAAAGCTGTTGCTAGCCAGCACCCTTCCTTGGAAGCGCTTTTGTAGGCCTAAGAACACTGGGGCTCTGGGCTTCTCTAGCCACCTCATCTTCTGCTCATCCTCTCGCGCACTCTGAAGAGAGCTCAGGTGAGAAATTGCAAACGTCCAGCAATTGCTCAGAGATGAAAAGTGCCAGCACTGAAAGCTGTTGCTAGCCAGCACCCTTCCTTGGAAGCGCTTTTGTAGGCCTAAGAACACTGGGGCTCTGGGCTTCTCTAGCCACCTCATCTTCTGCTCATCCTCTCGCGCACTCTGAAGAGAGCTCAGGTGAGAAATTGCAAACGTCCAGCAATTGCTCAGAGAGGAAAAGTGCCAGCACTGAAAGCTGTTGCTAGCCAGCACCCTTCCTTGGAAGCGCTTTTGTAGGCCTAAGAACACTGGGGCTCTGGGCTTCTCTAGCCACCTCATCTTCTGCTCATCCTCTCGCGCACTCTAAAGAGAGCTCAGATGAGAAATTGCAAACGTCGAGCAATTGCTCAGAGATGAAAAGTGCCAGCACTGAAAGCTGTTGCTAGCCAGCACCCTTCCTTGGAAGCGCTTTTGTAGGCCTAAGAACACTGGGGCTCTGGGCTTCTCTAGCCACCTCATCTTCTGCTCATCCTCTCGCGCACTCTAAAGAGAGCTCAGGTGAGAAATTGCAAACGTCGAGCAATTGCTCAGAGATGAAAAGTGCCAGCACTGAAAGCTGTTGCTAGCCAGCACCCTTCCTTGGAAGCGCTTTCACAGGCGCAGTAACACTGCGGCTTTGGGCTTCTCTAGCCACCAAACGTCACGGTCCTTCTCTTTCCGTCTCGTAGACACGAGCTGAGAAATTGCAAACGTCGAGCAATTGCTCAGAGATGAAAAGTGCCAGCACTGAAAGCTGTTGCTAGCCAGCACCCTTCCTTGGAAGTGCTTTCACAGGCGCAGTAACACTGGGGCTTTGCGCTTCTCTAGCCACCAAACGTCACAGTCCTTCTCTTTCCGTCTCGTAGACACGAGCTGAGAAATTGCAAACGTCGAGCAATTGCTCAGAGATGAAAAGTGCCAGCACTGAAAGCTCTTGCTAGCCAGCACCCTTCCTTGGAAGTGCTTTTGTAGGCCTAAGAACACTGGGGCTCTGGGCTTCTCTTACCACCTAATCTTCTGCTCATCCTCTCGCGCACTCTAAAGAGAGCTCAGGTGAGAAATTGCAAACGTCGAGCAATTGCTCAGAGATGAAAAGTGCCAGCACTGAAAGCTCTTGCTAGCCAGCACCCTTCCTTGGAAGTGCTTTTGTAGGCCTAAGAACACTGGGGCTCTGGGCTTCTCTAGCCACCTCATCTTCTGCTCATCCTCTCGCGCACTCTAAAGAGAGCTCAGGTGAGAAATTGCAAACGTCGAGCAATTGCTCAGAGATGAAAAGTGCCAGCACTGAAAGCTCTTGCTAGCCAGCCCCCTTCCTTGGAAGCGCTTTTGTAGGCCTAAGAACCCTGGGGCTCTGGGCTTCTTTAGCCACCTCATCTTCTGCTCATCCTCTCGCGCACTCTAAAGAGAGCTCAGGGGAGAAATTGCAAACGTCGAGCAATTGCTCAGAGATGAAAAGTGCCAGCACTGAAAGCTCTTGCTAGCCAGCACCCTTCCTTGGAAGCGCTTTTGTAGGCCTAAGAACCCTGGGGCTCTGGGCTTCTCTAGCCACCTCATCTTCTGCTCATCCTCTCGCGCACTCTAAAGAGAGCTCAGGTGAGAAATTGCAAACGTCGAGCAATTGCTCAGAGATGAAAAGTGCCAGCACTGAAAGCTGTTGCTAGCCAGCACCCTTCCTTGGAAGCGCTTTCACAGGCGCAGTAACACTGGGGCTTTGGGCTTCTCTACCCACCAAACGTCACGGTCCTTCTCTTTCCGTCTCGTAGACACGAGCTGAGAAATTGCAAACGTCGAGCAATTGCTCAGAGATGAAAAGTGCCAGCACTGAAAGCTGTTGCTAGCCAGCACCCTTCCTTGGAAGCGCTTTCACAGGCGCAGTAACACTGGGGCTTTGCGCTTCTCTAGCCACCAAACGTCACAGTCCTTCTCTTTCCGTCTCGTAGACACGAGCTGAGAAATTGCAAACGTCGAGCAATTGCTCAGAGATGAAAAGTGCCAGCACTGAAAGCTGTTGCTAGCCAGCACCCTTCCTTGGAAGTGCTTTTGTAGGCCTAAGAACACTGGGGCTCTGGGCTTCTCTAGCCACCTCATCTTCTGCTCATCCTCTCGCGCACTCTAAAGAGAGCTCAGGTGAGAAATTGCAAACGTCGAGCAATTGCTCAGAGAGGAAAAGTGCCAGCACTGAAAGCTGTTGCTAGCCAGCACCCTTCCTTGGAAGCGCTTTTGTAGGCCTAAGAACACTGGGGCTCTGGGCTTCTCTAGCCACCTCATCTTCTGCTCATCCTCTCGCGCACTCTAAAGAGAGCTCAGGTGAGAAATTGCAAACGTCCAGCAATTGCTCAGAGAGGAAAAGTGCCAGCACTGAAAGCTGTTGCTAGCCAGCACCCTTCCTTGGAAGCGCTTTTGTAGGCCTAAGAAGACTGGGGCTCTGGGCTTCTCTAGCCACCTAATCTTCTGCTCATCCTCTCGCGCACTCTAAAGAGAGCTCAGGTGAGAAATTGCAAACGTCGAGCAATTGCTCAGAGATGAAAAGTGCCAGCACTGAAAGCTGTTGCTAGCCAGCACCCTTCCTTGGAAGCGCTTTTGTAGGCCTAAGAACAGTGGGGCTCTGGGCTTCTCTAGCCACCTCATCTTCTGCTCATCCTCTCGCGCACTCTGAAGAGAGCTCAGGTGAGAAATTGCAAACGTCCAGCAATTGCTCAGAGATGAAAAGTGCCAGCACTGAAAGCTGTTGCTAGCCAGCACCCTTCCTTGGAAGCGCTTTCACAGGCGCAGTAACACTGGGGCTTTGCGCTTCTCTAGCCACCAAACGTCACGGTCCTTCTCTTTCCGTCTCGTAGACACGAGCTGAGAAATTGCAAACGTCGAGCAATTGCTCAGAGATGAAAAGTGCCAGCACTGAAAGCTCTTGCTAGCCAGCACCCTTCCTTGGAAGCGCTTTTGTAGGCCTAAGAACACTGGGGCTCTGGGCTTCTCTAGCCACCTAATCTTCTGCTCATCCTCTCGCGCACTCTAAAGAGAGCTCAGGGGAGAAATTGCAAACGTCGAGCAATTGCTCAGAGAAGAAAAGTGCCAGCACTGAAAGCTGTTGCTAGCCAGCACCCTTCCTTGGAAGCGCTTTTGTAGGCCTAAGAACACTGGGGCTCTGGGCTTCTTTAGCCACCTCATCTTCTGCTCATCCTCTCGCGCACTCTAAAGAGAGCTCAGGTGAGAAATTGCAAACGTCCAGCAATTGCTCAGAGAAGAAAAGTGCCAGCACTGAAAGCTGTTGCTAGCCAGCACCCTTCCTTGGAAGCGCTTTTGTAGGCCTAAGAACACTGGGGCTCTGGGCTTCTCTAGCCACCTCATCTTCTGCTCATCCTCTCGCGCACTCTAAAGAGAGCTCAGGTGAGAAATTGCAAACGTCCAGCAATTGCTCAGAGATGAAAAGTGCCAGCACTGAAAGCTCTTGCTAGCCAGCACCCTTCCTTGGAAGCGCTTTCACAGGCGCAGCAACACTGGCGCTTTGCGCTTCTCTAGCCACCAAACGTCACGGTCCTTCTCTTTCCGTCTCGTAGACACGAGCTGAGAAATTGCAAACGTCGAGCAATTGCTCAGAGATGAAAAGTGCCAGCACTGAAAGCTGTTGTTAGCCAGCACCCTTCCTTGGAAGCGCTTTTGTAGGCCTAAGAACACTGGGGCTCTGGGCTTCTCTAGCCACCTCATCTTCTGCTCATCCTCTCGCGCACTCTAAAGAGAGCTCAGGTGAGAAATTGCAAACGTCGAGCAATTGCTCAGAGATGAAAAGTGCCAGCACTGAAAGCTCTTGCTAGCCAGCACCCTTCCTTGGAAGCGCTTTTGTAGGCCTAAGAACACTGGGGCTCTGGGCTTCTCTAGCCACCTCATCTTCTGCTCATCCTCTCGCGCACTCTGAAGAGAGCTCAGGTGAGAAATTGCAAACGTCGAGCAATTGCTCAGAGATGAAAAGTGCCAGCACTGAAAGCTGTTGCTAGCCAGCACCCTTCCTTGGAAGCGCTTTTGTAGGCCTAAGAACACTGGGGCTCTGGGCTTCTCTAGCCACCTCATCTTCTGCTCATCCTCTCGCGCACTCTAAAGAGAGCTCAGGTGAGAAATTGCAAACGTCGAGCAATTGCTCAGAGAGGAAAAGTGCCAGCACTGAAAGCTGTTGCTAGCCAGCACCCTTCCTTGGAAGCGCTTTTGTAGGCCTAAGAACAGTGGGGCTCTGGGCTTCTCTAGCCACCTCATCTTCTGCTCATCCTCTCGCGCACTCTGAAGAGAGCTCAGGTGAGAAATTGCAAACGTCGAGCAATTGCTCAGAGAGGAAAAGTGCCAGCACTGAAAGCTGTTGCTAGCCAGCACCCTTCCTTGGAAGCGCTTTTGTAGGCCTAAGAACACTGGGGCTCTGGGCTTCTCTAGCCACCTCATCTTCTGCTCATCCTCTCGCGCACTCTAAAGAGAGCTCAGGTGAGAAATTGCAAACGTCGAGCAATTGCTCAGAGAGGAAAAGTGCCAGCACTGAAAGCTGTTGCTAGCCAGCACCCTTCCTTGGAAGCGCTTTTGTAGGCCTAAGAACACTGGGGCTCTGGGCTTCTCTAGCCACCTCATCTTCTGCTCATCCTCTCGCACACTCTAAAGAGAGCTCAGGTGAGAAATTGCAAACGTCGAGCAATTGCTCAGAGATGAAAAGTGCCAGCACTGAAAGCTGTTGCTAGCCAGCACCCTTCCTTGGAAGCGCTTTCACAGGCGCAGCAACACTGGGGCTTTGCGCTTCTCTAGCCACCAAACGTCACGGTCCTTCTCTTTCCGTCTCGTAGACACGAGCTGAGAAATTGCAAACGTCGAGCAATTGCTCAGAGATGAAAAGTGCCAGCACTGGAAGCTGTTGCTAGCCAGCACCCTTCCTTGGAAGTGCTTTTGTAGGCCTAAGAACACTGGGGCTCTGGGCTTCTCTAGCCACCTAATCTTCTGCTCATCCTCTCGCGCACTCTGAAGAGAGCTCAGGTGAGAAACTGCAAACGTCGAGCAATTGCTCAGAGATGAAAAGTGCCAGCACTGAAAGCTCTTGCTAGCCAGCCCCCTTCCTTGGAAGCGCTTTCACAGGCGCAGTAACACCGGGGCTTTGCGCTTCTCTACCCACCAAACGTCACGGTCCTTCTCTTTCCGTCTCGTAGACACGAGCTGAGAAATTGCAAACGTCGAGCAATTGCTCAGAGATGAAAAGTGCCAGCACTGAAAGCTCTTGCTAGCCAGCACCCTTCCTTGGAAGCGCTTTTGTAGGCCTAAGAACACTGGGGCTCTGGGCTTCTCTAGCCACCTCATCTTCTGCTCATCCTCTCGCGCACTCTAAAGAGAGCTCAGGTGAGAAATTGCAAACGTCGAGCAATTGCTCAGAGATGAAAAGTGCCAGCACTGAAAGCTCTTGCTAGCCAGCACCCTTCCTTGGAAGCGCTTTTGTAGGCCTAAGAACACTGGGGCTCTGGGCTTCTTTAGCCACCTCATCTTCTGCTCATCCTCTCGCGCACTCTAAAGAGAGCTCAGGTGAGAAATTGCAAACGTCCAGCAATTGCTCAGAGAGGAAAAGTGCCAGCACTGAAAGCTGTTGCTAGCCAGCACCCTTCCTTGGAAGCGCTTTTGTAGGCCTAAGAACACTGGGGCTCTGGGCTTCTTTAGCCACCTCATCTTCTGCTCATCCTCTCGCGCACTCTAAAGAGAGCTCAGGTGAGAAATTGCAAACGTCGAGCAATTGCTCAGAGAAGAAAAGTGCCAGCACTGAAAGCTGTTGCTAGCCAGCACCCTTCCTTGGAAGCGCTTTTGTAGGCCTAAGAACAGTGGGGCTCTGGGCTTCTCTAGCCACCTCATCTTCTGCTCATCCTCTCGCGCACTCTAAAGAGAGCTCAGGTGAGAAATTGCAAACGTCGAGCAATTGCTCAGAGATGAAAAGTGCCAGCACTGAAAGCTGTTGCTAGCCAGCACCCTTCCTTGGAAGCGCTTTCACAGGCGCAGTAACACTGGGGCTTTGGGCTTCTCTACCCACCAAACGTCACGGTCCTTCTCTTTCCGTCTCGTAGACACGAGCTGAGAAATTGCAAACGTCGAGCAATTGCTCAGAGATGAAAAGTGCCAGCACTGAAAGCTGTTGCTAGCCAGCACCCTTCCTTGGAAGCGCTTTTGTAGGCCTAAGAACACTGGGGCTCTGGGCTTCTCTAGCCACCTCATCTTCTGCTCATCCTCTCGCGCACTCTGAAGAGAGCTCAGGTGAGAAATTGCAAACGTCCAGCAATTGCTCAGAGATGAAAAGTGCCAGCACTGAAAGCTCTTGCTAGCCAGCACCCTTCCTTGGAAGCGCTTTTGTAGGCCTAAGAACACTGGGGCTCTGGGCTTCTCTAGCCACCTCATCTTCTGCTCATCCTCTCGCGCACTCTAAAGAGAGCTCAGGTGAGAAATTGCAAACGTCGAGCAATTGCTCAGAGATGAAAAGTGCCAGCACTGAAAGCTGTTGCTAGCCAGCACCCTTCCTTGGAAGCGCTTTTGTAGGCCTAAGAACACTGGGGCTCTGGGCTTCTCTAGCCACCTCATCTTCTGCTCATCCTCTCGCGCACTCTAAAGAGAGCTCAGGTGAGAAATTGCAAACGTCGAGCAATTGCTCAGAGAGGAAAAGTGCCAGCACTGAAAGCTGTTGCTAGCCAGCACCCTTCCTTGGAAGCGCTTTTGTAGGCCTAAGAACACTGGGGCTCTGGGCTTCTCTAGCCACCTCATCTTCTGCTCATCCTCTCGCACACTCTAAAGAGAGCTCAGGTGAGAAATTGCAAACGTCGAGCAATTGCTCAGAGATGAAAAGTGCCAGCACTGAAAGCTGTTGCTAGCCAGCACCCTTCCTTGGAAGCGCTTTCACAGGCGCAGCAACACTGGGGCTCTGCGCTTCTCTACCCACCAAACGTCACGGTCCTTCTCTTTCCGTCTCGTAGACACGAGCTGAGAAATTGCAAACGTCGAGCAATTGCTCAGAGAGGAAAAGTGCCAGCACTGGAAGCTGTTGCTAGCCAGCACCCTTCCTTGGAAGCGCTTTTGTAGGCCTAAGAACACTGGGGCTCTGGGCTTCTCTAGCCACCTAATCTTCTGCTCATCCTCTCGCGCACTCTGAAGAGAGCTCAGGTGAGAAACTGCAAACGTCCAGCAATTGCTCAGAGATGAAAAGTGCCAGCACTGAAAGCTCTTGCTAGCCAGCCCCCTTCCTTGGAAGCGCTTTCACAGGCGCAGTAACACCGGGGCTTTGCGCTTCTCTAGCCACCAAACGTCACGGTCCTTCTCTTTCCGTCTCGTAGACACGAGCTGAGAAATTGCAAACGTCGAGCAATTGCTCAGAGATGAAAAGTGCCAGCACTGAAAGCTCTTGCTAGCCAGCACCCTTCCTTGGAAGCGCTTTTGTAGGCCTAAGAACCCTGGGGCTCTGGGCTTCTCTAGCCACCTCATCTTCTGCTCATCCTCTCGCGCACTCTAAAGAGAGCTCAGGTGAGAAATTGCAAACGTCGAGCAATTGCTCAGAGATGAAAAGTGCCAGCACTGAAAGCTGTTGCTAGCCAGCACCCTTCCTTGGAAGCGCTTTCACAGGCGCAGTAACACTGCGGCTTTGGGCTTCTCTACCCACCAAACGTCACGGTCCTTCTCTTTCCGTCTCGTAGACACGAGCTGAGAAATTGCAAACGTCGAGCAATTGCTCAGAGATGAAAAGTGCCAGCACTGAAAGCTGTTGCTAGCCAGCACCCTTCCTTGGAAGTGCTTTCACAGGGGCAGTAACACTGGGGCTTTGCGCTTCTCTACCCACCAAACGTCACAGTCCTTCTCTTTCCGTCTCGTAGACACGAGCTGAGAAATTGCAAACGTCGAGCAATTGCTCAGAGATGAAAAGTGCCAGCACTGAAAGCTGTTGCTAGCCAGCACCCTTCCTTGGAAGTGCTTTTGTAGGCCTAAGAACACTGGGGCTCTGGGCTTCTCTAGCCACCTCATCTTCTGCTCATCCTCTCACGCACTCTAAAGAGAGCTCAGGTGAGAAATTGCAAACGTCGAGCAATTGCTCAGAGAGGAAAAGTGCCAGCACTGAAAGCTTTTGCTAGCCAGCACCCTTCCTTGGAAGCGCTTTTGTAGGCCTAAGAACACTGGGGCTCTGGGCTTCTCTAGCCACCTCATCTTCTGCTCATCCTCTCGCGCACTCTCAAGAGAGCTCAGGTGAGAAATTGCAAACGTCGAGCAATTGCTCAGAGATGAAAAGTGCCAGCACTGAAAGCTGTTGCTAGCCAGCACCCTTCCTTGGAAGCGCTTTTGTAGGCCTAAGAACACTGGGGCTCTGGGCTTCTTTAGCCACCTCATCTTCTGCTCATCCTCTCGCGCACTCTAAAGAGAGCTCAGGTGAGAAATTGCAAACGTCGAGCAATTGCTCAGAGAGGAAAAGTGCCAGCACTGAAAGCTGTTGCTAGCCAGCACCCTTCCTTGGAAGCGCTTTTGTAGGCCTAAGAACACTGGGGCTCTGGGCTTCTCTAGCCACCTCATCTTCTGCTCATCCTCTCGCGCACTCTAAAGAGAGCTCAGGTGAGAAATTGCAAACGTCGAGCAATTGCTCAGAGAAGAAAAGTGCCAGCACTGAAAGCTGTTGCTAGCCAGCACCCTTCCTTGGAAGCGCTTTTGTAGGCCTAAGAACACTGGGGCTCTGGGCTTCTCTAGCCACCTCATCTTCTGCTCATCCTCTCGCGCACTCTAAAGAGAGCTCAGGTGAGAAATTGCAAACGTCCAGCAATTGCTCAGAGATGAAAAGTGCCAGCACTGAAAGCTGTTGCTAGCCAGCACCCTTCCTTGGAAGCGCTTTCACAGGCGCAGTAACACTGGGGCTTTGCGCTTCTCTAGCCACCAAACGTCACGGTCCTTCTCTTTCCGTCTCGTAGACACGAGCTGAGAAATTGCAAACGTCGAGCAATTGCTCAGAGATGAAAAGTGCCAGCACTGAAAGCTGTTGCTAGCCAGCACCCTTCCTTGGAAGCGCTTTCACAGGCGCAGTAACACTGGGGCTTTGCGCTTCTCTACCCACCAAACGTCACAGTCCTTCTCTTTCCGTCTCGTAGACACGAGCTGAGAAATTGCAAACGTCGAGCAATTGCTCAGAGATGAAAAGTGCCAGCACTGAAAGCTGTTGCTAGCCAGCACCCTTCCTTGGAAGTGCTTTTGTAGGCCTAAGAACACTGGGGCTCTGGGCTTCTCTAGCCACCTCATCTTCTGCTCATCCTCTCGCGCAGTCTAAAGAGAGCTCAGGTGAGAAATTGCAAACGTCGAGCAATTGCTCAGAGAGGAAAAGTGCCAGCACTGAAAGCTGTTGCTAGCCAGCACCCTTCCTTGGAAGCGCTTTCACAGGCGCAGCAACACTGGGGCTTTGCGCTTCTCTAGCCACCAAACGTCACGGTCCTTCTCTTTCCGTCTCGTAGACACGAGCTGAGAAATTGCAAACGTCGAGCAATTGCTCAGAGATGAAAAGTGCCAGCACTGAAAGCTGTTGCTAGCCAGCACCCTTCCTTGGAAGCGCTTTTGTAGGCCTAAGAACACTGGGGCTCTGGGCTTCTCTAGCCACCTAATCTTCTGCTCATCCTCTCGCGCACTCTAAAGAGAGCTCAGGTGAGAAATTGCAAACGTCGAGCAATTGCTCAGAGATGAAAAGTGCCAGCACTGAAAGCTGTTGCTAGCCAGCACCCTTCCTTGGAAGCGCTTTTGTAGGCCTAAGAACACTGGGGCTCTGGGCTTCTCTAGCCACCTCATCTTCTGCTCATCCTCTCGCGCACTCTGAAGAGAGCTCAGGTGAGAAATTGCAAACGTCCAGCAATTGCTCAGAGATGAAAAGTGCCAGCACTGAAAGCTGTTGCTAGCCAGCACCCTTCCTTGGAAGCGCTTTTGTAGGCCTAAGAACACTGGGGCTCTGGGCTTCTCTAGCCACCTCATCTTCTGCTCATCCTCTCGCGCACTCTGAAGAGAGCTCAGGTGAGAAATTGCAAACGTCCAGCAATTGCTCAGAGAGGAAAAGTGCCAGCACTGAAAGCTGTTGCTAGCCAGCACCCTTCCTTGGAAGCGCTTTTGTAGGCCTAAGAACACTGGGGCTCTGGGCTTCTCTAGCCACCTCATCTTCTGCTCATCCTCTCGCGCACTCTAAAGAGAGCTCAGATGAGAAATTGCAAACGTCGAGCAATTGCTCAGAGATGAAAAGTGCCAGCACTGAAAGCTGTTGCTAGCCAGCACCCTTCCTTGGAAGCGCTTTTGTAGGCCTAAGAACACTGGGGCTCTGGGCTTCTCTAGCCACCTCATCTTCTGCTCATCCTCTCGCGCACTCTAAAGAGAGCTCAGGTGAGAAATTGCAAACGTCGAGCAATTGCTCAGAGATGAAAAGTGCCAGCACTGAAAGCTGTTGCTAGCCAGCACCCTTCCTTGGAAGCGCTTTCACAGGCGCAGTAACACTGCGGCTTTGGGCTTCTCTAGCCACCAAACGTCACGGTCCTTCTCTTTCCGTCTCGTAGACACGAGCTGAGAAATTGCAAACGTCGAGCAATTGCTCAGAGATGAAAAGTGCCAGCACTGAAAGCTGTTGCTAGCCAGCACCCTTCCTTGGAAGTGCTTTCACAGGCGCAGTAACACTGGGGCTTTGCGCTTCTCTAGCCACCAAACGTCACAGTCCTTCTCTTTCCGTCTCGTAGACACGAGCTGAGAAATTGCAAACGTCGAGCAATTGCTCAGAGATGAAAAGTGCCAGCACTGAAAGCTCTTGCTAGCCAGCACCCTTCCTTGGAAGTGCTTTTGTAGGCCTAAGAACACTGGGGCTCTGGGCTTCTCTTACCACCTAATCTTCTGCTCATCCTCTCGCGCACTCTAAAGAGAGCTCAGGTGAGAAATTGCAAACGTCGAGCAATTGCTCAGAGAGGAAAAGTGCCAGCACTGAAAGCTCTTGCTAGCCAGCACCCTTCCTTGGAAGTGCTTTTGTAGGCCTAAGAACACTGGGGCTCTGGGCTTCTCTAGCCACCTCATCTTCTGCTCATCCTCTCGCGCACTCTAAAGAGAGCTCAGGTGAGAAATTGCAAACGTCGAGCAATTGCTCAGAGATGAAAAGTGCCAGCACTGAAAGCTCTTGCTAGCCAGCCCCCTTCCTTGGAAGCGCTTTTGTAGGCCTAAGAACCCTGGGGCTCTGGGCTTCTTTAGCCACCTCATCTTCTGCTCATCCTCTCGCGCACTCTAAAGAGAGCTCAGGGGAGAAATTGCAAACGTCGAGCAATTGCTCAGAGATGAAAAGTGCCAGCACTGAAAGCTCTTGCTAGCCAGCACCCTTCCTTGGAAGCGCTTTTGTAGGCCTAAGAACCCTGGGGCTCTGGGCTTCTCTAGCCACCTCATCTTCTGCTCATCCTCTCGCGCACTCTAAAGAGAGCTCAGGTGAGAAATTGCAAACGTCGAGCAATTGCTCAGAGATGAAAAGTGCCAGCACTGAAAGCTGTTGCTAGCCAGCACCCTTCCTTGGAAGCGCTTTCACAGGCGCTGTAACACTGGGGCTTTGCGCTTCTCTAGCCACCAAACGTCACAGTCCTTCTCTTTCCGTCTCGTAGACACGAGCTGAGAAATTGCAAACGTCGAGCAATTGCTCAGAGATGAAAAGTGCCAGCACTGAAAGCTGTTGCTAGCCAGCACCCTTCCTTGGAAGCGCTTTCACAGGCGCAGTAACACTGGGGCTTTGCGCTTCTCTAGCCACCAAACGTCACAGTCCTTCTCTTTCCGTCTCGTAGACACGAGCTGAGAAATTGCAAACGTCGAGCAATTGCTCAGAGATGAAAAGTGCCAGCACTGAAAGCTGTTGCTAGCCAGCACCCTTCCTTGGAAGTGCTTTTGTAGGCCTAAGAACACTGGGGCTCTGGGCTTCTCTAGCCACCTCATCTTCTGCTCATCCTCTCGCGCACTCTAAAGAGAGCTCAGGTGAGAAATTGCAAACGTCGAGCAATTGCTCAGAGAGGAAAAGTGCCAGCACTGAAAGCTGTTGCTAGCCAGCACCCTTCCTTGGAAGCGCTTTTGTAGGCCTAAGAACACTGGGGCTCTGGGCTTCTCTAGCCACCTCATCTTCTGCTCATCCTCTCGCGCACTCTAAAGAGAGCTCAGGTGAGAAATTGCAAACGTCCAGCAATTGCTCAGAGAGGAAAAGTGCCAGCACTGAAAGCTGTTGCTAGCCAGCACCCTTCCTTGGAAGCGCTTTTGTAGGCCTAAGAAGACTGGGGCTCTGGGCTTCTCTAGCCACCTAATCTTCTGCTCATCCTCTCGCGCACTCTAAAGAGAGCTCAGGTGAGAAATTGCAAACGTCGAGCAATTGCTCAGAGATGAAAAGTGCCAGCACTGAAAGCTGTTGCTAGCCAGCACCCTTCCTTGGAAGCGCTTTTGTAGGCCTAAGAACAGTGGGGCTCTGGGCTTCTCTAGCCACCTCATCTTCTGCTCATCCTCTCGCGCACTCTGAAGAGAGCTCAGGTGAGAAATTGCAAACGTCCAGCAATTGCTCAGAGATGAAAAGTGCCAGCACTGAAAGCTGTTGCTAGCCAGCACCCTTCCTTGGAAGCGCTTTTGTAGGCCTAAGAACACTGGGGCTCTGGGCTTCTCTAGCCACCTCATCTTCTGCTCATCCTCTCGCGCACTCTGAAGAGAGCTCAGGTGAGAAATTGCAAACGTCCAGCAATTGCTCAGAGATGAAAAGAGCCAGCACTGAAAGCTGTTGCTAGCCAGCACCCTTCCTTGGAAGCGCTTTTGTAGGCCTAAGAACACTGGGGCTCTGGGCTTCTCTAGCCACCTCATCTTCTGCTCATCCTCTCGCACACTCTAAAGAGAGCTCAGGTGAGAAATTGCAAACGTCGAGCAATTGCTCAGAGATGAAAAGTGCCAGCACTGAAAGCTGTTGCTAGCCAGCACCCTTCCTTGGAAGCGCTTTCACAGGCGCAGCAACACTGGGGCTTTGCGCTTCTCTACCCACCAAACGTCACGGTCCTTCTCTTTCCGTCTCGTAGACACGAGCTGAGAAATTGCAAACGTCGAGCAATTGCTCAGAGATGAAAAGTGCCAGCACTGGAAGCTGTTGCTAGCCAGCACCCTTCCTTGGAAGCGCTTTTGTAGGACTAAGAACACTGGGGCTCTGGGCTTCTCTAGCCACCTAATCTTCTGCTCATCCTCTCGCGCACTCTGAAGAGAGCTCAGGTGAGAAACTGCAAACGTCGAGCAATTGCTCAGAGATGAAAAGTGCCAGCACTGAAAGCTGTTGCTAGCCAGCACCCTTCCTTGGAAGCGCTTTCACAGGCGCAGTAACACTGGGGCTTTGCGCTTCTCTAGCCACCAAACGTCACGGTCCTTCTCTTTCCGTCTCGTAGACACGAGCTGAGAAATTGCAAACGTCGAGCAATTGCTCAGAGATGAAAAGTGCCAGCACTGAAAGCTGTTGCTAGCCAGCACCCTTCCTTGGAAGCGCTTTTGTAGGCCTAAGAACACTGGGGCTCTGCGCTTCTCTAGCCACCTCATCTTCTGCTCATCCTCTCGCGCACTCTAAAGAGAGCTCAGGTGAGAAATTGCAAACGTCGAGCAATTGCTCAGAGAGGAAAAGTGCCAGCACTGAAAGCTCTTGCTAGCCAGCACCCTTCCTTGGAAGCGCTTTTGTAGGCCTAAGCACACTGGGGCTCTGGGCTTCTCTAGCCACCTCATCTTCTGCTCATCCTCTCGCGCACTCTAAAGAGAGCTCAGGTGAGAAATTGCAAACGTCGAGCAATTGCTCAGAGAAGAAAAGTGCCAGCACTGAAAGCTGTTGCTAGCCAGCACCCTTCCTTGGAAGCGCTTTTGTAGGCCTAAGAACACTGGGGCTCTGGGCTTCTCTAGCCACCTCATCTTCTGCTCATCCTCTCGCACACTCTAAAGAGAGCTCAGGTGAGAAATTGCAAACGTCGAGCAATTGCTCAGAGATGAAAAGTGCCAGCACTGAAAGCTGTTGCTAGCCAGCACCCTTCCTTGGAAGTGCTTTCACAGGGGCAGTAACACTGGGGCTTTGCGCTTCTCTACCCACCAAACGTCACAGTCCTTGTCTTTCCGTCTCGTAGACACGAGCTGAGAAATTGCAAACGTCGAGCAATTGCTCAGAGATGAAAAGTGCCAGCACTGAAAGCTGTTGCTAGCCAGCACCCTTCCTTGGAAGTGCTTTTGTAGGCCTAAGAACCCTGGGGCTCTGGGCTTCTCTAGCCACCTCATCTTCTGCTCATCCTCTCACGCACTCTAAAGAGAGCTCAGGTGAGAAATTGCAAACGTCGAGCAATTGCTCAGAGAGGAAAAGTGCCAGCACTGAAAGCTGTTGCTAGCCAGCACCCTTCCTTGGAAGCGCTTTTGTAGGCCTAAGAACACTGGGGCTCTGGGCTTCTCTAGCCACCTCATCTTCTGCTCATCCTCTCGCGCACTCTGAAGAGAGCTCAGGTGAGAAATTGCAAACGTCGAGCAATTGCTCAGAGATGAAAAGTGCCAGCACTGAAAGCTCTTGCTAGCCAGCACCCTTCCTTGGAAGCGCTTTTGTAGGCCTAAGAACAGTGGGGCTCTGGGCTTCTTTAGCCACCTCATCTTCTGCTCATCCTCTCGCGCACTCTAAAGAGAGCTCAGGGGAGAAATTGCAAACGTCGAGCAATTGCTCAGAGATGAAAAGTGCCAGCACTGAAAGCTGTTGCTAGCCAGCACCCTTCCTTGGAAGCGCTTTTGTAGGCCTAAGAACACTGGGGCTCTGGGCTTCTCTAGCCACCTCATCTTCTGCTCATCCTCTCGCGCACTCTGAAGAGAGCTCAGGTGAGAAATTGCAAACGTCGAGCAATTGCTCAGAGAAGAAAAGTGCCAGCACTGAAAGCTGTTGCTAGCCAGCACCCTTCCTTGGAAGCGCTTTTGTAGGCCTAAGAACACTGGGGCTCTGGGCTTCTCTAGCCACCTCATCTTCTGCTCATCCTCTCGCGCACTCTAAAGAGAGCTCAGGTGAGAAATTGCAAACGTCCAGCAATTGCTCAGAGATGAAAAGTGCCAGTACTGAAAGCTGTTGCTAGCCAGCACCCTTCCTTGGAAGCGCTTTCACAGGCGCAGTAACACTGGGGCTTTGGGCTTCTCTACCCACCAAACGTCACGGTCCTTCTCTTTCCGTCTCGTAGACACGAGCTGAGAAATTGCAAACGTCGAGCAATTGCTCAGAGATGAAAAGTGCCAGCACTGAAAGCTGTTGCTAGCCAGCACCCTTCCTTGGAAGCGCTTTCACAGGCGCAGTAACACTGGGGCTTTGCGCTTCTCTACCCACCAAACGTCACAGTCCTTCTCTTTCCGTCTCGTAGACACGAGCTGAGAAATTGCAAACGTCGAGCAATTGCTCAGAGATGAAAAGTGCCAGCACTGAAAGCTGTTGCTAGCCAGCACCCTTCCTTGGAAGTGCTTTTGTAGGCCTAAGAACACTGGGGCTCTGGGCTTCTCTAGCCACCTCATCTTCTGCTCATCCTCTCGCACACTCTAAAGAGAGCTCAGGTGAGAAATTGCAAACGTCGAGCAATTGCTCAGAGAGGAAAAGTGCCAGCACTGAAAGCTCTTGCTAGCCAGCACCCTTCCTTGGAAGCGCTTTTGTAGGCCTAAGAACACTGGGGCTCTGGGCTTCTCTAGCCACCTCATCTTCTGCTCATCCTCTCGCGCACTCTAAAGAGAGCTCAGGTGAGAAATTGCAAACGTCGAGCAATTGCTCAGAGAGGAAAAGTGCCAGCACTGAAAGCTGTTGCTAGCCAGCACCCTTCCTTGGAAGCGCTTTCACAGGCGCAGCAACACTGGGGCTTTGCGCTTCTCTACCCACCAAACGTCACGGTCCTTGTCTTTCCGTCTCGTAGACACGAGCTGAGAAATTGCAAACGTCGAGCAATTGCTCAGAGATGAAAAGTGCCAGCACTGAAAGCTGTTGCTAGCCAGCACCCTTCCTTGGAAGCGCTTTTGTAGGCCTAAGAAGACTGGGGCTCTGGGCTTCTCTAGCCACCTCATCTTCTGCTCATCCTCTCGCGCACTCTGAAGAGAGCTCAGGTGAGAAATTGCAAACGTCGAGCAATTGCTCAGAGATGAAAAGTGCCAGCACTGAAAGCTGTTGCTAGCCAGCACCCTTCCTTGGAAGCGCTTTTGTAGGCCTAAGAACAGTGGGGCTCTGGGCTTCTCTAGCCACCTCATCTTCTGCTCATCCTCTCGCGCACTCTGAAGAGAGCTCAGGTGAGAAATTGCAAACGTCGAGCAATTGCTCAGAGATGAAAAGTGCCAGCACTGAAAGCTGTTGCTAGCCAGCACCCTTCCTTGGAAGCGCTTTTGTAGGCCTAAGAACAGTGGGGCTCTGGGCTTCTCTAGCCACCTCATCTTCTGCTCATCCTCTCGCGCACTCTGAAGAGAGCTCAGGTGAGAAATTGCAAACGTCCAGCAATTGCTCAGAGATGAAAAGTGCCAGCACTGAAAGCTGTTGCTAGCCAGCACCCTTCCTTGGAAGCGCTTTTGTAGGCCTAAGAACACTGGGGCTCTGGGCTTCTCTAGCCACCTCATCTTCTGCTCATCCTCGCGCGCACTCTAAAGAGAGCTCAGGTGAGAAATTGCAAACGTCGAGCAATTGCTCAGAGATGAAAAGTGCCAGCACTGAAAGCTCTTGCTAGCCAGCACCCTTCCTTGGAAGCGCTTTTGTAGGCCTAAGAACACTGGGGCTCTGGGCTTCTCTAGCCACCTCATCTTCTGCTCATCCTCTCGCGCACTCTGAAGAGAGCTCAGGTGAGAAATTGCAAACGTCGAGCAATTGCTCAGAGATGAAAAGTGCCAGCACTGAAAGCTCTTGCTAGCCAGCACCCTTCCTTGGAAGCGCTTTTGTAGGCCTAAGAATACTGGGGCTCTGGGCTTCTTTAGCCACCTCATCTTCTGCTCATCCTCTCGCGCACTCTAAAGAGAGCTCAGGTGAGAAATTGCAAACGTCGAGCAATTGCTCAGAGATGAAAAGTGCCAGCACTGAAAGCTGTTGCTAGCCAGCACCCTTCCTTGGAAGCGCTTTTGTAGGCCTAAGAACCCTGGGGCTCTGGGCTTCTCTAGCCACCTCATCTTCTGCTCATCCTCTCGCGCACTCTAAAGAGAGCTCAGGGGAGAAATTGCAAACGTCGAGCAATTGCTCAGAGAAGAAAAGTGCCAGCACTGAAAGCTGTTGCTAGCCAGCACCCTTCCTTGGAAGCGCTTTTGTAGGCCTAAGAACACTGGGGCTCTGGGCTTCTCTAGCCACCTCATCTTCTGCTCATCCTCTCGCGCACTCTAAAGAGAGCTCAGGTGAGAAATTGCAAACGTCCAGCAATTGCTCAGAGATGAAAAGTGCCAGCACTGAAAGCTGTTGCTAGCCAGCACCCTTCCTTGGAAGCGCTTTCACAGGCGCAGTAACACTGCGGCTTTGGGCTTCTCTACCCACCAAACGTCACGGTCCTTCTCTTTCCGTCTCGTAGACACGAGCTGAGAAATTGCAAACGTCGAGCAATTGCTCAGAGATGAAAAGTGCCAGCACTGAAAGCTGTTGCTAGCCAGCACCCTTCCTTGGAAGCGCTTTCACAGGCGCAGTAACACTGGGGCTTTGCGCTTCTCTACCCACCAAACGTCACAGTCCTTCTCTTTCCGTCTCGTAGACACGAGCTGAGAAATTGCAAACGTCGAGCAATTGCTCAGAGATGAAAAGTGCCAGCACTGAAAGCTGTTGCTAGCCAGCACCCTTCCTTGGAAGTGCTTTTGTAGGCCTAAGAACACTGGGGCTCTGGGCTTCTCTAGCCACCTCATCTTCTGCTCATCCTCTCGCGCACTCTAAAGAGAGCTCAGGTGAGAAATTGCAAACGTCGAGCAATTGCTCAGAGATGAAAAGTGCCAGCACTGAAAGCTGTTGCTAGCCAGCACCCTTCCTTGGAAGCGCTTTTGTAGGCCTAAGAACACTGGGGCTCTGGGCTTCTCTAGCCACCTCATCTTCTGCTCATCCTCTCGCGCACTCTAAAGAGAGCTCAGGTGAGAAATTGCAAACGTCGAGCAATTGCTCAGAGAAGAAAAGTGCCAGCACTGAAAGCTCTTGCTAGCCAGCACCCTTCCTTGGAAGCGCTTTTGTAGGCCTAAGAAGACTGGGGCTCTGGGCTTCTTTAGCCACCTCATCTTCTGCTCATCCTCTCGCGCACTCTAAAGAGAGCTCAGGGGAGAAATTGCAAACGTCGAGCAATTGCTCAGAGATGAAAAGTGCCAGCACTGAAAGCTCTTGCTAGCCAGCACCCTTCCTTGGAAGCGCTTTTGTAGGCCTAAGAACACTGGGGCTCTGGGCTTCTCTAGCCACCTCATCTTCTGCTCATCCTCTCGCGCACTCTAAAGAGAGCTCAGGTGAGAAATTGCAAACGTCCAGCAATTGCTCAGAGATGAAAAGTGCCAGCACTGAAAGCTGTTGCTAGCCAGCACCCTTCCTTGGAAGCGCTTTCACAGGCGCAGTAACACTGGGGCTTTGCGCTTCTCTAGCCACCAAACGTCACGGTCCTTCTCTTTCCGTCTCGTAGACACGAGCTGAGAAATTGCAAACGTCGAGCAATTGCTCAGAGATGAAAAGTGCCAGCACTGAAAGCTGTTGCTAGCCAGCACCCTTCCTTGGAAGCGCTTTCACAGGCGCAGTAACACTGGGGCTTTGCGCTTCTCTACCCACCAAACGTCACAGTCCTTCTCTTTCCGTCTCGTAGACACGAGCTGAGAAATTGCAAACGTCGAGCAATTGCTCAGAGATGAAAAGTGCCAGCACTGAAAGCTGTTGCTAGCCAGCACCCTTCCTTGGAAGTGCTTTTGTAGGCCTAAGAACACTGGGGCTCTGGGCTTCTCTAGCCACCTCATCTTCTGCTCATCCTCTCGCGCACTCTGAAGAGAGCTCAGGTGAGAAATTGCAAACGTCGAGCAATTGCTCAGAGAGGAAAAGTGCCAGCACTGAAAGCTGTTGCTAGCCAGCACCCTTCCTTGGAAGCGCTTTTGTAGGCCTAAGCACACTGGGGCTCTGGGCTTCTCTAGCCACCTCATCTTCTGCTCATCCTCTCGCGCACTCTAAAGAGAGCTCAGGTGAGAAATTGCAAACGTCGAGCAATTGCTCAGAGAGGAAAAGTGCCAGCACTGAAAGCTGTTGCTAGCCAGCACCCTTCCTTGGAAGCGCTTTCACAGGCGCAGCAACACTGGGGCTTTGCGCTTCTCTAGCCACCAAACGTCACGGTCCTTGTCTTTCCGTCTCGTAGACACGAGCTGAGAAATTGCAAACGTCGATCAATTGCTCAGAGATGAAAAGTGCCAGCACTGAAAGCTGTTGCTAGCCAGCCCCCTTCCTTGGAAGCGCTTTTGTAGGCCTAAGAAGACTGGGGCTCTGGGCTTCTCTAGCCACCTAATCTTCTGCTCATCCTCTCGCGCACTCTAAAGAGAGCTCAGGGGAGAAATTGCAAACGTCGAGCAATTGCTCAGAGATGAAAAGTGCCAGCACTGAAAGCTCTTGCTAGCCAGCACCCTTCCTTGGAAGCGCTTTTGTAGCCCTTAGAACACTGGGGCTCTGGGCTTCTCTAGCCACCTAATCTTCTGCTCATCCTCTCGCGCACTCTGAAGAGAGCTCAGGTGAGAAATTGCAAACGTCCAGCAATTGCTCAGAGATGAAAAGTGCCAGCACTGAAAGCTGTTGCTAGCCAGCACCCTTCCTTGGAAGCGCTTTTGTAGGCCTAAGAACACTGGGGCTCTGGGCTTCTCTAGCCACCTCATCTTCTGCTCATCCTCTCGCGCACTCTAAAGAGAGCTCAGGTGAGAAATTGCAAACGTCGAGCAATTGCTCAGAGATGAAAAGTGCCAGCACTGAAAGCTGTTGCTAGCCAGCACCCTTCCTTGGAAGCGCTTTTGTAGGCCTAAGAACACTGGGGCTCTGGGCTTCTCTAGCCACCTCATCTTCTGCTCATCCTCTCGCGCACTCTAAAGAGAGCTCAGGTGAGAAATTGCAAACGTCGAGCAATTGCTCAGAGAAGAAAAGTGCCAGCACTGAAAGCTGTTGCTAGCCAGCACCCTTCCTTGGAAGCGCTTTTGTAGGCCTAAGAACACTGGGGCTCTGGGCTTCTCTAGCCACCTAATCTTCTGCTCATCCTCTCGCGCACTCTAAAGAGAGCTCAGGTGAGAAATTGCAAACGTCGAGCAATTGCTCAGAGATGAAAAGTGCCAGCACTGAAAGCTCTTGCTAGCCAGCACCCTTCCTTGGAAGCGCTTTTGTAGGCCTAAGAACACTGGGGCTCTGGGCTTCTCTAGCCACCTCATCTTCTGCTCATCCTCTCGCGCACTCTGAAGAGAGCTCAGGTGAGAAATTGCAAACGTCGAGCAATTGCTCAGAGATGAAAAGTGCCAGCACTGAAAGCTGTTGCTAGCCAGCACCCTTCCTTGGAAGCGCTTTTGTAGGCCTAAGAACACTGGGGCTCTGGGCTTCTCTAGCCACCTCATCTTCTGCTCATCCTCTCGCGCACTCTAAAGAGAGCTCAGGTGAGAAATTGCAAACGTCGAGCAATTGCTCAGAGATGAAAAGTGCCAGCACTGAAAGCTCTTGCTAGCCAGCACCCTTCCTTGGAAGCGCTTTTGTAGGCCTAAGAACACTGGGGCTCTGGGCTTCTCTAGCCACCTCATCTTCTGCTCATCCTCTCGCACACTCTAAAGAGAGCTCAGGTGAGAAATTGCAAACGTCGAGCAATTGCTCAGAGATGAAAAGTGCCAGCACTGAAAGCTGTTGCTAGCCAGCACCCTTCCTTGGAAGCGCTTTCACAGGCGCAGCAACACTGGGGCTTTGCGCTTCTCTAGCCACCAAACGTCACGGTCCTTCTCTTTCCGTCTCGTAGACACGAGCTGAGAAATTGCAAACGTCGAGCAATTGCTCAGAGATGAAAAGTGCCAGCACTGGGAGCTGTTGCTAGCCAGCACCCTTCCTTGGAAGCGCTTTTGTAGGCCTAAGAACAGTGGGGCTCTGGGCTTCTCTAGCCACCTAATCTTCTGCTCATCCTCTCGCGCACTCTGAAGAGAGCTCAGGTGAGAAACTGCAAACGTCCAGCAATTGCTCAGAGATGAAAAGTGCCAGCACTGAAAGCTCTTGCTAGCCAGCACCCTTCCTTGGAAGCGCTTTCACAGGCGCAGTAACACTGGGGCTTTGCGCTTCTCTAGCCACCAAACGTCACGGTCCTTCTCTTTCCGTCTCCTAGACACGAGCTGAGAAATTGCAAACGTCGAGCAATTGCTCAGAGATGAAAAGTGCCAGCACTGAAAGCTCTTGCTAGCCAGCACCCTTCCTTGGAAGCGCTTTTGTAGGCCTAAGAAGACTGGGGCTCTGCGCTTCTCTAGCCACCTCATCTTCTGCTCATCCTCTCGCGCACTCTAAAGAGAGCTCAGGTGAGAAATTGCAAACGTCGAGCAATTGCTCAGAGATGAAAAGTGCCAGCACTGAAAGCTGTTGCTAGCCAGCACCCTTCCTTGGAAGCGCTTTTGTAGGCCTAAGAACACTGGGGCTCTGGGCTTCTTTAGCCACCTCATCTTCTGCTCATCCTCTCGCGCACTCTAAAGAGAGCTCAGGTGAGAAATTGCAAACGTCGAGCAATTGCTCAGAGATGAAAAGTGCCAGCACTGAAAGCTGTTGCTAGCCAGCACCCTTCCTTGGAAGCGCTTTTGTAGGCCTAAGAACCCTGGGGCTCTGGGCTTCTCTAGCCACCTCATCTTCTGCTCATCCTCTCGCGCACTCTAAAGAGAGCTCAGGTGAGAAATTGCAAACGTCCAGCAATTGCTCAGAGAAGAAAAGTGCCAGCACTGAAAGCTGTTGCTAGCCAGCACCCTTCCTTGGAAGCGCTTTTGTAGGCCTAAGAACACTGGGGCTCTGGGCTTCTCTAGCCACCTCATCTTCTGCTCATCCTCTCGCGCACTCTAAAGAGAGCTCAGGTGAGAAATTGCAAACGTCGAGCAATTGCTCCGAGATGAAAAGTGCCAGCACTGAAAGCTGTTGCTAGCCAGCACCCTTCCTTGGAAGCGCTTTCACAGGCGCAGTAACACTGCGGCTTTGGGCTTCTCTACCCACCAAACGTCACGGTCCTTCTCTTTCCGTCTCGTAGACACGAGCTGAGAAATTGCAAACGTCGAGCAATTGCTCAGAGATGAAAAGTGCCAGCACTGAAAGCTGTTGCTAGCCAGCACCCTTCCTTGGAAGTGCTTTCACAGGCGCAGTAACACTGGGGCTTTGCGCTTCTCTACCCACCAAACGTCACAGTCCTTCTCTTTCCGTCTCGTAGACACGAGCTGAGAAATTGCAAACGTCGAGCAATTGCTCAGAGATGAAAAGTGCCAGCACTGAAAGCTGTTGCTAGCCAGCACCCTTCCTTGGAAGCGCTTTTGTAGGCCTAAGAACAGTGGGGCTCTGGGCTTCTCTAGCCACCTCATTTTCTGCACATCCTCTCGCGCACTCTGAAGAGAGCTCAGGTGAGAAATTGCAAACGTCGAGCAATTGCTCAGAGATGAAAAGTGCCAGCACTGAAAGCTGTTGCTAGCCAGCACCCTTCCTTGGAAGCGCTTTTGTAGGCCTAAGAAGACTGGGGCTCTGGGCTTCTCTAGCCACCTCATCTTCTGCTCATCCTCTCGCGCACTCTAAAGAGAGCTCAGGTGAGAAATTGCAAACGTCCAGCAATTGCTCAGAGATGAAAAGTGCCAGCACTGAAAGCTCTTGCTAGCCAGCACCCTTCCTTGGAAGTGCTTTCACAGGCACAGCAACACTGGGGCTTTGCGCTTCTCTAGCCACCAAACGTCACGGTCCTTCTCTTTCCGTCTCGTAGACACGAGCTGAGAAATTGCAAACGTCGAGCAATTGCTCAGAGATGAAAACTGCCAGCACTGAAAGCTGTTGCTAGCCAGCACCCTTCCTTGGAAGCGCTTTTGTAGGCCTAAGAAGACTGGGGCTCTGGGCTTCTCTAGCCACCTCATCTTCTGCTCATCCTCTCGCGCACTCTGAAGAGAGCTCAGGTGAGAAACTGCAAACGTCCAGCAATTGCTCAGAGATGAAAAGTGCCAGCACTGAAAGCTGTTGCTAGCCAGCCCCCTTCCTTGGAAGCGCTTTCACAGGCGCAGTAACACTGGGTCTTTGCGCTTCTCTACCCACCAAACGTCACGGTCCTTCTCTTTCCGTCTCGTAGACACGAGCTGAGAAATTGCAAACGTCGAGCAATTGCTCAGAGATGAAAAGTGCCAGCACTGAAAGCTCTTGCTAGCCAGCACCCTTCCTTGGAAGCGCTTTTGTAGGCCTAAGAACACTGGGGCTCTGGGCTTCTCTAGCCACCTCATCTTCTGCTCATCCTCTCGCGCACTCTAAAGAGAGCTCAGGTGAGAAATTGCAAACGTCGAGCAATTGCTCAGAGATGAAAAGTGCCAGCACTGAAAGCTCTTGCTAGCCAGCACCCTTCCTTGGAAGCGCTTTTGTAGGCCTAAGAACACTGGGTCTCTGGGCTTCTCTAGCCACCTCATCTTCTGCTCATCCTCTCGCGCACTCTAAAGAGAGCTCAGGTGAGAAATTGCAAACGTCGAGCAATTGCTCAGAGATGAAAAGTGCCAGCACTGAAAGCTGTTGCTAGCCAGCACCCTTCCTTGGAAGCGCTTTTGTAGGCCTAAGAACACTGGGGCTCTGGGCTTCTCTAGCCACCTCATCTTCTGCTCATCCTCTCGCGCACTCTAAAGAGAGCTCAGGTGAGAAATTGCAAACGTCGAGCAATTGCTCAGAGAGGAAAAGTGCCAGCACTGAAAGCTGTTGCTAGCCAGCACCCTTCCTTGGAAGCGCTTTTGTAGGCCTAAGAACACTGGGGCTCTGGGCTTCTCTAGCCACCTCATCTTCTGCTCATCCTCTCGCACACTCTAAAGAGAGCTCAGGTGAGAAATTGCAAACGTCCAGCAATTGCTCAGAGATGAAAAGTGCCAGCACTGAAAGCTGTTGCTAGCCAGCACCCTTCCTTGGAAGCGCTTTCACAGGCGCAGTAACACTGGGGCTTTGCGCTTCTCTAGCCACCAAACGTCACAGTCCTTCTCTTTCCGTCTCGTAGACACGAGCTGAGAAATTGCAAACGTCGAGCAATTGCTCAGAGATGAAAAGTGCCAGCACTGAAAGCTGTTGCTAGCCAGCACCCTTCCTTGGAAGTGCTTTTGTAGGCCTAAGAACACTGGGGCTCTGGGCTTCTCTAGCCACCTAATCTTCTGCTCATCCTCTCGCGCACTCTAAAGAGAGCTCAGGTGAGAAATTGCAAACGTCGAGCAATTGCTCAGAGATGAAAAGTGCCAGCACTGAAAGCTGTTGCTAGCCAGCACCCTTCCTTGGAAGCGCTTTTGTAGGCCTAAGAACACTGGGGCTCTGGGCTTCTCTAGCCACCTCATCTTCTGCTCATCCTCTCGCGCACTCTAAAGAGAGCTCAGGTGAGAAATTGCAAACGTCGAGCAATTGCTCAGAGAAGAAAAGTGCCAGCACTGAAAGCTGTTGCTAGCCAGCACCCTTCCTTGGAAGCGGTTTTGTAGGCCTAAGAACAGTGGGGCTCTGGGCTTCTCTAGCCACCTCATCTTCTGCTCATCCTCTCGCGCACTCTAAAGAGAGCTCAGGTGAGAAATTGCAAACGTCAAGCAATTGCTCAGAGATGAAAAGTGCCAGCACTGAAAGCTGTTGCTAGCCAGCACCCTTCCTTGGAAGCGCTTTCACAGGCGCAGCAACACTGGGGCTTTGCGCTTCTCTAGCCACCAAACGTCACGGTCCTTCTCTTTCCGTCTCGTAGACACGAGCTGAGAAATTGCAAACGTCGAGCAATTGCTCAGAGATGAAAAGTGCCAGCACGGAAAGCTGTTGTTAGCCAGCACCCTTCCTTGGAAGCGCTTTTGTAGGCCTAAGAACACTGGGGCTCTGGGCTTCTCTAGCCACCTCATCTTCTGCTCATCCTCTCGCGCACTCTAAAGAGAGCTCAGGTGAGAAATTGCAAACGTCGAGCAATTGCTCAGAGATGAAAAGTGCCAGCACTGAAAGCTGTTGCTAGCCAGCACCCTTCCTTGGAAGCGCTTTTGTAGGCCTAAGAACACTGGGGCTCTGGGCTTCTCTAGCCACCTCATCTTCTGCTCATCCTCTCGCGCACTCTAAAGAGAGCTCAGGTGAGAAATTGCAAATGTCGAGCAATTGCTCAGAGAGGAAAAGTGCCAGCACTGAAAGCTGTTGCTAGCCAGCACCCTTCCTTGGAAGCGCTTTTGTAGGCCTAAGAACACTGGGGCTCTGGGCTTCTCTAGCCACCTCATCTTCTGCTCATCCTCTCGCGCACTCTGAAGAGAGCTCAGGTGAGAAATTGCAAACGTCGAGCAATTGCTCAGAGATGAAAAGTGCCAGCACTGAAAGCTGTTGCTAGCCAGCACCCTTCCTTGGAAGCGCTTTTGTAGGCCTAAGAACACTGGGGCTCTGGGCTTCTCTAGCCACCTCATCTTCTGCTCATCCTCTCGCGCACTCTAAAGAGAGCTCAGGTGAGAAATTGCAAACGTCGAGCAATTGCTCAGAGAGGAAAAGTGCCAGCACTGAAAGCTGTTGCTAGCCAGCACCCTTCCTTGGAAGCGCTTTTGTAGGCCTAAGAACACTGGGGCTCTGGGCTTCTCTAGCCACCTCATCTTCTGCTCATCCTCTCGCACACTCTAAAGAGAGCTCAGGTGAGAAATTGCAAACGTCCAGCAATTGCTCAGAGATGAAAAGTGCCAGCACTGAAAGCTGTTGCTAGCCAGCACCCTTCCTTGGAAGCGCTTTCACAGGCGCAGTAACACTGGGGCTTTGCGCTTCTCTAGCCACCAAACGTCACAGTCCTTCTCTTTCCGTCTCGTAGACACGAGCTGAGAAATTGCAAACGTCGAGCAATTGCTCAGAGATGAAAAGTGCCAGCACTGAAAGCTGTTGCTAGCCAGCACCCTTCCTTGGAAGTGCTTTTGTAGGCCTAAGAACACTGGGACTCTGGGCTTCTCTAGCCACCTAATCTTCTGCTCATCCTCTCGCGCACTCTAAAGAGAGCTCAGGTGAGAAATTGCAAACGTCGAGCAATTGCTCAGAGATGAAAAGTGCCAGCACTGAAAGCTGTTGCTAGCCAGCACCCTTCCTTGGAAGCGCTTTTGTAGGCCTAAGAACACTGGGGCTCTGGGCTTCTCTAGCCACCTCATCTTCTGCTCATCCTCTCGCGCACTCTAAAGAGAGCTCAGGTGAGAAATTGCAAACGTCGAGCAATTGCTCAGAGAAGAAAAGTGCCAGCACTGAAAGCTGTTGCTAGCCAGCACCCTTCCTTGGAAGCGGTTTTGTAGGCCTAAGAACAGTGGGGCTCTGGGCTTCTCTAGCCACCTCATCTTCTGCTCATCCTCTCGCGCACTCTGAAGAGAGCTCAGGTGAGAAATTGCAAACGTCGAGCAATTGCTCAGAGATGAAAAGTGCCAGCACTGAAAGCTGTTGCTAGCCAGCACCCTTCCTTGGAAGCGCTTTCACAGGCGCAGCAACACTGGGGCTTTGCGCTTCTCTAGCCACCAAACGTCACGGTCCTTCTCTTTCCGTCTCGTAGACACGAGCTGAGAAATTGCAAACGTCGAGCAATTGCTCAGAGATGAAAAGTGCCAGCACGGAAAGCTGTTGTTAGCCAGCACCCTTCCTTGGAAGCGCTTTTGTAGGCCTAAGAACACTGGGGCTCTGGGCTTCTCTAGCCACCTCATCTTCTGCTCATCCTCTCGCGCACTCTGAAGAGAGCTCAGGTGAGAAATTGCAAACGTCGAGCAATTGCTCAGAGATGAAAAGTGCCAGCACTGAAAGCTGTTGCTAGCCAGCACCCTTCCTTGGAAGCGCTTTTGTAGGCCTAAGAACACTGGGGCTCTGGGCTTCTCTAGCCACCTCATCTTCTGCTCATCCTCTCGCGCACTCTAAAGAGAGCTCAGGTGAGAAATTGCAAATGTCGAGCAATTGCTCAGAGAGGAAAAGTGCCAGCACTGAAAGCTGTTGCTAGCCAGCACCCTTCCTTGGAAGCGCTTTTGTAGGCCTAAGAACACTGGGGCTCTGGGCTTCTCTAGCCACCTCATCTTCTGCTCATCCTCTCGCACACTCTAAAGAGAGCTCAGGTGAGAAATTGCAAACGTCCAGCAATTGCTCAGAGATGAAAAGTGCCAGCACTGAAAGCTGTTGCTAGCCAGCACCCTTCCTTGGAAGCGCTTTCACAGGCGCAGTAACACTGGGGCTTTGCGCTTCTCTAGCCACCAAACGTCACAGTCCTTCTCTTTCCGTCTCGTAGACACGAGCTGAGAAATTGCAAACGTCGAGCAATTGCTCAGAGATGAAAAGTGCCAGCACTGAAAGCTGTTGCTAGCCAGCACCCTTCCTTGGAAGTGCTTTTGTAGGCCTAAGAACACTGGGACTCTGGGCTTCTCTAGCCACCTAATCTTCTGCTCATCCTCTCGCGCACTCTAAAGAGAGCTCAGGTGAGAAATTGCAAACGTCGAGCAATTGCTCAGAGATGAAAAGTGCCAGCACTGAAAGCTGTTGCTAGCCAGCACCCTTCCTTGGAAGCGCTTTTGTAGGCCTAAGAACACTGGGGCTCTGGGCTTCTCTAGCCACCTCATCTTCTGCTCATCCTCTCGCGCACTCTAAAGAGAGCTCAGGTGAGAAATTGCAAACGTCGAGCAATTGCTCAGAGAAGAAAAGTGCCAGCACTGAAAGCTGTTGCTAGCCAGCACCCTTCCTTGGAAGCGGTTTTGTAGGCCTAAGAACAGTGGGGCTCTGGGCTTCTCTAGCCACCTCATCTTCTGCTCATCCTCTCGCGCACTCTGAAGAGAGCTCAGGTGAGAAATTGCAAACGTCCAGCAATTGCTCAGAGATGAAAAGTGCCAGCACTGAAAGCTGTTGCTAGCCAGCACCCTTCCTTGGAAGCGCTTTCACAGGCGCAGCAACACTGGGGCTTTGCGCTTCTCTAGCCACCAAACGTCACGGTCCTTCTCTTTCCGTCTCGTAGACACGAGCTGAGAAATTGCAAACGTCGAGCAATTGCTCAGAGATGAAAAGTGCCAGCACGGAAAGCTGTTGTTAGCCAGCACCCTTCCTTGGAAGCGCTTTTGTAGGCCTAAGAACACTGGGGCTCTGGGCTTCTCTAGCCACCTCATCTTCTGCTCATCCTCTCGCGCACTCTGAAGAGAGCTCAGGTGAGAAATTGCAAACGTCGAGCAATTGCTCAGAGATGAAAAGTGCCAGCACTGAAAGCTGTTGCTAGCCAGCACCCTTCCTTGGAAGCGCTTTTGTAGGCCTAAGAACAGTGGGGCTCTGGGCTTCTCTAGCCACCTCATCTTCTGCTCATCCTCTCGCGCACTCTAAAGAGAGCTCAGGTGAGAAATTGCAAATGTCGAGCAATTGCTCAGAGAGGAAAAGTGCCAGCACTGAAAGCTGTTGCTAGCCAGCACCCTTCCTTGGAAGCGCTTTTGTAGGCCTAAGAACACTGGGGCTCTGGGCTTCTCTAGCCACCTAATCTTCTGCTCATCCTCTCGCGCACTCTGAAGAGAGCTCAGGTGAGAAATTGCAAACGTCGAGCAATTGCTCAGAGATGAAAAGTGCCAGCACTGAAAGCTGTTGCTAGCCAGCACCCTTCCTTGGAAGCGCTTTTGTAGGCCTAAGAACACTGGGGCTCTGGCCTTCTCTAGCCACCTCATCTTCTGCTCATCCTCTCGCGCACTCTAAAGAGAGCTCAGGTGAGAAATTGCAAACGTCGAGCAATTGCTCAGAGAGGAAAAGTGCCAGCACTGAAAGCTGTTGCTAGCCAGCACCCTTCCTTGGAAGCGCTTTTGTAGGCCTAAGAACACTGGGGCTCTGGGCTTCTCTAGCCACCTCATCTTCTGCTCATCCTCTCGCACACTCTAAAGAGAGCTCAGGTGAGAAATTGCAAACGTCCAGCAATTGCTCAGAGATGAAAAGTGCCAGCACTGAAAGCTGTTGCTAGCCAGCACCCTTCCTTGGAAGCGCTTTCACAGGCGCAGCAACACTGGGGCTTTGCGCTTCTCTAGCCACCAAACGTCACGGTCCTTCTCTTTCCGTCTCGTAGACACGAGCTGAGAAATTGCAAACGTCGAGCAATTGCTCAGAGATGAAAAGTGCCAGCACTGAAAGCTCTTGCTAGCCAGCACCCTTCCTTGGAAGCGCTTTTGTAGGCCTAAGAACACTGGGGCTCTGGGCTTCTCTAGCCACCTCATCTTCTGCTCATCCTCTCGCGCACTCTAAAGAGAGCTCAGGTGAGAAATTGCAAACGTCGAGCAATTGCTCAGAGATGAAAAGTGCCAGCACTGAAAGCTGTTGCTAGCCAGCACCCTTCCTTGGAAGCGCTTTCAAAGGCGCAGTAACACTGGGGCTTTGGGGTTCTCTAACCACCAAACGTCACGGTCCTTCTCTTTCCGTCTCGTAGACACGAGCTGAGAAATTGCAAACGTCGAGCAATTGCTCAGAGATGAAAAGTGCCAGCACTGAAAGCTGTTGCTAGCCAGCACCCTTCCTTGGAAGCGCTTTCACAGGCGCAGTAACACTGGGGCTTTGCGCTTCTCTACCCACCAAACGTCACAGTCCTTCTCTTTCCGTCTCGTAGACACGAGCTGAGAAATTGCAAACGTCGAGCAATTGCTCAGAGATGAAAAGTGCCAGCACTGAAAGCTGTTGCTAGCCAGCACCCTTCCTTGGAAGTGCTTTTGTAGGCCTAAGAACACTGGGACTCTGGGCTTCTCTAGCCACCTAATCTTCTGCTCATCCTCTCGCGCACTCTAAAGAGAGCTCAGGTGAGAAATTGCAAACGTCGAGCAATTGCTCAGAGATGAAAAGTGCCAGCACTGAAAGCTGTTGCTAGCCAGCACCCTTCCTTGGAAGCGCTTTTGTAGGCCTAAGAACACTGGGGCTCTGGGCTTCTCTAGCCACCTCATCTTCTGCTCATCCTCTCGCGCACTCTAAAGAGAGCTCAGGTGAGAAATTGCAAACGTCGAGCAATTGCTCAGAGAAGAAAAGTGCCAGCACTGAAAGCTGTTGCTAGCCAGCACCCTTCCTTGGAAGCGGTTTTGTAGGCCTAAGAACAGTGGGGCTCTGGGCTTCTCTAGCCACCTCATCTTCTGCTCATCCTCTCGCGCACTCTGAAGAGAGCTCAGGTGAGAAATTGCAAACGTCGAGCAATTGCTCAGAGATGAAAAGTGCCAGCACTGAAAGCTGTTGCTAGCCAGCACCCTTCCTTGGAAGCGCTTTCACAGGCGCAGCAACACTGGGGCTTTGCGCTTCTCTAGCCACCAAACGTCACGGTCCTTCTCTTTCCGTCTCGTAGACACGAGCTGAGAAATTGCAAACGTCGAGCAATTGCTCAGAGATGAAAAGTGCCAGCACTGAAAGCTGTTGCTAGCCAGCACCCTTCCTTGGAAGCGCTTTTGTAGGCCTCAGAACAGTGGGGCTCTGGGCTTCTCTAGCCACCTCATCTTCTGCTCATCCTCTCGCGCACTCTGAAGAGAGCTCAGGTGAGAAATTGCAAACGTCGAGCAATTGCTCAGAGATGAAAAGTGCCAGCACTGAAAGCTGTTGCTAGCCAGCACCCTTCCTTGGAAGCGCTTTTGTAGGCCTAAGAACACTGGGGCTCTGGGCTTCTCTAGCCACCTCATCTTCTGCTCATCCTCTCGCGCACTCTAAAGAGAGCTCAGGTGAGAAATTGCAAATGTCGAGCAATTGCTCAGAGATGAAAAGTGCCAGCACTGAAAGCTGTTGCTAGCCAGCACCCTTCCTTGGAAGCGCTTTTGTAGGCCTAAGAACACTGGGGCTCTGGGCTTCTCTAGCCACCTAATCTTCTGCTCATCCTCTCGCGCACTCTGAAGAGAGCTCAGGTGAGAAATTGCAAACGTCGAGCAATTGCTCAGAGATGAAAAGTGCCAGCACTGAAAGCTGTTGCTAGCCAGCACCCTTCCTTGGAAGCGCTTTTGTAGGCCTAAGAACACTGGGGCTCTGGGCTTCTCTAGCCACCTCATCTTCTGCTCATCCTCTCGCGCACTCTAAAGAGAGCTCAGGTGAGAAATTGCAAACGTCGAGCAATTGCTCAGAGATGAAAAGTGCCAGCACTGAAAGCTGTTGCTAGCCAGCACCCTTCCTTGGAAGCGCTTTTGTAGGCCTAAGAACACTGGGGCTCTGGGCTTCTCTAGCCACCTCATCTTCTGCTCATCCTCTCGCACACTCTAAAGAGACCTCAGGTGAGAAATTGCAAACGTCCAGCAATTGCTCAGAGATGAAAAGTGCCAGCACTGAAAGCTGTTGCTAGCCAGCACCCTTCCTTGGAAGCGCTTTCACAGGCGCAGCAACACTGGGGCTTTGCGCTTCTCTACCCACCAAACGTCACGGTCCTTCTCTTTCCGTCTCGTAGACACGAGCTGAGAAATTGCAAACGTCGAGCAATTGCTCAGAGATGAAAAGTGCCAGCACTGGAAGCTGTTGCTAGCCAGCACCCTTCCTTGGAAGCGCTTTTGTAGGCCTAAGAACACTGGGGCTCTGGGCTTCTCTAGCCACCTCATCTTCTGCTCATCCTCTCGCGCACTCTGAAGAGAGCTCAGGTGAGAAATTGCAAACGTCCAGCAATTGCTCAGAGATGAAAAGTGCCAGCACTGAAAGCTGTTGCTAGCCAGCACCCTTCCTTGGAAGCGCTTTTGTAGGCCTAAGAACACTGGGGCTCTGGGCTTCTCTAGCCACCTCATCTTCTGCTCATCCTCTCGCGCACTCTAAAGAGAGCTCAGGTGAGAAATTGCAAACGTTGAGCAATTGCTCAGAGAGGAAAAGTGCCAGCACTGAAAGCTGTTGCTAGCCAGCACCCTTCCTTGGAAGCGCTTTCACAGGCGCAGTAACACTTGGGCTTTGCGCTTCTCTAGCCACCAAACGTCACGGTCCTTCTCTTTCCGTCTCGTAGACACGAGCTGAGAAATTGCAAACGTCGAGCAATTGCTCAGAGATGAAAAGTGCCAGCACTGAAAGCTGTTGCTAGCCAGCCCCCTTCCTTGGAAGCGCTTTTGTAGGCCTAAGAACACTGGGGCTCTGGGCTTCTCTAGCCACCTCATCTTCTGCTCATCCTCTCGCGCACTCTAAAGAGAGCTCAGGTGAGAAATTGCAAACGTCGAGCAATTGCTCAGAGAGGAAAAGTGCCAGCACTGAAAGCTGTTGCTAGCCAGCACCCTTCCTTGGAAGCGCTTTTGTAGCCCTTAGAACACTGGGGCTCTGGGCTTCTCTAGCCACCTCATCTTCTGCTCATCCTCTCGCACACTCTAAAGAGACCTCAGGTGAGAAATTGCAAACGTCGAGCAATTGCTCAGAGATGAAAAGTGCCAGCACTGAAAGCTGTTGCTAGCCAGCACCCTTCCTTGGAAGCGCTTTCACAGGCGCAGCAACACTGGGGCTTTGCGCTTCTCTACCCACCAAACGTCACGGTCCTTCTCTTTCCGTCTCGTAGACACGAGCTGAGAAATTGCAAACGTCGAGCAATTGCTCAGAGATGAAAAGTGCCAGCACTGGAAGCTGTTGCTAGCCAGCACCCTTCCTTGGAAGCGCTTTTGTAGGCCTAAGAACACTGGGGCTCTGGGCTTCTCTAGCCACCTAATCTTCTGCTCATCCTCTCGCGCACTCTAAAGAGAGCTCAGGGGAGAAATTGCAAACGTCGAGCAATTGCTCAGAGATGAAAAGTGCCAGCACTGAAAGCTGTTGCTAGCCAGCACCCTTCCTTGGAAGCGCTTTTGTAGGCCTAAGAACACTGGGGCTCTGGGCTTCTCTAGCCACCTCATCTTCTGCTCATCCTCTCACGCACTCTAAAGAGAGCTCAGGTGAGAAATTGCAAACGTCGAGCAATTGCTCAGAGAGGAAAAGTGCCAGCACTGAAAGCTGTTGCTAGCCAGCACCCTTCCTTGGAAGCGCTTTTGTAGGCCTAAGAACACTGGGGCTCTGGGCTTCTCTAGCCACCTCATCTTCTGCTCATCCTCTCGCGCACTCTAAAGAGAGCTCAGGTGAGAAATTGCAAACGTCGAGCAATTGCTCAGAGATGAAAAGTGCCAGCACTGAAAGCTGTTGCTAGCCAGCACCCTTCCTTGGAAGCGCTTTCACAGGCGCAGCAACACTGGGGCTTTGCGCTTCTCTAGCCACCAAACGTCACGGTCCTTCTCTTTCCGTCTCCTAGACACGAGCTGAGAAATTGCAAACGTCGAGCAATTGCTCAGAGATGAAAAGTGCCAGCACTGGAAGCTGTTGCTAGCCAGCACCCTTCCTTGGAAGCGCTTTTGTAGGCCTAAGAACACTGGGGCTCTGGGCTTCTCTAGCCACCTCATCTTCTGCTCATCCTCTCGCGCACTCTGAAGAGAGCTCAGGGGAGAAATTGCAAACGTCGAGCAATTGCTCAGAGAGGAAAAGTGCCAGCACTGAAAGCTGTTGCTAGCCAGCACCCTTCCTTGGAAGCGCTTTCACAGGCGCAGCAACACTGGGGCTTTGCGCTTCTCTAGCCACCAAACGTCACGGTCCTTCTCTTTCCGTCTCGTAGACACGAGCTGAGAAATTGCAAACGTCGAGCAATTGCTCAGAGATGAAAAGTGCCAGCACTGAAAGCTGTTGTTAGCCAGCACCCTTCCTTGGAAGCGCTTTTGTAGGCCTAAGAACACTGGGGCTCTGGGCTTCTCTAGCCACCTAATCTTCTGCTCATCCTCTCGCGCACTCTAAAGAGAGCTCAGGGGAGAAATTGCAAACGTCGAGCAATTGCTCAGAGATGAAAAGTGCCAGCACTGAAAGCTGTTGCTAGCCAGCACCCTTCCTTGGAAGCGCTTTTGTAGGCCTAAGAACACTGGGGCTCTGGGCTTCTCTAGCCACCTCATCTTCTGCTCATCCTCTCACGCACTCTAAAGAGAGCTCAGGTGAGAAATTGCAAACGTCGAGCAATTGCTCAGAGAGGAAAAGTGCCAGCACTGAAAGCTGTTGCTAGCCAGCACCCTTCCTTGGAAGCGCTTTTGTAGGCCTAAGAACACTGGGGCTCTGGGCTTCTCTAGCCACCTCATCTTCTGCTCATCCTCTCGCGCAATCTGAAGAGAGCTCAGGTGAGAAATTGCAAACGTCGAGCAATTGCTCAGAGATGAAAAGTGCCAGCACTGGAAGCTGTTGCTAGCCAGCACCCTTCCTTGGAAGCGCTTTTGTAGGCCTAAGAACACTGGGGCTCTGGGCTTCTCTAGCCACCTCATCTTCTGCTCATCCTCTCGCGCACTCTAAAGAGAGCTCAGGGGAGAAATTGCAAACGTCGAGCAATTGCTCAGAGAGGAAAAGTGCCAGCACTGAAAGCTGTTGCTAGCCAGCACCCTTCCTTGGAAGCGCTTTCACAGGCGCAGCAACACTGGGGCTTTGCGCTTCTCTAGCCACCAAACGTCACGGTCATTCTCTTTCCGTCTCGTAGACACGAGCTGAGAAATTGCAAACGTCGAGCAATTGCTCAGAGATGAAAAGTGCCAGCACTGAAAGCTGTTGTTAGCCAGCACCCTTCCTTGGAAGCGCTTTTGTAGGCCTAAGAACACTGGGGCTCTGGGCTTCTCTAGCCACCTAATCTTCTGCTCATCCTCTCGCGCACTCTAAAGAGAGCTCAGGGGAGAAATTGCAAACGTCGAGCAATTGCTCAGAGATGAAAAGTGCCAGCACTGAAAGCTGTTGCTAGCCAGCACCCTTCCTTGGAAGCGCTTTTGTAGGCCTAAGAACACTGGGGCTCTGGGCTTCTCTAGCCACCTCATCTTCTGCTCATCCTCTCACGCACTCTAAAGAGAGCTCAGGTGAGAAATTGCAAACGTCGAGCAATTGCTCAGAGAGGAAAAGTGCCAGCACTGAAAGCTGTTGCTAGCCAGCACCCTTCCTTGGAAGCGCTTTTGTAGGCCTAAGAACACTGGGGCTCTGGGCTTCTCTAGCCACCTCATCTTCTGCTCATCCTCTCGCGCACTCTAAAGAGAGCTCAGGTGAGAAATTGCAAACGTCGAGCAATTGCTCAGAGATGAAAAGTGCCAGCACTGAAAGCTGTTGCTAGCCAGCACCCTTCCTTGGAAGCGCTTTCACAGGCGCAGCAACACTGGGGCTTTGCGCTTCTCTAGCCACCAAACGTCACGGTCCTTCTCTTTCCGTCTCGTAGACACGAGCTGAGAAATTGCAAACGTCGAGCAATTGCTCAGAGATGAAAAGTGCCAGCACTGGAAGCTGTTGCTAGCCAGCACCCTTCCTTGGAAGCGCTTTTGTAGGCCTAAGAACACTGGGGCTCTGGGCTTCTCTAGCCACCTCATCTTCTGCTCATCCTCTCGCGCACTCTAAAGAGAGCTCAGGGGAGAAATTGCAAACGTCGAGCAATTGCTCAGAGAGGAAAAGTGCCAGCACTGAAAGCTGTTGCTAGCCAGCACCCTTCCTTGGAAGCGCTTTCACAGGCGCAGTAACACTGGGGCTTTGCGCTTCTCTACCCACCAAACGTCACAGTCCTTCTCTTTCCGTCTCGTAGACACGAGCTGAGAAATTGCAAACGTCGAGCAATTGCTCAGAGATGAAAAGTGCCAGCACTGAAAGCTGTTGCTAGCCAGCACCCTTCCTTGGAAGTGCTTTTGTAGGCCTAAGAACACTGGGGCTCTGGGCTTCTCTAGCCACCTCATCTTCTGCTCATCCTCTCGCGCACTCTAAAGAGAGCTCAGGTGAGAAATTGCAAACGTCGAGCAATTGCTCAGAGAGGAAAAGTGCCAGCACTGAAAGCTGTTGCTAGCCAGCACCCTTCCTTGGAAGCGCTTTCACAGGCGCAGCAACACTGGGGCTTTGCGCTTCTCTAGCCACCAAACGTCACGGTCCTTCTCTTTCCGTCTCGTAGACACGAGCTGAGAAATTGCAAACGTCGAGCAATTGCTCAGAGATGAAAAGTGCCAGCAGTGAAAGCTGTTGCTAGCCAGCACCCTTCCTTGGAAGCGCTTTTGTAGGCCTAAGAACACTGGGGCTCTGGGCTTCTCTAGCCACCTCATCTTCTGCTCATCCTCTCGCTCACTCTAAAGAGAGCTCAGGGGAGAAATTGCAAACGTCGAGCAATTGCTCAGAGATGAAAAGTGCCAGCACTGAAAGCTGTTGCTAGCCAGCACCCTTCCTTGGAAGCGCTTTTGTAGGCCTAAGAACACTGGGGCTCTGGGCTTCTCTAGCCACCTCATCTTCTTCTCATCCTCTCACGCACTCTAAAGAGAGCTCAGGTGAGAAATTGCAAACGTCGAGCAATTGCTCAGAGAGGAAAAGTGCCAGCACTGAAAGCTGTTGCTAGCCAGCACCCTTCCTTGGAAGCGCTTTCACAGGCGCAGCAACACTGGGGCTTTGCGCTTCTCTAGCCACCAAATGTCACGGTCCTTCTCTTTCCGTCTCGTAGACACGAGCTGAGAAATTGCAAACGTCGAGCAATTGCTCAGAGATGAAAAGTGCCAGCACTGAAAGCTGTTGCTAGCCAGCACCCTTCCTTGGAAGCGCTTTTGTAGGCCTAAGAACACTGGGGCTCTGGGCTTCTCTAGCCACCTAATCTTCTGCTCATCCTCTCGCGCACTCTAAAGAGAGCTCAGGTGAGAAATTGCAAACGTCGAGCAATTGCTCAGAGAGGAAAAGTGCCAGCACTGAAAGCTGTTGCTAGCCAGCACCCTTCCTTGGAAGCGCTTTTGTAGGCCTAAGAACACTGGGGCTCTGGGCTTCTCTAGCTACCTCATTTTCTGCTCATCCTCTCGCGCAGTCTAAAGAGAGCTCAGGTGAGAAATTGCAAACGTCGAGCAATTGCTCAGAGATGAAAAGTGCCAGCACTGAAAGCTGTTGCTAGCCAGCACCCTTCCTTGGAAGCGCTTTTGTAGGCCTAAGAAGACTGGGGCTCTGGGCTTCTCTAGCCACCTAATCTTCTGCTCATCCTCTCGCGCACTCTAAAGAGAGCTCAGGTGAGAAATTGCAAACGTCGAGCAATTGCTCAGAGATGAAAAGTGCCAGCACTGAAAGCTGTTGCTAGCCAGCACCCTTCCTTGGAAGCGCTTTTGTAGGCCTAAGAACACTGGGGCTCTGGGCTTCTCTAGCCACTTAATCTTCTGCTCATCCTCTCGCGCACTCTAAAGAGAGCTCAGGGGAGAAATTGCAAACGTCCAGCAATTGCTCAGAGATGAAAAGTTCCAGCACTGAAAGCTGTTGCTAGCCAGCACCCTTCCTTGGAAGCGCTTTCACAGGCGCAGTAACACTGGGGCTTTGCGCTTCTCTAGCCACCAAACGTCACGGTCCTTCTCTTTCCGTCTCGTAGACACGAGCTGAGAAATTGCAAACGTCGAGCAATTGCTCAGAGATGAAAAGTGCCAGCACTGAAAGCTGTTGCTAGCCAGCACCCTTCCTTGGAAGCGCTTTTGTAGGCCTAAGAACACTGGGGCTCTGTGCTTCTCTAGCCACCTCATCTTCTGCTCATCCTCTCGCGCACTCTAAAGAGAGCTCAGGTGAGAAATTGCAAACGTCGAGCAATTGCTCAGAGAGGAAAAGTGCCAGCACTGAAAGCTGTTGCTAGCCAGCACCCTTCCTTGGAAGCGCTTTTGTAGGCCTAAGAACACTGGGGCTCTCGGCTTCTCTAGCCACGTCATCTTCTGCTCATCCTCTCGCGCACTCTGAAGAGAGCTCAGGTGAGAAATTGCAAACGTCGAGCAATTGCTCAGAGATGAAAAGTGCCAGCACTGAAAGCTCTTGCTAGCCAGCACCCTTCCTTGGAAGCGCTTTTGTAGGCCTAAGAACACTGGGGCTCTGGGCTTCTCTAGCCACCTCATCTTCTGCTCATCCTCTCGCGCACTCTAAAGAGAGCTCAGGTGAGAAATTGCAAACGTCGAGCAATTGCTCAGAGATGAAAAGTGCCAGCACTGAAAGCTGTTGCTAGCCAGCACCCTTCCTTGGAAGCGCTTTCACAGGCGCAGCAACACTGGGGCTTTGCGCTTCTCTACCCACCAAACGTCACTGTCATTCTCTTTCCGTCTCGTAGACACGAGCTGAGAAATTGCAAACGTCGATCAATTGCTCAGAGATGAAAAGTGCCAGCAGTGAAAGCTGTTGCTAGCCAGCACCCTTCCTTGGAAGCGCTTTTGTAGGCCTAAGAACACTGGGGCTCTGGGCTTCTCTAGCCACCTCATCTTCTGCTCATCCTCTCGCGCACTCTAAAGAGAGCTCAGGTGAGAAATTGCAAACGTCCAGCAATTGCTCAGAGATGAAAAGTGCCAGCACTGAAAGCTGTTGCTAGCCAGCACCCTTCCTTGGAAGCGCTTTCAAAGGCGCAGTAACACTGGGGCTTTGGGCTTCTCTACCCACCAAACGTCACGGTCACTATCTCTCCGTCTCTTAGACACGAGCTGAGAAATTGCAAACATCGATCAATTGCTCAGAGAGGAAAAGTGCCAGCACTGAAAGCTGTTGCTAGCCAGCACCCTTCCTTGGAAGCGCTTTTGTAGGCCTTAGAACACTGGGGCTCTGGGCTTCTCTAGCCACCTAATCTTCTGCTCATCCTCTCGCGCACTCTAAAGAGAGCTCAGGTGAGAAATTGCAAACGTCGAGCAATTGCTCAGAGATGAAAAGTGCCAGCACTGAAAGCTGTTGCTAGCCAGCACCCTTCCTTGGAAGCGCTTTTGTAGGCCTAAGAACACTGGGGCTCTGGGCTTCTCTAGCCACCTCATCTTCTGCTCATCCTCTCGCGCACTCTAAAGAGAGCTCAGGTGAGAAATTGCAAACGTCGAGCAATTGCTCAGAGATGAAAAGTGCCAGCACTGAAAGCTGTTGCTAGCCAGCACCCTTCCTTGGAAGCGCTTTCACAGGCGCAGCAACACTGGGGCTTTGCGCTTCTCTACCCACCAAACGTCACTGTCATTCTCTTTCCGTCTCGTAGACACGAGCTGAGAAATTGCAAACGTCGATCAATTGCTCAGAGATGAAAAGTGCCAGCAGTGAAAGCTGTTGCTAGCCAGCACCCTTCCTTGGAAGCGCTTTTGTAGGCCTAAGAACACTGGGGCTCTGGGCTTCTCTAGCCACCTCATCTTCTGCTCATCCTCTCGCGCACTCTAAAGAGAGCTCAGGTGAGAAATTGCAAACGTCCAGCAATTGCTCAGAGATGAAAAGTGCCAGCACTGAAAGCTGTTGCTAGCCAGCACCCTTCCTTGGAAGCGCTTTCAAAGGCGCAGTAACACTGGGGCTTTGGGCTTCTCTACCCACCAAACGTCACGGTCCTTCTCTTTCCGTCTCGTAGACACGAGCTGAGAAATTGCAAACGTCGAGCAATTGCTCAGAGATGAAAAGTGCCAGCACTGAAAGCTGTTGCTAGCCAGCACCCTTCCTTGGAAGCGCTTTCACAGGCGCAGTAACACTGGGGCTTTGCGCTTCTCTACCCACCAAACGTCACAGTCCTTCTCTTTCCGTCTCGTAGACACGAGCTGAGAAATTGCAAACGTCGAGCAATTGCTCAGAGATGAAAAGTGCCAGCACTGAAAGCTGTTGCTAGCCAGCACCCTTCCTTGGAAGTGCTTTTGTAGGCCTAAGAACAGTGGGGCTCTGGGCTGCTCTAGCCACCTCATCTTCTGCTCATCCTCTCGCGCACTCTAAAGAGAGCTCAGGTGAGAAATTGCAAACGTCGAGCAATTGCTCAGAGAGGAAAAGTGCCAGCACTGAAAGCTGTTGCTAGCCAGCACCCTTCCTTGGAAGCGCTTTTGTAGGCCTAAGAACACTGGGGCTCTGGGCTTCTCTAGCCACCTCATCTTCTGCTCATCCTCTCGCGCACTCTAAAGAGAGCTCAGGTGAGAAATTGCAAACGTCGAGCAATTGCTCAGAGATGAAAAGTGCCAGCACTGAAAGCTGTTGCTAGCCAGCACCCTTCCTTGGAAGCGCTTTCACAGGCGCAGCAACACTGGGGCTTTGCGCTTCTGTAGCCACCAAACGTCACGGTCCTTGTCTTTCCGTCTCGTATACACGAGCTGAGAAATTGCAAACGTCGAGCAATTGCTCAGAGATGAAAAGTGCCAGCACTGAAAGCTGTTGCTAGCCAGCACCCTTCCTTGGAAGCGCTTTCACAGGCACAGTAACACTGGGGCTTTGCGCTTCTCTAGCCACCAAACGTCACGGTCCTTCTCTTTCCGTCTCGTAGACACGAGCTGAGAAATTGCAAACGTCGAGCAATTGCTCAGAGAGGAAAAGTGCCAGCACTGAAAGCTGTTGTTAGCCAGCACCCTTCCTTGGAAGCGCTTTTGTAGGCCTAAGAACACTGGGGCTCTGGGCTTCTCTAGCCACCTCATCTTCTGCTCATCCTCTCGCGCACTCTAAAGAGAGCTCAGGTGAGAAATTGCAAACGTCGAGCAATTGCTCAGAGAGGAAAAGTGCCAGCACTGAAAGCTGTTGCTAGCCAGCACCCTTCCTTGGAAGCGCTTTTGTAGGCCTAAGAACACTGGGGCTCTGGGCTTCTCTAGCCACCTCATCTTCTGCTCATCCTCTCGCGCACTCTGAAGAGAGCTCAGGGGAGAAATTGCAAACGTCGAGCAATTGCTCAGAGAAGAAAAGTGCCAGCACTGAAAGCTGTTGCTAGCCAGCACCCTTCCTTGGAAGCGCTTTTGTAGGCCTAAGAACACTGGGGCTCTGGGCTTCTCTAGCCACCTCATCTTCTGCTCATCCTCTCGCGCACTCTAAAGAGAGCTCAGGTGAGAAATTGCAAACGTCGAGCAATTGCTCAGAGATGAAAAGTGCCAGCACTGAAAGCTGTTGCTAGCCAGCACCCTTCCTTGGAAGCGCTTTCACAGGCGCAGCAACACTGGGGCTTTGCGCTTCTGTAGCCACCAAACGTCACGGTCCTTCTCTTTCCGTCTCGTAGACACGAGCTGAGAAATTGCAAACGTCGAGCAATTGCTCAGAGATGAAAAGTGCCAGCACTGAAAGCTGTTGTTAGCCAGCACTCTTCCTTGGAAGCGCTTTTGTAGGCCTAAGAACACTGGGGCTCTGGGCTTCTCTAGCCACCTAATCTTCTGCTCATCCTCTCGCGCACTCTAAAGAGAGCTCAGGGGAGAAATTGCAAACGTCGAGCAATTGCTCAGAGATGAAAAGTGCCAGCACTGAAAGCTGTTGCTAGCCAGCACCCTTCCTTGGAAGCGCTTTTGTAGGCCTAAGAACACTGGGGCTCTGGGCTTCTCTAGCCACCTAATCTTCTGCTCATCCTCTCGCGCACTCTGAAGAGAGCTCAGGTGAGAAATTGCAAACGTCCAGCAATTGCTCAGAGAGGAAAAGTGCCAGCACTGAAAGCTGTTGCTAGCCAGCACCCTTCCTTGGAAGCGCTTTTGTAGGCCTAAGAACACTGGGGCTCTGGGCTTCTCTAGCCACCTAATCTTCTGCTCATCCTCTCGCGCACTCTGAAGAGAGCTCAGGTGAGAAATTGCAAACGTCGATCAATTGCTCAGAGATGAAAAGTGCCAGCACTGAAAGCTGTTGCTAGCCAGCACCCTTCCTTGGAAGCGCTTTTGTAGGCCTAAGAACACTGGGGCTCTGGGCTTCTCTAGCCACCTCATCTTCTGCTCATCCTCTCGCGCACTCTAAAGAGAGCTCAGGTGAGAAATTGCAAACGTCGAGCAATTGCTCAGAGAGGAAAAGTGCCAGCACTGAAAGCTGTTGCTAGCCAGCACCCTTCCTTGGAAGCGCTTTTGTAGGCCTAAGAACACTGGGGCTCTGGGCTTCTCTAGCCACCTCATCTTCTTCTCATCCTCTCGCGCACTCTGAAGAGTGCTCAGGTGAGAAATTGCAAACGTCCAGCAATTGCTCCGAGATGAAAAGTGCCAGCACTGAAAGCTGTTGCTAGCCAGCACCCTTCCTTGGAAGCGCTTTCACAGGCGCAGCAACACTGGGGCTTTGCACTTCTCTAGCCACCAAACGTCACGGTCCTTCTCTTTCCGTCTCGTAGACAGGAGCTGAGAAATTGCAAACGTCGAGCAATTGCTCAGAGATGAAAAGTGCCAGCACTGGAAGCTGTTGCTAGCCAGCACCCTTCCTTGGAAGCGCTTTTGTAGGCCTAAGAACACTGGGGCTCTGGGCTTCTCTAGCCACCTCATCTTCTGCTCATCCTCTCGCGCACTCTGAAGAGAGCTCAGGTGAGAAATTGCAAACGTCGAGCAATTGCTCAGAGATGAAAAGTGCCAGCACTGAAAGCTGTTGCTAGCCAGCACCCTTCCTTGGAAGCGCTTTCACAGGCGCAGTAACACTGGGGCTTTGCGCTTCTCTAGCCACCAAACGTCACGGTCCTTCTCTTTCCGTCTCGTAGACACGAGCTGAGAAATTGCAAACGTCGAGCAATTGCTCAGAGATGAAAAGTGCCAGCACTGAAAGCTGTTGCTAGCCAGCCCCCTTCCTTGGAAGCGCTTTTGTAGGCCTAAGAACACTGGGGCTCTGGGCTTCTCCAGCCAACTAATCTTCTGCTCATCCTCTCGCGCACTCTAAAGAGAGCTCAGGGGAGAAATTGCAAACGTCGAGCAATTGCTCAGAGATGAAAAGTGCCAGCACTGAAAGCTGTTGCTAGCCAGCACCCTTCCTTGGAAGCGTTTTCACAGGCGCAGCAACACTGGGGCTTTGCGCTTCTCTACCCACCAAACGTCACGGTCCTTCTCTTTCCGTCTCGTAGACACGAGCTGAGAAATTGCAAACGTCGAGCAATTGCTCAGAGAGGAAAAGTGCCAGCACTGAAAGCTCTTGCTAGCCAGCACCCTTCCTTGGAAGCGCTTTTGTAGGCCTAAGAACACTGGGGCTCTGGGCTTCTCTAGCCACCTCATCTTCTGCTCATCCTCTCGCGCACTCTAAAGAGAGCTCAGGTGAGAAATTGCAAACGTCGAGCAATTGCTCAGAGATGAAAAGTGCCAGCACTGAAAGCTCTTGCTAGCCAGCACCCTTCCTTGGAAGCGCTTTTGTAGGCCTAAGAACACTGGGTCTCTGGGCTTCTCTAGCCACCTCATCTTCTGCTCATCCTCTCGCGCACTCTAAAGAGAGCTCAGGTGAGAAATTGCAAACGTCGAGCAATTGCTCAGAGATGAAAAGTGCCAGCACTGAAAGCTGTTGCTAGCCAGCACCCTTCCTTGGAAGCGCTTTTGTAGGCCTAAGAACACTGGGGCTCTGGGCTTCTCTAGCCACCTCATCTTCTGCTCATCCTCTCGCGCACTCTAAAGAGAGCTCAGGTGAGAAATTGCAAACGTCGAGCAATTGCTCAGAGAGGAAAAGTGCCAGCACTGAAAGCTGTTGCTAGCCAGCACCCTTCCTTGGAAGCGCTTTTGTAGGCCTAAGAACACTGGGGCTCTGGGCTTCTCTAGCCACCTCATCTTCTGCTCATCCTCTCGCACACTCTAAAGAGAGCTCAGGTGAGAAATTGCAAACGTCCAGCAATTGCTCAGAGATGAAAAGTGCCAGCACTGAAAGCTGTTGCTAGCCAGCACCCTTCCTTGGAAGCGCTTTCACAGGCGCAGTAACACTGGGGCTTTGCGCTTCTCTAGCCACCAAACGTCACAGTCCTTCTCTTTCCGTCTCGTAGACACGAGCTGAGAAATTGCAAACGTCGAGCAATTGCTCAGAGATGAAAAGTGCCAGCACTGAAAGCTGTTGCTAGCCAGCACCCTTCCTTGGAAGTGCTTTTGTAGGCCTAAGAACACTGGGGCTCTGGGCTTCTCTAGCCACCTAATCTTCTGCTCATCCTCTCGCGCACTCTAAAGAGAGCTCAGGTGAGAAATTGCAAACGTCGAGCAATTGCTCAGAGATGAAAAGTGCCAGCACTGAAAGCTGTTGCTAGCCAGCACCCTTCCTTGGAAGCGCTTTTGTAGGCCTAAGAACACTGGGGCTCTGGGCTTCTCTAGCCACCTCATCTTCTGCTCATCCTCTCGCGCACTCTAAAGAGAGCTCAGGTGAGAAATTGCAAACGTCGAGCAATTGCTCAGAGAAGAAAAGTGCCAGCACTGAAAGCTGTTGCTAGCCAGCACCCTTCCTTGGAAGCGGTTTTGTAGGCCTAAGAACAGTGGGGCTCTGGGCTTCTCTAGCCACCTCATCTTCTGCTCATCCTCTCGCGCACTCTAAAGAGAGCTCAGGTGAGAAATTGCAAACGTCAAGCAATTGCTCAGAGATGAAAAGTGCCAGCACTGAAAGCTGTTGCTAGCCAGCACCCTTCCTTGGAAGCGCTTTCACAGGCGCAGCAACACTGGGGCTTTGCGCTTCTCTAGCCACCAAACGTCACGGTCCTTCTCTTTCCGTCTCGTAGACACGAGCTGAGAAATTGCAAACGTCGAGCAATTGCTCAGAGATGAAAAGTGCCAGCACGGAAAGCTGTTGTTAGCCAGCACCCTTCCTTGGAAGCGCTTTTGTAGGCCTAAGAACACTGGGGCTCTGGGCTTCTCTAGCCACCTCATCTTCTGCTCATCCTCTCGCGCACTCTAAAGAGAGCTCAGGTGAGAAATTGCAAACGTCGAGCAATTGCTCAGAGATGAAAAGTGCCAGCACTGAAAGCTGTTGCTAGCCAGCACCCTTCCTTGGAAGCGCTTTTGTAGGCCTAAGAACACTGGGGCTCTGGGCTTCTCTAGCCACCTCATCTTCTGCTCATCCTCTCGCGCACTCTAAAGAGAGCTCAGGTGAGAAATTGCAAATGTCGAGCAATTGCTCAGAGAGGAAAAGTGCCAGCACTGAAAGCTGTTGCTAGCCAGCACCCTTCCTTGGAAGCGCTTTTGTAGGCCTAAGAACACTGGGGCTCTGGGCTTCTCTAGCCACCTCATCTTCTGCTCATCCTCTCGCGCACTCTGAAGAGAGCTCAGGTGAGAAATTGCAAACGTCGAGCAATTGCTCAGAGATGAAAAGTGCCAGCACTGAAAGCTGTTGCTAGCCAGCACCCTTCCTTGGAAGCGCTTTTGTAGGCCTAAGAACACTGGGGCTCTGGGCTTCTCTAGCCACCTCATCTTCTGCTCATCCTCTCGCGCACTCTAAAGAGAGCTCAGGTGAGAAATTGCAAACGTCGAGCAATTGCTCAGAGAGGAAAAGTGCCAGCACTGAAAGCTGTTGCTAGCCAGCACCCTTCCTTGGAAGCGCTTTTGTAGGCCTAAGAACACTGGGGCTCTGGGCTTCTCTAGCCACCTCATCTTCTGCTCATCCTCTCGCACACTCTAAAGAGAGCTCAGGTGAGAAATTGCAAACGTCCAGCAATTGCTCAGAGATGAAAAGTGCCAGCACTGAAAGCTGTTGCTAGCCAGCACCCTTCCTTGGAAGCGCTTTCACAGGCGCAGTAACACTGGGGCTTTGCGCTTCTCTAGCCACCAAACGTCACAGTCCTTCTCTTTCCGTCTCGTAGACACGAGCTGAGAAATTGCAAACGTCGAGCAATTGCTCAGAGATGAAAAGTGCCAGCACTGAAAGCTGTTGCTAGCCAGCACCCTTCCTTGGAAGTGCTTTTGTAGGCCTAAGAACACTGGGACTCTGGGCTTCTCTAGCCACCTAATCTTCTGCTCATCCTCTCGCGCACTCTAAAGAGAGCTCAGGTGAGAAATTGCAAACGTCGAGCAATTGCTCAGAGATGAAAAGTGCCAGCACTGAAAGCTGTTGCTAGCCAGCACCCTTCCTTGGAAGCGCTTTTGTAGGCCTAAGAACACTGGGGCTCTGGGCTTCTCTAGCCACCTCATCTTCTGCTCATCCTCTCGCGCACTCTAAAGAGAGCTCAGGTGAGAAATTGCAAACGTCGAGCAATTGCTCAGAGAAGAAAAGTGCCAGCACTGAAAGCTGTTGCTAGCCAGCACCCTTCCTTGGAAGCGGTTTTGTAGGCCTAAGAACAGTGGGGCTCTGGGCTTCTCTAGCCACCTCATCTTCTGCTCATCCTCTCGCGCACTCTGAAGAGAGCTCAGGTGAGAAATTGCAAACGTCGAGCAATTGCTCAGAGATGAAAAGTGCCAGCACTGAAAGCTGTTGCTAGCCAGCACCCTTCCTTGGAAGCGCTTTCACAGGCGCAGCAACACTGGGGCTTTGCGCTTCTCTAGCCACCAAACGTCACGGTCCTTCTCTTTCCGTCTCGTAGACACGAGCTGAGAAATTGCAAACGTCGAGCAATTGCTCAGAGATGAAAAGTGCCAGCACGGAAAGCTGTTGTTAGCCAGCACCCTTCCTTGGAAGCGCTTTTGTAGGCCTAAGAACACTGGGGCTCTGGGCTTCTCTAGCCACCTCATCTTCTGCTCATCCTCTCGCGCACTCTGAAGAGAGCTCAGGTGAGAAATTGCAAACGTCGAGCAATTGCTCAGAGATGAAAAGTGCCAGCACTGAAAGCTGTTGCTAGCCAGCACCCTTCCTTGGAAGCGCTTTTGTAGGCCTAAGAACACTGGGGCTCTGGGCTTCTCTAGCCACCTCATCTTCTGCTCATCCTCTCGCGCACTCTAAAGAGAGCTCAGGTGAGAAATTGCAAATGTCGAGCAATTGCTCAGAGAGGAAAAGTGCCAGCACTGAAAGCTGTTGCTAGCCAGCACCCTTCCTTGGAAGCGCTTTTGTAGGCCTAAGAACACTGGGGCTCTGGGCTTCTCTAGCCACCTCATCTTCTGCTCATCCTCTCGCACACTCTAAAGAGAGCTCAGGTGAGAAATTGCAAACGTCCAGCAATTGCTCAGAGATGAAAAGTGCCAGCACTGAAAGCTGTTGCTAGCCAGCACCCTTCCTTGGAAGCGCTTTCACAGGCGCAGTAACACTGGGGCTTTGCGCTTCTCTAGCCACCAAACGTCACAGTCCTTCTCTTTCCGTCTCGTAGACACGAGCTGAGAAATTGCAAACGTCGAGCAATTGCTCAGAGATGAAAAGTGCCAGCACTGAAAGCTGTTGCTAGCCAGCACCCTTCCTTGGAAGTGCTTTTGTAGGCCTAAGAACACTGGGACTCTGGGCTTCTCTAGCCACCTAATCTTCTGCTCATCCTCTCGCGCACTCTAAAGAGAGCTCAGGTGAGAAATTGCAAACGTCGAGCAATTGCTCAGAGATGAAAAGTGCCAGCACTGAAAGCTGTTGCTAGCCAGCACCCTTCCTTGGAAGCGCTTTTGTAGGCCTAAGAACACTGGGGCTCTGGGCTTCTCTAGCCACCTCATCTTCTGCTCATCCTCTCGCGCACTCTAAAGAGAGCTCAGGTGAGAAATTGCAAACGTCGAGCAATTGCTCAGAGAAGAAAAGTGCCAGCACTGAAAGCTGTTGCTAGCCAGCACCCTTCCTTGGAAGCGGTTTTGTAGGCCTAAGAACAGTGGGGCTCTGGGCTTCTCTAGCCACCTCATCTTCTGCTCATCCTCTCGCGCACTCTGAAGAGAGCTCAGGTGAGAAATTGCAAACGTCCAGCAATTGCTCAGAGATGAAAAGTGCCAGCACTGAAAGCTGTTGCTAGCCAGCACCCTTCCTTGGAAGCGCTTTCACAGGCGCAGCAACACTGGGGCTTTGCGCTTCTCTAGCCACCAAACGTCACGGTCCTTCTCTTTCCGTCTCGTAGACACGAGCTGAGAAATTGCAAACGTCGAGCAATTGCTCAGAGATGAAAAGTGCCAGCACGGAAAGCTGTTGTTAGCCAGCACCCTTCCTTGGAAGCGCTTTTGTAGGCCTAAGAACACTGGGGCTCTGGGCTTCTCTAGCCACCTCATCTTCTGCTCATCCTCTCGCGCACTCTGAAGAGAGCTCAGGTGAGAAATTGCAAACGTCGAGCAATTGCTCAGAGATGAAAAGTGCCAGCACTGAAAGCTGTTGCTAGCCAGCACCCTTCCTTGGAAGCGCTTTTGTAGGCCTAAGAACAGTGGGGCTCTGGGCTTCTCTAGCCACCTCATCTTCTGCTCATCCTCTCGCGCACTCTAAAGAGAGCTCAGGTGAGAAATTGCAAATGTCGAGCAATTGCTCAGAGAGGAAAAGTGCCAGCACTGAAAGCTGTTGCTAGCCAGCACCCTTCCTTGGAAGCGCTTTTGTAGGCCTAAGAACACTGGGGCTCTGGGCTTCTCTAGCCACCTAATCTTCTGCTCATCCTCTCGCGCACTCTGAAGAGAGCTCAGGTGAGAAATTGCAAACGTCGAGCAATTGCTCAGAGATGAAAAGTGCCAGCACTGAAAGCTGTTGCTAGCCAGCACCCTTCCTTGGAAGCGCTTTTGTAGGCCTAAGAACACTGGGGCTCTGGCCTTCTCTAGCCACCTCATCTTCTGCTCATCCTCTCGCGCACTCTAAAGAGAGCTCAGGTGAGAAATTGCAAACGTCGAGCAATTGCTCAGAGAGGAAAAGTGCCAGCACTGAAAGCTGTTGCTAGCCAGCACCCTTCCTTGGAAGCGCTTTTGTAGGCCTAAGAACACTGGGGCTCTGGGCTTCTCTAGCCACCTCATCTTCTGCTCATCCTCTCGCACACTCTAAAGAGAGCTCAGGTGAGAAATTGCAAACGTCCAGCAATTGCTCAGAGATGAAAAGTGCCAGCACTGAAAGCTGTTGCTAGCCAGCACCCTTCCTTGGAAGCGCTTTCACAGGCGCAGCAACACTGGGGCTTTGCGCTTCTCTAGCCACCAAACGTCACGGTCCTTCTCTTTCCGTCTCGTAGACACGAGCTGAGAAATTGCAAACGTCGAGCAATTGCTCAGAGATGAAAAGTGCCAGCACTGAAAGCTCTTGCTAGCCAGCACCCTTCCTTGGAAGCGCTTTTGTAGGCCTAAGAACACTGGGGCTCTGGGCTTCTCTAGCCACCTCATCTTCTGCTCATCCTCTCGCGCACTCTAAAGAGAGCTCAGGTGAGAAATTGCAAACGTCGAGCAATTGCTCAGAGATGAAAAGTGCCAGCACTGAAAGCTGTTGCTAGCCAGCACCCTTCCTTGGAAGCGCTTTCAAAGGCGCAGTAACACTGGGGCTTTGGGGTTCTCTAACCACCAAACGTCACGGTCCTTCTCTTTCCGTCTCGTAGACACGAGCTGAGAAATTGCAAACGTCGAGCAATTGCTCAGAGATGAAAAGTGCCAGCACTGAAAGCTGTTGCTAGCCAGCACCCTTCCTTGGAAGCGCTTTCACAGGCGCAGTAACACTGGGGCTTTGCGCTTCTCTACCCACCAAACGTCACAGTCCTTCTCTTTCCGTCTCGTAGACACGAGCTGAGAAATTGCAAACGTCGAGCAATTGCTCAGAGATGAAAAGTGCCAGCACTGAAAGCTGTTGCTAGCCAGCACCCTTCCTTGGAAGTGCTTTTGTAGGCCTAAGAACACTGGGACTCTGGGCTTCTCTAGCCACCTAATCTTCTGCTCATCCTCTCGCGCACTCTAAAGAGAGCTCAGGTGAGAAATTGCAAACGTCGAGCAATTGCTCAGAGATGAAAAGTGCCAGCACTGAAAGCTGTTGCTAGCCAGCACCCTTCCTTGGAAGCGCTTTTGTAGGCCTAAGAACACTGGGGCTCTGGGCTTCTCTAGCCACCTCATCTTCTGCTCATCCTCTCGCGCACTCTAAAGAGAGCTCAGGTGAGAAATTGCAAACGTCGAGCAATTGCTCAGAGAAGAAAAGTGCCAGCACTGAAAGCTGTTGCTAGCCAGCACCCTTCCTTGGAAGCGGTTTTGTAGGCCTAAGAACAGTGGGGCTCTGGGCTTCTCTAGCCACCTCATCTTCTGCTCATCCTCTCGCGCACTCTGAAGAGAGCTCAGGTGAGAAATTGCAAACGTCGAGCAATTGCTCAGAGATGAAAAGTGCCAGCACTGAAAGCTGTTGCTAGCCAGCACCCTTCCTTGGAAGCGCTTTCACAGGCGCAGCAACACTGGGGCTTTGCGCTTCTCTAGCCACCAAACGTCACGGTCCTTCTCTTTCCGTCTCGTAGACACGAGCTGAGAAATTGCAAACGTCGAGCAATTGCTCAGAGATGAAAAGTGCCAGCACTGAAAGCTGTTGCTAGCCAGCACCCTTCCTTGGAAGCGCTTTTGTAGGCCTCAGAACAGTGGGGCTCTGGGCTTCTCTAGCCACCTCATCTTCTGCTCATCCTCTCGCGCACTCTGAAGAGAGCTCAGGTGAGAAATTGCAAACGTCGAGCAATTGCTCAGAGATGAAAAGTGCCAGCACTGAAAGCTGTTGCTAGCCAGCACCCTTCCTTGGAAGCGCTTTTGTAGGCCTAAGAACACTGGGGCTCTGGGCTTCTCTAGCCACCTCATCTTCTGCTCATCCTCTCGCGCACTCTAAAGAGAGCTCAGGTGAGAAATTGCAAATGTCGAGCAATTGCTCAGAGATGAAAAGTGCCAGCACTGAAAGCTGTTGCTAGCCAGCACCCTTCCTTGGAAGCGCTTTTGTAGGCCTAAGAACACTGGGGCTCTGGGCTTCTCTAGCCACCTAATCTTCTGCTCATCCTCTCGCGCACTCTGAAGAGAGCTCAGGTGAGAAATTGCAAACGTCGAGCAATTGCTCAGAGATGAAAAGTGCCAGCACTGAAAGCTGTTGCTAGCCAGCACCCTTCCTTGGAAGCGCTTTTGTAGGCCTAAGAACACTGGGGCTCTGGGCTTCTCTAGCCACCTCATCTTCTGCTCATCCTCTCGCGCACTCTAAAGAGAGCTCAGGTGAGAAATTGCAAACGTCGAGCAATTGCTCAGAGATGAAAAGTGCCAGCACTGAAAGCTGTTGCTAGCCAGCACCCTTCCTTGGAAGCGCTTTTGTAGGCCTAAGAACACTGGGGCTCTGGGCTTCTCTAGCCACCTCATCTTCTGCTCATCCTCTCGCACACTCTAAAGAGACCTCAGGTGAGAAATTGCAAACGTCCAGCAATTGCTCAGAGATGAAAAGTGCCAGCACTGAAAGCTGTTGCTAGCCAGCACCCTTCCTTGGAAGCGCTTTCACAGGCGCAGCAACACTGGGGCTTTGCGCTTCTCTACCCACCAAACGTCACGGTCCTTCTCTTTCCGTCTCGTAGACACGAGCTGAGAAATTGCAAACGTCGAGCAATTGCTCAGAGATGAAAAGTGCCAGCACTGGAAGCTGTTGCTAGCCAGCACCCTTCCTTGGAAGCGCTTTTGTAGGCCTAAGAACACTGGGGCTCTGGGCTTCTCTAGCCACCTCATCTTCTGCTCATCCTCTCGCGCACTCTGAAGAGAGCTCAGGTGAGAAATTGCAAACGTCCAGCAATTGCTCAGAGATGAAAAGTGCCAGCACTGAAAGCTGTTGCTAGCCAGCACCCTTCCTTGGAAGCGCTTTTGTAGGCCTAAGAACACTGGGGCTCTGGGCTTCTCTAGCCACCTCATCTTCTGCTCATCCTCTCGCGCACTCTAAAGAGAGCTCAGGTGAGAAATTGCAAACGTTGAGCAATTGCTCAGAGAGGAAAAGTGCCAGCACTGAAAGCTGTTGCTAGCCAGCACCCTTCCTTGGAAGCGCTTTCACAGGCGCAGTAACACTTGGGCTTTGCGCTTCTCTAGCCACCAAACGTCACGGTCCTTCTCTTTCCGTCTCGTAGACACGAGCTGAGAAATTGCAAACGTCGAGCAATTGCTCAGAGATGAAAAGTGCCAGCACTGAAAGCTGTTGCTAGCCAGCCCCCTTCCTTGGAAGCGCTTTTGTAGGCCTAAGAACACTGGGGCTCTGGGCTTCTCTAGCCACCTCATCTTCTGCTCATCCTCTCGCGCACTCTAAAGAGAGCTCAGGTGAGAAATTGCAAACGTCGAGCAATTGCTCAGAGAGGAAAAGTGCCAGCACTGAAAGCTGTTGCTAGCCAGCACCCTTCCTTGGAAGCGCTTTTGTAGCCCTTAGAACACTGGGGCTCTGGGCTTCTCTAGCCACCTCATCTTCTGCTCATCCTCTCGCACACTCTAAAGAGACCTCAGGTGAGAAATTGCAAACGTCGAGCAATTGCTCAGAGATGAAAAGTGCCAGCACTGAAAGCTGTTGCTAGCCAGCACCCTTCCTTGGAAGCGCTTTCACAGGCGCAGCAACACTGGGGCTTTGCGCTTCTCTACCCACCAAACGTCACGGTCCTTCTCTTTCCGTCTCGTAGACACGAGCTGAGAAATTGCAAACGTCGAGCAATTGCTCAGAGATGAAAAGTGCCAGCACTGGAAGCTGTTGCTAGCCAGCACCCTTCCTTGGAAGCGCTTTTGTAGGCCTAAGAACACTGGGGCTCTGGGCTTCTCTAGCCACCTAATCTTCTGCTCATCCTCTCGCGCACTCTAAAGAGAGCTCAGGGGAGAAATTGCAAACGTCGAGCAATTGCTCAGAGATGAAAAGTGCCAGCACTGAAAGCTGTTGCTAGCCAGCACCCTTCCTTGGAAGCGCTTTTGTAGGCCTAAGAACACTGGGGCTCTGGGCTTCTCTAGCCACCTCATCTTCTGCTCATCCTCTCACGCACTCTAAAGAGAGCTCAGGTGAGAAATTGCAAACGTCGAGCAATTGCTCAGAGAGGAAAAGTGCCAGCACTGAAAGCTGTTGCTAGCCAGCACCCTTCCTTGGAAGCGCTTTTGTAGGCCTAAGAACACTGGGGCTCTGGGCTTCTCTAGCCACCTCATCTTCTGCTCATCCTCTCGCGCACTCTAAAGAGAGCTCAGGTGAGAAATTGCAAACGTCGAGCAATTGCTCAGAGATGAAAAGTGCCAGCACTGAAAGCTGTTGCTAGCCAGCACCCTTCCTTGGAAGCGCTTTCACAGGCGCAGCAACACTGGGGCTTTGCGCTTCTCTAGCCACCAAACGTCACGGTCCTTCTCTTTCCGTCTCCTAGACACGAGCTGAGAAATTGCAAACGTCGAGCAATTGCTCAGAGATGAAAAGTGCCAGCACTGGAAGCTGTTGCTAGCCAGCACCCTTCCTTGGAAGCGCTTTTGTAGGCCTAAGAACACTGGGGCTCTGGGCTTCTCTAGCCACCTCATCTTCTGCTCATCCTCTCGCGCACTCTGAAGAGAGCTCAGGGGAGAAATTGCAAACGTCGAGCAATTGCTCAGAGAGGAAAAGTGCCAGCACTGAAAGCTGTTGCTAGCCAGCACCCTTCCTTGGAAGCGCTTTCACAGGCGCAGCAACACTGGGGCTTTGCGCTTCTCTAGCCACCAAACGTCACGGTCCTTCTCTTTCCGTCTCGTAGACACGAGCTGAGAAATTGCAAACGTCGAGCAATTGCTCAGAGATGAAAAGTGCCAGCACTGAAAGCTGTTGTTAGCCAGCACCCTTCCTTGGAAGCGCTTTTGTAGGCCTAAGAACACTGGGGCTCTGGGCTTCTCTAGCCACCTAATCTTCTGCTCATCCTCTCGCGCACTCTAAAGAGAGCTCAGGGGAGAAATTGCAAACGTCGAGCAATTGCTCAGAGATGAAAAGTGCCAGCACTGAAAGCTGTTGCTAGCCAGCACCCTTCCTTGGAAGCGCTTTTGTAGGCCTAAGAACACTGGGGCTCTGGGCTTCTCTAGCCACCTCATCTTCTGCTCATCCTCTCACGCACTCTAAAGAGAGCTCAGGTGAGAAATTGCAAACGTCGAGCAATTGCTCAGAGAGGAAAAGTGCCAGCACTGAAAGCTGTTGCTAGCCAGCACCCTTCCTTGGAAGCGCTTTTGTAGGCCTAAGAACACTGGGGCTCTGGGCTTCTCTAGCCACCTCATCTTCTGCTCATCCTCTCGCGCAATCTGAAGAGAGCTCAGGTGAGAAATTGCAAACGTCGAGCAATTGCTCAGAGATGAAAAGTGCCAGCACTGGAAGCTGTTGCTAGCCAGCACCCTTCCTTGGAAGCGCTTTTGTAGGCCTAAGAACACTGGGGCTCTGGGCTTCTCTAGCCACCTCATCTTCTGCTCATCCTCTCGCGCACTCTAAAGAGAGCTCAGGGGAGAAATTGCAAACGTCGAGCAATTGCTCAGAGAGGAAAAGTGCCAGCACTGAAAGCTGTTGCTAGCCAGCACCCTTCCTTGGAAGCGCTTTCACAGGCGCAGCAACACTGGGGCTTTGCGCTTCTCTAGCCACCAAACGTCACGGTCATTCTCTTTCCGTCTCGTAGACACGAGCTGAGAAATTGCAAACGTCGAGCAATTGCTCAGAGATGAAAAGTGCCAGCACTGAAAGCTGTTGTTAGCCAGCACCCTTCCTTGGAAGCGCTTTTGTAGGCCTAAGAACACTGGGGCTCTGGGCTTCTCTAGCCACCTAATCTTCTGCTCATCCTCTCGCGCACTCTAAAGAGAGCTCAGGGGAGAAATTGCAAACGTCGAGCAATTGCTCAGAGATGAAAAGTGCCAGCACTGAAAGCTGTTGCTAGCCAGCACCCTTCCTTGGAAGCGCTTTTGTAGGCCTAAGAACACTGGGGCTCTGGGCTTCTCTAGCCACCTCATCTTCTGCTCATCCTCTCACGCACTCTAAAGAGAGCTCAGGTGAGAAATTGCAAACGTCGAGCAATTGCTCAGAGAGGAAAAGTGCCAGCACTGAAAGCTGTTGCTAGCCAGCACCCTTCCTTGGAAGCGCTTTTGTAGGCCTAAGAACACTGGGGCTCTGGGCTTCTCTAGCCACCTCATCTTCTGCTCATCCTCTCGCGCACTCTAAAGAGAGCTCAGGTGAGAAATTGCAAACGTCGAGCAATTGCTCAGAGATGAAAAGTGCCAGCACTGAAAGCTGTTGCTAGCCAGCACCCTTCCTTGGAAGCGCTTTCACAGGCGCAGCAACACTGGGGCTTTGCGCTTCTCTAGCCACCAAACGTCACGGTCCTTCTCTTTCCGTCTCGTAGACACGAGCTGAGAAATTGCAAACGTCGAGCAATTGCTCAGAGATGAAAAGTGCCAGCACTGGAAGCTGTTGCTAGCCAGCACCCTTCCTTGGAAGCGCTTTTGTAGGCCTAAGAACACTGGGGCTCTGGGCTTCTCTAGCCACCTCATCTTCTGCTCATCCTCTCGCGCACTCTAAAGAGAGCTCAGGGGAGAAATTGCAAACGTCGAGCAATTGCTCAGAGAGGAAAAGTGCCAGCACTGAAAGCTGTTGCTAGCCAGCACCCTTCCTTGGAAGCGCTTTCACAGGCGCAGTAACACTGGGGCTTTGCGCTTCTCTACCCACCAAACGTCACAGTCCTTCTCTTTCCGTCTCGTAGACACGAGCTGAGAAATTGCAAACGTCGAGCAATTGCTCAGAGATGAAAAGTGCCAGCACTGAAAGCTGTTGCTAGCCAGCACCCTTCCTTGGAAGTGCTTTTGTAGGCCTAAGAACACTGGGGCTCTGGGCTTCTCTAGCCACCTCATCTTCTGCTCATCCTCTCGCGCACTCTAAAGAGAGCTCAGGTGAGAAATTGCAAACGTCGAGCAATTGCTCAGAGAGGAAAAGTGCCAGCACTGAAAGCTGTTGCTAGCCAGCACCCTTCCTTGGAAGCGCTTTCACAGGCGCAGCAACACTGGGGCTTTGCGCTTCTCTAGCCACCAAACGTCACGGTCCTTCTCTTTCCGTCTCGTAGACACGAGCTGAGAAATTGCAAACGTCGAGCAATTGCTCAGAGATGAAAAGTGCCAGCAGTGAAAGCTGTTGCTAGCCAGCACCCTTCCTTGGAAGCGCTTTTGTAGGCCTAAGAACACTGGGGCTCTGGGCTTCTCTAGCCACCTCATCTTCTGCTCATCCTCTCGCTCACTCTAAAGAGAGCTCAGGGGAGAAATTGCAAACGTCGAGCAATTGCTCAGAGATGAAAAGTGCCAGCACTGAAAGCTGTTGCTAGCCAGCACCCTTCCTTGGAAGCGCTTTTGTAGGCCTAAGAACACTGGGGCTCTGGGCTTCTCTAGCCACCTCATCTTCTTCTCATCCTCTCACGCACTCTAAAGAGAGCTCAGGTGAGAAATTGCAAACGTCGAGCAATTGCTCAGAGAGGAAAAGTGCCAGCACTGAAAGCTGTTGCTAGCCAGCACCCTTCCTTGGAAGCGCTTTCACAGGCGCAGCAACACTGGGGCTTTGCGCTTCTCTAGCCACCAAATGTCACGGTCCTTCTCTTTCCGTCTCGTAGACACGAGCTGAGAAATTGCAAACGTCGAGCAATTGCTCAGAGATGAAAAGTGCCAGCACTGAAAGCTGTTGCTAGCCAGCACCCTTCCTTGGAAGCGCTTTTGTAGGCCTAAGAACACTGGGGCTCTGGGCTTCTCTAGCCACCTAATCTTCTGCTCATCCTCTCGCGCACTCTAAAGAGAGCTCAGGTGAGAAATTGCAAACGTCGAGCAATTGCTCAGAGAGGAAAAGTGCCAGCACTGAAAGCTGTTGCTAGCCAGCACCCTTCCTTGGAAGCGCTTTTGTAGGCCTAAGAACACTGGGGCTCTGGGCTTCTCTAGCTACCTCATTTTCTGCTCATCCTCTCGCGCAGTCTAAAGAGAGCTCAGGTGAGAAATTGCAAACGTCGAGCAATTGCTCAGAGATGAAAAGTGCCAGCACTGAAAGCTGTTGCTAGCCAGCACCCTTCCTTGGAAGCGCTTTTGTAGGCCTAAGAAGACTGGGGCTCTGGGCTTCTCTAGCCACCTAATCTTCTGCTCATCCTCTCGCGCACTCTAAAGAGAGCTCAGGTGAGAAATTGCAAACGTCGAGCAATTGCTCAGAGATGAAAAGTGCCAGCACTGAAAGCTGTTGCTAGCCAGCACCCTTCCTTGGAAGCGCTTTTGTAGGCCTAAGAACACTGGGGCTCTGGGCTTCTCTAGCCACTTAATCTTCTGCTCATCCTCTCGCGCACTCTAAAGAGAGCTCAGGGGAGAAATTGCAAACGTCCAGCAATTGCTCAGAGATGAAAAGTTCCAGCACTGAAAGCTGTTGCTAGCCAGCACCCTTCCTTGGAAGCGCTTTCACAGGCGCAGTAACACTGGGGCTTTGCGCTTCTCTAGCCACCAAACGTCACGGTCCTTCTCTTTCCGTCTCGTAGACACGAGCTGAGAAATTGCAAACGTCGAGCAATTGCTCAGAGATGAAAAGTGCCAGCACTGAAAGCTGTTGCTAGCCAGCACCCTTCCTTGGAAGCGCTTTTGTAGGCCTAAGAACACTGGGGCTCTGTGCTTCTCTAGCCACCTCATCTTCTGCTCATCCTCTCGCGCACTCTAAAGAGAGCTCAGGTGAGAAATTGCAAACGTCGAGCAATTGCTCAGAGAGGAAAAGTGCCAGCACTGAAAGCTGTTGCTAGCCAGCACCCTTCCTTGGAAGCGCTTTTGTAGGCCTAAGAACACTGGGGCTCTCGGCTTCTCTAGCCACGTCATCTTCTGCTCATCCTCTCGCGCACTCTGAAGAGAGCTCAGGTGAGAAATTGCAAACGTCGAGCAATTGCTCAGAGATGAAAAGTGCCAGCACTGAAAGCTCTTGCTAGCCAGCACCCTTCCTTGGAAGCGCTTTTGTAGGCCTAAGAACACTGGGGCTCTGGGCTTCTCTAGCCACCTCATCTTCTGCTCATCCTCTCGCGCACTCTAAAGAGAGCTCAGGTGAGAAATTGCAAACGTCGAGCAATTGCTCAGAGATGAAAAGTGCCAGCACTGAAAGCTGTTGCTAGCCAGCACCCTTCCTTGGAAGCGCTTTCACAGGCGCAGCAACACTGGGGCTTTGCGCTTCTCTACCCACCAAACGTCACTGTCATTCTCTTTCCGTCTCGTAGACACGAGCTGAGAAATTGCAAACGTCGATCAATTGCTCAGAGATGAAAAGTGCCAGCAGTGAAAGCTGTTGCTAGCCAGCACCCTTCCTTGGAAGCGCTTTTGTAGGCCTAAGAACACTGGGGCTCTGGGCTTCTCTAGCCACCTCATCTTCTGCTCATCCTCTCGCGCACTCTAAAGAGAGCTCAGGTGAGAAATTGCAAACGTCCAGCAATTGCTCAGAGATGAAAAGTGCCAGCACTGAAAGCTGTTGCTAGCCAGCACCCTTCCTTGGAAGCGCTTTCAAAGGCGCAGTAACACTGGGGCTTTGGGCTTCTCTACCCACCAAACGTCACGGTCACTATCTCTCCGTCTCTTAGACACGAGCTGAGAAATTGCAAACATCGATCAATTGCTCAGAGAGGAAAAGTGCCAGCACTGAAAGCTGTTGCTAGCCAGCACCCTTCCTTGGAAGCGCTTTTGTAGGCCTTAGAACACTGGGGCTCTGGGCTTCTCTAGCCACCTAATCTTCTGCTCATCCTCTCGCGCACTCTAAAGAGAGCTCAGGTGAGAAATTGCAAACGTCGAGCAATTGCTCAGAGATGAAAAGTGCCAGCACTGAAAGCTGTTGCTAGCCAGCACCCTTCCTTGGAAGCGCTTTTGTAGGCCTAAGAACACTGGGGCTCTGGGCTTCTCTAGCCACCTCATCTTCTGCTCATCCTCTCGCGCACTCTAAAGAGAGCTCAGGTGAGAAATTGCAAACGTCGAGCAATTGCTCAGAGATGAAAAGTGCCAGCACTGAAAGCTGTTGCTAGCCAGCACCCTTCCTTGGAAGCGCTTTCACAGGCGCAGCAACACTGGGGCTTTGCGCTTCTCTACCCACCAAACGTCACTGTCATTCTCTTTCCGTCTCGTAGACACGAGCTGAGAAATTGCAAACGTCGATCAATTGCTCAGAGATGAAAAGTGCCAGCAGTGAAAGCTGTTGCTAGCCAGCACCCTTCCTTGGAAGCGCTTTTGTAGGCCTAAGAACACTGGGGCTCTGGGCTTCTCTAGCCACCTCATCTTCTGCTCATCCTCTCGCGCACTCTAAAGAGAGCTCAGGTGAGAAATTGCAAACGTCCAGCAATTGCTCAGAGATGAAAAGTGCCAGCACTGAAAGCTGTTGCTAGCCAGCACCCTTCCTTGGAAGCGCTTTCAAAGGCGCAGTAACACTGGGGCTTTGGGCTTCTCTACCCACCAAACGTCACGGTCCTTCTCTTTCCGTCTCGTAGACACGAGCTGAGAAATTGCAAACGTCGAGCAATTGCTCAGAGATGAAAAGTGCCAGCACTGAAAGCTGTTGCTAGCCAGCACCCTTCCTTGGAAGCGCTTTCACAGGCGCAGTAACACTGGGGCTTTGCGCTTCTCTACCCACCAAACGTCACAGTCCTTCTCTTTCCGTCTCGTAGACACGAGCTGAGAAATTGCAAACGTCGAGCAATTGCTCAGAGATGAAAAGTGCCAGCACTGAAAGCTGTTGCTAGCCAGCACCCTTCCTTGGAAGTGCTTTTGTAGGCCTAAGAACAGTGGGGCTCTGGGCTGCTCTAGCCACCTCATCTTCTGCTCATCCTCTCGCGCACTCTAAAGAGAGCTCAGGTGAGAAATTGCAAACGTCGAGCAATTGCTCAGAGAGGAAAAGTGCCAGCACTGAAAGCTGTTGCTAGCCAGCACCCTTCCTTGGAAGCGCTTTTGTAGGCCTAAGAACACTGGGGCTCTGGGCTTCTCTAGCCACCTCATCTTCTGCTCATCCTCTCGCGCACTCTAAAGAGAGCTCAGGTGAGAAATTGCAAACGTCGAGCAATTGCTCAGAGATGAAAAGTGCCAGCACTGAAAGCTGTTGCTAGCCAGCACCCTTCCTTGGAAGCGCTTTCACAGGCGCAGCAACACTGGGGCTTTGCGCTTCTGTAGCCACCAAACGTCACGGTCCTTGTCTTTCCGTCTCGTATACACGAGCTGAGAAATTGCAAACGTCGAGCAATTGCTCAGAGATGAAAAGTGCCAGCACTGAAAGCTGTTGCTAGCCAGCACCCTTCCTTGGAAGCGCTTTCACAGGCACAGTAACACTGGGGCTTTGCGCTTCTCTAGCCACCAAACGTCACGGTCCTTCTCTTTCCGTCTCGTAGACACGAGCTGAGAAATTGCAAACGTCGAGCAATTGCTCAGAGAGGAAAAGTGCCAGCACTGAAAGCTGTTGTTAGCCAGCACCCTTCCTTGGAAGCGCTTTTGTAGGCCTAAGAACACTGGGGCTCTGGGCTTCTCTAGCCACCTCATCTTCTGCTCATCCTCTCGCGCACTCTAAAGAGAGCTCAGGTGAGAAATTGCAAACGTCGAGCAATTGCTCAGAGAGGAAAAGTGCCAGCACTGAAAGCTGTTGCTAGCCAGCACCCTTCCTTGGAAGCGCTTTTGTAGGCCTAAGAACACTGGGGCTCTGGGCTTCTCTAGCCACCTCATCTTCTGCTCATCCTCTCGCGCACTCTGAAGAGAGCTCAGGGGAGAAATTGCAAACGTCGAGCAATTGCTCAGAGAAGAAAAGTGCCAGCACTGAAAGCTGTTGCTAGCCAGCACCCTTCCTTGGAAGCGCTTTTGTAGGCCTAAGAACACTGGGGCTCTGGGCTTCTCTAGCCACCTCATCTTCTGCTCATCCTCTCGCGCACTCTAAAGAGAGCTCAGGTGAGAAATTGCAAACGTCGAGCAATTGCTCAGAGATGAAAAGTGCCAGCACTGAAAGCTGTTGCTAGCCAGCACCCTTCCTTGGAAGCGCTTTCACAGGCGCAGCAACACTGGGGCTTTGCGCTTCTGTAGCCACCAAACGTCACGGTCCTTCTCTTTCCGTCTCGTAGACACGAGCTGAGAAATTGCAAACGTCGAGCAATTGCTCAGAGATGAAAAGTGCCAGCACTGAAAGCTGTTGTTAGCCAGCACTCTTCCTTGGAAGCGCTTTTGTAGGCCTAAGAACACTGGGGCTCTGGGCTTCTCTAGCCACCTAATCTTCTGCTCATCCTCTCGCGCACTCTAAAGAGAGCTCAGGGGAGAAATTGCAAACGTCGAGCAATTGCTCAGAGATGAAAAGTGCCAGCACTGAAAGCTGTTGCTAGCCAGCACCCTTCCTTGGAAGCGCTTTTGTAGGCCTAAGAACACTGGGGCTCTGGGCTTCTCTAGCCACCTAATCTTCTGCTCATCCTCTCGCGCACTCTGAAGAGAGCTCAGGTGAGAAATTGCAAACGTCCAGCAATTGCTCAGAGAGGAAAAGTGCCAGCACTGAAAGCTGTTGCTAGCCAGCACCCTTCCTTGGAAGCGCTTTTGTAGGCCTAAGAACACTGGGGCTCTGGGCTTCTCTAGCCACCTAATCTTCTGCTCATCCTCTCGCGCACTCTGAAGAGAGCTCAGGTGAGAAATTGCAAACGTCGATCAATTGCTCAGAGATGAAAAGTGCCAGCACTGAAAGCTGTTGCTAGCCAGCACCCTTCCTTGGAAGCGCTTTTGTAGGCCTAAGAACACTGGGGCTCTGGGCTTCTCTAGCCACCTCATCTTCTGCTCATCCTCTCGCGCACTCTAAAGAGAGCTCAGGTGAGAAATTGCAAACGTCGAGCAATTGCTCAGAGAGGAAAAGTGCCAGCACTGAAAGCTGTTGCTAGCCAGCACCCTTCCTTGGAAGCGCTTTTGTAGGCCTAAGAACACTGGGGCTCTGGGCTTCTCTAGCCACCTCATCTTCTTCTCATCCTCTCGCGCACTCTGAAGAGTGCTCAGGTGAGAAATTGCAAACGTCCAGCAATTGCTCCGAGATGAAAAGTGCCAGCACTGAAAGCTGTTGCTAGCCAGCACCCTTCCTTGGAAGCGCTTTCACAGGCGCAGCAACACTGGGGCTTTGCACTTCTCTAGCCACCAAACGTCACGGTCCTTCTCTTTCCGTCTCGTAGACAGGAGCTGAGAAATTGCAAACGTCGAGCAATTGCTCAGAGATGAAAAGTGCCAGCACTGGAAGCTGTTGCTAGCCAGCACCCTTCCTTGGAAGCGCTTTTGTAGGCCTAAGAACACTGGGGCTCTGGGCTTCTCTAGCCACCTCATCTTCTGCTCATCCTCTCGCGCACTCTGAAGAGAGCTCAGGTGAGAAATTGCAAACGTCGAGCAATTGCTCAGAGATGAAAAGTGCCAGCACTGAAAGCTGTTGCTAGCCAGCACCCTTCCTTGGAAGCGCTTTCACAGGCGCAGTAACACTGGGGCTTTGCGCTTCTCTAGCCACCAAACGTCACGGTCCTTCTCTTTCCGTCTCGTAGACACGAGCTGAGAAATTGCAAACGTCGAGCAATTGCTCAGAGATGAAAAGTGCCAGCACTGAAAGCTGTTGCTAGCCAGCCCCCTTCCTTGGAAGCGCTTTTGTAGGCCTAAGAACACTGGGGCTCTGGGCTTCTCCAGCCAACTAATCTTCTGCTCATCCTCTCGCGCACTCTAAAGAGAGCTCAGGGGAGAAATTGCAAACGTCGAGCAATTGCTCAGAGATGAAAAGTGCCAGCACTGAAAGCTGTTGCTAGCCAGCACCCTTCCTTGGAAGCGTTTTCACAGGCGCAGCAACACTGGGGCTTTGCGCTTCTCTACCCACCAAACGTCACGGTCCTTCTCTTTCCGTCTCGTAGACACGAGCTGAGAAATTGCAAACGTCGAGCAATTGCTCAGAGAGGAAAAGTGCCAGCACTGAAAGCTGTTGTTAGCCAGCACCCTTCCTTGGAAGCGCTTTTGTAGGCCTAAGAACACTGGGGCTCTGGGCTTCTCTAGCCACCTCATCTTCTGCTCATCCTCTCGCGCACTCTAAAGAGAGCTCAGGTGAGAAATTGCAAACGTCGAGCAATTGCTCAGAGAGGAAAAGTGCCAGCACTGAAAGCTGTTGCTAGCCAGCACCCTTCCTTGGAAGCGCTTTTGTAGGCCTAAGAACAGTGGGGCTCTGGGCTTCTCTAGCCACCTCATCTTCTGCTCATCCTCTCGCGCACTCTAAAGAGAGCTCAGGGGAGAAATTGCAAACGTCGAGCAATTGCTCAGAGAAGAAAAGTGCCAGCACTGAAAGCTGTTGCTAGCCAGCACCCTTCCTTGGAAGCGCTTTTGTAGGCCTAAGAACACTGGGGCTCTGGGCTTCTCTAGCCACCTCATCTTCTGCTCATCCTCTCGCGCACTCTAAAGAGAGCTCAGGTGAGAAATTGCAAACGTCGAGCAATTGCTGAGATGAAAAGTGCCAGCACTGAAAGCTGTTGCTAGCCAGCACCCTTCCTTGGAAGCGCTTTCACAGGCGCAGCAACACTGGGGCTTTGCGCTTCTCTAGCCACCAAACGTCACGGTCCTTCTCTTTCCGTCTCGTAGACAGGAGCTGAGAAATTGCAAACGTCGAGCAATTGCTCAGAGATGAAAAGTGCCAGCACTGGAAGCTGTTGCTAGCCAGCACCCTTCCTTGGAAGCGCTTTTGTAGGCCTAAGAACACTGGGGCTCTGGGCTTCTCTAGCCACCTCATCTTCTGCTCATCCTCTCGCGCACTCTGAAGAGAGCTCAGGGGAGAAATTGCAAACGTCCAGCAATTGCTCAGAGATGAAAAGTGCCAGCACTGAAAGCTGTTGCTAGCCAGCACCCTTCCTTGGAAGCGCTTTCACAGGCGCAGTAACACTGGGGCTTTGCGCTTCTCTAGCCACCAAACGTCACGGTCCTTCTCTTTCCGTCTCGTAGACACGAGCTGAGAAATTGCAAACGTCGAGCAATTGCTCAGAGATGAAAAGTGCCAGCACTGAAAGCTGTTGCTAGCCAGCACCCTTCCTTGGAAGCGCTTTTGTAGGCCTAAGAACACTGGGGCTCTGGGCTTCTCCAGCCAACTAATCTTCTGCTCATCCTCTCGCGCACTCTAAAGAGAGCTCAGGGGAGAAATTGCAAACGTCGAGCAATTGCTCAGAGATGAAAAGTGCCAGCACTGAAAGCTGTTGCTAGCCAGCACCCTTCCTTGGAAGCGTTTTCACAGGCGCAGCAACACTGGGGCTTTGCGCTTCTCTAGCCACCAAACGTCACGGTCCTTCTCTTTCCGTCTCGTAGACACGAGCTGAGAAATTGCAAACGTCGAGCAATTGCTCAGAGAGGAAAAGTGCCAGCACTGAAAGCTGTTGTTAGCCAGCACCCTTCCTTGGAAGCGCTTTTGTAGGCCTAAGAACACTGGGGCTCTGGGCTTCTCTAGCCACCTCATCTTCTGCTCTTCCTCTCGCGCACTCTAAAGAGAGCTCAGGTGAGAAATTGCAAACGTCGAGCAATTGCTCAGAGAGGAAAAGTGCCAGCACTGAAAGCTGTTGCTAGCCAGCACCCTTCCTTGGAAGCGCTTTTGTAGGCCTAAGAACACTGGGGCTCTGGGCTTCTCTAGCCACCTCATCTTCTGCTCATCCTCTCGCGCACTCTAAAGAGAGCTCAGGGGAGAAATTGCAAACGTCGAGCAATTGCTCAGAGAAGAAAAGTGCCAGCACTGAAAGCTGTTGCTAGCCAGCACCCTTCCTTGGAAGCGCTTTTGTAGGCCTAAGAACACTGGGGCTCTGGGCTTCTCTAGCCACCTCATCTTCTGCTCATCCTCTCGCGCACTCTAAAGAGAGCTCAGGTGAGAAATTGCAAACGTCGAGCAATTGCTCAGAGATGAAAAGTGCCAGCACTGAAAGCTGTTGCTAGCCAGCACCCTTCCTTGGAAGCGCTTTCACAGGCGCAGCAACACTGGGGCTTTGCGCTTCTCTAGCCACCAAACGTCACGGTCCTTCTCTTTCCGTCTCGTAGACACGAGCTGAGAAATTGCAAACGTCGAGCAATTGCTCAGAGAGGAAAAGTGCCAGCACTGAAAGCTGTTGCTAGCCAGCACCCTTCCTTGGAAGCGCTTTTGTAGGCCTAAGAACACTGGGGCTCTGGGCTTCTCTAGCCACCTCATCTTCTGCTCATCCTCTCGCGCACTCTGAAGAGAGCTCAGGTGAGAAATTGCAAACGTCGAGCAATTGCTCAGAGATGAAAAGTGCCAGCACTGAAAGCTGTTGCTAGCCAGCACCCTTCCTTGGAAGCGCTTTTGTAGGCCTAAGAACACTGGGGCTCTGGGCTTCTCTAGCCACCTCATCTTCTGCTCATCCTCTCGCGCACTCTAAAGAGAGCTCAGGTGAGAAATTGCAAACGTCGAGCAATTGCTCAGAGAGGAAAAGTGCCAGCACTGAAAGCTGTTGCTAGCCAGCACCCTTCCTTGGAAGCGCTTTTGTAGGCCTAAGAACACTGGGGCTCTGGGCTTCTCTAGCCACCTCATCTTCTTCTCATCCTCTCGTGCACTCTGAAGAGTGCTCAGGTGAGAAATTGCAAACGTCCAGCAATTGCTCAGAGATGAAAAGTGCCAGCACTGAAAGCTGTTGCTAGCCAGCACCCTTCCTTGGAAGCGCTTTCACAGGCGCAGCAACACTGGGGCTTTGCGCTTCTCTACCCACCAAACGTCACGGTCCTTCTCTTTCCGTCTCGTAGACAGGAGCTGAGAAATTGCAAACGTCGAGCAATTGCTCAGAGATGAAAAGTGCCAGCACTGGAAGCTGTTGCTAGCCAGCACCCTTCCTTGGAAGCGCTTTTGTAGGCCTAAGAACACTGGGGCTCTGGGCTTCTCTAGCCACCTAATCTTCTGCTCATCCTCTCGCGCACTCTGAAGAGAGCTCAGGTGAGAAATTGCAAACGTCGAGCAATTGCTCAGAGATGAAAAGTGCCAGCACTGAAAGCTGTTGCTAGCCAGCACCCTTCCTTGGAAGCGCTTTTGTAGGCCTAAGAACACTGGGGCTCTGGGCTTCTCTAGCCACCTCATCTTCTGCTCATCCTCTCGCGCACTCTAAAGAGAGCTCAGGTGAGAAATTGCAAACGTCCAGCAATTGCTCAGAGATGAAAAGTGCCAGCACTGAAAGCTGTTGCTAGCCAGCACCCTTCCTTGGAAGCGCTTTCACAGGCGCAGCAACACTGGGGCTTTGCGCTTCTCTAGCCACCAAACGTCACGGTCCTTCTCTTTCCGTCTCATAGACACGAGCTGAGAAATTGCAAACGTCGAGCAATTGCTCAGAGATGAAAAGTGCCAGCACTGAAAGCTGTTGCTAGCCAGCACCCTTCCTTGGAAGCGCTTTTGTAGGCCTAAGAACACTGGGGCTCTGGGCTTCTCTAGCCACCTCATCTTCTGCTCATCCTCTCGCGCACTCTAAAGAGAGCTCAGGTGAGAAATTGCAAACGTCGAGCAATTGCTCAGAGATGAAAAGTGCCAGCACTGAAAGCTGTTGCTAGCCAGCACCCTTCCTTGGAAGCGCTTTTGTAGGCCTAAGAACACTGGGGCTCTGGGCTTCTCTAGCCACCTCATCTTCTGCTCATCCTCTCGCGCACTCTAAAGAGAGCTCAGGTGAGAAATTGCAAACGTCCAGCAATTGCTCAGAGATGAAAAGTGCCAGCACTGAAAGCTGTTGCTAGCCAGCACCCTTCCTTGGAAGCGCTTTCACAGGCGCAGTAACACTGGGGCTTTGCGCTTCTCTAACCACCAAACGTCACGGTCCTTCTCTTTCCGTCTCCTAGACACGAGCTGAGAAATTGCAAACGTCGAGCAATTGCTCAGAGATGAAAAGTGCCAGCACTGGAAGCTGTTGCTAGCCAGCACCCTTCCTTGGAAGCGCTTTTGTAGGCCTAAGAACAGTGGGGCTCTGGGCTTCTCTAGCCACCTCATCTTCTGCTCATCCTCTCGCGCACTCTGAAGAGAGCTCAGGTGAGAAATTGCAAACGTCGAGCAATTGCTCAGAGATGAAAAGTGCCAGCACTGAAAGCTGTTGCTAGCCAGCACCCTTCCTTGGAAGCGCTTTTGGAGGCCTAAGAACACTGGGGCTCTGGGCTTCTCTAGCCACCTCATCTTCTGCTCATCCTCTCGCGCACTCTAAAGAGAGCTCAGGTGAGAAATTGCAAACGTCGAGCAATTGCTCAGAGATGAAAAGTGCCAGCACTGAAAGCTGTTGCTAGCCAGCACCCTTCCTTGGAAGCGTTTTCACAGGCGCAGCAACACTGGGGCTTTGCGCTTCTCTACCCACCAAACGTCACGGTCCTTCTCTCTCCGTCTCGTAGACACGAGCTGAGAAATTGCAAACGTCGAGCAATTGCTCAGAGAGGAAAAGTGCCAGCACTGAAAGCTGTTGTTAGCCAGCACCCTTCCTTGGAAGCGCTTTTGTAGGCCTAAGAACACTGGGGCTCTGGGCTTCTCTAGCCACCTCATCTTCTGCTCATCCTCTCGCGCAGTCTAAAGAGAGCTCAGGTGAGAAATTGCAAACGTCGAGCAATTGCTCAGAGATGAAAAGTGCCAGCACTGAAAGCTGTTGCTAGCCAGCACCCTTCCTTGGAAGCGCTTTTGTAGGCCTAAGAACACTGGGGCTCTGGGCTTCTCTAGCCACCTCATCTTCTGCTCATCCTCTCGCGCACTCTAAAGAGAGCTCAGGTGAGAAATTGCAAACGTCGAGCAATTGCTCAGAGAGGAAAAGTGCCAGCACTGAAAGCTGTTGCTAGCCAGCACCCTTCCTTGGAAGCGCTTTCACAGGCGCAGTAACACTGGGGCTTTGCGCTTCTCTAGCCACCAAACGTCACGGTCCTTCTCTTTCCGTCTCCTAGACACGAGCTGAGAAATTGCAAACGTCGAGCAATTGCTCAGAGAGGAAAAGTGCCAGCACTGAAAGCTGTTGTTAGCCAGCACCCTTCCTTGGAAGCGCTTTTGTAGGCCTAAGAACACTGGGGCTCTGGGCTTCTCTAGCCACCTCATCTTCTGCTCATCCTCTCACGCACTCTAAAGAGAGCTCAGGTGAGAAATTGCAAACGTCGAGCAATTGCTCAGAGAGGAAAAGTGCCAGCACTGAAAGCTGTTGCTAGCCAGCACCCTTCCTTGGAAGCGCTTTTGTAGGCCTAAGAACAGTGGGGCTCTGGGCTTCTCTAGCCACCTCATCTTCTGCTCATCCTCTCGCGCACTCTGAAGAGAGCTCAGGTGAGAAATTGCAAACGTCCAGCAATTGCTCAGAGATGAAAAGTGCCAGCACTGAAAGCTGTTGCTAGCCAGCACCCTTCCTTGGAAGCGCTTTCACAGGCGCAGCAACACTGGGGCTTTGCGCTTCTCTACCCACCAAACGTCACGGTCACTATCTCTCCGTCTCTTAGACACGAGCTGAGAAATTGCAAACGTCGAGCAATTGCTCAGAGATGAAAAGTGCCAGCACTGGAAGCTGTTGCTAGCCAGCACCCTTCCTTGGAAGCGCTTTTACAGGCGCAGCAACACTGGGGCTTTGCGCTTCTCTACCCACCAAACGTCACGGTCCTTCTCTTTCCGTCTCGTAGACACGAGCTGAGAAATTGCAAACGTCGAGCAATTGCTCAGAGATGAAAAGTGCCAGCACTGAAAGCTGTTGCTAGCCAGCACCCTTCCTTGGAAGCGCTTTTGTAGGCCTAAGAACACTGGGGCTCTGGGCTTCTCTAGCCACCTCATCTTCTGCTCATCCTCTCGCGCACTCTGAAGAGAGCTCAGGTGAGAAATTGCAAACGTCGAGCAATTGCTCAGAGATGAAAAGTGCCAGCACTGAAAGCTGTTGCTAGCCAGCACCCTTCCTTGGAAGCGCTTTCACAGGCGCAGCAACACTGGGGCTTTGCGCTTCTCTACGCACCAAACGTCACGGTCCTTCTCTTTCCGTCTCGTAGACACGAGCTGAGAAATTGCAAACGTCAAGCAATTGCTCAGAGGTGAAAAGTGCCAGCACTGAAAGCTGTTGCTAGCCAGCACCCTTCCTTGGAAGCGTTTTCTCAGGCGCAGCAACACTGGGGCTTTGCGCTTCTCTAGCCACCAAACGTCACGGTCCTTCTCTTTCCGTCTCCTAGACACGAGCTGAGAAATTGCAAACGTCGAGCAATTGCTCAGAGATGAAAAGTGCCAGCACTGGAAGCTGTTGTTAGCCAGCACCCTTCCTTGGAAGCGCTTTTGTAGGCCTAAGAACACTGGGGCTCTGGGCTTCTCTAGCCACCTCATCTTCTGCTCATCCTCTCGCACACTCTGAAGAGAGCTCAGGTGAGAAATTGCAAACGTCGAGCAATTGCTCAGAGATGAAAAGTGCCAGCACTGAAAGCTGTTGCTAGCCAGCACCCTTCCTTGGAAGCGCTTTTGTAGGCCTAAGAACCCTGGGGCTCTGGGCTTCTCTAGCCACCTCATCTTCTGCTCATCCTCTCGCGCACTCTAAAGAGAGCTCAGGTGAGAAATTGCAAACGTCGAGCAATTGCTCAGAGATGAAAAGTGCCAGCACTGAAAGCTGTTGCTAGCCAGCACCCTTCCTTGGAAGCGTTTTCACAGGCGCAGCAACACTGGGGCTTTGCGCTTCTCTACCCACCAAACGTCACGGTCCTTCTCTTTCCGTCTCGTAGACACGAGCTGAGATATTGCAAACGTCGAGCAATTGCTCAGAGAGGAAAAGTGCCAGCACTGAAAGCTGTTGCTAGCCAGCACCCTTCCTTGGAAGCGCTTTTGGAGGCCTAAGAACACTGGGGCTCTGGGCTTCTCTAGCCACCTCATCTTCTGCTCATCCTCTCGCGCACTCTAAAGAGAGCTCAGGTGAGAAATTGCAAACGTCGAGCAATTGCTCAGAGATGAAAAGTGCCAGCACTGAAAGCTGTTGCTAGCCAGCACCCTTCCTTGGAAGCGCTTTTGTAGGCCTAAGAACACTGGGGCTCTGGGCTTCTCTAGCCACCTAATCTTCTGCTCATCCTCTCGCGCACTCTAAAGAGAGCTCAGGTGAGAAATTGCAAACGTCGAGCAATTGCTCAGAGATGAAAAGTGCCAGCACTGAAAGCTGTTGCTAGCCAGCACCCTTCCTTGGAAGCGCTTTCACAGGCGCAGTAACACTGGGGCTTTGCGCTTCTCTAGCCACCAAACGTCACGGTCCTTCTCTTTCCGTCTCGTAGACACGAGCTGAGAAATTGCAAACGTCGAGCAATTGCTCAGAGAGGAAAAGTGCCAGCACTGAAAGCTGTTGCTAGCCAGCACCCTTCCTTGGAAGCGCTTTTGTAGGCCTAAGAACACTGGGGCTCTGGGCTTCTCTAGCCACCTCATCTTCTGCTCATCCTCTCACGCACTCTAAAGAGAGCTCAGGTGAGAAATTGCAAACGTCGAGCAATTGCTCAGAGAGGAAAAGTGCCAGCACTGAAAGCTGTTGCTAGCCAGCACCCTTCCTTGGAAGCGCTTTTGTAGGCCTAAGAACACTGGGGCTCTGGGCTTCTCTAGCCACCTCATCTTCTGCTCATCCTCTCGCGCACTCTGAAGAGAGCTCAGGTGAGAAATTGCAAACGTCCAGCAATTGCTCAGAGATGAAAAGTGCCAGCACTGAAAGCTGTTGCTAGCCAGCACCCTTCCTTGGAAGCGCTTTCACAGGCGCAGCAACACTGGGGCTTTGCGCTTCTCTACCCACCAAACGTCACGGTCACTATCTCTCCGTCTCGTAGACACGAGCTGAGAAATTGCAAACGTCGAGCAATTGCTCAGAGATGAAAAGTGCCAGCACTGAAAGCTCTTGCTAGCCAGCACCCTTCCTTGGAAGCGCTTTTGTAGGCCTAAGAACAGTGGGGCTCTGGGCTTCTCTAGCCACCTCATCTTCTGCTCATCCTCTCGCGCACTCTAAAGAGAGCTCAGGTGAGAAATTGCAAACGTCGAGCAATTGCTCAGAGATGAAAAGTGCCAGCACTGAAAGCTGTTGCTAGCCAGCACCCTTCCTTGGAAGCGCTTTCACAGGCGCAGCAACACTGGGGCTTTGCGCTTCTCTAGCCACCAAACGTCACGGTCCTTCTCTTTCCGTCTCCTAGACACGAGCTGAGAAATTGCAAACGTCGAGCAATTGCTCAGAGATGAAAAGTGCCAGCACTGAAAGCTGTTGCTAGCCAGCACCCTTCCTTGGAAGCGCTTTTGTAGGCCTAAGAACACTGGGGCTCTGGGCTTCTCTAGCCACCTCATCTTCTGCTCATCCTCTCGCGCACTCTGAAGAGAGCTCAGGTGAGAAATTGCAAACGTCGAGCAATTGCTCAGAGATGAAAAGTGCCAGCACTGAAAGCTGTTGCTAGCCAGCACCCTTCCTTGGAAGCGCTTTTGTAGGCCTAAGAACACTGGGGCTCTCGGCTTCTCTAGCCACCTCATCTTCTGCTCATCCTCTCGCACACTCTAAAGAGAGCTCAGGTGAGAAATTGCAAACGTCCAGCAATTGCTCAGAGATGAAAAGTGCCAGCACTGAAAGCTGTTGCTAGCCAGCACCCTTCCTTGGAAGCGCTTTCACAGGCGCAGCAACACTGGGGCTTTGCGCTTCTCTACCCACCAAACGTCACGGTCCTTCTCTTTCCGTCTCGTAGACACGAGCTGAGAAATTGCAAACGTCGAGCAATTGCTCAGAGATGAAAAGTGCCAGCACTGGAAGCTGTTGCTAGCCAGCACCCTTCCTTGGAAGCGCTTTTGTAGGCCTAAGAAGACTGGGGCTCTGGGCTTCTCTAGCCACCTCATCTTCTGCTCATCCTCTCGCGCACTCTGAAGAGAGCTCAGGTGAGAAATTGCAACCGTCGAGCAATTGCTCAGAGATGAAAAGTGCCAGCACTGAAAGCTGTTGCTAGCCAGCACCCTTCCTTGGAAGCGCTTTTGTAGGCCTAAGAACACTGGGGCTCTGGGCTTCTCTAGCCACCTCATCTTCTGCTCATCCTCTCGCGCACTCTAAAGAGAGCTCAGGTGAGAAATTGCAAACGTCGAGCAATTGCTCAGAGATGAAAAGTGCCAGCACTGAAAGCTGTTGTTAGCCAGCACCCTTCCTTGGAAGCGCTTTCACAGGCGCAGCAACACTGGGGCTTTGCGCTTCTCTAGCCACCAAACGTCACGGTCCTTCTCTTTCCGTCTCGTAGACACGAGCTGAGAAATTGCAAACGTCGAGCAATTGCTCAGAGATGAAAAGTGCCAGCACTGAAAGCTCTTGCTAGCCAGCCCCCTTCCTTGGAAGCGCTTTTGTAGGCCTAAGAACCCTGGGGCTCTGGGCTTCTCTAGCCACCTAATCTTCTGCTCATCCTCTCGCGCACTCTAAAGAGAGCTCAGGGGAGAAATTGCAAACGTCGAGCAATTGCTCAGAGGTGAAAAGTGCCAGCACTGAAAGCTGTTGCTAGCCAGCACCCTTCCTTGGAAGCGTTTTCACAGGCGCAGCAACACTGGGGCTTTGCGCTTCTCTAGCCACCAAACGTCACGGTCCTTCTCTTTCCGTCTCCTAGACACGAGCTGAGAAATTGCAAACGTCGAGCAATTGCTCAGAGATGAAAAGTGCCAGCACTGAAAGCTGTTGCTAGCCAGCACCCTTCCTTGGAAGCGCTTTTGTAGGCCTAAGAACACTGGGGCTCTGGGCTTCTCTAGCCACCTCATCTTCTGCTCATCCTCTCGCGCACTCTGAAGAGAGCTCAGGTGAGAAATTGCAAACGTCGAGCAATTGCTCAGAGATGAAAAGTGCCAGCACTGAAAGCTGTTGCTAGCCAGCACCCTTCCTTGGAAGCGCTTTTGTAGGCCTAAGAACACTGGGGCTCTGGGCTTCTCTAGCCACCTCATCTTCTGCTCATCCTCTCGCACACTCTAAAGAGAGCTCAGGTGAGAAATTGCAAACGTCCAGCAATTGCTCAGAGATGAAAAGTGCCAGCACTGAAAGCTGTTGCTAGCCAGCACCCTTCCTTGGAAGCGTTTTCACAGGCGCAGCAACACTGGGGCTTTGCGCTTCTCTACCCACCAAACGTCACGGTCCTTCTCTTTCCGTCTCCTAGACACGAGCTGAGAAATTGCAAACGTCGAGCAATTGCTCAGAGATGAAAAGTGCCAGCACTGAAAGCTGTTGCTAGCCAGCACCCTTCCTTGGAAGCGCTTTTGTAGGCCTAAGAACACTGGGGCTCTGGGCTTCTCTAGCCACCTCATCTTCTGCTCATCCTCTCGCGCACTCTGAAGAGAGCTCAGGTGAGAAATTGCAAACGTCGAGCAATTGCTCAGAGATGAAAAGTGCCAGCACTGAAAGCTGTTGCTAGCCAGCACCCTTCCTTGGAAGCGCTTTTGTAGGCCTAAGAAGACTGGGGCTCTGGGCTTCTCTAGCCACCTCATCTTCTGCTCATCCTCTGCGCACTCTGAAGAGAGCTCAGGTGAGAAATTGCAACCGTCCAGCAATTGCTCAGAGATGAAAAGTGCCAGCACTGAAAGCTGTTGCTAGCCAGCACCCTTCCTTGGAAGCGCTTTTGTAGGCCTAAGAACACTGGGGCTCTGGGCTTCTCTAGCCACCTCATCTTCTGCTCATCCTCTCGCGCACTCTAAAGAGAGCTCAGGTGAGAAATTGCAAACGTCGAGCAATTGCTCAGAGATGAAAAGTGCCAGCACTGAAAGCTGTTGTTAGCCAGCACCCTTCCTTGGAAGCGCTTTCACAGGCGCAGCAACACTGGGGCTTTGCGCTTCTCTAGCCACCAAACGTCACGGTCCTTCTCTTTCCGTCTCGTAGACACGAGCTGAGAAATTGCAAACGTCAAGCAATTGCTCAGAGATGAAAAGTGCCAGCACTGAAAGCTCTTGCTAGCCAGCCCCCTTCCTTGGAAGCGCTTTTGTAGGCCTAAGAACCCTGGGGCTCTGGGCTTCTCTAGCCACCTAATCTTCTGCTCATCCTCTCGCGCACTCTAAAGAGAGCTCAGGGGAGAAATTGCAAACGTCGAGCAATTGCTCAGAGGTGAAAAGTGCCAGCACTGAAAGCTGTTGCTAGCCAGCACCCTTCCTTGGAAGCGTTTTCACAGGCGCAGCAACACTGGGGCTTTGCGCTTCTCTAGCCACCAAACGTCACGGTCCTTCTCTTTCCGTCTCCTAGACACGAGCTGAGAAATTGCAAACGTCGAGCAATTGCTCAGAGATGAAAAGTGCCAGCACTGAAAGCTGTTGCTAGCCAGCACCCTTCCTTGGAAGCGCTTTTGTAGGCCTAAGAACACTGGGGCTCTGGGCTTCTCTAGCCACCTCATCTTCTGCTCATCCTCTCGCGCACTCTGAAGAGAGCTCAGGTGAGAAATTGCAAACGTCGAGCAATTGCTCAGAGATGAAAAGTGCCAGCACTGAAAGCTGTTGCTAGCCAGCACCCTTCCTTGGAAGCGCTTTTGTAGGCCTAAGAACACTGGGGCTCTGGGCTTCTCTAGCCACCTCATCTTCTGCTCATCCTCTCGCACACTCTAAAGAGAGCTCAGGTGAGAAATTGCAAACGTCCAGCAATTGCTCAGAGATGAAAAGTGCCAGCACTGAAAGCTGTTGCTAGCCAGCACCCTTCCTTGGAAGCGCTTTCACAGGCGCAGCAACACTGGGGCTTTGCGCTTCTCTACCCACCAAACGTCACGGTCCTTCTCTTTCCGTCTCGTAGACACGAGCTGAGAAATTGCAAACGTCGAGCAATTGCTCAGAGATGAAAAGTGCCAGCACTGAAAGCTGTTGCTAGCCAGCACCCTTCCTTGGAAGCGCTTTTGTAGGCCTAAGAAGACTGGGGCTCTGGGCTTCTCTAGCCACCTAATCTTCTGCTCATCCTCTCGCGCACTCTGAAGAGAGCTCAGGTGAGAAACTGCAACCGTCGAGCAATTGCTCAGAGAGGAAAAGTGCCAGCACTGAAAGCTGTTGCTAGCCAGCACCCTTCCTTGGAAGCGCTTTTGTAGGCCTAAGAACACTGGGGCTCTGGGCTTCTCTAGCCACCTCATCTTCTGCTCATCCTCTCGCGCACTCTAAAGAGAGCTCAGGTGAGAAATTGCAAACGTCGAGCAATTGCTCAGAGATGAAAAGTGCCAGCACTGAAAGCTGTTGTTAGCCAGCACCCTTCCTTGGAAGCGCTTTCACAGGCGCAGCAACACTGGGGCTTTGCGCTTCTCTAGCCACCAAACGTCACGGTCCTTCTCTTTCCGTCTCGTAGACACGAGCTGAGAAATTGCAAACGTCGAGCAATTGCTCAGAGATGAAAAGTGCCAGCACTGAAAGCTGTTGCTAGCCAGCCCCCTTCCTTGGAAGCGCTTTTGTAGGCCTAAGAACCCTGGGGCTCTGGGCTTCTCTAGCCACCTAATCTTCTGCTCATCCTCTCGCGCACTCTAAAGAGAGCTCAGGGGAGAAATTGCAAACGTCGAGCAATTGCTCAGAGGTGAAAAGTGCCAGCACTGAAAGCTGTTGCTAGCCAGCACCCTTCCTTGGAAGCGTTTTCACAGGCGCAGCAACACTGGGGCTTTGCGCTTCTCTAGCCACCAAACGTCACGGTCCTTCTCTTTCCGTCTCCTAGACACGAGCTGAGAAATTGCAAACGTCGAGCAATTGCTCAGAGATGAAAAGTGCCAGCACTGGAAGCTGTTGCTAGCCAGCACCCTTCCTTGGAAGTGCTTTTGTAGGCCTAAGAACACTGGGGCTCTGGGCTTCTCTAGCCACCTCATCTTCTGCTCATCCTCTCGCGCACTCTGAAGAGAGCTCAGGTGAGAAATTGCAAACGTCGAGCAATTGCTCAGAGATGAAAAGTGCCAGCACTGAAAGCTCTTGCTAGACACCACCCTTCCTTGGAAGCGCTTTTGTAGGCCTAAGAACACTGGGGCTCTGGGCTTCTCTAGCCACCTCATCTTCTGCTCATCCTCTCGCGCACTCTAAAGAGAGCTCCGGTGAGAAATTGCAAACGTCGAGCAATTGCTCAGAGATGAAAAGTGCCAGCACTGAAAGCTGTTGCTAGCCAGCACCCTTCCTTGGAAGCGTTTTCACAGGCGCAGCAACACTGGGGCTTTGCGCTTCTCTACCCACCAAACGTCACGGTCCTTCTCTTTCCGTCTCCTAGACACGAGCTGAGAAATTGCAAACGTCGAGCAATTGCTCAGAGATGAAAAGTGCCAGCACTGAAAGCTGTTGTTAGCCAGCACCCTTCCTTGGAAGCGCTTTTGTAGGCCTAAGAACACTGGGGCTCTGGGCTTCTCTAGCCACCTCATCTTCTGCTCATCCTCTCGCGCAGTCTAAAGAGAGCTCAGGTGAGAAATTGCAAACGTCGAGCAATTGCTCAGAGATGAAAAGTGCCAGCACTGAAAGCTGTTGCTAGCCAGCACCCTTCCTTGGAAGCGCTTTTGTAGGCCTAAGAACACTGGGGCTCTGGGCTTCTCTAGCCACCTAATCTTCTGCTCATCCTCTCGCGCACTCTAAAGAGAGCTCAGGTGAGAAATTGCAAACGTCGAGCAATTGCTCAGAGATGAAAAGTGCCAGCACTGAAAGCTGTTGCTAGCCAGCACCCTTCCTTGGAAGCGCTTTCACAGGCGCAGTAACACTGGGGCTTTGCGCTTCTCTAGCCACCAAACGTCACGGTCCTTCTCTTTCCGTCTCCTAGACACGAGCTGAGAAATTGCAAACGTCGAGCAATTGCTCAGAGAGGAAAAGTGCCAGCACTGAAAGCTGTTGCTAGCCAGCACCCTTCCTTGGAAGCGCTTTTGTAGGCCTAAGAACACTGGGGCTCTGGGCTTCTCTAGCCACCTCATCTTCTGCTCATCCTCTCGCGCACTCTAAAGAGAGCTCAGGTGAGAAATTGCAAACGTCGAGCAATTGCTCAGAGGTGAAAAGTGCCAGCACTGAAAGCTGTTGCTAGCCAGCACCCTTCCTTGGAAGCGTTTTCACAGGCGCAGCAACACTGGGGCTTTGCGCTTCTCTAGCCACCAAACGTCACGGTCCTTCTCTTTCCGTCTCCTAGACACGAGCTGAGAAATTGCAAACGTCGAGCAATTGCTCAGAGATGAAAAGTGCCAGCACTGAAAGCTGTTGCTAGCCAGCACCCTTCCTTGGAAGCGCTTTTGTAGGCCTAAGAACACTGGGGCTCTGGGCTTCTCTAGCCACCTCATCTTCTGCTCATCCTCTCGCGCACTCTGAAGAGAGCTCAGGTGAGAAATTGCAAACGTCGAGCAATTGCTCAGAGATGAAAAGTGCCAGCACTGAAAGCTGTTGCTAGCCAGCACCCTTCCTTGGAAGCGCTTTTGTAGGCCTAAGAACACTGGGGCTCTGGGCTTCTCTAGCCACCTCATCTTCTGCTCATCCTCTCGCACACTCTAAAGAGAGCTCAGGTGAGAAATTGCAAACGTCGAGCAATTGCTCAGAGATGAAAAGTGCCAGCACTGAAAGCTGTTGCTAGCCAGCACCCTTCCTTGGAAGCGCTTTCACAGGCGCAGCAACACTGGGGCTTTGCGCTTCTCTACCCACCAAACGTCACGGTCCTTCTCTTTCCGTCTCGTAGACACGAGCTGAGAAATTGCAAACGTCGAGCAATTGCTCAGAGATGAAAAGTGCCAGCACTGAAAGCTGTTGCTAGCCAGCACCCTTCCTTGGAAGCGCTTTTGTAGGCCTAAGAAGACTGGGGCTCTGGGCTTCTCTAGCCACCTAATCTTCTGCTCATCCTCTCGCGCACTCTGAAGAGAGCTCAGGTGAGAAATTGCAACCGTCGAGCAATTGCTCAGAGATGAAAAGTGCCAGCACTGAAAGCTGTTGCTAGCCAGCACCCTTCCTTGGAAGCGCTTTTGTAGGCCTAAGAACACTGGGGCTCTGGGCTTCTCTAGCCACCTCATCTTCTGCTCATCCTCTCGCGCAGTCTAAAGAGAGCTCAGGTGAGAAATTGCAAACGTCGAGCAATTGCTCAGAGATGAAAAGTGCCAGCACTGAAAGCTCTTGCTAGCCAGCACCCTTCCTTGGAAGCGCTTTCACAGGCGCAGCAACACTGGGGCTTTGCGCTTCTCTAGCCACCAAACGTCACGGTCCTTCTCTTTCCGTCTCGTAGACACGAGCTGAGAAATTGCAAACGTCGAGCAATTGCTCAGAGATGAAAAGTGCCAGCACTGAAAGCTGTTGCTAGCCAGCCCCCTTCCTTGGAAGCGCTTTTGTAGGCCTAAGAACCCTGGGGCTCTGGGCTTCTCTAGCCACCTAATCTTCTGCTCATCCTCTCGCGCACTCTAAAGAGAGCTCAGGGGAGAAATTGCAAACGTCGAGCAATTGCTCAGAGGTGAAAAGTGCCAGCACTGAAAGCTGTTGCTAGCCAGCACCCTTCCTTGGAAGCGTTTTCACAGGCGCAGCAACACTGGGGCTTTGCGCTTCTCTAGCCACCAAACGTCACGGTCCTTCTCTTTCCGTCTCCTAGACACGAGCTGAGAAATTGCAAACGTCGAGCAATTGCTCAGAGATGAAAAGTGCCAGCACTGGAAGCTGTTGCTAGCCAGCACCCTTCCTTGGAAGCGCTTTTGTAGGCCTAAGAACACTGGGGCTCTGGGCTTCTCTAGCCACCTCATCTTCTGCTCATCCTCTCGCGCACTCTGAAGAGAGCTCAGGTGAGAAATTGCAAACGTCGAGCAATTGCTCAGAGATGAAAAGTGCCAGCACTGAAAGCTCTTGCTAGACACCACCCTTCCTTGGAAGCGCTTTTGTAGGCCTAAGAACACTGGGGCTCTGGGCTTCTCTAGCCACCTCATCTTCTGCTCATCCTCTCGCGCACTCTAAAGAGAGCTCAGGTGAGAAATTGCAAACGTCGAGCAATTGCTCAGAGATGAAAAGTGCCAGCACTGAAAGCTGTTGCTAGCCAGCACCCTTCCTTGGAAGCGTTTTCACAGGCGCAGCAACACTGGGGCTTTGCGCTTCTCTACCCACCAAACGTCACGGTCCTTCTCTTTCCGTCTCCTAGACACGAGCTGAGAAATTGCAAACGTCGAGCAATTGCTCAGAGATGAAAAGTGCCAGCACTGAAAGCTGTTGTTAGCCAGCACCCTTCCTTGGAAGCGCTTTTGTAGGCCTAAGAACCCTGGGGCTCTGGGCTTCTCTAGCCACCTCATCTTCTGCTCATCCTCTCGCGCAGTCTAAAGAGAGCTCAGGTGAGAAATTGCAAACGTCGAGCAATTGCTCAGAGATGAAAAGTGCCAGCACTGAAAGCTGTTGCTAGCCAGCACCCTTCCTTGGAAGCGCTTTTGTAGGCCTAAGAACACTGGGGCTCTGGGCTTCTCTAGCCACCTAATCTTCTGCTCATCCTCTCGCGCACTCTAAAGAGAGCTCAGGTGAGAAATTGCAAACGTCGAGCAATTGCTCAGAGATGAAAAGTGCCAGCACTGAAAGCTGTTGCTAGCCAGCACCCTTCCTTGGAAGCGCTTTCACAGGCGCAGTAACACTGGGGCTTTGCGCTTCTCTAGCCACCAAACGTCACGGTCCTTCTCTTTCCGTCTCCTAGACACGAGCTGAGAAATTGCAAACGTCGAGCAATTGCTCAGAGAGGAAAAGTGCCAGCACTGAAAGCTGTTGCTAGCCAGCACCCTTCCTTGGAAGCGCTTTTGTAGGCCTAAGAACACTGGGGCTCTGGGCTTCTCTAGCCACCTCATCTTCTGCTCATCCTCTCGCGCACTCTAAAGAGAGCTCAGGTGAGAAATTGCAAACGTCGAGCAATTGCTCAGAGATGAAAAGTGCCAGCACTGAAAGCTGTTGCTAGCCAGCACCCTTCCTTGGAAGCGCTTTTGTAGGCCTAAGAACACTGGGGCTCTGGGCTTCTCTAGCCACCTCAACTTCTGCTCATCCTCTCGCGCACTCTGAAGAGAGCTCAGGTGAGAAATTGCAAACGTCCAGCAATTGCTCAGAGATGAAAAGTGCCAGCACTGAAAGCTGTTGCTAGCCAGCACCCTTCCTTGGAAGCGCTTTCACAGGCGCAGCAACACTGGGGCTTTGCGCTTCTCTACCCACCAAACGTCACGGTCACTATCTCTCCGTCTCTTAGACACGAGCTGAGAAATTGCAAACGTCGAGCAATTGCTCAGAGATGAAAAGTGCCAGCACTGAAAGCTCTTGCTAGCCAGCACCCTTCCTTGGAAGCGCTTTTGTAGGCCTAAGAACACTGGGGCTCTGGGCTTCTCTAGCCACCTCATCTTCTGCTCATCCTCTCGCGCACTCTAAAGAGAGCTCAGGTGAGAAATTGCAAACGTCGAGCAATTGCTCAGAGATGAAAAGTGCCAGCACTGAAAGCTGTTGCTAGCCAGCACCCTTCCTTGGAAGCGCTTTCACAGGCGCAGCAACACTGGGGCTTTGCGCTTCTCTACCCACCAAACGTCACGGTCCTTCTCTTTCCGTCTCCTAGACACGAGCTGAGAAATTGCAAACGTCGAGCAATTGCTCAGAGATGAAAAGTGCCAGCACTGAAAGCTGTTGCTAGCCAGCACCCTTCCTTGGAAGCGCTTTTGTAGGCCTAAGAACACTGGGGCTCTGGGCTTCTCTAGCCACCTCATCTTCTGCTCATCCTCTCGCGCACTCTGAAGAGAGCTCAGGTGAGAAATTGCAAACGTCGAGCAATTGCTCAGAGATGAAAAGTGCCAGCACTGAAAGCTGTTGCTAGCCAGCACCCTTCCTTGGAAGCGCTTTTGTAGGCCTAAGAACACTGGGGCTCTGGGCTTCTCTAGCCACCTCATCTTCTGCTCATCCTCTCGCACACTCTAAAGAGAGCTCAGGTGAGAAATTGCAAACGTCGAGCAATTGCTCAGAGATGAAAAGTGCCAGCACTGAAAGCTGTTGCTAGCCAGCACCCTTCCTTGGAAGCGCTTTCACAGGCGCAGCAACACTGGGGCTTTGCGCTTCTCTACCCACCAAACGTCACGGTCCTTCTCTTTCCGTCTCGTAGACACGAGCTGAGAAATTGCAAACGTCGAGCAATTGCTCAGAGATGAAAAGTGCCAGCACTGGAAGCTGTTGCTAGCCAGCACCCTTCCTTGGAAGCGCTTTTGTAGGCCTAAGAAGACTGGGGCTCTGGGCTTCTCTAGCCACCTAATCTTCTGCTCATCCTCTCGCGCACTCTGAAGAGAGCTCAGGTGAGAAATTGCAACCGTCGAGCAATTGCTCAGAGATGAAAAGTGCCAGCACTGAAAGCTGTTGCTAGCCAGCACCCTTCCTTGGAAGCGCTTTTGTAGGCCTAAGAACACTGGGGCTCTGGGCTTCTCTAGCCACCTCATCTTCTGCTCATCCTCTCGCGCACTCTAAAGAGAGCTCAGGTGAGAAATTGCAAACGTCGAGCAATTGCTCAGAGATGAAAAGTGCCAGCACTGAAAGCTGTTGTTAGCCAGCACCCTTCCTTGGAAGCGCTTTCACAGGCGCAGCAACACTGGGGCTTTGCGCTTCTCTAGCCACCAAACGTCACGGTCCTTCTCTTTCCGTCTCGTAGACACGAGCTGAGAAATTGCAAACGTCGAGCAATTGCTCAGAGATGAAAAGTGCCAGCACTGAAAGCTGTTGCTAGCCAGCCCCCTTCCTTGGAAGCGCTTTTGTAGGCCTAAGAACCCTGGGGCTCTGGGCTTCTCTAGCCACCTAATCTTCTGCTCATCCTCTCGCGCACTCTAAAGAGAGCTCAGGGGAGAAATTGCAAACGTCGAGCAATTGCTCAGAGGTGAAAAGTGCCAGCACTGAAAGCTGTTGCTAGCCAGCACCCTTCCTTGGAAGCGCTTTCACAGGCGCAGCAACACTGGGGCTTTGCGCTTCTCTACCCACCAAACGTCACGGTCCTTCTCTTTCCGTCTCGTAGACACGAGCTGAGAAATTGCAAACGTCGAGCAATTGCTCAGAGAGGAAAAGTGCCAGCACTGAAAGCTGTTGTTAGCCAGCACCCTTCCTTGGAAGCGCTTTTGTAGGCCTAAGAACAGTGGGGCTCTGGGCTTCTCTAGCCACCTCATCTTCTGCTCATCCTCTCGCGCACTCTAAAGAGAGCTCAGGTGAGAAATTGCAAACGTCGAGCAATTGCTCAGAGATGAAAAGTGCCAGCACTGAAAGCTGTTGCTAGCCAGCACCCTTCCTTGGAAGCGCTTTCACAGGCGCAGTAACACTGGGGCTTTGCGCTTCTCTAGCCACCAAACGTCACGGTCCTTCTCTTTCCGTCTCGTAGACACGAGCTGAGAAATTGCAAACGTCGAGCAATTGCTCAGAGATGAAAAGTGCCAGCACTGGAAGCTGTTGCTAGCCAGCACCCTTCCTTGGAAGCGCTTTTGTAGGCCTAAGCACACTGGGGCTCTGGGCTTCTCTAGCCACCTCATCTTCTGCTCATCCTCTCGCGCACTCTAAAGAGAGCTCAGGGGAGAAATTGCAAACGTCGAGCAATTGCTCAGAGATGAAAAGTGCCAGCACTGAAAGCTGTTGCTAGCCAGCACCCTTCCTTGGAAGCGCTTTCACAGGCGCAGTAACACTGGGGCTTTGCGCTTCTCTACCCACCAAACGTCACGGTCCTTCTCTTTCCGTCTCGTAGACACGAGCTGAGAAATTGCAAACGTCGAGCAATTGCTCAGAGATGAAAAGTGCCAGCACTGAAAGCTCTTGCTAGCCACCACCCTTCCTTGGAAGTGCTTTTGTAGGCCTAAGCACACTGGGGCTCTGGGCTTCTCTAGCCACCTAATCTTCTGCTCATCCTCTCGCACACTCTAAAGAGAGCTCAGGTGAGAAATTGCAAACGTCCAGCAATTGCTCAGAGATGAAAAGTGCCAGCACTGAAAGCTGTTGCTAGCCAGCACCCTTCCTTGGAAGCGCTTTCACAGGCGCAGCAACACTGGGGCTTTGCGCTTCTCTACCCACCAAACGTCACGGTCCTTCTCTTTCCGTCTCGTAGACACGAGCTGAGAAATTGCAAACGTCGACCAATTGCTCAGAGATGAAAAGTGCCAGCACTGGAAGCTGTTGCTAGCCAGCACCCTTCCTTGGAAGCGCTTTTGTAGGCCTAAGAACACTGGGGCTCTGGGCTTCTCTAGCCACCTAATCTTCTGCTCATCCTCTCGCGCACTCTGAAGAGAGCTCAGGTGAGAAATTGCAACCGTCGAGCAATTGCTCAGAGATGAAAAGTGCCAGCACTGAAAGCTGTTGCTAGCCAGCACCCTTCCTTGGAAGCGCTTTTGTAGGCCTAAGAACACTGGGGCTCTGGGCTTCTCTAGCCACCTCATCTTCTGCTCATCCTCTCGCACACTCTAAAGAGAGCTCAGGGGAGAAATTGCAAACGTCGAGCAATTGCTCAGAGATGAAAAGTGCCAGCACTGAAAGCTGTTGTTAGCCAGCACCCTTCCTTGGAAGCGCTTTCACAGGCGCAGCAACACTGGGGCTTTGCGCTTCTCTAGCCACCAAACGTCACGGTCCTTCTCTTTCCGTCTCGTAGACACGAGCTGAGAAATTGCAAACGTCGAGCAATTGCTCAGAGATGAAAAGTGCCAGCACTGAAAGCTGTTGCTAGCCAGCACCCTTCCTTGGAAGCGCTTTTGTAGGCCTAAGAACCCTGGGGCTCTGGGCTTCTCTAGCCACCTAATCTTCTGCTCATCCTCTCGCGCACTCTAAAGAGAGCTCAGGGGAGAAATTGCAAACGTCGAGCAATTGCTCAGAGGTGAAAAGTGCCAGCACTGAAAGCTGTTGCTAGCCAGCACCCTTCCTTGGAAGCGTTTTCACAGGCGCAGCAACACTGGGGCTTTGCGCTTCTCTAGCCACCAAACGTCACGGTCCTTCTCTTTCCGTCTCGTAGACACGAGCTGAGAAATTGCAAACGTCGAGCAATTGCTCAGAGATGAAAAGTGCCAGCACTGAAAGCTGTTGTTAGCCAGCACCCTTCCTTGGAAGCGCTTTTGTAGGCCTAAGAACAGTGGGGCTCTGGGCTTCTCTAGCCACCTAATCTTCTGCTCATCCTCTCGCGCACTCTAAAGAGAGCTCAGGTGAGAAATTGCAAACGTCGAGCAATTGCTCAGAGATGAAAAGTGCCAGCACTGAAAGCTGTTGCTAGCCAGCACCCTTCCTTGGAAGCGCTTTTGTAGGCCTAAGAACACTGGGGCTCTGGGCTTCTCTAGCCACCTAATCTTCTGCTCATCCTCTCGCGCACTCTAAAGAGAGCTCAGGTGAGAAATTGCAAACGTCGAGCAATTGCTCAGAGATGAAAAGTGCCAGCACTGAAAGCTGTTGCTAGCCAGCACCCTTCCTTGGAAGCGCTTTTGTAGGCCTAAGAACACTGGGGCTCTGGGCTTCTCTAGCCACCTCATCTTCTGCTCATCCTCTCGCGCACTCTAAAGAGAGCTCAGGTGAGAAATTGCAAACGTCGAGCAATTGCTCAGAGATGAAAAGTGCCAGCACTGAAAGCTGTTGCTAGCCAGCACCCTTCCTTGGAAGCGCTTTCACAGGCGCAGCAACACTGGGGCTTTGCGCTTCTCTACCCACCAAACGTCACGGTCACTATCTCTCCGTCTCGTAGACACGAGCTGAGAAATTGCAAACGTCGAGCAATTGCTCAGAGATGAAAAGTGCCAGCACTGGAAGCTGTTGCTAGCCAGCACCCTTCCTTGGAAGCGCTTTTGTAGGCCTAAGCACACTGGGGCTCTGGGCTTCTCTAGCCACCTCATCTTCTGCTCATCCTCTCGCGCACTCTAAAGAGAGCTCAGGTGAGAAATTGCAAACGTCGAGCAATTGCTCAGAGATGAAAAGTGCCAGCACTGAAAGCTGTTGCTAGCCAGCACCCTTCCTTGGAAGCGCTTTCACAGGCGCAGCAACACTGGGGCTTTGCGCTTCTCTACCCACCAAACGTCACGGTCATTCTCTTTCCGTCTCGTAGACACGAGCTGAGAAATTGCAAACGTCGAGCAATTGCTCAGAGATGAAAAGTGCCAGCACTGAAAGCTGTTGCTAGCCAGCACCCTTCCTTGGAAGCGCTTTTGTAGGCCTAAGAACACTGGGGCTCTGGGCTTCTCTAGCCACCTCATCTTCTGCTCATCCTCTCGCGCACTCTAAAGAGAGCTCAGGTGAGAAATTGCAAACGTCGAGCAATTGCTCAGAGAGGAAAAGTGCCAGCACTGAAAGCTGTTGCTAGCCAGCACCCTTCCTTGGAAGCGCTTTCACAGGCGCAGCAACACTGGGGCTTTGCGCTTCTCTACCCACCAAACAACACGGTCCTTCACTTTCCGTCTCGTAGACAGGAGCTGAGAAATTGCAAACGTCGAGCAATTGCTCAGAGATGAAAAGTGCCAGCACTGAAAGCTGTTGCTAGCCAGCACCCTTCCTTGGAAGCGCTTTTGTAGGCCTAAGCACACTGGGGCTCTGGGCTTCTCTAGCCACCTCATCTTCTGCTCATCCTCTCGCGCACTCTAAAGAGAGCTCAGGGGAGAAATTGCAAACGTCGAGCAATTGCTCAGAGATGAAAAGTGCCAGCACTGAAAGCTGTTGCTAGCCAGCACCCTTCCTTGGAAGCGCTTTCACAGGCGCAGTAACACTGGGGCTTTGCGCTTCTCTACCCACCAAACGTCACGGTCCTTCTCTTTCCGTCTCGTAGACACGAGCTGAGAAATTGCAAACGTCGAGCAATTGCTCAGAGATGAAAAGTGCCAGCACTGAAAGCTCTTGCTAGACACCACCCTTCCTTGGAAGTGCTTTTGTAGGCCTAAGCACACTGGGGCTCTGGGCTTCTCTAGCCACCTAATCTTCTGCTCATCCTCTCGCACACTCTAAAGAGAGCTCAGGTGAGAAATTGCAAACGTCCAGCAATTGCTCAGAGATGAAAAGTGCCAGCACTGAAAGCTGTTGCTAGCCAGCACCCTTCCTTGGAAGCGCTTTCACAGGCGCAGCAACACTGGGGCTTTGCGCTTCTCTACCCACCAAACGTCACGGTCCTTCTCTTTCCGTCTCGTAGACACGAGCTGAGAAATTGCAAACGTCGAGCAATTGCTCAGAGATGAAAAGTGCCAGCACTGGAAGCTGTTGCTAGCCAGCACCCTTCCTTGGAAGCGCTTTTGTAGGCCTAAGAACACTGGGGCTCTGGGCTTCTCTAGCCACCTAATCTTCTGCTCATCCTCTCGCGCACTCTGAAGAGAGCTCAGGTGAGAAATTGCAACCGTCGAGCAATTGCTCCGAGATGAAAAGTGCCAGCACTGAAAGCTGTTGCTAGCCAGCACCCTTCCTTGGAAGCGCTTTTGTAGGCCTAAGAACACTGGGGCTCTGGGCTTCTCTAGCCACCTCATCTTCTGCTCATCCTCTCGCGCACTCTAAAGAGAGCTCAGGTGAGAAATTGCAAACGTCGAGCAATTGCTCAGAGATGAAAAGTGCCAGCACTGAAAGCTGTTGTTAGCCAGCACCCTTCCTTGGAAGCGCTTTCACAGGCGCAGCAACACTGGGGCTTTGCGCTTCTCTACCCACCAAACGTCACGGTCCTTCTCTTTCCGTCTCCTAGACACGAGCTGAGAAATTGCAAACGTCGAGCAATTGCTCAGAGATGAAAAGTGCCAGCACTGAAAGCTGTTGCTAGCCAGCCCCCTTCCTTGGAAGCGCTTTTGTAGGCCTAAGAACACTGGGGCTCTGGGCTTCTCTAGCCACCTAATCTTCTGCTCATCCTCTCGCGCACTCTAAAGAGAGCTCAGGGGAGAAATTGCAAACGTCGAGCAATTGCTCAGAGGTGAAAAGTGCCAGCACTGAAAGCTGTTGCTAGCCAGCACCCTTCCTTGGAAGCGTTTTCACAGGCGCAGCAACACTGGGGCTTTGCGCTTCTCTAGCCACCAAACGTCACGGTCCTTCTCTTTCCGTCTCGTAGACACGAGCTGAGAAATTGCAAACGTCGAGCAATTGCTCAGAGAGGAAAAGTGCCAGCACTGAAAGCTGTTGTTAGCCAGCACCCTTCCTTGGAAGCGCTTTTGTAGGCCTAAGAACAGTGGGGCTCTGGGCTTCTCTAGCCACCTCATCTTCTGCTCATCCTCTCGCGCACTCTAAAGAGAGCTCAGGTGAGAAATTGCAAACGTCGAGCAATTGCTCAGAGATGAAAAGTGCCAGCACTGAAAGCTGTTGCTAGCCAGCACCCTTCCTTGGAAGCGCTTTTGTAGGCCTAAGAACACTGGGGCTCTGGGCTTCTCTAGCCACCTCATCTTCTGCTCATCCTCTCGCGCACTCTAAAGAGAGCTCAGGTGAGAAATTGCAAACGTCGAGCAATTGCTCAGAGAGGAAAAGTGCCAGCACTGAAAGCTGTTGCTAGCCAGCACCCTTCCTTGGAAGCGCTTTTGTAGGCCTAAGAACACTGGGGCTCTGGGCTTCTCTAGCCACCTCATCTTCTGCTCATCCTCTCGCGCACTCTAAAGAGAGCTCAGGTGAGAAATTGCAAACGTCCAGCAATTGCTCAGAGATGAAAAGTGCCAGCACTGAAAGCTGTTGCTAGCCAGCACCCTTCCTTGGAAGCGCTTTCACAGGCGCAGCAACACTGGGGCTTTGCGCTTCTCTACCCACCAAACGTCACGGTCACTATCTCTCCGTCTCGTAGACACGAGCTGAGAAATTGCAAACGTCGAGCAATTGCTCAGAGATGAAAAGTGCCAGCACTGGAAGCTGTTGCTAGCCAGCACCCTTCCTTGGAAGCGCTTTTGTAGGCCTAAGAACACTGGGGCTCTGGGCTTCTCTAGCCACCTCATCTTCTGCTCATCCTCTCGCGCACTCTAAAGAGAGCTCAGGTGAGAAATTGCAAACGTCGAGCAATTGCTCAGAGATGAAAAGTGCCAGCACTGAAAGCTGTTGCTAGCCAGCACCCTTCCTTGGAAGCGCTTTCACAGGCGCAGCAACACTGGGGCTTTGCGCTTCTCTACCCACCAAACGTCACGGTCATTCTCTTTCCGTCTCCTAGACACGAGCTGAGAAATTGCAAACGTCGAGCAATTGCTCAGAGATGAAAAGTGCCAGCACTGAAAGCTTTTGCTAGCCAGCACCCTTCCTTGGAAGCGCTTTTGTAGGCCTAAGAACACTGGGGCTCTGGGCTTCTCTAGCCACCTCATCTTCTGCTCATCCTCTCGCGCACTCTAAAGAGAGCTCAGGTGAGAAATTGCAAACGTCGAGCAATTGCTCAGAGAGGAAAAGTGCCAGCACTGAAAGCTGTTGCTAGCCAGCACCCTTCCTTGGAAGCGCTTTCACAGGCGCAGTAACACTGGGGCTTTGCGCTTCTCTACCCACCAAACGTCACGGTCCTTCTCTTTCCGTCTCGTAGACACGAGCTGAGAAATTGCAAACGTCGAGCAATTGCTCAGAGATGAAAAGTGCCAGCACTGGAAGCTGTTGCTAGCCAGCACCCTTCCTTGGAAGCGCTTTTGTAGGCCTAAGCACACTGGGGCTCTGGGCTTCTCTAGCCACCTCATCTTCTGCTCATCCTCTCGCGCACTCTAAAGAGAGCTCAGGGGAGAAATTGCAAACGTCGAGCAATTGCTCAGAGATGAAAAGTGCCAGCACTGAAAGCTGTTGCTAGCCAGCACCCTTCCTTGGAAGCGCTTTCACAGGCGCAGTAACACTGGGGCTTTGCGCTTCTCTACCCACCAAACGTCACGGTCCTTCTCTTTCCGTCTCGTAGACACGAGCTGAGAAATTGCAAACGTCGAGCAATTGCTCAGAGATGAAAAGTGCCAGCACTGAAAGCTCTTGCTAGCCACCACCCTTCCTTGGAAGCGCTTTTGTAGGCCTAAGCACACTGGGGCTCTGGGCTTCTCTAGCCACCTCATCTTCTGCTCATCCTCTCGCGCACTCTAAAGAGAGCTCAGGGGAGAAATTGCAAACGTCGAGCAATTGCTCAGAGATGAAAAGTGCCAGCACTGAAAGCTGTTGCTAGCCAGCACCCTTCCTTGGAAGCGCTTTCACAGGCGCAGCAACACTGGGGCTTTGCGCTTCTCTAGCCACCAAACGTCACGGTCCTTCTCTTTCCGTCTCGTAGACATGAGCTGAGAAATTGCAAACGTCGAGCAATTGCTCAGAGATGAAAAGTGCCAGCACTGAAAGCTGTTGCTAGCCAGCACCCTTCCTTGGAAGCGCTTTTGTAGGCCTAAGAACACTGGGGCTCTGGGCTTCTCTAGCCACCTAATCTTCTGCTCATCCTCTCGCGCACTCTAAAGAGAGCTCAGGTGAGAAATTGCAAACGTCGAGCAATTGCTCAGAGGTGAAAAGTGCCAGCACTGAAAGCTGTTGCTAGCCAGCACCCTTCCTTGGAAGCGTTTTCACAGGCGCAGCAACACTGGGGCTTTGCGCTTCTCTAGCCACCAAACGTCACGGTCCTTCTCTTTCCGTCTCGTAGACACGAGCTGAGAAATTGCAAACGTCGAGCAATTGCTCAGAGATGAAAAGTGCCAGCACTGAAAGCTGTTGTTAGCCAGCCCCCTTCCTTGGAAGCGCTTTTGTAGGCCTAAGAACAGTGGGGCTCTGGGCTTCTCTAGCCACCTCATCTTCTGCTCATCCTCTCGCGCACTCTAAAGAGAGCTCAGGTGAGAAATTGCAAACGTCGAGCAATTGCTCAGAGATGAAAAGTGCCAGCACTGAAAGCTGTTGCTAGCCAGCACCCTTCCTTGGAAGCGCTTTCACAGGCGCAGCAACACTGGGGCTTTGCGCTTCTCTACCCACCAAACGTCACGGTCCTTCTCTTTCCGTCTCCTAGACACGAGCTGAGAAATTGCAAACGTCGAGCAATTGCTCAGAGATGAAAAGTGCCAGCACTGAAAGCTGTTGCTAGCCAGCACCCTTCCTTGGAAGCGCTTTTGTAGGCCTAAGAACACTGGGGCTCTGGGCTTCTCTAGCCACCTCATCTTCTGCTCATCCTCTCGCGCACTCTAAAGAGAGCTCAGGTGAGAAATTGCAAACGTCGAGCAATTGCTCAGAGAGGAAAAGTGCCAGCACTGAAAGCTGTTGCTAGCCAGCACCCTTCCTTGGAAGCGCTTTCACAGGCGCAGTAACACTGGGGCTTTGCGCTTCTCTAGCCACCAAACGTCACGGTCCTTCTCTTTCCGTCTCGTAGACACGAGATGACAAATTGCAAACGTCGAGCAATTGCTCAGAGATGAAAAGTGCCAGCACTGGAAGCTGTTGCTAGCCAGCACCCTTCCTTGGAAGCGCTTTTGTAGGCCTAAGCACACTGGGGCTCTGGGCTTCTCTAGCCACCTCATCTTCTGCTCATCCTCTCGCGCACTCTAAAGAGAGCTCAGGTGAGAAATTGCAAACGTCGAGCAATTGCTCAGAGATGAAAAGTGCCAGCACTGAAAGCTCTTGCTAGCCAGCACCCTTCCTTGGAAGCGCTTTCACAGGCGCAGTAACACTGGGGCTTTGCGCTTCTCTACCCACCAAACGTCACAGTCCTTCTCTTTCCGTCTCGTAGACACGAGCTGAGAAATTGCAAACGTCGAGCAATTGCTCAGAGATGAAAAGTGCCAGCACTGAAAGCTCTTGCTAGCCACCACCCTTCCTTGGAAGTGCTTTTGTAGGCCTAAGCACACTGGGGCTCTGGGCTTCTCTAGCCACCTCATCTTCTGCTGATCCTCTCGCGCACTCTAAAGAGAGCTCAGGGGAGAAATTGCAAACGTCGAGCAATTGCTCAGAGATGAAAAGTGCCAGCACTGAAAGCTGTTGCTAGCCAGCACCCTTCCTTGGAAGCGCTTTCACAGGCGCAGCAACACTGGGGCTTTGCGCTTCTCTACCCACCAAACGTCACGGTCATTCTCTTTCCGTCTCGTAGACATGAGCTGAGAAATTGCAAACGTCGAGCAATTGCTCAGAGATGAAAAGTGCCAGCACTGAAAGCTGTTGCTAGCCAGCACCCTTCCTTGGAAGCGCTTTTGTAGGCCTAAGAACACTGGGGCTCTGGGCTTCTTTAGCCACCTCATCTTCTGCTCATCCTCTCGCGCACTCTGAAGAGAGCTCAGGTGAGAAATTGCAAATGTCCAGCAATTGCTCAGAGATGAAAAGTGCCAGCACTGAAAGCTCTTGCTAGCCAGCACCCTTCCTTGGAAGCGCTTTCACAGGCGCAGTAACACTGGGGCTTTGCGCTTCTCTAGCCACCAAACGTCACGGTCCTTCTCTTTCCGTCTCGTAGACACGAGCTGAGAAATTGCAAACGTCGAGCAATTGCTCAGAGAGGAAAAGTGCCAGCACTGAAAGCTGTTGCTAGCCAGCACCCTTCCTTGGAAGCACTTTTGTAGGCCTAAGAACACTGGGGCTCTGGGCTTCTTTAGCCACCTCATCTTCTGCTCATCCTCTCGCGCACTCTGAAGAGAGCTCAGGTGAGAAATTGCAAACGTCGAGCAATTGCTCAGAGAAGAAAAGTGCCAGCACTGAAAGCTGTTGCTAGCCAGCACCCTTCCTTGGAAGCGCTTTTGTAGGCCTAAGAACACTGGGGCTCTGGGCTTCTCTAGCCACCTCATCTTCTGCTCATCCTCTCGCGCACTCTGAAGAGAGCTCAGGTGAGAAATTGCAAACGTCGAGCAATTGCTCAGAGATGAAAAGTGCCAGCACTGAAAGCTCTTGCTAGCCAGCACCCTTCCTTGGAAGCGCTTTCACAGGCGCAGTAACACTGGGGCTTTGCGCTTCTCTAGCCACCAAACGTCACGGTCCTTCTCTTTCCGTCTCCTAGACACGAGCTGAGAAATTGCAAACGTCGAGCAATTGCTCAGAGATGAAAAGTGCCAGCACTGAAAGCTGTTGCTAGCCACCACCCTTCCTTGGAAGTGCTTTTGTAGGCCTAAGAACACTGGGGCTCTGGGCTTCTCTAGCCACCTAATCTTCTGCTGATCCTCTCGCGCACTCTAAAGAGAGCTCAGGGGAGAAATTGCAAACGTCGAGCAATTGCTCAGAGAAGAAAAGTGCCAGCACTGAAAGCTGTTGCTAGCCAGCACCCTTCCTTGGAAGCGCTTTTGTAGGCCTAAGAACACTGGGGCTCTGGGCTTCTCTAGCCACCTCATCTTCTGCTCATCCTCTCGCGCACTCTGAAGAGAGCTCAGGTGAGAAATTGCAAACGTCGATCAATTGCTCAGAGATGAAAAGTGCCAGCACTGAAAGCTGTTGCTAGCCAGCACCCTTCCTTGGAAGCGCTTTCACAGGCGCAGCAACACTGGGGCTTTGCGCTTCTCTACCCACCAAACGTCACAGTCCTTCTCTTTCCGTCTCGTAGACACGAGCTGAGAAATTGCAAACGTCGAGCAATTGCTCAGAGATGAAAAGTGCCAGCACTGAAAGCTCTTGCTAGCCACCACCCTTCCTTGGAAGTGCTTTTGTAGGCCTAAGCACACTGGGGCTCTGGGCTTCTCTAGCCACCTAATCTTCTGCTGATCCTCTCGCGCACTCTAAAGAGAGCTCAGGGGAGAAATTGCAAACGTCGAGCAATTGCTCAGAGATGAAAAGTGCCAGCACTGAAAGCTGTTGCTAGCCAGCACCCTTCCTTGGAAGCGCTTTCACAGGCGCAGCAACACTGGGGCTTTGCGCTTCTCTACCCACCAAACGTCACGGTCATTCTCTTTCCGTCTCGTAGACATGAGCTGAGAAATTGCAAACGTCGAGCAATTGCTCAGAGATGAAAAGTGCCAGCACTGAAAGCTGTTGCTAGCCAGCACCCTTCCTTGGAAGCGCTTTTGTAGGCCTAAGAACACTGGGGCTCTGGGCTTCTTTAGCCACCTCATCTTCTGCTCATCCTCTCGCGCACTCTGAAGAGAGCTCAGGTGAGAAATTGCAAATGTCCAGCAATTGCTCAGAGATGAAAAGTGCCAGCACTGAAAGCTGTTGCTAGCCAGCACCCTTCCTTGGAAGCGCTTTCACAGGCGCAGTAACACTGGGGCTTTGCGCTTCTCTAGCCACCAAACGTCACGGTCCTTCTCTTTCCGTCTCGTAGACACGAGCTGAGAAATTGCAAACGTCGAGCAATTGCTCAGAGAGGAAAAGTGCCAGCACTGAAAGCTGTTGCTAGCCAGCACCCTTCCTTGGAAGCACTTTTGTAGGCCTAAGAACACTGGGGCTCTGGGCTTCTTTAGCCACCTCATCTTCTGCTCATCCTCTCGCGCACTCTGAAGAGAGCTCAGGTGAGAAATTGCAAACGTCGAGCAATTGCTCAGAGAAGAAAAGTGCCAGCACTGAAAGCTGTTGCTAGCCAGCACCCTTCCTTGGAAGCGCTTTTGTAGGCCTAAGAACACTGGGGCTCTGGGCTTCTCTAGCCACCTCATCTTCTGCTCATCCTCTCGCGCACTCTAAAGAGAGCTCAGGTGAGAAATTGCAAATGTCCAGCAATTGCTCAGAGATGAAAAGTGCCAGCACTGAAAGCTGTTGCTAGCCAGCACCCTTCCTTGGAAGCGCTTTCACAGGCGCAGTAACACTGGGGCTTTGCGCTTCTCTAGCCACCAAACGTCACGGTCCTTCTCTTTCCGTCTCGTAGACACGAGCTGAGAAATTGCAAACGTCGAGCAATTGCTCAGAGAGGAAAAGTGCCAGCACTGAAAGCTGTTGCTAGCCAGCACCCTTCCTTGGAAGCGCTTTTGTAGCCCTTAGAACACTGGGGCTCTGGGCTTCTTTAGCCACCTCATCTTCTGCTCATCCTCTCGCGCACTCTGAAGAGAGCTCAGGTGAGAAATTGCAAATGTCCAGCAATTGCTCAGAGATGAAAAGTGCCAGCACTGAAAGCTCTTGCTAGCCAGCACCCTTCCTTGGAAGCGCTTTCACAGGCGCAGTAACACTGGGGCTTTGCGCTTCTCTAGCCACCAAACGTCACGGTCCTTCTCTTTCCGTCTCGTAGACACGAGCTGAGAAATTGCAAACGTCGAGCAATTGCTCAGAGAGGAAAAGTGCCAGCACTGAAAGCTGTTGCTAGCCAGCACCCTTCCTTGGAAGCGCTTTCACAGGCGCAGTAACACTGGGGCTCTGGGCTTCTTTAGCCACCTCATCTTCTGCTCATCCTCTCGCGCACTCTAAAGAGAGCTCAGGTGAGAAATTGCAAACGTCGAGCAATTGCTCAGAGAAGAAAAGTGCCAGCACTGAAAGCTGTTGCTAGCCAGCACCCTTCCTTGGAAGCGCTTTTGTAGGCCTAAGAACACTGGGGCTCTGGGCTTCTCTAGCCACCTCATCTTCTGCTCATCCTCTCGCGCACTCTGAAGAGAGCTCAGGTGAGAAATTGCAAACGTCGAGCAATTGCTCAGAGATGAAAAGTGCCAGCACTGAAAGCTCTTGCTAGCCAGCACCCTTCCTTGGAAGCGCTTTCACAGGCGCAGTAACACTGGGGCTTTGCGCTTCTCTAGCCACCAAACATCACGGTCCTTCTCTTTCCGTCTCCTAGACACGAGCTGAGAAATTGCAAACGTCGAGCAATTGCTCAGAGATGAAAAGTGCCAGCACTGAAAGCTGTTGCTAGCCAGCACCCTTCCTTGGAAGCGCTTTTGTAGGCCTAAGAACACTGGGGCTCTGGGCTTCTCTAGCCACCTCATCTTCTGCTCATCCTCTCGCGCACTCTAAAGAGAGCTCAGGTGAGAAATTGCAAACGTCGAGCAATTGCTCAGAGAGGAAAAGTGCCAGCACTGAAAGCTCTTGCTAGCCAGCACCCTTCCTTGGAAGCGCTTTTGTAGGCCTAAGAACACTGGGGCTCTGGGCTTCTCTAGCCACCTAATCTTCTGCTCATCCTCTCGCGCACTCTGAAGAGAGCTCAGGTGAGAAATTGCAAACGTCGATCAATTGCTCAGAGATGAAAAGTGCCAGCACTGAAAGCTGTTGCTAGCCAGCACCCTTCCTTGGAAGCGCTTTTGTAGGCCTAAGAACACTGGGGCTCTGGGCTTCTCTAGCCACCTCATCTTCTGCTCATCCTCTCGCGCACTCTAAAGAGAGCTCAGGTGAGAAATTGCAAACGTCGAGCAATTGCTCAGAGAGGAAAAGTGCCAGCACTGAAAGCTGTTGCTAGCCAGCACCCTTCCTTGGAAGCGCTTTTGTAGGCCTAAGAACACTGGGGCTCTGGGCTTCTCTAGCCACCTCATCTTCTGCTCATCCTCTCGCACACTCTAAAGAGTGCTCAGGTGAGAAATTGCAAACGTCCAGCAATTGCTCAGAGATGAAAAGTGCCAGCACTGAAAGCTGTTGCTAGCCAGCACCCTTCCTTGGAAGCGCTTTCACAGGCGCAGCAACACTGGGGCTTTGCGCTTCTCTAGCCACCAAACGTCACGGTCATTCTCTTTCCGTCTCCTAGACACGAGCTGAGAAATTGCAAACGTCGAGCAATTGCTCAGAGATGAAAAGTGCCAGCACTGGAAGCTGTTGCTAGCCAGCACCCTTCCTTGGAAGCGCTTTTGTAGGCCTAAGAAGACTGGGGCTCTGGGCTTCTCTAGCCACCTCATCTTCTGCTCATCCTCTCGCGCACTCTAAAGAGAGCTCAGGTGAGAAATTGCAAACGTCCAGCAATTGCTCAGAGATGAAAAGTGCCAGCACTGAAAGCTGTTGCTAGCCAGCACCCTTCCTTGGAAGCGCTTTTGTAGGCCTAAGAACACTGGGGCTCTGGGCTTCTCTAGCCACCTAATCTTCTGCTCATCCTCTCGCGCACTCTAAAGAGAGCTCAGGTGAGAAATTGCAAACGTCGAGCAATTGCTCAGAGATGAAAAGTGCCAGCACTGAAAGCTGTTGCTAGCCAGCACCCTTCCTTGGAAGCGCTTTCACAGGTGCAGCAACACTGGGGCTTTGCGCTTCTCTAGCCACCAAACGTCACGGTCCTTCTCTTTCCGTCTCCTAGACACGAGCTGAGAAATTGCAAACGTCGAGCAATTGCTCAGAGATGAAAAGTGCCAGCACTGAAAGCTGTTGCTAGCCAGCACCCTTCCTTGGAAGCGCTTTTGTAGGCCTAAGAACACTGGGGCTCTGGGCTTCTCTAGCCACCTCATCTTCTGCTCATCCTCTCGCGCACTCTAAAGAGAGCTCAGGGGAGAAATTGCAAACGTCCAGCAATTGCTCAGAGATGAAAAGTGCCAGCACTGAAAGCTGTTGCTAGCCAGCACCCTTCCTTGGAAGCGCTTTCACAGGCGCAGCAACACTGGGGCTTTGCGCTTCTCTACCCACCAAACGTCACGGTCACTATCTCTCCGTCTCGTAGACACGAGCTGAGAAATTGCAAACGTCGAGCAATTGCTCAGAGATGAAAAGTGCCAGCACTGAAAGCTCTTGCTAGCCAGCACCCTTCCTTGGAAGCGCTTTTGTAGGCCTAAGAACAGTGGGGCTCTGGGCTTCTCTAGCCACCTCATCTTCTGCTCATCCTCTCGCACACTCTAAAGAGAGCTCAGGGGAGAAATTGCAAACGTCCAGCAATTGCTCAGAGATGAAAAGTGCCAGCACTGAAAGCTGTTGCTAGCCAGCACCCTTCCTTAGAAGCGCTTTCACAGGCGCAGCAACACTGGGGCTTTGCGCTTCTCTAGCCACCAAACGTCACGGTCCTTCTCTTTCCGTCTCGTAGACACGAGCTGAGAAATTGCAAACGTCGAGCAATTGCTCAGAGAGGAAAAGTGCCAGCACTGAAAGCTGTTGCTAGCCAGCACCCTTCCTTGGAAGCGCTTTTGTAGCCCTTAGAACACTGGGGCTCTGGGCTTCTCTAGCCACCTCATCTTCTGCTCATCCTCTCGCGCACTCTAAAGAGAGCTCAGGGGAGAAATTGCAAACGTCGAGCAATTGCTCAGAGATGAAAAGTGCCAGCACTGAAAGCTGTTGCTAGCCAGCGCCCTTCCTTGGAAGCGCTTTTGTAGGCCTAAGAACAGTGGGGCTCTGGGCTTCTCTAGCCACCTCATCTTCTGCTCATCCTCTCGCGCACTCTAAAGAGAGCTCAGGTGAGAAATTGCAAACGTCCAGCAATTGCTCAGAGATGAAAAGTGCCAGCACTGAAAGCTGTTGCTAGCCAGCACCCTTCCTTGGAAGCGCTTTCACAGGCGCAGCAACACTGGGGCTTTGCGCTTCTCTAGCCACCAAACGTCACGGTCCTTCTCTTTCCGTCTCGTAGACACGAGCTGAGAAATTGCAAACGTCGAGCAATTGCTCAGAGATGAAAAGTGCCAGCACTGGAAGCTGTTGCTAGCCAGCACCCTTCCTTGGAAGCGCTTTTGTAGGCCTAAGAAGACTGGGGCTCTGGGCTTCTCTAGCCACCTCATTTTCTGCTCATCCTCTCGCGCACTCTGAAGAGAGCTCAGGTGAGAAATTGCAACCGTCGAGCAATTGCTCAGAGATGAAAAGTGCCAGCACTGAAAGCTGTTGCTAGCCAGCACCCTTCCTTGGAAGCGCTTTTGTAGGCCTAAGAACACTGGGGCTCTGGGCTTCTCTAGCCACCTCATCTTCTGCTCATCCTCTCGCGCACTCTAAAGAGAGCTCAGGTGAGAAATTGCAAACGTCGAGCAATTGCTCAGAGATGAAAAGTGCCAGCACTGAAAGCTGTTGCTAGCCAGCACCCTTCCTTGGAAGCGCTTTCACAGGCGCAGCAACACTGGGGCTTTGCGCTTCTCTAGCCACCAAACGTCACGGTCCTTCTCTTTCCGTCTCGTAGACACGAGCTGAGAAATTGCAAACGTCGAGCAATTGCTCAGAGATGAAAAGTGCCAGCACTGAAAGCTGTTGCTAGCCAGCACCCTTCCTTGGAAGCGCTTTTGTAGGCCTAAGAACCCTGGGGCTCTGGGCTTCTCTAGCCACCTAATCTTCCGCTCATCCTCTCGCGCACTCTAAAGAGAGCTCAGGGGAGAAATTGCAAACGTCGAGCAATTGCTCAGAGGTGAAAAGTGCCAGCACTGAAAGCTGTTGCTAGCCAGCACCCTTCCTTGGAAGCGTTTTCACAGGCGCAGCAACACTGGGGCTTTGCGCTTCTCTAGCCACCAAACGTCACGGTCCTTCTCTTTCCGTCTCGTAGACACGAGCTGAGAAATTGCAAACGTCGAGCAATTGCTCAGAGAGGAAAAGTGCCAGCACTGAAAGCTGTTGTTAGCCAGCACCCTTCCTTGGAAGCGCTTTTGTAGGCCTAAGAACAGTGGGGCTCTGGGCTTCTCTAGCCACCTCATCTTCTGCTCATCCTCTCGCGCACTCTAAAGAGAGCTCAGGTGAGAAATTGCAAACGTCGAGCAATTGCTCAGAGATGAAAAGTGCCAGCACTGAAAGCTGTTGCTAGCCAGCACCCTTCCTTTGAAGCGCTTTTGTAGGCCTAAGAACACTGGGGCTCTGGGCTTCTCTAGCCACCTCATCTTCTGCTCATCCTCTCGCGCACTCTAAAGAGAGCTCAGGTGAGAAATTGCAAACGTCGAGCAATTGCTCAGAGATGAAAAGTGCCAGCACTGGAAGCTGTTGCTAGCCAGCACCCTTCCTTGGAAGCGCTTTTGTAGGCCTAAGAAGACTGGGGCTCTGGGCTTCTCTAGCCACCTCATTTTCTGCTCATCCTCTCGCGCACTCTGAAGAGAGCTCAGGTGAGAAATTGCAAACGTCGAGCAATTGCTCAGAGATGAAAAGTGCCAGCACTGAAAGCTGTTGCTAGCCAGCACCCTTCCTTGGAAGCGCTTTTGTAGGCCTAAGAACACTGGGGCTCTGGGCTTCTTTAGCCACCTCATCTTCTGCTCATCCTCTCGCGCACTCTGAAGAGAGCTCAGGTGAGAAATTGCAAATGTCCAGCAATTGCTCAGAGATGAAAAGTGCCAGCACTGAAAGCTCTTGCTAGCCAGCACCCTTCCTTGGAAGCGCTTTCACAGGCGCAGTAACACTGGGGCTTTGCGCTTCTCTAGCCACCAAACGTCACGGTCCTTCTCTTTCCGTCTCGTAGACACGAGCTGAGAAATTGCAAACGTCGAGCAATTGCTCAGAGAGGAAAAGTGCCAGCACTGAAAGCTGTTGCTAGCCAGCACCCTTCCTTGGAAGCGCTTTCACAGGCGCAGTAACACTGGGGCTCTGGGCTTCTTTAGCCACCTCATCTTCTGCTCATCCTCTCGCGCACTCTGAAGAGAGCTCAGGTGAGAAATTGCAAACGTCGAGCAATTGCTCAGAGAAGAAAAGTGCCAGCACTGAAAGCTGTTGCTAGCCAGCACCCTTCCTTGGAAGCGCTTTTGTAGGCCTAAGAACAGTGGGGCTCTGGGCTTCTCTAGCCACCTCATCTTCTGCTCATCCTCTCGCGCACTCTGAAGAGAGCTCAGGTGAGAAATTGCAAACGTCGATCAATTGCTCAGAGATGAAAAGTGCCAGCACTGAAAGCTCTTGCTAGCCAGCACCCTTCCTTGGAAGCGCTTTCACAGGCGCAGTAACACTGGGGCTTTGCGCTTCTCTAGCCACCAAACATCACGGTCCTTCTCTTTCCGTCTCGTAGACACGAGCTGAGAAATTGCAAACGTCGAGCAATTGCTCAGAGATGAAAAGTGCCAGCACTGAAAGCTGTTGCTAGCCAGCACCCTTCCTTGGAAGCGCTTTTGTAGGCCTAAGAACACTGGGGCTCTGGGCTTCTCTAGCCACCTCATCTTCTGCTCATCCTCTCGTGCACTCTAAAGAGAGCTCAGGTGAGAAATTGCAAACGTCGATCAATTGCTCAGAGATGAAAAGTGCCAGCACTGAAAGCTGTTGCTAGCCAGCACCCTTCCTTGGAAGCGCTTTTGTAGGCCTAAGAACACTGGGGCTCTGGGCTTCTCTAGCCACCTCATCTTCTGCTCATCCTCTCGCGCACTCTAAAGAGAGCTCAGGTGAGAAATTGCAAACGTCGAGCAATTGCTCAGAGAGGAAAAGTGCCAGCACTGAAAGCTGTTGCTAGCCAGCACCCTTCCTTGGAAGCGCTTTTGTAGGCCTAAGAACACTGGGGCTCTGGGCTTCTCTAGCCACCTCATCTTCTGCTCATCCTCTCGCACACTCTAATGAGTGCTCAGGTGAGAAATTGCAAACGTCGAGCAATTGCTCAGAGATGAAAAGTGCCAGCACTGAAAGCTGTTGCTAGCCAGCACCCTTCCTTGGAAGCGCTTTCACAGGCGCAGCAACACTGGGGCTTTGCGCTTCTCTAGCCACCAAACGTCACGGTCATTCTCTTTCCGTCTCCTAGACACGAGCTGAGAAATTGCAAACGTCGAGCAATTGCTCAGAGATGAAAAGTGCCAGCACTGGAAGCTGTTGCTAGCCAGCACCCTTCCTTGGAAGCGCTTTTGTAGGCCTAAGAACACTGGGGCTCTGGGCTTCTCTAGCCACCTCATCTTCTGCTCATCCTCTCGCGCACTCTAAAGAGAGCTCAGGTGAGAAATTGCAAACGTCCAGCAATTGCTCAGAGATGAAAAGTGCCAGCACTGAAAGCTGTTGCTAGCCAGCACCCTTCCTTGGAAGCGCTTTTGTAGGCCTAAGAACACTGGGGCTCTGGGCTTCTCTAGCCACCTCATCTTCTGCTCATCCTCTCGCGCACTCTAAAGAGAGCTCAGGTGAGAAATTGCAAACGTCGAGCAATTGCTCAGAGAGGAAAAGTGCCAGCACTGAAAGCTGTTGCTAGCCAGCACCCTTCCTTGGAAGCGCTTTTGTAGGCCTAAGAACACTGGGGCTCTGGGCTTCTCTAGCCACCTCATCTTCTGCTCATCCTCTCGCGCACTCTAAAGAGAGCTCAGGTGAGAAATTGCAAACGTCCAGCAATTGCTCAGAGATGAAAAGTGCCAGCACTGAAAGCTGTTGCTAGCCAGCACCCTTCCTTGGAAGCGCTTTCACAGGCGCAGCAACACTGGGGCTTTGCGCTTCTCTACCCACCAAACGTCACGGTCACTATCTCTCCGTCTCGTAGACACGAGCTGAGAAATTGCAAACGTCGAGCAATTGCTCAGAGATGAAAAGTGCCAGCACTGAAAGCTCTTGCTAGCCAGCACCCTTCCTTGGAAGCGCTTTTGTAGGCCTAAGAACAGTGGGGCTCTGGGCTTCTCTAGCCACCTCATCTTCTGCTCATCCTCTCGCACACTCTAAAGAGAGCTCAGGGGAGAAATTGCAAACGTCCAGCAATTGCTCAGAGATGAAAAGTGCCAGCACTGAAAGCTGTTGCTAGCCAGCACCCTTCCTTGGAAGCGCTTTCACAGGCGCAGCAACACTGGGGCTTTGCGCTTCTCTACCCACCAAACGTCACGGTCCTTCTCTTTCCGTCTCGTAGACACGAGCTGAGAAATTGCAAACGTCGAGCAATTGCTCAGAGATGAAAAGTGCCAGCACTGAAAGCTGTTGCTAGCCAGCACCCTTCCTTGGAAGCGCTTTTGTAGCCCTTAGAACACTGGGGCTCTGGGCTTCTCTAGCCACCTCATCTTCTGCTCATCCTCTCGCGCACTCTAAAGAGAGCTCAGGGGAGAAATTGCAAACGTCGAGCAATTGCTCAGAGATGAAAAGTGCCAGCACTGAAAGCTGTTGCTAGCCAGCACCCTTCCTTGGAAGCGCTTTTGTAGGCCTAAGAACACTGGGGCTCTGGGCTTCTCTAGCCACCTCATCTTCTGCTCATCCTCTCGCGCACTCTAAAGAGAGCTCAGGTGAGAAATTGCAAACGTCCAGCAATTGCTCAGAGATGAAAAGTGCCAGCACTGAAAGCTGTTGCTAGCCAGCACCCTTCCTTGGAAGCGCTTTCACAGGCGCAGCAACACTGGGGCTTTGCGCTTCTCTAGCCACCAAACGTCACGGTCCTTCTCTTTCCGTCTCGTAGACACGAGCTGAGAAATTGCAAACGTCGAGCAATTGCTCAGAGATGAAAAGTGCCAGCACTGGAAGCTGTTGCTAGCCAGCACCCTTCCTTGGAAGCGCTTTTGTAGGCCTAAGAAGACTGGGGCTCTGGGCTTCTCTAGCCACCTCATCTTCTGCTCATCCTCTCGCGCACTCTGAAGAGAGCTCAGGTGAGAAATTGCAACCGTCGAGCAATTGCTCAGAGATGAAAAGTGCCAGCACTGAAAGCTGTTGCTAGCCAGCACCCTTCCTTGGAAGCGCTTTTGTAGGCCTAAGAACACTGGGGCTCTGGGCTTCTCTAGCCACCTCATCTTCTGCTCATCCTCTCGCGCACTCTAAAGAGAGCTCAGGTGAGAAATTGCAAACGTCGAGCAATTGCTCAGAGATGAAAAGTGCCAGCACTGAAAGCTGTTGCTAGCCAGCACCCTTCCTTGGAAGCGCTTTCACAGGCGCAGCAACACTGGGGCTTTGCGCTTCTCTAGCCACCAAACGTCACGGTCCTTCTCTTTCCGTCTCGTAGACACGAGCTGAGAAATTGCAAACGTCGAGCAATTGCTCAGAGATGAAAAGTGCCAGCACTGAAAGCTGTTGCTAGCCAGCCCCCTTCCTTGGAAGCGCTTTTGTAGGCCTAAGAACCCTGGGGCTCTGGGCTTCTCTAGCCACCTAATCTTCTGCTCATCCTCTCGCGCACTCTAAAGAGAGCTCAGGGGAGAAATTGCAAACGTCGAGCAATTGCTCAGAGGTGAAAAGTGCCAGCACTGAAAGCTGTTGCTAGCCAGCACCCTTCCTTGGAAGCGTTTTCACAGGCGCAGCAACACTGGGGCTTTGCGCTTCTCTAGCCACCAAACGTCACGGTCCTTCTCTTTCCGTCTCGTACACACGAGCTGAGAAATTGCAAACGTCGAGCAATTGCTCAGAGAGGAAAAGTGCCAGCACTGAAAGCTGTTGTTAGCCAGCACCCTTCCTTGGAAGCGCTTTTGTAGGCCTAAGAACAGTGGGGCTCTGGGCTTCTCTAGCCACCTCATCTTCTGCTCATCCTCTCGCGCACTCTAAAGAGAGCTCAGGTGAGAAATTGCAAACGTCGAGCAATTGCTCAGAGATGAAAAGTGCCAGCACTGAAAGCTGTTGCTAGCCAGCACCCTTCCTTGGAAGCGCTTTTGTAGGCCTAAGAACACTGGGGCTCTGGGCTTCTCTAGCCACCTCATCTTCTGCTCATCCTCTCGTGCACTCTAAAGAGAGCTCAGGTGAGAAATTGCAAACGTCGAGCAATTGCTCAGAGATGAAAAGTGCCAGCACTGGAAGCTGTTGCTAGCCAGCACCCTTCCTTGGAAGCGCTTTTGTAGGCCTAAGAAGACTGGGGCTCTGGGCTTCTCTAGCCACCTCATCTTCTGCTCATCCTCTCGCACACTCTAAAGAGAGCTCAGGTGAGAAATTGCAAAAGTCCAGCAATTGCTCAGAGATGAAAAGTGGCAGCACTGAAAGCTGTTGCTAGCCAGCACCCTTCCTTGGAAGCGCTTTTGTAGGCCTAAGAACCCTGGGGCTCTGGGCTTCTCTAGCCACCTCATCTTCTGCTCATCCTCTCGCGCACTCTAAAGAGAGCTCAGGTGAGAAATTGCAAACGTCGAGCAATTGCTCAGAGATGAAAAGTGCCAGCACTGAAAGCTGTTGCTAGCCAGCACCCTTCCTTGGAAGCGCTTTCACAGGCGCAGCAACACTGGGGCTTTGCGCTTCTCTAGCCACCAAACGTCACGGTCCTTCTCTTTCCGTCTCGTAGACACGAGCTGAGAAATTGCAAACGTCGAGCAATTGCTCAGAGATGAAAAGTGCCAGCACTGAAAGCTGTTGCTAGCCAGCACCCTTCCTTGGAAGCGCTTTTGTAGGCCTAAGAACCCTGGGGCTCTGGGCTTCTCTAGCCACCTAATCTTCTGCTCATCCTCTCGCGCACTCTAAAGAGAGCTCAGGGGAGAAATTGCAAACGTCGAGCAATTGCTCAGAGGTGAAAAGTGCCAGCACTGAAAGCTGTTGCTAGCCAGCACCCTTCCTTGGAAGCGTTTTCACAGGCGCAGCAACACTGGGGCTTTGCGCTTCTCTAGCCACCAAACGTCACGGTCCTTCTCTTTCCGTCTCGTAGACACGAGCTGAGAAATTGCAAACGTCGAGCAATTGCTCAGAGAGGAAAAGTGCCAGCACTGAAAGCTGTTGTTAGCCAGCACCCTTCCTTGGAAGCGCTTTTGTAGGCCTAAGAACAGTGGGGCTCTGGGCTTCTCTAGCCACCTCATCTTCTGCTCATCCTCTCGCGCACTCTAAAGAGAGCTCAGGTGAGAAATTGCAAACGTCGAGCAATTGCTCAGAGAGGAAAAGTGCCAGCACTGAAAGCTGTTGCTAGCCAGCACCCTTCCTTGGAAGCGCTTTTGTAGGCCTAAGAACACTGGGGCTCTGGGCTTCTCTAGCCACCTCATCTTCTGCTCATCCTCTCGTGCACTCTAAAGAGAGCTCAGGTGAGAAATTGCAAACGTCGAGCAATTGCTCAGAGATGAAAAGTGCCAGCACTGAAAGCTGTTGCTAGCCAGCACCCTTCCTTGGAAGCGCTTTTGTAGGCCTAAGAACACTGGGGCTCTGGGCTTCTCTAGCCACCTCATCTTCTGCTCATCCTCTCGCGCACTCTAAAGAGAGCTCAGGTGAGAAATTGCAAACGTCCAGCAATTGCTCAGAGATGAAAAGTGCCAGCACTGAAAGCTGTTGCTAGCCAGCACCCTTCCTTGGAAGCGCTTTCACAGGCGCAGCAACACTGGGGCTTTGCGCTTCTCTACCCACCAAACGTCACGGTCATTCTCTTTCCGTCTCCTAGACACGAGCTGAGAAATTGCAAACGTCGAGCAATTGCTCAGAGATGAAAAGTGCCAGCACTGAAAGCTGTTGCTAGCCAGCCCCCTTCCTTGGAAGCGCTTTTGTAGGCCTAAGAACACTGGGGCTCTGGGCTTCTCTAGCCACCTCATCTTCTGCTCATCCTCTCGCGCACTCTAAAGAGAGCTCAGGGGAGAAATTGCAAACGTCCAGCAATTGCTCAGAGAGGAAAAGTGCCAGCACTGAAAGCTGTTGCTAGCCAGCACCCTTCCTTGGAAGCGCTTTCACAGGCGCAGTAACACTGGGGCTTTGCGCTTCTCTAGCCACCAAACGTCACGGTCCTTCTCTTTCCGTCTCGTAGACACGAGCTGAGAAATTGCAAACGTCGAGCAATTGCTCAGAGATGAAAAGTGCCAGCACTGAAAGCTCTTGCTAGCCACCACCCTTCCTTGGAAGTGCTTTTGTAGGCCTAAGCACACTGGGGCTCTGGGCTTCTCTAGCCACCTCATCTTCTGCTCATCCTCTCGCGCACTCTAAAGAGAGCTCAGGGGAGAAATTGCAAACGTCGAGCAATTGCTCAGAGATGAAAAGTGCCAGCACTGAAAGCTGTTGCTAGCCAGCACCCTTCCTTGGAAGCGCTTTCACAGGCGCAGCAACACTGGGGCTTTGCGCTTCTCTAGCCACCAAACGTCACGGTCATTCTCTTTCCGTCTCTTAGACATGAGCTGAGAAATTGCAAACGTCGAGCAATTGCTCAGAGATGAAAAGTGCCAGCACTGAAAGCTGTTGCTAGCCAGCACCCTTCCTTGGAAGCGCTTTTGTAGGCCTAAGAACACTGGGGCTCTGGGCTTCTTTAGCCACCTCATCTTCTGCTCATCCTCTCGCGCACTCTGAAGAGAGCTCAGGTGAGAAATTGCAAACGTCGAGCAATTGCTCAGAGAAGAAAAGTGCCAGCACTGAAAGCTCTTGCTAGCCAGCACCCTTCCTTGGAAGCGCTTTTGTAGCCTTTAGAACACTGGGGCTCTGGGCTTCTCTAGCCACCTCATCTTCTGCTCATCCTCTCGCGCACTCTAAAGAGAGCTCAGGGGAGAAATTGCAAACGTCGAGCAATTGCTCAGAGATGAAAAGTGCCAGCACTGAAAGCTCTTGCTAGCCAGCACCCTTCCTTGGAAGCGCTTTTGTAGCCCTTAGAACACTGGGGCTCTGGGCTTCTCTAGCCACCTAATCTTCTGCTCATCCTCTCGCGCACTCTAAAGAGAGCTCAGGTGAGAAATTGCAAACGTTGAGCAATTGCTCAGAGATGAAAAGTGCCAGCACTGAAAGCTGTTGCTAGCCAGCACCCTTCCTTGGAAGCGCTTTCACAGGCGCAGCAACACTGGGGCTTTGCGCTTCTCTAGCCACCAAGCGTCACGGTCCTTCTCTTTCCGTCTCGTAGACACGAGCTGAGAAATTACAAACGTCGAGCAATTGCTCAGAGATGAAAAGTGCCAGCACTGAAAGCTCTTGCTAGCCAGCACCCTTCCTTGGAAGCGCTTTTGTAGCCTTTAGAACACTGGGGCTCTGGGCTTCTCTAGCCACCTCATCTTCTGCTCATCCTCTCGCGCACTCTAAAGAGAGCTCAGGGGAGAAATTGCAAACGTCGAGCAATTGCTCAGAGATGAAAAGTGCCAGCACTGAAAGCTCTTGCTAGCCAGCACCCTTCCTTGGAAGCGCTTTTGTAGCCCTTAGAACACTGGGGCTCTGGGCTTCTCTAGCCACCTAATCTTCTGCTCATCCTCTCGCGCACTCTGAAGAGAGCTCAGGTGAGAAATTGCAAACGTCGAGCAATTGCTCAGAGAAGAAAAGTGCCAGCACTGAAAGCTGTTGCTAGCCAGCACCCTTCCTTGGAAGCGCTTTTGTAGCCCTTAGAACACTGGGGCTCTGGGCTTCTCTAGCCACCTCATCTTCTGCTCATCCTCTCGCGCACTCTAAAGAGAGCTCAGGGGAGAAATTGCAAACGTCGAGCAATTGCTCAGAGATGAAAAGTGCCAGCACTGAAAGCTCTTGCTAGCCAGCACCCTTCCTTGGAAGCGCTTTTGTAGCCCTTAGAACACTGGGGCTCTGGGCTTCTCTAGCCACCTCATCTTCTGCTCATCCTCTCGCGCACTCTAAAGAGAGCTCAGGGGAGAAATTGCAAACGTCGAGCAATTGCTCAGAGATGAAAAGTGCCAGCACTGAAAGCTGTTGCTAGCCAGCACCCTTCCTTGGAAGCGCTTTCACAGGCGCAGTAACACTGGGGCTTTGCGCTTCTCTAGCCACCAAACGTCACGGTCCTTCTCTTTCCGTCTCGTAGACACGAGCTGAGAAATTGCAAACGTCGAGCAATTGCTCAGAGATGAAAAGTGCCAGCACTGAAAGCTCTTGCTAGCCAGCACCCTTCCTTGGAAGCGCTTTTGTAGCCCTTAGAACCCTGGGGATCTGGGCTTCTCTAGCCACCTAATCTTCTGCTCATCCTCTCACGCACTCTAAAGAGAGCTCAGGTGAGAAATTGCAAACGTCGAGCAATTGCTCAGAGATGAAAAGTGCCAGCACTGAAAGCTGTTGCTAGCCAGCACCCTTCCTTGGAAGCGCTTTTGTAGGCCTAAGAACACTGGGGCTCTGGGCTTCTCTAGCCACCTCATCTTCTGCTCATCCTCTCGCGCACTCTAAAGAGAGCTCAGGTGAGAAATTGCAAACGTCGAGCAATTGCTCAGAGATGAAAAGTGCCAGCACTGAAAGCTGTTGCTAGCCAGCACCCTTCCTTGGAAGCGCTTTCACAGGCGCAGCAACACTGGGGCTTTGCGCTTCTCTACCCACCAAACGTCACGGTCCTTCTCTTTCCGTCTCGTAGACACGAGCTGAGAAATTGCAAACGTCGAGCAATTGCTCAGAGATGAAAAGTGCCAGCACTGAAAGCTCTTGCTAGCCAGCACCCTTCCTTGGAAGCGCTTTTGTAGGCCTAAGAACACTGGGGCTCTGGGCTTCTCTAGCCAGCTAATCTTCTGCTCATCCTCTCGCGCACTCTAAAGAGAGCTCAGGTGAGAAATTGCAAACGTCGAGCAATTGCTCAGAGAGGAAAAGTGCCAGCACTGAAAGCTGTTGCTAGCCAGCACCCTTCCTTGGAAGCGCTTTCACAGGCGCAGCAACACTGGGGCTTTGCGCTTCTCTACCCACCAAACGTCACGGTCACTATCTCTCCGTCTCGTAGACACGAGCTGAGAAATTGCAAACGTCGAGCAATTGCTCAGAGATGAAAAGTGCCAGCACTGAAAGCTGTTGCTAGCCACCACCCTTCCTTGGAAGTGCTTTTGTAGGCCTAAGCACACTGGGGCTCTGGGCTTCTCTAGCCACCTCATCTTCTGCTCATCCTCTCGCGCACTCTAAAGAGAGCTCAGGGGAGAAATTGCAAACGTCGAGCAATTGCTCAGAGGTGAAAAGTGCCAGCACTGAAAGCTGTTGCTAGCCAGCACCCTTCCTTGGAAGCGCTTTCACAGGCGCAGTAACACTGGGGCTTTGCGCTTCTCTACCCACCAAACGTCACGGTCCTTCTCTTTCCGTCTCGTAGACACGAGCTGAGAAATTGCAAACGTCGAGCAATTGCTCAGAGATGAAAAGTGCCAGCACTGAAAGCTCTTGCTAGCCAGCACCCTTCCTTGGAAGCGCTTTTGTAGCCCTTAGAACCCTGGGGCTCTGGGCTTCTCTAGCCACCTCATCTTCTGCTCATCCTCTCACGCACTCTAAAGAGAGCTCAGGTGAGAAATTGCAAACGTCGAGCAATTGCTCAGAGATGAAAAGTGCCAGCACTGAAAGCTGTTGCTAGCCAGCACCCTTCCTTGGAAGCGCTTTTGTAGGCCTAAGAACACTGGGGCTCTGGGCTTCTCTAGCCACCTCATCTTCTGCTCATCCTCTCGCGCACTCTGAAGAAAGCTCAGGTGAGAAATTGCAAACGTCGAGCAATTGCTCAGAGATGAAAAGTGCCAGCACTGAAAGCTGTTGCTAGCCAGCACCCTTCCTTGGAAGCGCTTTCACAGGCGCAGTAACACTGGGGCTTTGCGCTTCTCTACCCACCAAACGTCACGGTCCTTCTCTTTCCGTCTCGTAGACACGAGCTGAGAAATTGCAAACGTCGAGCAATTGCTCAGAGATGAAAAGTGCCAGCACTGAAAGCTGTTGCTAGCCACCACCCTTCCTTGGAAGTGCTTTTGTAGGCCTAAGCACACTGGGGCTTTGCGCTTCTCTAGCCACCTCATCTTCTGCTCATCCTCTCGCGCACTCTAAAGAGAGCTCAGGGAAGAAATTGCAAACGTCGAGCAATTGCTCAGAGATGAAAAGTGCCAGCACTGAAAGCTGTTGCTAGCCAGCACCCTTCCTTGGAAGCGCTTTTGTAGGCCTAAGAACACTGGGGCTCTGGGCTTCTTTAGCCACCTCATCTTCTGCTCATCCTCTCGCGCACTCTGAAGAGAGCTCAGGTGAGAAATTGCAAATGTCCAGCAATTGCTCCGAGATGAAAAGTGCCAGCACTGAAAGCTCTTGCTAGCCAGCACCCTTCCTTGGAAGCGCTTTCACAGGCGCAGTAACACTGGGGCTTTGCGCTTCTCTAGCCACCAAACGTCACGGTCCTTCTCTTTCCGTCTCGTAGACACGAGCTGAGAAATTGCAAACGTCGAGCAATTGCTCAGAGATGAAAAGTGCCAGCACTGAAAGCTGTTGCTAGCCAGCACCCTTCCTTGGAAGCGCTTTTGTAGGCCTAAGAACACTGGGGCTCTGGGCTTCTCTAGCCACCTCATCTTCTGCTCATCCTCTCGCGCACTCTGAAGAGAGCTCAGGTGAGAAATTGCAAACGTCGAGCAATTGCTCAGAGAAGAAAAGTGCCAGCACTGAAAGCTGTTGCTAGCCAGCACCCTTCCTTGGAAGCGCTTTTGTAGGCCTAAGAACAGTGGGGCTCTGGGCTTCTCTAGCCACCTCATCTTCTGCTCATCCTCTCGCGCACTCTAAAGAGAGCTCAGGGGAGAAATTGCAAACGTCGAGCAATTGCTCAGAGATGAAAAGTGCCAGCACTGAAAGCTGTTGCTAGCCAGAACCCTTCCTTGGAAGCGCTTTTGTAGGCCAAAGAACACTGGGGCTCTGGGCTTCTCTAGCCACCTCATCTTCTGCTCATCCTCTCGCGCACTCTAAAGAGAGCTCAGGTGAGAAATTGCAAACGTCGAGCAATTGCTCAGAGATGAAAAGTGCCAGCACTGAAAGCTCTTGCTAGCCAGCACCCTTCCTTGGAAGCGCTTTTGTAGCCCTTAGAACCCTGGGGCTCTGGGCTTCTCTAGCCACCTCATCTTCTGCTCATCCTCTCACGCACTCTAAAGAGAGCTCAGGTGAGAAATTGCAAACGTCGAGCAATTGCTCAGAGATGAAAAGTGCCAGCACTGAAAGCTGTTGCTAGCCAGCACCCTTCCTTGGAAGCGCTTTCACAGGCGCAGCAACACTGGGGCTTTGCGCTTCTCTACCCACCAAACGTCACGGTCCTTCTCTTTCCGTCTCGTAGACACGAGCTGAGAAATTGCAAACGTCGAGCAATTGCTCAGAGATGAAAAGTGCCAGCACTGAAAGCTCTTGCTAGCCAGCACCCTTCCTTGGAAGCGCTTTTGTAGGCCTAAGAACACTGGGGCTCTGGGCTTCTCTAGCCAGCTAATCTTCTGCTCATCCTCTCGCGCACTCTAAAGAGAGCTCAGGTGAGAAATTGCAAACGTCGAGCAATTGCTCAGAGAGGAAAAGTGCCAGCACTGAAAGCTGTTGCTAGCCAGCACCCTTCCTTGGAAGCGCTTTCACAGGCGCAGCAACACTGGGGCTTTGCGCTTCTCTACCCACCAAACGTCACGGTCACTATCTCTCCGTCTCGTAGACACGAGCTGAGAAATTGCAAACGTCGAGCAATTGCTCAGAGATGAAAAGTGCCAGCACTGAAAGCTGTTGCTAGCCACCACCCTTCCTTGGAAGTGCTTTTGTAGGCCTAAGCACACTGGGGCTCTGGGCTTCTCTAGCCACCTCATCTTCTGCTCATCCTCTCGCGCACTCTAAAGAGAGCTCAGGGGAGAAATTGCAAACGTCGAGCAATTGCTCAGAGGTGAAAAGTGCCAGCACTGAAAGCTGTTGCTAGCCAGCACCCTTCCTTGGAAGCGCTTTCACAGGCGCAGTAACACTGGGGCTTTGCGCTTCTCTACCCACCAAACGTCACGGTCCTTCTCTTTCCGTCTCGTAGACACGAGCTGAGAAATTGCAAACGTCGAGCAATTGCTCAGAGATGAAAAGTGCCAGCACTGAAAGCTCTTGCTAGCCAGCACCCTTCCTTGGAAGCGCTTTTGTAGGCCTTAGAACCCTGGGGCTCTGGGCTTCTCTAGCCACCTCATCTTCTGCTCATCCTCTCACGCACTCTAAAGAGAGCTCAGGTGAGAAATTGCAAACGTCGAGCAATTGCTCAGAGATGAAAAGTGCCAGCACTGAAAGCTGTTGCTAGCCAGCACCCTTCCTTGGAAGCGCTTTTGTAGGCCTAAGAACACTGGGGATCTGGGCTTCTCTAGCCACCTCATCTTCTGCTCATCCTCTCGCGCACTCTAAAGAAAGCTCAGGTGAGAAATTGCAAACGTCGAGCAATTGCTCAGAGATGAAAAGTGCCAGCACTGAAAGCTGTTGCTAGCCAGCACCCTTCCTTGGAAGCGCTTTCACAGGCGCAGTAACACTGGGGCTTTGCGCTTCTCTACCCACCAAACGTCACGGTCCTTCTCTTTCCGTCTCGTAGACACGAGCTGAGAAATTGCAAACGTCGAGCAATTGCTCAGAGATGAAAAGTGCCAGCACTGAAAGCTGTTGCTAGCCACCACCCTTCCTTGGAAGTGCTTTTGTAGGCCTAAGCACACTGGGGCTTTGCGCTTCTCTAGCCACCTCATCTTCTGCTCATCCTCTCGCGCACTCTAAAGAGAGCTCAGGGGAGAAATTGCAAACGTCGAGCAATTGCTCAGAGATGAAAAGTGCCAGCACTGAAAGCTGTTGCTAGCCAGCACCCTTCCTTGGAAGTGCTTTTGTAGGCCTAAGAACACTGGGGCTCTGGGCTTCTTTAGCCACCTCATCTTCTGCTCATCCTCTCGCGCACTCTGAAGAGAGCTCAGGTGAGAAATTGCAAATGTCCAGCAATTGCTCAGAGATGAAAAGTGCCAGCACTGAAAGCTCTTGCTAGCCAGCACCCTTCCTTGGAAGCGCTTTCACAGGCGCAGTAACACTGGGGCTTTGCGCTTCTCTAGCCACCAAACGTCACGGTCCTTCTCTTTCCGTCTCGTAGACACGAGCTGAGAAATTGCAAACGTCGAGCAATTGCTCAGAGATGAAAAGTGCCAGCACTGAAAGCTGTTGCTAGCCAGCACCCTTCCTTGGAAGCGCTTTTGTAGGCCTAAGAACACTGGGGCTCTGGGCTTCTTTAGCCACCTCATCTTCTGCTCATCCTCTCGCGCACTCTGAAGAGAGCTCAGGTGAGAAATTGCAAACGTCGAGCAATTGCTCAGAGAAGAAAAGTGCCAGCACTGAAAGCTGTTGCTAGCCAGCACCCTTCCTTGGAAGCGCTTTTGTAGGCCTAAGAACAGTGGGGCTCTGGGCTTCTCTAGCCACCTCATCTTCTGCTCATCCTCTCGCGCACTCTAAAGAGAGCTCAGGGGAGAAATTGCAAACGTCGAGCAATTGCTCAGAGATGAAAAGTGCCAGCACTGAAAGCTGTTGCTAGCCAGAACCCTTCCTTGGAAGCGCTTTTGTAGGCCAAAGAACACTGGGGCTCTGGGCTTCTCTAGCCACCTCATCTTCTGCTCATCCTCTCGCGCACTCTAAAGAGAGCTCAGGTGAGAAATTGCAAACGTCGAGCAATTGCTCAGAGATGAAAAGTGCCAGCACTGAAAGCTCTTGCTAGCCAGCACCCTTCCTTGGAAGCGCTTTTGTAGCCCTTAGAACCCTGGGGCTCTGGGCTTCTCTAGCCACCTCATCTTCTGCTCATCCTCTCACGCACTCTAAAGAGAGCTCAGGTGAGAAATTGCAAACGTCGAGCAATTGCTCAGAGATGAAAAGTGCCAGCACTGAAAGCTGTTGCTAGCCAGCACCCTTCCTTGGAAGCGCTTTTGTAGGCCTAAGAACACTGGGGCTCTGGGCTTCTCTAGCCACCTCATCTTCTGCTCATCCTCTCGCGCACTCTAAAGAGAGCTCAGGTGAGAAATTGCAAACGTCGAGCAATTGCTCAGAGATGAAAAGTGCCAGCACTGAAAGCTGTTGCTAGCCAGCACCCTTCCTTGGAAGCGCTTTCACAGGCGCAGCAACACTGGGGCTTTGCGCTTCTCTACCCACCAAACGTCACGGTCCTTCTCTTTCCGTCTCGTAGACACGAGCTGAGAAATTGCAAACGTCGAGCAATTGCTCAGAGATGAAAAGTGCCAGCACTGAAAGCTGTTGCTAGCCAGCACCCTTCCTTGGAAGCGCTTTTGTAGGCCTAAGAACACTGGGGCTCTGGGCTTCTCTAGCCACCTAATCTTCTGCTCATCCTCTCGCGCACTCTAAAGAGAGCTCAGGTGAGAAATTGCAAACGTCGAGCAATTGCTCAGAGATGAAAAGTGCCAGCACTGAAAGCTGTTGCTAGCCAGCACCCTTCCTTGGAAGCGCTTTCACAGGCGCAGCAACACTGGGGCTTTGCGCTTCTCTACCCACCAAACGTCACGGTCACTATCTCTCTGTCTCGTAGACACGAGCTGAGAAATTGCAAACGTCGAGCAATTGCTCAGAGATGAAAAGTGCCAGCACTGAAAGCTGTTGCTAGCCAGCCCCCTTCCTTGGAAGCGCTTTTGTAGGCCTAAGAACACTGGGGCTCTGGGCTTCTCTAGCCACCTCATCTTCTGCTCATCCTCTCGCGCACTCTAAAGAGAGCTCAGGGGAGAAATTGCAAACGTCCAGCAATTGCTCAGAGATGAAAAGTGCCAGCACTGAAAGCTCTTGCTAGCCAGCACCCTTCCTTGGAAGCGCTTTCACAGGCGCAGTAACACTGGGGCTTTGCGCTTCTCTACCCACCAAACGTCACAGTACTTCTCTTTCCGTCTCGTAGACACGAGCTGAGAAATTGCAAACGTCGAGCAATTGCTCAGAGATGAAAAGTGCCAGCACTGAAAGCTCTTGCTAGCCACCACCCTTCCTTGGAAGTGCTTTTGTAGGCCTAAGCACACTGGGGCTCTGGGCTTCTCTAGCCACCTCATCTTCTGCTCATCCTCTCGCGCACTCTAAAGAGAGCTCAGGGGAGAAATTGCAAACGTCGAGCAATTGCTCAGAGATGAAAAGTGCCAGCACTGAAAGCTGTTGCTAGCCAGCACCCTTCCTTGGAAGCGCTTTCACAGGCGCAGCAACACTGGGGCTTTGCGCTTCTCTAGCCACCAAACGTCACGGTCATTCTCTTTCCGTCTCTTAGACATGAGCTGAGAAATTGCAAACGTCGAGCAATTGCTCAGAGATGAAAAGTGCCAGCACTGAAAGCTGTTGCTAGCCAGCACCCTTCCTTGGAAGCGCTTTTGTAGGCCTAAGAACACTGGGGCTCTGGGCTTCTTTAGCCACCTCATCTTCTGCTCATCCTCTCGCGCACTCTGAAGAGAGCTCAGGTGAGAAATTGCAAACGTCGAGCAATTGCTCAGAGAAGAAAAGTGCCAGCACTGAAAGCTCTTGCTAGCCAGCACCCTTCCTTGGAAGCGCTTTTGTAGCCTTTAGAACACTGGGGCTCTGGGCTTCTCTAGCCACCTCATCTTCTGCTCATCCTCTCGCGCACTCTAAAGAGAGCTCAGGGGAGAAATTGCAAACGTCGAGCAATTGCTCAGAGATGAAAAGTGCCAGCACTGAAAGCTCTTGCTAGCCAGCACCCTTCCTTGGAAGCGCTTTTGTAGCCCTTAGAACACTGGGGCTCTGGGCTTCTCTAGCCACCTAATCTTCTGCTCATCCTCTCGCGCACTCTAAAGAGAGCTCAGGTGAGAAATTGGAAACGTCGAGCAATTGCTCAGAGATGAAAAGTGCCAGCACTGAAAGCTGTTGCTAGCCAGCACCCTTCCTTGGAAGCGCTTTCACAGGCGCAGCAACACTGGGGCTTTGCGCTTCTCTAGCCACCAAGCGTCACGGTCCTTCTCTTTCCGTCTCGTAGACACGAGCTGAGAAATTGCAAACGTCGAGCAATTGCTCAGAGATGAAAAGTGCCAGCACTGAAAGCTCTTGCTAGCCAGCACCCTTCCTTGGAAGCGCTTTTGTAGCCTTTAGAACACTGGGGCTCTGGGCTTCTCTAGCCACCTCATCTTCTGCTCATCCTCTCGCGCACTCTAAAGAGAGCTCAGGGGAGAAATTGCAAACGTCGAGCAATTGCTCAGAGATGAAAAGTGCCAGCACTGAAAGCTCTTGCTAGCCAGCACCCTTCCTTGGAAGCGCTTTTGTAGCCCTTAGAACACTGGGGCTCTGGGCTTCTCTAGCCACCTAATCTTCTGCTCATCCTCTCGCGCACTCTGAAGAGAGCTCAGGTGAGAAATTGCAAACGTCGAGCAATTGCTCAGAGATGAAAAGTGCCAGCACTGAAAGCTGTTGCTAGCCAGCACCCTTCCTTGGAAGCGCTTTTGTAGCCCTTAGAACACTGGGGCTCTGGGCTTCTCTAGCCACCTCATCTTCTGCTCATCCTCTCGCGCACTCTAAAGAGAGCTCAGGGGAGAAATTGCAAACGTCGAGCAATTGCTCAGAGATGAAAAGTGCCAGCACTGAAAGCTCTTGCTAGCCAGCACCCTTCCTTGGAAGCGCTTTTGTAGCCCTTAGAACACTGGGGCTCTGGGCTTCTCTAGCCACCTCATCTTCTGCTCATCCTCTCGCGCACTCTAAAGAGAGCTCAGGTGAGAAATTGCAAACGTCGAGCAATTGCTCAGAGATGAAAAGTGCCAGCACTGAAAGCTGTTGCTAGCCAGCACCCTTCCTTGGAAGCGCTTTCACAGGCGCAGTAACACTGGGGCTTTGCGCTTCTCTAGCCACCAAACGTCACGGTCCTTCTCTTTCCGTCTCGTAGACACGAGCTGAGAAATTGCAAACGTCGAGCAATTGCTCAGAGATGAAAAGTGCCAGCACTGAAAGCTCTTGCTAGCCAGCACCCTTCCTTGGAAGCGCTTTTGTAGCCCTTAGAACCCTGGGGATCTGGGCTTCTCTAGCCACCTCATCTTCTGCTCATCCTCTCACGCACTCTAAAGAGAGCTCAGGTGAGAAATTGCAAACGTCGAGCAATTGCTCAGAGATGAAAAGTGCCAGCACTGAAAGCTGTTGCTAGCCAGCACCCTTCCTTGGAAGCGCTTTTGTAGGCCTAAGAACACTGGGGCTCTGGGCTTCTCTAGCCACCTCATCTTCTGCTCATCCTCTCGCGCACTCTAAAGAGAGCTCAGGTGAGAAATTGCAAACGTCGAGCAATTGCTCAGAGATGAAAAGTGCCAGCACTGAAAGCTGTTGCTAGCCAGCACCCTTCCTTGGAAGCGCTTTCACAGGCGCAGCAACACTGGGGCTTTGCGCTTCTCTACCCACCAAACGTCACAGTCCTTCTCTTTCCGTCTCGTAGACACGAGCTGAGAAATTGCAAACGTCGAGCAATTGCTCAGAGATGAAAAGTGCCAGCACTGAAAGCTGTTGCTAGCCAGCACCCTTCCTTGGAAGCGCTTTTGTAGGCCTAAGAACACTGGGGCTCTGGGCTTCTCTAGCCAGCTAATCTTCTGCTCATCCTCTCGCGCACTCTAAAGAGAGCTCAGGTGAGAAATTGCAAACGTCGAGCAATTGCTCAGAGATGAAAAGTGCCAGCACTGAAAGCTGTTGCTAGCCAGCACCCTTCCTTGGAAGCGCTTTCACAGGCGCAGCAACACTGGGGCTTTGCGCTTCTCTACCCACCAAACGTCACGGTCACTATCTCTCCGTCTCGTAGACACGAGCTGAGAAATTGCAAACGTCGAGCAATTGCTCAGAGATGAAAAGTGCCAGCACTGAAAGCTGTTGCTAGCCACCACCCTTCCTTGGAAGCGCTTTTGTAGGCCTAAGCACACTGGGGCTCTGGGCTTCTCTAGCCACCTCATCTTCTGCTCATCCTCTCGCGCACTCTAAAGAGAGCTCAGGGGAGAAATTGCAAACGTCGAGCAATTGCTCAGAGGTGAAAAGTGCCAGCACTGAAAGCTGTTGCTAGCCAGCACCCTTCCTTGGAAGCGTTTTCACAGGCGCAGCAACACTGGGGCTTTGCGCTTCTCTAGCCACCAAACGTCACGGTCCTTCTCTTTCCGTCTCCTAGACACGAGCTGAGAAATTGCAAGCGTCGAGCAATTGCTCAGAGATGAAAAGTGCCAGCACTGAAAGCTGTTGCTAGCCAGCACCCTTCCTTGGAAGCGCTTTCACAGGCGCAGTAACACTGGGGCTTTGCGCTTCTCTACCCACCAAACGTCACGGTCCTTCTCTTTCCGTCTCGTAGACACGAGCTGAGAAATTGCAAACGTCGAGCAATTGCTCAGAGATGAAAAGTGCCAGCACTGAAAGCTCTTGCTAGCCAGCACCCTTCCTTGGAAGCGCTTTTGTAGGCCTTAGAACCCTGGGGCTCTGGGCTTCTCTAGCCACCTCATCTTCTGCTCATCCTCTCACGCACTCTAAAGAGAGCTCAGGTGAGAAATTGCAAACGTCGAGCAATTGCTCAGAGATGAAAAGTGCCAGCACTGAAAGCTGTTGCTAGCCAGCACCCTTCCTTGGAAGTGCTTTTGTAGGCCTAAGCACACTGGGGATCTGGGCTTCTCTAGCCACCTCATCTTCTGCTCATCCTCTCGCGCACTCTAAAGAGAGCTCAGGTGAGAAATTGCAAACGTCGAGCAATTGCTCAGAGATGAAAAGTGCCAGCACTGAAAGCTGTTGCTAGCCAGCACCCTTCCTTGGAAGCGCTTTCACAGGCGCAGTAACACTGGGGCTTTGCGCTTCTCTAGCCACCAAACGTCACGGTCCTTCTCTTTCCGTCTCGTAGACACGAGCTGAGAAATTGCAAACGTCGAGCAATTGCTCAGAGATGAAAAGTGCCAGCACTGAAAGCTGTTGCTAGCCACCACCCTTCCTTGGAAGTGCTTTTGTAGGCCTAAGCACACTGGGGCTTTGCGCTTCTCTAGCCACCTCATCTTCTGCTCATCCTCTCGCGCACTCTAAAGAGAGCTCAGGGGAGAAATTGCAAACGTCGAGCAATTGCTCAGAGATGAAAAGTGCCAGCACTGAAAGCTGTTGCTAGCCAGCACCCTTCCTTGGAAGCGCTTTTGTAGGCCTAAGAACACTGGGGCTCTGGGCTTCTTTAGCCACCTCATCTTCTGCTCATCCTCTCGCGCACTCTGAAGAGAGCTCAGGTGAGAAATTGCAAATGTCCAGCAATTGCTCAGAGATGAAAAGTGCCAGCACTGAAAGCTCTTGCTAGCCAGCACCCTTCCTTGGAAGCGCTTTCACAGGCGCAGTAACACTGGGGCTTTGCGCTTCTCTAGCCACCAAACGTCACGGTCCTTCTCTTTCCGTCTCGTAGACACGAGCTGAGAAATTGCAAACGTCGAGCAATTGCTCAGAGAGGAAAAGTGCCAGCACTGAAAGCTGTTGCTAGCCAGCACCCTTCCTTGGAAGCGCTTTTGTAGGCCTAAGAACACTGGGGCTCTGGGCTTCTTTAGCCACCTCATCTTCTGCTCATCCTCTCGCGCACTCTGAAGAGAGCTCAGGTGAGAAATTGCAAACGTCGAGCAATTGCTCAGAGAAGAAAAGTGCCAGCACTGAAAGCTGTTGCTAGCCAGCACCCTTCCTTGGAAGCGCTTTTGTAGCCCTTAGAACACTGGGGCTCTGGGCTTCTCTAGCCACCTCATCTTCTGCTCATCCTCTCGCGCACTCTAAAGAGAGCTCAGGGGAGAAATTGCAAACGTCGAGCAATTGCTCAGAGATGAAAAGTGCCAGCACTGAAAGCTCTTGCTAGCCAGCACCCTTCCTTGGAAGCGCTTTTGTAGCCCTTAGAACACTGGGGCTCTGGGCTTCTCTAGCCACCTAATCTTCTGCTCATCCTCTCGCGCACTCTAAAGAGAGCTCAGGTGAGAAATTGCAAACGTCGAGCAATTGCTCAGAGATGAAAAGTGCCAGCACTGAAAGCTGTTGCTAGCCAGCACCCTTCCTTGGAAGCGCTTTCACAGGCGCAGTAACACTGGGGCTTTGCGCTTCTCTAGCCACCAAACGTCACGGTCCTTCTCTTTCCGTCTCGTAGACACGAGCTGAGAAATTGCAAACGTCGAGCAATTGCTCAGAGATGAAAAGTGCCAGCACTGAAAGCTCTTGCTAGCCAGCACCCTTCCTTGGAAGCGCTTTTGTAGCCCTTAGAACCCTGGGGCTCTGGGCTTCTCTAGCCACCTCATCTTCTGCTCATCCTCTCACGCACTCTAAAGAGAGCTCAGGTGAGAAATTGCAAACGTCGAGCAATTGCTCAGAGATGAAAAGTGCCAGCACTGAAAGCTGTTGCTAGCCAGCACCCTTCCTTGGAAGCGCTTTTGTAGGCCTAAGAACACTGGGGCTCTGGGCTTCTCTAGCCACCTCATCTTCTGCTCATCCTCTCGCGCACTCTAAAGAGAGCTCAGGTGAGAAATTGCAAACGTCGAGCAATTGCTCAGAGATGAAAAGTGCCAGCACTGAAAGCTGTTGCTAGCCAGCACCCTTCCTTGGAAGCGCTTTCACAGGCGCAGCAACACTGGGGCTTTGCGCTTCTCTACCCACCAAACGTCACGGTCCTTCTCTTTCCGTCTCGTAGACACGAGCTGAGAAATTGCAAACGTCGAGCAATTGCTCAGAGATGAAAAGTGCCAGCACTGAAAGCTGTTGCTAGCCAGCACCCTTCCTTGGAAGCGCTTTTGTAGGCCTAAGAACACTGGGGCTCTGGGCTTCTCTAGCCACCTAATCTTCTGCTCATCCTCTCGCGCACTCTAAAGAGAGCTCAGGTGAGAAATTGCAAACGTCGAGCAATTGCTCAGAGATGAAAAGTGCCAGCACTGAAAGCTGTTGCTAGCCAGCACCCTTCCTTGGAAGCGCTTTCACAGGCGCAGCAACACTGGGGCTTTGCGCTTCTCTACCCACCAAACGTCACGGTCACTATCTCTCCGTCTCGTAGACACGAGCTGAGAAATTGCAAACGTCGAGCAATTGCTCAGAGATGAAAAGTGCCAGCACTGAAAGCTGTTGCTAGCCAGCCCCCTTCCTTGGAAGCGCTTTTGTAGGCCTAAGCACACTGGGGCTCTGGGCTTCTTTAGCCACCTCATCTTCTGCTCATCCTCTCGCGCACTCTAAAGAGAGCTCAGATGAGAAATTGCAAACGTCGAGCAATTGCTCAGAGATGAAAAGTGCCAGCACTGAAAGCTGTTGCTAGCCAGCACCCTTCCTTGGAAGCGCTTTCACAGGCGCAGCAACACTGGGGCTTTGCGCTTCTCTAGCCACCAAACGTCACGGTCCTTCTCTTTCCGTCTCGTAGACACGAGCTGAGAAATTGCAAACGTCGAGCAATTGCTCAGAGATGAAAAGTGCCAGCACTGAAAGCTGTTGCTAGCCAGCCCCCTTCCTTGGAAGCGCTTTTGTAGGCCTAAGAACACTGGGGCTCTGGGCTTCTCTAGCCACCTCATCTTCTGCTCATCCTCTCGCGCACTCTAAAGAGAGCTCAGGGGAGAAATTGCAAACGTCCAGCAATTGCTCAGAGATGAAAAGTGCCAGCACTGAAAGCTCTTGCTAGCCAGCACCCTTCCTTGGAAGCGCTTTCACAGGCGCAGTAACACTGGGGCTTTGCGCTTCTTTAGCCACCAAACGTCACGGTCCTTCTCTTTCCGTCTCGTAGACACGAGCTGAGAAATTGCAAATGTCGAGCAATTGCTCAGAGATGAAAAGTGCCAGCACTGAAAGCTGTTGCTAGCCAGCACCCTTCCTTGGAAGCGCTTTTGTAGGCCTAAGCACACTGGGGCTCTGGGCTTCTCTAGCCACCTAATCTTCTGCTCATCCTCTCGCGCACTCTAAAGAGAGCTCAGGGGAGAAATTGCAAACGTCGAGCAATTGCTCAGAGATGAAAAGTGCCAGCACTGAAAGCTGTTGCTAGCCAGCACCCTTCCTTGGAAGCGCTTTTGTAGGCCTAAGAACACTGGGGCTCTGGGCTTCTTTAGCCACCTCATCTTCTGCTCATCCTCTCGCGCACTCTGAAGAGAGCTCAGGTGAGAAATTGCAAACGTCGAGCAATTGCTCAGAGATGAAAAGTGCCAGCACTGAAAGCTTTTGCTAGCCAGCCCCCTTCCTTGGAAGCGCTTTTGTAGGCCTAAGAACACTGGGGCTCTGGGCTTCTCTAGCCACCTCATCTTCTGCTCATCCTCTCGCGCACTCTAAAGAGAGCTCAGGTGAGAAATTGCAAATGTCCAGCAATTGCTCAGAGATGAAAAGTGCCAGCACTGAAAGCTCTTGCTAGCCAGCACCCTTCCTTGGAAGCGCTTTTGTAGGCCTAAGAACACTGGGGCTCTGGGCTTCTCTAGCCACCTAATCTTCTGCTCATCCTCTCGCGCACTCTAAAGAGAGCTCAGGTGAGAAATTGCAAATGTCGAGCAATTGCTCAGAGATGAAAAGTGCCAGCACTGAAAGCTGTTGCTAGCCAGCACCCTTCCTTGGAAGCGCTTTCACAGGCGCAGTAACACTGGGGCTTTGCGCTTCTCTACCCACCAAACGTCACGGTCCTTCTCTTTCCGTCTCGTAGACACGAGCTGAGAAATTGCAAACGTCGAGCAATTGCTCAGAGATGAAAAGTGCCAGCACTGAAAGCTGTTGCTAGCCAGCAGCCTTCCTTGGAAGCGCTTTTGTAGGCCTAAGAACACTGGGGCTCTGGGCTTCTCTAGCCACCTCATCTTCTGCTCATCCTCTCGCGCACTCTAAAGAGAGCTCAGGGGAGAAATTGCAAACGTCGAGCAATTGCTCAGAGATGAAAAGTGCCAGCACTGAAAGCTGTTGCTAGCCAGCACCCTTCCTTGGAAGCGCTTTCACAGGCGCAGTAACACTGGGGCTTTGCGCTTCTCTACCCACCAAACGTCACGGTCCTTCTCTTTCCGTCTCGTAGACACGAGCTGAGAAATTGCAAACGTCGAGCAATTGCTCAGAGATGAAAAGTGCCAGCACTGAAAGCTGTTGCTAGCCACCACCCTTCCTTGGAAGTGCTTTTGTAGGCCTAAGCACACTGGGGCTCTGGGCTTCTCTAGCCACCTCATCTTCTGCTCATCCTCTCGCGCACTCTAAAGAGAGCTCAGGTGAGAAATTGCAAACGTCCAGCAATTGCTCAGAGATGAAAAGTGCCAGCACTGAAAGCTGTTGCTAGCCAGCACCCTTCCTTGGAAGCGCTTTTGTAGGCCTAAGAACACTGGGGCTCTGGGCTTCTTTAGCCACCTCATCTTCTGCTCATCCTCTCGCGCACTCTGAAGAGAGCTCAGGTGAGAAATTGCAAATGTCCAGCAATTGCTCAGAGATGAAAAGTGCCAGCACTGAAAGCTCTTGCTAGCCAGCACCCTTCCTTGGAAGCGCTTTCACAGGCGCAGTAACACTGGGGCTTTGCGCTTCTCTAGCCACCAAACGTCACGGTCCTTCTCTTTCCGTCTCGTAGACACGAGCTGAGAAATTGCAAACGTCGAGCAATTGCTCAGAGAGGAAAAGTGCCAGCACTGAAAGCTGTTGCTAGCCAGCACCCTTCCTTGGAAGCGCTTTTGTAGGCCTAAGAACACTGGGGCTCTGGGCTTCTCTAGCCACCTCATCTTCTGCTCATCCTCTCGCGCACTCTAAAGAGAGCTCAGGGGAGAAATTGCAAACGTCGAGCAATTGCTCAGAGATGAAAAGTGCCAGCACTGAAAGCTCTTGCTAGCCAGCACCCTTCCTTGGAAGCGCTTTTGTAGGCCTTAGAACACTGGGGCTCTGGGCTTCTCTAGCCACCTAATCTTCTGCTCATCCTCTCGCGCACTCTAAAGAGAGCTCAGGTGAGAAATTGGAAACGTCGAGCAATTGCTCAGAGATGAAAAGTGCCAGCACTGAAAGCTGTTGCTAGCCAGCACCCTTCCTTGGAAGCGCTTTCACAGGCGCAGTAACACTGGGGCTTTGCGCTTCTCTAGCCACCAAACGTCACGGTCCTTCTCTTTCCGTCTCGTAGACACGAGCTGAGAAATTGCAAACGTCGAGCAATTGCTCAGAGATGAAAAGTGCCAGCACTGAAAGCTCTTGCTAGCCAGCACCCTTCCTTGGAAGCGCTTTTGTAGCCCTTAGAACCCTGGGGCTCTGGGCTTCTCTAGCCACCTCATCTTCTGCTCATCCTCTCACGCACTCTAAAGAGAGCTCAGGTGAGAAATTGCAAACGTCGAGCAATTGCTCAGAGATGAAAAGTGCCAGCACTGAAAGCTGTTGCTAGCCAGCACCCTTCCTTGGAAGCGCTTTTGTAGGCCTAAGAACACTGGGGCTCTGGGCTTCTCTAGCCACCTCATCTTCTGCTCATCCTCTCGCGCACTCTAAAGAGAGCTCAGGTGAGAAATTGCAAACGTCGAGCAATTGCTCAGAGATGAAAAGTGCCAGCACTGAAAGCTGTTGCTAGCCAGCACCCTTCCTTGGAAGCGCTTTCACAGGCGCAGCAACACTGGGGCTTTGCGCTTCTCTACCCACCAAACGTCATGGTCCTTCTCTTTCCGTCTCGTAGACACGAGCTGAGAAATTGCAAACGTCGAGCAATTGCTCAGAGATGAAAAGTGCCAGCACTGAAAGCTGTTGCTAGCCAGCACCCTTCCTTGGAAGCGCTTTTGTAGGCCTAAGAACACTGGGGCTCTGGGCTTCTCTAGCCACCTCATCTTCTGCTCATCCTCTCGCGCACTCTAAAGAGAGCTCAGGTGAGAAATTGCAAACGTCGAGCAATTGCTCAGAGATGAAAAGTGCCAGCACTGAAAGCTGTTGCTAGCCAGCCCCCTTCCTTGGAAGCGCTTTTGTAGGCCTAAGAACACTGGGGCTCTGGGCTTCTTTAGCCACCTCATCTTCTGCTCATCCTCTCGCGCACTCTAAAGAGAGCTCAGATGAGAAATTGCAAACGTCGAGCAATTGCTCAGAGATGAAAAGTGCCAGCACTGAAAGCTGTTGCTAGCCAGCACCCTTCCTTGGAAGCGCTTTCACAGGCGCAGCAACACTGGGGCTTTGCGCTTCTCTAGCCACCAAACGTCACGGTCCTTCTCTTTCCGTCTCGTAGACACGAGCTGAGAAATTGCAAACGTCGAGCAATTGCTCAGAGATGAAAAGTGCCAGCACTGAAAGCTGTTGCTAGCCAGCACCCTTCCTTGGAAGCGCTTTTGTAGGCCTAAGAACACTGGGGCTCTGGGCTTCTCTAGCCACCTCATCTTCTGCTCATCCTCTCGCGCACTCTAAAGAGAGCTCAGGTGAGAAATTGCAAACGTCCAGCAATTGCTCAGAGATGAAAAGTGCCAGCACTGAAAGCTCTTGCTAGCCAGCCCCCTTCCTTGGAAGCGCTTTCACAGGCGCAGTAACACTGGGGCTTTGCGCTTCTCTAGCCACCAAACGTCACGGTCCTTCTCTTTCCGTCTCGTAGACACGAGCTGAGAAATTGCAAACGTCGAGCAATTGCTCAGAGATGAAAAGTGCCAGCACTGAAAGCTCTTGCTAGCCAGCACCCTTCCTTGGAAGCGCTTTTGTAGGCCTAAGCACACTGGGGCTCTGGGCTTCTCTAGCCACCTAATCTTCTGCTCATCCTCTCGCGCACTCTAAAGAGAGCTCAGGTGAGAAATTGCAAACGTCGAGCAATTGCTCAGAGATGAAAAGTGCCAGCACTGAAAGCTCTTGCTAGCCAGCACCCTTCCTTGGAAGCGCTTTTGTAGGCCTAAGAACACTGGGGCTCTGGGCTTCTTTAGCCACCTCATCTTCTGCTCATCCTCTCGCGCACTCTAAAGAGAGCTCAGGTGAGAAATTGCAAACGTCGAGCAATTGCTCAGAGATGAAAAGTGCCAGCACTGAAAGCTTTTGCTAGCCAGCACCCTTCCTTGGAAGCGCTTTTGTAGGCCTAAGAACACTGGGGCTCTGGGCTTCTCTAGCCACCTAATCTTCTGCTCATCCTCTCGCGCACTCTAAAGAGAGCTCAGGGGAGAAATTGCAAATGTCCAGCAATTGCTCAGAGATGAAAAGTGCCAGCACTGAAAGCTCTTGCTAGCCAGCACCCTTCCTTGGAAGCGCTTTTGTAGCCCTTAGAACACTGGGGCTCTGGGCTTCTCTAGCCACCTCATCTTCTGCTCATCCTCTCGCGCACTCTAAAGAGAGCTCAGGTGAGAAATTGCAAACGTCGAGCAATTGCTCAGAGATGAAAAGTGCCAGCACTGAAAGCTGTTGCTAGCCAGCACCCTTCCTTGGAAGCGCTTTCACAGCCGCAGTAACACTGGGGCTTTGCGCTTCTCTACCCACCAAAAGTCACGGTCACTATCTCTCCGTCTCGTAGACACGAGCTGAGAAATTGCAAACGTCGAGCAATTGCTCAGAGATGAAAAGTGCCAGCACTGAAAGCTGTTGCTAGCCAGCAGCCTTCCTTGGAAGCGCTTTTGTAGGCCTAAGAACACTGGGGCTCTGGGCTTCTCTAGCCACCTCATCTTCTGCTCATCCTCTCGCGCACTCTAAAGAGAGCTCAGGTGAGAAATTGCAAACGTCGAGCAATTGCTCAGAGATGAAAAGTGCCAGCACTGAAAGCTGTTGCTAGCCAGCCCCCTTCCTTGGAAGCGCTTTTGTAGGCCTAAGCACACTGGGGCTCTGGGCTTCTCTAGCCACCTCATCTTCTGCTCATCCTCTCGCGCACTCTAAAGAGAGCTCAGGTGAGAAATTGCAAACGTCCAGCAATTGCTCAGAGATGAAAAGTGCCAGCACTGAAAGCTGTTGCTAGCCAGCACCCTTCCTTGGAAGCGCTTTCACAGGCGCAGCAACACTGGGGCTTTGCGCTTCTCTAGCCACCAAACGTCACGGTCCTTCTCTTTCCGTCTCGTAGACACGAGCTGAGAAATTGCAAACGTCGAGCAATTGCTCAGAGATGAAAAGTGCCAGCACTGAAAGCTGTTGCTAGCCAGCACCCTTCCTTGGAAGCGCTTTTGTAGGCCTAAGAACACTGGGGCTCTGGGCTTCTCTAGCCACCTCATCTTCTGCTCATCCTCTCGCGCACTCTAAAGAGAGCTCAGGTGAGAAATTGCAAACGTCCAGCAATTGCTCAGAGATGAAAAGTGCCAGCACTGAAAGCTCTTGCTAGCCAGCCCCCTTCCTTGGAAGCGCTTTCACAGGCGCAGTAACACTGGGTCTTTGCGCTTCTCTAGCCACCAAACGTCACGGTCCTTCTCTTTCCGTCTCGTAGACACGAGCTGAGAAATTGCAAACGTCGAGCAATTGCTCAGAGATGAAAAGTGCCAGCACTGAAAGCTCTTGCTAGCCAGCACCCTTCCTTGGAAGCGCTTTTGTAGGCCTAAGCACACTGGGGCTCTGGGCTTCTCTAGCCACCTAATCTTCTGCTCATCCTCTCGCGCACTCTAAAGAGAGCTCAGGTGACAAATTGCAAACGTCGAGCAATTGCTCAGAGATGAAAAGTGCCAGCACTGAAAGCTCTTGCTAGCCAGCACCCTTCCTTGGAAGCGCTTTTGTAGGCCTAAGAACACTGGGGCTCTGGGCTTCTTTAGCCACCTCATCTTCTGCTCATCCTCTCGCGCACTCTAAAGAGAGCTCAGGTGAGAAATTGCAAACGTCGAGCAATTGCTCAGAGATGAAAAGTGCCAGCACTGAAAGCTGTTGCTAGCCAGCACCCTTCCTTGGAAGCGCTTTCACAGGCGCAGTAACACTGGGGCTTTGGGCTTCTCTACCCACCAAACGTCACGGTCCTTCTCTTTCCGTCTCGTAGACACGAGCTGAGAAATTGCAAACGTCGAGCAATTGCTCAGAGATGAAAAGTGCCAGCACTGAAAGCTGTTGCTAGCCAGCACCCTTCCTTGGAAGCGCTTTTGTAGGCCTAAGCACACTGGGGCTCTGGGCTTCTCTAGCCACCTCATCTTCTGCTCATCCTCTCGCGCACTCTAAAGAGAGCTCAGGTGAGAAATTGCAAACGTCGAGCAATTGCTCAGAGAGGAAAAGTGCCAGCACTGAAAGCTGTTGCTAGCCAGCACCCTTCCTTGGAAGCGCTTTTGTAGGCCTAAGAACACTGGGGCTCTGGGCTTCTTTAGCCACCTCATCTTCTGCTCATCCTCTCGCGCACTCTGAAGAGAGCTCAGGTGAGAAATTGCAAACGTCCAGCAATTGCTCAGAGATGAAAAGTGCCAGCACTGAAAGCTGTTGCTAGCCAGCACCCTTCCTTGGAAGCGCTTTCACAGGCGCAGTAACACTGGGGCTTTGCGCTTCTCTAGCCACCAAACGTCACGGTCCTTCTCTTTCCGTCTCGTAGACACGAGCTGAGAAATTGCAAACGTCGAGCAATTGCTCAGAGATGAAAAGTGCCAGCACTGAAAGCTCTTGCTAGCCAGCACCCTTCCTTGGAAGCGCTTTTGTAGGCCTAAGAACACTGGGGCTCTGGGCTTCTCTAGCCAACTAATCTTCTGCTCATCCTCTCGCTCACTCTAAAGAGAGCTCAGGTGAGAAATTGCAAACGTCGAGCAATTGCTCAGAGATGAAAAGTGCCAGCACTGAAAGCTGTTGCTAGCCAGCACCCTTCCTTGGAAGCGCTTTTGTAGGCCTAAGAACACTGGGGCTCTGGGCTTCTTTAGCCACCTCATCTTCTGCTCATCCTCTCGCGCACTCTAAAGAGAGCTTTAGGGAGAAATTGCAAACGTCGAGCAATTGCTCAGAGATGAAAAGTGCCAGCACTGAAAGCTGTTGCTAGCCAGCACCCTTCCTTGGAAGCGCTTTTGTAGGCCTAAGAACACTGGGGCTCTGGGCTTCTCTAGCCACCTAATCTTCTGCTCATCCTCTCGCGCACTCTAAAGAGAGCTCAGGGGAGAAATTGCAAACGTCGAGCAATTGCTCAGAGATGAAAAGTGCCAGCACTGAAAGCTGTTGCTAGCCAGCACCCTTCCTTGGAAGCGCATTCACAGGCGCAGTAACACTGGGGCTTTGCGCTTCTCTAGCCACCAAACGTCACGGTCCTTCTCTTTCCGTCTCGTAGACACGAGCTGAGAAATTGCAAACGTCGAGCAATTGCTCAGAGATGAAAAGTGCCAGCACTGAAAGCTGTTGCTAGCCAGCACCCTTCCTTGGAAGCGCTTTCACAGGCGCAGTAACACTGGGGCTTTGCGCTTCTCTACCCACCAAACGTCACAGTCCTTCTCTTTCCGTCTCGTAGACACGAGCTGAGAAATTGCAAACGTCGAGCAATTGCTCAGAGATGAAAAGTGCCAGCACTGAAAGCTGTTGCTAGCCAGCACCCTTCCTTGGAAGCGCTTTTGTAGGCCTAAGAACACTGGGGCTCTGGGCTTCTCTAGCCACCTCATCTTCTGCTCATCCTCTCGCGCACTCTAAAAAGAGCTCAGATGAGAAACTGCAAACGTCGAGCAATTGCTCAGAGATGAAAAGTGCCAGCACTGAAAGCTCTTGCTAGCCAGCACCCTTCCTTGGAAGCGCTTTCACAGGCGCAGTAACACTGGGGCTTTGGGCTTCTCTACCCACCAAACGTCACGGTCCTTCTCTTTCCGTCTCATAGACACGAGCTGAGAAATTGCAAACGTCGAGCAATTGCTCAGAGATGAAAAGTGCCAGCACTGAAAGCTGTTGCTAGCCAGCCCCCTTCCTTGGAAGCGCTTTTGTAGGCCTAAGAACACTGGGGCTCTGGGCTTCTCTAGCCACCTCATCTTCTGCTCATCCTCTCGCGCACTCTAAAGAGAGCTCAGATGAGAAATTGCAAACGTCGAGCAATTGCTCAGAGATGAAAAGTGCCAGCACTGAAAGCTGTTGCTAGCCAGCACCCTTCCTTGGAAGCGCTTTCACAGGCGCAGCAACACTGGGGCTTTGCGCTTCTCTAGCCACCAAACGTCACGGTCATTCTCTTTCCGTCTCGTAGACACGAGCTGAGAAATTGCAAACGTCGAGCAATTGCTCAGAGATGAAAAGTGCCAGCACTGAAAGCTGTTGCTAGCCAGCACCCTTCCTTGGAAGCGCTTTTGTAGGCCTAAGAACACTGGGGCTCTGGGCTTCTCTAGCCACCTCATCTTCTGCTCATCCTCTCGCGCACTGTAAAGAGAGCTCAGGTGAGAAATTGCAAACGTCCAGCAATTGCTCAGAGATGAAAAGTGCCAGCACTGAAAGCTCTTGCTAGCCAGCCCCCTTCCTTGGAAGCGCTTTCACAGGCGCAGTAACACTGGGTCTTTGCGCTTCTCTAGCCACCAAACGTCACGGTCATTCTCTTTCCGTCTCGTAGACACGAGCTGAGAAATTGCAAACGTCGAGCAATTGCTCAGAGATGAAAAGTGCCAGCACTGAAAGCTCTTGCTAGCCAGCACCCTTCCTTGGAAGCGCTTTTGTAGGCCTAAGAAGACTGGGGCTCTGGGCTTCTCTAGCCACCTCATCTTCTGCTCATCCTCTCGCGCACTCTAAAGAGAGCTCAGGTGAGAAATTGCAAACGTCGAGCAATTGCTCAGAGATGAAAAGTGCCAGCACTGAAAGCTGTTGCTAGCCAGCCCCCTTCCTTGGAAGCGCTTTTGTAGGCCTAAGAACACTGGGGCTCTGGGCTTCTTTAGCCACCTCATCTTCTGCTCATCCTCTCGCGCACTCTAAAGAGAGCTCAGATGAGAAATTGCAAACGTCGAGCAATTGCTCAGAGATGAAAAGTGCCAGCACTGAAAGCTGTTGCTAGCCAGCACCCTTCCTTGGAAGCGCTTTCACAGGCGCAGCAACACTGGGGCTTTGCGCTTCTCTAGCCACCAAACGTCACGGTCCTTCTCTTTCCGTCTCGTAGACACGAGCTGAGAAATTGCAAACGTCGAGCAATTGCTCAGAGATGAAAAGTGCCAGCACTGAAAGCTGTTGCTAGCCAGCACCCTTCCTTGGAAGCGCTTTTGTAGGCCTAAGAACACTGGGGCTCTGGGCTTCTCTAGCCACCTCATCTTCTGCTCATCCTCTCGCGCACTCTAAAGAGAGCTCAGGTGAGAAATTGCAAACGTCCAGCAATTGCTCAGAGATGAAAAGTGCCAGCACTGAAAGCTCTTGCTAGCCAGCCCCCTTCCTTGGAAGCGCTTTCACAGGCGCAGTAACACTGGGGCTTTGCGCTTCTCTAGCCACCAAACGTCACGGTCCTTCTCTTTCCGTCTCGTAGACACGAGCTGAGAAATTGCAAACGTCGAGCAATTGCTCAGAGATGAAAAGTGCCAGCACTGAAAGCTCTTGCTAGCCAGCACCCTTCCTTGGAAGCGCTTTTGTAGGCCTAAGCACACTGGGGCTCTGGGCTTCTCTAGCCACCTAATCTTCTGCTCATCCTCTCGCGCACTCTAAAGAGAGCTCAGGTGAGAAATTGCAAACGTCGAGCAATTGCTCAGAGATGAAAAGTGCCAGCACTGAAAGCTCTTGCTAGCCAGCACCCTTCCTTGGAAGCGCTTTTGTAGGCCTAAGAACACTGGGGCTCTGGGCTTCTTTAGCCACCTCATCTTCTGCTCATCCTCTCGCGCACTCTAAAGAGAGCTCAGGTGAGAAATTGCAAACGTCGAGCAATTGCTCAGAGATGAAAAGTGCCAGCACTGAAAGCTTTTGCTAGCCAGCACCCTTCCTTGGAAGCGCTTTTGTAGGCCTAAGAACACTGGGGCTCTGGGCTTCTCTAGCCACCTAATCTTCTGCTCATCCTCTCGCGCACTCTAAAGAGAGCTCAGGGGAGAAATTGCAAACGTCGAGCAATTGCTCAGAGATGAAAAGTGCCAGCACTGAAAGCTGTTGCTAGCCAGCACCCTTCCTTGGAAGCGCTTTCACAGCCGCAGTAACACTGGGGCTTTGCGCTTCTCTACCCACCAAAAGTCACGGTCACTATCTCTCCGTCTCGTAGACACGAGCTGAGAAATTGCAAACGTCGAGCAATTGCTCAGAGATGAAAAGTGCCAGCACTGAAAGCTGTTGCTAGCCAGCAGCCTTCCTTGGAAGCGCTTTTGTAGGCCTAAGAACACTGGGGCTCTGGGCTTCTCTAGCCACCTAATCTTCTGCTCATCCTCTCGCGCACTCTAAAGAGAGCTCAGGTGAGAAATTGCAAACGTCGAGCAATTGCTCAGAGATGAAAAGTGCCAGCACTGAAAGCTGTTGCTAGCCAGCCCCCTTCCTTGGAAGCGCTTTTGTAGGCCTAAGCACACTGGGGCTCTGGGCTTCTCTAGCCACCTCATCTTCTGCTCATCCTCTCGCGCACTCTAAAGAGAGCTCAGGTGAGAAATTGCAAACGTCCAGCAATTGCTCAGAGATGAAAAGTGCCAGCACTGAAAGCTGTTGCTAGCCAGCACCCTTCCTTGGAAGCGCTTTCACAGGCGCAGCAACACTGGGGCTTTGCGCTTCTCTAGCCACCAAACGTCACGGTCCTTCTCTTTCCGTCTCGTAGACACGAGCTGAGAAATTGCAAACGTCGAGCAATTGCTCAGAGATGAAAAGTGCCAGCACTGAAAGCTGTTGCTAGCCAGCACCCTTCCTTGGAAGCGCTTTTGTAGGCCTAAGAACACTGGGGCTCTGGGCTTCTCTAGCCACCTCATCTTCTGCTCATCCTCTCGCGCACTCTAAAGAGAGCTCAGGTGAGAAATTGCAAACGTCCAGCAATTGCTCAGAGATGAAAAGTGCCAGCACTGAAAGCTCTTGCTAGCCAGCCCCCTTCCTTGGAAGCGCTTTCACAGGCGCAGTAACACTGGGTCTTTGCGCTTCTCTAGCCACCAAACGTCACGGTCCTTCTCTTTCCGTCTCGTAGACACGAGCTGAGAAATTGCAAACGTCGAGCAATTGCTCAGAGATGAAAAGTGCCAGCACTGAAAGCTCTTGCTAGCCAGCACCCTTCCTTGGAAGCGCTTTTGTAGGCCTAAGCACACTGGGGCTCTGGGCTTCTCTAGCCACCTAATCTTCTGCTCATCCTCTCGCGCACTCTAAAGAGAGCTCAGGTGACAAATTGCAAACGTCGAGCAATTGCTCAGAGATGAAAAGTGCCAGCACTGAAAGCTCTTGCTAGCCAGCACCCTTCCTTGGAAGCGCTTTTGTAGGCCTAAGAACACTGGGGCTCTGGGCTTCTTTAGCCACCTCATCTTCTGCTCATCCTCTCGCGCACTCTAAAGAGAGCTCAGGTGAGAAATTGCAAACGTCGAGCAATTGCTCAGAGATGAAAAGTGCCAGCACTGAAAGCTGTTGCTAGCCAGCACCCTTCCTTGGAAGCGCTTTCACAGGCGCAGTAACACTGGGGCTTTGGGCTTCTCTACCCACCAAACGTCACGGTCCTTCTCTTTCCGTCTCGTAGACACGAGCTGAGAAATTGCAAACGTCGAGCAATTGCTCAGAGATGAAAAGTGCCAGCACTGAAAGCTGTTGCTAGCCAGCACCCTTCCTTGGAAGCGCTTTTGTAGGCCTAAGCACACTGGGGCTCTGGGCTTCTCTAGCCACCTAATCTTCTGCTCATCCTCTCGCGCACTCTAAAGAGAGCTCAGGTGAGAAATTGCAAACGTCGAGCAATTGCTCAGAGAGGAAAAGTGCCAGCACTGAAAGCTCTTGCTAGCCAGCACCCTTCCTTGGAAGCGCTTTTGTAGGCCTAAGAACACTGGGGCTCTGGGCTTCTTTAGCCACCTCATCTTCTGCTCATCCTCTCGCGCACTCTGAAGAGAGCTCAGGTGAGAAATTGCAAACGTCCAGCAATTGCTCAGAGATGAAAAGTGCCAGCACTGAAAGCTGTTGCTAGCCAGCACCCTTCCTTGGAAGCGCTTTCACAGGCGCAGTAACACTGGGGCTTTGCGCTTCTCTAGCCACCAAACGTCACGGTCCTTCTCTTTCCGTCTCGTAGACACGAGCTGAGAAATTGCAAACGTCGAGCAATTGCTCAGAGATGAAAAGTGCCAGCACTGAAAGCTCTTGCTAGCCAGCACCCTTCCTTGGAAGCGCTTTTGTAGGCCTAAGAACACTGGGGCTCTGGGCTTCTCTAGCCAACTAATCTTCTGCTCATCCTCTCGCTCACTCTAAAGAGAGCTCAGGTGAGAAATTGCAAACGTCGAGCAATTGCTCAGAGATGAAAAGTGCCAGCACTGAAAGCTGTTGCTAGCCAGCACCCTTCCTTGGAAGCGCTTTTGTAGGCCTAAGAACACTGGGGCTCTGGGCTTCTTTAGCCACCTCATCTTCTGCTCATCCTCTCGCGCACTCTAAAGAGAGCTTTAGGGAGAAATTGCAAACGTCGAGCAATTGCTCAGAGATGAAAAGTGCCAGCACTGAAAGCTGTTGCTAGCCAGCACCCTTCCTTGGAAGCGCTTTTGTAGGCCTAAGAACACTGGGGCTCTGGGCTTCTCTAGCCACCTCATCTTCTGCTCATCCTCTCGCGCACTCTAAAGAGAGCTCAGGGGAGAAATTGCAAACGTCGAGCAATTGCTCAGAGATGAAAAGTGCCAGCACTGAAAGCTGTTGCTAGCCAGCACCCTTCCTTGGAAGCGCATTCACAGGCGCAGTAACACTGGGGCTTTGCGCTTCTCTAGCCACCAAACGTCACGGTCCTTCTCTTTCCGTCTCGTAGACACGAGCTGAGAAATTGCAAACGTCGAGCAATTGCTCAGAGATGAAAAGTGCCAGCACTGAAAGCTGTTGCTAGCCAGCCCCCTTCCTTGGAAGCGCTTTTGTAGGCCTAAGAACACTGGGGCTCTGGGCTTCTTTAGCCACCTCATCTTCTGCTCATCCTCTCGCGCACTCTAAAGAGAGCTCAGATGAGAAATTGCAAACGTCGAGCAATTGCTCAGAGATGAAAAGTGCCAGCACTGAAAGCTGTTGCTAGCCAGCACCCTTCCTTGGAAGCGCTTTCACAGGCGCAGCAACACTGGGGCTTTGCGCTTCTCTAGCCACCAAACGTCACGGTCCTTCTCTTTCCGTCTCGTAGACACGAGCTGAGAAATTGCAAACGTCGAGCAATTGCTCAGAGATGAAAAGTGCCAGCACTGAAAGCTGTTGCTAGCCAGCACCCTTCCTTGGAAGCGCTTTTGTAGGCCTAAGAACACTGGGGCTCTGGGCTTCTCTAGCCACCTCATCTTCTGCTCATCCTCTCGCGCACTCTAAAGAGAGCTCAGGTGAGAAATTGCAAACGTCCAGCAATTGCTCAGAGATGAAAAGTGCCAGCACTGAAAGCTCTTGCTAGCCAGCCCCCTTCCTTGGAAGCGCTTTCACAGGCGCAGTAACACTGGGGCTTTGCGCTTCTCTAGCCACCAAACGTCACGGTCCTTCTCTTTCCGTCTCGTAGACACGAGCTGAGAAATTGCAAACGTCGAGCAATTGCTCAGAGATGAAAAGTGCCAGCACTGAAAGCTCTTGCTAGCCAGCACCCTTCCTTGGAAGCGCTTTTGTAGGCCTAAGCACACTGGGGCTCTGGGCTTCTCTAGCCACCTAATCTTCTGCTCATCCTCTCGCGCACTCTAAAGAGAGCTCAGGTGAGAAATTGCAAACGTCGAGCAATTGCTCAGAGATGAAAAGTGCCAGCACTGAAAGCTCTTGCTAGCCAGCACCCTTCCTTGGAAGCGCTTTTGTAGGCCTAAGAACACTGGGGCTCTGGGCTTCTTTAGCCACCTCATCTTCTGCTCATCCTCTCGCGCACTCTAAAGAGAGCTCAGGTGAGAAATTGCAAACGTCGAGCAATTGCTCAGAGATGAAAAGTGCCAGCACTGAAAGCTTTTGCTAGCCAGCACCCTTCCTTGGAAGCGCTTTTGTAGGCCTAAGAACACTGGGGCTCTGGGCTTCTCTAGCCACCTAATCTTCTGCTCATCCTCTCGCGCACTCTAAAGAGAGCTCAGGGGAGAAATTGCAAATGTCCAGCAATTGCTCAGAGATGAAAAGTGCCAGCACTGAAAGCTCTTGCTAGCCAGCACCCTTCCTTGGAAGCGCTTTTGTAGCCCTTAGAACACTGGGGCTCTGGGCTTCTCTAGCCACCTCATCTTCTGCTCATCCTCTCGCGCACTCTAAAGAGAGCTCAGGTGAGAAATTGCAAACGTCGAGCAATTGCTCAGAGATGAAAAGTGCCAGCACTGAAAGCTGTTGCTAGCCAGCACCCTTCCTTGGAAGCGCTTTCACAGCCGCAGTAACACTGGGGCTTTGCGCTTCTCTACCCACCAAAAGTCACGGTCACTATCTCTCCGTCTCGTAGACACGAGCTGAGAAATTGCAAACGTCGAGCAATTGCTCAGAGATGAAAAGTGCCAGCACTGAAAGCTGTTGCTAGCCAGCAGCCTTCCTTGGAAGCGCTTTTGTAGGCCTAAGAACACTGGGGCTCTGGGCTTCTCTAGCCACCTAATCTTCTGCTCATCCTCTCGCGCACTCTAAAGAGAGCTCAGGTGAGAAATTGCAAACGTCGAGCAATTGCTCAGAGATGAAAAGTGCCAGCACTGAAAGCTGTTGCTAGCCAGCCCCCTTCCTTGGAAGCGCTTTTGTAGGCCTAAGCACACTGGGGCTCTGGGCTTCTCTAGCCACCTCATCTTCTGCTCATCCTCTCGCGCACTCTAAAGAGAGCTCAGGTGAGAAATTGCAAACGTCCAGCAATTGCTCAGAGATGAAAAGTGCCAGCACTGAAAGCTGTTGCTAGCCAGCACCCTTCCTTGGAAGCGCTTTCACAGGCGCAGCAACACTGGGGCTTTGCGCTTCTCTAGCCACCAAACGTCACGGTCCTTCTCTTTCCGTCTCGTAGACACGAGCTGAGAAATTGCAAACGTCGAGCAATTGCTCAGAGATGAAAAGTGCCAGCACTGAAAGCTGTTGCTAGCCAGCACCCTTCCTTGGAAGCGCTTTTGTAGGCCTAAGAACACTGGGGCTCTGGGCTTCTCTAGCCACCTCATCTTCTGCTCATCCTCTCGCGCACTCTAAAGAGAGCTCAGGTGAGAAATTGCAAACGTCCAGCAATTGCTCAGAGATGAAAAGTGCCAGCACTGAAAGCTCTTGCTAGCCAGCCCCCTTCCTTGGAAGCGCTTTCACAGGCGCAGTAACACTGGGTCTTTGCGCTTCTCTAGCCACCAAACGTCACGGTCCTTCTCTTTCCGTCTCGTAGACACGAGCTGAGAAATTGCAAACGTCGAGCAATTGCTCAGAGATGAAAAGTGCCAGCACTGAAAGCTCTTGCTAGCCAGCACCCTTCCTTGGAAGCGCTTTTGTAGGCCTAAGCACACTGGGGCTCTGGGCTTCTCTAGCCACCTAATCTTCTGCTCATCCTCTCGCGCACTCTAAAGAGAGCTCAGGTGACAAATTGCAAACGTCGAGCAATTGCTCAGAGATGAAAAGTGCCAGCACTGAAAGCTGTTGCTAGCCAGCACCCTTCCTTGGAAGCGCTTTTGTAGGCCTAAGAACACTGGGGCTCTGGGCTTCTTTAGCCACCTCATCTTCTGCTCATCCTCTCGCGCACTCTAAAGAGAGCTCAGGTGAGAAATTGCAAACGTCGAGCAATTGCTCAGAGATGAAAAGTGCCAGCACTGAAAGCTGTTGCTAGCCAGCACCCTTCCTTGGAAGCGCTTTCACAGGCGCAGTAACACTGGGGCTTTGGGCTTCTCTACCCACCAAACGTCACGGTCCTTCTCTTTCCGTCTCGTAGACACGAGCTGAGAAATTGCAAACGTCGAGCAATTGCTCAGAGATGAAAAGTGCCAGCACTGAAAGCTGTTGCTAGCCAGCACCCTTCCTTGGAAGCGCTTTTGTAGGCCTAAGCACACTGGGGCTCTGGGCTTCTCTAGCCACCTAATCTTCTGCTCATCCTCTCGCGCACTCTAAAGAGAGCTCAGGTGAGAAATTGCAAACGTCGAGCAATTGCTCAGAGAGGAAAAGTGCCAGCACTGAAAGCTCTTGCTAGCCAGCACCCTTCCTTGGAAGCGCTTTTGTAGGCCTAAGAACACTGGGGCTCTGGGCTTCTTTAGCCACCTCATCTTCTGCTCATCCTCTCGCGCACTCTGAAGAGAGCTCAGGTGAGAAATTGCAAACGTCCAGCAATTGCTCAGAGATGAAAAGTGCCAGCACTGAAAGCTGTTGCTAGCCAGCACCCTTCCTTGGAAGCGCTTTCACAGGCGCAGTAACACTGGGGCTTTGCGCTTCTCTACCCACCAAACGTCACGGTCCTTCTCTTTCCGTCTCGTAGACACGAGCTGAGAAATTGCAAACGTCGAGCAATTGCTCAGAGATGAAAAGTGCCAGCACTGAAAGCTCTTGCTAGCCAGCACCCTTCCTTGGAAGCGCTTTTGTAGGCCTAAGAACACTGGGGCTCTGGGCTTCTCTAGCCAACTAATCTTCTGCTCATCCTCTCGCTCACTCTAAAGAGAGCTCAGGTGAGAAATTGCAAACGTCGAGCAATTGCTCAGAGATGAAAAGTGCCAGCACTGAAAGCTGTTGCTAGCCAGCACCCTTCCTTGGAAGCGCTTTTGTAGGCCTAAGAACACTGGGGCTCTGGGCTTCTTTAGCCACCTCATCTTCTGCTCATCCTCTCGCGCACTCTAAAGAGTGCTTTAGGGAGAAATTGCAAACGTCGAGCAATTGCTCAGAGATGAAAAGTGCCAGCACTGAAAGCTGTTGCTAGCCAGCACCCTTCCTTGGAAGCGCTTTTGTAGGCCTAAGAACACTGGGGCTCTGGGCTTCTCTAGCCACCTCATCTTCTGCTCATCCTCTCGCGCACTCTAAAGAGAGCTCAGGGGAGAAATTGCAAACGTCGAGCAATTGCTCAGAGATGAAAAGTGCCAGCACTGAAAGCTGTTGCTAGCCAGCACCCTTCCTTGGAAGCGCATTCACAGGCGCAGTAACACTGGGGCTTTGCGCTTCTCTAGCCACCAAACGTCACGGTCCTTCTCTTTCCGTCTCGTAGACACGAGCTGAGAAATTGCAAACGTCGAGCAATTGCTCAGAGATGAAAAGTGCCAGCACTGAAAGCTGTTGCTAGCCAGCACCCTTCCTTGGAAGCGCTTTCACAGGCGCAGTAACACTGGGGCTTTGCGCTTCTCTACCCACCAAACGTCACAGTCCTTCTCTTTCCGTCTCCTAGACACGAGCTGAGAAATTGCAAACGTCGAGCAATTGCTCAGAGATGAAAAGTGCCAGCACTGAAAGCTGTTGCTAGCCAGCACCCTTCCTTGGAAGCGCTTTTGTAGGCCTAAGAACACTGGGGCTCTGGGCTTCTCTAGCCACCTCATCTTCTGCTCATCCTCTCGCGCACTCTAAAAAGAGCTCAGATGAGAAACTGCAAACGTCGAGCAATTGCTCAGAGATGAAAAGTGCCAGCACTGAAAGCTCTTGCTAGCCAGCACCCTTCCTTGGAAGCGCTTTCACAGGCGCAGTAACACTGGGGCTTTGGGCTTCTCTACCCACCAAACGTCACGGTCCTTCTCTTTCCGTCTCATAGACACGAGCTGAGAAATTGCAAACGTCGAGCAATTGCTCAGAGATGAAAAGTGCCAGCACTGAAAGCTGTTGCTAGCCAGCCCCCTTCCTTGGAAGCGCTTTTGTAGGCCTAAGAACACTGGGGCTCTGGGCTTCTCTAGCCACCTCATCTTCTGCTCATCCTCTCGCGCACTCTGAAGAGAGCTCAGATGAGAAATTGCAAACGTCGAGCAATTGCTCAGAGATGAAAAGTGCCAGCACTGAAAGCTGTTGCTAGCCAGCACCCTTCCTTGGAAGCGCTTTCACAGGCGCAGCAACACTGGGGCTTTGCGCTTCTCTAGCCACCAAACGTCACGGTCCTTCTCTTTCCGTCTCGTAGACACGAGCTGAGAAATTGCAAACGTCGAGCAATTGCTCAGAGATGAAAAGTGCCAGCACTGAAAGCTGTTGCTAGCCAGCACCCTTCCTTGGAAGCGCTTTTGTAGGCCTAAGAACACTGGGGCTCTGGGCTTCTCTAGCCACCTCATCTTCTGCTCATCCTCTCGCGCACTGTAAAGAGAGCTCAGGTGAGAAATTGCAAACGTCCAGCAATTGCTCAGAGATGAAAAGTGCCAGCACTGAAAGCTCTTGCTAGCCAGCCCCCTTCCTTGGAAGCGCTTTCACAGGCGCAGTAACACTGGGTCTTTGCGCTTCTCTAGCCACCAAACGTCACGGTCCTTCTCTTTCCGTCTCGTAGACACGAGCTGAGAAATTGCAAACGTCGAGCAATTGCTCAGAGATGAAAAGTGCCAGCACTGAAAGCTCTTGCTAGCCAGCACCCTTCCTTGGAAGCGCTTTTGTAGGCCTAAGAAGACTGGGGCTCTGGGCTTCTCTAGCCACCTCATCTTCTGCTCATCCTCTCGCGCACTCTAAAGAGAGCTCAGGTGAGAAATTGCAAACGTCGAGCAATTGCTCAGAGATGAAAAGTGCCAGCACTGAAAGCTGTTGCTAGCCAGCACCCTTCCTTGGAAGCGCTTTCACAGGTGCAGTAACACTGGGGCTTTGCGCTTCTCTAGCCACCAAACGTCACAGTCCTTCTCTTTCCGTCTCGTAGACACGAGCTGAGAAATTGCAAACGTCGAGCAATTGCTCAGAGATGAAAAGTGCCAGCACTGAAAGCTGTTGCTAGCCAGCACCCTTCCTTGGAAGCGCTTTTGTAGCCCTTAGAACACTGGGGCTCTGGGCTTCTCTAGCCACCTCATCTTCTGCTCATCCTCTCGCGCACTCTAAAAAGAGCTCAGATGAGAAACTGCAAACGTCGAGCAATTGCTCAGAGATGAAAAGTGCCAGCACTGAAAGCTCTTGCTAGCCAGCACCCTTCCTTGGAAGCGCTTTTGTAGCCCTTAGAACACTGGGGCTCTGGGCTTCTCTAGCCACCTCATCTTCTGCTCATCCTCTCGCGCACTCTAAAGAGAGCTCAGGTGAGAAATTGCAAACGTCGAGCAATTGCTCAGAGATGAAAAGTGCCAGCACTGAAAGCTGTTGCTAGCCAGCACCCTTCCTTGGAAGCGCTTTCACAGGCGCAGTAACACTGGGTCTTTGCGCTTCTCTACCCACCAAACGTCACGGTCCTTCTCTTTCCGTCTCGTAGACACGAGCTGAGAAATTGCAAACGTCGAGCAATTGCTCAGAGATGAAAAGTGCCAGCACTGAAAGCTCTTGCTAGCCAGCACCCTTCCTTGGAAGCGCTTTTGTAGGCCTAAGAACACTGGGGCTCTGGGCTTCTCTAGCCACCTCATCTTCTGCTCATCCTCTCGCGCACTCTAAAGAGAGCTCAGGGGAGAAATTGGAAACGTCGAGCAATTGCTCAGAGATGAAAAGTGCCAGCACTGAAAGCTGTTGCTAGCCAGCACCCTTCCTTGGAAGCGCTTTCACAGGCGCAGTAACACTGGGGCTTTGCGCTTCTCTACCCACCAAACGTCACGGTCACTATCTCTCCGTCTCGTAGACACGAGCTGAGAAATTGCAAACGTCGAATAATTGCTCAGAGATGAAAAGTGCCAGCACTGAAAGCTCTTGCTAGCCAGCCCCCTTCCTTGGAAGCGCTTTTGTAGGCCTAAGAACACTGGGGCTCTGGGCTTCTCTAGCCACCTCATCTTCTGCTCATCCTCTCGCGCACTCTAAAGAGAGCTCAGGTGAGAAATTGCAAACGTCGAGCAATTGCTCAGAGATGAAAAGTGCCAGCACTGAAAGCTGTTGCTAGCCAGCACCCTTCCTTGGAAGCGCTTTCACAGGCGCAGCAACACTGGGGCTTTGCGCTTCTCTAGCCACCAAACGTCACGGTCATTCTCTTTCCGTCTCGTAGACACGAGCTGAGAAATTGCAAACGTCGAGCAATTGCTCAGAGATGAAAAGTGCCAGCACTGAAAGCTGTTGCTAGCCAGCACCCTCTCTTGGAAGCGCTTTTGTAGGCCTTAGAACACTGGGGCTCTGGGCTTCTCTAGCCACCTCATCTTCTGCTCATCCTCTCGCGCACTCTAAAGAGAGCTCAGGGGAGAAATTGCAAACGTCCAGCAATTGCTCAGAGATGAAAAGTGCCAGCACTGAAAGCTCTTGCTAGCCAGCCCCCTTCCTTGGAAGCGCTTTCACAGGCGCAGTAACACTGGGTCTTTGCGCTTCTCTAGCCACCAAACGTCACGGTCCTTCTCTTTCCGTCTCGTAGACACGAGCTGAGAAATTGCAAACGTCGAGCAATTGCTCAGAGATGAAAAGTGCCAGCACTGAAAGCTGTTGCTAGCCAGCCCCCTTCCTTGGAAGCGCTTTTGTAGGCCTAAGAACACTGGGGCTCTGCGCTTCTCTAGCCACCTCATCTTCTGCTCATCCTCTCGCGCACTCTAAAGAGAGCTCAGGTGAGAAATTGCAAACGTCGAGCAATTGCTCAGAGATGAAAAGTGCCAGCACTGAAAGCTCTTGCTAGCCAGCACCCTTCCTTGGAAGCGCTTTTGTAGCCCTTAGAACACTGGGGCTCTGGGCTTCTCTAGCCACCTCATCTTCTGCTCATCCTCTCGCGCACTCTAAAGAGAGCTCAGGTGAGAAATTGCAAACGTCGAGCAATTGCTCAGAGATGAAAAGTGCCAGCACTGAAAGCTGTTGCTAGCCAGCACCCTTCCTTGGAAGCGCTTTCACAGGCGCAGTAACACTGGGGCTTTGCGCTTCTCTACCCACCAAACGTCACGGTCCTTCTCTTTCCGTCTCGTAGACACGAGCTGAGAAAATGCAAACGTCCAGCAATTGCTCAGAGATGAAAAGTGCCAGCACTGGAAGCTGTTGCTAGCCAGCACCCTTCCTTGGAAGCGCTTTTGTAGGCCTAAGAACACTGGGGCTCTGGGCTTCTCTAGCCACCTCATCTTCTGCTCATCCTCTCGCGCACTCTGAAGAGAGCTCAGGTGAGAAATTGCAAACGTCGAGCAATTGCTCAGAGATGAAAAGTGCCAGCACTGAAAGCTGTTGCTAGCCAGCACCCTTCCTTGGAAGCGCTTTTGTAGGCCTAAGAACACTGGGGCTCTGGGCTTCTTTAGCCACCTCATCTTCTGCTCATCGTCTCGCGCACTCTAAAGAGAGCTCAGGGGAGAAATTGCAAACGTCGAGCAATTGCTCAGAGATGAAAAGTGCCAGCACTGAAAGCTGTTGCTAGCCAGCACCCTTCCTTGGAAGCGCTTTTGTAGGCCTAAGAACACTGGGGCTCTGGGCTTCTCTAGCCACCTCATCTTCTGCTCATCCTCTCGCGCACTCTAAAGAGAGCTCAGGTGAGAAATTGCAAACGTCGAGCAATTGCTCAGAGATGAAAAGTGCCAGCACTGAAAGCTGTTGCTAGCCAGCACCCTTCCTTGGAAGCGCTTTCACAGGCGCAGTAACACTGGGGCTTTGCGCTTCTCTACCCACCAAACGTCACGGTCCTTCTCTTTCCGTCTCGTAGACACGAGCTGAGAAATTGCAAACGTCGAGCAATTGCTCAGAGATGAAAAGTGCCAGCACTGAAAGCTGTTGCTAGCCAGCCCCCTTCCTTGGAAGCGCTTTCACAGGCGCAGTAACACTGGGGCTTTGCGCTTCTCTACCCACCAAACGTCACAGTCCTTCTCTTTCCGTCTCGTAGACACGAGCTGAGAAATTGCAAACGTCGAGCAATTGCTCAGAGATGAAAAGTGCCAGCACTGAAAGCTGTTGCTAGCCAGCACCCTTCCTTGGAAGCGCTTTTGTAGCCCTTAGAACACTGGGGCTCTGGGCTTCTCTAGCCACCTCATCTTCTGCTCATCCTCTCGCGCACTCTAAAAAGAGCTCAGATGAGAAACTGCAAACGTTGAGCAATTGCTCAGAGATGAAAAGTGCCAGCACTGAAAGCTCTTGCTAGCCAGCACCCTTCCTTGGAAGCGCTTTTGTAGCCCTTAGAACACTGGGGCTCTGGGCTTCTCTAGCCACCTCATCTTCTGCTCATCCTCTCGCGCACTCTAAAGAGAGCTCAGGGGAGAAATTGGAAACGTCGAGCAATTGCTCAGAGATGAAAAGTGCCAGCACTGAAAGCTGTTGCTAGCCAGCACCCTTCCTTGGAAGCGCTTTCACAGGCGCAGTAACACTGGGGCTTTGCGCTTCTCTACCCACCAAACGTCACGGTCCTTCTCTTTCCGTCTCGTAGACACGAGCTGAGAAATTGCAAACGTCGAGCAATTGCTCAGAGATGAAAAGTGCCAGCACTGAAAGCTCTTGCTAGCCAGCACCCTTCCTTGGAAGCGCTTTTGTAGGCCTAAGAACACTGGGGCTCTGGGCTTCTCTAGCCAACTAATCTTCTGCTCATCCTCTCGCTCACTCTAAAGAGAGCTCAGGTGAGAAATTGCAAACGTCGAGCAATTGCTCAGAGATGAAAAGTGCCAGCACTGAAAGCTGTTGCTAGCCAGCACCCTTCCTTGGAAGCGCTTTTGTAGGCCTAAGAACACTGGGGCTCTGGGCTTCTTTAGCCACCTCATCTTCTGCTCATCCTCTCGCGCACTCTAAAGAGAGCTCAGGGGAGAAATTGCAAACGTCGAGCAATTGCTCAGAGATGAAAAGTGCCAGCACTGAAAGCTCTTGCTAGCCAGCACCCTTCCTTGGAAGCGCTTTTGTAGGCCTAAGAACACTGGGGCTCTGGGCTTCTCTAGCCACCTCATCTTCTGCTCATCCTCTCGCGCACTCTAAAGAGAGCTCAGGTGAGAAATTGCAAACGTCGAGCAATTGCTCAGAGATGAAAAGTGCCAGCACTGAAAGCTGTTGCTAGCCAGCACCCTTCCTTGGAAGCGCATTCACAGGCGCAGTAACACTGGGGCTTTGCGCTTCTCTAGCCACCAAACGTCACGGTCCTTCTCTTTCCGTCTCGTAGACACGAGCTGAGAAATTGCAAACGTCGAGCAATTGCTCAGAGATGAAAAGTGCCAGCACTGAAAGCTGTTGCTAGCCAGCACCCTTCCTTGGAAGCGCTTTCACAGGCGCAGTAACACTGGGGCGTTGCGCTTCTCTACCCACCAAACGTCACAGTCCTTCTCTTTCCGTCTCCTAGACACGAGCTGAGAAATTGCAAACGTCGAGCAATTGCTCAGAGATGAAAAGTGCCAGCACTGAAAGCTGTTGCTAGCCAGCACCCTTCCTTGGAAGCGCTTTTGTAGGCCTAAGAACACTGGGGCTCTGGGCTTCTCTAGCCACCTCATCTTCTGCTCATCCTCTCGCGCACTCTAAAAAGAGCTCAGATGAGAAACTGCAAACGTCGAGCAATTGCTCAGAGATGAAAAGTGCCAGCACTGAAAGCTCTTGCTAGCCAGCACCCTTCCTTGGAAGCGCTTTCACAGGCGCAGTAACACTGGGGCTTTGGGCTTCTCTACCCACCAAACGTCACGGTCCTTCTCTTTCCGTCTCATAGACACGAGCTGAGAAATTGCAAACGTCGAGCAATTGCTCAGAGATGAAAAGTGCCAGCACTGAAAGCTGTTGCTAGCCAGCCCCCTTCCTTGGAAGCGCTTTTGTAGGCCTAAGAACACTGGGGCTCTGGGCTTCTCTAGCCACCTCATCTTCTGCTCATCCTCTCGCGCACTCTAAAGAGAGCTCAGATGAGAAATTGCAAACGTCGAGCAATTGCTCAGAGATGAAAAGTGCCAGCACTGAAAGCTGTTGCTAGCCAGCACCCTTCCTTGGAAGCGCTTTCACAGGCGCAGCAACACTGGGGCTTTGCGCTTCTCTAGCCACCAAACGTCACGGTCATTCTCTTTCCGTCTCGTAGACACGAGCTGAGAAATTGCAAACGTCGAGCAATTGCTCAGAGATGAAAAGTGCCAGCACTGAAAGCTGTTGCTAGCCAGCACCCTTCCTTGGAAGCGCTTTTGTAGGCCTAAGAACCCTGGGGCTCTGGGCTTCTCTAGCCACCTCATCTTCTGCTCATCCTCTCGCGCACTGTAAAGAGAGCTCAGGTGAGAAATTGCAAACGTCCAGCAATTGCTCAGAGATGAAAAGTGCCAGCACTGAAAGCTCTTGCTAGCCAGCCCCCTTCCTTGGAAGCGCTTTCACAGGCGCAGTAACACTGGGTCTTTGCGCTTCTCTAGCCACCAAACGTCACGGTCCTTCTCTTTCCGTCTCGTAGACACGAGCTGAGAAATTGCAAACGTCGAGCAATTGCTCAGAGATGAAAAGTGCCAGCACTGAAAGCTCTTGCTAGCCAGCACCCTTCCTTGGAAGCGCTTTTGTAGGCCTAAGAAGACTGGGGCTCTGGGCTTCTCTAGCCACCTCATCTTCTGCTCATCCTCTCGCGCACTCTAAAGAGAGCTCAGGTGAGAAATTGCAAACGTCGAGCAATTGCTCAGAGATGAAAAGTGCCAGCACTGAAAGCTGTTGCTAGCCAGCACCCTTCCTTGGAAGCGCTTTCACAGGTGCAGTAACACTGGGGCTTTGCGCTTCTCTAGCCACCAAACGTCACAGTCCTTCTCTTTCCGTCTCGTAGACACGAGCTGAGAAATTGCAAACGTCGAGCAATTGCTCAGAGATGAAAAGTGCCAGCACTGAAAGCTGTTGCTAGCCAGCCCCCTTCCTTGGAAGCGCTTTTGTAGCCCTTAGAACACTGGGGCTCTGGGCTTCTCTAGCCACCTCATCTTCTGCTCATCCTCTCGCGCACTCTAAAAAGAGCTCAGATGAGAAACTGCAAACGTCGAGCAATTGCTCAGAGATGAAAAGTGCCAGCACTGAAAGCTCTTGCTAGCCAGCACCCTTCCTTGGAAGCGCTTTTGTAGCCCTTAGAACACTGGGGCTCTGGGCTTCTCTAGCCACCTCATCTTCTGCTCATCCTCTCGCGCACTCTAAAGAGAGCTCAGGTGAGAAATTGCAAACGTCGAGCAATTGCTCAGAGATGAAAAGTGCCAGCACTGAAAGCTGTTGCTAGCCAGCACCCTTCCTTGGAAGCGCTTTCACAGGCGCAGTAACACTGGGTCTTTGCGCTTCTCTACCCACCAAACGTCACGGTCCTTCTCTTTCCGTCTCGTAGACACGAGCTGAGAAATTGCAAACGTCGAGCAATTGCTCAGAGATGAAAAGTGCCAGCACTGAAAGCTCTTGCTAGCCAGCACCCTTCCTTGGAAGCGCTTTTGTAGGCCTAAGAACACTGGGGCTCTGGGCTTCTCTAGCCACCTCATCTTCTGCTCATCCTCTCGCGCACTCTAAAGAGAGCTCAGGGGAGAAATTGGAAACGTCGAGCAATTGCTCAGAGATGAAAAGTGCCAGCACTGAAAGCTGTTGCTAGCCAGCACCCTTCCTTGGAAGCGCTTTCACAGGCGCAGTAACACTGGGGCTTTGCGCTTCTCTACCCACCAAACGTCACGGTCACTATCTCTCCGTCTCGTAGACACGAGCTGAGAAATTGCAAACGTCGAATAATTGCTCAGAGATGAAAAGTGCCAGCACTGAAAGCTCTTGCTAGCCAGCCCCCTTCCTTGGAAGCGCTTTTGTAGGCCTAAGAACACTGGGGCTCTGGGCTTCTCTAGCCACCTCATCTTCTGCTCATCCTCTCGCGCACTCTAAAGAGAGCTCAGATGAGAAATTGCAAACGTCGAGCAATTGCTCAGAGATGAAAAGTGCCAGCACTGAAAGCTGTTGCTAGCCAGCACCCTTCCTTGGAAGCGCTTTCACAGGCGCAGCAACACTGGGGCTTTGCGCTTCTCTAGCCACCAAACGTCACGGTCATTCTCTTTCCGTCTCGTAGACACGAGCTGAGAAATTGCAAACGTCGAGCAATTGCTCAGAGATGAAAAGTGCCAGCACTGAAAGCTGTTGCTAGCCAGCACCCTCTCTTGGAAGCGCTTTTGTAGGCCTTAGAACACTGGGGCTCTGGGCTTCTCTAGCCACCTCATCTTCTGCTCATCCTCTCGCGCACTCTAAAGAGAGCTCAGGGGAGAAATTGCAAACGTCCAGCAATTGCTCAGAGATGAAAAGTGCCAGCACTGAAAGCTCTTGCTAGCCAGCCCCCTTCCTTGGAAGCGCTTTCACAGGCGCAGTAACACTGGGTCTTTGCGCTTCTCTAGCCACCAAACGTCACGGTCCTTCTCTTTCCGTCTCGTAGACACGAGCTGAGAAATTGCAAACGTCGAGCAATTGCTCAGAGATGAAAAGTGCCAGCACTGAAAGCTGTTGCTAGCCAGCCCCCTTCCTTGGAAGCGCTTTTGTAGGCCTAAGAACACTGGGGCTCTGCGCTTCTCTAGCCACCTCATCTTCTGCTCATCCTCTCGCGCACTCTAAAGAGAGCTCAGGTGAGAAATTGCAAACGTCGAGCAATTGCTCAGAGAAGAAAAGTGCCAGCACTGAAAGCTGTTGCTAGCCAGCACCCTTCCTTGGAAGCGCTTTTGTAGGCCTAAGAACAGTGGGGCTCTGGGCTTCTCTAGCCACCTCATCTTCTGCTCATCCTCTCGCGCACTCTAAAGAGAGCTCAGGTGAGAAATTGCAAACGTCGAGCAATTGCTCAGAGATGAAAAGTGCCAGCACTGAAAGCTGTTGCTAGCCAGCACCCTTCCTTGGAAGCGCTTTCACAGGCGCAGTAACACTGGGGCTTTGCGCTTCTCTACCCACCAAACGTCACGGTCCTTCTCTTTCCGTCTCGTAGACACGAGCTGAGAAAATGCAAACGTCCAGCAATTGCTCAGAGATGAAAAGTGCCAGCACTGGAAGCTGTTGCTAGCCAGCACCCTTCCTTGGAAGCGCTTTTGTAGGCCTAAGAACACTGGGGCTCTGGGCTTCTCTAGCCACCTCATCTTCTGCTCATCCTCTCGCGCACTCTGAAGAGAGCTCAGGTGAGAAATTGCAAACGTCGAGCAATTGCTCAGAGATGAAAAGTGCCAGCACTGAAAGCTGTTGCTAGCCAGCACCCTTCCTTGGAAGCGCTTTTGTAGGCCTAAGAACACTGGGGCTCTGGGCTTCTTTAGCCACCTCATCTTCTGCTCATCGTCTCGCGCACTCTAAAGAGAGCTCAGGGGAGAAATTGCAAACGTCGAGCAATTGCTCAGAGATGAAAAGTGCCAGCACTGAAAGCTGTTGCTAGCCAGCACCCTTCCTTGGAAGCGCTTTTGTAGGCCTAAGAACACTGGGGCTCTGGGCTTCTCTAGCCACCTCATCTTCTGCTCATCCTCTCGCGCACTCTAAAGAGAGCTCAGGTGAGAAATTGCAAACGTCGAGCAATTGCTCAGAGATGAAAAGTGCCAGCACTGAAAGCTGTTGCTAGCCAGCACCCTTCCTTGGAAGCGCTTTCACAGGCGCAGTAACACTGGGGCTTTGCGCTTCTCTACCCACCAAACGTCACGGTCCTTCTCTTTCCGTCTCGTAGACACGAGCTGAGAAATTGCAAACGTCGAGCAATTGCTCAGAGATGAAAAGTGCCAGCACTGAAAGCTCTTGCTAGCCAGCACCCTTCCTTGGAAGCGCTTTCACAGGCGCAGTAACACTGGGGCTTTGCGCTTCTCTACCCACCAAACGTCACAGTCCTTCTCTTTCCGTCTCGTAGACACGAGCTGAGAAATTGCAAACGTCGAGCAATTGCTCAGAGATGAAAAGTGCCAGCACTGAAAGCTGTTGCTAGCCAGCACCCTTCCTTGGAAGCGCTTTTGTAGCCCTTAGAACACTGGGGCTCTGGGCTTCTCTAGCCACCTCATCTTCTGCTCATCCTCTCGCGCACTCTAAAAAGAGCTCAGATGAGAAACTGCAAACGTTGAGCAATTGCTCAGAGATGAAAAGTGCCAGCACTGAAAGCTCTTGCTAGCCAGCACCCTTCCTTGGAAGCGCTTTTGTAGCCCTTAGAACACTGGGGCTCTGGGCTTCTCTAGCCACCTCATCTTCTGCTCATCCTCTCGCGCACTCTAAAGAGAGCTCAGGGGAGAAATTGGAAACGTCGAGCAATTGCTCAGAGATGAAAAGTGCCAGCACTGAAAGCTGTTGCTAGCCAGCACCCTTCCTTGGAAGCGCTTTCACAGGCGCAGCAACACTGGGGCTTTGCGCTTCTCTACCCACCAAACGTCACGGTCACTATCTCTCCGTCTCGTAGACACGAGCTGAGAAATTGCAAACGTCGAGCAATTGCTCAGAGATGAAAAGTGCCAGCACTGAAAGCTGTTGCTAGCCAGCCCCCTTCCTTGGAAGCGCTTTTGTAGGCCTAAGAACACTGGGGCTCTGGGCTTCTCTAGCCACCTCATCTTCTGCTCATCCTCTCGCGCACTCTAAAGAGAGCTCAGGTGAGAAATTGCAAACGTCCAGCAATTGCTCAGAGATGAAAAGTGCCAGCACTGAAAGCTCTTGCTAGCCAGCACCCTTCCTTGGAAGCGCTTTCACAGGCGCAGTAACACTGGGGCTTTGCGCTTCTCTAGCCACCAAACGTCACGGTCCTTCTCTTTCCGTCTCGTAGACACGAGCTGAGAAATTGCAAACGTCGAGCAATTGCTCAGAGATGAAAAGTGCCAGCACTGAAAGCTGTTGCTAGCCAGCACCCTTCCTTGGAAGCGCTTTTGTAGGCCTAAGAACACTGGGGCTCTGGGCTTCTCTAGCCACCTCATCTTCTGCTCATCCTCTCGCGCACTCTAAAGAGAGCTCAGGGGAGAAATTGCAAACGTCGAGCAATTGCTCAGAGATGAAAAGTGCCAGCACTGAAAGCTCTTGCTAGCCAGCACCCTTCCTTGGAAGCGCTTTTGTAGCCCTTAGAACACTGGGGCTCTGGGCTTCTCTAGCCACCTCATCTTCTGCTCATCCTCTCGCGCACTCTAAAGAGAGCTCAGGGGAGAAATTGCAAACGTCGAGCAATTGCTCAGAGATGAAAAGTGCCAGCACTGAAAGCTGTTGCTAGCCAGCACCCTTCCTTGGAAGCGCTTTCACAGGCGCAGCAACACTGGGGCTTTGCGCTTCTCTACCCACCAAACGTCACGGTCCTTCTCTTTCCGTCTCGTAGACACGAGCTGAGAAATTGCAAACGTCGAGCAATTGCTCAGAGATGAAAAGTGCCAGCACTGAAAGCTCTTGCTAGCCAGCACCCTTCCTTGGAAGCGCTTTTGTAGCCCTTAGAACACTGGGGCTCTGGGCTTCTCTAGCCACCTCATCTTCTGCTCATCCTCTCGCGCACTCTAAAGAGAGCTCAGGGGAGAAATTGCAAACGTCGAGCAATTGCTCAGAGATGAAAAGTGCCAGCACTGAAAGCTGTTGCTAGCCAGCACCCTTCCTTGGAAGCGCTTTCACAGGCGCAGTAACACTGGGGCTTTGCGCTTCTCTACCCACCAAACGTCACGGTCCTTCTCTTTCCGTCTCGTAGACACGAGCTGAGAAATTGCAAACGTCGAGCAATTGCTCAGAGATGAAAAGTGCCAGCACTGAAAGCTGTTGCTAGCCAGCACCCTTCCTTGGAAGCGCTTTTGTAGGCCTAAGAACACTGGGGCTCTGGGCTTCTCTAGCCACCTCATCTTCTGCTCATCCTCTCGCGCACTCTGAAGAGAGCTCAGGTGAGAAATTGCAAACGTCGAGCAATTGCTCAGAGATGAAAAGTGCCAGCACTGAAAGCTGTTGCTAGCCAGCACCCTTCCTTGGAAGCGCTTTTGTAGGCCTAAGAACACTGGGGCTCTGGGCTTCTCTAGCCACCTAATCTTCTGCTCATCCTCTCGCGCACTCTAAAGAGAGCTCAGGGGAGAAATTGCAAACGTCCAGCAATTGCTCAGAGATGAAAAGTGCCAGCACTGAAAGCTGTTGCTAGCCAGCACCCTTCCTTGGAAGCGCTTTCACAGGCGCAGCAACACTGGGGCTTTGCGCTTCTCTAGCCACCAAACGTCACGGTCCTTCTCTTTCCGTCTCGTAGACACGAGCTGAGAAATTGCAAACGTCGAGCAATTGCTCAGAGATGAAAAGTGCCAGCACTGAAAGCTGTTGCTAGCCAGCACCCTTCCTTGGAAGCGCTTTTGTAGGCCTAAGAACACTGGGGCTCTGGGCTTCTTTAGCCACCTCATCTTCTGCTCATCCTCTCGCGCACTCTGAAGAGAGCTCAGGTGAGAAATTGCAAACGTCGAGCAATTGCTCAGAGATGAAAAGTGCCAGCACTGAAAGCTGTTGCTAGCCAGCACCCTTCCTTGGAAGCGCTTTCACAGGCGCAGTAACACTGGGGCTTTGCGCTTCTCTAGCCACCAAACGTCACGGTCCTTCTCTTTCCGTCTCGTAGACACGAGCTGAGAAATTGCAAACGTCGAGCAATTGCTCAGAGATGAAAAGTGCCAGCACTGAAAGCTGTTGCTAGCCAGCACCCTTCCTTGGAAGCGCTTTTGTAGGCCTAAGAACACTGGGGCTCTGGGCTTCTCTAGCCACCTCATCTTCTGCTCATCCTCTCGCGCACTCTAAAGAGAGCTCAGGTGAGAAATTGCAAACGTCCAGCAATTGCTCAGAGATGAAAAGTGCCAGCACTGAAAGCTGTTGCTAGCCAGTACCCTTCCTTGGAAGCGCTTTTGTAGGCCTAAGAACACTGGGGCTCTGGGCTTCTTTAGCCACCTCATCTTCTGCTCATCCTCTCGCGCACTCTAAAGAGAGCTCAGGGGAGAAATTGCAAACGTCGAGCAATTGCTCAGAGATGAAAAGTGCCAGCACTGAAAGCTGTTGCTAGCCAGCACCCTTCCTTGGAAGCGCTTTTGTAGGCCTAAGAACACTGGGGCTCTGGGCTTCTCTAGCCACCTCATCTTCTGCTCATCCTCTCGCGCACTCTAAAGAGAGCTCAGGTGAGAAATTGCAAACGTCGAGCAATTGCTCAGAGATGAAAAGTGCCAGCACTGAAAGCTGTTGCTAGCCAGCACCCTTCCTTGGAAGCGCTTTTGTAGGCCTAAGAACACTGGGGCTCTGGGCTTCTCTAGCCACCTCATCTTCTGCTCATCCTCTCGCGCACTCTAAAGAGAGCTCAGGTGAGAAATTGCAAACGTCGAGCAATTGCTCAGAGATGAAAAGTGCCAGCACTGAAAGCTGTTGCTAGCCAGCACCCTTCCTTGGAAGCGCTTTCACAGGCGCAGTAACACTGGGGCTTTGCGCTTCTCTAGCCACCAAACGTCACGGTCCTTCTCTTTCCGTCTCGTAGACACGAGCTGAGAAATTGCAAGCGTCGAGCAATTGCTCAGAGATGAAAAGTGCCAGCACTGAAAGCTGTTGCTAGCCAGCACCCTTCCTTGGAAGCGCTTTCACAGGCGCAGTAACACTGGGGCTTTGCGCTTCTCTACCCACCAAACGTCACAGTCCTTCTCTTTCCGTCTCGTAGACACGAGCTGAGAAATTGCAAACGTCGAGCAATTGCTCAGAGATGAAAAGTGCCAGCACTGAAAGCTGTTGCTAGCCAGCACCCTTCCTTGGAAGCGCTTTTGTAGGCCTAAGCACACTGGGGCTCTGGGCTTCTCTAGCCACCTAATCTTCTGCTCATCCTCTCGCGCACTCTAAAGAGAGCTCAGGTGAGAAATTGCAAACGTCGAGCAATTGCTCAGAGAGGAAAAGTGCCAGCACTGAAAGCTCTTGCTAGCCAGCACCCTTCCTTGGAAGCGCTTTTGTAGGCCTAAGAACACTGGGGCTCTGGGCTTCGCTAGCCACCTCATCTTCTGCTCATCCTCTCGCGCACTCTAAAGAGAGCTCAGGTGAGAAATTGCAAACGTCCAGCAATTGCTCAGAGATGAAAAGTGCCAGCACTGAAAGCTGTTGCTAGCCAGCACCCTTCCTTGGAAGCGCTTTTGTAGGCCTAAGAACACTGGGGCTCTGGGCTTCTCTAGCCACCTAATCTTCTGCTCATCCTCTCTCGCACTCTAAAGAGAGCTCAGGTGAGAAATTGCAAACGTCGAGCAATTGCTCAGAGATGAAAAGTGCCAGCACTGAAAGCTGTTGCTAGCCAGCACCCTTCCTTGGAAGCGCTTTTGTAGCCCTTAGAACACTGGGGCTCTGGGCTTCTCTAGCCACCTCATCTTCTGCTCATCCTCTCGCGCACTCTGAAGAGAGCTCAGGTGAGAAATTGCAAACGTCGAGCAATTGCTCAGAGAGGAAAAGTGCCAGCACTGAAAGCTGTTGTTAGCCAGCACCCTTCCTTGGAAGCGCTTTTGTAGGCCTAAGAACACTGGGGCTCTGGGCTTCTCTAGCCACCTCATCTTCTGCTCATCCTCTCGCGCACTCTAAAGAGAGCTCAGGGGAGAAATTGCAAACGTCGAGCAATTGCTCAGAGATGAAAAGTGCCACCACTGAAAGCTGTTGCTAGCCAGCACCCTTCCTTGGAAGCGCTTTTGTAGGCCTAAGAACACTGGGGCTCTGGGCTTCTCTAGCCACCTAATCTTCTGCTCATCCTCTCGCGCACTCTAAAGAGAGCTCAGGTGAGAAATTGCAAACGTCCAGCAATTGCTCAGAGATGAAAAGTGCCAGCACTGAAAGCTGTTGCTAGCCAGCAGCCTTCCTTGGAAGCGCTTTCACAGGCGCAGCAACACTGGGGCTTTGCGCTTCTCTACCCACCAAACGTCACGGTCCTTCTCTTTCCGTCTCGTAGACACGAGCTGAGAAATTGCAAACGTCGAGCAATTGCTCAGAGATGAAAAGTGCCAGCACTGGAAGCTGTTGCTAGCCAGCACCCTTCCTTGGAAGCGCTTTTGTAGGCCTAAGAACACTGGGGCTCTGGGCTTCTCTAGCCACCTCATCTTCTGCTCATCCTCTCGCGCACTCTAAAGAGAGCTCAGGTGAGAAATTGCAAACGTCCAGCAATTGCTCAGAGATGAAAAGTGCCAGCACTGAAAGCTGTTGCTAGCCAGCACCCTTCCTTGGAAGCGCTTTCACAGGCGCAGTAACACTGGGGCTTTGGGCTTCTCTACCCACCAAACGTCACGGTCCTTCTCTTTCCGTCTCGTAGACACGAGCTGAGAAATTGCAAACGTCGAGCAATTGCTCAGAGATGAAAAGTGCCAGCACTGAAAGCTCTTGCTAGCCAGCACCCTTCCTTGGAAGCGCTTTTGTAGGCCTAAGAACACTGGGGCTCTGCGCTTCTCTAGCCACCTAATCTTCTGCACATCCTCTCGCGCACTCTAAAGAGAGCTCAGGTGAGAAATTGCAAACGTCGAGCAATTGCTCAGAGATGAAAAGTGCCAGCACTGAAAGCTGTTGCTAGCCAGCACCCTTCCTTGGAAGCGCTTTTGTAGGCCTAAGAACACTGGGGCTCTGGGCTTCTTTAGCCACCTAATCTTCTGCTCATCCTCTCGCGCACTCTAAAGAGAGCTCAGGTGAGAAATTGCAAACGTCCAGCAATTGCTCAGAGATGAAAAGTGCCAGCACTGAAAGCTGTTGCTAGCCAGCACCCTTCCTTGGAAGCGCTTTCACAGGCGCAGCAACACTGGGGCTTTGCGCTTCTCTAGCCACCAAACGTCACGGTCATTCTCTTTCCGTCTCGTAGACACGAGCTGAGAAATTGCAAACGTCGAGCAATTGCTCAGAGATGAAAAGTGCCAGCACTGAAAGCTGTTGCTAGCCAGCACCCTTCCTTGGAAGCGCTTTTGTAGGCCTAAGAACACTGGGGCTCTGGGCTTCTTTAGCCACCTCATCTTCTGCTCATCCTCTCGCGCACTCTGAAGAGAGCTCAGGTGAGAAATTGCAAACGTCGAGCAATTGCTCAGAGATGAAAAGTGCCAGCACTGAAAGCTGTTGCTAGCCAGCACCCTTCCTTGGAAGCGCTTTTGTAGGCCTAAGAACACTGGGGCTCTGGGCTTCTCTAGCCACCTCATCTTCTGCTCATCCTCTCGCACACTCTAAAGAGACCTCAGGTGAGAAATTGCAAACGTCGAGCAATTGCTCAGAGATGAAAAGTGCCAGCACTGAAAGCTGTTGCTAGCCAGCACCCTTCCTTGGAAGCGCTTTTGTAGGCCTAAGAACACTGGGGCTCTGGGCTTCTCTAGCCACCTCATCTTCTGCTCATCCTCTCGCGCACTCTAAAGAGAGCTCAGGTGAGAAATTGCAAACGTCGAGCAATTGCTCAGAGAAGAAAAGTGCCAGCACTGAAAGCTGTTGCTAGCCAGCACCCTTCCTTGGAAGCGCTTTTGTAGGCCTAAGAACACTGGGGCTCTGGGCTTCTCTAGCCACCTAATCTTCTGCTCATCCTCTCGCGCACTCTAAAGAGAGCTCAGGTGAGAAATTGCAAACGTCGAGCAATTGCTCAGAGAAGAAAAGTGCCAGCACTGAAAGCTGTTGCTAGCCAGCACCCTTCCTTGGAAGCGCTTTCACAGGCGCAGTAACACTGGGGCTTTGCGCTTATCTAGCCACCAAACGTCACGGTCCTTCTCTTTCCGTCTCGTAGACACGAGCTGAGAAATTGCAAACGTCGAGCAATTGCTCAGAGATGAAAAGTGCCAGCACTGAAAGCTGTTGCTAGCCAGCCCCCTTCCTTGGAAGCGCTTTCACAGGCGCAGTAACACTGGGGCTTTGCGCTTCTCTACCCACCAAACGTCACAGTCCTTCTCTTTCCGTCTCGTAGACACGAGCTGAGAAATTGCAAACGTCGAGCAATTGCTCAGAGATGAAAAGTGCCAGCACTGAAAGCTCTTGCTAGCCAGCACCCTTCCTTGGAAGCGCTTTTGTAGCCCTTAGAACACTGGGGCTCTGGGCTTCTCTAGCCACCTCATCTTCTGCTCATCCTCTCGCGCACTCTGAAGAGAGCTCAGGTGAGAAATTGCAAACGTCCAGCAATTGCTCAGAGATGAAAAGTGCCAGCACTGAAAGCTGTTGCTAGCCAGCACCCTTCCTTGGAAGCGCTTTCACAGGCGCAGCAACACTGGGGCTTTGCGCTTCTCTAGCCACCAAACGTCACGGTCCTTCTCTTTCCGTCTCGTAGACACGAGCTGAGAAATTGCAAACGTCGAGCAATTGCTCAGAGATGAAAAGTGCCAGCACTGGAAGCTGTTGCTAGCCAGCACCCTTCCTTGGAAGCGCTTTTGTAGGCCTAAGAACACTGGGGCTCTGGGCTTCTCTACCCACCTAATCTTCTGCTCATCCTCTCGCGCACTCTGAAGAGAGCTCAGGTGAGAAATTGCAAACGTCGAGCAATTGCTCAGAGATGAAAAGTGCCAGCACTGGAAGCTGTTTCTAGCCAGCACCCTTCCTTGGAAGCGCTTTTGTAGGCCTAAGAACACTGGGGCTCTGGGCTTCTCTACCCACCTAATCTTCTGCTCATCCTCTCGCGCACTCTGAAGAGAGCTCAGGTGAGAAATTGCAAACGTCCAGCAATTGCTCAGAGATGAAAAGTGCCAGCACTGAAAGCTGTTGCTAGCCAGCACCCTTCCTTGGAAGCGCTTTCACAGGCGCAGTAACACTGGGGCTTTGCGCTTCTCTACCCACCAAACGTCACGGTCCTTCTCTTTCCGTCTCGTAGACACGAGCTGAGAAATTGCAAACGTCGAGCAATTGCTCAGAGAGGAAAAGTGCCAGCACTGAAAGCTGTTGCTAGCCAGCACCCTTCCTTGGAAGCGCTTTTGTAGGCCTAAGAACACTGGGGCTCTGCGCTTCTCTAGCCACCTAATCTTCTGCTCATCCTCTCGCGCACTCTAAAGAGAGCTCAGGTGAGAAATTGCAAACGTTGAGCAATTGCTCAGAGATGAAAAGTGCCAGCACTGAAAGCTGTTGCTAGCCAGCACCCTTCCTTGGAAGCGCTTTTGTAGGCCTAAGAACACTGGGGCTCTGGGCTTCTTTAGCCACCTAATCTTCTGCTCATCCTCTCGCGCACTCTAAAGAGAGCTCAGGTGAGAAATTGCAAACGTCCAGCAATTGCTCAGAGATGAAAAGTGCCAGCACTGAAAGCTGTTGCTAGCCAGCACCCTTCCTTGGAAGCGCTTTCACAGGCGCAGTAACACTGGGGCTTTGCGCTTCTCTAGCCACCAAACGTCACGGTCCTTCTCTTTCCGTCTCGTAGACACGAGCTGAGAAATTGCAAACGTCGAGCAATTGCTCAGAGATGAAAAGTGCCAGCACTGGAAGCTGTTGCTAGCCAGCACCCTTCCTTGGAAGCGCTTTCACAGGCGCAGTAACACTGGGGCTTTGTGCTTCTCTACCCACCAAACGTCACGGTCCTTCTCTTTCCGTCTCGTAGACACGAGCTGAGAAATTGCAAACGTCGAGCAATTGCTCAGAGATGAAAAGTGCCAGCACTGAAAGCTGTTGCTAGCCAGCACCCTTCCTTGGAAGCGCTTTTGTAGGCCTAAGCACACTGGGGCTCTGGGCTTCTCTAGCCACCTAATCTTCTGCTCATCCTCTCGCGCACTCTAAAGAGAGCTCAGGTGAGAAATTGCAAATGTCGAGCAATTGCTCAGAGATGAAAAGTGCCAGCACTGAAAGCTGTTGCTAGCCAGCACCCTTCCTTGGAAGCGCTTTCACAGGCGCAGTAACACTGGGGCTTTGCGCTTCTCTAGCCACCAAACGTCACGGTCCTTCTCTTTCCGTCTCGTAGACACGAGCTGAGAAATTGCAAACGTCGAGCAATTGCTCAGAGATGAAAAGTGCCAGCACTGAAAGCTGTTGCTAGCCAGCACCCTTCCTTGGAAGCGCTTTTGTAGGCCTAAGCACACTGGGGCTCTGGGCTTCTCTAGCCACCTCATCTTCTGCTCATCCTCTCGCGCACTCTAAAGAGAGCTCAGGTGAGAAATTGCAAACGTCGAGCAATTGCTCAGAGATGAAAAGTGCCAGCACTGAAAGCTGTTGCTAGCCAGCACCCTTCCTTGGAAGCGCTTTTGTAGGCCTAAGCACACTGGGGCTCTGGGCTTCTCTAGCCACCTCATCTTCTGCTCATCCTCTCGCGCACTCTGAAGAGAGCTCAGGTGAGAAATTGCAAACGTCGAGCAATTGCTCAGAGATGAAAAGTGCCAGCACTGAAAGCTGTTGCTAGCCAGCACCCTTCCTTGGAAGCGCTTTCACAGGCGCAGTAACACTGGGGCTTTGCGCTTCTCTAGCCACCAAACGTCACGGTCCTTCTCTTTCCGTCTCGTACACACGAGCTGAGAAATTGCAAACGTCAAGCAATTGTTCAGAGATGAAAAGTGCCAGCACTGAAAGCTGTTGCTAGCCAGCACCCTTCCTTGGAAGCGCTTTTGTAGGCCTAAGAACACTGGGGCTCTGGGCTTCTTTAGCCACCTCATCTTCTGCTCATCCTCTCGCGCACTCTAAAGAGAGCTCAGGTGAGAAATTGCAAACGTCGAGCAATTGCTCAGAGATGAAAAGTGCCAGCACTGAAAGCTCTTGCTAGCCAGCACCCTTCCTTGGAAGCGCTTTCACAGGCGCAGTAACACTGGGGCTTTGCGCTTCTCTAGCCACCAAACGTAACGGTCCTTCTCTTTCCGTCTCGTAGACACGAGCTGAGAAATTGCAAACGTCGAGCAATTGCTCAGAGATGAAAAGTGCCAGCACTGAAAGCTGTTGCTAGCCAGCACCCTTCCTTGGAAGCGCTTTTGTAGGCCTAAGAACACTGGGGCTCTGGGCTTCTTTAGCCACCTCATCTTCTGCTCATCCTCTCGCGCACTCTAAAGAGAGCTCAGGTGAGAAATTGCAAACGTCGAGCAATTGCTCAGAGATGAAAAGTGCCAGCACTGAAAGCTGTTGCTAGCCAGCACCCTTCCTTGGAAGCGCTTTTGTAGGCCTAAGAACACTGGGGCTCTGGGCTTCTCTAGCCACCTCATCTTCTGCTCATCCTCTCGCGCACTCTAAAGAGAGCTCAGGTGAGAAATTGCAAACGTCCAGCAATTGCTCAGAGATGAAAAGTGCCAGCACTGAAAGCTGTTGCTAGCCAGCCCCCTTCCTTGGAACCGCTTTCACAGGCGCAGTAACACTGGGGCTTTGCGCTTCTCTACCCACCAAACGTCACGGTCCTTCTCTTTCCGTCTCGTAGACACGAGCTGAGAAATTGCAAACGTCGAGCAATTGCTCAGAGATGAAAAGTGCCAGCACTGAAAGCTGTTGCTAGCCAGCCCCCTTCCTTGGAAGCGCTTTTGTAGGCCTAAGAACACTGGGGCTCTGGGCTTCTCTAGCCACCTAATCTTCTGCTCATCCTCTCGCGCACTCTAAAGAGAGCTCAGGTGAGAAATTGCAAACGTCGAGCAATTGCTCAGAGATGAAAAGTGCCAGCACTGAAAGCTGTTGCTAGCCAGCACCCTTCCTTGGAAGCGCTTTTGTAGGCCTAAGAACACTGGGGCTCTGGGGTTCTTTAGCCACCTAATCTTCTGCTCATCCTCTCGCGCACTCTAAAGAGAGCTCAGGTGAGAAATTGCAAACGTCGAGCAATTGCTCAGAGAGGAAAAGTGCCAGCACTGAAAGCTTTTGCTAGCCAGCACCCTTCCTTGGAAGCGCTTTTGTAGGCCTAAGAACACTGGGGCTCTGGGCTTCTCTAGCCACCTCATCTTCTGCTGATCCTCTCGCGCACTCTAAAGAGAGCTCAGGTGAGAAATTGCAAACGTCGAGCAATTGCTCAGAGATGAAAAGTGCCACCACTGAAAGCTGTTGCTAGCCAGCACCCTTCCTTGGAAGCGCTTTTGTAGCCCTTAGAACACTGGGGCTCTGGGCTTCTCTAGCCACCTAATCTTCTGCTCATCCTCTCGCGCACTCTAAAGAGAGCTCAGGTGAGAAATTGCAAACGTCGAGCAATTGCTCAGAGATGAAAAGTGCCAGCACTGAAAGCTGTTGCTAGCCAGCACCCTTCCTTGGAAGCGCTTTCACAGGCGCAGTAACACTGGGGCTTTGCGCTTCTCTAGCCACCAAACGTCACGGTCCTTCTCTTTCCGTGTCGTAGACACGAGCTGAGAAATTGCAAACGTCGAGCAATTGCTCAGAGATGAAAAGTGCCAGCACTGAAAGCTGTTGCTAGCCAGCACCCTTCCTTGGAAGCGCTTTTGTAGCCCTTAGAACACTGGGGCTCTGGGCTTCTCTAGCCACCTCATCTTCTGCTCATCCTCTCGCGCACTCTAAAGAGAGCTCAGGTGAGAAATTGCAAACGTCGAGCAATTGCTCAGAGATGAAAAGTGCCAGCACTGAAAGCTCTTGCTAGCCAGCACCCTTCCTTGGAAGCGCTTTCACAGGCACAGTAACACTGGGGCTTTGCGCTTCTCTAGCCACCAAACGTCACGGTCCTTCTCTTTCCGTCTCGTAGACACGAGCTGAGAAATTGCAAACGTCGAGCAATTGCTCAGAGATGAAAAGTGCCAGCACTGAAAGCTGTTGCTAGCCAGCACCCTTCCTTGGAAGCGCTTTTGTAGGCCTAAGAACACTGGGGCTCTGGGCTTCTCTAGCCACCTCATCTTCTGCTCATCCTCTCGCGCACTCTAAAGAGAGCTCAGGGGAGAAATTGCAAATGTCCAGCAATTGCTCAGAGATGAAAAGTGCCAGCACTGAAAGCTGTTGCTAGCCAGCACCCTTCCTTGGAAGCGCTTTCACAGGCGCAGCAACACTGGGGCTTTGCACTTCTCTAGCCACCAAACGTCACGGTCATTCTCTTTCCGTCTCGTAGACATGAGCTGAGAAATTGCAAACGTCGAGCAATTGCTCAGAGATGAAAAGTGCCAGCACTGAAAGCTGTTGCTAGCCAGCACCCTTCCTTGGAAGCGCTTTTGTAGGCCTAAGAACACTGGGGCTCTGGGCTTCTTTAGCCACCTCATCTTCTGCTCATCCTCTCGCGCACTCTGAAGAGAGCTCAGGTGAGAAATTGCAAACGTCGAGCAATTGCTCAGAGATGAAAAGTGCCAGCACTGAAAGCTGTTGCTAGCCAGCACCCTTCCTTGGAAGCGCTTTCACAGGCGCAGTAACACTGGGGCTTTGCGCTTCTCTAGCCACCAAACGTCACGGTCCTTCTCTTTCCGTCTCGTAGACACGAGCTGAGAAATTGCAAACGTCGAGCAATTGCTCAGAGATGAAAAGTGCCAGCACTGAAAGCTGTTGCTAGCCAGCACCCTTCCTTGGAAGCGCTTTTGTAGGCCTAAGAAGACTGGGGCTCTGGGCTTCTCTAGCCAACTAATCTTCTGCTCATCCTCTCGCGCACTCTAAAGAGAGCTCAGATGAGAAATTGCAAACGTCGAGCAATTGCTCAGAGATGAAAAGTGCCAGCACTGAAAGCTGTTGCTAGCCAGCACCCTTCCTTGGAAGCGCTTTTGTAGGCCTAAGAACACTGGGGCTCTGGGCTTCTCTAGCCACCTCATCTTCTGCTCATCCTCTCGCGCACTCTAAAGAGAGCTCAGGTGAGAAATTGCAAACGTCCAGCAATTGCTCAGAGATGAAAAGTGCCACCACTGAAAGCTGTTGCTAGCCAGCACCCTTCCTTGGAAGCGCTTTCACAGGCGCAGTAACACTGGGGCTTTGCGCTTCTCTAGCCACCAAACGTCACGGTCCTTCTCTTTCCGTCTCGTAGACACGAGCTGAGAAATTGCAAACGTCGAGCAATTGCTCAGAGATGAAAAGTGCCAGCACTGAAAGCTGTTGCTAGCCAGCCCCCTTCCTTGGAAGCGCTTTCACAGGCGCAGTAACACTGGGGCTTTGCGCTTCTCTAGCCACCAAACGTCACAGTCCTTCTCTTTCCGTCTCGTAGACACGAGCTGAGAAATTGCAAACGTCGAGCAATTGCTCAGAGAGGAAAAGTGCCAGCACTGAAAGCTGTTGCTAGCCAGCACCCTTCCTTGGAAGCGCTTTTGTAGCCCTTAGAACACTGGGGCTCTGGGCTTCTCTAGCCACCTAATCTTCTGCTCATCCTCTCGCGCACTCTGAAGAGAGCTCAGGTGAGAAACTGCAAACGTCGAGCAATTGCTCAGAGATGAAAAGTGCCAGCACTGAAAGCTCTTGCTAGCCAGCACCCTTCCTTGGAAGCGCTTTTGTAGGCCTAAGAACACTGGGGCTCTGGGCTTCTCTAGCCACCTCATCTTCTGCTCATCCTCTCGCGCACTCTAAAGAGAGCTCAGGTGAGAAATTGCAAACGTCGAGCAATTGCTCAGAGATGAAAAGTGCCAGCACTGAAAGCTGTTGCTAGCCAGCACCCTTCCTTGGAAGCGCTTTCACAGGCGCAGCAACACTGGGGCTTTGCGCTTCTCTACCCACCAAACGTCACGGTCATTCTCTTTCCGTCTCGTAGACACGAGCTGAGAAATTGCAAACGTCGAGCAATTGCTCAGAGATGAAAAGTGCCAGCACTGAAAGCTGTTGCTAGCCAGCACCCTTCCTTGGAAGCGCTTTCACAGGCGCAGCAACACTGGGGCTTTGCGCTTCTCTACCCACCAAACGTCACGGTCATTCTCTTTCCATCTCATAGACACGAGCTGAGAAATTGCAAACGTCGAGCAATTGCTCAGAGATGAAAAGTGCCAGCACTGAAAGCTGTTGCTAGCCAGCACCCTTCCTTGGAAGCGCTTTTGTAGGCCTAAGAACACTGGGGCTCTGGGCTTCTTTAGCCACCTCATCTTCTGCTCATCCTCTCGCGCACTCTAAAGAGAGCTCAGGTGAGAAATTGCAAACGTCGAGCAATTGCTCAGAGATGAAAAGTGCCAGCACTGAAAGCTGTTGCTAGCCAGCACCCTTCCTTGGAAGCGCTTTCACAGGCGCAGCAACACTGGGGCTTTGCGCTTCTCTAGCCACCAAACGTCACGGTCCTTCTCTTTCCGTCTCGTAGACACGAGCTGAGAAATTGCAAACGTCGAGCAATTGCTCAGAGATGAAAAGTGCCAGCACTGAAAGCTGTTGCTAGCCAGCACCCTTCCTTGGAAGCGCTTTCACAGGCGCAGCAACACTGGGGCTTTGCGCTTCTCTACCCACCAAACGTCACGGTCATTCTCTTTCCATCTCATAGACATGAGCTGAGAAATTGCAAACGTCGAGCAATTGCTCAGAGATGAAAAGTGCCAGCACTGAAAGCTGTTGCTAGCCAGCACCCTTCCTTGGAAGCGCTTTTGTAGGCCTAAGAACACTGGGGCTCTGGGCTTCTTTAGCCACCTCATCTTCTGCTCATCCTCTCGCGCACTCTAAAGAGAGCTCAGGTGAGAAATTGCAAACGTCGAGCAATTGCTCAGAGATGAAAAGTGCCAGCACTGAAAGCTCTTGCTAGCCAGCACCCTTCCTTGGAAGCGCTTTTGTAGCCCTTAGAACACTGGGGCTCTGGGCTTCTCTAGCCACCTCATCTTCTGCTCATCCTCTCGCGCACTCTAAAGAGAGCTCAGGTGAGAAATTGCAAACGTCGAGCAATTGCTCAGAGATGAAAAGTGCCAGCACTGAAAGCTGTTGCTAGCCAGCACCCTTCCTTGGAAGCGCTTTCACAGGCGCAGTAACACTGGGGCTTTGCGCTTCTCTACCCACCAATCGTCACGGTCCTTCTCTTTCCGTCTCGTAGACACGAGCTGAGAAATTGCAAACGTCGAGCAATTGCTCAGAGATGAAAAGTGCCAGCACTGAAAGCTGTTGCTAGCCAGCACCCTTCCTTGGAAGCGCTTTTGTAGCCCTTAGAACCCTGGGGCTCTGGGCTTCTCTAGCCACCTCATCTTCTGCTCATCCTCTCGCGCACTCTAAAGAGAGCTCAGGGGAGAAATTGCAAACGTCGAGCAATTGCTCAGAGATGAAAAGTGCCAGCACTGAAAGCTGTTGCTAGCCAGCACCCTTCCTTGGAAGCGCTTTCACAGGCGCAGTAACACTGGGGCTTTGCGCTTCTCTACCCACCAAACGTCACGGTCCTTCTCTTTCCGTCTCGTAGACACGAGCTGAGAAATTGCAAACGTCGAGCAATTGCTCAGAGATGAAAAGTGCCAGCACTGAAAGCTGTTGCTAGCCAGCACCCTTCCTTGGAAGCGCTTTTGTAGGCCTAAGAACACTGGGGCTCTGGGCTTCTCTAGCCACCTAATCTTCTGCTCATCCTCTCGCGCACTCTAAAGAGAGCTCAGGGGAGAAATTGCAAATGTCCAGCAATTGCTCAGAGATGAAAAGTGCCAGCACTGAAAGCTCTTGCTAGCCAGCACCCTTCCTTGGAAGCGCTTTCACAGGCGCAGCAACACTGGGGCTTTGCGCTTCTCTACCCACCAAACGTCACGGTCCTTCTCTTTCCGTCTCGTAGACACGAGCTGAGAAATTGCAAACGTCGAGCAATTGCTCAGAGATGAAAAGTGCCAGCACTGAAAGCTGTTGCTAGCCAGCACCCTTCCTTGGAAGCGCTTTTGTAGGCCTAAGAACACTGGGGCTCTGGACTTCTCTAGCCACCTCATCTTCTGCTCATCCTCTCGCGCACTCTAAAGAGAGCTCAGGTGAGAAATTGCAAACGTCGAGCAATTGCTCAGAGATGAAAAGTGCCAGCACTGAAAGCTGTTGCTAGCCAGCACCCTTCCTTGGAAGCGCTTTCACAGGCGCAGTAACACTGGGGCTTTGCGCTTCTCTACCCACCAAACGTCACGGTCCTTCTCTTTCCGTCTCGTAGACACGAGCTGAGAAATTGCAAACGTCGAGCAATTGCTCAGAGATGAAAAGTGCCAGCACTGAAAGCTCTTGCTAGCCAGCACCCTTCCTTGGAAGCGCTTTTGTAGGCCTAAGAACACTGGGGCTCTGGGCTTCTCTAGCCAACTAATCTTCTGCTCATCCTCTCGCTCACTCTAAAGAGAGCTCAGGTGAGAAATTGCAAACGTCGAGCAATTGCTCAGAGATGAAAAGTGCCAGCACTGAAAGCTGTTGCTAGCCAGCACCCTTCCTTGGAAGCGCTTTTGTAGGCCTAAGAACACTGGGGCTCTGGGCTTCTTTAGCCACCTCATCTTCTGCTCATCCTCTCGCGCACTCTAAAGAGAGCTCAGGTGAGAAATTGCAAACGTCGAGCAATTGCTCAGAGAGGAAAAGTGCCAGCACTGAAAGCTGTTGCTAGCCAGCACCCTTCCTTGGAAGCGCTTTTGTAGGCCTAAGAACACTGGGGCTCTGGGCTTCTCTAGCCACCTCATCTTCTGCTGATCCTCTCGCGCACTCTAAAGAGAGCTCAGGTGAGAAATTGCAAACGTCGAGCAATTGCTCAGAGATGAAAAGTGCCAGCACTGAAAGCTCTTGCTAGCCAGCACCCTTCCTTGGAAGCGCTTTTGTAGCCCTTAGAACACTGGGGCTCTGGGCTTCTCTAGCCACCTCATCTTCTGCTCATCCTCTCGCGCACTCTGAAGAGAGCTCAGGTGAGAAATTGCAAACGTCGAGCAATTGCTCAGAGATGAAAAGTGCCAGCACTGAAAGCTGTTGTTAGCCAGCACCCTTCCTTGGAAGCGCTTTTGTAGGCCTAAGAACACTGGGGCTCTGGGCTTCTCTAGCCACCTCATCTTCTGCTCATCCTCTCGCGCACTCTAAAGAGAGCTCAGGTGAGAAATTGCAAACGTCGAGCAATTGCTCAGAGATGAAAAGTGCCAGCACTGAAAGCTGTTGCTAGCCAGCACCCTTCCTTGGAAGCGCTTTTGTAGGCCTAAGAACACTGGGGCTCTGGGCTTCTCTAGCCACCTAATCTTCTGCTCATCCTCTCGCGCACTCTAAAGAGAGCTCAGGTGAGAAATTGCAAACGTCCAGCAATTGCTCAGAGATGAAAAGTGCCAGCACTGAAAGCTGTTGCTAGCCAGCACCCTTCCTTGGAAGCGCTTTCACAGGCGCAGCAACACTGGGGCTTTGCGCTTCTCTACCCACCAAACGTCACGGTCCTTCTCTTTCCGTCTCGTAGACACGAGCTGAGAAATTGCAAACGTCGAGCAATTGCTCAGAGATGAAAAGTGCCAGCACTGGAAGCTGTTGCTAGCCAGCACCCTTCCTTGGAAGCGCTTTTGTAGGCCTAAGAACACTGGGGCTCTGGGCTTCTCTAGCCACCTAATCTTCTGCTCATCCTCTCGCGCACTCTGAAGAGAGCTCAGGTGAGAAATTGCAAACGTCGAGCAATTGCTCAGAGATGAAAAGTGCCAGCACTGAAAGCTGTTTCTAGCCAGCACCCTTCCTTGGAAGCGCTTTTGTAGGCCTAAGAACACTGGGGCTCTGGGCTTCTCTACCCACCTAATCTTCTGCTCATCCTCTCGCGCACTCTGAAGAGAGCTCAGGTGAGAAATTGCAAACGTCGAGCAATTGCTCAGAGATGAAAAGTTCCAGCACTGAAAGCTGTTGCTAGCCAGCACCCTTCCTTGGAAGCGCTTTCACAGGCGCAGTAACACTGGGGCTTTGCGCTTCTCTAGCCACCAAACGTCACGGTCCTTCTCTTTCCGTCTCGTAGACACGAGCTGAGAAATTGCAAACGTCGAGCAATTGCTCAGAGATGAAAAGTTCCAGCACTGAAAGCTGTTGCTAGCCAGCACCCTTCCTTGGAAGCGCTTTTGTAGGCCTAAGAACACTGGGGCTCTGGGCTTCTCTAGCCACCTCATCTTCTGCTCATCCTCTCGCGCACTCTAAAGAGAGCTCAGGTGAGAAATTGCAAACGTCCAGCAATTGCTCAGAGATGAAAAGTGCCAGCACTGAAAGCTCTTGCTAGCCAGCACCCTTCCTTGGAAGCGCTTTCACAGGCGCAGTAACACTGGGGCTTTGGGCTTCTCTACCCACCAAACGTCACGGTCCTTCTCTTTCCGTCTCGTAGACACGAGCTGAGAAATTGCAAACGTCGAGCAATTGCTCAGAGATGAAAAGTGCCAGCACTGAAAGCTCTTGCTAGCCAGCACCCTTCCTTGGAAGCGCTTTTGTAGGCCTAAGAACACTGGGGCTCTTGGCTTCTCTAGCCACCTAATCTTCTGCACATCCTCTCGCGCACTCTAAAGAGAGCTCAGGTGAGAAATTGCAAACGTCGAGCAATTGCTCAGAGATGAAAAGTGCCAGCACTGAAAGCTGTTGCTAGCCAGCACCCTTCCTTGGAAGCGCTTTTGTAGGCCTAAGAACACTGGGGCTCTGGGCTTCTTTAGCCACCTCATCTTCTGCTCATCCTCTCGCGCACTCTAAAGAGAGCTCAGGGGAGAAATTGCAAACGTCGAGCAATTGCTCAGAGATGAAAAGTGCCAGCACTGAAAGCTGTTGCTAGCCAGCACCCTTCCTTGGAAGCGCTTTTGTAGGCCTAAGCACACTGGGGCTCTGGGCTTCTCTAGCCACCTCATCTTCTGCTCATCCTCTCGCGCACTCGAAAGAGAGCTCAGGTGAGAAATTGCAAATGTCGAGCAATTGGTCAGAGATGAAAAGTGCCAGCACTGAAAGCTCTTGCTAGCCAGCACCCTTCCTTGGAAGCGCTTTCACAGGCGCAGCAACACTGGGGCTTTGCGCTTCTCTACCCACCAAACGTCACGGTCCTTCTCTTTCCGTCTCGTAGACACGAGCTGAGAAATTGCAAACGTCGAGCAATTGCTCAGAGAGGAAAAGTGCCAGCACTGAAAGCTGTTGCTAGCCAGCCCCCTTCCTTGGAAGCGCTTTTGTAGGCCTAAGAACACTGGGGCTCTGGGCTTCTCTAGCCACCTAATCTTCTGCTCATCCTCTCGCTCACTCTAAAGAGAGCTCAGGTGAGAAATTGCAAATGTCGAGTAATTGCTCAGAGATGAAAAGTGCCAGCACTGAAAGCTGTTGCTAGCCAGCACCCTTCCTTGGAAGCGCTTTTGTAGGCCTAAGAACACTGGGGCTCTGGGCTTCTTTAGCCACCTCATCTTCTGCTCATCCTCTCGCGCACTCTAAAGAGAGCTCAGGTGAGAAATTGCAAACGTCGAGCAATTGCTCAGAGAGGAAAAGTGCCAGCACTGAAAGCTGTTGCTAGCCAGCACCCTTCCTTGGAAGCGCTTTTGTAGGCCTAAGAACACTGGGGCTCTGGGCTTCTCTAGCCACCTCATCTTCTGCTCATCCTCTCGCGCACTCTAAAGAGAGCTCAGGTGAGAAATTGCAAACGTCGAGCAATTGCTCAGAGATGAAAAGTGCCAGCACTGAAAGCTGTTGCTAGCCAGCACCCTTCCTTGGAAGCGCTTTCACAGGCGCAGCAACACTGGGGCTTTGCGCTTCTCTAGCCACCAAACGTCACGGTCCTTCTCTTTCCGTCTCGTACACACGAGCTGAGAAATTGCAAACGTCAAGCAATTGCTCAGAGATGAAAAGTGCCAGCACTGAAAGCTGTTGCTAGCCAGCACCCTTCCTTGGAAGCGCTTTTGTAGCCCTAAGCACACTGGGGCTCTGGGCTTCTTTAGCCACCTCATCTTCTGCTCATCCTCTCGCGCACTCTAAAGAGAGCTCAGGTGAGAAATTGCAAACGTCGAGCAATTGCTCAGAGATGAAAAGTGCCAGCACTGAAAGCTCTTGCTAGCCAGCACCCTTCCTTGGAAGCGCTTTCACAGGCGCAGTAACACTGGGGCTTTGCGCTTCTCTAGCCACCAAACGTCACGGTCCTTCTCTTTCCGTCTCGTAGACACGAGCTGAGAAATTGCAAACGTCGAGCAATTGCTCAGAGATGAAAAGTGCCAGCACTGAAAGCTGTTGCTAGCCAGCACCCTTCCTTGGAAGCGCTTTTGTAGGCCTAAGAACACTGGGGCTCTGGGCTTCTTTAGCCACCTCATCTTCTGCTCATCCTCTCGCGCACTCTAAAGAGAGCTCAGGTGAGAAATTGCAAACGTCGAGCAATTGCTCAGAGATGAAAAGTGCCAGCACTGAAAGCTCTTGCTAGCCAGCACCCTTCCTTGGAAGCGCTTTTGTAGGCCTAAGAACAGTGGGGCTCTGGGCTTCTCTAGCCACCTCATCTTCTGCTCATCCTCTCGCGCACTTTAAAGAGAGCTCAGGTGAGAAATTGCAAACGTCCAGCAATTGCTCAGAGATGAAAAGTGCCAGCACTGAAAGCTGTTGCTAGCCAGCACCCTTCCTTGGAAGCGCTTTCACAGGCGCAGTAACACTGGGGCTTTGCGCTTCTCTACCCACCAAACGTCACGGTCCTTCTCTTTCCGTCTCGTAGACACGAGCTGAGAAATTGCAAACGTCGAGCAATTGCTCAGAGATGAAAAGTGCCAGCACTGAAAGCTGTTGCTAGCCAGCACCCTTCCTTGGAAGCGCTTTCACAGGCGCAGTAACACTGGGGCTTTGCGCTTCTCTACCCACCAAACGTCACAGTCCTTCTCTTTCCGTCTTGTAGACACGAGCTGAGAAATTGCAAACGTCCAGCAATTGCTCAGAGATGAAAAGTGCCAGCACTGAAAGCTGTTGCTAGCCAGCACCCTTCCTTGGAAGCGCTTTTGTAGGCCTAAGCACACTGGGGCTCTGGGCTTCTCTAGCCACCTCATCTTCTGCTCATCCTCTCGCGCACTCTAAAGAGAGCTCAGGTGAGAAATTGCAAACGTCGAGCAATTGCTCAGAGATGAAAAGTGCCAGCACTGAAAGCTGTTGCTAGCCAGCACCCTTCCTTGGAAGCGCTTTCACAGGCGCAGCAACACTGGGGCTTTGCGCTTCTCTAGCCACCAAAGGTCACGGTCATTCTCTTTCCGTCTCGTAGACACGAGATGACAAATTGCAAACGTCGAGCAATTGCTCAGAGATGAAAAGTGCCAGCACTGAAAGCTGTTGCTAGCCAGCCCCCTTCCTTGGAAGCGCTTTTGTAGGCCTAAGAACACTGGGGCTCTGGGCTTCTCTAGCCACCTCATCTTCTGCTCATCCTCTCGCGCACTCTAAAGAGAGCTCAGGTGAGAAATTGCAAACGTCGAGCAATTGCTCAGAGATGAAAAGTGCCAGCACTGAAAGCTGTTGCTAGCCAGCACCCTTCCTTGGAAGCGCTTTCACAGGCGCAGTAACACTGGGGCTTTGCGCTTCTCTACCCACCAAACGTCACGGTCCTTCTCTTTCCGTCTTGTAGACACGAGCTGAGAAATTGCAAACGTCGAGCAATTGCTCAGAGATGAAAAGTGCCAGCACTGAAAGCTGTTGCTAGCCAGCACCCTTTCTTGGAAGCGCTTTCACAGGCGCAGCAACACTGGGGCTTTGCGCTTCTCTACCCACCAAACGTCACGGTCCTTCTCTTTCCGTCTCGTAGACACGAGCTGAGAAATTGCAAACGTCGAGCAATTGCTCAGAGAGGAAATGTGCCAGCACTGAAAGCTGTTGCTAGCCAGCCCCCTTCCTTGGAAGCGCTTTTGTAGGCCTAAGAACACTGGGGCTCTGGGCTTCTCTAGCCACCTCATCTTCTGCTCATCCTCTCGCGCACTCTAAAGAGAGCTCAGGTGAGAAATTGCAAACGTCGAGCAACTGCTCAGAGATGAAAAGTGCCAGCACTGAAAGCTGTTGCTAGCCAGCACCCTTCCTTGGAAGCGATTTCACAGGCGCAGCAACACTGGGGCTTTGCGCTTCTCTACCCACCAAACGTCACGGTCCTTCTCTTTCCGTCTCGTAGACACGAGCTGAGAAATTGCAAACGTCGAGCAATTGCTCAGAGATGAAAAGTGCCAGCACTGAAAGCTGTTGCTAGCCAGCCCCCTTCCTTGGAAGCGCTTTTGTAGGCCTAAGAACACTGGGGCTCTGGGCTTCTCTAGCCACCTAATCTTCTGCTCATCCTCTCGCGCACTCTAAAGAGAGCTCAGGTGAGAAATTGCAAACGTCGAGCAATTGCTCAGAGAGGAAAAGTGCCAGCACTGAAAGCTGTTGCTAGCCAGCACCCTTCCTTGGAAGCGCTTTTGTAGGCCTAAGAACACTGGGGCTCTGGGCTTCTCTAGCCACCTCATCTTCTGCTCATCCTCTCGCGCACTCTAAAGAGAGCTCAGGTGAGAAATTGCAAACGTCGAGCAATTGCTCAGAGATGAAAAGTGCCAGCACTGAAAGCTCTTGCTAGCCAGCACCCTTCCTTGGAAGCGCTTTCACAGGCGCAGCAACACTGGGGCTTTGCACTTCTCTACTCACCAAACATCACGGTCCTTCTCTTTCCGTCCCGTAGACACGAGCTGAGAAATTGCAAACGTCGAGCAATTGCTCAGAGATGAAAAGTGCCAGTACTGGAAGCTGTTGCTAGCCAGCCCCCTTCCTTGGAAGTGCTTTTGTAGGCCTAAGAACACTGGGGCTCTGGGCTTCTCTAGCCACCTAATCTTCTGCTCATCCTCTTGCGCAGTCTAAAGAGAGCTCAGGTGAGAAATTGCAAACGTCGAGCAATTGCTCAGAGATGAAAAGTGCCAGCACTGAAAGCTGTTGCTAGCCAGCACCCTTCCTTGGAAGCGTTTTCACAGGCGCAGCAACACTGGGGCTTTGCGCTTCTCTACTCACCAAACGTCACGGTCCTTCTCTTTCCGTCTCGTAGACACGAGCTGAGAAATTGCAAACGTCGAGCAATTGCTCAGAGAGGAAAAGTGCCAGCACTGAAAGCTGTTGTTAGCCAGCACCCTTCCTTGGAAGCGCTTTTGTAGGCCTAAGAACACTGGGGCTCTGGGCTTCTCTAGCCACCTCATCTTCTGCTCATCCTCTCGCGCACTCTAAAGAGAGCTCAGGGGAGAAATTGCAAACGTCGAGCAATTGCTCAGAGATGAAAAGTGCCAGCACTGAAAGCTCTTGCTAGCCAGCACCCTTCCTTGGAAGCGCTTTTGTAGGCCTAAGAACACTGGGGCTCTGGGCTTCTCTAGCCACCTCATCTTCTGCTCATCCTCTCGCGCACTCTAAAGAGAGCTCAGGTGAGAAATTGCAAACGTCGAGCAATTGCTCAGAGATGAAAAGTTCCAGCACTGAAAGCTGTTGCTAGCCAGCACCCTTCCTTGGAAGTGCTTTCACAGGCGCAGTAACACTGGGGCTTTGCGCTTCTCTACCCACCAAACGTCACGGTCCTTCTCTTTCCGTCTCGTAGACACGAGCTGAGAAATTGCAAATGTCGAGCAATTGCTCAGAGATGAAAAGTGCCAGCACTGAAAGCTGTTGCTAGCCAGCACCCTTCCTTGGAAGCGCTTTTGTAGGCCTAAGAACACTGGGGCTCTGGGCTTCTCTAGCCACCTCATCTTCTGCTCATCCTCTCGCGCACTCTAAAGAGAGCTCAGGTGAGAAATTGCAAACGTCGAGCAATTGCTCAGAGAGGAAAAGTGCCAGCACTGAAAGCTGTTGCTAGCCAGCACCCTTCCTTGGAAGCGCTTTTGTAGGCCTAAGAACACTGGGGCTCTGGGCTTCTCTAGCCACCTCATCTTCTGCTCATCCTCTCGTGCACTCTAAAGAGAGCTCAGGTGAGAAATTGCAAACGTCGAGCAATTGCTCAGAGATGAAAAGTGCCAGCACTGAAAGCTGTTGCTAGCCAGCACCCTTCCTTGGAAGCGCTTTCACAGGCGCAGCAACACTGGGGCTTTGCACTTCTCTACTCACCAAACGTCACGGTCCTTCTCTTTCCGTCTCGTAGACACGAGCTGAGAAATTGCAAACGTCGAGCAATTGCTCAGAGATGAAAAGTGCCAGTACTGGAAGCTGTTGCTAGCCAGCCCCCTTCCTTGGAAGCGCTTTTGTAGGCCTAAGAACACTGGGGCTCTGGGCTTCTCTAGCCACCTAATCTTCTGCTCATCCTCTCGCGCACTCTAAAGAGAGCTCAGATGAGAAATTGCAAACGTCGAGCAATTGCTCAGAGATGAAAAGTGCCAGCACTGAAAGCTGTTGCTAGCCAGCACCCTTCCTTGGAAGCGTTTTCACAGGCGCAGCAACACTGGGGCTTTGCGCTTCTCTAGCCACCAAACGTCACGGTCCTTCTCTTTCCGTCTCGTAGACACGAGCTGAGAAATTGCAAACGTCGAGCAATTGCTCAGAGAGGAAAAGTGCCAGCACTGAAAGCTGTTGTTAGCCAGCACCCTTCCTTGGAAGCGCTTTTGTAGGCCTAAGAACACTGGGGCTCTGGGCTTCTCTAGCCACCTAATCTTCTGCTCATCCTCTCGCGCACTCTAAAGAGAGCTCAGGTGAGAAATTGCAAACGTCGAGCAATTGCTCAGAGATGAAAAGTGCCAGCACTGAAAGCTGTTGCTAGCCAGCACCCTTCCTTGGAAGCGCTTTTGTAGGCCTAAGAACACTGGGGCTCTGGGCTTCTCTAGCCACCTAATCTTCTGCTCATCCTCTCGCGCACTCTAAAGAGAGCTCAGGGGAGAAATTGCAAACGTCGAGCAATTGCTCAGAGATGAAAAGTTCCAGCACTGAAAGCTGTTGCTAGCCAGCACCCTTCCTTGGAAGTGCTTTCACAGGCGCAGTAACACTGGGGCTTTGCGCTTCTCTACCCACCAAACGTCACGGTCCTTCTCTTTCCGTCTCGTAGACACGAGCTGAGAAATTGCAAACGTCGAGCAATTGCTCAGAGATGAAAAGTTCCAGCACTGAAAGCTGTTGCTAGCCAGCACCCTTCCTTGGAAGCGCTTTTGTAGGCCTAAGAAGACTGGGGCTCTGGGCTTCTCTAGCCACCTCATCTTCTGCTCATCCTCTCGCGCACTCTAAAGAGAGCTCAGGTGAGAAATTGCAAACGTCGAGCAATTGCTCAGAGAGGAAAAGTGCCAGCACTGAAAGCTGTTGCTAGCCAGCACCCTTCCTTGGAAGCGCTTTTGTAGGCCTAAGAACAGTGGGGCTCTGGGCTTCTCTAGCCACCTCATCTTCTGCTCATCCTCTCGCGCACTCTAAAGAGAGCTCAGGTGAGAAATTGCAAACGTCCAGCAATTGCTCAGAGATGAAAAGTGCCAGCACTGAAAGCTGTTGCTAGCCAGCACCCTTCCTTGGAAGCGCTTTCACAGGCGCAGCAACACTGGGGCTTTGCGCTTCTCTACCCACCAAACGTCGCGGTCCTTCTCTTTCCGTCTCGTAGACACGAGCTGAGAAATTGCAAACGTCGAGCAATTGCTCAGAGATGAAAAGTGCCAACACTGGAAGCTGTTGCTAGCCAGCACCCTTCCTTGGAAGCGCTTTCACAGGCGCAGCAACACTGGGGCTTTGCGCTTCTCTACTCACGAAACGTCACGGTCCTTCTCTTTCTGTCTCGTAGACACGAGCTGAGAAATTGCAAACGTCGAGCAATTGCTCAGAGATGAAAAGTGCCAGCACTGAAAGCTCTTGCTAGCCAGCACCCTTCCTTGGAAGCGCTTTTGTAGGCCTAAGAACACTGGGGCTCTGGGCTTCTCTAGCCACCTCATCTTCTGCTCATCCTCTCGCGCACTCTAAAGAGAGCTCAGGTGAGAAATTGCAAACGTCGAGCAATTGCTCAGAGATGAAAAGTGCCAGCACTGAAAGCTGTTGCTAGCCAGCACCCTTCCTTGGAAGCGCTTTCACAGGCGCAGCAACACTGGGGCTTTGCACTTCTCTACTCACCAAACATCACGGTCCTTCTCTTTCCGTCTCGTAGACACGAGCTGAGAAATTGCAAACGTCGAGCAATTGCTCAGAGATGAAAAGTGCCAGTACTGGAAGCTGTTGCTAGCCAGCCCCCTTCCTTGGAAGCGCTTTTGTAGGCCTAAGAACACTGGGGCTCTGGGCTTCTCTAGCCACCTAATCTTCTGCTCATCCTCTCGCGCACTCTAAAGAGAGCTCAGATGAGAAATTGCAAACGTCGAGCAATTGCTCAGAGATGAAAAGTGCCAGCACTGAAAGCTGTTGCTAGCCAGCACCCTTCCTTGGAAGCGTTTTCACAGGCGCAGCAACACTGGGGCTTTGCGCTTCTCTAGCCACCAAACGTCACGGTCCTTCTCTTTCCGTCTCGTAGACACGAGCTGAGAAATTGCAAACGTCGAGCAATTGCTCAGAGAGGAAAAGTGCCAGCACTGAAAGCTGTTGTTAGCCAGCACCCTTCCTTGGAAGCGCTTTTGTAGGCCTAAGAACACTGGGGCTCTGGGCTTCTCTAGCCACCTAATCTTCTGCTCATCCTCTCGCGCACTCTAAAGAGAGCTCAGGGGAGAAATTGCAAACGTCGAGCAATTGCTCAGAGATGAAAAGTGCCAGCACTGAAAGCTCTTGCTAGCCAGCACCCTTCCTTGGAAGCGCTTTTGTAGGCCTAAGAACACTGGGGCTCTGGGCTTCTCTAGCCACCTCATCTTCTGCTCATCCTCTCGCGCACTCTAAAGAGAGCTCAGGTGAGAAATTGCAAACGTCGAGCAATTGCTCAGAGATGAAAAGTGCCAGCACTGAAAGCTGTTGCTAGCCAGCACCCTTCCTTGGAAGTGCTTTCACAGGCGCAGTAACACTGGGGCTTTGCGCTTCTCTACCCACCAAACGTCACGGTCCTTCTCTTTCCGTCTCGTAGACACGAGCTGAGAAATTGCAAACGTCGAGCAATTGCTCAGAGAGGAAAAGTGCCAGCACTGAAAGCTGTTGCTAGCCAGCACCCTTCCTTGGAAGCGCTTTTGTAGGCCTAAGAACACTGGGGCTCTGGGCTTCTCTAGCCACCTCATCTTCTGCTCATCCTCTCGCGCACTCTAAAGAGAGCTCAGGTGAGAAATTGCAAACGTCGAGCAATTGCTCAGAGAGGAAAAGTGCCAGCACTGAAAGCTGTTGCTAGCCAGCACCCTTCCTTGGAAGCGCTTTTGTAGGCCTAAGAACACTGGGGCTCTGGGCTTCTCTAGCCACCTCATCTTCTGCTCATCCTCTCGCGCACTCTAAAGAGAGCTCAGGTGAGAAATTGCAAACGTCGAGCAATTGCTCAGAGATGAAAAGTGCCAGCACTGAAAGCTGTTGCTAGCCAGCACCCTTCCTTGGAAGCGCTTTCACAGGCGCAGCAACACTGGGGCTTTGCGCTTCTCTACCCACCAAACGTCACGGTCCTTCTCTTTCCGTCTCGTAGACACGAGCTGAGAAATTGCAAACGTCGAGCAATTGCTCAGAGATGAAAAGTGCCAACACTGGAAGCTGTTGCTAGCCAGCACCCTTCCTTGGAAGCGCTTTCACAGGCGCAGCAACACTGGGGCTTTGCGCTTCTCTACTCACCAAACGTCACGGTCCTTCTCTTTCTGTCTCGTAGACACGAGCTGAGAAATTGCAAACGTCGAGCAATTGCTCAGAGATGAAAAGTGCCAGCACTGAAAGCTGTTGCTAGCCAGCACCCTTCCTTGGAAGCGCTTTTGTAGGCCTAAGAACACTGGGGCTCTGGGCTTCTTTAGCCACCTCATCTTCTGCTCATCCTCTCGCGCACTCTAAAGAGAGCTCAGGGGAGAAATTACAAACGTCCAGCAATTGCTCAGAGATGAAAAGTGCCAGCACTGAAAGCTGTTGCTAGCCAGCACCCTTCCTTGGAAGCGCTTTCACAGGCGCAGTAACACTGGGGCTTTGCGCTTCTCTACCCACCAAACGTCACGGTCCTTCTCTTTCCGTCTCGTAGACACGAGCTGAGAAATTGCAAACGTCGAGCAATTGCTCAGAGATGAAAAGTGCCAGCACTGAAAGCTGTTGCTAGCCAGCACCCTTCCTTGGAAGCGCTTTTGTAGGCCTAAGAAGACTGGGGCTCTGGGCTTCTCTAGCCACCTCATCTTCTGCTCATCCTCTCGCGCACTCTAAAGAGAGCTCAGGTGAGAAATTGCAAACGTCGAGCAATTGCTCAGAGATGAAAAGTGCCAGCACTGAAAGCTCTTGCTAGCCAGCACCCTTCCTTGGAAGCGCTTTTGTAGGCCTAAGAACACTGGGGCTCTGGGCTTCTCTAGCCACCTCATCTTCTGCTCATCCTCTCGCGCACTCTAAAGAGAGCTCAGGTGAGAAATTGCAAACGTCGAGCAATTGCTCAGAGATGAAAAGTGCCAGCACTGAAAGCTGTTGCTAGCCAGCACCCTTCCTTGGAAGTGCTTTCACAGGCGCAGCAACACTGGGGCTTTGCACTTCTCTACCCACCAAACGTCACGGTCCTTCTCTTTCCGTCTCGTAGACACGAGCTGAGAAATTGCAAACGTCGAGCAATTGCTCAGAGATGAAAAGTGCCAGCACTGAAAGCTGTTGCTAGCCAGCACCCTTCCTTGGAAGCGCTTTTGTAGGCCTAAGAACACTGGGGCTCTGGGCTTCTCTAGCCACCTCATCTTCTGCTCATCCTCTCGCGCACTCTAAAGAGAGCTCAGGTGAGAAATTGCAAACGTCGAGCAATTGCTCAGAGAGGAAAAGTGCCAGCACTGAAAGCTGTTGCTAGCCAGCACCCTTCCTTGGAAGCGCTTTTGTAGGCCTAAGAACACTGGGGCTCTGGGCTTCTCTAGCCACCTCATCTTCTGCTCATCCTCTCGCGCACTCTAAAGAGAGCTCAGGTGAGAAATTGCAAACCTCGAGCAATTGCTCAGAGATGAAAAGTGCCAGCACTGAAAGCTGTTGCTAGCCAGCACCCTTCCTTGGAAGCGCTTTCACAGGCGCAGCAACACTGGGGCTTTGCGCTTCTCTACCCACCAAACGTCACGGTCCTTCTCTTTCCGTCTCGTAGACACGAGCTGAGAAATTGCAAACGTCCAGCAATTGCTCAGAGATGAAAAGTGCCAGCACTGAAAGCTCTTGCTAGCCAGCACCCTTCCTTGGAAGCGCTTTTGTAGGCCTAAGAACACTGGGGCTCTGGGCTTCTCTAGCCAACTAATCTTCTGCTCATCCTCTCGCGCACTCTAAAGAGAGCTCAGGTGAGAAATTGCAAACGTCGAGCAATTGCTCAGAGAGGAAAAGTGCCAGCACTGAAAGCTGTTGCTAGCCAGCACCCTTCCTTGGAAGCGCTTTTGTAGGCCTAAGAACACTGGGGCTCTGGGCTTCTCTAGCCACCTCATCTTCTGCTCATCCTCTCGCGCACTCTAAAGAGACCTCAGGTGAGAAATTGCAAACGTCCAGCAATTGCTCAGAGATGAAAAGTGCCAGCACTGAAAGCTCTTGCTAGCCAGCACCCTTCCTTGGAAGTGCTTTTGTAGGCCTAAGCACACTGGGGCTTTGCGCTTCTCTAACCACCAAACGTCACGGTCCTTCTCTTTCCGTCTCGTAGACACGAGCTGAGAAATTGCAAACGTCGAGCAATTGCTCAGAGATGAAAAGTGCCAGCACTGAAAGCTGTTGCTAGCCAGCACCCTTCCTTGGAAGCGCTTTTGTAGGCCTAAGAACACTGGGGCTCTGGGCTTCTCTAGCCACCAAACGTCGCGGTCCTTCTCTTTCCGTCTTGTAGACACGAGCTGAGAAATTGCAAACGTCGAGCAATTGCTCAGAGATGAAAAGTGCCAGCACTGAAAGCTGTTGCTAGCCAGCACCCTTCCTTGGAAGCGCTTTTGTAGGCCTAAGAACACTGGGGCTCTGGGCTTCTCTAGCCACCTAATCTTCTGCTCATCCTCTCGCGCACTCTAAAGAGAGCTCAGGTGAGAAATTGCAAACGTCGAGCAATTGCTCAGAGATGAAAAGTGCCAGCACTGAAAGCTGTTGCTAGCCAGCACCCTTCCTTGGAAGCGCTTTTGTAGGCCTAAGAACACTGGGGCTCTGGGCTTCTCTAGCCACCTCATCTTCTGCTCATCCTCTCGCGCACTCTAAAGAGAGCTCAGGTGAGAAATTGCAAACGTCGAGCAATTGCTCAGAGATGAAAAGTGCCAGCACTGAAAGCTGTTGCTAGACAGCACCCTTCCTTGGAAGCGCTTTCACAGGCGCAGCAACACTGGGGCTTTGCACTTCTCTACCCACCAAACATCACGGTCCTTCTCTTTCCGTCTCGTAGACACGAGCTGAGAAATTGCAAACGTCGAGCAATTGCTCAGAGATGAAAAGTGCCAGCACTGGAAGCTGTTGCTAGCCAGCACCCTTCCTTGGAAGCGCTTTTGTAGGCCTAAGAACACTGGGGCTCTGGGCTTCTCTAGCCACCTCATCTTCTGCTCATCCTCTCGCGCACTCTGAAGAGAGCTCAGGTGAGAAATTGCAAACGTCGAGCAATTGCTCAGAGATGAAAAGTGCCAGCACTGAAAGCTGTTGCTAGCCAGCACCCTTCCTTGGAAGCGCTTTTGTAGGCCTAAGAACACTGGGGCTCTGGGCTTCTCTAGCCACCTCATCTTCTGCTCATCCTCTCGCGCACTCTAAAGAGAGCTCAGGTGAGAAATTGCAAACGTCGAGCAATTGCTCAGAGATGAAAAGTGCCAGCACTGAAAGCTGTTGCTAGCCAGCCCCCTTCCTTGGAAGCGCTTTTGTAGGCCTAAGAACACTGGGGCTCTGGGCTTCTCTAGCCACCTCATCTTCTGCTCATCCTCTCGCGCCCTCTGAAGAGAGCTCAGGTGAGAAATTGCAAATGTCCAGCAATTGCTCAGAGATGAAAAGTGCCAGCACTGAAAGCTGTTGCTAGCCAGCACCCTTCCTTGGAAGCGCTTTCACAGGTGCAGCAACACTGGGGCTTTGCGCTTCTCTACCCACCAAACGTCACTGTCATTCTCTTTCCGTCTCGTAGACACGAGCTGAGAAATTGCAAACGTCGAGCAATTGCTCAGAGATGAAAAGTGCCAGCACTGGAAGCTGTTGCTAGCCAGCACCCTTCCTTGGAAGCGCTTTTGTAGGCCTAAGAACACTGGGGCTCTGGGCTTCTCTAGCCACCTCATCTTCTGCTCATCCTCTCGCGCACTCTGAAGAGAGCTCAGGTGAGAAATTGCAAACGTTGAGCAATTGCTCAGAGATGAAAAGTGCCAGCACTGAAAGCTGTTGCTAGCCAGCACCCTTCCTTGGAAGCGCTTTTGTAGGCCTAAGAACACTGGGGCTCTGGGCTTCTCTAGCCACCTCATCTTCTGCTCATCCTCTCGCGCACTCTAAAGAGAGCTCAGGTGAGAAATTGCAAACGTCGAGCAATTGCTCAGAGATGAAAAGTGCCAGCACTGAAAGCTGTTGCTAGCCAGCACCCTTCCTTGGAAGTGCTTTCACAGGCGCAGTAACACTGGGGCTTTGTGCTTCTCTAGCCAAAAACGTCACGGTCATTCTCTTTCCGTCTCGTAGACACGAGCTGAGAAATTGCAAACGTCGAGCAATTGCTCAGAGATGAAAAGTGCCAGCACTGAAAGCTCTTGCTAGCCAGCACCCTTCCTTGGAAGCGCTTTTGTAGGCCTAAGAACACTGGGGCTCTGGGCTTCTCTAGCCACCTCATCTTCTGCTCATCCTCTCGCGCACTCTAAAGAGAGCTCAGGGGAGAAATTGCAAACGTCGAGCAATTGCTCAGAGAGGAAAAGTGCCAGCACTGAAAGCTGTTGCTAGCCAGCACCCTTCCTTGGAAGCGCTTTTGTAGCCCTTAGAACACTGGGGCTCTGGGCTTCTCTACCCACCTAATCTTCTGCTCATCCTCTCGCGCAGTCTAAAGAGAGCTCATGTGAGAAATTGCAAACGTCGAGCACTTGCTCAGAGATGAAAAGTGCCAGCACTGAAAGCTGTTGCTAGCCAGCCCCCTTCCTTGGAAGCGCTTTCACAGGGGCAGCAACACTGGGGCTTTGCGCTTCTCTACCCACCAAACGTCACGGTCCTTCTCTTTCCGTCTCGTAGACACGAGCTGAGAAATTGCAAACGTCGAGCAATTGCTCAGAGAGGAAAAGTGCCAGCACTGAAAGCTGTTGCTAGCCAGCACCCTTCCTTGGAAGCGCTTTTGTAGGCCTAAGAACACTGGGGCTCTGGGCTTCTCTAGCCACCTCATCTTCTGCTCATCCTCTCGCGCACTCTAAAGAGAGCTCAGGTGAGAAATTGCAAACGTCGAGCAATTGCTCAGAGAGGAAAGGTGCCAGCACTGAAAGCTGTTGCTAGCCAGCACCCTTCCTTGGAAGCGCTTTTGTAGGCCTAAGAACAGTGGGGCTCTGGGCTTCACTAGCCACCTAATCTTCTGCTGATCCTCTCGCGCACTCTAAAGAGACCTCAGGTGAGAAATTGCAAACGTCGATCAATTGCTCAGAGATGAAAAGTGCCAGCACTGAAAGCTGTTGCTAGCCAGCACCCTTCCTTGGAAGCGCTTTCACAGGCGCAGCAACACTGGGGCTTTGCGCTTCTCTAGCCACCAAACGTCACGGTCCTTCTCTTTCCGTCTCGTAGACACGAGCTGAGAAATTGCAAACGTCGAGCAATTGCTCAGAGATGAAAAGTGCCAGCACTGGAAGCTGTTGCTAGCCAGCACCCTTCCTTGGAAGCGCTTTTGTAGGCCTAAGAACACTGGGGCTCTGGGCTTCTCTAGCCACCTCATCTTCTGCTCATCCTCTCGCGCACTCTGAAGAGAGCTCAGGTGAGAAATTGCAAACGTCGATCAATTCCTCAGAGATGAAAAGTGCCAGCACTGAAAGCTGTTGCTAGCCAGCACCCTTCCTTGGAAGCGCTTTTGTAGGCCTAAGAAGACTGGGGCTCTGGGCTTCTCTAGCCACCTCATCTTCTGCTCATCCTCTCGCGCACTCTAAAGAGAGCTCAGGTGAGAAATTGCAAACGTCGAGTAATTGCTCATAGATGAAAAGTGCCAGCACTGAAAGCTGTTGCTAGCCAGCACCCTTCCTTGGAAGCGTTTTCACAGGCGCAGCAACACTGGGGCTTTGCGCTTCTCTAGCCACCAAACGTCACGGTCCTTCTCTTTGCGTCTCGTAGACACGAGCTGAGAAATTGCAAACGTCGAGCAATTGCTCAGAGATGAAAAGTGCCAGCACTGAAAGCTGTTGCTAGCCAGCACCCTTCCTTGGAAGCGCTTTTGTAGCCCTTAGAACACTGGGGCTCTGGGCTTCTCTAGCCACCTCATCTTCTGCTCATCCTCTCGCGCACTCTAAAGAGAGCTCAGGGGAGAAATTGCAAACGTCGAGCAATTGCTCAGAGATGAAAAGTGCCAGCACTGAAAGCTGTTGCTAGCCAGCACCCTTCCTTGGAAGCGCTTTCACAGGCGCAGTAACACTGGGGCTTTGCGCTTCTCTAGCCGCCAAACGTCGCGGTCCTTCTCTTTCCGTCTCGTAGACACGAGCTGAGAAATTGCAAACGTCGAGCAATTGCTCAGAGATGAAAAGTGCCAGCACTGAAAGCTGTTGCTAGCCAGCCCCCTTCCTTGGAAGCGCTTTTGTAGGCCTAAGAACACTGGGGCTCTGGGCTTCTCTAGCCACCTCATCTTCTGCTCATCCTCTCGCGCACTCTAAAGAGAGCTCAGGTGAGAAATTGCAAACGTCGAGCAATTGCTCAGAGATGAAAAGTGCCAGCACTGAAAGCTGTTGCTAGCCAGCACCCTTCCTTGGAAGCGCTTTTGTAGCCCTTAGAACACTGGGGCTCTGGGCTTCTCTAGCCACCTCATCTTCTGCTCATCCTCTCGCGCACTCTAAAGAGAGCTCAGGGGAGAAATTGCAAACGTCGAGCAATTGCTCAGAGATGAAAAGTGCCAGCACTGAAAGCTGTTGCTAGCCAGCACCCTTCCTTGGAAGCGCTTTCACAGGCGCAGTAACACTGGGGCTTTGCGCTTCTCTAGCCACCAAACGTAACGGTCCTTCTCTTTCCGTCTCGTAGACACGAGCTGAGAAATTGCAAACGTCGAGCAATTGCTCAGAGATGAAAAGTGCCAGCACTGAAAGCTGTTGCTAGCCAGCACCCTTCCTTGGAAGCGCTTTTGTAGGCCTAAGAACCCTGGGGCTCTGGGCTTCTCTAGCCAGCTCATCTTCTGCTCATCCTCTCGCGCACTCTAAAGAGAGCTCAGGTGAGAAATTGCAAACGTCCAGCAATTGCTCAGAGAAGAAAAGTGCCAGCACTGAAAGCTGTTGCTAGCCAGCACCCTTCCTTGGAAGCGCTTTTGTAGCCCTTAGAACACTGGGGCTCTGGGCTTCTCTAGCCACCTAATCTTCTGCTCATCCTCTCGCGCACTCTGAAGAGAGCTCAGGTGAGAAATTGCAAACGTCGATCAATTGCTCAGAGATGAAAAGTGCCAGCACTGAAAGCTGTTGCTAGCCAGCACCCTTCCTTGGAAGTGCTTTCACAGGCGCAGTAACACTGGGGCTTTGCGCTTCTCTACCCACCAAACGTCACGGTCCTTCTCTTTCCGTCTCGTAGACACGAGCTGAGAAATTGCAAACGTCGAGCAATTGCTCAGAGATGAAAAGTGCCAGCACTGAAAGCTGTTGCTAGCCAGCACCCTTCCTTGGAAGCGCTTTTGTAGGCCTAAGAACACTGGGGCTCTGGGCTTCTCTAGACACCTAATCTTCTGCTCATCCTCTCGCGCACTCTAAAGAGAGCTCAGGTGAGAAATTGCAAACGTCGAGCAATTGCTCAGAGAGGAAAAGTGCCAGCACTGAAAGCTGTTGCTAGCCAGCACCCTTCCTTGGAAGCGCTTTTGTAGGCCTAAGAACACTGGGGCTCTGGGCTTCTCTAGCCACCTCATCTTCTGCTCATCCTCTCGCGCACTCTAAAGAGAGCTCAGGTGAGAAATTGCAAACGTCGAGCAATTGCTCAGAGAGGAAAAGTGCCAGCACTGAAAGCTGTTGCTAGCCAGCACCCTTCCTTGGAAGCGCTTTTGTAGGCCTAAGAACACTGGGGCTCTGGGCTTCTCTAGCCACCTCATCTTCTGCTCATCCTCTCGCGCACTCTAAAGAGAGCTCAGGTGAGAAATTGCAAACGTCCAGCAATTGCTCAGAGATGAAAAGTGCCAGCACTGAAAGCTGTTGCTAGCCAGCACCCTTCCTTGGAAGCGCTTTCACAGGCGCAGTAACACTGGGGCTTTGCGCTTCTCTAGCCGCCAAACGTCGCGGTCCTTCTCTTTCTGTCTCGTAGACACGAGCTGAGAAATTGCAAACGTCGAGCAATTGCTCAGAGATGAAAAGTGCCAGCACTGGAAGCTGTTGCTAGCCAGCACCCTTCCTTGGAAGCGCTTTTGTAGGCCTAAGAACACTGGGGCTCTGGGCTTCTCTAGCCACCTCATCTTCTGCTCATCCTCTCGCGCACTCTAAAGAGAGCTCAGGTGAGAAATTGCAAACGTCGAGCAATTGCTCAGAGATGAAAAGTGCCAGCACTGAAAGCTGTTGCTAGCCAGCACCCTTCCTTGGAAGCGCTTTCACAGGCGCAGTAACACTGGGGCTTTGCGCTTCTCTACCCACCAAACGTCACGGTCCTTCTCTTTCCGTCTCGTAGACACGAGCTGAGAAATTGCAAACGTCGAGCAATTGCTCAGAGATGAAAAGTGCCAGCACTGAAAGCTGTTGCTAGCCAGCACCCTTCCTTGGAAGCGCTTTCACAGGCGCAGTAACACTGGGGCTTTGCGCTTCTCTAGCCACCAAACGTCACGGTCCTTCTCTTTCCGTCTCGTAGACACGAGCTGAGAAATTGCAAACGTCGAGCAATTGCTCAGAGATGAAAAGTTCCAGCACTGAAAGCTGTTGCTAGCCAGCACCCTTCCTTGGAAGCGCTTTTGTAGGCCTAAGCACACTGGGGCTCTGGGCTTCTCTAGCCACCTCATCTTCTGCTCATCCTCTCGCGCACTCTAAAGAGAGCTCAGGGGAGAAATTGCAAACGTCGAGCAATTGCTCAGAGATGAAAAGTGCCAGCACTGAAAGCTGTTGCTAGCCAGCCCCCTTCCTTGGAAGCGCTTTCACAGGCGCAGCAACACTGGGGCTTTGCGCTTCTCTAGCCACCAAACGTCACGGTCCTTCTCTTTCCGTCTCGTAGACACGAGCTGAGAAATTGCAAACGTCGAGCAATTGCTCAGAGATGAAAAGTGCCAGCACTGAAAGCTGTTGCTAGCCAGCCCCCTTCCTTGGAAGCGCTTTTGTAGGCCTAAGAACACTGGGGCTCTGGGCTTCTCTAGCCACCTAATCTTCTGCTCATCCTCTCGCGCACTCTAAAGAGAGCTCAGGTGAGAAATTGCAAACGTCGAGCAATTGCTCAGAGATGAAAAGTGCCAGCACTGAAAGCTGTTGCTAGCCAGCACCCTTCCTTGGAAGCGCTTTTGTAGCCCTTAGAACACTGGGGCTCTGGGCTTCTCTAGCCACCTCATCTTCTGCTCATCCTCTCGCGCACTCTGAAGAGAGCTCAGGTGAGAAATTGCAAACGTCGAGCAATTGCTCAGAGATGAAAAGTGCCAGCACTGAAAGCTGTTGCTAGCCAGCACCCTTCCTTGGAAGCGCTTTCACAGGCGCAGTAACACTGGGGCTTTGCGCTTCTCTAGCCACCAAACGTCACGGTCCTTCTCTTTCCGTCTCGTAGACACGAGCTGAGAAATTGCAAACGTCGAGCAATTGCTCAGAGATGAAAAGTGCCAGCACTGAAAGCTGTTGCTAGCCAGCACCCTTCCTTGGAAGCGCTTTTGTAGGCCTAAGAACACTGGGGCTCTGGGCTTCTCTAGCCACCTCATCTTCTGCTCATCCTCTCGCGCACTCTAAAGAGAGCTCAGGTGAGAAATTGCAAACGTCGAGCAATTGCACAGAGATGAAAAGTGCCAGCACTGAAAGCTGTTGCTAGCCAGCACCCTTCCTTGGAAGCGCTTTCACAGGCGCAGTAACACTGGGGCTTTGCGCTTCTCTAGCCACCAAACGTCACGGTCCTTCTCTTTCCGTCTCGTAGACACGAGCTGAGAAATTGCAAACGTCGAGCAATTGCTCCGAGATGAAAAGTGCCAGCACTGAAAGCTGTTGCTAGCCAGCACCCTTCCTTGGAAGCGCTTTTGTAGGCCTAAGAACACTGGGGCTCTGGGCTTCTCTAGCCACCTCATCTTCTGCTCATCCTCTCGCGCACTCTGAAGAGAGCTCAGGTGAGAAATTGCAAACGTCGAGCAATTGCTCAGAGATGAAAAGTGCCAGCACTGAAAGCTGTTGCTAGCCAGCACCCTTCCTTGGAAGCGCTTTTGTAGGCCTAAGAACACTGGGGCTCTGGGCTTCTCTAGCCACCTCATCTTCTGCTCATCCTCTCGCGCACTCTAAAGAGAGCTCAGGGGAGAAATTGCAAACGTCGAGCAATTGCTCAGAGATGAAAAGTGCCAGCACTGAAAGCTGTTGCTAGCCAGCACCCTTCCTTGGAAGCGCTTTCACAGGCGCAGTAACACTGGGGCTTTGCGCTTCTCTACCCACCAAACGTCACGGTCCTTCTCTTTCCGTCTCGTAGACACGAGCTGAGAAATTGCAAACGTCGAGCAATTGCTCAGAGATGAAAAGTGCCAGCACTGAAAGCTGTTGCTAGCCAGCACCCTTCCTTGGAAGCGCTTTTGTAGGCATAAGAACAGTGGGGCTCTGGGCTTCTCTAGCCACCTAATCTGCTGCTCATCCTCTCGCGCACTCTAAAGAGAGCTCAGGTGAGAAATTGCAAACGTCCAGCAATTGCTCAGAGATGAAAAGTGCCAGCACTGAAAGCTGTTGCTAGCCAGCACCCTTCCTTGGAAGCGTTTTCACAGGCGCAGCAACACTGGGGCTTTGCGCTTCTCTACCCACCAAACGTCACGGTCCTTCTCTTTCCGTCTCGTAGACACGAGCTGAGAAATTGCAAACGTCGAGCAATTGCTCAGAGATGAAAAGTGCCAGCACTGAAAGCTGTTGTTAGCCAGCACCCTTCCTTGGAAGCGCTTTTGTAGACCTAAGAACACTGGGGCTCTGGGCTTCTCTAGCCACCTCATCTTCTGCTCATCCTCTCGCGCATTCTAAAGAGAGCTCAGGTGAGAAATTGCAAACGTCGAGCAATTGCTCAGAGATGAAAAGTGCCAGCACTGAAAGCTGTTGCTAGCCAGCACCCTTCCTTGGAAGCGCTTTTGTAGGCCTAAGAACACTGGGGCTCTGGGCTTCTCTAGCCACCTCATCTTCTGCTCATCCTCTCGCGCACTCTAAAGAGAGCTCAGGTGAGAAATTGCAAACGTCGAGCAATTGCTCAGAGATGAAAAGTGCCAGCACTGAAAGCTGTTGCTAGCCAGCACCCTTCCTTGGAAGCGCTTTTGTAGGCCTAAGAACACTGGGGCTCTGGGCTTCTCTAGCCACCTCATCTTCTGCTCATCCTCTCGCGCACTCTGAAGAGAGCTCAGGTGAGAAATTGCAAACGTCGAGCAATTGCTCAGAGATGAAAAGTGCCAGCACTGAAAGCTGTTGCTAGCCAGCACCCTTCCTTGGAAGCGCTTTTGTAGGCCTAAGAAGACTGGGGCTCTGGGCTTCTCTAGCCACCTCATCTTCTGCTCATCCTCTCGCGCACTCTAAAGAGAGCTCAGGTGAGAAATTGCAAACGTCGAGCAATTGCTCAGAGATGAAAAGTGCCAACACTGAAAGCTGTTGCTAGCCAGCACCCTTCCTTGGAAGCGCTTTCACAGGCGCAGCAACACTGCGGCTTTGCGCTTCTCTAGCCACCAAACGTCACGGTCCTTCTCTTTCCGTCTCGTAAACACGAGCTGAGAAATTGCAAACGTCGAGCAATTGCTCAGAGATGAAAAGTGCCAGCACTGAAAGCTGTTGCTAGCCAGCACCCTTCCTTGGAAGCGCTTTAGTAGGCCTAAGAACACTGGGGCTCTGGGCTTCTTTAGCCACCTCATCTTCTGCTCATCCTCTCGCGCACTCTAAAGAGAGCTCAGGTGAGAAATTGCAAACGTCGAGCAATTGCTCAGAGATGAAAAGTGCCAGCACTGAAAGCTGTTGCTAGCCAGCACCCTTCCTTGGAAGCGCTTTCACAGGCGCAGTAACACTGGGGCTTTGCGCTTCTCTAGCCACCAAACGTCACGGTCCTTCTCTTTCCGTCTCGTAGACACGAGCTGAGAAATTGCAAACGTCGAGCAATTGCTCAGAGATGAAAAGTGCCAGCACTGAAAGCTGTTGCTAGCCAGCCCCCTTCCTTGGAAGCGCTTTTGTAGGCCTAAGAACACTGGGGCTCTGGGCTTCTCTAGCCACCTCATCTTCTGCTCATCCTCTCGCGCACTCTAAAGAGAGCTCAGGTGAGAAATTGCAAACGTCGAGCAATTGCTCAGAGATGAAAAGTGCCAGCACTGAAAGCTGTTGCTAGCCAGCACCCTTCCTTGGAAGCGCTTTCACAGGCGCAGTAACACTGGGGCTTTGCGCTTCTCTAGCCACCAAACGTCACGGTCCTTCTCTTTCCGTCTCGTAGACACGAGCTGAGAAATTGCAAACGTCGAGCAATTGCTCAGAGATGAAAAGTGCCAGCACTGAAAGCTGTTGCTAGCCAGCCCCCTTCCTTGGAAGCGCTTTTGTAGGCCTAAGAACACTGGGGCTCTGGGCTTCTCTAGCCACCTCATCTTCTGCTCATCCTCTCGCGCACTCTAAAGAGAGCTCAGGTGAGAAATTGCAAACGTCGAGCAATTGCTCAGAGATGAAAAGTGCCAGCACTGAAAGCTGTTGCTAGCCAGCACCCTTCCTTGGAAGCGCTTTTGTAGGCCTAAGAACACTGGGGCTCTGGGCTTCTCTAGCCACCTCATCTTCTGCTCATCCTCTCGCGCACTCTAAAGAGAGCTCAGGTGAGAAATTGCAAACGTTGAGCAATTGCTCAGAGATGAAAAGTGCCAGCACTGAAAGCTGTTGCTAGCCAGCACCCTTCCTTGGAAGCGCTTTTGTAGGCCTAAGAACACTGGGGCTCTGGGCTTCTCTAGCCACCTCATCTTCTGCTCATCCTCTCGCGCACTCTAAAGAGAGCTCAGGTGAGAAATTGCAAACGTCGAGCAATTGCTCAGAGAGGAAAAGTGCCAGCACTGAAAGCTGTTGCTAGCCAGCACCCTTCCTTGGAAGCGCTTTTGTAGGCCTAAGAACACTGGGGCTCTGGGCTTCTCTAGCCACCTAATCTTCTGCTCATACTCTCGCGCAGTCTACACAGGGCTCAGGTGAGAAATTGCAAACGTCGAGCAATTGCTCAGAGAGGAAAAGTGCCAGCACTGAAAGCTGTTGCTAGCCAGCACCCTTCCTTGGAAGCGCTTTTGTAGGCCTAAGAACACTGGGGCTCTGGGCTTCTCTAGCCACCTCATCTTCTGCTCATCCTCTCGCGCACTCTAAAGAGAGCTCAGGTGAGAAATTGCAAACGTCGAGCAATTGCTCCGAGATGAAAAGTGCCAGCACTGAAAGCTGTTGCTAGCCAGCACCCTTCCTTGGAAGCGTTTTCACAGGCACAGTAACACTGTGGCTTTGCGCTTCTCTACCCACCAAACGTCACGGTCCTTCTCTTTCCGTCTCGTAGACACGAGCTGAGAAATTGCAAACGTCGATCAATTGCTCAGAGATGAAAAGTGCCAGCACTGAAAGCTGTTGCTAGCCAGCACCCTTCCTTGGAAGCGCTTTTGTAGGCCTAAGAACACTGGGGCTCTGGGCTTCTCTAGCCACCTCATCTTCTGCTCATCCTCTCGCGCACTCTAAAGAGAGCTCAGGTGAGAAATTGCAAACGTCGAGCAATTGCTCAGAGATGAAAAGTGCCAGCACTGAAAGCTGTTGCTAGCCAGCACCCTTCCTTGGAAGTGCTTTTGTAGGCCTAAGAACACTGGGGCTCTGGGCTTCTTTAGCCACCTCATCTTCTGCTCATCCTCTCGCGCACTCTAAAGAGAGCTCAGGGGAGAAATTGCAAACGTCGAGCAATTGCTCAGAGATGAAAAGTGCCAGCACTGAAAGCTGTTGCTAGCCAGCACCCTTCCTTGGAAGCGCTTTTGTAGGCCTAAGAACACTGGGGCTCTGGGCTTCTTTAGCCACCTCATCTTCTGCTCATCCTCTCGCGCACTCTAAAGAGAGCTCAGGGGAGAAATTGCAAACGTCGAGCAATTGCTCAGAGATGAAAAGTGCCAGCACTGAAAGCTGTTGCTAGCCAGCACCCTTCCTTGGAAGCGCTTTCACAGGCGCAGCAACACTGGGGCTTTGCGCTTCTCTAGCCACCAAAAGTCACGGTCACTATCTCTCCGTCTCGTAGACACGAGCTGAGAAATTGCAAACGTCGAGCAATTGCTCAGAGAGGAAAAGTGCCAGCACTGAAAGCTGTTGCTAGCCAGCACCCTTCCTTGGAAGCGCTTTTGTAGGCCTAAGAACACTGGGGCTCTGGGCTTCTCTAGCCACCTCATCTTCTGCTCATCCTCTCGCACACTCTAAAGAGACCTCAGGTGAGAAATTGCAAACGTCGAGCAATTGCTCAGAGATGAAAAGTGCCAGCACTGAAAGCTCTTGCTAGCCAGCACCCTTCCTTGGAAGCGCTTTTGTAGGCCTAAGAAGACTGGGTCTCTGGGCTTCTCCAGCCACCTCATCTTCTGCTCATCCTCTCGCGCACTCTAAAGAGAGCTCAGGGGAGAAATTGCAAATGTCGAGCAATTGCTCAGAGATGAAAAGTGCCAGCACTGAAAGCTGTTGCTAGCCAGCACCCTTCCTTGGAAGCGCTTTTGTAGGCCTAAGAACACTGGGGCTCTGGGCTTCTCTAGCCACCTCATCTTCTGCTCATCCTCTCGCGCACTCTAAAGAGAGCTCAGGTGAGAAATTGCAAACGTCGAGCAATTGCTCAGAGATGAAAAGTGCCAGCACTGAAAGCTGTTGCTAGCCAGCACCCTTCCTTGGAAGCGCTTTTGTAGGCCTAAGAACACTGGGGCTCTGGGCTTCTCTAGCCACCTCATCTTCTGCTCATCCTCTCGCGCACTCTGAAGAGAGCTCAGGTGAGAAATTGCAAACGTCGAGCAATTGCTCAGAGATGAAAAGTGCCAGCACTGAAAGCTGTTGCTAGCCAGCACCCTTCCTTGGAAGCGCTTTTGTAGGCCTAAGAAGACTGGGGCTCTGGGCTTCTCTAGCCACCTCATCTTCTGCTCATCCTCTCGCGCACTCTAAAGAGAGCTCAGGTGAGAAATTGCAAACGTCGAGCAATTGCTCAGAGATGAAAAGTGCCAACACTGAAAGCTGTTGCTAGCCAGCACCCTTCCTTGGAAGCGCTTTCACAGGCGCAGCAACACTGCGGCTTTGCGCTTCTCTAGCCACCAAACGTCACGGTCCTTCTCTTTCCGTCTCGTAAACACGAGCTGAGAAATTGCAAACGTCGAGCAATTGCTCAGAGATGAAAAGTGCCAGCACTGAAAGCTGTTGCTAGCCAGCACCCTTCCTTGGAAGCGCTTTAGTAGGCCTAAGAACACTGGGGCTCTGGGCTTCTTTAGCCACCTCATCTTCTGCTCATCCTCTCGCGCACTCTAAAGAGAGCTCAGGTGAGAAATTGCAAACGTCCAGCAATTGCTCAGAGATGAAAAGTGCCAGCACTGAAAGCTCTTGCTAGCCAGCACCCTTCCTTGGAAGCGCTTTCACAGGCGCAGTAACACTGGGGCTTTGCGCTTCTCTAGCCACCAAACGTCACGGTCCTTCTCTTTCCGTCTCGTAGACACGAGCTGAGAAATTGCAAACGTCGAGCAATTGCTCAGAGATGAAAAGTGCCAGCACTGAAAGCTGTTGCTAGCCAGCCCCCTTCCTTGGAAGCGCTTTTGTAGGCCTAAGAACACTGGGGCTCTGGGCTTCTCTAGCCACCTCATCTTCTGCTCATCCTCTCGCGCACTCTAAAGAGAGCTCAGGTGAGAAATTGCAAACGTCGAGCAATTGCTCAGAGATGAAAAGTGCCAGCACTGAAAGCTGTTGCTAGCCAGCACCCTTCCTTGGAAGCGCTTTTGTAGGCCTAAGAACAGTGGGGCTCTGGGCTTCTCTAGCCACCTAATCTTCTGCTCATCCTCTCGCGCACTCTGAAGAGAGCTCAGGTGAGAAATTGCAAACGTCGAGCAATTGCTCAGAGATGAAAAGTGCCAGCACTGAAAGCTGTTGCTAGCCAGCACCCTTCCTTGGAAGCGCTTTTGTAGGCCTAAGAACACTGGGGCTCTGGGCTTCTCTAGCCACCTCATCTTCTGCTCATCCTCTCGCGCACTCTAAAGAGAGCTCAGGTGAGAAATTGCAAACGTTGAGCAATTGCTCAGAGATGAAAAGTGCCAGCACTGAAAGCTGTTGCTAGCCAGCACCCTTCCTTGGAAGCGCTTTTGTAGGCCTAAGAACACTGGGGCTCTGGGCTTCTCTAGCCACCTCATCTTCTGCTCATCCTCTCGCGCACTCTAAAGAGACCTCAGGTGAGAAATTGCAAACGTCGAGCAATTGCTCAGAGAGGAAAAGTGCCAGCACTGAAAGCTGTTGCTAGCCAGCACCCTTCCTTGGAAGCGCTTTTGTAGGCCTAAGAACACTGGGGCTCTGGGCTTCTCTAGCCACCTCATCTTCTGCTCATCCTCTCGCGCACTCTGAAGAGAGCTCAGGTGAGAAATTGCAAACGTCGAGCAATTGCTCAGAGAGGAAAAGTGCCAGCACTGAAAGCTGTTGCTAGCCAGCACCCTTCCTTGGAAGCGCTTTTGTAGGCCTAAGAACACTGGGGCTCTGGGCTTCTCTAGCCACCTCATCTTCTGCTCATCCTCTCGCGCACTCTAAAGAGAGCTCAGGTGAGAAATTGCAAACGTCGAGCAATTGCTCCGAGATGAAAAGTGCCAGCACTGAAAGCTGTTGCTAGCCAGCACCCTTCCTTGGAAGCGTTTTCACAGGCACAGTAACACTGTGGCTTTGCGCTTCTCTACCCACCAAACGTCACGGTCCTTCTCTTTCCGTCTCGTAGACACGAGCTGAGAAATTGCAAACGTCGATCAATTGCTCAGAGATGAAAAGTGCCAGCACTGAAAGCTGTTGCTAGCCAGCACCCTTCCTTGGAAGCGCTTTTGTAGGCCTAAGAACACTGGGGCTCTGGGCTTCTCTAGCCACCTCATCTTCTGCTCATCCTCTCGCGCACTCTAAAGAGAGCTCAGGTGAGAAATTGCAAACGTCGAGCAATTGCTCAGAGATGAAAAGTGCCAGCACTGAAAGCTGTTGCTAGCCAGCACCCTTCCTTGGAAGTGCTTTTGTAGGCCTAAGAACACTGGGGCTCTGGGCTTCTTTAGCCACCTCATCTTCTGCTCATCCTCTCGCGCACTCTAAAGAGAGCTCAGGGGAGAAATTGCAAACGTCGAGCAATTGCTCAGAGATGAAAAGTGCCAGCACTGAAAGCTGTTGCTAGCCAGCACCCTTCCTTGGAAGCGCTTTTGTAGGCCTAAGAACACTGGGGCTCTGGGCTTCTTTAGCCACCTCATCTTCTGCTCATCCTCTCGCGCACTCTAAAGAGAGCTCAGGGGAGAAATTGCAAACGTCGAGCAATTGCTCAGAGATGAAAAGTGCCAGCACTGAAAGCTGTTGCTAGCCAGCACCCTTCCTTGGAAGCGCTTTCACAGGCGCAGCAACACTGGGGCTTTGCGCTTCTCTAGCCACCAAAAGTCACGGTCACTATCTCTCCGTCTCGTAGACACGAGCTGAGAAATTGCAAACGTCGAGCAATTGCTCAGAGAGGAAAAGTGCCAGCACTGAAAGCTGTTGCTAGCCAGCACCCTTCCTTGGAAGCGCTTTTGTAGGCCTAAGAACACTGGGGCTCTGGGCTTCTCTAGCCACCTCATCTTCTGCTCATCCTCTCGCACACTCTAAAGAGACCTCAGGTGAGAAATTGCAAACGTCGAGCAATTGCTCAGAGATGAAAAGTGCCAGCACTGAAAGCTCTTGCTAGCCAGCACCCTTCCTTGGAAGCGCTTTTGTAGGCCTAAGAAGACTGGGTCTCTGGGCTTCTCCAGCCACCTAATCTTCTGCTCATCCTCTCGCGCACTCTAAAGAGAGCTCAGGGGAGAAATTGCAAATGTCGAGCAATTGCTCAGAGATGAAAAGTGCCAGCACTGAAAGCTGTTGCTAGCCAGCACCCTTCCTTGGAAGCGCTTTTGTAGGCCTAAGAACACTGGGGCTCTGGGCTTCTCTAGCCACCTCATCTTCTGCTCATCCTCTCGCGCACTCTAAAGAGAGCTCAGGGGAGAAATTGCAAACGTCCAGCAATTGCTCAGAGATGAAAAGTGCCAGCACTGAAAGCTGTTGCTAGCCAGCCCCCTTCCTTGGAAGCGCTTTCACAGGCGCAGTAACACTGGGGCTTTGCGCTTCTCTAGCCACCAAACGTCACGGTCCTTCTCTTTCCGTCTCGTAGACACGAGCTGAGAAATTGCAAACGTCGAGCAATTGCTCAGAGATGAAAAGTGCCAGCACTGAAAGCTGTTGCTAGCCAGCACCCTTCCTTGGAAGCGCTTTTGTAGGCCTAAGAACACTGGGGCTCTGGGCTTCTCTAGCCACCTCATCTTCTGCTCATCCTCTCGCGCACTCTAAAGAGAGCTCAGGGGAGAAATTGCAAACGTCGAGCAATTGCTCAGAGATGAAAAGTGCCAGCACTGAAAGCTGTTGCTAGCCAGCACCCTTCCTTGGAAGCGCTTTTGTAGGCCTAAGAACACTGGGGCTCTGGGCTTCTCTAGACACCTCATCTTCTGCTCATCCTCTCGCGCACTCTAAAGAGAGCTCAGGGGAGAAATTGCAAACGTCCAGCAATTGCTCAGAGATGAAAAGTGCCAGCACTGAAAGCTGTTGCTAGCCAGCACCCTTCCTTGGAAGCGCTTTCACAGGCGCAGTAACACTGGGGCTTTGCGCTTCTCTAGCCACCAAACGTCACGGTCCTTCTCTTTCCGTCTCGTAGACACGAGCTGAGAAATTGCAAACGTCGAGCAATTGCTCCGAGATGAAAAGTGCCAGCACTGAAAGCTGTTGCTAGCCAGCACCCTTCCTTGGAAGCGCTTTTGTAGGCCTAAGAACACTGGGGCTCTGCGCTTCTCTAGCCACCTCATCTTCTGCTCATCCTCTCGCGCACTCTAAAGAGAGCTCAGGGGAGAAATTGCAAACGTCCAGCAATTGCTCAGAGATGAAAAGTGCCAGCACTGAAAGCTGTTGCTAGCCAGCACCCTTCCTTGGAAGCGCTTTTGTAGGCCTAAGAACACTGGGCCTCTGGGCTTCTTTAGCCACCTCATCTTCTGCTCATCCTCTCGCGCACTCTAAAGAGAGCTCAGGTGAGAAATTGCAAACGTCGAGCAATTGCTCAGAGAAGAAAAGTGCCAGCACTGAAAGCTGTTGCTAGCCAGCACCCTTCCTTGGAAGCGCTTTCACAGGCGCAGCAACACTGGGGCTTTGCGCTTCTCTAGCCACCAAACGTCACGGTCCTTCTCTTTCCGTCTCGTAGACACGAGCTGAGAAATTGCAAACGTCGAGCAATTGCTCAGAGATGAAAAGTGCCAGCACTGGAAGCTGTTGCTAGCCAGCACCCTTCCTTGGAAGCGCTTTTGTAGGCCTAAGAACACTGGGGCTCTGGGCTTCTCTAGCCACCTCATCTTCTGCTCATCCTCTCGCGCACTCTGAAGAGAGCTCAGGTGAGAAATTGCAAACGTCGAGCAATTGCTCAGAGATGAAAAGTGCCAGCACTGAAAGCTGTTGCTAGCCAGCACCCTTCCTTGGAAGCGCTTTCACAGGCGCAGCAACACTGGGGCTTTGCGCTTCTCTACTCACCAAACGTCACGGTCCTTCTCTTTCCGTCTCGTAGACACGAGCTGAGAAATTGCAAACATCGAGCAATTGCTCAGAGATGAAAAGTGCCAGCACTGAAAGCTGTTGCTAGCCAGCACCCTTCCTTGGAAGCGCTTTTGTAGGCCTAAGAACACTGGGGCTCTGGGCTTCTCTAGCCACCTCATCTTCTGCTCATCCTCTCGCGCACTCTGAAGAGAGCTCAGGGGAGAAATTGCAAACATCGAGCAATTGCTCAGAGATGAAAAGTGCCAGCACTGAAAGCTGTTGCTAGCCAGCACCCTTCCTTGGAAGCGCTTTTGTAGGCCTAAGAACACTGGGGCTCTGCGCTTCTCTAGCCACCTCATCTTCTGCTCATCCTCTCGCGCACTCTAAAGAGAGCTCAGGTGAGAAATTGCAAACGTCGAGCAATTGCTCAGAGATGAAAAGTGCCAGCACTGAAAGCTGTTGCTAGCCAGCACCCTTCCTTGGAAGCGCTTTTGTAGGCCTAAGAACACTGGGGCTCTGGGCTTCTTTAGCCACCTCATCTTCTGCTCATCCTCTCGCGCACTCTAAAGAGAGCTCAGGGGAGAAATTGCAAACGTCGAGCAATTGCTCAGAGATGAAAAGTGCCAGCACTGAAAGCTGTTGCTAGCCAGCACCCTTCCTTGGAAGCGCTTTCACAGGCGCAGCAACACTGGGGCTTTGCGCTTCTCTAGCCACCAAAAGTCACGGTCACTATCTCTCCGTCTCGTAGACACGAGCTGAGAAATTGCAAACGTCGAGCAATTGCTCAGAGAGGAAAAGTGCCAGCACTGAAAGCTGTTGCTAGCCAGCACCCTTCCTTGGAAGCGCTTTTGTAGGCCTAAGAACACTGGGGCTCTGGGCTTCTCTAGCCACCTCATCTTCTGCTCATCCTCTCGCGCACTCTAAAGAGACCTCAGGTGAGAAATTGCAAACGTCGAGCAATTGCTCAGAGAGGAAAAGTGCCAGCACTGAAAGCTCTTGCTAGCCAGCACCCTTCCTTGGAAGTGGTTTTGTAGCCCTAAGAACACTGGGGCTCTGGGCTTCTCCAGCCACCTAATCTTCTGCTCATCCTCTCGCGCACTCTAAAGAGAGCTCAGGGGAGAAATTGCAAACGTCGAGCAATTGCTCAGAGATGAAAAGTGCCAGCACTGAAAGCTGTTGCTAGCCAGCACCCTTCCTTGGAAGCGCTTTTGTAGGCCTAAGAACACTGGGGCTCTGGGCTTCTCTAGCCACCTCATCTTCTGCTCATCCTCTCGCGCACTCTAAAGAGAGCTCAGGGGAGAAATTGCAAACGTCGAGCAATTGCTCAGAGATGAAAAGTGCCAGCACTGAAAGCTGTTGCTAGCCAGCACCCTTCCTTGGAAGCGCTTTCACAGGCGCAGTAACACTGGGGCTTTGCGCTTCTCTACCCACCAAACGTCACGGTCCTTCTCTTTCCGTCTCGTAGACACGAGCTGAGAAATTGCAAACGTGGAGCAATTGCTCAGAGATGAAAAGTGCCAGCACTGAAAGCTGTTGCTAGCCAGCACCCTTCCTTGGAAGCGCTTTTGTAGGCCTAAGAACACTGGGGCTCTGGGCTTCTCTAGCCACCTCATCTTCTGCTCATCCTCTCGCGCACTCTAAAGAGAGCTCAGGGGAGAAATTGCAAACGTCGAGCAATTGCTCAGAGATGAAAAGTGCCAGCACTGAAAGCTGTTGCTAGCCAGCACCCTTCCTTGGAAGCGCTTTTGTAGGCCTAAGAACACTGGGGCTCTGGGCTTCTTTAGCCACCTCATCTTCTGCTCATCCTCTCGCGCACTCTAAAGAGAGCTCAGGTGAGAAATTGCAAACGTCGAGCAATTGCTCAGAGATGAAAAGTGCCAGCACTGAAAGCTGTTGCTAGCCAGCACCCTTCCTTGGAAGCGCTTTCACAGGCGCAGCAACACTGGGGCTTTGCGCTTCTCTAGCCACCAAACGTCACGGTCCTTCTCTTTCCGTCTCGTAGACACGAGCTGAGAAATTGCAAACATCGAGCAATTGCTCAGAGATGAAAAGTGCCAGCACTGAAAGCTGTTGCTAGCCAGCACCCTTCCTTGGAAGCGCTTTTGTAGGCCTAAGAACCCTGGGGCTCTGGGCTTCTCTAGCCACCTCATCTTCTGCTCATCCTCTCGCGCACTCTGAAGAGAGCTCAGGGGAGAAATTGCAAACGTCGAGCAATTGCTCAGAGATGAAAAGTGCCAGCACTGAAAGCTGTTGCTAGCCAGCACCCTTCCTTGGAAGCGCTTTCACAGGCGCAGCAACACTGGGGCTTTGCGCTTCTCTAGCCACCAAACGTCACGGTCCTTCTCTTTCCGTCTCGTAGACACGAGCTGAGAAATTGCAAACGTCGAGCAATTGCTCAGAGATGAAAAGTGCCAGCACTGAAAGCTGTTGCTAGCCAGCACCCTTCCTTGGAAGCGCTTTTGTAGCCCTTAGAACACTGGGGCTCTGGGCTTCTCTAGCCACCTAGTCTTCTGCTCATCCTCTCGCGCACTCTGAAGAGAGCTCAGGTGAGAAATTGCAAACGTCGAGCAATTGCTCAGAGATGAAAAGTGCCAGCACTGAAAGCTGTTGCTAGCCAGCAGCCTTCCTTGGAAGCGCTTTTGTAGGCCTAAGAACCCTGGGGCTCTGGGCTTCTCTAGCCACCTCATCTTCTGCTCATCCTCTCGCGCACTCTAAAGAGAGCTCAGGGGAGAAATTGCAAACGTCCAGCAATTGCTCAGAGATGAAAAGTGCCAGCACTGAAAGCTGTTGCTAGCCAGCACCCTTCCTTGGAAGCGCTTTCACAGGCGCAGCAACACTGGGGCTTTGCGCTTCTCTACCCACCAAACGTCTCAGTCCTTCTCTTTCCGTCTCGTAGACACGAGCTGAGAAATTGCAAACGTCGAGCAATTGCTCAGAGATGAAAAGTGCCAGCACTGAAAGCTGTTGCTAGCCAGCACCCTTCCTTGGAAGCGCTTTTGTAGGCCTAAGAACACTGGGGCTCTGGGCTTCTCCAGCCAACTAATCTTCTGCTCATCCTCTCGCGCACTCTAAAGAGAGCTCAGGTGAGAAATTGCAAACGTCCAGCAATTGCTCAGAGATGAAAAGTGCCAGCACTGAAAGCTCTTGCTAGCCAGCACCCTTCCTTGGAAGCGCTTTCACAGGCGCAGTAACACTGGGGCTTTGCGCTTCTCTACCCACCAAACGTCTCAGTCCTTCTCTTTCCGTCTCGTAGACACGAGCTGAGAAATTGCAAACGTCGAGCAATTGCTCAGAGAGGAAAAGTGCCAGCACTGAAAGCTGTTGCTAGCCAGCACCCTTCCTTGGAAGCGCTTTTGTAGCCCTTAGAACACTGGGGCTCTGGGCTTCTCTAGCCACCTCATCTTCTGCTCATCCTCTCGCGCACTCTGAAGAGAGCTCAGGTGAGAAATTGCAAACGTCCAGCAATTGCTCAGAGATGAAAAGTGCCAGCACTGAAAGCTGTTGCTAGCCAGCACCCTTCCTTGGAAGCGCTTTTGTAGGCCTAAGAACCCTGGGGCTCTGGGCTTCTTTAGCCACCTCATCTTCTGCTCATCCTCTCGCGCACTCTAAAGAGAGCTCAGGGGAGAAATTGCAAACGTCCAGCAATTGCTCAGAGATGAAAAGTGCCAGCACTGAAAGCTGTTGCTAGCCAGCACCCTTCCTTGGAAGCGCTTTCACAGGCGCAGCAACACTGGGGCTTTGCGCTTCTCTAGCCACCAAACGTCACGGTCCTTCTCTTTCCGTCTCGTAGACACGAGCTGAGAAATTGCAAACGTCGAGCAATTGCTCAGAGATGAAAAGTGCCAGCACTGAAAGCTGTTGCTAGCCAGCACCCTTCCTTGGAAGCGCTTTTGTAGGCCTAAGAACAGTGGGGCTCTGGGCTTCTCCAGCCAACTAATCTTCTGCTCATCCTCTCGCGCACTCTAAAGAGAGCTCAGGTGAGAAATTGCAAACGTCGAGCAATTGCTCAGAGATGAAAAGTGCCAGCACTGAAAGCTGTTGCTAGCCAGCACCCTTCCTTGGAAGCGCTTTTGTAGGCCTAAGAACACTGGGCCTTTGCGCTTCTCTACCCACCAAACGTCACGGTCCTTCTCTTTCCGTCTCGTAGACACGAGCTGAGAAATTGCAAACGTCGAGCAATTGCTCAGAGAGGAAAAGTGCCAGCACTGAAAGCTGTTGCTAGCCAGCCCCCTTCCTTGGAAGCGCTTTTGTAGGCCTAAGAACACTGGGGCTCTGGGCTTCTCTAGCCACCTCATCTTCTGCTCATCCTCTCGCGCACTCTAAAGAGAGCTCAGGTGAGAAATTGCAAAAGTCGAGCAATTGCTCAGAGAGGAAAAGTGCCAGCACTGAAAGCTCTTGCTAGCCAGCACCCTTCCTTGGAAGCGCTTTTGTAGGCCTAAGAACACTGGGGCTCTGGGCTTCTCTAGCCACCTCATCTTCTGCTCATCCTCTCGCGCACTCTAAAGAGAGCTCAGGGGAGAAATTGCAAACGTCGAGCAATTGCTCAGAGATGAAAAGTGCCAGCACTGAAAGCTGTTGCTAGCCAGCACCCTTCCTTGGAAGCGCTTTTGTAGGCCTAAGAAGACTGGGGCTCTGGGCTTCTCTAGCCACCTCATCTTCTGCTCATCCTCTCGCGCACTCTAAAGAGAGCTCAGGTGAGAAATTGCAAACGTCGAGCAATTGCTCAGAGATGAAAAGTGCCAGCACTGAAAGCTGTTGCTAGCCAGCACCCTTCCTTGGAAGCGCTTTTGTAGGCCTAAGAACACTGGGGCTCTGGGCTTCTTTAGCCACCTCATCTTCTGCTCATCCTCTCGCGCACTCTAAAGAGAGCTAAGGTGAGAAATTGCAAACGTCGAGCAATTGCTCAGAGAAGAAAAGTGCCAGCACTGAAAGCTGTTGCTAGCCAGCACCCTTCCTTGGAAGCGCTTTCACAGGCGCAGCAACACTGGGGCTTTGCGCTTCTCTACCCACCAAACGTCACGGTCCTTCTCTTTCCGTCTCGTAGACACGAGCTGAGAAATTGCAAACGTCGAGCAATTGCTCAGAGATGAAAAGTGCCAGCACTGGAAGCTGTTGCTAGCCAGCCCCCTTCCTTGGAAGCGCTTTTGTAGGCCTAAGAACAGTGGGGCTCTGGGCTTCTCTAGCCACCTCATCTTCTGCTCATCCTCTCGCGCACTCTGAAGAGAGCTCAGGTGAGAAATTGCAAACGTCGAGCAATTGCTCAGAGATGAAAAGTGCCAGCACTGAAAGCTGTTGCTAGCCAGCACCCTTCCTTGGAAGCGCTTTTGTAGGCCTAAGAACACTGGGGCTCTGGGCTTCTCTAGCCACCTCATCTTCTGCTCATCCTCTCGCGCACTCTAAAGAGAGCTCAGGTGAGAAATTGCAAACGTCGAGCAATTGCTCAGAGATGAAAAGTGCCAGCACTGAAAGCTGTTGCTAGCCAGCACCCTTCCTTGGAAGCGCTTTCACAGGCGCAGCAACACTGGGGCTTTGCGCTTCTCTAGCCACCAAACGTCACAGTCATTCTCTTTCCGTCTCGTAGACACGAGCTGAGAAATTGCAAACATCGAGCAATTGCTCAGAGAGGAAAAGTGCCAGCACTGAAAGCTGTTGCTAGCCAGCACCCTTCCTTGGAAGCGCTTTTGTAGGCCTAAGAACCCTGGGGCTCTGGGCTTCTCTAGCCACCTCATCTTCTGCTCATCCTCTCGCGCACTCTGAAGAGAGCTCAGGTGAGAAATTGCAAACGTCGAGCAATTGCTCAGAGATGAAAAGTGCCAGCACTGAAAGCTGTTGCTAGCCAGCACCCTTCCTTGGAAGCGCTTTCACAGGCGCAGCAACACTGGGGCTTTGCGCTTCTCTACCCACCAAACGTCACGGTCCTTCTCTTTCCGTCTCGTAGACACGAGCTGAGAAATTGCAAATGTCGAGCAATTGCTCAGAGAGGAAAAGTGCCAGCACTGAAAGCTGTTGCTAGCCAGCCCCCTTCCTTGGAAGCGCTTTTGTAGGCCTAAGAACACTGGGGCTCTGGGCTTCTCTAGCCACCTCATCTTCTGCTCATCCTCTCGCGCACTCTAAAGAGAGCTCAGGTGAGAAATTGCAAACGTCCAGCAATTGCTCAGAGAGGAAAAGTGCCAGCACTGAAAGCTGTTGCTAGCCAGCACCCTTCCTTGGAAGCGCTTTTGTAGGCCTAAGAACACTGGGGCTCTGGGCTTCTCTAGCCACCTCATCTTCTGCTCATCCTCTCGCGCACTCTCAAGAGAGCTCAGGTGAGAAATTGCAAACGTCGAGCAATTGCTCAGAGATGAAAAGTGCCAGCACTGAAAGCTCTTGCTAGCCAGCACCCTTCCTTGGAAGCGCTTTCACAGGCGCAGTAACACTGGGGCTTTGCGCTTCTCTACCCACCAAACGTCACGGTCCTTCTCTTTCCGTCTCATAGACACGAGCTGAGAAATTGCAAACGTCGAGCAATTGCTCAGAGATGAAAAGTGCCAGCACTGGAAGCTGTTGCTAGCCAGCACCCTTCCTTGGAAGCGCTTTTGTAGGCCTAAGAACACTGGGGCTCTGGGCTTCTCTAGCCACCTAATCTTCTGCTCATCCTCTCGCGCACTCTAAAGAGAGCTCAGGGGAGAAATTGCAAACGTCGAGCAATTGCTCAGAGATGAAAAGTGCCAGCACTGAAAGCTGTTGCTAGCCAGCACCCTTCCTTGGAAGCGCTTTTGTAGGCCTAAGAACACTGGGGCTCTGGGCTTCTCTAGCCACCTCATCTTCTGCTCATCCTCTCGCGCACTCTGAAGAGAGCTCAGGGGAGAAATTGCAAACGTCGAGCAATTGCTCAGAGATGAAAAGTGCCAGCACTGAAAGCTGTTGCTAGCCAGCCCCCTTCCTTGGAAGCGCTTTTGTAGGCCTAAGAAGACTGGGGCTCTGGGCTTCTCTAGCCACCTCATCTTCTGCTCATCCTCTCGCGCACTCTCAAGAGAGCTCAGGTGAGAAATTGCAAACGTCGAGCAATTGCTCAGAGATGAAAAGTGCCAGCACTGAAAGCTGTTGCTAGCCAGCACCCTTCCTTGGAAGCGCTTTCACAGGCGCAGCAACACTGGGTCTTTGCGCTTCTCTAGCCACCAAACGTCACGGTCCTTCTCTTTCCGTCTCGTAGACACGAGCTGAGAAATTGCAAACGTCGAGCAATTGCTCAGAGATGAAAAGTGCCAGCACTGAAAGCTGTTGCTAGGCAGCACCCTTCCTTGGAAGCGCTTTTGTAGGCCTAAGAACACTGGGGCTCTGGGCTTCTCTAGCCACCTCATCTTCTGCTCATCCTCTCGCGCACTCTGAAGAGAGCTCAGGTGAGAAATTGCAAACGTCCAGCAATTGCTCAGAGAGGAAAAGTGCCAGCACTGAAAGCTGTTGCTAGCCAGCACCCTTCCTTGGAAGCGCTTTCACAGGCGCAGCAACACTGGGGCTTTGCGCTTCTCTACCCACCAAATGTCACGGTCCTTCTCTTTCCGTCTCGTAGACACGAGCTGAGAAATTGCAAACGTCGAGCAATTGCTCAGAGATGAAAAGTGCCAGCACTGAAAGCTGTTGCTAGCCAGCACCCTTCCTTGGAAGCGCTTTTGTAGGCCTAAGAACACTGGGGCTCTGGGCTTCTTTAGCCACCTCATCTTCTGCTCATCCTCTCGCGCACTCTAAAGAGAGCTCAGGGGAGAAATTGCAAACGTCCAGCAATTGCTCAGAGATGAAAAGTGCCAGCACTGAAAGCTGTTGCTAGCCAGCACCCTTCCTTGGAAGCGCTTTCACAGGCGCAGCAACACTGGGGCTTTGCGCTTCTCTACCCACCAAACGTCACGGTCCTTCTCTTTCCGTCTCGTAGACACGAGCTGAGAAATTGCAAACGTCGAGCAATTGCTCAGAGATGAAAAGTGCCAGCACTGAAAGCTCTTGCTAGCCAGCACCCTTCCTTGGAAGCGCTTTTGTAGGCCTAAGAACACTGGGGCTATGGGCTTCTCTAGCCACCTCATCTTCTGCTCATCCTCTCGCGCACTCTAAAGAGAGCTCAGGTGAGAAATTGCAAACGTCAAGCAATTGCTCAGAGATGAAAAGTGCCAGCACTGAAAGCTGTTGCTAGCCAGCACCCTTACTTGGAAGCGCTTTCACAGGCGCAGCAACACTGGGGCTTTGCGCTTCTCTACCCACCAAACGTCACGGTCCTTCTCTTTCCGTCTCGTAGACACGAGCTGAGAAATTGCAAACGTCGAGCAATTGCTCAGAGATGAAAAGTGCCAGCACTGAAAGCTGTTGCTAGCCAGCACCCTTCCTTGGAAGCGCTTTTGTAGGCCTAAGAACACTGGGGCTCTGGGCTTCTCTAGCCACCTCATCTTCTGCTCATCCTCTCGCGCACTCTGAAGAGAGCTCAGGTGAGAAATTGCAAACGTCGAGCAATTGCTCAGAGATGAAAAGTGCCAGCACTGAAAGCTGTTGCTAGCCAGCACCCTTCCTTGGAAGCGCTTTTGTAGGCCTAAGAACACTGGGGCTATGGGCTTCTCTAGCCACCTCATCTTCTGCTCATCCTCTCGCGCAGTCTAAAGAGAGCTCAGGTGAGAAATTGCAAACGTCGAGCAATTGCTCAGAGATGAAAAGTGCCAGCACTGAAAGCTGTTGCTAGCCAGCACCCTTCCTTGGAAGCGCTTTCACAGGCGCAGCAACACTGGGGCTTTGCGCTTCTCTAGCCACCAAACGTCACAGTCATTCTCTTTCCGTCTCGTAGACACGAGCTGAGAAATTGCAAACATCGAGCAATTGCTCAGAGATGAAAAGTGCCAGCACTGAAAGCTGTTGCTAGCCAGCACCCTTCCTTGGAAGCGCTTTTGTAGGCCTAAGAACCCTGGGGCTCTGGGCTTCTCTAGCCACCTCATCTTCTGCTCATCCTCTCGCGCACTCTGAAGAGAGCTCAGGGGAGAAATTGCAAACGTCGAGCAATTGCTCAGAGATGAAAAGTGCCAGCACTGAAAGCTGTTGCTAGCCAGCACCCTTCCTTGGAAGCGCTTTCACAGGCGCAGCAACACTGGGGCTTTGCGCTTCTCTACCCACCAAACGTCACGGTCCTTCTCTTTCCGTCTCGTAGACACGAGCTGAGAAATTGCAAACGTCGAGCAATTGCTCAGAGATGAAAAGTGCCAGCACTGAAAGCTGTTGCTAGCCAGCACCCTTCCTTGGAAGCGCTTTTGTAGGCCTAAGAACACTGGGGCTCTGGGCTTCTTTAGCCACCTCATCTTCTGCTCATCCTCTCGCGCAGTCTAAAGAGAGCTCAGGTGAGAAATTGCAAACGTCGAGCAATTGCTCAGAGATGAAAAGTGCCAGCACTGAAAGCTCTTGCTAGCCAGCACGCTTCCTTGGAAGCGCTTTTGTAGGCCTAAGAACACTGGGGCTTTGCGCTTCTCTAGCCACCAAACGTCACGGTCCTTCTCTTTCCGTCTCGTAGACACGAGCTGAGAAATTGCAAACGTCGAGCAATTGCTCAGAGAGGAAAAGTGCCAGCACTGAAAGCTGTTGCTAGCCAGCCCCCTTCCTTGGAAGCGCTTTTGTAGGCCTAAGAACACTGGGGCTCTGGGCTTCTCTAGCCACCTCATCTTCTGCTCATCCTCTCGCGCACTCTAAAGAGAGCTCAGGTGAGAAATTGCAAACGTCCAGCAATTGCTCAGAGAGGAAAAGTGCCAGCACTGAAAGCTGTTGCTAGCCAGCACCCTTCCTTGGAAGCGCTTTTGTAGGCCTAAGAACACTGGGGCTCTGGGCTTCTCTAGCCACCTCATCTTCTGCTCATCCTCTCGCGCACTCTGAAGAGAGCTCAGGTGAGAAATTGCAAACGTCGAGCAATTGCTCAGAGATGAAAAGTGCCAGCACTGAAAGCTGTTGCTAGCCAGCACCCTTCCTTGGAAGCGCTTTCACAGGCGCAGCAACACTGGGGCTTTGCGCTTCTCTACCCACCAAACGTCACGGTCCTTCTCTTTCCGTCTCCTAGACACGAGCTGAGAAATTGCAAACGTCGAGCAATTGCTCAGAGATGAAAAGTGCCAGCACTGGAAGCTGTTGCTAGCCAGCCCCCTTCCTTGGAAGCGCTTTTGTAGGCCTAAGAACACTGGGGCTCTGGGCTTCTCTAGCCACCTCATCTTCTGCTCATCCTCTCGCGCACTCTGAAGAGAGCTCAGATGAGAAATTGCAAACGTCGAGCAATTGCTCAGAGATGAAAAGTGCCAGCACTGAAAGCTGTTGCTAGCCAGCACCCTTCCTTGGAAGCGCTTTTGTAGGCCTAAGAACACTGGGGCTCTGGGCTTCTCTAGCCACCTAATCTTCTGCTCATCCTCTCGCGCACTCTGAAGAGAGCTCAGGTGAGAAATTGCAAACGTCGAGCAATTGCTCAGAGATGAAAAGTGCCAGCACTGAAAGCTGTTGCTAGCCAGCACCCTTCCTTGGAAGCGCTTTTGTAGGCCTAAGAACACTGGGGCTCTGGGCTTCTCTAGCCACCTCATCTTCTGCTCATCCTCTCGCGCACTCTCAAGAGAGCTCAGGTGAGAAATTGCAAACGTCCAGCAATTGCTCAGAGATGAAAAGTGCCAGCACTGAAAGCTGTTGCTAGCCAGCACCCTTCCTTGGAAGCGCTTTCACAGGCGCAGCAACACTGGGGCTTTGCGCTTCTCTAGCCACCAAACGTCACGGTCCTTCTCTTTCCGTCTCGTAGACACGAGCTGAGAAATTGCAAACATCGAGCAATTGCTCAGAGATGAAAAGTGCCAGCACTGAAAGCTGTTGCTAGCCAGCACCCTTCCTTGGAAGCGCTTTTGTAGGCCTAAGAACCCTGGGGCTCTGGGCTTCTCTAGCCACCTCATCTTCTGCTCATCCTCTCGCGCACTCTGAAGAGAGCTCAGGGGAGAAATTGCAAACGTCGAGCAATTGCTCAGAGAGGAAAAGTGCCAGCACTGAAAGCTGTTGCTAGCCAGCACCCTTCCTTGGAAGCGCTTTCACAGGCGCAGCAACACTGGGGCTTTGCGCTTCTCTACCCACCAAATGTCACGGTCCTTCTCTTTCCGTCTCGTAGACACGAGCTGAGAAATTGCAAACGTCGAGCAATTGCTCAGAGATGAAAAGTGCCAGCACTGAAAGCTGTTGCTAGCCAGCACCCTTCCTTGGAAGCGCTTTTGTAGGCCTAAGAACACTGGGGCTCTGGGCTTCTCCAGCCAACTAATCTTCTGCTCATCCTCTCGCGCACTCTAAAGAGAGCTCAGGGGAGAAATTGCAAACGTCGAGCAATTGCTCAGAGATGAAAAGTGCCAGCACTGAAAGCTGTTGCTAGCCAGCACCCTTCCTTGGAAGCGCTTTCACAGGCGCAGTAACACTGGGGCTTTGCGCTTCTCTACCCACCAAACGTCACGGTCCTTCTCTTTCCGTCTCGTAGACACGAGCTGAGAAATTGCAAACGTCGAGCAATTGCTCAGAGATGAAAAGTGCCAGCACTGAAAGCTGTTGCTAGCCAGCACCCTTCCTTGGAAGCGCTTTTGTAGCCCTTAGAACACTGGGGCTCTGGGCTTCTCTAGCCACCTCATCTTCTGCTCATCCTCTCGCGCACTCTGAAGAGAGCTCAGGTGAGAAATTGCAAACGTCGAGCAATTGCTCAGAGATGAAAAGTGCCAGCACTGAAAGCTGTTGCTAGCCAGCACCCTTCCTTGGAAGCGCTTTTGTAGGCCTAAGAACCCTGGGGCTCTGGGCTTCTCTAGCCACCTCATCTTCTGCTCATCCTCTCGCGCACTCTAAAGAGAGCTCAGGGGAGAAATTGCAAACGTCCAGCAATTGCTCAGAGATGAAAAGTGCCAGCACTGAAAGCTGTTGCTAGCCAGCACCCTTCCTTGGAAGCGCTTTCACAGGCGCAGCAACACTGGGGCTTTGCGCTTCTCTACCCACCAAACGTCACGGTCCTTCTCTTTCCGTCTCGTAGACACGAGCTGAGAAATTGCAAACGTCGAGCAATTGCTCAGAGATGAAAAGTGCCAGCACTGAAAGCTGTTGCTAGCCAGCACCCTTCCTTGGAAGCGCTTTTGTAGGCCTAAGAACACTGGGGCTCTGGGCTTCTCCAGCCAACTAATCTTCTGCTCATCCTCTCGCGCACTCTAAAGAGAGCTCAGGTGAGAAATTGCAAACGTCGAGCAATTGCTCAGAGATGAAAAGTGCCAGCACTGAAAGCTGTTGCTAGCCAGCACCCTTCCTTGGAAGCGCTTTTGTAGGCCTAAGAACACTGGGGCTTTGCGCTTCTCTACCCACCAAACGTCACAGTCCTTCTCTTTCCGTCTCGTAGACACGAGCTGAGAAATTGCAAACGTCGAGCAATTGCTCAGAGAGGAAAAGTGCCAGCACTGAAAGCTGTTGCTAGCCAGCCCCCTTCCTTGGAAGCGCTTTTGTAGGCCTAAGAACACTGGGGCTCTGGGCTTCTCTAGCCACCTCATCTTCTGCTCATCCTCTCGCGCACTCTAAAGAGAGCTCAGGGGAGAAATTGCAAACGTCCAGCAATTGCTCAGAGATGAAAAGTGCCAGCACTGAAAGCTGTTGCTAGCCAGCACCCTTCCTTGGAAGCGCTTTTGTAGGCCTAAGAACACTGGGGCTTTGCGCTTCTCTACCCACCAAACGTCACAGTCCTTCTCTTTCCGTCTCGTAGACACGAGCTGAGAAATTGCAAACGTCGAGCAATTGCTCAGAGAGGAAAAGTGCCAGCACTGAAAGCTGTTGCTAGCCAGCCCCCTTCCTTGGAAGCGCTTTTGTAGGCCTAAGAACACTGGGGCTCTGGGCTTCTCTAGCCACCTCATCTTCTGCTCATCCTCTCGCGCACTCTAAAGAGAGCTCAGGTGAGAAATTGCAAACGTCGAGCAATTGCTCAGAGATGAAAAGTGCCAGCACTGAAAGCTGTTGCTAGCCAGCACCCTTCCTTGGAAGCGCTTTTGTAGGCCTAAGAACACTGGGGCTCTGGGCTTCTCTAGCCACCTCATCTTCTGCTCATCCTCTCGCGCACTCTCAAGAGAGCTCAGGTGAGAAATTGCAAACGTCGAGCAATTGCTCAGAGATGAAAAGTGCCAGCACTGAAAGCTGTTGCTAGCCAGCACCCTTCCTTGGAAGCGCTTTCACAGGCGCAGCAACACTGGGGCTTTGCGCTTCTCTACCCACCAAACGTCACGGTCCTTCTCTTTCCGTCTCGTAGACACGAGCTGAGAAATTGCAAACGTCGAGCAATTGCTCAGAGATGAAAAGTGCCAGCACTGGAAGCTGTTGCTAGCCAGCCCCCTTCCTTGGAAGCGCTTTTGTAGGCCTAAGAACACTGGGGCTCTGGGCTTCTCTAGCCACCTCATCTTCTGCTCATCCTCTCGCGCACTCTGAAGAGAGCTCAGGTGAGAAATTGCAAACGTCGAGCAATTGCTCAGAGATGAAAAGTGCCAGCACTGAAAGCTGTTGCTAGCCAGCACCCTTCCTTGGAAGCGCTTTTGTAGGCCTAAGAACACTGGGGCTCTGGGCTTCTCTAGCCACCTCATCTTCTGCTCATCCTCTCGCGCACTCTGAAGAGAGCTCAGGTGAGAAATTGCAAACGTCGAGCAATTGCTCAGAGATGAAAAGTGCCAGCACTGAAAGCTGTTGCTAGCCAGCACCCTTCCTTGGAAGCGCTTTTGTAGGCCTAAGAACACTGGGGCTCTGGGCTTCTCTAGCCACCTCATCTTCTGCTCATCCTCTCGCGCACTCTCAAGAGAGCTCAGGGGAGAAATTGCAAACGTCGAGCAATTGCTCAGAGATGAAAAGTGCCAGCACTGAAAGCTGTTGCTAGCCAGCACCCTTCCTTGGAAGCGCTTTCACAGGCGCAGCAACACTGGGTCTTTGCGCTTCTCTAGCCACCAAACGTCACGGTCCTTCTCTTTCCGTCTCGTAGACACGAGCTGAGAAATTGCAAACATCGAGCAATTGCTCAGAGATGAAAAGTGCCAGCACTGAAAGCTGTTGCTAGCCAGCACCCTTCCTTGGAAGCGCTTTTGTAGGCCTAAGAACCCTGGGGCTCTGGGCTTCTCTAGCCACCTCATCTTCTGCTCATCCTCTCGCGCACTCTGAAGAGAGCTCAGGTGAGAAATTGCAAACGTCGAGCAATTGCTCAGAGATGAAAAGTGCCAGCACTGAAAGCTGTTGCTAGCCAGCACCCTTCCTTGGAAGCGCTTTCACAGGCGCAGCAACACTGGGGCTTTGCGCTTCTCTACTCACCAAACGTCACGGTCCTTCTCTTTCCGTCTCGTAGACACGAGCTGAGAAATTGCAAACGTCGAGCAATTGCTCAGAGATGAAAAGTGCCAGCACTGAAAGCTGTTGCTAGCCAGCACCCTTCCTTGGAAGCGCTTTTGTAGGCCTAAGAACACTGGGGCTCTGGGCTTCTCCAGCCAACTAATCTTCTGCTCATCCTCTCGCGCACTCTAAAGAGAGCTCAGGTGAGAAATTGCAAACGTCGAGCAATTGCTCAGAGATGAAAAGTGCCAGCACTGAAAGCTGTTGCTAGCCAGCACCCTTCCTTGGAAGCGCTTTCACAGGCGCAGTAACACTGGGGCTTTGCGCTTCTCTACCCACCAAACGTCACAGTCCTTCTCTTTCCGTCTCGTAGACACGAGCTGAGAAATTGCAAACGTCGAGCAATTGCTCAGAGAGGAAAAGTGCCAGCACTGAAAGCTGTTGCTAGCCAGCACCCTTCCTTGGAAGCGCTTTTGTAGCCCTTAGAACACTGGGGCTCTGGGCTTCTCTAGCCACCTCATCTTCTGCTCATCCTCTCGCGCACTCTGAAGAGAGCTCAGGTGAGAAATTGCAAACGTCCAGCAATTGCTCAGAGATGAAAAGTGCCAGCACTGAAAGCTGTTGCTAGCCAGCACCCTTCCTTGGAAGCGCTTTTGTAGGCCTAAGAACCCTGGGGCTCTGGGCTTCTCTAGCCACCTCATCTTCTGCTCATCCTCTCGCGCACTCTAAAGAGAGCTCAGGGGAGAAATTGCAAACGTCGAGCAATTGCTCAGAGATGAAAAGTGCCAGCACTGAAAGCTGTTGCTAGCCAGCACCCTTCCTTGGAAGCGCTTTCACAGGCGCAGCAACACTGTGGCTTTGCGCTTCTCTACCCACCAAACGTCACGGTCCTTCTCTTTCCGTCTCGTAGACACGAGCTGAGAAATTGCAAACGTCGAGCAATTGCTCAGAGATGAAAAGTGCCAGCACTGAAAGCTGTTGCTAGCCAGCACCCTTCCTTGGAAGCGCTTTTGTAGGCCTAAGAACACTGGGGCTCTGGGCTTCTCTAGCCACCTCATCTTCTGCTCATCCTCTCGCGCACTCTGAAGAGAGCTCAGGTGAGAAATTGCAAACGTCGAGCAATTGCTCAGAGATGAAAAGTGCCAGCACTGAAAGCTGTTGCTAGCCAGCACCCTTCCTTGGAAGCGCTTTCACAGGCGCAGCAACACTGGGGCTTTGCGCTTCTCTAGCCACCAAACGTCACAGTCCTTCTCTTTCCGTCTCGTAGACACGAGCTGAGAAATTGCAAACGTCGAGCAATTGCTCAGAGATGAAAAGTGCCAGCACTGAAAGCTGTTGCTAGCCAGCACCCTTCCTTGGAAGCGCTTTTGTAGGCCTAAGAACACTGGGGCTCTGGGCTTCTCTAGCCACCTCATCTTCTGCTCATCCTCTCGCGCACTCTAAAGAGAGCTCAGGGGAGAAATTGCAAACGTCGATCAATTGCTCAGAGATGAAAAGTGCCAGCACTGAAAGCTGTTGCTAGCCAGCACCCTTCCTTGGAAGCGCTTTTGTAGGCCTAAGAACACTGGGGCTCTGGGCTTCTCTAGCCACCTCATCTTCTGCTCATCCTCTCGCGCACTCTAAAGAGAGCTCAGGGGAGAAATTGCAAACGTCGATCAATTGCTCAGAGATGAAAAGTGCCAGCACTGAAAGCTGTTGCTAGCCAGCACCCTTCCTTGGAAGCGCTTTTGTAGGCCTAAGAACACTGGGGCTCTGGGCTTCTCTAGCCACCTCATCTTCTGCTCATCCTCTCGCGCACTCTCAAGAGAGCTCAGGTGAGAAATTGCAAACGTCGAGCAATTGCTCAGAGATGAAAAGTGCCAGCACTGAAAGCTGTTGCTAGCCAGCACCCTTCCTTGGAAGCGCTTTCACAGGCGCAGCAACACTGGGGCTTTGCGCTTCTCTACCCACCAAACGTCACGGTCCTTCTCTTTCCGTCTCATAGACACGAGCTGAGAAACTGCAAACGTCGAGCAATTGCTCAGAGATGAAAAGTGCCAGCACTGGAAGCTGTTGCTAGCGAGCCCCCTTCCTTGGAAGCGCTTTTGTAGGCCTAAGAACACTGGGGCTCTGGGCTTCTCTAGCCACCTCATCTTCTGCTCATCCTCTCGCGCACTCTGAAGAGAGCTCAGGTGAGAAATTGCAAACGTCGAGCAATTGCTCAGAGATGAAAAGTGCCAGCACTGAAAGCTGTTGCTAGCCAGCACCCTTCCTTGGAAGCGCTTTTGTAGGCCTAAGAACAGTGGGGCTATGGGCTTCACTAGCCACCTCATCTTCTGCTCATCCTCTCGCGCACTCTAAAGAGAGCTCAGGTGAGAAATTGCAAACGTCGAGCAATTGCTCAGAGATGAAAAGTGCCAGCACTGAAAGCTGTTGCTAGCCAGCACCCTTCCTTGGAAGCGCTTTCACAGGCGCAGCAACACTGGGGCTTTGCGCTTCTCTACCCACCAAACGTCACAGTCCTTCTCTTTCCGTCTTGTAGACACGAGCTGAGAAATTGCAAACATCGAGCAATTGCTCAGAGATGAAAAGTGCCAGCACTGAAAGCTGTTGCTAGCCAGCACCCTTCCTTGGAAGCGCTTTTGTAGGCCTAAGAACCCTGGGGCTCTGGGCTTCTCTAGCCACCTCATCTTCTGCTCATCCTCTCGCGCACTCTAAAGAGAGCTCAGGGGAGAAATTGCAAACGTCGAGCAATTGCTCAGAGATGAAAAGTGCCAGCACTGAAAGCTGTTGCTAGCCAGCACCCTTCCTTGGAAGCGCTTTCACAGGCGCAGTAACACTGGGGCTTTGCGCTTCTCTACCCACCAAACGTCACGGTCCTTCTCTTTCCGTCTCGTAGACACGAGCTGAGAAATTGCAAACGTCGAGCAATTGCTCAGAGATGAAAAGTGCCAGCACTGAAAGCTGTTGCTAGCCAGCACCCTTCCTTGGAAGCGCTTTTGTAGGCCTAAGAACACTGGGGCTCTGGGCTTCTCCAGCCAACTAATCTTCTGCTCATCCTCTCGCGCAGTCTAAAGAGAGCTCAGGTGAGAAATTGCAAACGTCCAGCAATTGCTCAGAGATGAAAAGTGCCAGCACTGAAAGCTCTTGCTAGCCAGCACGCTTCCTTGGAAGCGCTTTCACAGGCGCAGTAACACTGGGGCTTTGCGCTTCTCTACCCACCAAACGTCACAGTCCTTCTCTTTCCGTCTCGTAGACACGAGCTGAGAAATTGCAAACGTCGAGCAATTGCTCAGAGAGGAAAAGTGCCAGCACTGAAAGCTCTTGCTAGCCAGCACCCTTCCTTGGAAGCGCTTTTGTAGCCCTTAGAACACTGGGGCTCTGGGCTTCTCTAGCCACCTCATCTTCTGCTCATCCTCTCGCGCACTCTGAAGAGAGCTCAGGTGAGAAATTGCAAACGTCCAGCAATTGCTCAGAGATGAAAAGTGCCAGCACTGAAAGCTGTTGCTAGCCAGCACCCTTCCTTGGAAGCGCTTTTGTAGGCCTAAGAACACTGGGGCTCTGGGCTTCTCTAGCCACCTCATCTTCTGCTCATCCTCTCGCGCACTCTAAAGAGAGCTCAGGGGAGAAATTGCAAACGTCGAGCAATTGCTCAGAGATGAAAAGTGCCAGCACTGAAAGCTGTTGCTAGCCAGCCCCCTTCCTTGGAAGCGCTTTTGTAGGCCTAAGAACACTGGGGCTCTGGGCTTCTCTAGCCACCTCATCTTCTGCTCATCCTCTCGCGCACTCTAAAGAGAGCTCAGGGGAGAAATTGCAAACGTCGAGCAATTGCTCAGAGATGAAAAGTGCCAGCACTGAAAGCTCTTGCTAGCCAGCACCCTTCCTTGGAAGCGCTTTTGTAGGCCTAAGAACACTGGGGCTCTGGGCTTCTCTAGCCACCTCATCTTCTGCTCATCCTCTCGCGCACTCTAAAGAGAGCTCAGATGAGAAATTGCAAACGTCGAGCAATTGCTCAGAGATGAAAAGTGCCAGCACTGAAAGCTGTTGCTAGCCAGCACCCTTCCTTGGAAGCGTTTTCACAGGCGCAGTAACACTGGGGCTTTGCGCTTCTCTACTCACCAAACGTCACGGTCCTTCTCTTTCCGTCTCGTAGACACGAGCTGAGAAATTGCAAACGTCGAGCAATTGCTCAGAGATGAAAAGTGCCAGCACTGAAAGCTCTTGCTAGCCAGCACCCTTCCTTGGAAGCGCTTTTGTAGGCCTAAGAACACTGGGGCTCTGGGCTTCTCTAGCCACCTCATCTTCTGCTCATCCTCTCGCACACTCTAAAGAGAGCTCAGGTGAGAAATTGCAAACGTCGAGCAATTGCTCAGAGATGAAAAGTGCCAGCACTGAAAGCTGTTGCTAGCCAGCACCCTTCCTTGGAAGCGCTTTTGTAGGCCTAAGAACACTGGGGCTCTGGGCTTCTCTAGCCACCTCATCTTCTGCTCATCCTCTCGCGCACTCTAAAGAGAGCTCAGGTGAGAAATTGCAAACGTCGAGCAATTGCTCAGAGATGAAAAGTGCCAGCACTGAAAGCTGTTGCTAGCCAGCACCCTTCCTTGGAAGCGCTTTTGTAGGCCTAAGAACACTGGGGCTCTGGGCTTCTCTAGCCACCTAATCTTCTGCTCATCCTCTTGCGCACTCTAAAGAGAGCTCAGGGGAGAAATTGCAAACGTCGAGCAATTGCTCAGAGATGAAAAGTGCCAGCACTGAAAGCTGTTGCTAGCCAGCACCCTTCCTTGGAAGCGCTTTCACAGGCGCAGCAACACTGGGGCTTTGCGCTTCTCTACCCACCAAACGTCACGGTCCTTCTCTTTCCGTCTCGTAGACACGAGCTGAGAAATTGCAAACGTCGAGCAATTGCTCAGAGATGAAAAGTGCCAGCACTGGAAGCTGTTGCTAGCCAGCACCCTTCCTTGGAAGCGCTTTTGTAGGCCTAAGAACACTGGGGCTCTGGGCTTCTCTAGCCACCTCATCTTCTGCTCATCCTCTCGCGCACTCTAAAGAGAGCTCAGGTGAGAAATTGCAAACGTCGAGCAATTGCTCAGAGATGAAAAGTGCCAGCACTGAAAGCTGTTGCTAGCCAGCACCCTTCCTTGGAAGCGCTTTTGTAGGCCTAAGAACACTGGGGCTCTGGGCTTCTCTAGCCACCTCATCTTCTGCTCATCCTCTCGCGCACTCTAAAGAGAGCTCAGGGGAGAAATTGCAAACGTCGATCAATTGCTCAGAGATGAAAAGTGCCAGCACTGAAAGCTGTTGCTAGCCAGCACCCTTCCTTGGAAGCGCTTTTGTAGGCCTAAGAACACTGGGGCTCTGGGCTTCTCTAGCCACCTCATCTTCTGCTCATCCTCTCGCGCACTCTAAAGAGAGCTCAGGTGAGAAATTGCAAACGTCGAGCAACTGCTCAGAGATGAAAAGTGCCAGCACTGAAAGCTGTTGCTAGCCAGCACCCTTCCTTGGAAGCGCTTTCACAGGCGCAGTAACACTGGGGCTTTGCGCTTCTCTACCCACCAAACGTCACGGTCCTTCTCTTTCCGTCTCGTAGACACGAGCTGAGAAATTGCAAACGTCGAGCAATTGCTCAGAGATGAAAAGTGCCAGCACTGAAAGCTGTTGCTAGCCAGCACCCTTCCTTGGAAGTGCTTTTGTAGGCCTAAGAACACTGGGGCTCTGGGCTTCTCTAGCCACCTCATCTTCTGCTCATCCTCTCGCGCACTCTAAAGAGAGCTCAGGGGAGAAATTGCAAACGTCGAGCAATTGCTCAGAGATGAAAAGTGCCAGCACTGAAAGCTGTTGCTAGCCAGCACCCTTCCTTGGAAGCGCTTTCACAGGCGCAGTAACACTGGGGCTTTGCGCTTCTCTAGCCACCAAAAGTCACGGTCACTATCTCTCCGTCTCGTAGACACGAGCTGAGAAATTGCAAACGTCGAGCAATTGCTCAGAGATGAAAAGTGCCAGCACTGAAAGCTCTTGCTAGCCAGCACCCTTCCTTGGAAGCGCTTTTGTAGGCCTAAGAACACTGGGGCTCTGGGCTTCTCTAGCCACCTCATCTTCTGCTCATCCTCTCGCGCACTGTGAAGAGAGCTCAGGTGAGAAATTGCAAACGTCGAGCAATTGCTCAGAGATGAAAAGTGCCAGCACTGAAAGCTCTTGCTAGCCAGCACCCTTCCTTGGAAGTGCTTTTGTAGCCCTAAGAACACTGGGGCTCTGGGCTTCTCCAGCCACCTAATCTTCTGCTCATCCTCTCGCGCACTCTAAAGAGAGCTCAGGTGAGAAATTGCAAACGTCGAGCAATTGCTCAGAGATGAAAAGTGCCAGCACTGAAAGCTGTTGCTAGCCAGCACCCTTCCTTGGAAGCGCTTTCACAGGCGCAGTAACACTGGGGCTTTGCGCTTCTCTACCCACCAAACGTCACGGTCCTTCTCTTTCCCTCTCGTAGACACGAGCTGAGAAATTGCAAACGTGGAGCAATTGCTCAGAGATGAAAAGTGCCAGCACTGAAAGCTGTTGCTAGCCAGCACCCTTCCTTGGAAGTGCTTTTGTAGGCCTAAGAACACTGGGGCTCTGGGCTTCTCTAGCCACCTAATCTTCTGCTCATCCTCTCGCGCACTCTAAAGAGAGCTCAGGTGAGAAATTGCAAATGTCCAGCAATTGCTCAGAGATGAAAAGTGCCAGCACTGAAAGCTCTTGCTAGCCAGCACCCTTCCTTGGAAGCGCTTTTGTAGGCCTAAGAACACTGGGGCTCTGGGCTTCTCTAGCCACCTCATCTTCTGCTCATCCTCTCGCGCACTCTGAAGAGAGCTCAGGTGAGAAATTGCAAACGTCCAGCAATTGCTCAGAGAAGAAAAGTGCCAGCACTGAAAGCTGTTGCTAGCCAGCACCCTTCCTTGGAAGAACTTTTGTAGCCCTTAGAACACTGGGGCTCTGGGCTTCTCTAGCCACCTCATCTTCTGCTCATCCTCTCGCGCACTCTAAAGAGAGCTCAGGTGAGAAATTGCAAACGTCGAGCAACTGCTCAGAGATGAAAAGTGCCAGCACTGAAAGCTGTTGCTAGCCAGCACCCTTCCTTGGAAGCGCTTTCACAGGCGCAGTAACACTGGGGCTTTGCGCTTCTCTACCCATCAAACGTCACTGTCATTCTCTTTCCGTCTCGTAGACACGAGCTGAGAAATTGCAAACGTTGAGCAATTGCTCAGAGATGAAAAGTGCCAGCACTGAAAGCTGTTGCTAGCCAGCACCCTTCCTTGGAAGTGCTTTTGTAGGCCTAAGAACACTGGGGCTCTGGGCTTCTCTAGCCACCTCATCTTCTGCTCATCCTCTCGCGCACTCTCAAGAGAGCTCAGGGGAGAAATTGCAAACGTCGAGCAATTGCTCAGAGATGAAAAGTGCCAGCACTGGAAGCTGTTGCTAGCCAGCCCCCTTCCTTGGAAGCGCTTTTGTAGGCCTAAGAACACTGGGGCTCTGGGCTTCTCTAGCCACCTCATCTTCTGCTCATCCTCTCGCGCACTGTGAAGAGAGCTCAGGTGAGAAATTGCAAACGTCGAGCAATTGCTCAGAGATGAAAAGTGCCAGCACTGAAAGCTGTTGCTAGCCAGCACCCTTCCTTGGAAGCGCTTTTGTAGGCCTAAGAACACTGGGGCTCTGGGCTTCTCTAGCCACCTCATCTTCTGCTCATCCTCTCGCGCACTCTGAAGAGAGCTCAGGTGAGAAATTGCAAACGTCGAGCAATTGCTCAGAGATGAAAAGTGCCAGCACTGAAAGCTGTTGCTAGCCAGCACCCTTCCTTGGAAGCGCTTTTGTAGGCCTAAGAACACTGGGGCTCTGGGCTTCTCTAGCCACCTCATCTTCTGCTCATCCTCTCGCGCACTCTAAAGAGAGCTCAGGGGAGAAATTGCAAACGTCGAGCAATTGCTCAGAGAGGAAAAGTGCCAGCACTGAAAGCTGTTGCTAGCCAGCACCCTTCCTTGGAAGCGCTTTCACAGGCGCAGCAACACTGGGGCTTTGCGCTTCTCTAGCCACCAAACGTCACGGTCCTTCTCTTTCCGTCTCGTAGACACGAGCTGAGAAATTGCAAACATCGAGCAATTGCTCAGAGATGAAAAGTGCCAGCACTGAAAGCTGTTGCTAGCCAGCACCCTTCCTTGGAAGCGCTTTTGTAGGCCTAAGAACCCTGGGGCTCTGGGCTTCTCTAGCCACCTCATCTTCTGCTCATCCTCTCGCGCACTCTGAAGAGAGCTCAGGGGAGAAATTGCAAACGTCGAGCAATTGCTCAGAGATGAAAAGTGCCAGCACTGAAAGCTGTTGCTAGCCAGCACCCTTCCTTGGAAGCGCTTTCACAGGCGCAGCAACACTGGGGCTTTGCGCTTCTCTAGCCACCAAACGTCACGGTCCTTCTCTTTCCGTCTCGTAGACACGAGCTGAGAAATTGCAAACGTCGAGCAATTGCTCAGAGAGGAAAAGTGCCAGCACTGAAAGCTGTTGCTAGCCAGCACCCTTCCTTGGAAGCGCTTTTGTAGGCCTAAGAGCACTGGGGCTCTGGGCTTCTCCAGCCAACTAATCTTCTGCTCATCCTCTCGCGCACTCTAAAGAGAGCTCAGGTGAGAAATTGCAAACGTCGAGCAATTGCTCAGAGATGAAAAGTGCCAGCACTGAAAGCTGTTGCTAGCCAGCACCCTTCCTTGGAAGCGCTTTCACAGGCGCAGTAACACTGGGGCTTTGCGCTTCTCTACCCACCAAACGTCACAGTCCTTCTCTTTCCGTCTCGTAGACACGAGCTGAGAAATTGCAAACGTCGAGCAATTGCTCAGAGAGGAAAAGTGCCAGCACTGAAAGCTGTTGCTAGCCAGCACCCTTCCTTGGAAGCGCTTTTGTAGCCCTTAGAACACTGGGGCTCTGGGCTTCTCTAGCCACCTCATCTTCTGCTCATCCTCTCGCGCACTCTAAAGAGAGCTCAGGTGAGAAATTGCAAACGTCGAGCAATTGCTCAGAGATGAAAAGTGCCAGCACTGAAAGCTGTTGCTAGCCAGCACCCTTCCTTGGAAGCGCTTTTGTAGGCCTAAGAACCCTGGGGCTCTGGGCTTCTCTAGCCACCTCATCTTCTGCTCATCCTCTCGCGCACTCTAAAGAGAGCTCAGGGGAGAAATTGCAAACGTCGAGCAATTGCTCAGAGATGAAAAGTGCCAGCACTGAAAGCTGTTGCTAGCCAGCACCCTTCCTTGGAAGCGCTTTCACAGGCGCAGCAACACTGTGGCTTTGCGCTTCTCTACCCACCAAACGTCACGGTCCTTCTCTTTCCGTCTCGTAGACACGAGCTGAGAAATTGCAAACGTCGAGCAATTGCTCAGAGATGAAAAGTGCCAGCACTGAAAGCTGTTGCTAGCCAGCACCCTTCCTTGGAAGCGCTTTTGTAGGCCTAAGAACACTGGGGCTCTGGGCTTCTCTAGCCACCTCATCTTCTGCTCATCCTCTCGCGCACTCTGAAGAGAGCTCAGGTGAGAAATTGCAAACGTCGAGCAATTGCTCAGAGATGAAAAGTGCCAGCACTGAAAGCTGTTGCTAGCCAGCACCCTTCCTTGGAAGCGCTTTCACAGGCGCAGCAACACTGGGGCTTTGCGCTTCTCTAGCCACCAAACGTCACAGTCCTTCTCTTTCCGTCTCGTAGACACGAGCTGAGAAATTGCAAACGTCGAGCAATTGCTCAGAGATGAAAAGTGCCAGCACTGAAAGCTGTTGCTAGCCAGCACCCTTCCTTGGAAGCGCTTTTGTAGGCCTAAGAACACTGGGGCTCTGGGCTTCTCTAGCCACCTCATCTTCTGCTCATCCTCTCGCGCACTCTAAAGAGAGCTCAGGTGAGAAATTGCAAACGTCCAGCAATTGCTCAGAGATGAAAAGTGCCAGCACTGAAAGCTCTTGCTAGCCAGCACCCTTCCTTGGAAGTGCTTTTGTAGGCCTAAGAACACTGGGGCTCTGGGCTTCTCTAGCCACCTCATCTTCTGCTCATCCTCTCGCGCACTCTAAAGAGAGCTCAGGGGAGAAATTGCAAACGTCGAGCAATTGCTCAGAGAGGAAAAGTGCCAGCACTGAAAGCTGTTGCTAGCCAGCACCCTTCCTTGGAAGCGCTTTCACAGGCGCAGCAACACTGGGGCTTTTTGCTTCTCTAGCCACCAAACGTCACGGTCCTTCTCTTTCCGTCTCGTAGACACGAGCTGAGAAATTGCAAACATCGAGCAATTGCTCAGAGATGAAAAGTGCCAGCACTGAAAGCTGTTGCTAGCCAGCACCCTTCCTTGGAAGCGCTTTTGTAGGCCTAAGAACACTGGGGCTCTGGGCTTCTTTAGCCACCTCATCTTCTGCTCATCCTCTCGCGCACTCTAAAGAGAGCTCAGGTGAGAAATTGCAAACGTCGAGCAATTGCTCAGAGATGAAAAGTGCCAGCACTGAAAGCTGTTGCTAGCCAGCACCCTTCCTTGGAAGCGCTTTCACAGGCGCAGCAACACTGGGGCTTTGCGCTTCTCTACCCACCAAACGTCACGGTCCTTCTCTTTCCGTCTCATAGACACGAGCTGAGAAACTGCAAACGTCGAGCAATTGCTCAGAGATGAAAAGTGCCAGCACTGGAAGCTGTTGCTAGCCAGCCCCCTTCCTTGGAAGCGCTTTTGTAGGCCTAAGAACACTGGGGCTCTGGGCTTCTCTAGCCACCTCATCTTCTGCTCATCCTCTCGCGCACTCTGAAGAGAGCTCAGGTGAGAAATTGCAAACGTCGAGCAATTGCTCAGAGATGAAAAGTGCCAGCACTGAAAGCTGTTGCTAGCCAGCACCCTTCCTTGGAAGCGCTTTTGTAGGCCTAAGAACACTGGGGCTATGGGCTTCTCTAGCCACCTCATCTTCTGCTCATCCTCTCGCGCACTCTAAAGAGAGCTCAGGTGAGAAATTGCAAACGTCGAGCAATTGCTCAGAGATGAAAAGTGCCAGCACTGAAAGCTGTTGCTAGCCAGCACCCTTCCTTGGAAGCGCTTTCACAGGCGCAGCAACACTGGGGCTTTGCGCTTCTCTAGCCACCAAACGTCACAGTCATTCTCTTTCCGTCTCGTAGACACGAGCTGAGAAATTGCAAACATCGAGCAATTGCTCAGAGATGAAAAGTGCCAGCACTGAAAGCTGTTGCTAGCCAGCACCCTTCCTTGGAAGCGCTTTTGTAGGCCTAAGAACCCTGGGGCTCTGGGCTTCTCTAGCCACCTCATCTTCTGCTCATCCTCTCGCGCACTCTGAAGAGAGCTCAGGGGAGAAATTGCAAACGTCGAGCAATTGCTCAGAGATGAAAAGTGCCAGCACTGAAAGCTGTTGCTAGCCAGCACCCTTCCTTGGAAGCGCTTTCACAGGCGCAGTAACACTGGGGCTTTGCGCTTCTCTAGCCACCAAACGTCACGGTCCTTCTCTTTCCGTCTCGTAGACACGAGCTAAGAAATTGCAAACGTCGAGCAATTGCTCAGAGATGAAAAGTGCCAGCACTGAAAGCTGTTGCTAGCCAGCACCCTTCCTTGGAAGCGCTTTTGTAGGCCTAAGAACACTGGGGCTCTGGGCTTCTCCAGCCAACTAATCTTCTGCTCATCCTCTCGCGCACTCTAAAGAGAGCTCAGGTGAGAAATTGCAAACGTCCAGCAATTGCTCAGAGATGAAAAGTGCCAGCACTGAAAGCTCTTGCTAGCCAGCACGCTTCCTTGGAAGCGCTTTCACAGGCGCAGTAACACTGGGGCTTTGCGCTTCTCTACCCACCAAACGTCACAGTCCTTCTCTTTCCGTCTCGTAAACACGAGCTGAGAAATTGCAAACGTCGAGCAATTGCTCAGAGAGGAAAAGTGCCAGCACTGAAAGCTGTTGCTAGCCAGCACCCTTCCTTGGAAGCGCTTTTGTAGCCCTTAGAACACTGGGGCTCTGGGCTTCTCTAGCCACCTCATCTTCTGCTCATCCTCTCGCGCACTCTGAAGAGAGCTCAGGTGAGAAATTGCAAACGTCGAGCAATTGCTCAGAGATGAAAAGTGCCAGCACTGAAAGCTGTTGCTAGCCAGCACCCTTCCTTGGAAGCGCTTTTGTAGGCCTAAGAACACTGGGGCTCTGGGCTTCTCTAGCCACCTCATCTTCTGCTCATCCTCTCGCGCACTCTAAAGAGAGCTCAGGGGAGAAATTGCAAACGTCGAGCAATTGCTCAGAGATGAAAAGTGCCAGCACTGAAAGCTGTTGCTAGCCAGCCCCCTTCCTTGGAAGCGCTTTTGTAGGCCTAAGAACACTGGGGCTCTGGGCTTCTCTAGCCACCTCATCTTCTGCTCATCCTCTCGCGCACTCTAAAGAGAGCTCAGGGGAGAAATTGCAAACGTCAAGCAATTGCTCAGAGATGAAAAGTGCCAGCACTGAAAGCTGTTGCTAGCCAGCACCCTTCCTTGGAAGCGCTTTTGTAGGCCTAAGAACACTGGGGCTCTGGGCTTCTCTAGCCACCTCATCTTCTGCTCATCCTCTCGCGCACTCTGAAGAGAGCTCAGGTGAGAAATTGCAAACGTCCAGCAATTGCTCAGAGATGAAAAGTGCCAGCACTGAAAGCTGTTGCTAGCCAGCACCCTTCCTTGGAAGCGTTTTCACAGGCGCAGTAACACTGGGGCTTTGGGCTTCTCTAGCCACCAAACGTCACGGTCCTTCTCTTTCCGTCTCGTAGACACGAGCTAAGAAATTGCAAACGTCGAGCAATTGCTCAGAGATGAAAAGTGCCAGCACTGAAAGCTGTTGCTAGCCAGCACCCTTCCTTGGAAGCGCTTTTGTAGGCCTAAGAACACTGGGGCTCTGGGCTTCTCCAGCCAACTAATCTTCTGCTCATCCTCTCGCGCACTCTAAAGAGAGCTCAGGTGAGAAATTGCAAACGTCCAGCAATTGCTCAGAGATGAAAAGTGCCAGCACTGAAAGCTCTTGCTAGCCAGCACGCTTCCTTGGAAGCGCTTTCACAGGCGCAGTAACACTGGGGCTTTGCGCTTCTCTACCCACCAAACGTCACAGTCCTTCTCTTTCCGTCTCGTAAACACGAGCTGAGAAATTGCAAACGTCGAGCAATTGCTCAGAGAGGAAAAGTGCCAGCACTGAAAGCTGTTGCTAGCCAGCACCCTTCCTTGGAAGCGCTTTTGTAGCCCTTAGAACACTGGGGCTCTGGGCTTCTCTAGCCACCTCATCTTCTGCTCATCCTCTCGCGCACTCTGAAGAGAGCTCAGGTGAGAAATTGCAAACGTCGAGCAATTGCTCAGAGATGAAAAGTGCCAGCACTGAAAGCTGTTGCTAGCCAGCCCCCTTCCTTGGAAGCGCTTTTGTAGGCCTAAGAACACTGGGGCTCTGGGCTTCTCTAGCCACCTCATCTTCTGCTCATCCTCTCGCGCACTCTAAAGAGAGCTCAGATGAGAAATTGCAAACGTCGAGCAATTGCTCAGAGATGAAAAGTGCCAGCACTGAAAGCTGTTGCTAGCCAGCACCCTTCCTTGGAAGCGTTTTCACAGGCGCAGTAACACTGGGGCTTTGCGCTTCTCTAGCCACCAAACGTCACGGTCCTTCTCTTTCCGTCTCGTAGACATGAGCTGAGAAATTGCAAACGTCGAGCAATTGCTCAGAGATGAAAAGTGCCAGCACTGAAAGCTCTTGCTAGCCAGCACCCTTCCTTGGAAGCGCTTTTGTAGGCCTAAGAACAATGGGGCTCTGGGCTTCTCTAGCCACCTCATCTTCTGCTCATCCTCTCGCGCACTCTAAAGAGAGCTCAGGTGAGAAATTGCAAACGTCGAGCAACTGCTCAGAGATGAAAAGTGCCAGCACTGAAAGCTGTTGCTAGCCAGCACCCTTCCTTGGAAGCGCTTTCACAGGCGCAGTAACACTGGGGCTTTGCGCTTCTCTAGCCACCAAACGTCACGGTCCTTCTCTTTCCGTCTCGTAGACACGAGCTGAGAAATTGCAAACGTCGAGCAATTGCTCAGAGATGAAAAGTGCCAGCACTGAAAGCTGTTGCTAGCCAGCACCCTTCCTTGGAAGTGCTTTTGTAGGCCTAAGAACACTGGGGCTCTGGGCTTCTCTAGCCACCTCATCTTCTGCTCATCCTCTCGCGCACTCTAAAGAGAGCTCAGGTGAGAAATTGCAAACGTCCAGCAATTGCTCAGAGATGAAAAGTGCCAGCACTGAAAGCTGTTGCTAGCCAGCACCCTTCCTTGGAAGCGCTTTCACAGGCGCAGTAACACTGGGGCTTTGCGCTTCTCTACCCACCAAAAGTCACGGTCACTATCTCTCCGTCTCGTAGACACGAGCTGAGAAATTGCAAACGTCGAGCAATTGCTCAGAGAGGAAAAGTGCCAGCACTGAAAGCTCTTGCTAGCCAGCACCCTTCCTTGGAAGCGCTTTTGTAGGCCTAAGAACACTGGGGCTCTGGGCTTCTCTAGCCACCTCATCTTCTGCTCATCCTCTCGCGCACTCTAAAGAGACCTCAGGTGAGAAATTGCAAACGTCGAGCAATTGCTCAGAGATGAAAAGTGCCAGCACTGAAAGCTCTTGCTAGCCAGCACCCTTCCTTGGAAGTGCTTTTGTAGGCCTAAGAACACTGGGGCTCTGGGCTTCTCCAGCCACCTAATCTTCTGCTCATCCTCTCGCGCACTCTAAAGAGAGCTCAGGGGAGAAATTGCAAACGTCGAGCAATTGCTCAGAGATGAAAAGTGCCAGCACTGAAAGCTGTTGCTAGCCAGCACCCTTCCTTGGAAGCGCTTTCACAGGCGCAGTAACACTGGGGCTTTGCGCTTCTCTACCCACCAAACGTCACGGTCCTTCTCTTTCCCTCTCGTAGACACGAGCTGAGAAATTGCAAACGTGGAGCAATTGCTCAGAGAGGAAAAGTGCCAGCACTGAAAGCTGTTGCTAGCCAGCACCCTTCCTTGGAAGCGCTTTTGTAGGCCTAAGAACACTGGGGCTCTGGGCTTCTCTAGCCACCTCATCTTCTGCTCATCCTCTCGCGCACTCTAAAGAGAGCTCAGGTGAGAAATTGCAAATGTCCAGCAATTGCTCAGAGATGAAAAGTGCCAGCACTGAAAGCTGTTGCTAGCCAGCACCCTTCCTTGGAAGCGCTTTTGTAGGCCTAAGAACACTGGGGCTCTGGGCTTCTTTAGCCACCTCATCTTCTGCTCATCCTCTCGCGCACTCTAAAGAGAGCTCAGGTGAGAAATTGCAAACGTCCAGCAATTGCTCAGAGAAGAAAAGTGCCAGCACTGAAAGCTGTTGCTAGCCAGCACCCTTCCTTGGAAGAACTTTTGTAGCCCTTAGAACACTGGGGCTCTGGGCTTCTCTAGCCACCTCATCTTCTGCTCATCCTCTCGCGCACTCTAAAGAGAGCTCAGGTGAGAAATTGCAAACGTCGAGCAACTGCTCAGAGATGAAAAGTGCCAGCACTGAAAGCTGTTGCTAGCCAGCACCCTTCCTTGGAAGCGCTTTCACAGGCGCAGTAACACTGGGGCTTTGCGCTTCTCTACCCACCAAACGTCACTGTCATTCTCTTTCCGTCTCGTAGACACGAGCTGAGAAATTGCAAACGTTGAGCAATTGCTCAGAGATGAAAAGTGCCAGCACTGAAAGCTGTTGCTAGCCAGCACCCTTCCTTGGAAGTGCTTTTGTAGGCCTAAGAACACTGGGGCTCTGGGCTTCTCTAGCCACCTCATCTTCTGCTCATCCTCTCGCGCACTCTAAAGAGAGCTCAGGTGAGAAATTGCAAACGTCGAGCAATTGCTCAGAGATGAAAAGTGCCAGCACTGAAAGCTGTTGCTAGCCAGCACCCTTCCTTGGAAGCGCTTTCACAGGCGCAGTAACACTGGGGCTTTGCGCTTCTCTAGCCACCAAACGTCACGGTCCTTCTCTTTCCGTCTCGTAGACACGAGCTGAGAAATTGCAAACGTCGAGCAATTGCTCAGAGATGAAAAGTGCCAGCACTGAAAGCTGTTGCTAGCCAGCACCCTTCCTTGGAAGCGCTTTTGTAGGCCTAAGAACACTGGGGCTCTGGGCTTCTTTAGCCACCTCATCTTCTGCTCATCCTCTCGCGCACTCTGAAGAGAGCTCAGGGGAGAAATTGCAAACGTCGAGCAATTGCTCAGAGACGAAAAGTGCCAGCACTGAAAGCTGTTGCTAGCCAGCACCCTTCCTTGGAAGCGCTTTCACAGGCGCAGTAACACTGGGGCTTTGCGTTTCTCTACCCACCAAACGTCACGGTCACTATCTCTCCGTCTCGTAGACACGAGCTGAGAAATTGCAAACGTCGACCAATTGCTCAGAGATGAAAAGTGCCAGCACTGAAAGCTCTTGCTAGCCAGCACCCTTCCTTGGAAGCGCTTTTGTAGGCCTAAGCACACTGGGGCTCTGGGCTTCTCTAGCCACCTCATCTTCTGCTCATCCTCTCGCGCACTCTAAAGAGAGCTCAGGGGAGAAATTGCAAACGTCCAGCAATTGCTCAGAGATGAAAAGTGCCAGCACTGAAAGCTGTTGCTAGCCAGCACCCTTCCTTGGAAGCGCTTTTGTAGGCCTAAGAACACTGGGGCTCTGGGCTTCTCTAGCCACCTCATCTTCTGCTCATCCTCTCGCGCACTCTAAAGAGAGCTCAGGTGAGAAATTGCAAACGTCGAGCAATTGCTCAGAGAAGAAAAGTGCCAGCACTGAAAGCTGTTGCTAGCCAGCACCCTTCCTTGGAAGCGCTTTTGTAGCCCTTAGAACACTGGGGCTCTGGGCTTCTCTAGCCACCTCATCTTCTGCTCATCCTCTCGCGCACTCTGAAGAGAGCTCAGGTGAGAAATTGCAAACGTCGAGCAATTGCTCCGAGATGAAAAGTGCCAGCACTGAAAGCTGTTGCTAGCCAGCACCCTTCCTTGGAAGCGCTTTCACAGGCGCAGTAACACTGGGGCTTTGCGCTTCTCTACCCACCAAACGTCACGGTCCTTCTCTTTCCGTCTCGTAGACACGAGCTGAGAAATTGCAAACGTCGAGCAATTGCTCAGAGATGAAAAGTGCCAGCACTGAAAGCTGTTGCTAGCCAGCACCCTTCCTTGGAAGCGCTTTTGTAGGCCTAAGAACACTGGGGCTCTGGGCTTCTCTAGCCACCTCATCTTCTGCTCATCCTCTCGCGCACTCTAAAGAGAGCTCAGGGGAGAAATTGCAAACGTCGAGCAATTGCTCAGAGATGAAAAGTGCCAGCACTGAAAGCTGTTGCTAGCCAGCACCCTTCCTTGGAAGCGCTTTCACAGGCGCAGTAACACTGGGGCTTTGCGCTTCTCTAGCCAACAAACGTCACGGTCCTTCTCTTTCCGTCTCGTAGACACGAGCTGAGAAATTGCAAACGTCGAGCAATTGCTCAGAGAGGAAAAGTGCCAGCACTGAAAGCTCTTGCTAGCCAGCACCCTTCCTTGGAAGCGCTTTTGTAGGCCTAAGAACACTGGGGCTCTGGGCTTCTCTAGCCACCTCATCTTCTGCTCATCCTCTCGCGCACTCTAAAGAGAGCTCAGGGGAGAAATTGCAAACGTCGAGCAATTGCTCAGAGATGAAAAGTGCCAGCACTGAAAGCTGTTGCTAGCCAGCACCCTTCCTTGGAAGCGCTTTCACAGGCGCAGTAACACTGGGGCTTTGCGCTTCTCTACCCACCAAACGTCACGGTCACTATCTCTCCGTCTCGTAGACACGAGCTGAGAAATTGCAAACGTCGAGCAATTGCTCAGAGATGAAAAGTGCCAGCACTGGAAGCTGTTGCTAGCCAGCACCCTTCCTTGGAAGCGCTTTTGTAGGCCTAAGAACACTGGGGCTCTGGGCTTCTCTAGCCACCTCATCTTCTGCTCATCCTCTCGCGCACTCTAAAGAGAGCTCAGGTGAGAAATTGCAAACGTCGAGCAATTGCTCAGAGATGAAAAGTGCCAGCACTGAAAGCTGTTGCTAGCCAGCACCCTTCCTTGGAAGCGCTTTTGTAGCCCTTAGAACACTGGGGCTCTGGGCTTCTCTAGCCACCTCATATTCTGCTCATCCTCTCGCGCACTCTAAAGAGAGCTCAGGTGAGAAATTGCAAACGTCCAGCAATTGCTCAGAGATGAAAAGTGCCAGCACTGAAAGCTGTTGCTAGCCAGCACCCTTCCTTGGAAGCGCTTTTGTAGCCCTTAGAACACTGGTGCTCTGGGCTTCTCTAGCCACCTCATCTTCTGCTCATCTTCTCGCGCACTCTAAAGAGAGCTCAGGTGAGAAATTGCAAACGTCGAGCAATTGCTCAGAGATGAAAAGTGCCAGCACTGAAAGCTGTTGCTAGCCAGCACCCTTCCTTGGAAGCGCTTTCACAGGCGCAGTAACACTGGGGCTTTGCGCTTCTCTACCCACCAAACGTCACTGTCATTCTCTTTCCGTCTCGTAGACACGAGCTGAGAAATTGCAAACGTCGAGCAATTGCTCAGAGAGGAAAAGTGCCAGCACTGAAAGCTGTTGCTAGCCAGCACCCTTCCTTGGAAGCGCTTTTGTAGGCCTAAGAACACTGGGGCTCTGGGCTTCTCTAGCCACCTCATCTTCTGCTCATCCTCTCGCGCACTCTAAAGAGAGCTCAGGTGAGAAATTGCAAACGTCGAGCAATTGCTCAGAGATGAAAAGTGCCAGCACTGAAAGCTGTTGCTAGCCAGCCCCCTTCCTTGGAAGCGCTTTTGTAGGCCTAAGAACACTGGGGCTCTGGGCTTCTCTAGCCACCTAATCTTCTGCTCATCCTCTCGCGCACTCTAAAGAGAGCTCAGGTGAGAAATTGCAAACGTCCAGCAATTGCTCAGAGATGAAAAGTGCCAGCACTGAAAGCTGTTGCTAGCCAGCACCCTTCCTTGGAAGTGCTTTCACAGGCGCAGCAACACTGGGGCTTTGCGCTTCTCTAGCCACCAAACGTCACGGTCCTTCTCTTTCCGTCTCGTAGACACGAGCTGAGAAATTGCAAACGTCGAGCAATTGCTCAGAGAGGAAAAGTGCCAGCACTGAAAGCTGTTGCTAGCCAGCACCCTTCCTTGGAAGCGCTTTTGTAGGCCTAAGCACACTGGGGCTCTGGGCTTCTTTAGCCACCTCATCTTCTGCTCATCCTCTCGCGCACTCTAAAGAGAGCTCAGGTGAGAAATTGCAAACGTCCAGCAATTGCTCAGAGATGAAAAGTGCCAGCACTGAAAGCTGTTGCTAGCCAGCACCCTTCCTTGGAAGCGCTTTCACAGGCGCAGTAACACTGGGGCTTTGCGCTTCTCTACCCACCAAACGTCACGGTCACTATCTCTCCGTCTCGTAGACACGAGCTGAGAAATTGCAAACGTCGAGCAATTGCTCAGAGATGAAAAGTGCCAGCACTGGAAGCTGTTGCTAGCCAGCACCCTTCCTTGGAAGCGCTTTTGTAGGCCTAAGAACACTGGGGCTCTGGGTTTCTCTAGCCACCTAATCTTCTGCTCATCCTCTCGCGCACTCTAAAGAGACCTCAGGTGAGAAATTGCAAACGTCCAGCAATTGCTCAGAGATGAAAAGTGCCAGCACTGAAAGCTGTTGCTAGCCAGCACCCTTCCTTGGAAGCGCTTTTGTAGCCCTTAGAACACTGGGTCTCTGGGCTTCTCTAGCCACCTCATCTTCTGCTCATCCTCTCGCGCACTCTAAAGAGAGCTCAGGTGAGAAATTGCAAACGTCGAGCAATTGCTCAGAGAGGAAAAGTGCCAGCACTGAAAGCTGTTGCTAGCCAGCACCCTTCCTTGGAAGCGCTTTTGTAGGCCTAAGAACACTGGGGCTCTGGGCTTCTCTAGCCACCTCATCTTCTGCTCATCCTCTCGGGCACTCTAAAGAGAGCTCAGGTGAGAAATTGCAAACGTCGAGCAATTGCTCAGAGATGAAAAGTGCCAGCACTGAAAGCTGTTGCTAGCCAGCACCCTTCCTTGGAAGCGCTTTTGTAGGCCTAAGAACACTGGGGCTCTGGGCTTCTCTAGCCACCTCATCTTCTGCTCATCCTCTCGCGCACTCTAAAGAGAGCTCAGGTGAGAAATTGCAAACGTCGAGCAATTGCTCAGAGATGAAAAGTGCCAGCACTGAAAGCTCTTGCTATCCAGCACCCTTCCTTGGAAGTGCTTTCACAGGCGCAGCAACACTGGGGCTTTGCGCTTCTCTAGCCACCAAACGTCACGGTCCTTCTCTTTCCGTCTCGTAGACACGAGCTGAGAAATTGCAAACGTCGAGCAATTGCTCAGAGATGAAAAGTGCCAGCACTGAAAGCTGTTGCTAGCCAGCACCCTTCCTTGGAAGCGCTTTTGTAGGCCTAAGCACACTGGGGCTCTGGGCTTCTTTAGCCACCTCATCTTCTGCTCATCCTCTCGCGCACTCTAAAGAGAGCTCAGGGGAGAAATTGCAAACGTCGAGCAATTGCTCAGAGATGAAAAGTGCCAGCACTGAAAGCTCTTGCTAGCCAGCACCCTTCCTTGGAAGCGCTTTTGTAGGCCTAAGAACACTGGGGCTCTGGGCTTCTCTAGCCACCTAATCTTCTGCTCATCCTCTCGCGCACTCTAAAGAGAGCTCAGGGGAGAAATTGCAAACGTCGAGCAATTGCTCAGAGATGAAAAGTGCCAGCACTGAAAGCTGTTGCTAGCCAGCACCCTTCCTTGGAAGCGCTTTTGTAGGCCTAAGAACACTGGGGCTCTGGGCTTCTCTAGCCACCTCATCTTCTGCTCATCCTCTCGCGCACTCTAAAGAGAGCTCAGGTGAGAAATTGCAAACGTCGAGCAATTGCTCAGAGAAGAAAAGTGCCAGCACTGAAAGCTGTTGCTAGCCAGCACCCTTCCTTGGAAGCGCTTTTGTAGGCCTAAGAACACTGGGGCTCTGGGCTTCTCTAGCCACCTCATCTTCTGCTCATCCTCTCGCGCACTCTAAAGAGAGCTCAGGGGAGAAATTGCAAACGTCGAGCAATTGCTCAGAGATGAAAAGTGCCAGCACTGAAAGCTCTTGCTATCCAGCACCCTTCCTTGGAAGTGCTTTCACAGGCGCAGCAACACTGGGGCTTTGCGCTTCTCTAGCCACCAAACGTCACGGTCCTTCTCTTTCCGTCTCGTAGACACGAGCTGAGAAATTGCAAACGTCGAGCAATTGCTCAGAGATGAAAAGTGCCAGCACTGAAAGCTGTTGCTAGCCAGCACCCTTCCTTGGAAGCGCTTTTGTAGGCCTAAGCACACTGGGGCTCTGGGCTTCTTTAGCCACCTCATCTTCTGCTCATCCTCTCGCGCACTCTAAAGAGAGCTCAGGGGAGAAATTGCAAACGTCGAGCAATTGCTCAGAGATGAAAAGTGCCAGCACTGAAAGCTGTTGCTAGCCAGCACCCTTCCTTGGAAGCGCTTTCACAGGCGCAGCAACACTGGGGCTTTGCGCTTCTCTAGCCACCAAACGTCACGGTCCTTCTCTTACCGTCTCGTAGACACGAGCTGAGAAATTGCAAACGTCGAGCAATTGCTCAGAGATGAAAAGTGCCAGCACTGAAAGCTGTTGCTAGCCAGCACCCTTCCTTGGAAGTGCTTTCACAGGCGCAGTAACACTGGGGCTTTGCGCTTCTCTACCCACCAAACGTCACTGTCATTCTCTTTCCGTCTCGTAGACACGAGCTGAGAAATTGCAAACGTCGAGCAATTGCTCAGAGATGAAAAGTGCCAGCACTGAAAGCTGTTGCTAGCCAGCACCCTTCCTTGGAAGCGCTTTCACAGGCGCAGTAACACTGGGGCTTTGCGCTTCTCTACCCACCAAACAACACGGTCCTTCTCTTTCCGTCTCGTAGACACGAGCTGAGAAATTGCAAACGTCGAGCAATTGCTCAGAGATGAAAAGTGCCAGCACTGAAAGCTGTTGCTAGCCAGCACCCTTCCTTGGAAGCGCTTTTGTAGGCCTAAGAAGACTGGGGCTCTGGGCTTCTCTAGCCACCTCATCTTCTGCTCATCCTCTCGCGCACTCTAAGGAGAGCTCAGGTGAGAAATTGCAAACGTCGAGCAATTGCTCAGAGAGGAAAAGTGCCAGCACTGAAAGCTGTTGCTAGCCAGCACCCTTCCTTGGAAGCGCTTTTGTAGGCCTAAGAACACTGGGGCTCTGGGCTTCTCTAGCCACCTCATCTTCTGCTCATCCTCTCGCGCACTCTAAAGAGAGCTCAGGTGAGAAATTGCAAACGTCCAGCAATTGCTCAGAGATGAAAAGTGCCAGCACTGAAAGCTGTTGCTAGCCAGCACCCTTCCTTGGAAGCGCTTTCACAGGCGCAGCAACACTGGGGCTTTGCGCTTCTCTACCCACCAAACGTCACGGTCCTTCTCTTTCCGTCTCGTAGACACGAGCTGAGAAATTGCAAACGTCGAGCAATTGCTCAGAGAGGAAAAGTGCCAGCACTGAAAGCTGTTGCTAGCCAGCACCCTTCCTTGGAAGCGCTTTTGTAGGCCTAAGCACACTGGGGCTCTGGGCTTCTTTAGCCACCTCATCTTCTGCTCATCCTCTCGCGCACTCTGAAGAGAGCTCAGGGGAGAAATTGCAAACATCGAGCAATTGCTCAGAGATGAAAAGTGCCAGCACTGAAAGCTGTTGCTAGCCAGCACCCTTCCTTGGAAGCGCTTTCACAGGCGCAGTAACACTGGGGCTTTGCGCTTCTCTAGCCACCAAACGTCACGGTCCTTCTCTTTCCGTCTCGTAGACACGAGCTGAGAAATTGCAAACGTCGAGCAATTGCTCAGAGATGAAAAGTGCCAGCACTGAAAGCTGTTGCTAGCCAGCCCCCTTCCTTGGAAGTGCTTTTGTAGCCCTAAGCACACTGGGGCTCTGGGCTTCTCTAGCCACCTCATCTTCTGCTCATCCTCTCGCGCACTCTAAAGAGAGCTCAGGTGAGAAATTGCAAACGTCGAGCAATTGCTCAGAGAGGAAAAGTGCCAGCACTGAAAGCTGTTGCTAGCCAGCACCCTTCCTTGGAAGCGCTTTTGTAGGCCTAAGAACACTGGGGCTCTGGGCTTCTCTAGCCACCTTATCTTCTGCTCATCCTCTCGCGCACTCTAAAGAGAGCTCAGGGGAGAAATTGCAAACGTCCTGCAATTGCTCAGAGATGAAAAGTGCCAGCACTGAAAGCTGTTGCTAGCCAGCACCCTTCCTTGGAAGCGCTTTCACAGGTACAGCAACACTGGGGCTTTGCGCTTCTCTACCCACCAAACGTCACGGTCACTATCTCTCCGTCTCGTAGACACGAGCTGAGAAATTGCAAACGTCGAGCAATTGCTCAGAGATGAAAAGTGCCAGCACTGAAAGCTGTTGCTAGCCAGCACCCTTCCTTGGAAGCGCTTTTGTAGGCCTAAGAACACTGGGGCTCTGGGCTTCTCTAGCCACCTCATCTTCTGCTCATCCTCTCGCGCACTCTAAAGAGAGCTCAGGTGAGAAATTGCAAACGTCGAGCACTTGCTCAGAGATGAAAAGTGCCAGCACTGAAAGCTGTTGCTAGCCAGCACCCTTCCTTGGAAGCGCTTTTGTAGGCCTAAGAACACTGGGGCTCTGGGCTTCTCTAGCCACCTCATCTTCTGCTCATCCTCTCGCGCACTCTAAAGAGAGCTCAGGTGAGAAATTGCAAACGTCCAGCAATTGCTCAGAGATGAAAAGTGCCAGCACTGAAAGCTGTTGCTAGCCAGCACCCTTCCTTGGAAGCGCTTTCACAGGCGCAGCAACACTGGGGCTTTGCGCTTCTCTACCCACCAAACGTCACTGTCATTCTCTTTCCATCTCGTAGACACGAGCTGAGAAATTGCAAACGTCGAGCAATTGCTCAGAGATGAAAAGTGCCAGCACTGAAAGCTGTTGCTAGCCAGCACCCTTCCTTGGAAGCGTTTTTGTGGGCCTAAGCACACTGGGGATCTGGGCTTCTTTAGCCACCTCATCTTCTGCTCATCCTCTCGCGCACTCTGAAGAGAGCTCAGGTGAGAAATTGCAAACGTCGAGCAATTGCTCAGAGATGAAAAGTGCCAGCACTGAAAGCTGTTGCTAGCCAGCAGCCTTCCTTGGAAGCGCTTTCACAGGCGCAGTAACACTGGGGCTTTGCGCTTCTCTACCCACCAAACGTCACTGTCATTCTCTTTCCGTCTCGTTGACACGAGCTGAGAAATTGCAAACGTCGAGCAATTGCTCAGAGATGAAAAGTGCCAGCACTGAAAGCTGTTGCTAGCCAGCACCCTTCCTTGGAAGCGCTTTCACAGGCGCAGCAACACTGGGGCTTTGCGCTTCTCTACCCACCAAACGTCACGGTCGCTATCTCTCCGTCTCGTAGACACGAGCTGAGAAATTGCAAACGTCGAGCAATTGCTCAGAGATGAAAAGTGCCAGCACTGGAAGCTGTTGCTAGCCAGCACCCTTCCTTGGAAGCGCTTTTGTAGGCCTAAGAACACTGGGGCTCTGGGCTTCTCTAGCCACCTTATCTTCTGCTCATCCTCTCGCGCACTCTAAAGAGACCTCAGGGGAGAAATTGCAAACGTCGAGCAATTGCTCAGAGATGAAAAGTGCCAGCACTGAAAGCTGTTGCTAGCCAGCACCCTTCCTTGGAAGCGCTTTCACAGGTACAGCAACACTGGGGCTTTGCGCTTCTCTACCCACCAAACGTCACGGTCACTATCTCTCCGTCTCGTAGACACGAGCTGAGAAATTGCAAACGTCGAGCAATTGCTCAGAGATGAAAAGTGCCAGCACTGAAAGCTGTTGCTAGCCAGCACCCTTCCTTGGAAGCGCTTTTGTAGGCCTAAGAACACTGGGGCTCTGGGCTTCTCTAGCCACCTCATCTTCTGCTCATCCTCTCGCGCACTCTAAAGAGAGCTCAGGTGAGAAATTGCAAACGTCGAGCACTTGCTCAGAGATGAAAAGTGCCAGCACTGAAAGCTGTTGCTAGCCAGCACCCTTCCTTGGAAGCGCTTTTGTAGGCCTAAGAACACTGGGGCTCTGGGCTTCTCTAGCCACCTCATCTTCTGCTCATCCTCTCGCGCACTCTCAAGAGAGCTCAGGTGAGAAATTGCAAACGTCGAGCAATTGCTCAGAGATGAAAAGTGCCAGCACTGAAAGCTGTTGCTAGCCAGCACCCTTCCTTGGAAGCGCTTTCACAGGCGCAGTAACACTGGGGCTTTGCGCTTCTCTACCCACCAAACGTCACTGTCATTCTCTTTCCATCTCGTAGACACGAGCTGAGAAATTGCAAACGTCGAGCAATTGCTCAGAGATGAAAAGTGCCAGCACTGAAAGCTGTTGCTAGCCAGCACCCTTCCTTGGAAGCGCTTTTGTGGGCCTAAGCACACTGGTGATCTGGGCTTCTTTAGCCACCTCATCTTCTGCTCATCCTCTCGCGCACTCTGAAGAGAGCTCAGGTGAGAAATTGCAAACGTCGAGCAATTGCTCAGAGATGAAAAGTGCCAGCACTGAAAGCTGTTGCTAGCCAGCAGCCTTCCTTGGAAGCGCTTTCACAGGCGCAGTAACACTGGGGCTTTGCGCTTCTCTACCCACCAAACGTCACTGTCATTCTCTTTCCGTCTCGTAGACACGAGCTGAGAAATTGCAAACGTCGAGCAATTGCTCAGAGATGAAAAGTGCCAGCACTGAAAGCTGTTGCTAGCCAGCACCCTTCCTTGGAAGCGCTTTCACAGGCGCAGCAACACTGGGGCTTTGCGCTTCTCTACCCACCAAACGTCACGGTCGCTATCTCTCCGTCTCGTAGACACGAGCTGAGAAATTGCAAACGTCGAGCAATTGCTCAGAGATGAAAAGTGCCAGCACTGGAAGCTGTTGCTAGCCAGCACCCTTCCTTGGAAGCGCTTTTGTAGGCCTAAGAACACTGGGGCTCTGGGCTTCTCTAGCCACCTCATCTTCTGCTCATCCTCTCGCGCACTCTAAAGAGAGCTCAGGTGAGAAATTGTAAACGTTGAGCAATTGCTCAGAGATGAAAAGTGCCAGCACTGAAAGCTGTTGCTAGCCAGCACCCTTCCTTGGAAGCGCTTTTGTAGGCCTAAGAACACTGGGGCTCTGGGCTTCTCTAGCCACCTCATCTTCTGCTCATCCTCTCGCGCACTCTAAAGAGAGCTCAGGTGAGAAATTGCAAACGTCCAGCAATTGCTCAGAGATGAAAAGTGCCAGCACTGAAAGCTGTTGCTAGCCAGCACCCTTCCTTGGAAGCGCTTTCACAGGCGCAGTAACACTGGGGCTTTGCGCTTCTCTACCCACCAAACGTCACTGTCATTCTCTTTCCGTCTCGTAGACACGAGCTGAGAAATTGCAAACGTCGAGCAATTGCTCAGAGATGAAAAGTGCCAGCACTGAAAGCTGTTGCTAGCCAGCACCCTTCCTTGGAAGCGCTTTTGTGGGCCTAAGCACACTGGGGATCTGGGCTTCTTTAGCCACCTCATCTTCTGCTCATCCTCTCGCGCACTCTGAAGAGAGCTCAGGTGAGAAATTGCAAACGTCGAGCAATTGCTCAGAGATGAAAAGTGCCAGCACTGAAAGCTGTTGCTAGCCAGCAGCCTTCCTTGGAAGCGCTTTCACAGGCGCAGTAACACTGGGGCTTTGCGCTTCTCTACCCACCAAACGTCACTGTCATTCTCTTTCCGTCTCGTAGACACGAGATGACAAATTGCAAACGTCGAGCAATTGCTCAGAGATGAAAAGTGCCAGCACTGAAAGCTGTTGCTAGCCAGCACCCTTCCTTGGAAGCGCTTTCACAGGCGCAGCAACACTGGGGCTTTGCGCTTCTCTACCCACCAAACGTCACGGTCGCTATCTCTCCGTCTCGTAGACACGAGCTGAGAAATTGCAAATGTCGAGCAATTGCTCAGAGATGAAAAGTGCCAGCACTGAAAGCTGTTGCTAGCCAGCCCCCTTCCTTGGAAGCGCTTTTGTAGGCCTAAGAACACTGGGGCTCTGGGCTTCTCTAGCCACCTCATCTTCTGCTCATCCTCTCGCGCACTCTAAAGAGAGCTCAGGTGAGAAATTGCAAACGTCCAGCAATTGCTCAGAGATGAAAAGTGCCAGCACTGAAAGCTGTTGCTAGCCAGCACCCTTCCTTGGAAGCGCTTTCACAGGCGCAGTAACACTGGGGCTTTGCGCTTCTCTACCCACCAAACGTCACTGTCATTCTCTTTCCGTCTCGTAGACACGAGCTGAGAAATTGCAAACGTCGAGCAATTGCTCAGAGATGAAAAGTGCCAGCACTGAAAGCTGTTGCTAGCCAGCACCCTTCCTTGGAAGCGCTTTTGTAGGCCTAAGAACACTGGGGCTCTGGGCTTCTCTAGCCACCTCATCTTCTGCTCATCCTCTCGCGCACTCTAAAGAGAGCTCAGGGGAGAAATTGCAAACGTCAAGCAATTGCTCAGAGATGAAAAGTGCCAGCACTGAAAGCTGTTGCTAGCCAGCACCTTTCCTTGGAAGCGCTTTCACAGGCGCAGTAACACTGGGGCTTTGCGTTTCTCTACCCACCAAACGTCACGGTCCTTCTCTTTCCGTCTCGTAGACACGAGCTGAGAAATTGCAAACGTCGAGCAATTGCTCAGAGATGAAAAGTGCCAGCACTGAAAGCTGTTGCTAGCCAGCACCCTTCCTTGGAAGTGCTTTTGTAGGCCTAAGAACACTGGGGCTCTGGGCTTCTCTAGCCACCTCATCTTCTGCTCATCCTCTCGCGCACTCTGAAGAGAGCTCAGGTGAGAAATTGCAAACGTCGAGCAATTGCTCAGAGATGAAAAGTGCCAGCACTGAAAGCTGTTGCTAGCCAGCACCCTTCCTTGGAAGCGCTTTCACAGGCGCAGTAACACTGGGGCTTTGCGCTTCTCTACCCACCAAACGTCACTGTCATTCTCTTTCCGTCTCGTAGACACGAGCTGAGAAATTGCAAACGTCGAGCAATTGCTCAGAGATGAAAAGTGCCAGCACTGAAAGCTGTTGCTAGCCAGCACCCTTCCTTGGAAGCGCTTTTGTAGGCCTAAGAACACTGGGGCTCTGGGCTTCTCTAGCCACCTCATCTTCTGCTCATCCTCTCGCGCACTCTAAAGAGAGCTCAGGTGAGAAATTGTAAACGTCGAGCAATTGCTCAGAGATGAAAAGTGCCAGCACTGAAAGCTGTTGCTAGCCAGCACCCTTCCTTGGAAGCGCTTTTGTAGGCCTAAGCACACTGGGGCTCTGGGCTTCTCTAGCCACCTCATCTTCTGCTCATCCTCTCGCGCACTCTAAAGAGAGCTCAGGTGAGAAATTGCAAACGTCGAGCAATTGCTCAGAGATGAAAAGTGCCAGCACTGAAAGCTGTTGCTAGCCAGCACCCTTCCTTGGAAGCGCTTTCACAGGCGCAGTAACACTGGGGCTTTGCGCTTCTCTAGCCACCAAACATCACGGTCACTATCTCTCCGTCTCGTAGACACGAGCTGAGAAATTGCAAACGTCGAGCAATTGCTCAGAGATGAAAAGTGCCAGCACTGAAAGCTCTTGCTAGCCAGCACCCTTCCTTGGAAGCGCTTTTGTAGGCCTAAGAACACTGGGGCTCTGGGCTTCTCTAGCCACCTCATCTTCTGCTCATCCTCTCGCGCACTCTAAAGAGAGCTCAGGTGAGAAATTGCAAACGTCGAGCAATTGCTCAGAGATGAAAAGTGCCAGCACTGAAAGCTGTTGCTAGCCAGCACCCTTCCTTGGAAGCGCTTTCACAGGCGCAGTAACACTGGGGCTTTGCGCTTCTCTACCCACCAAACGTCACGGTCCTTCTCTTTCCGTCTCGTAGACACGAGCTGAGAAATTGCAAACGTCGAGCAATTGCTCAGAGATGAAAAGTGCCAGCACTGAAAGCTGTTGCTAGCCAGCACCCTTCCTTGGAAGCGCTTTTGTAGGCCTAAGAACACTGGGGCTCTGGGCTTCTCTAGCCACCTCATCTTCTGCTCATCCTCTCGCGCACTCTAAAGAGAGCTCAGGTGAGAAATTGCAAACGTCGAGCAATTGCTCAGAGATGAAAAGTGCCACCACTGAAAGCTGTTGCTAGCCAGCACCCTTCCTTGGAAGCGCTTTTGTAGCCCTTAGAACACTGGGGCTCTGGGTTTCTCTAGCCACCTCATCTTCTGCTCATCCTCTCGCGCACTCTAAAGAGAGCTCAGGTGAGAAATTGCAAACGTCCAGCAATTGCTCAGAGATGAAAAGTGCCAGCACTGAAAGCTGTTGCTAGCCAGCACCCTTCCTTGGAAGCGCTTTCACAGGCGCAGTAACACTGGGGCTTTGCGCTTCTCTACCCACCAAACGTCACTGTCATTCTCTTTCCGTCTCGTAGACAAGAGCTGAGAAATTGCAAACATCGAGCAATTGCTCAGAGATGAAAAGTGCCAGCACTGAAAGCTGTTGCTAGCCAGCACCCTTCCTTGGAAGTGCTTTTGTAGGCCTAAGAACACTGGGGCTCTGGGCTTCTCTAGCCACCTAATCTTCTGCTCATCCTCTCGCGCACTCTAAAGAGAGCTCAGGTGAGAAATTGCAAACGTCGAGCAATTGCTCAGAGAGGAAAAGTGCCAGCACTGAAAGCTGTTGCTAGCCAGCACCCTTCCTTGGAAGCGCTTTTGTAGCCCTTAGAACACTGGGGCTCTGGGCTTCTCTAGCCACCTCATCTTCTGCTCATCCTCTCGCGCACTCTAAAGAGAGCTCAGGTGAGAAATTGCAAACGTCCAGCAATTGCTCAGAGATGAAAAGTGCCAGCACTGAAAGCTCTTGCTAGCCAGCACCCTTCCTTGGAAGCGCTTTCACAGGCGCAGCAACACTGGGGCTTTGCGCTTCTCTACCCACCAAACGTCACGGTCACTATCTCTCCGTCTCGTAGACACGAGCTGAGAAATTGCAAACGTAGAGCACTTGCTCAGAGATGAAAAGTGCCAGCACTGAAAGCTGTTGCTAGCCAGCACCCTTCCTTGGAAGCGCTTTTGTAGGCCTAAGAACACTGGGGCTCTGGGCTTCTCTAGCCACCTCATCTTCTGCTCATCCTCTCGCGCACTCTAAAGAGAGCTCAGGTGAGAAATTGCAAACGTCGAGCAATTGCTCAGAGATGAAAAGTGCCAGCACTGAAAGCTGTTGCTAGCCAGCACCCTTCCTTGGAAGCGCTTTTGTAGGCCTAAGAACACTGGGGCTCTGGGCTTCTCTAGCCACCTCATCTTCTGCTCATCCTCTCGCGCACTCTAAAGAGAGCTCAGGGGAGAAATTGCAAACGTCCAGCAATTGCTCAGAGATGAAAAGTGCCAGCACTGAAAGCTGTTGCTAGCCAGCACCCTTCCTTGGAAGCGCTTTCACAGGCGCAGTAACACTGGGGCTTTGCGCTTCTCTACCCACCAAACGTCACTGTCATTCTCTTTCCATCTCGTAGACACGAGCTGAGAAATTGCAAACGTCGAGCAATTGCTCAGAGATGAAAAGTGCCAGCACTGAAAGCTCTTGCTAGCCAGCACCCTTCCTTGGAAGCGCTTTTGTAGGCCTAAGCACACTGGGGCTCTGGGCTTCTTTAGCCACCTCATCTTCTGCTCATCCTCTCGCGCACTCTAAAGAGAGCTCAGGGGAGAAATTACAAACGTCGAGCAATTGCTCAGAGATGAAAAGTGCCAGCACTGAAAGCTCATGCTAGCCAGCACCCTTCCTTGGAAGCGCTTTCACAGGCGCAGTAACACTGGGGCTTTGCGCTTCTCTAGCCACCAAACGTCACGGTCACTATCTCTCCATCTCGTAGACACGAGCTGAGAAATTGCAAACGTCGAGCAATTGCTCAGAGATGAAAAGTGCCAGCACTGAAAGCTGTTGCTAGCCAGCACCCTTCCTTGGAAGCGCTTTTGTAGGCCTAAGAACACTGGGGCTCTGGGCTTCTCTAGCCACCTCATCTTCTGCTCATCCTCTCGCGCACTCTAAAGAGAGCTCAGGTGAGAAATTGCAAACGTCGAGCAATTGCTCAGAGATGAAAAGTGCCAGCACTGAAAGCTGTTACTAGCCAGCACCTTTCCTTGGAAGCGCTTTCACAGGCGCAGTAACACTGGGGCTTTGCATTTCTCTACCCACCAAACGTCACGGTCCTTCTCTTTCCGTCTCGTAGACACGAGCTGAGAAATTGCAAACGTCGAGCAATTGCTCAGAGATGAAAAGTGCCAGCACTGAAAGCTGTTGCTAGCCAGCACCCTTCCTTGGAAGCGCTTTTGTAGGCCTAAGAACACTGGGGCTCTGGGCTTCTTTAGCCACCTCATCTTCTGCTCATCCTCTCGCGCACTCTGAAGAGAGCTCAGGTGAGAAATTGCAAACGTCGAGCAATTGCTCAGAGAGGAAAAGTGCCAGCACTGAAAGCTGTTGCTAGCCAGCACCCTTCCTTGGAAGCGCTTTTGTAGGCCTAAGAACACTGGGGCTCTGGGCTTCTCTAGCCACCTCATCTTCTGCTCATCCTCTCGCGCACTCTAAAGAGAGCTCAGGTGAGAAATTGCAAACGTTGAGCAATTGCTCAGAGATGAAAAGTGCCAGCACTGAAAGCTCTTGCTAGCCAGCACCCTTCCTTGGAAGCGCTTTCACAGGCACAGCAACACTGGGGCTTTGCGCTTCTCTAGCCACCAAACGTCACGGTCACTATCTCTCCGTCTCGTAGACACGAGCTGAGAAATTGCAAACGTCGAGCAATTGCTCAGAGATGAAAAGTGCCAGCACTGAAAGCTGTTGCTAGCCAGCACCCTTCCTTGGAAGCGCTTTTGTAGCCCTTAGAACACTGGGGCTCTGGGCTTCTCTAGCCACCTAATCTTCTGCTCATCCTCTCGCGCACTCTAAAGAGAGCTCAGGTGAGAAATTGCAAACGTCGAGCAATTGCTCAGAGATGAAAAGTGCCAGCACTGAAAGCTGTTGCTAGCCAGCACCCTTCCTTGGAAGCGCTTTTGTAGCCCTTAGAACACTGGGGCTCTGGGCTTCTCTAGCCACCTCATCTTCTGCTCATCCTCTCGCGCACTCTAAAGAGAGCTCAGGTGAGAAATTGCAAACGTCGAGCAATTGCTCAGAGATGAAAAGTGCCAGCACTGAAAGCTGTTGCTAGCCAGCACCCTTCCTTGGAAGCGCTTTTGTAGCCCTTAGAACACTGGGGCTCTGGGCTTCTCTAGCCACCTAATCTTCTGCTCATCCTCTCGCGCACTCTAAAGAGAGCTCAGGTGAGAAATTGCAAACGTCGAGCAATTGCTCAGAGATGAAAAGTGCCAGCACTGAAAGCTGTTGCTAGCCAGCACCCTTCCTTGGAAGCGCTTTTGTAGCCCTTAGAACACTGGGGCTCTGGGCTTCTCTAGCCACCTAATCTTCTGCTCATCCTCTCGCGCACTCTAAAGAGAGCTCAGGGGAGAAATTGCAAACGTCCAGCAATTGCTCATAGATGAAAAGTGCCAGCACTGAAAGCTGTTGCTAGCCAGCACCCTTCCTTGGAAGCGCTTTTGTAGGCCTAAGAACACTGGGGCTCTGGGCTTCTTTAGCCACCTCATCTTCTGCTCATCCTCTCGCGCACTCTGAAGAGAGCTCAGGTGAGAAATTGCAAACGTCGAGCAATTGCTCAGAGAGGAAAAGTGCCAGCACTGAAAGCTGTTGCTAGCCAGCACCCTTCCTTGGAAGCGCTTTTGTAGGCCTAAGAACACTGGGGCTCTGGGCTTCTCTAGCCACCTCATCTTCTGCTCATCCTCTCGCGCACTCTAAAGAGAGCTCAGGTGAGAAATTGCAAACGTCCAGCAATTGCTCAGAGATGAAAAGTGCCAGCACTGAAAGCTCTTGCTAGCCAGCACCCTTCCTTGGAAGCGCTTTCACAGGCACAGCAACACTGGGGCTTTGCGCTTCTCTAGCCACCAAACGTCACGGTCACTATCTCTCCGTCTCGTAGACACGAGCTGAGAAATTGCAAACGTCGAGCAATTGCTCAGAGATGAAAAGTGCCAGCACTGAAAGCTGTTGCTAGCCAGCACCCTTCCTTGGAAGCGCTTTTGTAGCCCTTAGAACACTGGGGCTCTGGGCTTCTCTAGCCACCTAATCTTCTGCTCATCCTCTCGCGCACTCTAAAGAGAGCTCAGGTGAGAAATTGCAAACGTCGAGCAATTGCTCAGAGATGAAAAGTGCCAGCACTGAAAGCTGTTGCTAGCCAGCACCCTTCCTTGGAAGCGCTTTTGTAGCCCTTAGAACACTGGGGCTCTGGGCTTCTCTAGCCACCTCATCTTCTGCTCATCCTCTCGCGCACTCTAAAGAGAGCTCAGGTGAGAAATTGCAAACGTCGAGCAATTGCTCAGAGATGAAAAGTGCCAGCACTGAAAGCTGTTGCTAGCCAGCACCCTTCCTTGGAAGCGCTTTTGTAGCCCTTAGAACACTGGGGCTCTGGGCTTCTCTAGCCACCTAATCTTCTGCTCATCCTCTCGCGCACTCTAAAGAGACCTCAGGTGAGAAATTGCAAACGTCGAGCAATTGCTCAGAGATGAAAAGTGCCAGCACTGAAAGCTGTTGCTAGCCAGCACCCTTCCTTGGAAGCGCTTTTGTAGCCCTTAGAACACTGGGGCTCTGGGCTTCTCTAGCCACCTAATCTTCTGCTCATCCTCTCGCGCACTCTAAAGAGAGCTCAGGTGAGAAATTGCAAACGTCCAGCAATTGCTCAGAGATGAAAAGTGCCAGCACTGAAAGCTGTTGCTAGCCAGCACCCTTCCTTGGAAGCGCTTTTGTAGCCCTTAGAACACTGGGGCTCTGGGCTTCTCTAGCCACCTCATCTTCTGCTCATCCTCTCGCGCACTCTAAAGAGAGCTCAGGTGAGAAATTGCAAACGTCGAGCAATTGCTCAGAGATGAAAAGTGCCAGCACTGAAAGCTGTTGCTAGCCAGCACCCTTCCTTGGAAGCGCTTTTGTAGCCCTTAGAACACTGGGGCTCTGGGCTTCTCTAGCCACCTCATCTTCTGCTCATCCTCTCGCGCACTCTAAAGAGAGCTCAGGTGAGAAATTGCAAACGTCGAGCAATTGCTCAGAGATGAAAAGTGCCAGCACTGAAAGCTGTTGCTAGCCAGCACCCTTCCTTGGAAGCGCTTTTGTAGCCCTTAGAACACTGGGGCTCTGGGCTTCTCTAGCCACCTAATCTTCTGCTCATCCTCTCGCGCACTCTAAAGAGAGCTCAGGTGAGAAATTGCAAACGTCCAGCAATTGCTCAGAGATGAAAAGTGCCAGCACTGAAAGCTGTTGCTAGCCAGCACCCTTCCTTGGAAGTGCTTTCACAGGCGCAGTAACACTGGGGCTTTGCGCTTCTCTAGCCACCAAACGTCATGGTCATTCTCTTTCCGTCTCGTAGACACGAGCTGAGAAATTGCAAACATCGAGCAATTGCTCAGAGATGAAAAGTGCCAGCACTGGAAGCTGTTGCTAGCCAGCACCCTTCCTTGGAAGCGCTTTTGTAGCCCTTAGAACACTGGGGCTCTGGCCTTCTCTAGCCACCTCATCTTCTGCTCATCCTCTCGCGCACTCTAAAGAGAGCTCAGGTGAGAAATTGCAAACGTCGAGCAATTGCTCAGAGATGAAAAGTGCCAGCACTGAAAGCTGTTGCTAGCCAGCACCCTTCCTTGGAAGCGCTTTTGTAGGCCTAAGAACACTGGGGCTCTGGGCTTCTCTAGCCACCTCATCTTCTGCTCATCCTCTCGCGCACTCTAAAGAGAGCTCAGGTGAGAAATTGCAAACGTCCAGCAATTGCTCAGAGATGAAAAGTGCCAGCACTGAAAGCTGTTGCTAGCCAGCACCCTTCCTTGGAAGCGCTTTCACAGGCGCAGTAACACTGGGGCTTTGTGCTTCTCCAGCCACCAAACTTCACGGTCCTTCTCTTTCCGTCTCGTAGACACGAGCTGAGAAATTGCAAACGTCGAGCAATTGCTCAGAGATGAAAAGTGCCAGCACTGAAAGCTGTTGCTAGCCAGCACCCTTCCTTGGAAGCGCTTTTGTAGGCCTAAGAACACTGGGGCTCTGGGCTTCTCTAGCCACCTCATCTTCTGCTCATCCTCTCGCGCACTCTGAAGAGAGCTCAGGTGAGAAATTGCAAACGTTGAGCAATTGCTCAGAGATGAAAAGTGCCAGCACTGAAAGCTGTTGCTAGCCAGCACCCTTCCTTGGAAGCGCTTTTGTAGCCCTTAGAACACTGGGGCTCTGGGCTTCTCTAGCCACCTAATCTTCTGCTCATCCTCTCGCGCACTCTAAAGAGAGCTCAGGTGAGAAATTGCAAACGTCGAGCAATTGCTCAGAGATGAAAAGTGCCAGCACTGAAAGCTCTTTCTAGCCAGCCCCCTTCCTTGGAAGCGCTTTAGTAGGCCTAAGAACACTGGGGCTCTGGGCTTCTCTAGCCACCTCATCTTCTGCTCATCCTCTCGCGCACTCTAAAGAGAGCTCAGGTGAGAAATTGCAAACGTCGAGCAATTGCTCAGAGATGAAAAGTGCCAGCACTGAAAGCTGTTGCTAGCCAGCACCCTTCCTTGGAAGCGCTTTTGTAGCCCTTAGAACACTGGGGCTCTGGGCTTCTCTAGCCACCTCATCTTCTGCTCATCCTCTCGCGCACTCTAAAGAGAGCTCAGGTGAGAAATTGCAAACGTCGAGCAATTGCTCAGAGAGGAAAAGTGCCAGCACTGAAAGCTGTTGCTAGCCAGCACCCTTCCTTGGAAGCGCTTTCACAGGCGCAGTAACACTGGGGCTTTGCACTTCTCTAGCCACCAAACGTCACGGTCCTTCTCTTTCCGTCTCGTAGACACGAGCTGAGAAATTGCAAACGTCGAGCAATTGCTCAGAGATGAAAAGTGCCAGCACTGAAAGCTGTTGCTAGCCAGCACCCTTCCTTGGAAGCGCTTTTGTAGGCCTAAGAACAGTGGGGCTCTGGGCTTCTCTAGCCACCTAATCTTCTGCTCATCCTCTCGCGCACTCTAAAGAGAGCTCAGGTGAGAAATTGCAAACGTCGAGCAATTGCTCAGAGATGAAAAGTGCCAGCACTGAAAGCTGTTGCTAGCCAGCACCCTTCCTTGGAAGCGCTTTTGTAGCCCTTAGAACACTGGGGCTCTGGGCTTCTCTAGCCACCTCATCTTCTGCTCATCCTCTCGCGCACTCTAAAGAGAGCTCAGGTGAGAAATTGCAAACGTCGAGCAATTGCTCATAGATGAAAAGTGCCAGCACTGAAAGCTGTTGCTAGCCAGCACCCTTCCTTGGAAGCGCTTTCACAGGCGCAGTAACACTGGGGCTTTGTGCTTCTCTAGCCACCAAACGTCACAGTCCTTCTCTTTCCGTCTCGTAGACACGAGCTGAGAAATTGCAAACGTCGAGCAATTGCTCAGAGATGAAAAGTGCCAGCACTGAAAGCTCTTGCTAGCCAGCACCCTTCCTTGGAAGCGCTTTTGTAGGCCTAAGCACACTGGGGCTCTGGGCTTCTCCAGCCACCTAATCTTCTGCTCATCCTCTCGCACACTCTAAAGAGAGCTCAGGTGAGAAATTGCAAACGTCGAGCAATTGCTCAGAGATGAAAAGTGCCAGCACTGAAAGCTCTTGCTAGCCAGCACCCTTCCTTGGAAGCGCTTTCACAGGCGCAGTAACACTGGGGCTTTGCGCTTCTCTACCCAGCAAAAGTCACTGTCCTTCTCTTTCCGTCTCGTAGACACGAGCTGAGAAATTGCAAACGTCGAGCAATTGCTCAGAGATGAAAAGTGCCAGCACTGAAAGCTGTTGCTAGCCAGCACCCTTCCTTGGAAGCGCTTTCACAGGCGCAGCAACACTGGGGCTTTGCGCTTCTCTAGCCACCAAACGTCACGGTCACTCTCTCTCCGTCTCGTAGACACGAGCTGAGAAATTGCAAACGTCGAGCAATTGCTCAGAGATGAAAAGTGCCACCACTGAAAGCTGTTGCTAGCCAGCACCCTTCCTTGGAAGCGCTTTTGTAGGCCTAAGAACACTGGGGCTCTGGGCTTCTCTAGCCACCTCATCTTCTGCTCATCCTCTCGCGCACACTAAAGAGAGCTCAGGTGAGAAATTGCAAACGTTGAGCAATTGCTCAGAGATGAAAAGTGCCAGCACTGAAAGCTGTTGCTAGCCAGCACCCTTCCTTGGAAGCGCTTTCACAGGCGCAGTAACACTGGGGCTTTGTGCTTCTCCAGCCACCAAACGTCACTGTCATTCTCTTTCCGTCTCGTAGACACGAGCTGAGAAATTGCAAACGTCGAGCAATTGCTCCGAGATGAAAAGTGCCAGCACTGAAAGCTCTTGCTAGCCAGCACCCTTCCTTGGAAGCGCTTTTGTAGGCCTAAGAACACTGGGGCTCTGGGCTTCTTTAGCCACCTCATCTTCTGCTCATCCTCTCGCGCACTCTGAAGAGAGCTCAGGGGAGAAATTGCAAACGTCGAGCAATTGCTCAGAGAAGAAAAGTGCCAGCACTGAAAGCTCTTGCTAGCCAGCACCCTTCCTTGGAAGCGCTTTCACAGGCGCAGCAACACTGGGGCTTTGCGCTTCTCTAGCCACCAAACGTCACGGTCACTCTCTCTCCGTCTCGTAGACACGAGCTGAGAAATTGCAAACGTCGAGCAATTGCTCAGAGAGGAAAAGTGCCAGCACTGAAAGCTCTTGCTAGCCAGCACCCTTCCTTGGAAGCGCTTTTGTAGGCCTAAGCACACTGGGGCTCTGGGCTTCTCTAGCCACCTAATCTTCTGCTCATCCTCTCGCGCACTCTAAAGAGAGCTCAGGTGAGAAATTGCAAACGTCGAGCAATTGCTCAGAGATGAAAAGTGCCAGCACTGAAAGCTGTTGCTAGCCAGCACCCTTCCTTGGAAGCGCTTTCACAGGCACAGTAACAGTGGGGCTTTGCGCTTCTATACCCACCAAACGTCACGGTCCTTCTCTTTCCGTCTCGTAGACACGAGCTGAGAAATTGCAAACGTCGAGCAATTGCTCAGAGAGGAAAAGTGCCAGCACTGAAAGCTGTTGCTAGCCAGCACCCTTCCTTGGAAGCGCTTTTGTAGCCCTAAGCACACTGGGGCTCTGGGCTTCTCTAGCCACCTCATCTTCTGCTCATCCTCTCGCGCACTCTGAAGAGAGCTCAGGTGAGAAATTGCAAACGTCGAGCAATTGCTCAGAGAAGAAAAGTGCCAGCACTGAAAGCTCTTGCTAGCCAGCACCCTTCCTTGGAAGCGCTTTCACAGGCGCAGCAACACTGGGGCTTTGCGCTTCTCTAGCCACCAAACGTCACGGTCACTCTCTCTCCGTCTCGTAGACACGAGCTGAGAAATTGCAAACGTCGAGCAATTGCTCAGAGAGGAAAAGTGCCAGCACTGAAAGCTCTTGCTAGCCAGCACCCTTCCTTGGAAGCGCTTTTGTAGGCCTAAGAACACTGGGGCTCTGGGCTTCTCTAGCCACCTAATCTTCTGCTCATCCTCTCGCGCACTCTAAAGAGAGCTCAGGTGAGAAATTGCAAACGTCGAGCAATTGCTCAGAGATGAAAAGTGCCAGCACTGAAAGCTGTTGCTAGCCAGCACCCTTCCTTAGAAGCGCTTTCACAGGCACAGTAACAGTGGGGCTTTGCGCTTCTCTACCCACCAAACGTCACGGTCCTTCTCTTTCCGTCTCGTAGACACGAGCTGAGAAATTGCAAACGTTGAGCAATTGCTCAGAGATGAAAAGTGCCAGCACTGAAAGCTGTTGCTAGCCAGCACCCTTCCTTGGAAGTGCTTTTGTAGCCCTAAGCACACTGGGGCTCTGGGCTTCTCTAGCCACCTCATCTTCTGCTCATCCTCTCGCGCACTCTGAAGAGAGCTCAGGGGAGAAATTGCAAACGTCGAGCAATTGCTCAGAGAGGAAAAGTGCCAGCACTGAAAGCTGTTGCTAGCCAGCACCCTTCCTTGGAAGCGCTTTTGTAGGCCTAAGAACACTGGGGCTCTGGGCTTCTCTAGCCACCTAATCTTCTGCTCATCCTCTCGCGCACTCTAAAGAGAGCTCAGGTGAGAAATTGCAAACGTCGAGCAATTGCTCAGAGAGGAAAAGTGCCAGCACTGAAAGCTCTTGCTAGCCAGCACCCTTCCTTGGAAGCGCTTTTGTAGCCCTTAGAACACTGGGGCTCTGGGCTTCTCTAGCCACCTCATCTTCTGCTCATCCTCTCGCGCACTCTAAAGAGAGCTCAGGTGAGAAATTGCAAACGTCGAGCAATTGCTCAGAGATGAAAAGTGCCAGCACTGAAAGCTGTTGCTAGCCAGCAGCCTTCCTTGGAAGCGCTTTCACAGGCGCAGTAACACTGGGGCTTTGCGCTTCTCTACCCACCAAACGTCACGGTCCTTCTCTTTCCGTCTCGTAGACACGAGCTGAGAAATTGCAAACGTCGAGCAATTGCTCAGAGATGAAAAGTGCCAGCACTGAAAGCTCTTGCTAGCCAGCACCCTTCCTTGGAAGCGCTTTTGTAGGCCTAAGAACACTGGGGCTCTGGGCTTCTTTAGCCACCTCATCTTCTGCTCATCCTCTCGCGCACTCTGAAGAGAGCTCAGGTGAGAAATTGCAAACGTTGAGCAATTGCTCAGAGAGGAAAAGTGCCAGCACTGAAAGCTCTTGCTAGCCAGCACCCTTCCTTGGAAGCGCTTTTGTAGCCCTTAGAACACTGGGGCTCTGGGCTTCTCTAGCCACCTAATCTTCTGCTCATCCTCTCGCGCACTCTAAAGAGAGCTCAGGTGAGAAATTGCAAACGTCGAGCAATTGCTCAGAGATGAAAAGTGCCAGCACTGAAAGCTGTTGCTAGCCAGCACCCTTCCTTGGAAGCGCTTTCACAGGCGCAGCAACACTGGGGCTTTGCGCTTCTCTAGCCACCAAACGTCACGGTCCTTCTCTTTCCGTCTCGTAGACATGAGCTGAGAAATTGCAAACGTCGAGCAATTGCTCAGAGATGAAAAGTGCCAGCACTGAAAGCTGTTGCTAGCCAGCACCCTTCCTTGGAAGCGCTTTTGTAGGCCTAAGAACACTGGGGCTCTGGGCTTCTTTAGCCACCTCATCTTCTGCTCATCCTCTCGCGCACTCTGAAGAGAGCTCAGGTGAGAAATTGCAAACGTCGAGCAATTGCTCAGAGATGAAAAGTGCCAGCACTGAAAGCTGTTGCTAGCCAGCACCCTTCCTTGGAAGCGCTTTCACAGGCGCAGTAACACTGGGGCTTTGCGCTTCTCTAGCCACCAAACGTCACGGTCCTTCTCTTTCCGTCTCGTAGACACGAGCTGAGAAATTGCAAACGTCGAGCAATTGCTCAGAGATGAAAAGTGCCAGCACTGAAAGCTGTTGCTAGCCAGCACCCTTCCTTGGAAGCGCTTTTGTAGGCCTAAGAACACTGGGGCTCTGGGCTTCTCTAGCCACCTCATCTTCTGCTCATCCTCTCGCGCACTCTAAAGAGAGCTCAGGGGAGAAATTGCAAACGTCCAGCAATTGCTCAGAGATGAAAAGTGCCAGCACTGAAAGCTGTTGCTAGCCAGCACCCTTCCTTGGAAGCGCTTTCACAGGTGCAGTAACACTGGGGCTTTGCGCTTCTCTAGCCACCAAACGTCACAGTCCTTCTCTTTCCGTCTCGTAGACACGAGCTGAGAAATTGCAAACGTCGAGCAATTGCTCAGAGATGAAAAGTGCCAGCACTGAAAGCTCTTGCTAGCCAGCACCCTTCCTTGGAAGCGCTTTCACAGGCGCAGTAACACTGGGGCTTTGCACTTCTCTAGCCACCAAACGTCACGGTCCTTCTCTTTCCGTCTCGTAGACACGAGCTGAGAAATTGCAAACGTCGAGCAATTGCTCAGAGATGAAAAGTGCCAGCACTGAAAGCTGTTGCTAGCCAGCACCCTTCCTTGGAAGCGCTTTTGTAGGCCTAAGCACACTGGGGCTCTGGGCTTCTCTAGCCACCTAATCTTCTGCTCATCCTCTCGCGCACTCTGAACAGAGCTCAGGTGAGAAATTGCAAACGTCGAGCAATTGCTCAGAGAGGAAAAGTGCCAGCACTGAAAGCTGTTGCTAGCCAGCACCCTTCCTTGGAAGCGCTTTTGTAGGCCTAAGAACACTGGGGCTCTGGGCTTCTTTAGCCACCTCATCTTCTGCTCATCCTCTCGCGCACTCTGAAGAGAGCTCAGGTGAGAAATTGCAAACGTCGAGCAATTGCTCAGAGATGAAAAGTGCCAGCACTGAAAGCTGTTGCTAGCCAGCACCCTTCCTTGGAAGCGCTTTTGTAGCCCTTAGAACACTGGGGCTCTGGGCTTCTCTAGCCACCTCATCTTCTGCTCATCCTCTCGCGCACTCTAAAGAGAGCTCAGGTGAGAAATTGCAAACGTCGAGCAATTGCTCAGAGATGAAAAGTGCCAGCACTGAAAGCTCTTGCTAGCCAGCACCCTTCCTTGGAAGCGCTTTTGTAGCCCTTAGAACACTGGGGCTCTGGGCTTCTCTAGCCACCTAATCTTCTGCTCATCCTCTCGCGCACTCTAAAGAGAGCTCAGGTGAGAAATTGCAACCGTCGAGCAATTGCTCAGAGATGAAAAGTGCCAGCACTGAAAGCTGTTGCTAGCCAGCACCCTTCCTTGGAAGCGCTTTCACAGGCGCAGCAACACTGGGGCTTTGCGCTTCTCTAGCCACCAAACGTCACGGTCCTTCTCTTTCCGTCTCGTAGACACGAGCTGAGAAATTGCAAACGTCGAGCAATTGCTCAGAGATGAAAAGTGCCAGCACTGAAAGCTGTTGCTAGCCAGCACCCTTCCTTGGAAGCGCTTTTGTAGGCCTAAGAACACTGGGGCTCTGGGCTTCTCTAGCCACCTCATCTTCTGCTCATCCTCTCGCGCACTCTAAAGAGAGCTCAGGGGAGAAATTGCAAACGTCGAGCAATTGCTCAGAGATGAAAAGTGCCAGCACTGAAAGCTGTTGCTAGCCAGCACCCTTCCTTGGAAGCGCTTTCACAGGCGCAGTAACACTGGGGCTTTGCGCTTCTATACCCACCAAACGTCACGGTCCTTCTCTTTCCGTCTCGTAGACACGAGCTGAGAAATTGCAAACGTCGAGCAATTGCTCAGAGATGAAAAGTTCCAGCACTGAAAGCTGTTGCTAGCCAGCACCCTTTCTTGGAAGCGCTTTTGTAGGCCTAAGCACACTGGGGCTCTGGGCTTCTTTAGCCACCTCATCTTCTGCTCATCCTCTCGCGCACTCTAAAGAGAGCTCAGGTGAGAAATTGCAAACATCGAGCAATTGCTCAGAGATGAAAAGTGCCAGCACTGAAAGCTGTTGCTAGCCAGCACCCTTCCTTGGAAGCGCTTTTGTAGGCCTAAGAACAGTGGGGCTCTGGCCTTCTCTAACCACCTCATCTTCTGCTCATCCTCTCGCGCACTCTAAAGAGAGCTCAGGGGAGAAATTGCAAACGTCGAGCAATTGCTCAGAGATGAAAAGTGCCAGCACTGAAAGCTGTTGCTAGCCAGCACCCTTCCTTGGAAGCGCTTTTGTAGCCCTTAGAACACTGGGGCTCTGGGCTTCTCTAGCCACCTAATCTTCTGCTCATCCTCTCGCGCACTCTAAAGAGAGCTCAGGTGAGAAATTGCAAACGTCGAGCAATTGCACAGAGATGAAAAGTGCCAGCACTGAAAGCTGTTGCTAGCCAGCACCCTTCCTTGGAAGCGCTTTCACAGGCGCAGCAACACTGGGGCTTTGCGCTTCTCTAGCCACCAAACGTCACGGTCCTTCTCTTTCCGTCTCGTAGACACGAGCTGAGAAATTGCAAACGTCGAGCAATTGCTCAGAGATGAAAAGTGCCAGCACTGGAAGCTGTTGCTAGCCAGCACCCTTCCTTGGAAGCGCTTTTGTAGGCCTAAGAACACTGGGGCTCTGGGCTTCTCTAGCCACCTAATCTTCTGCTCATCCTCTCGCGCACTCTAAAGAGAGCTCAGGTGAGAAATTGCAAACGTCGAGCAATTGCTCAGAGATGAAAAGTGCCAGCACTGAAAGCTGTTGCTAGCCAGCAGCCTTCCTTGGAAGCGGTTTCACAGGCGCAGTAACACTGGGGCTTTGCGCTTCTCTAGCCACCAAACGTCACGGTCCTTCTCTTTCCGTCTCGTAGACACGAGCTGAGAAATTGCAAACGTCGAGCAATTGCTCAGAGATGAAAAGTGCCAGCACTGAAAGCTCTTGCTAGCCAGCACCCTTTCTTGGAAGCGCTTTTGTAGGCCTAAGCACACTGGGGCTCTGGGCTTCTTTAGCCACCTCATCTTCTGCTCATCCTCTCGCGCACTCTAAAGAGAGCTCAGGGGAGAAATTGCAAACGTCGAGCAATTGCTCAGAGATGAAAAGTGCCAGCACTGAAAGCTGTTGCTAGCCAGCACCCTTCCTTGGAAGCGCTTTTGTAGCCCTTAGAACACTGGGGCTCTGGGCTTCTCTAACCACCTCATCTTCTGCTCATCCTCTCGCGCACTCTAAAGAGAGCTCAGGTGAGAAATTGCAAACGTCGAGCAATTGCTCAGAGATGAAAAGTGCCAGCACTGAAAGCTGTTGCTAGCCAGCACCCTTCCTTGGAAGCGCTTTTGTAGCCCTTAGAACACTGGGGCTCTGGGCTTCTCTAGCCACCTCATCTTCTGCTCATCCTCTCGCGCACTCTAAAGAGAGCTCAGGTGAGAAATTGCAAACGTCGAGCAATTGCTCAGAGATGAAAAGTGCCAGCACTGAAAGCTGTTGCTAGCCAGCACCCTTCCTTGGAAGCGCTTTCACAGGCGCAGTAACACTGGGGCTTTGCGCTTCTCTACCCACCAAACGTCACGGTCCTTCTCTTTCCGTCTCGTAGACACGAGCTGAGAAATTGCAAACGTCGAGCAATTGCTCAGAGATGAAAAGTGCCAGCACTGAAAGCTGTTGCTAGCCAGCACCCTTCCTTGGAAGCGCTTTTGTAGGCCTAAGAAGACTGGGGCTCTGGGCTTCTTTAGCCACCTCATCTTCTGCTCATCCTCTCGCGCACTCTAAAGAGAGCTCAGGTGAGAAATTGCAAACGTTGAGCAATTGCTCAGAGATGAAAAGTGCCAGCACTGAAAGCTGTTGCTAGCCAGCACCCTTCCTTGGAAGCGCTTTTGTAGCCCTTAGAACACTGGGGCTCTGGGCTTCTCTAGCCACCTAATCTTCTGCTCATCCTCTCGCGCACTCTAAAGAGAGCTCAGGTGAGAAATTGCAAACGTCGAGCAATTGCTCAGAGATGAAAAGTGCCAGCACTGAAAGCTGTTGCTAGCCAGCACCCTTCCTTGGAAGCGCTTTTGTAGGCCTAAGAACACTGGGGCTCTGGGCTTCTTTAGCCACCTCATCTTCTGCTCATCCTCTCGCGCACTCTGAAGAGAGCTCAGGTGAGAAATTGCAAACGTCGAGCAATTGCTCAGAGATGAAAAGTGCCAGCACTGAAAGCTGTTGCTAGCCAGCACCCTTCCTTGGAAGCGCTTTCACAGGCGCAGTAACACTGGGGCTTTGCGCTTCTCTAGCCACCAAACGTCACGGTCCTTCTCTTTCCGTCTCGTAGACACGAGCTGAGAAATTGCAAACGTCGAGCAATTGCTCAGAGATGAAAAGTGCCAGCACTGAAAGCTGTTGCTAGCCAGCACCCTTCCTTGGAAGCGCTTTTGTAGGCCTAAGAACACTGGGGCTCTGGGCTTCTCTAGCCACCTCATCTTCTGCTCATCCTCTCGCGCACTCTAAAGAGAGCTCAGGTGAGAAATTGCAAACGTCGAGCAATTGCTCAGAGATGAAAAGTGCCAGCACTGAAAGCTGTTGCTAGCCAGCACCCTTCCTTGGAAGCGCTTTCACAGGCGCAGTAACACTGGGGCTTTGCGCTTCTCTAGCCACCAAACGTCACGGTCCTTCTCTTTCCGTCTCGTAGACACGAGCTGAGAAATTGCAAACGTCGAGCAATTGCTCAGAGATGAAAAGTGCCAGCACTGAAAGCTCTTGCTAGCCAGCCCCCTTCCTTGGAAGCGCTTTCACAGGCGCAGTAACACTGGGGCTTTGCGCTTCTCTAGCCACCAAACGTCACGGTCCTTCTCTTTCCGTCTCGTAGACACGAGCTGAGAAATTGCAAACGTCGAGCAATTGCTCAGAGATGAAAAGTGCCAGCACTGAAAGCTGTTGCTAGCCAGCACCCTTCCTTGGAAGCGCTTTTGTAGGCCTAAGCACACTGGGGCTCTGGGCTTCTCTAGCCACCTCATCTTCTGCTCATCCTCTCGCGCACTCTGAACAGAGCTCAGGTGAGAAATTGCAAACGTCGAGCAATTGCTCAGAGAGGAAAAGTGCCAGCACTGAAAGCTGTTGCTAGCCAGCACCCTTCCTTGGAAGCGCTTTTGTAGGCCTAAGAACACTGGGGCTCTGGGCTTCTTTAGCCACCTCATCTTCTGCTCATCCTCTCGCGCACTCTGAAGAGAGCTCAGGTGAGAAATTGCAAACGTCGAGCAATTGCTCAGAGATGAAAAGTGCCAGCACTGAAAGCTGTTGCTAGCCAGCACCCTTCCTTGGAAGCGCTTTTGTAGCCCTTAGAACACTGGGGCTCTGGGCTTCTCTAGCCACCTCATCTTCTGCTCATCCTCTCGCGCACTCTAAAGAGAGCTCAGGTGAGAAATTGCAAACGTCGAGCAATTGCTCAGAGATGAAAAGTGCCAGCACTGAAAGCTCTTGCTAGCCAGCACCCTTCCTTGGAAGCGCTTTTGTAGCCCTTAGAACACTGGGGCTCTGGGCTTCTCTAGCCACCTAATCTTCTGCTCATCCTCTCGCGCACTCTAAAGAGAGCTCAGGTGAGAAATTGCAACCGTCGAGCAATTGCTCAGAGATGAAAAGTGCCAGCACTGAAAGCTGTTGCTAGCCAGCACCCTTCCTTGGAAGCGCTTTCACAGGCGCAGCAACACTGGGGCTTTGCGCTTCTCTAGCCACCAAACGTCACGGTCCTTCTCTTTCCGTCTCGTAGACACGAGCTGAGAAATTGCAAACGTCGAGCAATTGCTCAGAGATGAAAAGTGCCAGCACTGAAAGCTCTTGCTAGCCAGCACCCTTCCTTGGAAGCGCTTTTGTAGGCCTAAGAACACTGGGGCTCTGGGCTTCTCTAGCCACCTCATCTTCTGCTCATCCTCTCGCGCACTCTAAAGAGAGCTCAGGGGAGAAATTGCAAACGTCGAGCAATTGCTCAGAGATGAAAAGTGCCAGCACTGAAAGCTGTTGCTAGCCAGCACCCTTCCTTGGAAGCGCTTTCACAGGCGCAGTAACACTGGGGCTTTGCGCTTCTATACCCACCAAACGTCACGGTCCTTCTCTTTCCGTCTCGTAGACACGAGCTGAGAAATTGCAAACGTCGAGCAATTGCTCAGAGATGAAAAGTTCCAGCACTGAAAGCTGTTGCTAGCCAGCACCCTTTCTTGGAAGCGCTTTTGTAGGCCTAAGCACACTGGGGCTCTGGGCTTCTTTAGCCACCTCATCTTCTGCTCATCCTCTCGCGCACTCTAAAGAGAGCTCAGGTGAGAAATTGCAAACATCGAGCAATTGCTCAGAGATGAAAAGTGCCAGCACTGAAAGCTGTTGCTAGCCAGCACCCTTCCTTGGAAGCGCTTTTGTAGGCCTAAGAACAGTGGGGCTCTGGCCTTCTCTAACCACCTCATCTTCTGCTCATCCTCTCGCGCACTCTAAAGAGAGCTCAGGGGAGAAATTGCAAACGTCGAGCAATTGCTCAGAGATGAAAAGTGCCAGCACTGAAAGCTGTTGCTAGCCAGCACCCTTCCTTGGAAGCGCTTTTGTAGCCCTTAGAACACTGGGGCTCTGGGCTTCTCTAGCCACCTAATCTTCTGCTCATCCTCTCGCGCACTCTAAAGAGAGCTCAGGTGAGAAATTGCAAACGTCGAGCAATTGCACAGAGATGAAAAGTGCCAGCACTGAAAGCTGTTGCTAGCCAGCACCCTTCCTTGGAAGCGCTTTCACAGGCGCAGCAACACTGGGGCTTTGCGCTTCTCTAGCCACCAAACGTCACGGTCCTTCTCTTTCCGTCTCGTAGACACGAGCTGAGAAATTGCAAACGTCGAGCAATTGCTCAGAGATGAAAAGTGCCAGCACTGGAAGCTGTTGCTAGCCAGCACCCTTCCTTGGAAGCGCTTTTGTAGGCCTAAGAACACTGGGGCTCTGGGCTTCTCTAGCCACCTAATCTTCTGCTCATCCTCTCGCGCACTCTAAAGAGAGCTCAGGTGAGAAATTGCAAACGTCGAGCAATTGCTCAGAGATGAAAAGTGCCAGCACTGAAAGCTGTTGCTAGCCAGCAGCCTTCCTTGGAAGCGGTTTCACAGGCGCAGTAACACTGGGGCTTTGCGCTTCTCTAGCCACCAAACGTCACGGTCCTTCTCTTTCCGTCTCGTAGACACGAGCTGAGAAATTGCAAACGTCGAGCAATTGCTCAGAGATGAAAAGTGCCAGCACTGAAAGCTCTTGCTAGCCAGCACCCTTTCTTGGAAGCGCTTTTGTAGGCCTAAGCACACTGGGGCTCTGGGCTTCTTTAGCCACCTCATCTTCTGCTCATCCTCTCGCGCACTCTAAAGAGAGCTCAGGTGAGAAATTGCAAACGTCGAGCAATTGCTCAGAGATGAAAAGTGCCAGCACTGAAAGCTGTTGCTAGCCAGCACCCTTCCTTGGAAGCGCTTTTGTAGGCCTAAGAACAGTGGGGCTCTGGGCTTCTCTAACCACCTCATCTTCTGCTCATCCTCTCGCGCACTCTAAAGAGAGCTCAGGTGAGAAATTGCAAACGTCGAGCAATTGCTCAGAGAGGAAAAGTGCCAGCACTGAAAGCTGTTGCTAGCCAGCACCCTTCCTTGGAAGCGCTTTTGTAGCCCTTAGAACACTGGGGCTCTGGGCTTCTCTAGCCACCTCATCTTCTGCTCATCCTCTCGCGCACTCTAAAGAGAGCTCAGGTGAGAAATTGCAAACGTCGAGCAATTGCTCAGAGATGAAAAGTGCCAGCACTGAAAGCTGTTGCTAGCCAGCACCCTTCCTTGGAAGCGCTTTCACAGGCGCAGTAACACTGGGGCTTTGCGCTTCTCTACCCACCAAACGTCACGGTCCTTCTCTTTCCGTCTCGTAGACACGAGCTGAGAAATTGCAAACGTCGAGCAATTGCTCAGAGATGAAAAGTGCCAGCACTGAAAGCTGTTGCTAGCCAGCACCCTTCCTTGGAAGCGCTTTTGTAGGCCTAAGAAGACTGGGGCTCTGGGCTTCTTTAGCCACCTCATCTTCTGCTCATCCTCTCGCGCACTCTAAAGAGAGCTCAGGTGAGAAATTGCAAACGTTGAGCAATTGCTCAGAGATGAAAAGTGCCAGCACTGAAAGCTGTTGCTAGCCAGCACCCTTCCTTGGAAGCGCTTTTGTAGCCCTTAGAACACTGGGGCTCTGGGCTTCTCTAGCCACCTAATCTTCTGCTCATCCTCTCGCGCACTCTAAAGAGAGCTCAGGTGAGAAATTGCAAACGTCGAGCAATTGCTCAGAGATGAAAAGTGCCAGCACTGAAAGCTGTTGCTAGCCAGCACCCTTCCTTGGAAGCGCTTTTGTAGGCCTAAGAACACTGGGGCTCTGGGCTTCTTTAGCCACCTCATCTTCTGCTCATCCTCTCGCGCACTCTGAAGAGAGCTCAGGTGAGAAATTGCAAACGTCGAGCAATTGCTCCGAGATGAAAAGTGCCAGCACTGAAAGCTGTTGCTAGCCAGCACCCTTCCTTGGAAGCGCTTTCACAGGCGCAGTAACACTGGGGCTTTGCGCTTCTCTAGCCACCAAACGTCACGGTCCTTCTCTTTCCGTCTCGTAGACACGAGCTGAGAAATTGCAAACGTCGAGCAATTGCTCAGAGATGAAAAGTGCCAGCACTGAAAGCTGTTGCTAGCCAGCACCCTTCCTTGGAAGCGCTTTTGTAGGCCTAAGAACACTGGGGCTCTGGGCTTCTCTAGCCACCTCATCTTCTGCTCATCCTCTCGCGCACTCTAAAGAGAGCTCAGGTGAGAAATTGCAAACGTCGAGCAATTGCTCAGAGATGAAAAGTGCCAGCACTGAAAGCTGTTGCTAGCCAGCACCCTTCCTTGGAAGCGCTTTCACAGGCGCAGTAACACTGGGGCTTTGCGCTTCTCTAGCCACCAAACGTCACGGTCCTTCTCTTTCCGTCTCGTAGACACGAGCTGAGAAATTGCAAACGTCGAGCAATTGCTCAGAGATGAAAAGTGCCAGCACTGAAAGCTCTTGCTAGCCAGCCCCCTTCCTTGGAAGCGCTTTCACAGGCGCAGTAACACTGGGGCTTTGCGCTTCTCTAGCCACCAAACGTCACGGTCCTTCTCTTTCCGTCTCGTAGACACGAGCTGAGAAATTGCAAACGTCGAGCAATTGCTCAGAGATGAAAAGTGCCAGCACTGAAAGCTGTTGCTAGCCAGCACCCTTCCTTGGAAGCGCTTTTGTAGGCCTAAGAACACTGGGGCTCTGGGCTTCTCTAGCCACCTAATCTTCTGCTCATCCTCTCGCGCACTCTGAAGAGAGCTCAGGTGAGAAATTGCAAACGTCGAGCAATTGCTCAGAGAGGAAAAGTGCCAGCACTGAAAGCTGTTGCTAGCCAGCACCCTTCCTTGGAAGCGCTTTTGTAGGCCTAAGAACACTGGGGCTCTGGGCTTCTTTAGCCACCTCATCTTCTGCTCATCCTCTCGCGCACTCTGAAGAGAGCTCAGGTGAGAAATTGCAAACGTCGAGCAATTGCTCAGAGATGAAAAGTGCCAGCACTGAAAGCTGTTGCTAGCCAGCACCCTTCCTTGGAAGCGCTTTTGTAGCCCTTAGAACAGTGGGGCTCTGGGCTTCTCTAGCCACCTCATCTTCTGCTCATCCTCTCGCGCACTCTAAAGAGAGCTCAGGTGAGAAATTGCAAACGTCGAGCAATTGCTCAGAGATGAAAAGTGCCAGCACTGAAAGCTCTTGCTAGCCAGCACCCTTCCTTGGAAGCGCTTTTGTAGCCCTTAGAACACTGGGGCTCTGGGCTTCTCTAGCCACCTCATCTTCTGCTCATCCTCTCGCGCACTCTAAAGAGAGCTCAGGTGAGAAATTGCAAACGTCGAGCAATTGCTCAGAGATGAAAAGTGCCAGCACTGAAAGCTGTTGCTAGCCAGCACCCTTCCTTGGAAGCGCTTTCACAGGCGCAGCAACACTGGGGCTTTGCGCTTCTCTACCCACCAAACGTCACGGTCCTTCTCTTTCCGTCTCGTAGACACGAGCTGAGAAATTGCAAACGTCGAGCAATTGCTCAGAGATGAAAAGTGCCAGCACTGAAAGCTGTTGCTAGCCAGCCCCCTTCCTTGGAAGCGCTTTTGTAGGCCTAAGAACACTGGGGCTCTGGGCTTCTCTAGCCACCTCATCTTCTGCTCATCCTCTCGCGCACTCTAAAGAGAGCTCAGGTGAGAAATTGCAAACGTCCAGCAATTGCTCAGAGATGAAAAGTGCCAGCACTGAAAGCTGTTGCTAGCCAGCCCCCTTCCTTGGAAGCGCTTTCACAGGCGCAGTAACACTGGGGCTTTGCGCTTCTCTAGCCACCAAACGTCACGGTCCTTCTCTTTCCGTCTCGTAGACACGAGCTGAGAAATTGCAAACGTCGAGCAATTGCTCAGAGATGAAAAGTGCCAGCACTGAAAGCTGTTGCTAGCCAGCACCCTTCCTTGGAAGCGCTTTTGTAGGCCTAAGAACACTGGGGCTCTGGGCTTCTCTAGCCACCTCATCTTCTGCTCATCCTCTCGCGCACTCTAAAGAGAGCTCAGGTGAGAAATTGCAAACGTCCAGCAATTGCTCAGAGATGAAAAGTGCCAGCACTGAAAGCTGTTGCTAGCCAGCACCCTTCCTTGGAAGCGCTTTCACAGGTGCAGTAACACTGGGGCTTTGCGCTTCTCTAGCCACCAAACATCACAGTCCTTCTCTTTCCGTCTCGTAGACACGAGCTGAGAAATTGCAAACGTCGAGCAATTGCTCAGAGATGAAAAGTGCCAGCACTGAAAGCTCTTGCTAGCCAGCACCCTTCCTTGGAAGCGCTTTCACAGGCGCAGTAACACTGGGGCTTTGCACTTCTCTAGCCACCAAACGTCACGGTCCTTCTCTTTCCGTCTCGTAGACACGAGCTGAGAAATTGCAAACGTCGAGCAATTGCTCAGAGATGAAAAGTGCCAGCACTGAAAGCTGTTGCTAGCCAGCACCCTTCCTTGGAAGCGCTTTTGTAGGCCTAAGCACACTGGGGCTCTGGGCTTCTCTAGCCACCTCATCTTCTGCTCATCCTCTCGCGCACTCTGAAGAGAGCTCAGGTGAGAAATTGCAAACGTCGAGCAATTGCTCAGAGAGGAAAAGTGCCAGCACTGAAAGCTGTTGCTAGCCAGCACCCTTCCTTGGAAGCGCTTTTGTAGGCCTAAGAACACTGGGGCTCTGGGCTTCTTTAGCCACCTCATCTTCTGCTCATCCTCTCGCGCACTCTGAAGAGAGCTCAGGTGAGAAATTGCAAACGTCGAGCAATTGCTCAGAGATGAAAAGTGCCAGCACTGAAAGCTGTTGCTAGCCAGCACCCTTCCTTGGAAGCGCTTTTGTAGCCCTTAGAACAGTGGGGCTCTGGGCTTCTCTAGCCACCTCATCTTCTGCTCATCCTCTCGCGCACTCTAAAGAGAGCTCAGGTGAGAAATTGCAAACGTCGAGCAATTGCTCAGAGATGAAAAGTGCCAGCACTGAAAGCTCTTGCTAGCCAGCACCCTTCCTTGGAAGCGCTTTTGTAGCCCTTAGAACACTGGGGGTCTGGGCTTCTCTAGCCACCTAATCTTCTGCTCATCCTCTCGCGCACTCTAAAGAGAGCTCAGGTGAGAAATTGCAAACGTCGAGCAATTGCTCAGAGATGAAAAGTGCCAGCACTGAAAGCTGTTGCTAGCCAGCACCCTTCCTTGGAAGCGCTTTCACAGGCGCAGCAACACTGGGGCTTTGCGCTTCTCTAGCCACCAAACGTCACGGTCCTTCTCTTTCCGTCTCGTAGACACGAGCTGAGAAATTGCAAACGTCGAGCAATTGCTCAGAGATGAAAAGTGCCAGCACTGAAAGCTGTTGCTAGCCAGCACCCTTCCTTGGAAGCGCTTTTGTAGGCCTAAGAACACTGGGGCTCTGGGCTTCTCTAGCCACCTCATCTTCTGCTCATCCTCTCGCGCACTCTAAAGAGAGCTCAGGGGAGAAATTGCAAACGTCGAGCAATTGCTCAGAGATGAAAAGTGCCAGCACTGAAAGCTGTTGCTAGCCAGCACCCTTCCTTGGAAGCGCTTTCACAGGCGCAGTAACACTGGGGCTTTGCGCTTCTCTAGCCACCAAACGTCACGGTCCTTCTCTTTCCGTCTCGTAGACACGAGCTGAGAAATTGCAAACGTCGAGCAATTGCTCAGAGATGAAAAGTGCCAGCACTGAAAGCTCTTGCTAGCCAGCACCCTTTCTTGGAAGCGCTTTTGTAGGCCTAAGCACACTGGGGCTCTGGGCTTCTTTAGCCACCTCATCTTCTGCTCATCCTCTCGCGCACTCTAAAGAGAGCTCAGGTGAGAAATTGCAAACGTCGAGCAATTGCTCAGAGATGAAAAGTGCCAGCACTGAAAGCTGTTGCTAGCCAGCACCCTTCCTTGGAAGCGCTTTTGTAGGCCTAAGAACAGTGGGGCTCTGGGCTTGTCTAACCACCTCATCTTCTGCTCATCCTCTCGCGCACTCTAAAGAGAGCTCAGGGGAGAAATTGCAAACGTCGAGCAATTGCTCAGAGATGAAAAGTGCCAGCACTGAAAGCTGTTGCTAGCCAGCACCCTTCCTTGGAAGCGCTTTTGTAGCCCTTAGAACACTGGGGCTCTGGGCTTCTCTAGCCACCTCATCTTCTGCTCATCCTCTCGCGCACTCTAAAGAGAGCTCAGGTGAGAAATTGCAAACGTCGAGCAATTGCACAGAGATGAAAAGTGCCAGCACTGAAAGCTGTTGCTAGCCAGCACCCTTCCTTGGAAGCGCTTTCACAGGCGCAGCAACACTGGGGCTTTGCGCTTCTCTAGCCACCAAACGTCACGGTCCTTCTCTTTCCGTCTCGTAGACACGAGCTGAGAAATTGCAAACGTCGAGCAATTGCTCAGAGATGAAAAGTGCCAGCACTGAAAGCTCTTGCTAGCCAGCACCCTTTCTTGGAAGCGCTTTTGTAGGCCTAAGCACACTGGGGCTCTGGGCTTCTTTAGCCACCTCATCTTCTGCTCATCCTCTCGCGCACTCTAAAGAGAGCTCAGGTGAGAAATTGCAAACGTCGAGCAATTGCTCAGAGATGAAAAGTGCCAGCACTGAAAGCTGTTGCTAGCCAGCACCCTTCCTTGGAAGCGCTTTTGTAGGCCTAAGAACAGTGGGGCTCTGGGCTTCTCTAACCACCTCATCTTCTGCTCATCCTCTCGCGCACTCTAAAGAGAGCTCAGGTGAGAAATTGCAAACGTCGAGCAATTGCTCAGAGAGGAAAAGTGCCAGCACTGAAAGCTGTTGCTAGCCAGCACCCTTCCTTGGAAGCGCTTTTGTAGCCCTTAGAACACTGGGGCTCTGGGCTTCTCTAGCCACCTCATCTTCTGCTCATCCTCTCGCGCACTCTAAAGAGAGCTCAGGTGAGAAATTGCAAACGTCGAGCAATTGCTCAGAGATGAAAAGTGCCAGCACTGAAAGCTGTTGCTAGCCAGCAGCCTTCCTTGGAAGCGCTTTCACAGGCGCAGTAACACTGGGGCTTTGCGCTTCTCTACCCACCAAACGTCACGGTCCTTCTCTTTCCGTCTCGTAGACACGAGCTGAGAAATTGCAAACGTCGAGCAATTGCTCAGAGATGAAAAGTGCCAGCACTGAAAGCTGTTGCTAGCCAGCACCCTTCCTTGGAAGCGCTTCTGTAGGCCTAAGAAGACTGGGGCTCTGGGCTTCTTTAGCCACCTCATCTTCTGCTCATCCTCTCGCGCACTCTAAAGAGAGCTCAGGTGAGAAATTGCAAACGTTGAGCAATTGCTCAGAGATGAAAAGTGCCAGCACTGAAAGCTCTTGCTAGCCAGCACCCTTCCTTGGAAGCGCTTTTGTAGCCCTTAGAACACTGGGGCTCTGGGCTTCTCTAGCCACCTAATCTTCTGCTCATCCTCTCGCGCACTCTAAAGAGAGCTCAGGTGAGAAATTGCAAACGTCGAGCAATTGCTCAGAGATGAAAAGTGCCAGCACTGAAAGCTGTTGCTAGCCAGCACCCTTCCTTGGAAGCGCTTTTGTAGGCCTAAGAACACTGGGGCTCTGGGCTTCTTTAGCCACCTCATCTTCTGCTCATCCTCTCGCGCACTCTGAAGAGAGCTCAGGTGAGAAATTGCAAACGTCGAGCAATTGCTCCGAGATGAAAAGTGCCAGCACTGAAAGCTGTTGCTAGCCAGCACCCTTCCTTGGAAGCGCTTTCACAGGCGCAGTAACACTGGGGCTTTGCGCTTCTCTAGCCACCAAACGTCACGGTCCTTCTCTTTCCGTCTCGTAGACACGAGCTGAGAAATTGCAAACGTCGAGCAATTGCTCAGAGATGAAAAGTGCCAGCACTGAAAGCTGTTGCTAGCCAGCCCCCTTCCTTGGAAGCGCTTTTGTAGGCCTAAGAACACTGGGGCTCTGGGCTTCTCTAGCCACCTCATCTTCTGCTCATCCTCTCGCGCACTCTAAAGAGAGCTCAGGGGAGAAATTGCAAACGTCGAGCAATTGCTCAGAGATGAAAAGTGCCAGCACTGAAAGCTGTTGCTAGCCAGCACCCTTCCTTGGAAGCGCTTTCACAGGCGCAGTAACACTGGGGCTTTGCGCTTCTCTAGCCACCAAACGTCACAGTCCTTCTCTTTCCGTCTCGTAGACACGAGCTGAGAAATTGCAAACGTCGAGCAATTGCTCAGAGATGAAAAGTGCCAGCACTGAAAGCTCTTGCTAGCCAGCCCCCTTCCTTGGAAGCGCTTTCACAGGCGCAGTAACACTGGGGCTTTGCGCTTCTCTAGCCACCAAACGTCACGGTCCTTCTCTTTCCGTCTCGTAGACACGAGCTGAGAAATTGCAAACGTCGAGCAATTGCTCAGAGATGAAAAGTGCCAGCACTGAAAGCTGTTGCTAGCCAGCACCCTTCCTTGGAAGCGCTTTTGTAGGCCTAAGCACACTGGGGCTCTGGGCTTCTCTAGCCACCTAATCTTCTGCTCATCCTCTCGCGCACTCTAAAGAGAGCTCAGGTGAGAAATTGCAAACGTCGAGCAATTGCTCAGAGAGGAAAAGTGCCAGCACTGAAAGCTGTTGCTAGCCAGCACCCTTCCTTGGAAGCGCTTTTGTAGGCCTAAGAACACTGGGGCTCTGGGCTTCTTTAGCCACCTCATCTTCTGCTCATCCTCTCGCGCACTCTGAAGAGAGCTCAGGTGAGAAATTGCAAACGTCGAGCAATTGCTCAGAGATGAAAAGTGCCAGCACTGAAAGCTGTTGCTAGCCAGCACCCTTCCTTGGAAGCGCTTTTGTAGCCCTTAGAACAGTGGGGCTCTGGGCTTCTCTAGCCACCTCATCTTCTGCTCATCCTCTCGCGCACTCTAAAGAGAGCTCAGGTGAGAAATTGCAAACGTCGAGCAATTGCTCAGAGATGAAAAGTGCCAGCACTGAAAGCTCTTGCTAGCCAGCACCCTTCCTTGGAAGCGCTTTTGTAGCCCTTAGAACACTGGGGCTCTGGGCTTCTCTAGCCACCTCATCTTCTGCTCATCCTCTCGCGCACTCTAAAGAGAGCTCAGGTGAGAAATTGCAAACGTCGAGCAATTGCTCAGAGATGAAAAGTGCCAGCACTGAAAGCTGTTGCTAGCCAGCACCCTTCCTTGGAAGCGCTTTCACAGGCGCAGCAACACTGGGGCTTTGCGCTTCTCTAGCCACCAAACGTCACGGTCCTTCTCTTTCCGTCTCGTAGACAGGAGCTGAGAAATTGCAAACGTCGAGCAATTGCTCAGAGATGAAAAGTGCCAGCACTGAAAGCTGTTGCTAGCCAGCCCCCTTCCTTGGAAGCGCTTTTGTAGGCCTAAGAACACTGGGGCTCTGGGCTTCTCTAGCCACCTCATCTTCTGCTCATCCTCTCGCGCACTCTAAAGAGAGCTCAGGTGAGAAATTGCAAACGTCCAGCAATTGCTCAGAGATGAAAAGTGCCAGCACTGAAAGCTCTTGCTAGCCAGCCCCCTTCCTTGGAAGCGCTTTCACAGGCGCAGTAACACTGGGGCTTTGCGCTTCTCTAGCCACCAAACGTCACGGTCCTTCTCTTTCCGTCTCGTAGACACGAGCTGAGAAATTGCAAACGTCGAGCAATTGCTCAGAGAGGAAAAGTGCCAGCACTGAAAGCTGTTGCTAGCCAGCACCCTTCCTTGGAAGCGCTTTTGTAGCCCTTAGAACACTGGGGCTCTGGGCTTCTCTAGCCACCTCATCTTCTGCTCATCCTCTCGCGCACTCTAAAGAGAGCTCAGGGGAGAAATTGCAAACGTCGAGCAATTGCTCAGAGATGAAAAGTGCCAGCACTGAAAGCTCTTGCTAGCCAGCACCCTTCCTTGGAAGCGCTTTCACAGGTGCAGTAACACTGGGGCTTTGCGCTTCTCTAGCCACCAAACGTCACGGTCCTTCTCTTTCCGTCTCGTAGACACGAGCTGAGAAATTGCAAACGTCGAGCAATTGCTCAGAGATGAAAAGTGCCAGCACTGAAAGCTGTTGCTAGCCAGCACCCTTCCTTGGAAGCGCTTTTGTAGGCCTAAGAACACTGGGGCTCTGGGCTTCTCTAGCCACCTCATCTTCTGCTCATCCTCTCGCGCACTCTAAAGAGAGCTCAGGTGAGAAATTGCAAACGTCGAGCAATTGCTCAGAGATGAAAAGTGCCAGCACTGAAAGCTGTTGCTAGCCAGCACCCTTCCTTGGAAGCGCTTTCACAGGCGCAGTAACACTGGGGCTTTGCGCTTCTCTAGCCACCAAACGTCACAGTCCTTCTCTTTCCGTCTCGTAGACACGAGCTGAGAAATTGCAAACGTCGAGCAATTGCTCAGAGATGAAAAGTGCCAGCACTGAAAGCTCTTGCTAGCCAGCCCCCTTCCTTGGAAGCGCTTTCACAGGCGCAGTAACACTGGGGCTTTGCGCTTCTCTAGCCACCAAACGTCACGGTCCTTCTCTTTCCGTCTCGTAGACACGAGCTGAGAAATTGCAAACGTCGAGCAATTGCTCAGAGATGAAAAGTGCCAGCACTGAAAGCTGTTGCTAGCCAGCACCCTTCCTTGGAAGCGCTTTTGTAGGCCTAAGCACACTGGGGCTCTGGGCTTCTCTAGCCACCTAATCTTCTGCTCATCCTCTCGCGCACTCTGAAGAGAGCTCAGGTGAGAAATTGCAAACGTCGAGCAATTGCTCAGAGAGGAAAAGTGCCAGCACTGAAAGCTGTTGCTAGCCAGCACCCTTCCTTGGAAGCGCTTTTGTAGGCCTAAGAACACTGGGGCTCTGGGCTTCTTTAGCCACCTCATCTTCTGCTCATCCTCTCGCGCACTCTGAAGAGAGCTCAGGTGAGAAATTGCAAACGTCGAGCAATTGCTCAGAGATGAAAAGTGCCAGCACTGAAAGCTGTTGCTAGCCAGCACCCTTCCTTGGAAGCGCTTTTGTAGCCCTTAGAACAGTGGGGCTCTGGGCTTCTCTAGCCACCTCATCTTCTGCTCATCCTCTCGCGCACTCTAAAGAGAGCTCAGGTGAGAAATTGCAAACGTCGAGCAATTGCTCAGAGATGAAAAGTGCCAGCACTGAAAGCTCTTGCTAGCCAGCACCCTTCCTTGGAAGCGCTTTTGTAGCCCTTAGAACACTGGGGCTCTGGGCTTCTCTAGCCACCTCATCTTCTGCTCATCCTCTCGCGCACTCTAAAGAGAGCTCAGGTGAGAAATTGCAAACGTCGAGCAATTGCTCAGAGATGAAAAGTGCCAGCACTGAAAGCTGTTGCTAGCCAGCACCCTTCCTTGGAAGCGCTTTCACAGGCGCAGCAACACTGGGGCTTTGCGCTTCTCTACCCACCAAACGTCACGGTCCTTCTCTTTCCGTCTCGTAGACAGGAGCTGAGAAATTGCAAACGTCGAGCAATTGCTCAGAGATGAAAAGTGCCAGCACTGAAAGCTGTTGCTAGCCAGCCCCCTTCCTTGGAAGCGCTTTTGTAGGCCTAAGAACACTGGGGCTCTGGGCTTCTCTAGCCACCTCATCTTCTGCTCATCCTCTCGCGCACTCTAAAGAGAGCTCAGGTGAGAAATTGCAAACGTCCAGCAATTGCTCAGAGATGAAAAGTGCCAGCACTGAAAGCTCTTGCTAGCCAGCCCCCTTCCTTGGAAGCGCTTTCACAGGCGCAGTAACACTGGGGCTTTGCGCTTCTCTAGCCACCAAACGTCACGGTCCTTCTCTTTCCGTCTCGTAGACACGAGCTGAGAAATTGCAAACGTCGAGCAATTGCTCAGAGAGGAAAAGTGCCAGCACTGAAAGCTGTTGCTAGCCAGCACCCTTCCTTGGAAGCGCTTTTGTAGCCCTTAGAACACTGGGGCTCTGGGCTTCTCTAGCCACCTCATCTTCTGCTCATCCTCTCGCGCACTCTAAAGAGAGCTCAGGGGAGAAATTGCAAACGTCGAGCAATTGCTCAGAGATGAAAAGTGCCAGCACTGAAAGCTCTTGTTAGCCAGCACCCTTCCTTGGAAGCGCTTTCACAGGTGCAGTAACACTGGGGCTTTGCGCTTCTCTAGCCACCAAACGTCACGGTCCTTCTCTTTCCGTCTCGTAGACACGAGCTGAGAAATTGCAAACGTCGAGCAATTGCTCAGAGATGAAAAGTGCCAGCACTGAAAGCTGTTGCTAGCCAGCACCCTTCCTTGGAAGCGCTTTTGTAGGCCTAAGAACACTGGGGCTCTGGGCTTCTCTAGCCACCTCATCTTCTGCTCATCCTCTCGCGCACTCTAAAGAGAGCTCAGGGGAGAAATTGCAAATGTCCAGCAATTGCTCAGAGATGAAAAGTGCCAGCACTGAAAGCTGTTGCTAGCCAGCACCCTTCCTTGGAAGCGCTTTCACAGGCGCAGCAACACTGGGGCTTTGCGCTTCTCTAGCCACCAAACGTCACGGTCATTCTCTTTCCGTCTCGTAGACATGAGCTGAGAAATTGCAAACGTCGAGCAATTGTTCAGAGATGAAAAGTGCCAGCACTGAAAGCTCTTGCTAGCCAGCACCCTTCCTTGGAAGCGCTTTTGTAGGCCTAAGAACACTGGGGCTCTGGGCTTCTTTAGCCACCTCATCTTCTGCTCATCCTCTCGCGCACTCTGAAGAGAGCTCAGGTGAGAAATTGCAAACGTCGAGCAATTGCTCAGAGAGGAAAAGTGCCAGCACTGAAAGCTCTTGCTAGCCAGCACCCTTCCTTGGAAGCGTTTTCACAGGCGCAGCAACACTGGGGCTTTGCGCTTGTCTACCCACCAAACGTCACGGTCCTTCTCTTTCCGTCTCGTAGACACGAGCTGAGAAATTGCAAACGTCGAGCAATTGCTCAGAGAGGAAAAGTGCCAGCACTGAAAGCTGTTGCTAGGCAGCACCCTTCCTTGGAAGCGCTTTTGTAGGCCTAAGAACACTGGGGCTCTGGGCTTCTCTAGCCACCTCATCTTCTGCTCATCCTCTCGCTCACTCTAAAGAGAGCTCAGGTGAGAAATTGCAAACGTCGAGCAATTGCTCAGAGATGAAAAGTGCCAGCACTGAAAGCTCTTGCTAGCCAGCACCCTTCCTTGGAAGCGCTTTTGTAGACCTAAGAACACTGGGGCTCTGGGCTTCTCTAGCCACCTCATCTTCTGCTCATCCTCTCGCGCACTCTAAAGAGAGCTCAGGTGAGAAATTGCAAACGTCGAGCAATTGCTCAGAGATGAAAAGTGCCAGCACTGAAAGCTGTTGCTAGCCAGCACCCTTCCTTGGAAGCGCTTTTGTAGGCCTAAGAAGACTGGGGCTCTGGGCTTCTCTAGCCACCTAATCTTCTGCTCATCCTCTCGCGCACTCTAAAGAGAGCTCAGGTGAGAAATTGCAAACGTCGAGCAATTACTCAGAGATGAAAAGTGCCAGCACTGAAAGCTGTTGCTAGCCAGCACCCTTCCTTGGAAGCGCTTTCACAGGCGCAGTAACACTGCGGCTTTGCGCTTGTCTAGCCACCAAACGTCACGGTCCTTCTCTTTCCGTCTCGTAGACACGAGCTGAGAAATTGCAAACGTCGAGCAATTGCTCAGAGATGAAAAGTGCCAGCACTGAAAGCTGTTGCTAGCCAGCACCCTTCCTTGGAAGCGCTTTCACAGGCGCAGTAACACTGGGGCTTTGCGCTTCTCTAGCCACCAAACGTCACGGTCCTTCTCTTTCCGTCTCGTAGACACGAGCTGAGAAATTGCAAACGTCGAGCAATTGCTCAGAGATGAAAAGTGCCAGCACTGAAAGCTGTTGCTAGCCAGCACCCTTCCTTTGAAGCGCTTTTGTAGGCCTAAGAACACTGGGGCTCTGGGCTTCTCTAGCCACCTAATCTTCTGCTCATCCTCTCGCGCACTCTAAAGAGAGCTCAGGGGAGAAATTGCAAACGTCGATCAATTGCTCAGAGAGGAAAAGTGCCAGCACTGAAAGCTGTTGCTAGCCAGCACCCTTCCTTGGAAGCGCTTTTGTAGGCCTAAGAACAGTGGGGCTCTGGGCTTCTCTAGCCACCTCATCTTCTGCTCATCCTCTCGCACACTCTAAAGAGAGCTCAGGTGAGAAATTGCAAACGTCCAGCAATTGCTCAGAGATGAAAAGTGCCAGCACTGAAAGCTCTTGCTAGCCAGCACCCTTCCTTGGAAGCGCTTTTGTAGCCCTTAGAACACTGGGGCTCCGGGCTTCTCTAGCCACCTCATCTTCTGCTCATCCTCTCGCGCACTCTGAAGAGAGCTCAGGTGAGAAATTGCAAACGTCGAGCAATTGCTCAGAGATGAAAAGTGCCAGCACTGAAAGCTGTTGTTAGCCAGCACCCTTCCTTGGAAGCGCTTTTGTAGGCCTAAGAACACTGGGGCTCTGGGCTTCTCTAGCCACCTCATCTTCTGCTCATCCTCTCGCGCACTCTGAAGAGAGCTCAGGTGAGAAATTGCAAACGTCCAGCAATTGCTCAGAGATGAAAAGTGCCAGCACTGAAAGCTGTTGCTAGCCAGCACCCTTCCTTGGAAGCGCTTTTGTAGGCCTAAGAACACTGGGGCTCTGGGCTTCTCTAGCCACCTCATCTTCTGCTCATCCTCTCGCGCACTCTAAAGAGAGCTCAGGTGAGAAATTGCAAACGTCGAGCAATTGCTCAGAGATGAAAAGTGCCAGCACTGAAAGCTCTTGCTAGCCAGCACCCTTCCTTGGAAGCGCTTTCACAGGCGCAGCAACACTGGGGCTTTGCGCTTCTCTACCCACCAAACATCACGGTCCTTCTCTTTCCGTCTCGTAGACACGAGCTGAGAAATTGCAAACGTCGAGCAATTGCTCAGAGATGAAAAGTGCCAGCACTGAAAGCTGTTGCTAGCCAGCACCCTTCCTTGGAAGCGCTTTTGTAGGCCTAAGAACACTGGGGCTCTGGGCTTCTCTAGCCACCTCATCTTCTGCTCATCCTCTCGCGCACTCTGAAGAGAGCTCAGGTGAGAAATTGCAAACGTCGAGCAATTGCTCAGAGATGAAAAGTGCCAGCACTGAAAGCTGTTGCTAGCCAGCACCCTTCCTTGGAAGCGCTTTTGTAGGCCTAAGAACACTGGGGCTCTGGGCTTCTTTAGCCACCTCATCTTCTGCTCATCCTCTCGCGCACTCTGAAGAGAGCTCAGGTGAGAAATTGCAAACGTCGAGCAATTGCTCAGAGATGAAAAGTGCCAGCACTGAAAGCTGTTGCTAGCCAGCACCCTTCCTTGGAAGCGCTTTCACAGGCGCAGTAACACTGGGGCTTTGCGCTTCTCTAGCCACCAAACGTCACGGTCCTTCTCTTTCCGTCTCGTAGACACGAGCTGAGAAATTGCAAACGTCGAGCAATTGCTCAGAGAGGAAAAGTGCCAGCACTGAAAGCTGTTGCTAGCCAGCACCCTTCCTTGGAAGCGCTTTTGTAGGCCTAAGAACACTGGGGCTCTGGGCTTCTCTAGCCACCTCATCTTCTGCTCATCCTCTCGCGCACTCTAAAGAGAGCTCAGGTGAGAAATTGCAAACGTCGAGCAATTGCTCAGAGAGGAAAAGTGCCAGCACTGAAAGCTGTTGCTAGCCAGCACCCTTCCTTGGAAGCGCTTTTGTAGGCCTAAGAACAGTGGGGCTCTGGGCTTCTCTAGCCACCTCATCTTCTGCTCATCCTCTCGCACACTCTAAAGAGAGCTCAGGTGAGAAATTGCAAACGTCGAGCAATTGCTCCGAGATGAAAAGTGCCAGCACTGAAAGCTCTTGCTAGCCAGCACCCTTCCTTGGAAGCGCTTTTGTAGCCCTTAGAACACTGGGGCTCTGGGCTTCTCTAGCCACCTCATCTTTTGCTCATCCTCTCGCGCACTCCGAAGAGAGCTCAGGTAAGAAATTGCAAACGTCGAGCAATTGCTCAGAGAGGAAAAGTGCCAGCACTGAAAGCTGTTGCTAGCCAGCACCCTTCCTTGGAAGCGCTTTTGTAGGCCTAAGAACAGTGGGGCTCTGGGCTTCTCTAGCCACCTCATCTTCTGCTCATCCTCTCGCACACTCTAAAGAGAGCTCAGGTGAGAAATTGCAAACGTCGAGAAATTGCTCTGAGATGAAAAGTGCCAGCACTGAAAGCTATTGTTAGCCAGCACCCTTCCTTGGAAGCGCTTTTGTAGGCCTAAGAACACTGGGGCTCTGGGCTTCTCTAGCCACCTAATCTTCTGCTCATCCTCTCGCGCACTCTAAAGAGAGCTCAGGTGAGAAATTGCAAACGTCGAGCAATTGCTCAGAGAGGAAAAGTGCCAGCACTGAAAGCTGTTGCTAGCCAGCACCCTTCCTTGGAAGCGCTTTTGTAGGCCTAAGAACAGTGGGGCTCTGGGCTTCTCTAGCCACCTAATCTTCTGCTCATCCTCTTGCGCACTCTAAAGAGAGCTCAGGTGAGAAATTGCAAACGTTGAGCAATTGCTCAGAGATGAAAAGTGCCAGCACTGAAAGCTCTTGCTAGCCAGCACCCTTCCTTGGAAGCGCTTTCACAGGCGCAGTAACACTGGGGCTTTGCGCTTCTCTAGCCACCAAACGTCACGGTCCTTCTCTTTCCGTCTCGTAGACACGAGCTGAGAAATTGCAAACGTCGAGCAATTGCTCAGAGATGAAAAGTGCCAGCACTGGAAGCTGTTGCTAGCCAGCACCCTTCCTTGGAAGCGCTTTTGTAGGCCTAAGAACACTGGGGCTCTGGGCTTCTCTAGCCACCTCATCTTCTGCTCATCCTCTCGCGCACTCTAAAGAGAGCTCAGGTGAGAAATTGCAAACGTCCAGCAATTGCTCAGAGATGAAAAGTGCCAGCACTGAAAGCTGTTGCTAGCCAGCACCCTTCCTTGGAAGCGTTTTCACAGGCGCAGCAACACTGGGGCTTTGCGCTTCTCTAGCCACCAAACGTCACGGTCCTTCTCTTTCCGTCTCGTAGACACGAGCTGAGAAATTGCAAACGTCGAGCAATTGCTCAGAGAGGAAAAGTGCCAGCACTGAAAGCTGTTGTTAGCCAGCACCCTTCCTTGGAAGCGCTTTTGTAGGCCTAAGAACACTGGGGCTCTGGGCTTCTCTAGCCACCTAATCTTCTGCTCATCCTCTCGCGCACTCTAAAGAGAGCTCAGGTGAGAAATTGCAAACGTCGAGCAATTGCTCAGAGATGAAAAGTGCCAGCACTGAAAGCTGTTGCTAGCCAGCACCCTTCCTTGGAAGCGCTTTTGTAGGCCTAAGAACACTGGGGCTCTGGGCTTCTCTAGCCACCTCATCTTCTGCTCATCCTCTCGCGCACTCTAAAGAGAGCTCAGGTGAGAAATTGCAAACGTCCAGCAATTGCTCAGAGATGAAAAGTTCCAGCACTGAAAGCTGTTGCTAGCCAGCACCCTTCCTTGGAAGTGCTTTCACAGGCTCAGTAACACTGGGGCTTTGCGCTTCTCTACCCACCAAACGTCACGGTCCTTCTCTTTCCGTCTCGTAGACACGAGCTGAGAAATTGCAAACGTCGAGCAATTGCTCAGAGATGAAAAGTGCCAGCACTGAAAGCTCTTGCTAGCCAGCACCCTTCCTTGGAAGCGCTTTTGTAGGCCTAAGAACACTGGGGCTCTGGGCTTCTCTAGCCACCTCATCTTCTGCTCATCCTCTCGCGCACTCTGAAGAGAGCTCAGGTGAGAAATTGCAAACGTCGAGCAATTGCTCAGAGATGAAAAGTGCCAGCACTGAAAGCTGTTGCTAGCCAGCACCCTTCCTTGGAAGCGCTTTTGTAGGCCTAAGAACAGTGGGGCTCTGGGCTTCTCTAGCCACCTCATCTTCTGCTCATCCTCTCGCGCACTCTAAAGAGAGCTCAGGTGAGAAATTGCAAACGTCCAGCAATTGCTCAGAGATGAAAAGTGCCAGCACTGAAAGCTGTTGCTAGCCAGCACCCTTCCTTGGAAGCGCTTTCACAGGCGCAGCAACACTGCGGCTTTGCGCTTCTCTAGCCACCAAACGTCACGGTCCTTCTCTTTTCGTCTCGTAGACACGAGCTGAGAAATTGCAAACGTCGAGCAATTGCTCAGAGATGAAAAGTGCCAGCACTGAAAGCTGTTGCTAGCCAGCCCCCTTCCTTGGAAGCGCTTTTGTAGGCCTAAGAACACTGGGGCTCTGGGCTTCTCTAGCCACCTCATCTTCTGCTCATCCTCTCGCGCACTCTAAAGAGAGCTCAGGTGAGAAATTGCAAACGTCCAGCAATTGCTCAGAGATGAAAAGTGCCAGCACTGAAAGCTGTTGCTAGCCAGCAGCCTTCCTTGGAAGCGCTTTCACAGGCACAGTAACACTGGGGCTTTGCGCTTCTCTACCCACCAAACGTCACGGTCCTTCTCTTTCCGTCTCGTAGACACGAGCTGAGAAATTGCAAACGTCGAGCAATTGCTCAGAGATGAAAAGTGCCAGCACTGAAAGCTCTTGCTAGCCAGCACCCTTCCTTGGAAGCGCTTTTGTAGGCCTAAGAACACTGGGGCTCTGGGCTTCTCTAGCCACCTAATCTTCTGCACATCCTCTCGCGCACTCTAAAGAGAGCTCAGGTGAGAAATTGCAAACGTCGAGCAATTGCTCAGAGATGAAAAGTGCCAGCACTGAAAGCTGTTGCTAGCCAGCCCCCTTCCTTGGAAGCGCTTTTGTAGGCCTAAGAACACTGGGGCTCTGGGCTTCTTTAGCCACCTCATCTTCTGCTCATCCTCTCGCGCACTCTAAAGAGAGCTCAGGTGAGAAATTGCAAACGTCGACCAATTGCTCAGAGATGAAAAGTGCCAGCACTGAAAGCTGTTGCTAGCCAGCACCCTTCCTTGGAAGCGCTTTCACAGGCGCAGTAACACTGGGGCTTTGCGCTTCTCTAGCCACCAAACGTCACGGTCCTTCTCTTTCCGTCTCGTAGACACGAGCTGAGAAATTGCAAACGTCGAGCAATTGCTCAGAGATGAAAAGTGCCAGCACTGAAAGCTGTTGCTAGCCAGCACCCTTCCTTGGAAGCGTTTTCACAGGCGCAGCAACACTGGGGCTTTGCGCTTCTCTACCCACCAAACGTCACGGTCCTTCTCTTTCCGTCTCCTAGACGCGAGCTGAGAAATTGCAAACGTCGAGCAATTGCTCAGAGAGGAAAAGTGCCAGCACTGAAAGCTGTTGCTAGGCAGCACCCTTCCTTGGAAGCGCTTTTGTAGGCCTAAGAACACTGGGGCTCTGGGCTTCTCTAGCCACCTAATCTTCTGCTCATCCTCTCGCGCACTCTAAAGAGAGCTCAGGTGAGAAATTGCAAACGTCGAGCAATTGCTCAGAGATGAAAAGTGCCAGTACTGGAAGCTGTTGCTAGCCAGCACCCTTCCTTGGAAGCGCTTTTGTAGGCCTAAGAACACTGGGGCTCTGGGCTTCTCTAGCCACCTAATCTTCTGCTCATCCTCTCGCGCACTCTAAAGAGAGCTCAGGTGAGAAATTGCAAACGTCGAGCAATTGCTCAGAGATGAAAAGTTCCAGCACTGAAAGCTCTTGCTAGCCAGCACCCTTCCTTGGAAGTGCTTTCACAGGCGCAGTAACACTGGGGCTTTGCGCTTCTCTACCCACCAAACGTCACGGTCCTTCTCTTTCCGTCTCGTAGACACGAGCTGAGAAATTGCAAACGTCGAGCAATTGCTCAGAGATGAAAAGTTCCAGCACTGAAAGCTGTTGCTAGCCAGCACCCTTCCTTGGAAGCGCTTTTGTAGGCCTAAGAAGACTGGGGCTCTGGGCTTCTCTAGCCACCTCATCTTCTGCTCATCCTCTCGCGCACTCTAAAGAGAGCTCAGGTGAGAAATTGCAAACGTCGAGCAATTGCTCAGAGATGAAAAGTGCCAGCACTGAAAGCTGTTGCTAGCCAGCACCCTTCCTTGGAAGCGCTTTTGTAGGCCTAAGAACACTGGGGCTCTGGGCTTCTCTAGCCACCTCATCTTCTGCACATCCTCTCGCGCAATCTAAAGAGAGCTCAGGTGAGAAATTGCAAACGTCGAGCAATTGCTCAGAGATGAAAAGTGCCAGCACTGAAAGCTGTTGCTAGCCAGCACCCTTCCTTGGAAGCGCTTTTGTAGGCCTAAGAACACTGGGGCTCTGGGCTTCTTTAGCCACCTCATCTTCTGCTCATCCTCTCGCGCACTCTAAAGAGAGCTCAGGTGAGAAATTGCAAACGTCGACCAATTGCTCAGAGATGAAAAGTGCCAGCACTGAAAGCTGTTGCTAGCCAGCACCCTTCCTTGGAAGCGCTTTCACAGGCGCAGTAACACTGGGGCTTTGCGCTTCTCTAGCCACCAAACGTCACGGTCCTTCTCTTTCCGTCTCGTAGACACGAGCTGAGAAATTGCAAACGTCGAGCAATTGCTCAGAGATGAAAAGTGCCAGCACTGAAAGCTGTTGCTAGCCAGCACCCTTCCTTGGAAGCGCTTTTGTAGGCCTAAGAACACTGGGGCTCTGGGCTTCTCTAGCCACCTCATCTTCTGCACATCCTCTCGCGCAATCTAAAGAGAGCTCAGGTGAGAAATTGCAAACGTCGAGCAATTGCTCAGAGATGAAAAGTGCCAGCACTGAAAGCTGTTGCTAGCCAGCACCCTTCCTTGGAAGCGCTTTTGTAGGCCTAAGAACACTGGGGCTCTGGGCTTCTTTAGCCACCTCATCTTCTGCTCATCCTCTCGCGCACTCTAAAGAGAGCTCAGGTGAGAAATTGCAAACGTCGACCAATTGCTCAGAGATGAAAAGTGCCAGCACTGAAAGCTGTTGCTAGCCAGCACCCTTCCTTGGAAGCGCTTTCACAGGCGCAGTAACACTGGGGCTTTGCGCTTCTCTAGCCACCAAACGTCACGGTCCTTCTCTTTCCGTCTCGTAGACACGAGCTGAGAAATTGCAAACGTCGAGCAATTGCTCAGAGATGAAAAGTGCCAGCACTGAAAGCTCTTGCTAGCCAGCACCCTTCCTTGGAAGCGTTTTCACAGGCGCAGCAACACTGGGGCTTTGCGCTTCTCTAGCCACCAAACGTCACGGTCCTTCTCTTTCCGTCTCGTAGACACGAGCTGAGAAATTGCAAACGTCGAGCAATTGCTCAGAGAGGAAAAGTGCCAGCACTGAAAGCTGTTGCTAGGCAGCACCCTTCCTTGGAAGCGCTTTTCTAGGCCTAAGAACACTGGGGCTCTGGGCTTCTCTAGCCACCTAATCTTCTGCACATCCTCTCGCGCAATCTAAAGAGAGCTCAGGGGAGAAATTGCAAACGTCGAGCAATTGCTCAGAGATGAAAAGTGCCAGCACTGAAAGCTGTTGCTAGCCAGCACCCTTCCTTGGAAGCGCTTTCACAGGCGCAGTAACACTGGGGCTTTGCGCTTCTCTACCCACCAAACGTCACGGTCCTTCTCTTTCCGTCTCGTAGACACGAGCTGAGAAATTGCAAACGTCGAGCAATTGCTCAGAGATGAAAAGTGCCAGCACTGAAAGCTGTTGCTAGCCAGCACCCTTCCTTGGAAGCGTTTTCACAGGCGCAGCAACACTGGGGCTTTGCGCTTCTCTAGCCACCAAACGTCACGGTCCTTCTCTTTCCGTCTCGTAGACACGAGCTGAGAAATTGCAAACGTCGAGCAATTGCTCAGAGAGGAAAAGTGCCAGCACTGAAAGCTGTTGCTAGGCAGCACCCTTCCTTGGAAGCGCTTTTGTAGGCCTAAGAACACTGGGGCTCTGGGCTTCTCTAGCCACCTAATCTTCTGCACATCCTCTCGCGCAATCTAAAGAGAGCTCAGGTGAGAAATTGCAAACGTCGACCAATTGCTCAGAGATGAAAAGTGCCAGCACTGAAAGCTGTTGCTAGCCAGCACCCTTCCTTGGAAGCGCTTTCACAGGCGCAGTAACACTGGGGCTTTGCGCTTCTCTAGCCACCAAACGTCACGGTCCTTCTCTTTCCGTCTCGTAGACACGAGCTGAGAAATTGCAAACGTCGAGCAATTGCTCAGAGATGAAAAGTGCCAGCACTGAAAGCTGTTGCTAGCCAGCACCCTTCCTTGGAAGCGTTTTCACAGGCGCAGCAACACTGGGGCTTTGCGCTTCTCTAGCCACCAAACGTCACGGTCCTTCTCTTTCCGTCTCGTAGACACGAGCTGAGAAATTGCAAACGTCGAGCAATTGCTCAGAGAGGAAAAGTGCCAGCACTGAAAGCTGTTGCTAGGCAGCACCCTTCCTTGGAAGCGCTTTTGTAGGCCTAAGAACACTGGGGCTCTGGGCTTCTCTAGCCACCTAATCTTCTGCTCATCCTCTCGCGCACTCTAAAGAGAGCTCAGGTGAGAAATTGCAAACGTTGAGCAATTGCTCAGAGATGAAAAGTGCCAGTACTGGAAGCTGTTGCTAGCCAGCACCCTTCCTTGGAAGCGCTTTTGTAGGCCTAAGAACACTGGGGCTCTGGGCTTCTCTAGCCACCTAATCTTCTGCTCATCCTCTCGCGCACTCTAAAGAGAGCTCAGGTGAGAAATTGCAAACGTCCAGCAATTGCTCAGAGATGAAAAGTTCCAGCACTGAAAGCTCTTGCTAGCCAGCACCCTTCCTTGGAAGTGCTTTCACAGGCGCAGTAACACTGGGGCTTTGCGCTTCTCTAGCCACCAAACGTCACGGTCCTTCTCTTTCCGTCTCGTAGACACGAGCTGAGAAATTGCAAACGTCGAGCAATTGCTCAGAGATGAAAAGTGCCAGCACTGAAAGCTGTTGCTAGCCAGCACCCTTCCTTGGAAGCGTTTTCACAGGCGCAGCAACACTGGGGCTTTGCGCTTCTCTACCCACCAAACGTCACGGTCCTTCTCTTTCCGTCTCCTAGACACGAGCTGAGAAATTGCAAACGTCGAGCAATTGCTCAGAGAGGAAAAGTGCCAGCACTGAAAGCTGTTGCTAGGCAGCACCCTTCCTTGGAAGCGCTTTTGTAGGCCTAAGAACACTGGGGCTCTGGGCTTCTCTAGCCACCTAATCTTCTGCTCATCCTCTCGCGCACTCTAAAGAGAGCTCAGGTGAGAAATTGCAAACGTCGAGCAATTGCTCAGAGATGAAAAGTGCCAGTACTGGAAGCTGTTGCTAGCCAGCACCCTTCCTTGGAAGCGCTTTTGTAGGCCTAAGAACACTGGGGCTCTGGGCTTCTCTAGCCACCTAATCTTCTGCTCATCCTCTCGCGCACTCTAAAGAGAGCTCAGGTGAGAAATTGCAAACGTCGAGCAATTGCTCAGAGATGAAAAGTTCCAGCACTGAAAGCTCTTGCTAGCCAGCACCCTTCCTTGGAAGTGCTTTCACAGGCGCAGTAACACTGGGGCTTTGCGCTTCTCTACCCACCAAACGTCACGGTCCTTCTCTTTCCGTCTCGTAGACACGAGCTGAGAAATTGCAAACGTCGAGCAATTGCTCAGAGATGAAAAGTTCCAGCACTGAAAGCTGTTGCTAGCCAGCACCCTTCCTTGGAAGCGCTTTTGTAGGCCTAAGAAGACTGGGGCTCTGGGCTTCTCTAGCCACCTCATCTTCTGCTCATCCTCTCGCGCACTCTAAAGAGAGCTCAGGTGAGAAATTGCAAACGTCCAGCAATTGCTCAGAGATGAAAAGTGCCAGCACTGAAAGCTGTTGCTAGCCAGCACCCTTCCTTGGAAGCGCTTTCACAGGCGCAGTAACACTGGGGCTTTGCGCTTCTCTAGCCACCAAACGTCACGGTCCTTCTCTTTCCGTCTCGTAGACACGAGCTGAGAAATTGCAAACGTCGAGCAATTGCTCAGAGAGGAAAAGTGCCAGCACTGAAAGCTGTTGCTAGCCAGCACCCTTCCTTGGAAGCGCTTTTGTAGCCCTTAGAACACTGGGGCTCTGGGCTTCTCTAGCCACCTCATCTTCTGCTCATCCTCTCGCGCACTCTAAAGAGAGCTCAGGGGAGAAATTGCAAACGTCGAGCAATTGCTCAGAGATGAAAAGTGCCAGCACTGAAAGCTCTTGTTAGCCAGCACCCTTCCTTGGAAGCGCTTTCACAGGTGCAGTAACACTGGGGCTTTGCGCTTCTCTAGCCACCAAACGTCACGGTCCTTCTCTTTCCGTCTCGTAGACACGAGCTGAGAAATTGCAAACGTCGAGCAATTGCTCAGAGATGAAAAGTGCCAGCACTGAAAGCTGTTGCTAGCCAGCACCCTTCCTTGGAAGCGCTTTTGTAGGCCTAAGAACACTGGGGCTCTGGGCTTCTCTAGCCACCTCATCTTCTGCTCATCCTCTCGCGCACTCTAAAGAGAGCTCAGGGGAGAAATTGCAAATGTCCAGCAATTGCTCAGAGATGAAAAGTGCCAGCACTGAAAGCTGTTGCTAGCCAGCACCCTTCCTTGGAAGCGCTTTCACAGGCGCAGCAACACTGGGGCTTTGCGCTTCTCTAGCCACCAAACGTCACGGTCATTCTCTTTCCGTCTCGTAGACATGAGCTGAGAAATTGCAAACGTCGAGCAATTGTTCAGAGATGAAAAGTGCCAGCACTGAAAGCTCTTGCTAGCCAGCACCCTTCCTTGGAAGCGCTTTTGTAGGCCTAAGAACACTGGGGCTCTGGGCTTCTTTAGCCACCTCATCTTCTGCTCATCCTCTCGCGCACTCTGAAGAGAGCTCAGGTGAGAAATTGCAAACGTCGAGCAATTGCTCAGAGAGGAAAAGTGCCAGCACTGAAAGCTCTTGCTAGCCAGCACCCTTCCTTGGAAGCGTTTTCACAGGCGCAGCAACACTGGGGCTTTGCGCTTGTCTACCCACCAAACGTCACGGTCCTTCTCTTTCCGTCTCGTAGACACGAGCTGAGAAATTGCAAACGTCGAGCAATTGCTCAGAGAGGAAAAGTGCCAGCACTGAAAGCTGTTGCTAGGCAGCACCCTTCCTTGGAAGCGCTTTTGTAGGCCTAAGAACACTGGGGCTCTGGGCTTCTCTAGCCACCTCATCTTCTGCTCATCCTCTCGCTCACTCTAAAGAGAGCTCAGGTGAGAAATTGCAAACGTCGAGCAATTGCTCAGAGATGAAAAGTGCCAGCACTGAAAGCTCTTGCTAGCCAGCACCCTTCCTTGGAAGCGCTTTTGTAGACCTAAGAACACTGGGGCTCTGGGCTTCTCTAGCCACCTCATCTTCTGCTCATCCTCTCGCGCACTCTAAAGAGAGCTCAGGTGAGAAATTGCAAACGTCGAGCAATTGCTCAGAGATGAAAAGTGCCAGCACTGAAAGCTGTTGCTAGCCAGCACCCTTCCTTGGAAGCGCTTTTGTAGGCCTAAGAAGACTGGGGCTCTGGGCTTCTCTAGCCACCTAATCTTCTGCTCATCCTCTCGCGCACTCTAAAGAGAGCTCAGGTGAGAAATTGCAAACGTCGAGCAATTACTCAGAGATGAAAAGTGCCAGCACTGAAAGCTGTTGCTAGCCAGCACCCTTCCTTGGAAGCGCTTTCACAGGCGCAGTAACACTGCGGCTTTGCGCTTGTCTAGCCACCAAACGTCACGGTCCTTCTCTTTCCGTCTCGTAGACACGAGCTGAGAAATTGCAAACGTCGAGCAATTGCTCAGAGATGAAAAGTGCCAGCACTGAAAGCTGTTGCTAGCCAGCACCCTTCCTTGGAAGCGCTTTCACAGGCGCAGTAACACTGGGGCTTTGCGCTTCTCTAGCCACCAAACGTCACGGTCCTTCTCTTTCCGTCTCGTAGACACGAGCTGAGAAATTGCAAACGTCGAGCAATTGCTCAGAGATGAAAAGTGCCAGCACTGAAAGCTGTTGCTAGCCAGCACCCTTCCTTTGAAGCGCTTTTGTAGGCCTAAGAACACTGGGGCTCTGGGCTTCTCTAGCCACCTAATCTTCTGCTCATCCTCTCGCGCACTCTAAAGAGAGCTCAGGGGAGAAATTGCAAACGTCGATCAATTGCTCAGAGAGGAAAAGTGCCAGCACTGAAAGCTGTTGCTAGCCAGCACCCTTCCTTGGAAGCGCTTTTGTAGGCCTAAGAACAGTGGGGCTCTGGGCTTCTCTAGCCACCTCATCTTCTGCTCATCCTCTCGCACACTCTAAAGAGAGCTCAGGTGAGAAATTGCAAACGTCCAGCAATTGCTCAGAGATGAAAAGTGCCAGCACTGAAAGCTCTTGCTAGCCAGCACCCTTCCTTGGAAGCGCTTTTGTAGCCCTTAGAACACTGGGGCTCCGGGCTTCTCTAGCCACCTCATCTTCTGCTCATCCTCTCGCGCACTCTGAAGAGAGCTCAGGTGAGAAATTGCAAACGTCGAGCAATTGCTCAGAGATGAAAAGTGCCAGCACTGAAAGCTGTTGTTAGCCAGCACCCTTCCTTGGAAGCGCTTTTGTAGGCCTAAGAACACTGGGGCTCTGGGCTTCTCTAGCCACCTCATCTTCTGCTCATCCTCTCGCGCACTCTGAAGAGAGCTCAGGTGAGAAATTGCAAACGTCCAGCAATTGCTCAGAGATGAAAAGTGCCAGCACTGAAAGCTGTTGCTAGCCAGCACCCTTCCTTGGAAGCGCTTTTGTAGGCCTAAGAACACTGGGGCTCTGGGCTTCTCTAGCCACCTCATCTTCTGCTCATCCTCTCGCGCACTCTAAAGAGAGCTCAGGTGAGAAATTGCAAACGTCGAGCAATTGCTCAGAGATGAAAAGTGCCAGCACTGAAAGCTCTTGCTAGCCAGCACCCTTCCTTGGAAGCGCTTTCACAGGCGCAGCAACACTGGGGCTTTGCGCTTCTCTACCCACCAAACATCACGGTCCTTCTCTTTCCGTCTCGTAGACACGAGCTGAGAAATTGCAAACGTCGAGCAATTGCTCAGAGATGAAAAGTGCCAGCACTGAAAGCTGTTGCTAGCCAGCACCCTTCCTTGGAAGCGCTTTTGTAGGCCTAAGAACACTGGGGCTCTGGGCTTCTCTAGCCACCTCATCTTCTGCTCATCCTCTCGCGCACTCTGAAGAGAGCTCAGGTGAGAAATTGCAAACGTCGAGCAATTGCTCAGAGATGAAAAGTGCCAGCACTGAAAGCTGTTGCTAGCCAGCACCCTTCCTTGGAAGCGCTTTTGTAGGCCTAAGAACACTGGGGCTCTGGGCTTCTTTAGCCACCTCATCTTCTGCTCATCCTCTCGCGCACTCTGAAGAGAGCTCAGGTGAGAAATTGCAAACGTCGAGCAATTGCTCAGAGATGAAAAGTGCCAGCACTGAAAGCTGTTGCTAGCCAGCACCCTTCCTTGGAAGCGCTTTCACAGGCGCAGTAACACTGGGGCTTTGCGCTTCTCTAGCCACCAAACGTCACGGTCCTTCTCTTTCCGTCTCGTAGACACGAGCTGAGAAATTGCAAACGTCGAGCAATTGCTCAGAGAGGAAAAGTGCCAGCACTGAAAGCTGTTGCTAGCCAGCACCCTTCCTTGGAAGCGCTTTTGTAGGCCTAAGAACACTGGGGCTCTGGGCTTCTCTAGCCACCTCATCTTCTGCTCATCCTCTCGCGCACTCTAAAGAGAGCTCAGGTGAGAAATTGCAAACGTCGAGCAATTGCTCAGAGAGGAAAAGTGCCAGCACTGAAAGCTGTTGCTAGCCAGCACCCTTCCTTGGAAGCGCTTTTGTAGGCCTAAGAACAGTGGGGCTCTGGGCTTCTCTAGCCACCTCATCTTCTGCTCATCCTCTCGCACACTCTAAAGAGAGCTCAGGTGAGAAATTGCAAACGTCGAGCAATTGCTCAGAGATGAAAAGTGCCAGCACTGAAAGCTCTTGCTAGCCAGCACCCTTCCTTGGAAGCGCTTTTGTAGCCCTTAGAACACTGGGGCTCTGGGCTTCTCTAGCCACCTCATCTTTTACTCATCCTCTCGCGCACTCCGAAGAGAGCTCAGGTAAGAAATTGCAAAAGTCGAGAAATTGCTCTGAGATGAAAAGTGCCAGCACTGAAAGCTATTGTTAGCCAGCACCCTTCCTTGGAAGCGCTTTTGTAGGCCTAAGAACAGTGGGGCTCTGGGCTTCTCTAGCCACCTAATCTTCTGCTCATCCTCTCGCGCACTCTAAAGAGAGCTCAGGTGAGAAATTGCAAACGTCGAGCAATTGCTCAGAGAGGAAAAGTGCCAGCACTGAAAGCTGTTGCTAGCCAGCACCCTTCCTTGGAAGCGCTTTTGTAGGCCTAAGAACAGTGGGGCTCTGGGCTTCTCTAGCCACCTAATCTTCTGCTCATCCTCTTGCGCACTCTAAAGAGAGCTCAGGTGAGAAATTGCAAACGTTGAGCAATTGCTCAGAGATGAAAAGTGCCAGCACTGAAAGCTCTTGCTAGCCAGCACCCTTCCTTGGAAGCGCTTTCACAGGCGCAGTAACACTGGGGCTTTGCGCTTCTCTAGCCACCAAACGTCACGGTCCTTCTCTTTCCGTCTCGTAGACACGAGCTGAGAAATTGCAAACGTCGAGCAATTGCTCAGAGATGAAAAGTGCCAGCACTGGAAGCTGTTGCTAGCCAGCACCCTTCCTTGGAAGCGCTTTTGTAGGCCTAAGAACACTGGGGCTCTGGGCTTCTCTAGCCACCTCATCTTCTGCTCATCCTCTCGCGCACTCTAAAGAGAGCTCAGGTGAGAAATTGCAAACGTCCAGCAATTGCTCAGAGATGAAAAGTGCCAGCACTGAAAGCTGTTGCTAGCCAGCACCCTTCCTTGGAAGCGTTTTCACAGGCGCAGCAACACTGGGGCTTTGCGCTTCTCTAGCCACCAAACGTCACGGTCCTTCTCTTTCCGTCTCGTAGACACGAGCTGAGAAATTGCAAACGTCGAGCAATTGCTCAGAGAGGAAAAGTGCCAGCACTGAAAGCTGTTGTTAGCCAGCACCCTTCCTTGGAAGCGCTTTTGTAGGCCTAAGAACACTGGGGCTCTGGGCTTCTCTAGCCACCTAATCTTCTGCTCATCCTCTCGCGCACTCTAAAGAGAGCTCAGGTGAGAAATTGCAAACGTCGAGCAATTGCTCAGAGATGAAAAGTGCCAGCACTGAAAGCTGTTGCTAGCCAGCACCCTTCCTTGGAAGCGCTTTTGTAGGCCTAAGAACACTGGGGCTCTGGGCTTCTCTAGCCACCTCATCTTCTGCTCATCCTCTCGCGCACTCTAAAGAGAGCTCAGGTGAGAAATTGCAAACGTCCAGCAATTGCTCAGAGATGAAAAGTTCCAGCACTGAAAGCTGTTGCTAGCCAGCACCCTTCCTTGGAAGTGCTTTCACAGGCTCAGTAACACTGGGGCTTTGCGCTTCTCTACCCACCAAACGTCACGGTCCTTCTCTTTCCGTCTCGTAGACACGAGCTGAGAAATTGCAAACGTCGAGCAATTGCTCAGAGATGAAAAGTGCCAGCACTGAAAGCTCTTGCTAGCCAGCACCCTTCCTTGGAAGCGCTTTTGTAGGCCTAAGAACACTGGGGCTCTGGGCTTCTCTAGCCACCTCATCTTCTGCTCATCCTCTCGCGCACTCTGAAGAGAGCTCAGGTGAGAAATTGCAAACGTCGAGCAATTGCTCAGAGATGAAAAGTGCCAGCACTGAAAGCTGTTGCTAGCCAGCACCCTTCCTTGGAAGCGCTTTTGTAGGCCTAAGAACAGTGGGGCTCTGGGCTTCTCTAGCCACCTCATCTTCTGCTCATCCTCTCGCGCACTCTAAAGAGAGCTCAGGTGAGAAATTGCAAACGTCCAGCAATTGCTCAGAGATGAAAAGTGCCAGCACTGAAAGCTGTTGCTAGCCAGCACCCTTCCTTGGAAGCGCTTTCACAGGCGCAGCAACACTGCGGCTTTGCGCTTCTCTAGCCACCAAACGTCACGGTCCTTCTCTTTTCGTCTCGTAGACACGAGCTGAGAAATTGCAAACGTCGAGCAATTGCTCAGAGATGAAAAGTGCCAGCACTGAAAGCTGTTGCTAGCCAGCCCCCTTCCTTGGAAGCGCTTTTGTAGGCCTAAGAACACTGGGGCTCTGGGCTTCTCTAGCCACCTCATCTTCTGCTCATCCTCTCGCGCACTCTAAAGAGAGCTCAGGTGAGAAATTGCAAACGTCGAGCAATTGCTCAGAGATGAAAAGTGCCAGCACTGAAAGCTGTTGCTAGCCAGCAGCCTTCCTTGGAAGCGCTTTCACAGGCACAGTAACACTGGGGCTTTGCGCTTCTCTACCCACCAAACGTCACGGTCCTTCTCTTTCCGTCTCGTAGACACGAGCTGAGAAATTGCAAACGTCGAGCAATTGCTCAGAGATGAAAAGTGCCAGCACTGAAAGCTCTTGCTAGCCAGCACCCTTCCTTGGAAGCGCTTTTGTAGGCCTAAGAACACTGGGGCTCTGGGCTTCTCTAGCCACCTAATCTTCTGCACATCCTCTCGCGCACTCTAAAGAGAGCTCAGGTGAGAAATTGCAAACGTCGAGCAATTGCTCAGAGATGAAAAGTGCCAGCACTGAAAGCTGTTGCTAGCCAGCCCCCTTCCTTGGAAGCGCTTTTGTAGGCCTAAGAACACTGGGGCTCTGGGCTTCTTTAGCCACCTCATCTTCTGCTCATCCTCTCGCGCACTCTAAAGAGAGCTCAGGTGAGAAATTGCAAACGTCGACCAATTGCTCAGAGATGAAAAGTGCCAGCACTGAAAGCTGTTGCTAGCCAGCACCCTTCCTTGGAAGCGCTTTCACAGGCGCAGTAACACTGGGGCTTTGCGCTTCTCTAGCCACCAAACGTCACGGTCCTTCTCTTTCCGTCTCGTAGACACGAGCTGAGAAATTGCAAACGTCGAGCAATTGCTCAGAGATGAAAAGTGCCAGCACTGAAAGCTGTTGCTAGCCAGCACCCTTCCTTGGAAGCGTTTTCACAGGCGCAGCAACACTGGGGCTTTGCGCTTCTCTACCCACCAAACGTCACGGTCCTTCTCTTTCCGTCTCCTAGACGCGAGCTGAGAAATTGCAAACGTCGAGCAATTGCTCAGAGATGAAAAGTGCCAGCACTGAAAGCTGTTGCTAGGCAGCACCCTTCCTTGGAAGCGCTTTTGTAGGCCTAAGAACACTGGGGCTCTGGGCTTCTCTAGCCACCTAATCTTCTGCTCATCCTCTCGCGCACTCTAAAGAGAGCTCAGGTGAGAAATTGCAAACGTCGAGCAATTGCTCAGAGATGAAAAGTGCCAGTACTGGAAGCTGTTGCTAGCCAGCACCCTTCCTTGGAAGCGCTTTTGTAGGCCTAAGAACACTGGGGCTCTGGGCTTCTCTAGCCACCTAATCTTCTGCTCATCCTCTCGCGCACTCTAAAGAGAGCTCAGGTGAGAAATTGCAAACGTCGAGCAATTGCTCAGAGATGAAAAGTTCCAGCACTGAAAGCTCTTGCTAGCCAGCACCCTTCCTTGGAAGTGCTTTCACAGGCGCAGTAACACTGGGGCTTTGCGCTTCTCTACCCACCAAACGTCACGGTCCTTCTCTTTCCGTCTCGTAGACACGAGCTGAGAAATTGCAAACGTCGAGCAATTGCTCAGAGATGAAAAGTTCCAGCACTGAAAGCTGTTGCTAGCCAGCACCCTTCCTTGGAAGCGCTTTTGTAGGCCTAAGAAGACTGGGGCTCTGGGCTTCTCTAGCCACCTCATCTTCTGCTCATCCTCTCGCGCACTCTAAAGAGAGCTCAGGTGAGAAATTGCAAACGTCGAGCAATTGCTCAGAGATGAAAAGTGCCAGCACTGAAAGCTGTTGCTAGCCAGCACCCTTCCTTGGAAGCGCTTTTGTAGGCCTAAGAACACTGGGGCTCTGGGCTTCTCTAGCCACCTCATCTTCTGCACATCCTCTCGCGCAATCTAAAGAGAGCTCAGGTGAGAAATTGCAAACGTCGAGCAATTGCTCAGAGATGAAAAGTGCCAGCACTGAAAGCTGTTGCTAGCCAGCACCCTTCCTTGGAAGCGCTTTTGTAGGCCTAAGAACACTGGGGCTCTGGGCTTCTTTAGCCACCTCATCTTCTGCTCATCCTCTCGCGCACTCTAAAGAGAGCTCAGGTGAGAAATTGCAAACGTCGACCAATTGCTCAGAGATGAAAAGTGCCAGCACTGAAAGCTGTTGCTAGCCAGCACCCTTCCTTGGAAGCGCTTTCACAGGCGCAGTAACACTGGGGCTTTGCGCTTCTCTAGCCACCAAACGTCACGGTCCTTCTCTTTCCGTCTCGTAGACACGAGCTGAGAAATTGCAAACGTCGAGCAATTGCTCAGAGATGAAAAGTGCCAGCACTGAAAGCTGTTGCTAGCCAGCACCCTTCCTTGGAAGCGCTTTTGTAGGCCTAAGAACACTGGGGCTCTGGGCTTCTCTAGCCACCTCATCTTCTGCACATCCTCTCGCGCAATCTAAAGAGAGCTCAGGTGAGAAATTGCAAACGTCGAGCAATTGCTCAGAGATGAAAAGTGCCAGCACTGAAAGCTGTTGCTAGCCAGCACCCTTCCTTGGAAGCGCTTTTGTAGGCCTAAGAACACTGGGGCTCTGGGCTTCTTTAGCCACCTCATCTTCTGCTCATCCTCTCGCGCACTCTAAAGAGAGCTCAGGTGAGAAATTGCAAACGTCGACCAATTGCTCAGAGATGAAAAGTGCCAGCACTGAAAGCTGTTGCTAGCCAGCACCCTTCCTTGGAAGCGCTTTCACAGGCGCAGTAACACTGGGGCTTTGCGCTTCTCTAGCCACCAAACGTCACGGTCCTTCTCTTTCCGTCTCGTAGACACGAGCTGAGAAATTGCAAACGTCGAGCAATTGCTCAGAGATGAAAAGTGCCAGCACTGAAAGCTCTTGCTAGCCAGCACCCTTCCTTGGAAGCGTTTTCACAGGCGCAGCAACACTGGGGCTTTGCGCTTCTCTAGCCACCAAACGTCACGGTCCTTCTCTTTCCGTCTCGTAGACACGAGCTGAGAAATTGCAAACGTCGAGCAATTGCTCAGAGAGGAAAAGTGCCAGCACTGAAAGCTGTTGCTAGGCAGCACCCTTCCTTGGAAGCGCTTTTCTAGGCCTAAGAACACTGGGGCTCTGGGCTTCTCTAGCCACCTAATCTTCTGCACATCCTCTCGCGCAATCTAAAGAGAGCTCAGGGGAGAAATTGCAAACGTCGAGCAATTGCTCAGAGATGAAAAGTGCCAGCACTGAAAGCTGTTGCTAGCCAGCACCCTTCCTTGGAAGCGCTTTCACAGGCGCAGTAACACTGGGGCTTTGCGCTTCTCTACCCACCAAACGTCACGGTCCTTCTCTTTCCGTCTCGTAGACACGAGCTGAGAAATTGCAAACGTCGAGCAATTGCTCAGAGATGAAAAGTGCCAGCACTGAAAGCTGTTGCTAGCCAGCACCCTTCCTTGGAAGCGTTTTCACAGGCGCAGCAACACTGGGGCTTTGCGCTTCTCTAGCCACCAAACGTCACGGTCCTTCTCTTTCCGTCTCGTAGACACGAGCTGAGAAATTGCAAACGTCGAGCAATTGCTCAGAGAGGAAAAGTGCCAGCACTGAAAGCTGTTGCTAGGCAGCACCCTTCCTTGGAAGCGCTTTTGTAGGCCTAAGAACACTGGGGCTCTGGGCTTCTCTAGCCACCTAATCTTCTGCACATCCTCTCGCGCAATCTAAAGAGAGCTCAGGTGAGAAATTGCAAACGTCGACCAATTGCTCAGAGATGAAAAGTGCCAGCACTGAAAGCTGTTGCTAGCCAGCACCCTTCCTTGGAAGCGCTTTCACAGGCGCAGTAACACTGGGGCTTTGCGCTTCTCTAGCCACCAAACGTCACGGTCCTTCTCTTTCCGTCTCGTAGACACGAGCTGAGAAATTGCAAACGTCGAGCAATTGCTCAGAGATGAAAAGTGCCAGCACTGAAAGCTGTTGCTAGCCAGCACCCTTCCTTGGAAGCGTTTTCACAGGCGCAGCAACACTGGGGCTTTGCGCTTCTCTAGCCACCAAACGTCACGGTCCTTCTCTTTCCGTCTCGTAGACACGAGCTGAGAAATTGCAAACGTCGAGCAATTGCTCAGAGAGGAAAAGTGCCAGCACTGAAAGCTGTTGCTAGGCAGCACCCTTCCTTGGAAGCGCTTTTGTAGGCCTAAGAACACTGGGGCTCTGGGCTTCTCTAGCCACCTAATCTTCTGCTCATCCTCTCGCGCACTCTAAAGAGAGCTCAGGTGAGAAATTGCAAACGTCGAGCAATTGCTCAGAGATGAAAAGTGCCAGTACTGGAAGCTGTTGCTAGCCAGCACCCTTCCTTGGAAGCGCTTTTGTAGGCCTAAGAACACTGGGGCTCTGGGCTTCTCTAGCCACCTAATCTTCTGCTCATCCTCTCGCGCACTCTAAAGAGAGCTCAGGTGAGAAATTGCAAACGTCCAGCAATTGCTCAGAGATGAAAAGTTCCAGCACTGAAAGCTCTTGCTAGCCAGCACCCTTCCTTGGAAGTGCTTTCACAGGCGCAGTAACACTGGGGCTTTGCGCTTCTCTAGCCACCAAACGTCACGGTCCTTCTCTTTCCGTCTCGTAGACACGAGCTGAGAAATTGCAAACGTCGAGCAATTGCTCAGAGATGAAAAGTGCAAGCACTGAAAGCTGTTGCTAGCCAGCACCCTTCCTTGGAAGCGTTTTCACAGGCGCAGCAACACTGGGGCTTTGCGCTTCTCTACCCACCAAACGTCACGGTCCTTCTCTTTCCGTCTCGTAGACACGAGCTGAGAAATTGCAAACGTCGAGCAATTGCTCAGAGAGGAAAAGTGCCAGCACTGAAAGCTGTTGCTAGGCAGCACCCTTCCTTGGAAGCGCTTTTGTAGGCCTAAGAACACTGGGGCTCTGGGCTTCTCTAGCCACCTAATCTTCTGCTCATCCTCTCGCGCACTCTAAAGAGAGCTCAGGTGAGAAATTGCAAACGTCGAGCAATTGCTCAGAGATGAAAAGTGCCAGTACTGGAAGCTGTTGCTAGCCAGCACCCTTCCTTGGAAGCGCTTTTGTAGGCCTAAGAACACTGGGGCTCTGGGCTTCTCTAGCCACCTAATCTTCTGCTCATCCTCTCGCGCACTCTAAAGAGAGCTCAGGTGAGAAATTGCAAACGTCCAGCAATTGCTCAGAGATGAAAAGTTCCAGCACTGAAAGCTCTTGCTAGCCAGCACCCTTCCTTGGAAGTGCTTTCACAGGCGCAGTAACACTGGGGCTTTGCGCTTCTCTACCCACCAAACGTCACGGTCCTTCTCTTTCCGTCTCGTAGACACGAGCTGAGAAATTGCAAACGTCGAGCAATTGCTCAGAGATGAAAAGTTCCAGCACTGAAAGCTGTTGCTAGCCAGCACCCTTCCTTGGAAGCGCTTTTGTAGGCCTAAGAAGACTGGGGCTCTGGGCTTCTCTAGCCACCTCATCTTCTGCTCATCCTCTCGCGCACTCTAAAGAGAGCTCAGGTGAGAAATTGCAAACGTCCAGCAATTGCTCAGAGATGAAAAGTGCCAGCACTGAAAGCTGTTGCTAGCCAGCACCCTTCCTTGGAAGCGCTTTCACAGGCGCAGCAACACTGGGGCTTTGCGTTTCTCTACCCACCAAACGTCACGGTCCTTCTCTTTTCGTCTCGTAGACACGAGCTGAGAAATTGCAAACGTCGAGCAATTGCTCAGAGATGAAAAGTGCCAGCACTGAAAGCTGTTGCTAGCCAGCACCCTTCCTTGGAAGCGCTATTGTAGCCCTTAGAACACTGGGGCTCTGGGCTTCTCTAGCCACCTCATCTTCTGCTCATCCTCTCGCGCACTCTAAAGAGAGCTCAAGTGAGAAATTGCAAACGTCGAGCAATTGCTCAGAGATGAAAAGTGCCAGCACTGAAAGCTGTTGCTAGCCAGCACCCTTCCTTGGAAGCGCTTTCACAGGCGCAGTAACACTGGGGCTTTGCGCTTCTCTACCCACCAAACGTCACGGTCCTTCTCTTTCCGTCTCGTAGACACGAGCTGAGAAATTGCAAACGTCGAGCAATTGCTCAGAGATGAAAAGTGCCAGCACTGAAAGCTGTTGCTAGCCAGCACCCTTCCTTGGAAGCGCTTTTGTAGGCCTAAGAACACTGGGGCTCTGGGCTTCTCTAGCCACCTCATCTTCTGCACATCCTCTCGCGCAATCTAAAGAGAGCTCAGGTGAGAAATTGCAACCGTCGAGCAATTGCTCAGAGATGAAAAGTGCCAGCACTGAAAGCTGTTGCTAGCCAGCACCCTTCCTTGGAAGCGCTTTTGTAGGCCTAAGAACACTGGGGCTCTGGGCTTCTTTAGCCACCTCATCTTCTGCTCATCCTCTCGCGCACTCTAAAGAGAGCTCAGGTGAGAAATTGCAAACGTCGACCAATTGCTCAGAGATGAAAAGTGCCAGCACTGAAAGCTGTTGCTAGCCAGCACCCTTCCTTGGAAGCGCTTTCACAGGCGCAGTAACACTGGGGCTTTGCGCTTCTCTAGCCACCAAACGTCACGGTCCTTCTCTTTCCGTCTCGTAGACACGAGCTGAGAAATTGCAAACGTCGAGCAATTGCTCAGAGATGAAAAGTGCCAGCACTGAAAGCTCTTGCTAGCCAGCACCCTTCCTTGGAAGCGTTTTCACAGGCGCAGCAACACTGGGGCTTTGCGCTTCTCTAGCCACCAAACGTCACGGTCCTTCTCTTTCCGTCTCGTAGACACGAGCTGAGAAATTGCAAACGTCGAGCAATTGCTCAGAGAGGAAAAGTGCCAGCACTGAAAGCTGTTGCTAGGCAGCACCCTTCCTTGGAAGCGCTTTTCTAGGCCTAAGAACACTGGGGCTCTGGGCTTCTCTAGCCACCTAATCTTCTGCACATCCTCTCGCGCAATCTAAAGAGAGCTCAGGGGAGAAATTGCAAACGTCGAGCAATTGCTCAGAGATGAAAAGTGCCAGCACTGAAAGCTGTTGCTAGCCAGCACCCTTCCTTGGAAGCGCTTTCACAGGCGCAGTAACACTGGGGCTTTGCGCTTCTCTACCCACCAAACGTCACGGTCCTTCTCTTTCCGTCTCGTAGACACGAGCTGAGAAATTGCAAACGTCGAGCAATTGCTCAGAGATGAAAAGTGCCAGCACTGAAAGCTGTTGCTAGCCAGCACCCTTCCTTGGAAGCGTTTTCACAGGCGCAGCAACACTGGGGCTTTGCGCTTCTCTAGCCACCAAACGTCACGGTCCTTCTCTTTCCGTCTCGTAGACACGAGCTGAGAAATTGCAAACGTCGAGCAATTGCTCAGAGAGGAAAAGTGCCAGCACTGAAAGCTGTTGCTAGGCAGCACCCTTCCTTGGAAGCGCTTTTGTAGGCCTAAGAACACTGGGGCTCTGGGCTTCTCTAGCCACCTAATCTTCTGCACATCCTCTCGCGCAATCTAAAGAGAGCTCAGGTGAGAAATTGCAAACGTCGACCAATTGCTCAGAGATGAAAAGTGCCAGCACTGAAAGCTGTTGCTAGCCAGCACCCTTCCTTGGAAGCGCTTTCACAGGCGCAGTAACACTGGGGCTTTGCGCTTCTCTAGCCACCAAACGTCACGGTCCTTCTCTTTCCGTCTCGTAGACACGAGCTGAGAAATTGCAAACGTCGAGCAATTGCTCAGAGATGAAAAGTGCCAGCACTGAAAGCTGTTGCTAGCCAGCACCCTTCCTTGGAAGCGTTTTCACAGGCGCAGCAACACTGGGGCTTTGCGCTTCTCTAGCCACCAAACGTCACGGTCCTTCTCTTTCCGTCTCGTAGACACGAGCTGAGAAATTGCAAACGTCGAGCAATTGCTCAGAGAGGAAAAGTGCCAGTACTGGAAGCTGTTGCTAGCCAGCACCCTTCCTTGGAAGCGCTTTTGTAGGCCTAAGAACACTGGGGCTCTGGGCTTCTCTAGCCACCTAATCTTCTGCTCATCCTCTCGCGCACTCTAAAGAGAGCTCAGGTGAGAAATTGCAAACGTCCAGCAATTGCTCAGAGATGAAAAGTTCCAGCACTGAAAGCTCTTGCTAGCCAGCACCCTTCCTTGGAAGTGCTTTCACAGGCGCAGTAACACTGGGGCTTTGCGCTTCTCTACCCACCAAACGTCACGGTCCTTCTCTTTCCGTCTCGTAGACACGAGCTGAGAAATTGCAAACGTCGAGCAATTGCTCAGAGATGAAAAGTGCCAGCACTGAAAGCTGTTGCTAGCCAGCCCCCTTCCTTGGAAGCGCTTTTGTAGGCCTAAGAACACTGGGGCTCTGGGCTTCTCTAGCCACCTAATCTTCTGCACATCCTCTCGCGCAATCTAAAGAGAGCTCAGGTGAGAAATTGCAAACGTCGAGCAATTGCTCAGAGATGAAAAGTGCCAGCACTGAAAGCTGTTGCTAGCCAGCACCCTTCCTTGGAAGCGCTTTTGTAGGCCTAAGAACACTGGGGCTCTGGGCTTCTTTAGCCACCTCATCTTCTGCTCATCCTCTCGCGCACTCTAAAGAGAGCTCAGGTGAGAAATTGCAAACGTTGACCAATTGCTCAGAGATGAAAAGTGCCAGCACTGAAAGCTGTTGCTAGCCAGCACCCTTCCTTGGAAGCGCTTTCACAGGCGCAGTAACACTGGGGCTTTGCGCTTCTCTAGCCACCAAACGTCACGGTCCTTCTCTTTCCGTCTCGTAGACACGAGCTGAGAAATTGCAAACGTCGAGCAATTGCTCAGAGATGAAAAGTGCCAGCACTGAAAGCTGTTGCTAGCCAGCACCCTTCCTTGGAAGCGCTTTCACAGGCGCAGCAACACTGGGGCTTTGCGTTTCTCTACCCACCAAACGTCACGGTCCTTCTCTTTTCGTCTCGTAGACACGAGCTGAGAAATTGCAAACGTCGAGCAATTGCTCAGAGATGAAAAGTGCCAGCACTGAAAGCTGTTGCTAGCCAGCACCCTTCCTTGGAAGCGCTATTGTAGCCCTTAGAACACTGGGGCTCTGGGCTTCTCTAGCCACCTCATCTTCTGCTCATCCTCTCGCGCACTCTAAAGAGAGCTCAAGTGAGAAATTGCAAACGTCGAGCAATTGCTCAGAGATGAAAAGTGCCAGCACTGAAAGCTGTTGCTAGCCAGCACCCTTCCTTGGAAGCGCTTTCACAGGCGCAGTAACACTGGGGCTTTGCGCTTCTCTACCCACCAAACGTCACGGTCCTTCTCTTTCCGTCTCGTAGACACGAGCTGAGAAATTGCAAACGTCGAGCAATTGCTCAGAGATGAAAAGTGCCAGCACTGAAAGCTGTTGCTAGCCAGCACCCTTCCTTGGAAGCGCTTTTGTAGGCCTAAGAACACTGGGGCTCTGGGCTTCTCTAGCCACCTCATCTTCTGCACATCCTCTCGCGCAATCTAAAGAGAGCTCAGGTGAGAAATTGCAAACGTCGAGCAATTGCTCAGAGATGAAAAGTGCCAGCACTGAAAGCTGTTGCTAGCCAGCACCCTTCCTTGGAAGCGCTTTTGTAGGCCTAAGAACACTGGGGCTCTGGGCTTCTTTAGCCACCTCATCTTCTGCTCATCCTCTCGCGCACTCTAAAGAGAGCTCAGGTGAGAAATTGCAAACGTCGACCAATTGCTCAGAGATGAAAAGTGCCAGCACTGAAAGCTGTTGCTAGCCAGCACCCTTCCTTGGAAGCGCTTTCACAGGCGCAGTAACACTGGGGCTTTGCGCTTCTCTAGCCACCAAACGTCACGGTCCTTCTCTTTCCGTCTCGTAGACACGAGCTGAGAAATTGCAAACGTCGAGCAATTGCTCAGAGATGAAAAGTGCCAGCACTGAAAGCTCTTGCTAGCCAGCACCCTTCCTTGGAAGCGTTTTCACAGGCGCAGCAACACTGGGGCTTTGCGCTTCTCTAGCCACCAAACGTCACGGTCCTTCTCTTTCCGTCTCGTAGACACGAGCTGAGAAATTGCAAACGTCGAGCAATTGCTCAGAGATGAAAAGTGCCAGCACTGAAAGCTGTTGCTAGCCAGCACCCTTCCTTGGAAGCGCTTTCACAGGCGCAGTAACACTGGGGCTTTGCGCTTCTCTACCCACCAAACGTCACGGTCCTTCTCTTTCCGTCTCCTAGACACGAGCTGAGAAATTGCAAACGTCGAGCAATTGCTCAGAGATGAAAAGTGCCAGCACTGAAAGCTGTTGCTAGCCAGCACCCTTCCTTGGAAGCGTTTTCACAGGCGCAGCAACACTGGGGCTTTGCGCTTCTCTAGCCACCAAACGTCACGGTCCTTCTCTTTCCGTCTCGTAGACACGAGCTGAGAAATTGCAAACGTCGAGCAATTGCTCAGAGAGGAAAAGTGCCAGCACTGAAAGCTGTTGCTAGGCAGCACCCTTCCTTGGAAGCGCTTTTGTAGGCCTAAGAACACTGGGGCTCTGGGCTTCTCTAGCCACCTAATCTTCTGCTCATCCTCTCGCGCACTCTAAAGAGAGCTCAGGTGAGAAATTGCAAACGTCGAGCAATTGCTCAGAGATGAAAAGTGCCAGTACTGGAAGCTGTTGCTAGCCAGCACCCTTCCTTGGAAGCGCTTTTGTAGGCCTAAGAACACTGGGGCTCTGGGCTTCTCTAGCCACCTAATCTTCTGCTCATCCTCTCGCGCACTCTAAAGAGAGCTCAGGTGAGAAATTGCAAACGTCCAGCAATTGCTCAGAGATGAAAAGTTCCAGCACTGAAAGCTCTTGCTAGCCAGCACCCTTCCTTGGAAGTGCTTTCACAGGCGCAGTAACACTGGGGCTTTGCGCTTCTCTAGCCACCAAACGTCACGGTCCTTCTCTTTCCGTCTCGTAGACACGAGCTGAGAAATTGCAAACGTCGAGCAATTGCTCAGAGATGAAAAGTGCAAGCACTGAAAGCTGTTGCTAGCCAGCACCCTTCCTTGGAAGCGTTTTCACAGGCGCAGCAACACTGGGGCTTTGCGCTTCTCTACCCACCAAACGTCACGGTCCTTCTCTTTCCGTCTCCTAGACACGAGCTGAGAAATTGCAAACGTCGAGCAATTGCTCAGAGAGGAAAAGTGCCAGCACTGAAAGCTGTTGCTAGGCAGCACCCTTCCTTGGAAGCGCTTTTGTAGGCCTAAGAACACTGGGGCTCTGGGCTTCTCTAGCCACCTCATCTTCTGCTCATCCTCTCGCGCACTCTAAAGAGAGCTCAGGTGAGAAATTGCAAACGTCGAGCAATTGCTCAGAGATGAAAAGTGCCAGTACTGGAAGCTGTTGCTAGCCAGCACCCTTCCTTGGAAGCGCTTTTGTAGGCCTAAGAACACTGGGGCTCTGGGCTTCTCTAGCCACCTAATCTTCTGCTCATCCTCTCGCGCACTCTAAAGAGAGCTCAGGTGAGAAATTGCAAACGTCGAGCAATTGCTCAGAGATGAAAAGTTCCAGCACTGAAAGCTCTTGCTAGCCAGCACCCTTCCTTGGAAGTGCTTTCACAGGCGCAGTAACACTGGGGCTTTGCGCTTCTCTACCCACCAAACGTCACGGTCCTTCTCTTTCCGTCTCGTAGACACGAGCTGAGAAATTGCAAACGTCGAGCAATTGCTCAGAGATGAAAAGTTCCAGCACTGAAAGCTGTTGCTAGCCAGCACCCTTCCTTGGAAGCGCTTTTGTAGGCCTAAGAAGACTGGGGCTCTGGGCTTCTCTAGCCACCTCATCTTCTGCTCATCCTCTCGCGCACTCTAAAGAGAGCTCAGGTGAGAAATTGCAAACGTCCAGCAATTGCTCAGAGATGAAAAGTGCCAGCACTGAAAGCTGTTGCTAGCCAGCACCCTTCCTTGGAAGCGCTTTCACAGGCGCAGCAACACTGGGGCTTTGCGTTTCTCTACCCACCAAACGTCACGGTCCTTCTCTTTTCGTCTCGTAGACACGAGCTGAGAAATTGCAAACGTCGAGCAATTGCTCAGAGATGAAAAGTGCCAGCACTGAAAGCTGTTGCTAGCCAGCACCCTTCCTTGGAAGCGCTATTGTAGCCCTTAGAACACTGGGGCTCTGGGCTTCTCTAGCCACCTCATCTTCTGCTCATCCTCTCGCGCACTCTAAAGAGAGCTCAAGTGAGAAATTGCAAACGTCGAGCAATTGCTCAGAGATGAAAAGTGCCAGCACTGAAAGCTGTTGCTAGCCAGCACCCTTCCTTGGAAGCGCTTTCACAGGCGCAGTAACACTGGGGCTTTGCGCTTCTCTACCCACCAAACGTCACGGTCCTTCTCTTTCCGTCTCGTAGACACGAGCTGAGAAATTGCAAACGTCGAGCAATTGCTCAGAGATGAAAAGTGCCAGCACTGAAAGCTGTTGCTAGCCAGCACCCTTCCTTGGAAGCGCTTTTGTAGGCCTAAGAACACTGGGGCTCTGGGCTTCTCTAGCCACCTCATCTTCTGCACATCCTCTCGCGCAATCTAAAGAGAGCTCAGGTGAGAAATTGCAAACGTCGAGCAATTGCTCAGAGATGAAAAGTGCCAGCACTGAAAGCTGTTGCTAGCCAGCACCCTTCCTTGGAAGCGCTTTTGTAGGCCTAAGAACACTGGGGCTCTGGGCTTCTTTAGCCACCTCATCTTCTGCTCATCCTCTCGCGCACTCTAAAGAGAGCTCAGGTGAGAAATTGCAAACGTCGACCAATTGCTCAGAGATGAAAAGTGCCAGCACTGAAAGCTGTTGCTAGCCAGCACCCTTCCTTGGAAGCGCTTTCACAGGCGCAGTAACACTGGGGCTTTGCGCTTCTCTAGCCACCAAACGTCACGGTCCTTCTCTTTCCGTCTCGTAGACACGAGCTGAGAAATTGCAAACGTCGAGCAATTGCTCAGAGATGAAAAGTGCCAGCACTGAAAGCTCTTGCTAGCCAGCACCCTTCCTTGGAAGCGTTTTCACAGGCGCAGCAACACTGGGGCTTTGCGCTTCTCTAGCCACCAAACGTCACGGTCCTTCTCTTTCCGTCTCGTAGACACGAGCTGAGAAATTGCAAACGTCGAGCAATTGCTCAGAGAGGAAAAGTGCCAGCACTGAAAGCTGTTGCTAGGCAGCACCCTTCCTTGGAAGCGCTTTTCTAGGCCTAAGAACACTGGGGCTCTGGGCTTCTCTAGCCACCTAATCTTCTGCACATCCTCTCGCGCAATCTAAAGAGAGCTCAGGGGAGAAATTGCAAACGTCGAGCAATTGCTCAGAGATGAAAAGTGCCAGCACTGAAAGCTGTTGCTAGCCAGCACCCTTCCTTGGAAGCGCTTTCACAGGCGCAGTAACACTGGGGCTTTGCGCTTCTCTACCCACCAAACGTCACGGTCCTTCTCTTTCCGTCTCGTAGACACGAGCTGAGAAATTGCAAACGTCGAGCAATTGCTCAGAGATGAAAAGTGCCAGCACTGAAAGCTGTTGCTAGCCAGCACCCTTCCTTGGAAGCGTTTTCACAGGCGCAGCAACACTGGGGCTTTGCGCTTCTCTAGCCACCAAACGTCACGGTCCTTCTCTTTCCGTCTCGTAGACACGAGCTGAGAAATTGCAAACGTCGAGCAATTGCTCAGAGAGGAAAAGTGCCAGCACTGAAAGCTGTTGCTAGGCAGCACCCTTCCTTGGAAGCGCTTTTGTAGGCCTAAGAACACTGGGGCTCTGGGCTTCTCTAGCCACCTAATCTTCTGCACATCCTCTCGCGCAATCTAAAGAGAGCTCAGGTGAGAAATTGCAAACGTCGACCAATTGCTCAGAGATGAAAAGTGCCAGCACTGAAAGCTGTTGCTAGCCAGCACCCTTCCTTGGAAGCGCTTTCACAGGCGCAGTAACACTGGGGCTTTGCGCTTCTCTAGCCACCAAACGTCACGGTCCTTCTCTTTCCGTCTCGTAGACACGAGCTGAGAAATTGCAAACGTCGAGCAATTGCTCAGAGATGAAAAGTGCCAGCACTGAAAGCTGTTGCTAGCCAGCACCCTTCCTTGGAAGCGTTTTCACAGGCGCAGCAACACTGGGGCTTTGCGCTTCTCTAGCCACCAAACGTCACGGTCCTTCTCTTTCCGTCTCGTAGACACGAGCTGAGAAATTGCAAACGTCGAGCAATTGCTCAGAGAGGAAAAGTGCCAGTACTGGAAGCTGTTGCTAGCCAGCACCCTTCCTTGGAAGCGCTTTTGTAGGCCTAAGAACACTGGGGCTCTGGGCTTCTCTAGCCACCTAATCTTCTGCTCATCCTCTCGCGCACTCTAAAGAGAGCTCAGGTGAGAAATTGCAAACGTCCAGCAATTGCTCAGAGATGAAAAGTTCCAGCACTGAAAGCTCTTGCTAGCCAGCACCCTTCCTTGGAAGTGCTTTCACAGGCGCAGTAACACTGGGGCTTTGCGCTTCTCTACCCACCAAACGTCACGGTCCTTCTCTTTCCGTCTCGTAGACACGAGCTGAGAAATTGCAAACGTCGAGCAATTGCTCAGAGATGAAAAGTGCCAGCACTGAAAGCTGTTGCTAGCCAGCACCCTTCCTTGGAAGCGCTTTTGTAGGCCTAAGAACACTGGGGCTCTGGGCTTCTCTAGCCACCTAATCTTCTGCACATCCTCTCGCGCAATCTAAAGAGAGCTCAGGTGAGAAATTGCAAACGTCGAGCAATTGCTCAGAGATGAAAAGTGCCAGCACTGAAAGCTGTTGCTAGCCAGCACCCTTCCTTGGAAGCGCTTTTGTAGGCCTAAGAACACTGGGGCTCTGGGCTTCTCTAGCCACCTAATCTTCTGCACATCCTCTCGCGCAATCTAAAGAGAGCTCAGGGGAGAAATTGCAAACGTCGAGCAATTGCTCAGAGATGAAAAGTGCCAGCACTGAAAGCTGTTGCTAGCCAGCACCCTTCCTTGGAAGCGCTTTCACAGGCGCAGTAACACTGGGGCTTTGCGCTTCTCTACCCACCAAACGTCACGGTCCTTCTCTTTCCGTCTCGTAGACACGAGCTGAGAAATTGCAAACGTCGAGCAATTGCTCAGAGATGAAAAGTGCCAGCACTGAAAGCTGTTGCTAGCCAGCACCCTTCCTTGGAAGCGTTTTCACAGGCGCAGCAACACTGGGGCTTTGCGCTTCTCTAGCCACCAAACGTCACGGTCCTTCTCTTTCCGTCTCGTAGACACGAGCTGAGAAATTGCAAACGTCGAGCAATTGCTCAGAGAGGAAAAGTGCCAGCACTGAAAGCTGTTGCTAGGCAGCACCCTTCCTTGGAAGCGCTTTTGTAGGCCTAAGAACACTGGGGCTCTGGGCTTCTCTAGCCACCTAATCTTCTGCACATCCTCTCGCGCAATCTAAAGAGAGCTCAGGTGAGAAATTGCAAACGTCGACCAATTGCTCAGAGATGAAAAGTGCCAGCACTGAAAGCTGTTGCTAGCCAGCACCCTTCCTTGGAAGCGCTTTCACAGGCGCAGTAACACTGGGGCTTTGCGCTTCTCTAGCCACCAAACGTCACGGTCCTTCTCTTTCCGTCTCGTAGACACGAGCTGAGAAATTGCAAACGTCGAGCAATTGCTCAGAGATGAAAAGTGCCAGCACTGAAAGCTGTTGCTAGCCAGCACCCTTCCTTGGAAGCGTTTTCACAGGCGCAGCAACACTGGGGCTTTGCGCTTCTCTAGCCACCAAACGTCACGGTCCTTCTCTTTCCGTCTCGTAGACACGAGCTGAGAAATTGCAAACGTCGAGCAATTGCTCAGAGAGGAAAAGTGCCAGTACTGGAAGCTGTTGCTAGCCAGCACCCTTCCTTGGAAGCGCTTTTGTAGGCCTAAGAACACTGGGGCTCTGGGCTTCTCTAGCCACCTAATCTTCTGCTCATCCTCTCGCGCACTCTAAAGAGAGCTCAGGTGAGAAATTGCAAACGTCCAGCAATTGCTCAGAGATGAAAAGTTCCAGCACTGAAAGCTCTTGCTAGCCAGCACCCTTCCTTGGAAGTGCTTTCACAGGCGCAGTAACACTGGGGCTTTGCGCTTCTCTACCCACCAAACGTCACGGTCCTTCTCTTTCCGTCTCCTAGACACGAGCTGAGAAATTGCAAACGTCGAGCAATTGCTCAGAGATGAAAAGTGCCAGCACTGAAAGCTGTTGCTAGCCAGCACCCTTCCTTGGAAGCGCTTTTGTAGGCCTAAGAACACTGGGGCTCTGGGCTTCTCTAGCCACCTAATCTTCTGCACATCCTCTCGCGCAATCTAAAGAGAGCTCAGGTGAGAAATTGCAAACGTCGAGCAATTGCTCAGAGATGAAAAGTGCCAGCACTGAAAGCTGTTGCTAGCCAGCACCCTTCCTTGGAAGCGCTTTTGTAGGCCTAAGAACACTGGGGCTCTGGGCTTCTTTAGCCACCTCATCTTCTGCTCATCCTCTCGCGCACTCTAAAGAGAGCTCAGGTGAGAAATTGCAAACGTTGACCAATTGCTCAGAGATGAAAAGTGCCAGCACTGAAAGCTGTTGCTAGCCAGCACCCTTCCTTGGAAGCGCTTTCACAGGCGCAGTAACACTGGGGCTTTGCGCTTCTCTAGCCACCAAACGTCACGGTCCTTCTCTTTCCGTCTCGTAGACACGAGCTGAGAAATTGCAAACGTCGAGCAATTGCTCAGAGATGAAAAGTGCCAGCACTGAAAGCTGTTGCTAGCCAGCACCCTTCCTTGGAAGCGCTTTCACAGGCGCAGCAACACTGGGGCTTTGCGTTTCTCTACCCACCAAACGTCACGGTCCTTCTCTTTTCGTCTCGTAGACACGAGCTGAGAAATTGCAAACGTCGAGCAATTGCTCAGAGATGAAAAGTGCCAGCACTGAAAGCTGTTGCTAGCCAGCACCCTTCCTTGGAAGCGCTATTGTAGCCCTTAGAACACTGGGGCTCTGGGCTTCTCTAGCCACCTCATCTTCTGCTCATCCTCTCGCGCACTCTAAAGAGAGCTCAAGTGAGAAATTGCAAACGTCGAGCAATTGCTCAGAGATGAAAAGTGCCAGCACTGAAAGCTGTTGCTAGCCAGCACCCTTCCTTGGAAGCGCTTTCACAGGCGCAGTAACACTGGGGCTTTGCGCTTCTCTACCCACCAAACGTCACGGTCCTTCTCTTTCCGTCTCGTAGACACGAGCTGAGAAATTGCAAACGTCGAGCAATTGCTCAGAGATGAAAAGTGCCAGCACTGAAAGCTGTTGCTAGCCAGCACCCTTCCTTGGAAGCGCTTTTGTAGGCCTAAGAACACTGGGGCTCTGGGCTTCTCTAGCCACCTCATCTTCTGCACATCCTCTCGCGCAATCTAAAGAGAGCTCAGGTGAGAAATTGCAAACGTCGAGCAATTGCTCAGAGATGAAAAGTGCCAGCACTGAAAGCTGTTGCTAGCCAGCACCCTTCCTTGGAAGCGCTTTTGTAGGCCTAAGAACACTGGGGCTCTGGGCTTCTTTAGCCACCTCATCTTCTGCTCATCCTCTCGCGCACTCTAAAGAGAGCTCAGGTGAGAAATTGCAAACGTCGACCAATTGCTCAGAGATGAAAAGTGCCAGCACTGAAAGCTGTTGCTAGCCAGCACCCTTCCTTGGAAGCGCTTTCACAGGCGCAGTAACACTGGGGCTTTGCGCTTCTCTAGCCACCAAACGTCACGGTCCTTCTCTTTCCGTCTCGTAGACACGAGCTGAGAAATTGCAAACGTCGAGCAATTGCTCAGAGATGAAAAGTGCCAGCACTGAAAGCTCTTGCTAGCCAGCACCCTTCCTTGGAAGCGTTTTCACAGGCGCAGCAACACTGGGGCTTTGCGCTTCTCTAGCCACCAAACGTCACGGTCCTTCTCTTTCCGTCTCGTAGACACGAGCTGAGAAATTGCAAACGTCGAGCAATTGCTCAGAGAGGAAAAGTGCCAGCACTGAAAGCTGTTGCTAGGCAGCACCCTTCCTTGGAAGCGCTTTTCTAGGCCTAAGAACACTGGGGCTCTGGGCTTCTCTAGCCACCTAATCTTCTGCACATCCTCTCGCGCACTCTAAAGAGAGCTCAGGGGAGAAATTGCAAAAGTCGAGCAATTGCTCAGAGATGAAAAGTGCCAGCACTGAAAGCTGTTGCTAGCCAGCACCCTTCCTTGGAAGCGCTTTCACAGGCGCAGTAACACTGGGGCTTTGCGCTTCTCTAGCCACCAAACGTCACGGTCCTTCTCTTTCCGTCTCGTAGACACGAGCTGAGAAATTGCAAACGTCGAGCAATTGCTCAGAGATGAAAAGTGCCAGCACTGAAAGCTGTTGCTAGCCAGCACCCTTCCTTGGAAGCGTTTTCACAGGCGCAGCAACACTGGGGCTTTGCGCTTCTCTAGCCACCAAACGTCACGGTCCTTCTCTTTCCGTCTCGTAGACACGAGCTGAGAAATTGCAAACGTCGAGCAATTGCTCAGAGAGGAAAAGTGCCAGCACTGAAAGCTGTTGCTAGGCAGCACCCTTCCTTGGAAGCGCTTTTGTAGGCCTAAGAACACTGGGGCTCTGGGCTTCTCTAGCCACCTAATCTTCTGCACATCCTCTCGCGCAATCTAAAGAGAGCTCAGGTGAGAAATTGCAAACGTCGACCAATTGCTCAGAGATGAAAAGTGCCAGCACTGAAAGCTGTTGCTAGCCAGCACCCTTCCTTGGAAGCGCTTTCACAGGCGCAGTAACACTGGGGCTTTGCGCTTCTCTAGCCACCAAACGTCACGGTCCTTCTCTTTCCGTCTCGTAGACACGAGCTGAGAAATTGCAAACGTCGAGCAATTGCTCAGAGATGAAAAGTGCCAGCACTGAAAGCTGTTGCTAGCCAGCACCCTTCCTTGGAAGCGTTTTCACAGGCGCAGCAACACTGGGGCTTTGCGCTTCTCTAGCCACCAAACGTCACGGTCCTTCTCTTTCCGTCTCGTAGACACGAGCTGAGAAATTGCAAACGTCGAGCAATTGCTCAGAGAGGAAAAGTGCCAGTACTGGAAGCTGTTGCTAGCCAGCACCCTTCCTTGGAAGCGCTTTTGTAGGCCTAAGAACACTGGGGCTCTGGGCTTCTCTAGCCACCTAATCTTCTGCTCATCCTCTCGCGCACTCTAAAGAGAGCTCAGGTGAGAAATTGCAAACGTCCAGCAATTGCTCAGAGATGAAAAGTTCCAGCACTGAAAGCTCTTGCTAGCCAGCACCCTTCCTTGGAAGTGCTTTCACAGGCGCAGTAACACTGGGGCTTTGCGCTTCTCTACCCACCAAACGTCACGGTCCTTCTCTTTCCGTCTCGTAGACACGAGCTGAGAAATTGCAAACGTCGAGCAATTGCTCAGAGATGAAAAGTGCCAGCACTGAAAGCTGTTGCTAGCCAGCACCCTTCCTTGGAAGCGCTTTTGTAGGCCTAAGAACACTGGGGCTCTGGGCTTCTCTAGCCACCTAATCTTCTGCACATCCTCTCGCGCAATCTAAAGAGAGCTCAGGTGAGAAATTGCAAACGTCGAGCAATTGCTCAGAGATGAAAAGTGCCAGCACTGAAAGCTGTTGCTAGCCAGCACCCTTCCTTGGAAGCGCTTTTGTAGGCCTAAGAACACTGGGGCTCTGGGCTTCTTTAGCCACCTCATCTTCTGCTCATCCTCTCGCGCACTCTAAAGAGAGCTCAGGTGAGAAATTGCAAACGTTGACCAATTGCTCAGAGATGAAAAGTGCCAGCACTGAAAGCTGTTGCTAGCCAGCACCCTTCCTTGGAAGCGCTTTCACAGGCGCAGTAACACTGGGGCTTTGCGCTTCTCTAGCCACCAAACGTCACGGTCCTTCTCTTTCCGTCTCGTAGACACGAGCTGAGAAATTGCAAACGTCGAGCAATTGCTCAGAGATGAAAAGTGCCAGCACTGAAAGCTCTTGCTAGCCAGCACCCTTCCTTGGAAGCGCTTTCACAGGCGCAGCAACACTGGGGCTTTGCGCTTCTCTACCCACCAAACGTCACGGTCCTTCTCTTTCCGTCTCGTAGACACGAGCTGAGAAATTGCAAACGTCGAGCAATTGCTCAGAGAGGAAAAGTGCCAGCACTGAAAGCTGTTGCTAGGCAGCACCCTTCCTTGGAAGCGCTTTTGTAGGCCTAAGAACACTGGGGCTCTGGGCTTCTCTAGCCACCTAATCTTCTGCACATCCTCTCGCGCAATCTAAAGAGAGCTCAGGTGAGAAATTGCAAACGTCGAGCAATTGCTCAGAGATGAAAAGTGCCAGCACTGAAAGCTGTTGCTAGCCAGCACCCTTCCTTGGAAGCGCTTTCACAGGCGCAGTAACACTGGGGCTTTGCGCTTCTCTACCCACCAAACGTCACGGTCCTTCTCTTTCCGTCTCGTAGACACGAGCTGAGAAATTGCAAACGTCGAGCAATTGCTCAGAGATGAAAAGTGCCAGCACTGAAAGCTGTTGCTAGCCAGCACCCTTCCTTGGAAGCGTTTTCACAGGCGCAGCAACACTGGGGCTTTGCGCTTCTCTAGCCACCAAACGTCACGGTCCTCTCTTTCCGTCTCGTAGACACGAGCTGAGAAATTGCAAACGTCGAGCAATTGCTCAGAGAGGAAAAGTGCCAGCACTGAAAGCTGTTGCTAGGCAGCACCCTTCCTTGGAAGCGCTTTTGTAGGCCTAAGAACACTGGGGCTCTGGGCTTCTCTAGCCACCTAATCTTCTGCACATCCTCTCGCGCAATCTAAAGAGAGCTCAGGTGAGAAATTGCAAACGTCGAGCAATTGCTCAGAGATGAAAAGTGCCAGCACTGAAAGCTGTTGCTAGCCAGCACCCTTCCTTGGAAGCGCTTTCACAGGCGCAGTAACACTGGGGCTTTGCGCTTCTCTACCCACCAAACGTCACGGTCCTTCTCTTTCCGTCTCCTAGACACGAGCTGAGAAATTGCAAACGTCGAGCAATTGCTCAGAGATGAAAAGTGCCAGCACTGAAAGCTGTTGCTAGCCAGCACCCTTCCTTGGAAGCGTTTTCACAGGCGCAGCAACACTGGGGCTTTGCGCTTCTCTAGCCACCAAACGTCACGGTCCTTCTCTTTCCGTCTCGTAGACACGAGCTGAGAAATTGCAAACGTCGAGCAATTGCTCAGAGAGGAAAAGTGCCAGCACTGAAAGCTGTTGCTAGGCAGCACCCTTCCTTGGAAGCGCTTTTGTAGGCCTAAGAACACTGGGGCTCTGGGCTTCTCTAGCCACCTAATCTTCTGCACATCCTCTCGCGCAATCTAAAGAGAGCTCAGGTGAGAAATTGCAAACGTCGACCAATTGCTCAGAGATGAAAAGTGCCAGCACTGAAAGCTGTTGCTAGCCAGCACCCTTCCTTGGAAGCGCTTTCACAGGCGCAGTAACACTGGGGCTTTGCGCTTCTCTAGCCACCAAACGTCACGGTCCTTCTCTTTCCGTCTCGTAGACACGAGCTGAGAAATTGCAAACGTCGAGCAATTGCTCAGAGATGAAAAGTGCCAGCACTGAAAGCTGTTGCTAGCCAGCACCCTTCCTTGGAAGCGTTTTCACAGGCGCAGCAACACTGGGGCTTTGCGCTTCTCTAGCCACCAAACGTCACGGTCCTTCTCTTTCCGTCTCGTAGACACGAGCTGAGAAATTGCAAACGTCGAGCAATTGCTCAGAGAGGAAAAGTGCCAGCACTGAAAGCTGTTGCTAGGCAGCACCCTTCCTTGGAAGCGCTTTTGTAGGCCTAAGAACACTGGGGCTCTGGGCTTCTCTAGCCACCTAATCTTCTGCTCATCCTCTCGCGCACTCTAAAGAGAGCTCAGGTGAGAAATTGCAAACGTCGAGCAATTGCTCAGAGATGAAAAGTGCCAGTACTGGAAGCTGTTGCTAGCCAGCACCCTTCCTTGGAAGCGCTTTTGTAGGCCTAAGAACACTGGGGCTCTGGGCTTCTCTAGCCACCTCATCTTCTGCTCATCCTCTCGCGCACTCTAAAGAGAGCTCAGGTGAGAAATTGCAAACGTCCAGCAATTGCTCAGAGATGAAAAGTTCCAGCACTGAAAGCTCTTGCTAGCCAGCACCCTTCCTTGGAAGTGCTTTCACAGGCGCAGTAACACTGGGGCTTTGCGCTTCTCTAGCCACCAAACGTCACGGTCCTTCTCTTTCCGTCTCGTAGACACGAGCTGAGAAATTGCAAACGTCGAGCAATTGCTCAGAGATGAAAAGTGCCAGCACTGAAAGCTGTTGCTAGCCAGCACCCTTCCTTGGAAGCGCTTTTGTAGGCCTAAGAACACTGGGGCTCTGGGCTTCTCTAGCCACCTCATCTTCTGCTCATCCTCTCGCGCACTCTAAAGAGAGCTCAGGTGAGAAATTGCAAACGTCGAGCAATTGCTCAGAGATGAAAAGTGCCAGCACTGAAAGCTGTTGCTAGCCAGCAGCCTTCCTTGGAAGCGCTTTCACAGGCGCAGCAACACTGGGGCTTTGCGTTTCTCTAGCCACCAAACGTCACGGTCCTTCTCTTTTCGTCTCGTAGACACGAGCTGAGAAATTGCAAACGTCGAGCAATTGCTCAGAGATGAAAAGTGCCAGCACTGAAAGCTGTTGCTAGCCAGCACCCTTCCTTGGAAGCGCTTTTGTAGCCCTTAGAACACTGGGGCTCTGGGCTTCTCTAGCCACCTCATCTTCTGCTCATCCTCTCGCGCACTCTAAAGAGAGCTCAAGTGAGAAATTGCAAACGTCCAGCAATTGCTCAGAGATGAAAAGTGCCAGCACTGAAAGCTGTTGCTAGCCAGCACCCTTCCTTGGAAGCGCTTTCACAGGCGCAGTAACACTGGGGCTTTGCGCTTCTCTACCCACCAAACGTCACGGTCCTTCTCTTTCCGTCTCGTAGACACGAGCTGAGAAATTGCAAACGTCGAGCAATTGCTCAGAGAGGAAAAGTGCCAGCACTGAAAGCTCTTGCTAGCCAGCACCCTTCCTTGGAAGCGCTTTTGTAGGCCTAAGAACACTGGGGCTCTGGGCTTCTCTAGCCACCTCATCTTCTGCACATCCTCTCGCGCACTCTAAAGAGAGCTCAGGTGAGAAATTGCAAACGTCGAGCAATTGCTCAGAGATGAAAAGTGCCAGCACTGAAAGCTGTTGCTAGCCAGCACCCTTCCTTGGAAGCGCTTTTGTAGGCCTAAGAACACTGGGGCTCTGGGCTTCTTTAGCCACCTCATCTTCTGCTCATCCTCTCGCGCACTCTAAAGAGAGCTCAGGTGAGAAATTGCAAATGTCGACCAATTGCTCAGAGATGAAAAGTGCCAGCACTGGAAGCTGTTGCTAGCCAGCACCCTTCCTTGGAAGCGCTTTCACAGGCGCAGTAACACTGGGGCTTTGCGCTTCTCTAGCCACCAAAAGTCACGGTCCTTCTCTTTCCGTCTCGTAGACACGAGCTGAGAAATTGCAAACGTCGAGCAATTGCTCTGAGATGAAAAGTGCCAGCACTGAAAGCTGTTGCTAGCCAGCACCCTTCCTTGGAAGCGCTTTCACAGGCGCAGTAACACTGGGGCTTTGCGCTTCTCTAGCCACCAAACGTCACAGTCCTTCTCTTTCCGTCTCGTAGACACGAGCTGAGAAATTGCAAACGTCGAGCAATTGCTCAGAGAGGAAAAGTGCCAGCACTGAAAGCTGTTGTTAGCCAGCACCCTTCCTTGGAAGCGCTTTTGTAGGCCTAAGAACACTGGGGCTCTGGGCTTCTCTAGCCACCTAATCTTCTGCTCATCCTCTCGCGCACTCTAAAGAGAGCTCAGGTGAGAAATTGCAAACGTCGAGCAATTGCTCAGAGATGAAAAGTGCCAGCACTGAAAGCTGTTGCTAGCCAGCACCCTTCCTTGGAAGCGCTTTTGTAGGCCTAAGCACACTGGGGATCTGGGCTTCTCTAGCCACCTAATCTTCTGCTCATCCTCTCGCGCACTCTAAAGAGAGCTCAGGTGAGAAATTGCAAACGTCCAGCAATTGCTCAGAGATGAAAAGTTCCAGCACTGAAAGCTGTTGCTAGCCAGCACCCTTCCTTGGAAGCGCTTTCACAGGCGCAGCAACACTGGGGCTTTGCGCTTCTCTAGCCACCAAACGTCACGGTCCTTCTCTTTCCGTCTCGTAGACACGAGCTGAGAAATTGCAAACGTCGAGCAATTGCTCAGAGATGAAAAGTGCCAGCACTGAAAGCTGTTGCTAGCCAGCACCCTTCCTTGGAAGCGCTTTTGTAGGCCTAAGAACACTGGGGCTCTGGGCTTCTTTAGCCACCTCATCTTCTGCTCATCCTCTCGCGCACTCTGAAGAGAGCTCAGGTGAGAAATTGCAAACGTCGAGCAATTGCTCAGAGATGAAAAGTGCCAGCACTGAAAGCTCTTGCTAGCCAGCACCCTTCCTTGGAAGCGCTTTCACAGGCGCAGTAACACTGGGGCTCTGGGCTTCTTTAGCCACCTCATCTTCTGCTCATCCTCTCGCGCACTCTAAAGAGAGCTCAGGTGAGAAATTGCAAACGTCGAGCAATTGCTCAGAGATGAAAAGTGCCAGCACTGAAAGCTGTTGCTAGCCAGCACCCTTCCTTGGAAGCGCTTTTGTAGGCCTAAGAACACTGGGGCTCTGGGCTTCTCTAGCCACCTCATCTTCTGCTCATCCTCTCGCGCACTCTGAAGAGAGCTCAGGTGAGAAATTGCAAACGTCGAGCAATTGCTCAGAGATGAAAAGTGCCAGCACTGAAAGCTGTTGCTAGCCAGCACCCTTCCTTGGAAGCGCTTTTGTAGGCCTAAGAACAGTGGGGCTCTGGGCTTCTCTAGCCACCTCATCTTCTGCTCATCCTCTCGCGCACTCTAAAGAGAGCTCAGGTGAGAAATTGCAAACGTCGAGCAATTGCTCAGAGATGAAAAGTGCCAGCACTGAAAGCTCTTGCTAGCCAGCACCCTTCCTTGGAAGCGCTTTCACAGGCGCAGTAACACTGGGGCTTTGCGCTTCTCTAGCCACCAAACGTCACGGTCCTTCTCTTTCCGTCTCGTAGACACGAGCTGAGAAATTGCAAACGTCGAGCAATTGCTCAGAGATGAAAAGTGCCAGCACTGAAAGCTCTTGCTAGCCAGCACCCTTCCTTGGAAGCGCTTTTGTAGGCCTAAGAACACTGGGGCTCTGGGCTTCTCTAGCCACCTCATCTTCTGCTCATCCTCTCGCGCACTCTAAAGAGAGCTCAGGTGAGAAATTGCAAACGTCGAGCAATTGCTCAGAGATGAAAAGTGCCAGCACTGAAAGCTCTTGCTAGCCAGCACCCTTCCTTGGAAGCGCTTTTGTAGGCCTAAGAACACTGGGGCTCTGCGCTTCTCTAGCCACCTCATCTTCTGCTCATCCTCTCGCGCACTCTAAAGAGAGCTCAGGTGAGAAATTGCAAACGTCGAGCAATTGCTCAGAGATGAAAAGTGCCAGCACTGAAAGCTGTTGCTAGCCAGCACCCTTCCTTGGAAGCGCTTTTGTAGGCCTAAGAACACTGGGGCTCTGGGCTTCTCTAGCCACCTCATCTTCTGCTCATCCTCTCGCGCACTCTAAAGAGAGCTCAGGTGAGAAATTGCAAACGTCGAGCAATTGCTCAGAGATGAAAAGTGCCAGCACTGAAAGCTGTTGCTAGTCAGCACCCTTCCTTGGAAGTGCTTTCACAGGCGCAGTAACACTGGGGCTTTGCGCTTCTCTAGCCACCAAACGTCACGGTCCTTCTCTTTCCGTCTCGTAGACACGAGCTGAGAAATTGCAAACGTCGAGCAATTGCTCAGAGATGAAAAGTGCCAGCACTGAAAGCTGTTGCTAGCCAGCACCCTTCCTTGGAAGCGCTTTCACAGGCGCAGTAAAACTGGGGTTTGCGCTTCTCTAGCCACCAAACGTCACGGTCCTTCTCTTTCCGTCTCGTAGACACGAGCTGAGAAATTGCAAACGTCGAGCAATTGCTCAGAGATGAAAAGTGCCACCACTGAAAGCTGTTGCTAGCCAGCACCCTTCCTTGGAAGCGCTTTCACAGGCGCAGTAACACTGGGGCTTTGCGCTTCTCTACCCACCAAACGTCACGGTCCTTCTCTTTCCGTCTCGTAGACATGAGTTGAGAAATTGCAAACGTCGAGCAATTGCTCAGAGAGGAAAAGTGCCAGCACTGAAAGCTGTTGTTAGCCAGCACCCTTCCTTGGAAGCGTTTTTGTAGGCCTAAGAACACTGGGGCTCTGGGCTTCTCTAGCCACCTCATCTTCTGCTCATCCTCTCGCGCACTCTAAAGAGAGCTCAGGGGAGAAATTGCAAACGTCGAGCAATTGCTCAGAGATGAAAAGTGCCACCACTGAAAGCTGTTGCTAGCCAGCACCCTTCCTTGGAAGCGCTTTCACAGGCGCAGTAACACTGGGGCTTTGCGCTTCTCTAGCCACCAAACGTCACAGTCCTTCTCTTTCCGTCTCGTAGACACGAGCTGAGAAATTGCAAACGTCGATCAATTGCTCAGAGATGAAAAGTGCCAGCACTGAAAGCTGTTGCTAGCCAGCACCCTTCCTTGGAAGCGCTTTGGTAGGCCTAAGAACACTGGGGCTCTGGGCTTCTCTAGCCACCTAATCTTCTGCTCATCCTCTCGCTCACTCTAAAGAGAGCTCAGGTGAGAAATTGCAAACGTCGAGCAATTGCTCAGAGATGAAAAGTGCCAGCACTGAAAGCTGTTGCTAGCCAGCACCCTTCCTTGGAAGCGCTTTTGTAGGCCTAAGAACACTGGGGCTCTGGGCTTCTTTAGCCACCTCATCTTCTGCTCATCCTCTCGCGCACTCTAAAGAGAGCTCAGGGGAGAAATTGCAAACGTCGAGCAATTGCTCAGAGATGAAAAGTGCCAGCACTGAAAGCTGTTGCTAGCCAGCACCCTTCCTTGGAAGCGCTTTTATAGGCCTAAGAACACTGGGGCTCTGGGCTTCTCTAGCCACCTCATCTTCTGCTCATCCTCTCGCGCACTCTAAAGAGAGCTCAGGTGAGAAATTGCAAACGTCGAGCAATTGCTCAGAGAGGAAAAGTGCCAGCACTGAAAGCTCTTGCTAGCCAGCACCCTTCCTTGGAAGCGCTTTCACAGGCGCAGCAACACTGGGGCTTTGCGCTTCTCTAGCCACCAAACGTCACGGTCCTTCTCTTTCCGTCTCGTAGACACGAGCTGAGAAATTGCAAACGTCGAGCAATTGCTCAGAGATGAAAAGTGCCAGCACTGAAAGCTGTTGCTAGCCAGCACCCTTCCTTGGAAGCGCTTTTGTAGGCCTAAGAACACTGGAGCTCTGGGCTTCTCTAGCCACCTCATCTTCTGCTCATCCTCTCGCGCACTCTGAAGAGAGCTCAGGTGAGAAATTGCAAACGTCGAGCAATTGCTCAGAGATGAAAAGTGCCAGCACTGAAAGCTGTTGCTAGCCAGCACCCTTCCTTGGAAGCGCTTTTGTAGGCCTAAGAACAGTGGGGCTCTGGGCTTCTCTAGCCACCTCATCTTCTGCTCATCCTCTCGCGCACTCTAAAGAGAGCTCAGGTGAGAAATTGCAAACGTCGAGCAATTGCTCAGAGATGAAAAGTGCCAGCACTGAAAGCTCTTGCTAGCCAGCACCCTTCCTTGGAAGCGCTTTCACAGGCGCAGCAACACTGGGTCTTTGCGCTTCTCTAGCCACCAAACGTCACGGTCCTTCTCTTTCCGTCTCGTAGACACGAGCTGAGAAATTGCAAACGTCGAGCAATTGCTCAGAGATGAAAAGTGCCAGCACTGAAAGCTGTTGCTAGCCAGCACCCTTCCTTGGAAGCGCTTTTGTAGGCCTAAGAACACTGGGGCTCTGGGCTTCTTTAGCCACCTCATCTTCTGCTCATCCTCTCGCGCACTCTAAAGAGAGCTCAGGTGAGAAATTGCAAACGTCGAGCAATTGCTCAGAGATGAAAAGTGCCAGCACTGAAAGCTCTTGCTAGCCAGCACCCTTCCTTGGAAGCGCTTTTGTAGGCCTAAGAACACTGGGGCTCTGCGCTTCTCTAGCCACCTCATCTTCTGCTCATCCTCTCGCGCACTCTAAAGAGAGCTCAGGTGAGAAATTGCAAACGTCGAGCAATTGCTCAGAGATGAAAAGTGCCAGCACTGAAAGCTGTTGCTAGCCAGCACCCTTCCTTGGAAGCGCTTTTGTAGGCCTAAGAACACTGGGGCTCTGGGCTTCTCTAGCCACCTCATCTTCTGCTCATCCTCTCGCGCACTCTAAAGAGAGCTCAGGTGAGAAATTGCAAACGTCGAGCAATTGCTCAGAGATGAAAAGTGCCAGCACTGAAAGCTGTTGCTAGCCAGCACCCTTCCTTGGAAGCGCTTTCACAGGCGCAGTAACACTGGGGCTTTGCGCTTCTCTAGCCACCAAACGTCACGGTCCTTCTCTTTCCGTCTCGTAGACACGAGCTGAGAAATTGCAAACGTCGAGCAATTGCTCAGAGATGAAAAGTTCCAGCACTGAAAGCTGTTGCTAGCCAGCACCCTTCCTTGGAAGCGCTTTCACAGGCGCAGCAACACTGGGGCTTTGCGCTTCTCTACCCACCAAACGTCACGGTCCTTCTCTTTCCGTCTCGTAGACACGAGCTGAGAAATTGCAAACGTCGAGCAATTGCTCAGAGATGAAAAGTGCCAGCACTGAAAGCTGTTGTTAGCCAGCACCCTTCCTTGGAAGCGCTTTTGTAGGCCTAAGAACACTGGGGCTCTGGGCTTCTCTAGCCACCTCATCTTCTGCTCATCCTCTCGCGCACTCTAAAGAGAGCTCAGGTGAGAAATTGCAAACGTCGAGCACTTGCTCAGAGATGAAAAGTGCCAGCACTGAAAGCTGTTGCTAGCCAGCACCCTTCCTTGGAAGCGCTTTCACAGGCGTAGTAACACTGGGGCTTTGCGCTTCTCTAGCCACCAAACGTCACGGTCCTTCTCTTTCCGTCTCGTAGACACGAGCTGAGAAATTGCAAACGTCGAGCAATTGCTCAGAGATGAAAAGTGCCAGCACAGAAAGCTGTTGCTAGCCAGCACCCTTTCTTGGAAGCCCTTTTGTAGGCCTAAGAACACTGGGGCTCTGGGCTTCTCTAGCCACCTCATCTTCTGCTCATCCTCTCGCGCACTCTAAAGAGAGCTCAGGTGAGAAATTGCAAACGTCGAGCAATTGCTCAGAGATGAAAAGTGCCAGCACTGAAAGCTGTTGCTAGCCAGCACCCTTCCTTGGAAGCGCTTTTGTAGGCCTAAGAACACTGGGGCTCTGGGCTTCTCTAGCCACCTCATCTTCTGCTCATCCTCTCGCGCACTCTAAAGAGAGCTCAGGTGAGAAATTGCAAACGTCGAGCAATTGCTCAGAGATGAAAAGTGCCAGCACTGAAAGCTGTTGCTAGCCAGCACCCTTCCTTGGAAGCGCTTTCACAGGCACAGCAACACTGGGGCTTTGCGCTTCTCTAGCCACCAAACGTCACGGTCCTTCTCTTTCCGTCTCGTAGACACGAGCTGAGAAATTGCAAACGTCGAGCAATTGCTCAGAGATGAAAAGTGCCAGCACTGAAAGCTCTTGCTAGCCAGCACCCTTCCTTGGAAGCGCTTTTGTAGGCCTAAGAACACTGGGGCTCTGGGCTTCTCTAGCCAGCTCATCTTCTGCTCATCCTCTCGCGCACTCTAAAGAGAGCTCAGGTGAGAAATTGCAAACGTCCAGCAATTGCTCAGAGATGAAAAGTGCCAGCACTGAAAGCTGTTGCTAGCCAGCACCCTTCCTTGGAAGCGCTTTTGTAGGCCTAAGAACAGTGGGGCTCTGGGCTTCTCTAGCCACCTAATCTTCTGCTCATCCTCTCGCGCACTCTAAAGAGAGCTCAGGTGAGAAATTGCAAACGTCGAGCAATTGCTCAGAGATGAAAAGTGCCAGCACTGAAAGCTGTTGCTAGCCAGCACCCTTCCTTGGAAGCGCTTTTGTAGGCCTTAGAACACTGGGGCTCTGGGCTTCTTTAGCCACATAATCTTCTGCTCATCCTCTCGCGCACTCTAAAGAGAGCTCAGGTGAGAAATTGCAAACGTCGAGCACTTGCTCAGAGATGAAAAGTGCCAGCACTGAAAGCTGTTGCTAGCCAGCACCCTTCCTTGGAAGCGCTTTCACAGGCGTAGTAACACTGGGGCTTTGCGCTTCTCTACCCACCAAACGTCACGGTCCTTCTCTTTCCGTCTCGTAGACACGAGCTGAGAAATTGCAAACGTCGAGCAATTACTCAGAGATGAAAAGTGCCAGCACTGAAAGCTGTTGCTAGCCAGCACCCTTTCTTGGAAGCCCTTTTGTAGGCCTAAGAAGACTGGGGCTCTGGGCTTCTCTAGCCACCTAATCTTCTGCTCATCCTCTCGCGCACTCTAAAGAGAGCTCAGGGGAGAAATTGCAAACGTCGAGCAATTGCTCAGAGATGAAAAGTGCCAGCACTGAAAGCTGTTGCTAGCCAGCACCCTTCCTTGGAAGCGCTTTTGTAGGCCTAAGAACACTGGGGCTCTGGGCTTCTCTAGCCACCTCATCTTCTGCTCATCCTCTCGCGCACTCTAAAGAGAGCTCAGGTGAGAAATTGCAAACGTCCAGCAATTGCTCAGAGATGAAAAGTGCCAGCACTGAAAGCTGTTGCTAGCCAGCACCCTTCCTTGGAAGCGCTTTCACAGGCGCAGCAACACTGGGGCTTTGCGCTTCTCTACCCACCAAACGTCACGGTCCTTCTCTTTCCGTCTCGTAGACACGAGCTGAGAAATTGCAAACGTCGAGCAATTGCTCAGAGATGAAAAGTGCCAGCACTGGAAGCTGTTGCTAGCCAGCACCCTTCCTTGGAAGCGCTTTTGTAGGCCTAAGAACACTGGGGCTCTGGGCTTCTCTAGCCACCTAATCTTCTGCTCATCCTCTCGCGCACTCTAAAGAGAGCTCAGGTGAGAAATTGCAAACGTCGATCAATTGCTCAGAGATGAAAAGTGCCAGCACTGAAAGCTCTTGCTAGCCAGCACCCTTCCTTGGAAGCGCTTTTGTAGGCCTAAGAAGACTGGGGCTCTGGGCTTCTCTAGCCACCTCATCTTCTGCTCATCCTCTCGCGCACTCTAAAGAGAGCTCAGGGGAGAAATTGCAAACGTCCAGCAATTGCTCAGAGATGAAAAGTGCCAACAATGAAAGCTGTTGCTAGCCAGCACCCTTCCTTGGAAGCGCTTTCACAGGCGCAGCAACACTGGGGCTTTGCGCTTCTCTACCCACCAAACGTCACGGTCCTTCTCTTTCCGTCTCGTAGACACGAGCTGAGAAATTGCAAACGTCGAGCAATTGCTCAGAGATGAAAAGTGCCAGCACTGAAAGCTGTTGCTAGCCAGCACCCTTCCTTGGAAGCACTTTTGTAGCCCTAAGAACACTGGGGCTCTGGGCTTCTTTAGCCACCTCATCTTCTGCTCATCCTCTCGCGCACTCTAAAGAGAGCTCAGGTGAGAAATTGCAAACGTCGAGCAATTGCTCAGAGAGGAAAAGTGCCAGCACTGAAAGCTGTTGCTAGCCAGCACCCTTCCTTGGAAGCGCTTTTGTAGGCCTAAGAACACTGGGGCTCTGGGCTTCTCTAGCCACCTCATCTTCTGCTCATCCTCTCGCGCACTCTAAAGAGAGCTCAGGTGAGAAATTGCAAACGTCGAGCAATTGCTCAGAGAGGAAAAGTGCCAGCACTGAAAGCTGTTGCTAGCCAGCACCCTTCCTTGGAAGCGCTTTTGTAGCCCTTAGAACACTGGGGCTCTGGGCTTCTTTAGCCACCTAATCTTCTGCTCATCCTCTCGCGCACTCTAAAGAGAGCTCAGGTGAGAAATTGCAAACGTCCAGCAATTGCTCAGAGATGAAAAGTGCCAGCACTGAAAGCTGTTGCTAGCCAGCACCCTTCCTTGGAAGCGCTTTCACAGGCGTAGTAACACTGGGGCTTTGCGCTTCTCTAGCCACCAAACGTCACGGTCCTTCTCTTTCCGTCTCGTAGACACGAGCTGAGAAATTGCAAACGTCGAGCAATTGCTCAGAGATGAAAAGTTCCAGCACTGAAAGCTGTTGCTAGCCAGCACCCTTCCTTGGAAGCGCTTTTGCAGGCCTAAGAACACTGGGGCTCTGGGCTTCTCTAGCCACCTAATCTTCTGCTCATCCTCTCGCGCACTCTAAAGAGAGCTCAGGTGAGAAATTGCAAACGTCGAGCAATTGCTCAGAGATGAAAAGTGCCAGCACTGAAAGCTGTTGCTAGCCAGCACCCTTCCTTGGAAGCGCTTTTGTAGCCCTAAGAACACTGGGGGTCTGGGCTTCTCTAGCCACCTCATCTTCTGCTCATCCTCTCGCGCACTCTAAAGAGAGCTCAGGTGAGAAATTGCAAACGTCGAGCAATTGCTCAGAGATGAAAAGTGCCAGCACTGAAAGCTGTTGCTAGCCAGCACCCTTCCTTGGAAGCGCTTTCACAGGCGTAGTAACACTGGGGCTTTGCGCTTCTCTAGCCACCAAACGTCACGGTCCTTCTCTTTCCGTCTCGTAGACACGAGCTGAGAAATTGCAAACGTCGAGCAATTGCTCAGAGATGAAAAGTGCCAGCACTGGAAGCTGTTGCTAGCCAGCACCCTTCCTTGGAAGCGCTTTTGTAGGCCTAAGAACCCTGGGGCTCTGGGCTTCTCTAGCCACCTAATCTTCTGCTCATCCTCTCGCGCACTCTGAAGAGAGCTCGGGTGAGAAATTGCAACCGTCGATCAATTGCTCAGAGATGAAAAGTGCCAGCACTGAAAGCTGTTGCTAGCCAGCACCCTTCCTTGGAAGCGCTTTTGTAGGCCTAAGAACACTGGGGCTCTGGGCTTCTCTAGCCACCTCATCTTCTGCTCATCCTCTCGCGCACTCTAAAGAGAGCTCAGGTGAGAAATTGCAAACGTCCAGCAATTGCTCAGAGATGAAAAGTGCCAACACTGAAAGCTGTTGCTAGCCAGCACCCTTCCTTGGAAGCGCTTTCACAGGCGCAGCAACACTGGGGCTTTGCGCTTCTCTACTCACCAAACGTCACGGTCCTTCTCTTTCCGTCTCGTAGACACGAGCTGAGAAATTGCAAACGTCCAGCAATTGCTCAGAGATGAAAAGTGCCAGCACTGAAAGCTGTTGCTAGCCAGCACCCTTCCTTGGAAGCACTTTTGTAGCCCTAAGAACACTGGGGCTCTGGGCTTCTTTAGCCACCTCATCTTCTGCTCATCCTCTCGCGCACTCTAAAGAGAGCTCAGGGGAGAAATTGCAAATGTCCAGCAATTGCTCAGAGATGAAAAGTGCCAGCACTGAAAGCTGTTGCTAGCCAGCACCCTTCCTTGGAAGCGCTTTCACAGGCGCAGTAACACTGGGGCTTTGCGCTTCTCTACCCACCAAACGTCACGGTCCTTCTCTTTCCGTCTCGTAGACACGAGCTGAGAAATTGCAAACGTCGAGCAATTGCTCAGAGATGAAAAGTACCAGCACTGAAAGCTGTTGCTAGCCAGCACCCTTCCTTGGAAGCGCTTTTGTAGGCCTAAGCACACTGGGGCTCTGGGCTTCTCTAGCCACCTCATCTTCTGCTCATCCTCTCGCGCACTCTAAAGAGAGCTCAGGTGAGAAATTGCAAACGTCGAGCAATTGCTCAGAGATGAAAAGTGCCAGCACTGAAAGCTGTTGCTAGCCAGCACCCTTCCTTGGAAGCGCTTTCACAGGCGCAGCAACACTGGGGCTTTGCGCTTCTATACGCACCAAACGTCACGGTCCTTCTCTTTCCGTCTCGTAGACACGAGCTGAGAAATTGCAAACGTCGAGCAATTGCTCAGAGATGAAAAGTGCCAGCACTGGAAGCTGTTGCTAGCCAGCACCCTTCCTTGGAAGCGCTTTTGTAGGCCTAAGAACACTGGGGCTCTGGGCTTCTCTAGCCACCTCATCTTCTGCTCATCCTCTCGCGCACTCTAAAGAGAGCTCAGGTGAGAAATTGCAAACGTCCAGCAATTGCTCAGAGATGAAAAGTGCCAGCACTGAAAGCTGTTGCTAGCCAGCACCCTTCCTTGGAAGCGCTTTTGTAGGCCTAAGAACACTGGGGCTCTGGGCTTCTCTAGCCACCTAGTCTTCTGCTCATCCTCTCGCGCACTCTAAAGAGAGCTCAGGTGAGAAATTGCAAACGTCGAGCAATTGCTCAGAGATGAAAAGTGCCAGCACTGAAAGCTGTTGCTAGCCAGCACCCTTCCTTGGAAGCGCTTTCACAGGCGCAGTAACACTGGGGCTTTGCGCTTCTCTAGCCACCAAACGTCACGGTCCTTCTCTTTCCGTCTCGTAGACACGAGATGACAAATTGCAAACGTCGAGCAATTGCTCAGAGATGAAAAGTGCCAGCACTGAAAGCTGTTGCTAGCCAGCACCCTTCCTTGGAAGCGCTTTTGTAGGCCTAAGCACACTGGGGCTCTGGGCTTCTCTAGCCACCTAATCTTCTGCTCATCCTCTCGCGCACTCTAAAGAGAGCTCAGGTGAGAAATTGCAAACGTCCAGCAATTGCTCAGAGATGAAAAGTGCCAGCACTGAAAGCTGTTGCTAGCCAGCACCCTTCCTTGGAAGCGCTTTCACAGGCGCAGCAACACTGGGGCTTTGCGCTTCTCTAGCCACCAAACGTCACGGTCCTTCTCTTTCCGTCTCGTAGACACGAGCTGAGAAATTGCAAACGTCGAGCAATTGCTCAGAGATGAAAAGTGCCAGCACTGGAAGCTGTTGCTAGCCAGCACCCTTCCTTGGAAGCGCTTTTGTAGGCCTAAGAACACTGGGGCTCTGGGCTTCTCTAGCCACCTCATCTTCTGCTCATCCTCTCGCGCACTCTAAAGAGAGCTCAGGTGAGAAATTGCAAACGTCCAGCAATTGCTCAGAGATGAAAAGTGCCAGCACTGAAAGCTCTTGCTAGCCAGCACCCTTCCTTGGAAGCGCTTTTGTAGGCCTAAGAACACTGGGGCTCTGGGCTTCTCTAGCCACCTAGTCTTCTGCTCATCCTCTCGCGCACTCTAAAGAGAGCTCAGGTGAGAAATTGCAAACGTCGAGCAATTGCTCAGAGATGAAAAGTGCCAGCACTGAAAGCTGTTGCTAGCCAGCACCCTTCCTTGGAAGCGCTTTCACAGGCGCAGTAACACTGGGGCTTTGCGCTTCTCTAGCCACCAAACGTCACGGTCCTTCTCTTTCCGTCTCGTAGACACGAGATGACAAATTGCAAACGTCGAGCAATTGCTCAGAGATGAAAAGTGCCAGCACTGAAAGCTGTTGCTAGCCAGCACCCTTCCTTGGAAGCGCTTTTGTAGGCCTAAGCACACTGGGGCTCTGGGCTTCTCTAGCCACCTAATCTTCTGCTCATCCTCTCGCGCACTCTAAAGAGAGCTCAGGTGAGAAATTGCAAACGTCCAGCAATTGCTCAGAGATGAAAAGTGCCAGCACTGAAAGCTGTTGCTAGCCAGCACCCTTCCTTGGAAGCGCTTTCACAGGCGCAGCAACACTGGGGCTTTGCGCTTCTCTAGCCACCAAACGTCACGGTCCTTCTCTTTCCGTCTCGTAGACACGAGCTGAGAAATTGCAAACGTCGAGCAATTGCTCAGAGATGAAAAGTGCCAGCACTGAAAGCTGTTGCTAGCCAGCACCCTTCCTTGGAAGCGCTTTTGTAGGCCTAAGAACACTGGGGCTCTGGGCTTCTCTAGCCACCTAATCTTCTGCTCATCCTCTCGCGCACTCTAAAGAGAGCTCAGGTGAGAAATTGCAAACGTTGAGCAATTGCTCAGAGATGAAAAGTGCCAGCACTGAAAGCTGTTGCTAGCCAGCACCCTTCCTTGGAAGCGCTTTTGTAGGCCTAAGAACACTGGGGCTCTGGGCTTCTCTAGCCACCTCATCTTCTGCTCATCCTCTTGCGCACTCTAAAGAGAGCTCAGATGAGAAATTGCAAACGTCGAGCAATTGCTCAGAGATGAAAAGTGCCAGCACTGAAAGCTGTTGCTAGCCAGCACCCTTCCTTGGAAGCGCTTTTGTAGCCCTTAGAACACTGGGGCTCTGGGCTTCTCTAGCCACCTAATCTTCTGCTCATCCTCTCGCGCACTCTAAAGAGAGCTCAGGTCAGAAATTGCAAACGTCGAGCAATTGCTCAGAGATGAAAAGTGCCAGCACTGAAAGCTGTTGCTAGCCAGCACCCTTCCTTGGAAGCGCTTTCACAGGCGCAGTAACACTGGGGCTTTGCGCTTCTCTAGCCACCAAACGTCACGGTCCTTGTCTTTCCGTCTCGTAGACACGAGCTGAGAAATTGCAAACGTCGAGCAATTGCTCAGAGATGAAAACTGCCAGCACTGGAAGCTGTTGCTAGCCAGCACCCTTCCTTGGAAGCGCTTTTGTAGGCCTAAGAACACTGGGGCTCTGGGCTTCTCTAGCCACCTCATCTTCTGCTCATCCTCTCGCGCACTCTGAAGAGAGCTCAGGTGAGAAATTGCAAACGTCGAGCAATTGCTCAGAGATGAAAAGTGCCAGCACTGAAAGCTGTTGCTAGCCAGCACCCTTCCTTGGAAGCGCTTTTGTAGGCCTAAGAACACTGGGGCTCTGCGCTTCTCTAGCCACCTCATCTTCTGCTCATCCTCTCGCGCACTCTAAAGAGAGCTCAGGTGAGAAATTGCAAACGTCCAGCAATTGCTCAGAGATGAAAAGTGCCAACACTGAAAGCTCTTGCTAGCCAGCACCCTTCCTTGGAAGCGCTTTCACAGGCGCAGCAACAATGGGGCTTTGCGCTTCTCTACTCACCAAACGTCACGGTCCTTCTCTTTCCGTCTCGTAGACACGAGCTGAGAAATTGCAAACGTCCAGCAATTGCTCAGAGATGAAAAGTGCCAGCACTGAAAGCTGTTGCTAGCCAGCCCCCTTCCTTGGAAGCGCTTTTGTAGGCCTAAGCACACTGGGGCTCTGGGCTTCTCTAGCCACCTCATCTTCTGCTCATCCTCTCGCGCACTCTAAAGAGAGCTCAGGTGAGAAATTGCAAACGTTGAGCAATTGCTCAGAGATGAAAAGTGCCAGCACTGAAAGCTCTTGCTAGCCAGCACCCTTCCTTGGAAGCGCTTTCACAGGCGCAGCAACACTGGGGCTTTGCGCTTCTCTAGCCACCAAACGTCACGGTCCTTCTCTTTTCGTCTCGTAGACACGAGCTGAGAAATTGCAAACGTCGATCAATTGCTCAGAGATGAAAAGTGCCAGCACTGAAAGCTGTTGCTAGCCAGCACCCTTCCTTGGAAGCACTTTTGTAGCCCTAAGAACACTGGGGCTCTGGGCTTCTTTAGCCACCTCATCTTCTGCTCATCCTCTCGCGCACTCTAAAGAGAGCTCAGGGGAGAAATTGCAAATGTCCAGCAATTGCTCAGAGATGAAAAGTGCCAGCACTGAAAGCTGTTGCTAGCCAGCACCCTTCCTTGGAAGCGCTTTCACAGGCGCAGTAACACTGGGGCTTTGCGCTTCTCTAGCCACCAAACGTCACGGTCCTTCTCTTTCCGTCTCGTAGACACGAGCTGAGAAATTGCAAACGTCGAGCAATTGCTCAGAGATGAAAAGTACCAGCACTGAAAGCTGTTGCTAGCCAGCACCCTTCCTTGGAAGCGCTTTTGTAGGCCTAAGCACACTGGGGCTCTGGGCTTCTCTAGCCACCTCATCTTCTGCTCATCCTCTCGCGCACTCTAAAGAGAGCTCAGGTGAGAAATTGCAAACGTCGAGCAATTGCTCAGAGATGAAAAGTGCCAGCACTGAAAGCTGTTGCTAGCCAGCACCCTTCCTTGGAAGCGCTTTCACAGGCGCAGCAACACTGGGGCTTTGCGCTTCTCTAGCCACCAAACGTCACGGTCCTTCTCTTTCCGTCTCGTAGACACGAGCTGAGAAATTGCAAACGTCGAGCAATTGCTCAGAGATGAAAAGTGCCAGCACTGGAAGCTGTTGCTAGCCAGCACCCTTCCTTGGAAGCGCTTTTGTAGGCCTAAGAACAGTGGGGCTCTGGGCTTCTCTAGCCACCTCATCTTCTGCTCATCCTCTCGCGCACTCTAAAGAGAGCTCAGGTGAGAAATTGCAAACGTCGAGCAATTGCTCAGAGATGAAAAGTGCCAGCACTGAAAGCTGTTGCTAGCCAGCACCCTTCCTTGGAAGCGCTTTTGTAGGCCTAAGAACACTGGGGCTCTGGGCTTCTCTAGCCACCTAGTCTTCTGCTCATCCTCTCGCGCACTCTAAAGAGAGCTCAGGTGAGAAATTGCAAACGTCCAGCAATTGCTCAGAGATGAAAAGTGCCAGCACTGAAAGCTGTTGCTAGCCAGCACCCTTCCTTGGAAGCGCTTTCACAGGCGCAGCAACACTGGGGCTTTGCGCTTCTCTAGCCACCAAACGTCACGGTCCTTCTCTTTCCGTCTCGTAGACACGAGCTGAGAAATTGCAAACGTCGAGCAATTGCTCAGAGATGAAAAGTGCCAGCACTGAAAGCTGTTGCTAGCCAGCACCCTTCCTTGGAAGCGCTTTTGTAGGCCTAAGAACACTGGGGCTCTGGGCTTCTCTAGCCACCTCATCTTCTGCTCATCCTCTCGCGCACTCTAAAGAGAGCTCAGGTGAGAAATTGCAAACGTCGAGCAATTGCTCAGAGATGAAAAGTGCCAGCACTGAAAGCTGTTGCTAGCCAGCACCCTTCCTTGGAAGCGCTTTCACAGGCGCAGTAACACTGGGGCTTTGCGCTTCTATACGCACCAAACGTCACGGTCCTTCTCTTTCCGTCTCCTAGACACGAGCTGAGAAATTGCAAACGTCGAGCAATTGCTCAGAGATGAAAAGTGCCAGCACTGGAAGCTGTTGCTAGCCAGCACCCTTCCTTGGAAGCGCTTTTGTAGGCCTAAGCACACTGGGTCTCTGGGCTTCTCTAGCCACCTAATCTTCTGCTCATCCTCTCGCGCACTCTAAAGAGAGCTCAGGTGAGAAATTGCAAACGTCCAGCAATTGCTCAGAGATGAAAAGTGCCAGCACTGAAAGCTGTTGCTAGCCAGCACCCTTCCTTGGAAGCGCTTTCACAGGCGCAGTAACACTGGGGCTTTGCGCTTCTCTAGCCACCAAACGTCACGGTCCTTCTCTTTCCGTCTCGTAGACACGAGCTGAGAAATTGCAAACGTCGAGCAATTGCTCAGAGATGAAAAGTGCCAGCACTGAAAGCTGTTGCTAGCCAGCACCCTTCCTTGGAAGCGCTTTTGTAGGCCTAAGAACACTGGGGCTCTGGGCTTCTCTAGCCACCTCATCTTCTGCTCATCCTCTCGCGCACTCTAAAGAGAGCTCAGGTGAGAAATTGCAAACGTTGAGCAATTGCTCAGAGATGAAAAGTGCCAGCACTGAAAGCTCTTGCTAGCCAGCACCCTTCCTTGGAAGCGCTTTTGTAGGCCTAAGAACACTGGGGCTCTGGGCTTCTCTAGCCACCTAATCTTCTGCTCATCCTCTCGCGCACTCTAAAGAGAGCTCAGATGAGAAATTGCAAACGTCGAGCAATTGCTCAGAGATGAAAAGTGCCAGCACTGAAAGCTGTTGCTAGCCAGCACCCTTCCTTGGAAGCGTTTTCACAGGCGCAGCAACACTGGGGCTTTGCGCTTCTCTAGCCACCAAACGTCACGGTCCTTCTCTTTCCGTCTCGTAGACACGAGCTGAGAAATTGCAAACGTCGAGCAATTGCTCAGAGAGGAAAAGTGCCAGCACTGAAAGCTGTTGCTAGCCAGCACCCTTCCTTGGAAGCGCTTTTGTAGCCCTTAGAACACTGGGGCTCTGGGCTTCTCTAGCCACCTAATCTTCTGCTCATCCTCTCGCGCACTCTGAAGAGAGCTCAGGTGAGAAACTGCAAACGTCGAGCAATTGCTCAGAGATGAAAAGTGCCAGCACTGAAAGCTGTTGCTAGCCAGCACCCTTCCTTGGAAGCGCTTTCACAGGCGCAGCAACACTGGGGCTTTGCGCTTCTCTAGCCACCAAACGTCACGGTCCTTCTCTTTCCGTCTCGTAGACACGAGCTGAGAAATTGCAAACGTCGAGCAATTGCTCAGAGATGAAAAGTGCCAGCACTGGAAGCTGTTGCTAGCCAGCACCCTTCCTTGGAAGCGCTTTTGTAGGCCTAAGAACACTGGGGCTCTGGGCTTCTCTAGCCACCTCATCTTCTGCTCATCCTCTCGCGCACTCTAAAGAGAGCTCAGGTGAGAAATTGCAAACGTCCAGCAATTGCTCAGAGAGGAAAAGTGCCAGCACTGAAAGCTGTTGCTAGCCAGCACCCTTCCTTGGAAGCGCTTTTGTAGGCCTAAGAACACTGGGGCTCTGGGCTTCTCTAGCCACCTCATCTTCTGCTCATCGTCGCGCGCACTCTAAAGAGAGCTCAGGTGAGAAATTGCAAACGTCGAGCAATTGCTCAGAGATGAAAAGTGCCACCACTGAAAGCTGTTGCTAGCCAGCACCCTTCCTTGGAAGCGCTTTCACAGGCGCAGCAACACTGGGGCTTTGCGCTTCTCTACCCACCAAACGTCACGGTCCTTCTCTTTCCGTCTCGTAGACACGAGCTGAGAAATTGCAAACGTCGAGCAATTGCTCAGAGATGAAAAGTGCCAGCACTGGAAGCTGTTGCTAGCCAGCACCCTTCCTTGGAAGCGCTTTTGTAGGCCTAAGAACACTGGGTCTCTGGGCTTCTCTAGCCACCTAATCTTCTGCTCATCCTCTCGCGCACTCTGAAGAGAGCTCAGGTGAGAAATTGCAAACGTCGAGCAATTGCTCAGAGATGAAAAGTGCCAGCACTGAAAGCTGTTGCTAGCCAGCACCCTTCCTTGGAAGCGCTTTTGTAGGCCTAAGAACACTGGGGCTCTGCGCTTCTCTAGCCACCTCATCTTCTGCTCATCCTCTCGCGCACTCTAAAGAGAGCTCAGGGGAGAAATTGCAAACGTCGAGCAATTGCTCAGAGATGAAAAGTGCCAACACTGAAAGCTCTTGCTAGCCAGCACCCTTCCTTGGAAGCGCTTTCACAGGCGCAGCAACAATGGGGCTTTGCGCTTCTCTACCCACCAAACATCACGGTCCTTCTCTTTCCGTCTCGTAGACACGAGCTGAGAAATTGCAAACGTCGAGCAATTGCTCCGAGATGAAAAGTGCCAGCACTGGAAGCTGTTGCTAGCCAGCACCCTTCCTTGGAAGCGCTTTTGTAGACCTAAGAACACTGGGGCTCTGGGCTTCTCTAGCCACCTCATCTTCTGCTCATCCTCTCGCGCACTCTGAAGAGAGCTCAGGTGAGAAATTGCAAACGTCGAGCAATTGCTCAGAGAGGAAAAGTGCCAGCACTGAAAGCTGTTGCTAGCCAGCACCCTTCCTTGGAAGCGCTTTTGTAGGCCTAAGAACACTGGGGCTCTGGGCTTCTCTAGCCACCTCATCTTCTGCTCATCCTCTCGCGCACTCTAAAGAGAGCTCAGGTGAGAAATTGCAAACGTCGAGCAATTGCTCAGAGAGGAAAAGTGCCAGCACTGAAAGCTGTTGCTAGCCAGCACCCTTCCTTGGAAGCGCTTTTGTAGGCCTAAGAACACTGGGGCTCTGGGCTTCTCTAGCCACCTCATCTTCTGCTCATCCTCTCGCGCACTCTAAAGAGAGCTCAGGAGAGAAATTGCAAACGTCCAGCAATTGCTCAGAGAGGAAAAGTGCCAGCACTGAAAGCTGTTGCTAGCCAGCACCCTTCCTTGGAAGCGCTTTCACAGGTGCAGCAACACTGGGGCTTTGCGCTTCTCTAGCCACCAAACGTCACGGTCCTTCTCTTTCCGTCTCGTAGACACGAGCTGAGAAATTGCAAACGTCGAGCAATTGCTCAGAGATGAAAAGTGCCAGCACTGGAAGCTGTTGCTAGCCAGCACCCTTCCTTGGAAGCGCTTTTGTAGCCCTTAGAACACTGGGACTCTGGGCTTCTCTAGCCACCTCATCTTCTGCTCATCCTCTCGCGCACTCTGAAGAGAGCTCAGGTGAGAAATTGCAAACGTCGAGCAATTGCTCAGAGATGAAAAGTGCCAGCACTGAAAGCTGTTGCTAGCCAGCACCCTTCCTTGGAAGCGCTTTTGTAGCCCTTAGAACACTGGGGCTCTGGGCTTCTCTAGCCACCTCATCTTCTGCTCATCCTCTCGCGCACTCTAAAGAGAGCTCAGGTGAGAAATTGCAAACGTCGAGCAATTGCTCAGAGATGAAAAGTGCCAGCACTGAAAGCTGTTGCTAGCCAGCACCCTTCCTTGGAAGCGCTTTCACAGGCGCAGTAACACTGGGGCTTTGCGCTTCTCTAGCCACCAAACGTCACGGTCCTTCTCTTTCCGTCTCGTAGACACGAGCTGAGAAATTGCAAACGTCGAGCAATTGCTCAGAGATGAAAAGTGCCAGCACTGAAAGCTGTTGCTAGCCAGCCCCCTTCCTTGGAAGCGCTTTTGTAGGCCTAAGAACAGTGGGGCTCTGGGCTTCTCTAGCCACCTCATCTTCTGCTCATCCTCTCGCGCACTCTAAAGAGAGCTCAGGTGAGAAATTGCAAACGTCGAGCACTTGCTCAGAGATGAAAAGTGCCAGCACTGAAAGCTCTTGCTAGCCAGCACCCTTCCTTGGAAGCGCTTTCACAGGCGCAGCAACACTGGGGCTTTGCGCTTCTCTAGCCACCGAACGTCACGGTCCTTCTCTTTCCGTCTCGTAGACACGAGCTGAGAAATTGCAAACGTCGAGCAATTGCTCAGAGAGGAAAAGTGCCAGCACTGAAAGCTGTTGTTAGCCAGCACCCTTCCTTGGAAGCGCTTTTGTAGGCCTAAGAACACTGGGGCTCTGGGCTTCTCTAGCCACCTCATCTTCTGCTCATCCTCTCGCGCACTCTGAAGAGAGCTCAGGTGAGAAATTGCAAACGTCGAGCAATTGCTCAGAGATGAAAAGTGCCAGCACTGAAAGCTGTTGCTAGCCAGCACCCTTCCTTGGAAGCGCTTTTGTAGGCCTAAGAACAGTGGGGCTCTGGGCTTCTCTAGCCACCTCATCTTCTGCTCATCCTCTCGCGCACTCTAAAGAGAGCTCAGGTGAGAAATTGCAAACGTCGAGCAATTGCTCAGAGAGGAAAAGTGCCAGCACTGAAAGCTGTTGCTAGCCAGCACCCTTCCTTGGAAGCGCTTTTGTAGCCCTTAGAACAGTGGGGCTCTGGGCTTCTCTAGCCACCTCATCTTCTGCTCATCCTCTCGCTCACTCTAAAGAGAGCTCAGGTGAGAAATTGCAAACGTCGAGCACTTGCTCAGAGATGAAAAGTGCCAGCACTGAAAGCTGTTGCTAGCCAGCACCCTTCCTTGGAAGCGCTTTCACAGGCGCAGCAACACTGGGGCTTTGCGCTTCTCTACCCACCAAACGTCACGGTCCTTCTCTTTCCGTCTCGTAGACACGAGCTGAGAAATTGCAAACGTCGAGCAATTGCTCAGAGATGAAAAGTTCCAGCACTGAAAGCTGTTGCTAGCCAGCACCCTTCCTTGGAAGCGCTTTTGTAGGCCTAAGAAGACTGGGGCTCTGGGCTTCTCTAGCCACCTCATCTTCTGCTCATCCTCTCGCGCACTCTAAAGAGAGCTCAGGTGAGAAATTGCAAACGTCCAGCAATTGCTCAGAGATGAAAAGTGCCAACACTGAAAGCTGTTGCTAGCCAGCACCCTTCCTTGGAAGCGCTTTCACAGGCGCAGCAACACTGGGGCTTTGCGCTTCTCTAGCCACCAAACGTCACGGTCATTCTCTTTCCGTCCCGTAGACACGAGCTGAGAAATTGCAAACGTCGAGTAATTGCTCAGAGATGAAAAGTGCCAGCACTGAAAGCTGTTGCTAGCCAGCACCCTTCCTTGGAAGCGCTTTTGTAGGCCTAAGAACAGTGGGGCTCTGGGCTTCTCTAGCCACCTCATCTTCTGCTCATCCTCTCGCGCAGTCTAAAGAGAGCTCAGGTGAGAAATTGCAAACGTCCAGCAATTGCTCCGAGATGAAAAGTGCCAGCACTGAAAGCTGTTGCTAGCCAGCACCCTTCCTTGGAAGCGCTTTTGTAGGCCTAAGAACACTGGGGCTCTGGGCTTCTCTAGCCACCTCATCTTCTGCTCATCCTCTCGCGCACTCTAAAGAGAGCTCAGGTGAGAAATTGCAAACGTCGAGCAATTGCTCAGAGATGAAAAGTGCCAGCACTGAAAGCTGTTGCTAGCCAGCACCCTTCCTTGGAAGCGCTTTTGTAGCCCTTAGAACACTGGGGCTCTGGGCTTCTCTAGCCACCTAATCTTCTGCTCATCCTCGCGCTCACTCTAAAGAGAGCTCAGGTGAGAAATTGCAAACGTCGAGCACTTGCTCAGAGATGAAAAGTGCCAGCACTGAAAGCTGTTGCTAGCCAGCACCCTTCCTTGGAAGCGCTTTTGTAGGCCTAAGAACACTGGGGCTCTGGGCTTCTCTAGCCACCTCATCTTCTGCTCATCCTCTCGCGCACTCTAAAGAGAGCTCAGGTGAGAAATTGCAAACGTCCAGCAATTGCTCAGAGATGAAAAGTGCCAGCACTGAAAGCTCTTGCTAGCCAGCACCCTTCCTTGGAAGCGTTTTCACAGGCGCAGCAACACTGGGGCTTTGCGCTTCTCTAGCCACCAAACGTCACGGTCCTTCTCTTTCCGTCTCGTAGACACGAGCTGAGAAATTGCAAACGTCGAGCAATTGCTCAGAGAGGAAAAGTGCCAGCACTGAAAGCTGTTGTTAGCCAGCACCCTTCCTTGGAAGCGCTTTTGTAGGCCTAAGAACACTGGGGCTCTGGGCTTCTCTAGCCACCTCATCTTCTGCTCATCCTCTCGCGCACTCTGAAGAGAGCTCAGGGGAGAAATTGCAAACGTCGAGCAATTGCTCAGACATGAAAAGTGCCAGCACTGAAAGCTGTTGCTAGCCAGCACCCTTCCTTGGAAGCGCTTTTGTAGGCCTAAGAACACTGGGGCTCTGGGCTTCTCTAGCCACCTAATCTTCTGCTCATCCTCTCGCGCACTCTAAAGAGAGCTCAGGTGAGAAATTGCAAACGTCGAGCAATTGCTCAGAGAGGAAAAGTGCCAGCACTGAAAGCTGTTGCTAGCCAGCACCCTTCCTTGGAAGCGCTTTTGTAGCCCTTAGAACACTGGGGCTCTGGGCTTCTCTAGCCACCTCATCTTCTGCTCATCCTCTCGCGCACTCTAAAGAGAGCTCAGGTGAGAAATTGCAAACGTCGAGCACTTGCTCAGAGATGAAAAGTGCCAGCACTGAAAGCTGTTGCTAGCCAGCACCCTTCCTTGGAAGCGCTTTCACAGGCGCAGCAACACTGGGGCTTTGCGCTTCTCTAGCCACCAAACGTCACGGTCCTTCTCTTTCCGTCTCGTAGACACGAGCTGAGAAATTGCAAACGTCGAGCAATTGCTCCGAGATGAAAAGTGCCAGCACTGAAAGCTGTTGCTAGCCAGCACCCTTCCTTGGAAGCGCTTTTGTAGGCCTAAGAACAGTGGGGCTCTGGGCTTCTCTAGCCACCTCATCTTCTGCTCATCCTCTCGCGCACTCTGAAGAGAGCTCAGGTGAGAAATTGCAAACGTCCAGCAATTGCTCAGAGAGGAAAAGTGCCAGCACTGAAAGCTGTTGCTAGCCAGCACCCTTCCTTGGAAGCGCTTTTGTAGGCCTAAGAACACTGGGGCTCTGGGCTTCTCTAGCCACCTCATCTTCTGCTCATCCTCTCGCGCACTCTAAAGAGAGCTCAGGTGAGAAATTGCAAACGTCGAGCAATTGCTCAGAGAGGAAAACTGCCAGCACTGAAAGCTGTTGCTAGCCAGCACCCTTCCTTGGAAGCGCTTTCACAGGCGCAGCAACACTGGGGCTTTGCACTTCTCTAGCCACCAAACGTCACAGTCCTTCTCTTTCCGTCTCGTAGACACGAGCTGAGAAATTGCAAACGTCGAGCAATTGCTCAGAGCTGAAAAGTGCCAGCACTGGAAGCTGTTGCTAGCCAGCACCCTTCCTTGGAAGCGCTTTTGTAGGCCTAAGAACACTGGGGCTCTGGGCTTCTCTAGCCACCTAATCTTCTGCTCATCCTCTCACGCACTCTGAAGAGAGCTCAGGGGAGAAATTGCAAACGTCGAGCAATTGCTCAGAGATGAAAAGTGCCAGCACTGAAAGCTGTTGCTAGCCAGCACCCTTCCTTGGAAGCGCTTTTGTAGGCCTAAGAACAGTGGGGCTCTGGGCTTCTCTAGCCACCTCATCTTCTGCTCATCCTCTCGCGCACTCTAAAGAGAGCTCAGGTGAGAAATTGCAAACGTCCAGCAATTGCTCAGAGATGAAAAGTGCCAACACTGAAAGCTGTTGCTAGCCAGCACCCTTCCTTGGAAGCGCTTTCACAGGCGCAGCAACACTGGGGCTTTGCGCTTCTCTAGCCACCAAACGTCACGGTCATTCTCTTTCCGTCCCGTAGACACGAGCTGAGAAATTGCAAACGTCGAGCAATTGCTCAGAGATGAAAAGTGCCAGCACTGAAAGCTGTTGCTAGCCAGCACCCTTCCTTGGAAGCGCTTTTGTAGGCCTAAGAACAGTGGGGCTCTGGGCTTCTCTAGCCACCTCATCTTCTGCTCATCCTCTCGCGCAGTCTAAAGAGAGCTCAGGTGAGAAATTGCAAACGTCCAGCAATTGCTCAGAGATGAAAAGTGCCAGCACTGAAAGCTGTTGCTAGCCAGCACCCTTCCTTGGAAGCGCTTTTGTAGGCCTAAGAACACTGGGGCTCTGGGCTTCTCTAGCCACCTCATCTTCTGCTCATCCTCTCGCGCACTCTAAAGAGAGCTCAGGTGAGAAATTGCAAACGTCGAGCAATTGCTCAGAGATGAAAAGTGCCAGCACTGAAAGCTGTTGCTAGCCAGCACCCTTCCTTGGAAGCGCTTTTGTAGCCCTTAGAACACTGGGGCTCTGGGCTTCTCTAGCCACCTAATCTTCTGCTCATCCTCGCGCTCACTCTAAAGAGAGCTCAGGTGAGAAATTGCAAACGTCGAGCACTTGCTCAGAGATGAAAAGTGCCAGCACTGAAAGCTGTTGCTAGCCAGCACCCTTCCTTGGAAGCGCTTTTGTAGGCCTAAGAACACTGGGGCTCTGGGCTTCTCTAGCCACCTCATCTTCTGCTCATCCTCTCGCGCACTCTAAAGAGAGCTCAGGTGAGAAATTGCAAACGTCCAGCAATTGCTCAGAGATGAAAAGTGCCAGCACTGAAAGCTGTTGCTAGCCAGCACCCTTCCTTGGAAACGTTTTCACAGGCGCAGCAACACTGGGGCTTTGCGCTTCTCTAGCCACCAAACGTCACGGTCCTTCTCTTTCCGTCTCGTAGACACGAGCTGAGAAATTGCAAACGTCGAGCAATTGCTCAGAGAGGAAAAGTGCCAGCACTGAAAGCTGTTGTTAGCCAGCACCCTTCCTTGGAAGCGCTTTTGTAGGCCTAAGAACACTGGGGCTCTGCGCTTCTCTAGCCACCTCATCTTCTGCTCATCCTCTCGCGCACTCTGAAGAGAGCTCAGGTGAGAAATTGCAAACGTCGAGCAATTGCTCAGAGATGAAAAGTGCCAGCACTGAAAGCTGTTGCTAGCCAGCACCCTTCCTTGGAAGCGCTTTTGTAGGCCTAAGAACACTGGGGCTCTGGGCTTCTCTAGCCACCTAATCTTCTGCTCATCCTCTCGCGCACTCTAAAGAGAGCTCAGGTGAGAAATTGCAAACGTCGAGCAATTGCTCAGAGATGAAAAGTGCCAGCACTGAAAGCTGTTGCTAGCCAGCACCCTTCCTTGGAAGCGCTTTTATAGCCCTTAGAACACTGGGGCTCTGGGCTTCTCTAGCCACCTCATCTTCTGCTCATCCTCTCGCGCACTCTAAAGAGAGCTCAGGTGAGAAATTGCAAACGTCGAGCACTTGCTCAGAGATGAAAAGTGCCAGCACTGAAAGCTGTTGCTAGCCAGCACCCTTCCTTGGAAGCGCTTTCACAGGCGCAGCAACACTGGGGCTTTGCGCTTCTCTAGCCACCAAACGTCACGGTCCTTCTCTTTCCGTCTCGTAGACACGAGCTGAGAAATTGCAAACGTCGAGCAATTGCTCCGAGATGAAAAGTGCCAGCACTGAAAGCTGTTGCTAGCCAGCACCCTTCCTTGGAAGCGCTTTTGTAGGCCTAAGAACAGTGGGGCTCTGGGCTTCTCTAGCCACCTCATCTTCTGCTCATCCTCTCGCGCACTCTAAAGAGAGCTCAGGTGAGAAATTGCAAACCTCGAGCAATTGCTCAGAGAGGAAAAGTGCCAGCACTGAAAGCTGTTGCTAGCCAGCACCCTTCCTTGGAAGCGCTTTTGTAGGCCTAAGAACAGTGGGGCTCTGGGCTTCTCTAGCCACCTCATCTTCTGCTCATCCTCTCGCGCACTCTAAAGAGAGCTCAGGTGAGAAATTGCAAACGTCGAGCAATTGCTCAGAGAGGAAAACTGCCAGCACTGAAAGCTGTTGCTAGCCAGCACCCTTCCTTGGAAGCGCTTTCACAGGCGCAGCAACACTGGGGCTTTGCACTTCTCTAGCCACCAAACGTCACAGTCCTTCTCTTTCCGTCTCGTAGACACGAGCTGAGAAATTGCAAACGTCGAGCAATTGCTCAGAGATGAAAAGTGCCAGCACTGGAAGCTGTTGCTAGCCAGCACCCTTCCTTGGAAGCGCTTTTGTAGGCCTAAGAACACTGGGGCTCTGGGCTTCTCTAGCCACCTAATCTTCTGCTCATCCTCTCACGCACTCTGAAGAGAGCTCAGGGGAGAAATTGCAAACGTCGAGCAATTGCTCAGAGATGAAAAGTGCCAGCACTGAAAGCTGTTGCTAGCCAGCCCCCTTCCTTGGAAGCGCTTTTGTAGGCCTAAGAACACTGGGGCTCTGGGCTTCTCTAGCCACCTCATCTTCTGCTCATCCTCTCGCGCACTCTAAAGAGAGCTCAGGTGAGAAATTGCAAACGTCCAGCAATTGCTCAGAGATGAAAAGTGCCAACACTGAAAGCTGTTGCTAGCCAGCACCCTTCCTTGGAAGCGCTTTCACAGGCGCAGCAACACTGGGGCTTTGCGCTTCTCTAGCCACCAAACGTCACGGTCATTCTCTTTCCGTCCCGTAGACACGAGCTGAGAAATTGCAAACGTCGAGCAATTGCTCAGAGATGAAAAGTGCCAGCACTGAAAGCTGTTGCTAGCCAGCACCCTTCCTTGGAAGCGCTTTTGTAGGCCTAAGAACACTGGGGCTCTGGGCTTCTCTAGCCACCTCATCTTCTGCTCATCCTCTCGCGCAGTCTAAAGAGAGCTCAGGGGAGAAATTGCAAACGTCGAGCAATTGCTCAGAGATGAAAAGTGCCAGCACTGAAAGCTCTTGCTAGCCAGCACCCTTCCTTGGAAGCGCTTTTGTAGGCCTAAGAACACTGGGGCTCTGCGCTTCTCTAGCCACCTCATCTTCTGCTCATCCTCTCGCGCACTCTAAAGAGAGCTCAGGTGAGAAATTGCAAACGTCGAGCAATTGCTCAGAGAGGAAAAGTGCCAGCACTGAAAGCTGTTGCTAGCCAGCACCCTTCCTTGGAAGCGCTTTCACAGGCGCAGCAACACTGGGGCTTTGCGCTTCTCTACCCACCAAACGTCACGGTCCTTCTCTTTCCGTCTCGTAGACACGAGCTGAGAAATTGCAAACGTCGAGCAATTGCTCAGAGATGAAAAGTGCCAGCACTGGAAGCTGTTGCTAGCCAGCCCCCTTCCTTGGAAGCGCTTTTGTAGGCCTAAGAACACTGGGGCTCTGGGCTTCTCTAGCCACCTCATCTTCTGCTCATCCTCTCACGCACTCTGAAGAGAGCTCAGGTGAGAAATTGCAAACGTCGAGCAATTCCTCAGAGATGAAAAGTGCCAGCACTGAAAGCTGTTGCTAGCCAGCCCCCTTCCTTGGAAGCGCTTTTGTAGGCCTAAGAACACTGGGGCTCTGGGCTTCTCTAGCCACCTCATCTTCTGCTCATCCTCTCGCGCACTCTAAAGAGAGCTCAGGTGAGAAATTGCAAACGTCCAGCAATTGCTCAGAGATGAAAAGTGCCAACACTGAAAGCTGTTGCTAGCCAGCACCCTTCCTTGGAAGCGCTTTCACAGGCGCAGCAACACTGGGGCTTTGCGCTTCTCTAGCCACCAAACGTCACGGTCATTCTCTTTCCGTCCCGTAGACACGAGCTGAGAAATTGCAAACGTCGAGCAATTGCTCAGAGATGAAAAGTGCCAGCACTGAAAGCTGTTGCTAGCCAGCACCCTTCCTTGGAAGCGCTTTTGTAGGCCTAAGAACACTGGGGCTCTGGGCTTCTCTAGCCACCTCATCTTCTGCTCATCCTCTCGCGCACTCTAAAGAGAGCTCAGGGGAGAAATTGCAAACGTCGAGCAATTGCTCAGAGATGAAAAGTGCCAGCACTGAAAGCTGTTGCTAGCCAGCACCCTTCCTTGGAAGCGCTTTCACAGGCGCAGTAACACTGGGGCTTTGCGCTTCTCTAGCCACCAAACGTCACGGTCCTTCTCTTTCCATCTCGTAGACACGAGCTGAGAAATTGCAAATGTCGAGCAATTGCTCAGAGAGGAAAAGTGCCAGCACGGAAAGCTGTTGTTAGCCAGCACCCTTCCTTGGAAGCGCTTTTGTAGGCCTAAGAACACTGGGGCTCTGGGCTTCTCTAGCCAGCTCATCTTCTGCTCATCCTCTCGCGCACTCTAAAGAGAGCTCAGGGGAGAAATTGCAAACGTCGAGCAATTGCTCAGAGATGAAAAGTGCCAGCACTGAAAGCTGTTGCTAGCCAGCACCCTTCCTTGGAAGCGCTTTTGTAGGCCTAAGAACAGTGGGGCTCTGGGCTTCTCTAGCCACCTCATCTTCTGCTCATCCTCTCGCGCACTCTGAAGAGAGCTCAGGTGAGAAATTGCAAACGTCGAGCAATTGCTCAGAGATGAAAAGTGCCAGCACTGAAAGCTGTTGCTAGCCAGCACCCTTCCTTGGAAGCGCTTTTGTAGGCCTAAGAAGACTGGGGCTCTGGGCTTCTTTAGCCACCTCATCTTCCGCTCATCCTCTCGCGCACTCTAAAGAGAGCTCAGGGGAGAAATTGCAAACGTCCAGCAATTGCTCAGAGATGAAAAGTGCCAGCACTGAAAGCTGTTGCTAGCCAGCACCCTTCCTTGGAAGCGCTTTCACAGGCGCAGCAACACTGGGGCTTTGCGCTTCTCTACCCACCAAACGTCACGGTCCTTCTCTTTCCGTCTCGTAGACACGAGCTGAGAAATTGCAAACGTCGAGCAATTGCTCAGAGAGGAAAAGTGCCAGCACTGGAAGCTGTTGTTAGCCAGCACCCTTCCTTGGAAGCGCTTTTGTAGGCCTAAGAACACTGGGGCTCTGGGCTTCTCTAGCCACCTCATCTTCTGCTCATCCTCTCGCGCACTCTGAAGAGAGCTCAGGTGAGAAATTGCAAACGTCGAGCAATTGCTCAGAGATGAAAAGTGCCAGCACTGGAAGCTGTTGCTAGCCAGCACCCTTCCTTGGAAGCGCTTTTGTAGGCCTAAGAACACTGGGGCTCTGGGCTTCTCTAGCCACCTCATCTTCTGCTCATCCTCTCGCGCACTCTAAGGAGAGCTCAGGTGAGAAATTGCAAACGTCCAGCAATTGCTCAGAGATGAAAAGTGCCAGCACTGAAAGCTGTTGCTAGCCAGCACCCTTCCTTGGAAACGCTTTTGTAGGCCTAAGAACACTGGGGCTCTGGGCTTCTCTAGCCACCTCATCTTCTGCTCATCCTCTCGCGCACTCTAAAGAGAGCTCAGGTGAGAAATTGCAAACGTCGAGCAATTGCTCAGAGATGAAAAGTGCCAGCACTGAAAGCTGTTGCTAGCCAGCACCCTTCCTTGGAAGCGCTTTCACAGGCGCAGCAACACTGGGGCTTTGCGCTTCTATACGCACCAAATATCACGGTCATTCTCTTTCCGTCTCGTAGACACGAGCTGAGAAATTGCAAACGTCGAGCAATTGCTCAGAGATGAAAAGTGCCAGCACTGGAAGCTGTTGCTAGCCAGCACCCTTCCTTGGAAGCGCTTTTGTAGGCCTAAGAAGACTGGGGCTCTGGGCTTCTCTAGCCACCTCATCTTCTGCTCATCCTCTCGCGCACTCTAAAGAGAGCTCAGGTGAGAAATTGCAAACGTCGAGCAATTGCTCAGAGAGGAAAAGTGCCAGCACTGAAAGCTGTTGCTAGCCAGCCCCCTTCCTTGGAAGCGCTTTCACAGGCGCAGCAACACTGGGGCTTTGCGCTTCTCTACCCACCAAACGTCACGGTCCTTCTCTTTCCGTCTCGTAGAAACGAGCTGAGAAATTGCAAACGTCGAGCAATTGCTCAGAGATGAAAAGTGCCAGCACTGGAAGCTGTTGCTAGCCAGCACCCTTCCTTGGAAGCGCTTTTGTAGGCCTAAGAACACTGGGGCTCTGGGCTTCTCTAGCCACCTCATCTTCTGCTCATCCTCTCACGCACTCTGAAGAGAGCTCAGGTGAGAAATTGCAAACGTCGAGCAATTGCTCAGAGATGAAAAGTGCCAGCACTGAAAGCTGTTGCTAGCCAGCCCCCTTCCTTGGAAGCGCTTTTGTAGGCCTAAGAACACTGGGGCTCTGGGCTTCTCTAGCCACCTCATCTTCTGCTCATCCTCTCGCGCACTCTAAAGAGAGCTCAGGTGAGAAATTGCAAACGTCGAGCAATTGCTCAGAGATGAAAAGTGCCAACACTGAAAGCTGTTGCTAGCCAGCACCCTTCCTTGGAAGCGCTTTCACAGGCGCAGCAACACTGGGGCTTTGCGCTTCTCTACCCACCAAACGTCACGGTCATTCTCTTTCCGTCCCGTAGACACGAGCTGAGAAATTGCAAACGTCGAGCAATTGCTCAGAGATGAAAAGTGCCAGCACTGAAAGCTGTTGCTAGCCAGCACCCTTCCTTGGAAGTGCTTTTGTAGGCCTAAGAACACTGGGGCTCTGGGCTTCTCTAGCCACCTCATCTTCTGCTCATCCTCTCGCGCAGTCTAAAGAGAGCTCAGGTGAGAAATTGCAAACGTCCAGCAATTGCTCAGAGATGAAAAGTGCCAGCACTGAAAGCTGTTGCTAGCCAGCACCCTTCCTTGGAAGCGCTTTCACAGGCGCAGTAACACTGGGGCTTTGCGCTTCTCTACCCACCAAACGTCACGGTCCTTCTCTTTCCGTCTCGTAGACACGAGCTGAGAAATTGCAAACGTCGAGCAATTGCTCAGAGATGAAAAGTGCCAGCACTGAAAGCTGTTGCTAGCCAGCACCCTTCCTTGGAAGCGCTTTTGTAGGCCTAAGAACACTGGGGCTCTGGGCTTCTCTAGCCACCTCATCTTCTGCTCATCCTCTCGCGCACTCTAAAGAGAGCTCAGGGGAGAAATTGCAAACGTCGAGCAATTGCTCAGAGATGAAAAGTGCCAGCACTGAAAGCTGTTGCTAGCCAGCACCCTTCCTTGGAAGCGCTTTTGTAGGCCTAAGAACACTGGGGCTCTGGGCTTCTCTAGCCACCTCATCTTCTGCTCATCCTCTCGCGCACTCTAAAGAGAGCTCAGGTGAGAAATTGCAAACGTCGAGCAATTGCTCAGAGATGAAAAGTGCCAGCACTGAAAGCTGTTGCTAGCCAGCCCCCTTCCTTGGAAGCGCTTTCACAGGCGCAGTAACACTGGGGCTTTGCGCTTCTCTAGCCACCAAACGTCACGGTCCTTCTCTTTCCATCTCGTAGACACGAGCTGAGAAATTGCAAACGTCGAGCAATTGCTCAGAGAGGAAAAGTGCCAGCACGGAAAGCTGTTGTTAGCCAGCACCCTTCCTTGGAAGCGCTTTTGTAGGCCTAAGAACACTGGGGCTCTGGGCTTCTCTAGCCAGCTCATCTTCTGCTCATCCTCTCGCGCACTCTGAAGAGAGCTCAGGGGAGAAATTGCAAACGTCGAGCAATTGCTCAGAGATGAAAAGTGCCAGCACTGAAAGCTGTTGCTAGCCAGCACCCTTCCTTGGAAGCGCTTTTGTAGGCCTAAGAACAGTGGGGCTCTGGGCTTCTCTAGCCACCTCATCTTCTGCTCATCCTCTCGCGCACTCTAAAGAGAGCTCAGGTGAGAAATTGCAAACGTCCAGCAATTGCTCAGAGATGAAAAGTGCCAGCACTGAAAGCTGTTGCTAGCCAGCACCCTTCCTTGGAAGCGCTTTCACAGGCGCAGCAACACTGGGGCTTTGCGCTTCTCTACCCACCAAACGTCACGGTCCTTCTCTTTCCGTCTCGTAGACACGAGCTGAGAAATTGCAAACGTCGAGCAATTGCTCAGAGATGAAAAGTGCCAGCACTGAAAGCTGTTGCTAGCCAGCACCCTTCCTTGGAAGCGCTTTTGTAGGCCTAAGAAGACTGGGGCTCTGCGCTTCTCTAGCCACCTAATCTTCTGCTCATCCTCTCGCGCACTCTAAAGAGAGCTCAGGTGAGAAATTGCAAACGTCGAGCAATTGCTCAGAGATGAAAAGTGCCAGCACTGAAAGCTCTTGCTAGCCAGCACCCTTCCTTGGAAGCGCTTTTGTAGGCCTAAGAACACTGGGGCTCTGGGCTTCTCTAGCCACCTCATCTTCCGCTCATCCTCTCGCGCACTCTAAAGAGAGCTCAGGGGAGAAATTGCAAACGTCCAGCAATTGCTCAGAGATGAAAAGTGCCAGCACTGAAAGCTGTTGCTAGCCAGCACCCTTCCTTGGAAGCGCTTTCACAGGCGCAGCAACACTGGGGCTTTGCGCTTCTCTAGCCACCAAACGTCACGGTCCTTCTCTTTCCGTCTCGTAGACACGAGCTGAGAAATTGCAAACGTCGAGCAATTGCTCAGAGAGGAAAAGTGCCAGCACTGGAAGCTGTTGTTAGCCAGCACCCTTCCTTGGAAGCGCTTTTGTAGGCCTAAGAAGACTGGGGCTCTGGGCTTCTCTAGCCACCTAATCTTCTGCTCATCCTCTCGCGCACTCTAAAGAGAGCTCAGGTGAGAAATTGCAAACGTCGAGCAATTGCTCAGAGATGAAAAGTGCCAGCACTGGAAGCTGTTGCTAGCCAGCACCCTTCCTTGGAAGCGCTTTTGTAGGCCTAAGAACACTGGGGCTCTGGGCTTCTCTAGCCACCTCATCTTCTGCTCATCCTCTCGCGCACTCTAAAGAGAGCTCAGGTGAGAAATTGCAAACGTCGAGCAATTGCTCAGAGAGGAAAAGTGCCAGCACTGAAAGCTGTTGCTAGCCAGCACCCTTCCTTGGAAACGCTTTTGTAGGCCTAAGAACACTGGGGCTCTGGGCTTCTCTAGCCACCTCATCTTCTGCTCATCCTCTCGCGCACTCTAAAGAGAGCTCAGGTGAGAAATTGCAAACGTCGAGCAATTGCTCAGAGATGAAAAGTGCCAGCACTGAAAGCTGTTGCTAGCCAGCACCCTTCCTTGGAAGCGCTTTCACAGGCGCAGCAACACTGGGGCTTTGCGCTTCTATACGCACCAAACGTCACGGTCATTCTCTTTCCGTCTCGTAGACACGAGCTGAGAAATTGCAAACGTCGAGCAATTGCTCAGAGATGAAAAGTGCCAGCACTGGAAGCTGTTGCTAGCCAGCACCCTTCCTTGGAAGCGCTTTCACAGGCGCAGCAACACTGGGGCTTTGCGCTTCTCTAGCCACCAAACGTCACGGTCCTTCTCTTTCCATCTCGTAGACACGAGCTGAGAAATTGCAAACGTCGAGCAATTGCTCAGAGAGGAAAAGTGCCAGCACGGAAAGCTGTTGTTAGCCAGCACCCTTCCTTGGAAGCGCTTTTGTAGGCCTAAGCACACTGGGGCTCTGGGCTTCTCTAGCCAGCTCATCTTCTGCTCATCCTCTCGCGCACTCTGAAGAGAGCTCAGGGGAGAAATTGCAAACGTCGAGCAATTGCTCAGAGATGAAAAGTGCCAGCACTGAAAGCTGTTGCTAGCCAGCACCCTTCCTTGGAAGCGCTTTTGTAGGCCTAAGAACAGTGGGGCTCTGGGCTTCTCTAGCCACCTCATCTTCTGCTCATCCTCTCGCGCACTCTAAAGAGAGCTCAGGTGAGAAATTGCAAACGTCCAGCAATTGCTCAGAGATGAAAAGTGCCAGCACTGAAAGCTGTTGCTAGCCAGCACCCTTCCTTGGAAGCGCTTTCACAGGCGCAGCAACACTGGGGCTTTGCGCTTCTCTACCCACCAAACGTCACGGTCCTTCTCTTTCCGTCTCGTAGACACGAGCTGAGAAATTGCAAACGTCGAGCAATTGCTCAGAGATGAAAAGTGCCAGCACTGGAAGCTGTTGCTAGCCAGCACCCTTCCTTGGAAGCGCTTTTGTAGGCCTAAGAAGACTGGGGCTCTGCGCTTCTCTAGCCACCTAATCTTCTGCTCATCCTCTCGCGCACTCTAAAGAGAGCTCAGGTGAGAAATTGCAAACGTCGAGCAATTGCTCAGAGATGAAAAGTGCCAGCACTGAAAGCTCTTGCTAGCCAGCACCCTTCCTTGGAAGCGCTTTTGTAGGCCTAAGAACACTGGGGCTCTGGGCTTCTCTAGCCACCTCATCTTCCGCTCATCCTCTCGCGCACTCTAAAGAGAGCTCAGGGGAGAAATTGCAAACGTCCAGCAATTGCTCAGAGATGAAAAGTGCCAGCACTGAAAGCTGTTGCTAGCCAGCACCCTTCCTTGGAAGCGCTTTCACAGGCGCAGCAACACTGGGGCTTTGCGCTTCTCTAGCCACCAAACGTCACGGTCCTTCTCTTTCCGTCTCGTAGACACGAGCTGAGAAATTGCAAACGTCGAGCAATTGCTCAGAGAGGAAAAGTGCCAGCACTGGAAGCTGTTGTTAGCCAGCACCCTTCCTTGGAAGCGCTTTTGTAGGCCTAAGAAGACTGGGGCTCTGGGCTTCTCTAGCCACCTAATCTTCTGCTCATCCTCTCGCGCACTCTAAAGAGAGCTCAGGTGAGAAATTGTAAACGTCGAGCAATTGCTCAGAGATGAAAAGTGCCAGCACTGGAAGCTGTTGCTAGCCAGCACCCTTCCTTGGAAGCGCTTTTGTAGGCCTAAGAACACTGGGGCTCTGGGCTTCTCTAGCCACCTCATCTTCTGCTCATCCTCTCGCGCACTCTAAAGAGAGCTCAGGTGAGAAATTGCAAACGTCGAGCAATTGCTCAGAGAGGAAAAGTGCCAGCACTGAAAGCTGTTGCTAGCCAGCACCCTTCCTTGGAAACGCTTTTGTAGGCCTAAGAACACTGGGGCTCTGGGCTTCTCTAGCCACCTCATCTTCTGCTCATCCTCTCGCGCACTCTAAAGAGAGCTCAGGTGAGAAATTGCAAACGTCGAGCAATTGCTCAGAGATGAAAAGTGCCAGCACTGAAAGCTGTTGCTAGCCAGCACCCTTCCTTGGAAGCGCTTTCACAGGCGCAGCAACACTGGGGCTTTGCGCTTCTATACGCACCAAACGTCACGGTCATTCTCTTTCCGTCTCGTAGACACGAGCTGAGAAATTGCAAACGTCGAGCAATTGCTCAGAGATGAAAAGTGCCAGCACTGGAAGCTGTTGCTAGCCAGCACCCTTCCTTGGAAGCGCTTTTGTAGGCCTAAGAAGACTGGGGCTCTGGGCTTCTCTAGCCACCTCATCTTCTGCTCATCCTCTCGCGCACTCTAAAGAGAGCTCAGGTGAGAAATTGCAAACGTCCAGCAATTGCTCAGAGATGAAAAGTGCCAGCACTGAAAGCTGTTGCTAGCCAGCACCCTTCCTTGGAAGCGCTTTCACAGGCGCAGTAACACTGGGGCTTTGCGCTTCTCTAGCCACCAAACGTCACGGTCCTTCTCTTTCCGTCTCGTAGACACGAGCTGAGAAATTGCAAACGTCGAGCAATTGCTCAGAGATGAAAAGTGCCAGCACTGAAAGCTGTTGCTAGCCAGCACCCTTCCTTGGAAACGCTTTTGTAGGCCTAAGAACACTGGGGCTCTGGGCTTCTCTAGCCACCTCATCTTCTGCTCATCCTCTCGCGCACTCTAAAGAGAGCTCAGGGGAGAAATTGCAAACGTCGAGCAATTGCTCAGAGATGAAAAGTGCCAGCACTGAAAGCTGTTGCTAGCCAGCACCCTTCCTTGGAAGCGCTTTCACAGGCGCAGCAACACTGGGGCTTTGCGCTTCTATACGCACCAAACGTCACGGTCATTCTCTTTCCGTCTCGTAGACACGAGCTGAGAAATTGCAAACGTCGAGCAATTGCTCAGAGATGAAAAGTGCCAGCACTAGAAGCTGTTGCTAGCCAGCACCCTTCCTTGGAAGCGCTTTTGTAGGCCTAAGAACACTGGGGCTCTGGGCTTCTCTAGCCACCTCATCTTCTGCTCATCCTCTCGCGCACTCTAAAGAGAGCTCAGGTGAGAAATTGCAAACGTCGAGCAATTGCTCAGAGAGGAAAAGTGCCAGCACTGAAAGCTGTTGCTAGCCAGCCCCCTTCCTTGGAAGCGCTTTCACAGGCGCAGCAACACTGGGGCTTTGCGCTTCTCTACCCACCAAACGTCACGGTCCTTCTCTTTCCGTCTCGTAGAAACGAGCTGAGAAATTGCAAACGTCGAGCAATTGCTCAGAGATGAAAAGTGCCAGCACTGGAAGCTGTTGCTAGCCAGCACCCTTCCTTGGAAGCGCTTTTGTAGGCCTAAGAACACTGGGGCTCTGGGCTTCTCTAGCCACCTCATCTTCTGCTCATCCTCTCACGCACTCTGAAGAGAGCTCAGGTGAGAAATTGCAAACGTCGAGCAATTCCTCAGAGATGAAAAGTGCCAGCACTGAAAGCTGTTGCTAGCCAGCCCCCTTCCTTGGAAGCGCTTTTGTAGGCCTAAGAACACTGGGGCTCTGGGCTTCTCTAGCCACCTCATCTTCTGCTCATCCTCTCGCGCACTCTAAAGAGAGCTCAGGTGAGAAATTGCAAACGTCCAGCAATTGCTCAGAGATGAAAAGTGCCAACACTGAAAGCTGTTGCTAGCCAGCACCCTTCCTTGGAAGCCCTTTCACAGGCGCAGCAACACTGGGGCTTTGCGCTTCTCTAGCCACCAAACGTCACGGTCATTCTCTTTCCGTCCCGTAGACACGAGCTGAGAAATTGCAAACGTCGAGCAATTGCTCAGAGATGAAAAGTGCCACCACTGAAAGCTGTTGCTAGCCAGCACCCTTCCTTGGAAGCGCTTTTGTAGGCCTAAGAACACTGGGGCTCTGGGCTTCTTTAGCCACCTCATCTTCTGCTCATCCTCTCGCGCACTCTAAAGAGAGGTCAGGTGAGAAATTGCAAACGTCGAGCAATTGCTCAGAGATGAAAAGTGCCAGCACTGAAAGCTGTTGCTAGCCAGCACCCTTCCTTGGAAGCGCTTTCACAGGCGCAGTAACACTGGGGCTTTGCGCTTCTCTAGCCACCAAACGTCACGGTCCTTCTCTTTCCGTCTCGTAGACACGAGCTGAGAAATTGCAAACGTCGAGCAATTGCTCAGAGATGAAAAGTGCCAGCACTGAAAGCTGTTGCTAGCCAGCACCCTTCCTTGGAAGCGCTTTTGTAGGCCTAAGAACACTGGGGCTCTGGGCTTCTCTAGCCACCTCATCTTCTGCTCATCCTCTCGCGCACTCTAAAGAGAGCTCAGGGGAGAAATTGCAAACGTCGAGCAATTGCTCAGAGATGAAAAGTGCCAGCACTGAAAGCTGTTGCTAGCCAGCACCCTTCCTTGGAAGCGCTTTTGTAGGCCTAAGAACACTGGGGCTCTGGGCTTCTCTAGCCACCTCATCTTCTGCTCATCCTCTCGCGCACTCTAAAGAGAGCTCAGGGGAGAAATTGCAAACGTCGAGCAATTGCTCAGAGATGAAAAGTGCCAGCACTGAAAGCTGTTGCTAGCCAGCACCCTTCCTTGGAAGCGCTTTTGTAGGCCTAAGAACACTGGGGCTCTGGGCTTCTCTAGCCACCTCATCTTCTGCTCATCCTCTCGCGCACTCTGAAGAGAGCTCAGGTGAGAAATTGCAAACGTCCAGCAATTGCTCAGAGATGAAAAGTGCCAGCACTGAAAGCTGTTGCTAGCCAGCACCCTTCCTTGGAAGCGCTTTCACAGGCGCAGCAACACTGGGGCTTTGCGCTTCTCTAGCCACCAAACGTCACGGTCCTTCTCTTTCCGTCTCGTAGACACGAGCTGAGAAATTGCAAACGTCGAGCAATTGCTCAGAGATGAAAAGTGCCAGCACTGAAAGCTGTTGCTAGCCAGCACCCTTCCTTGGAAGCGCTTTTGTAGGCCTAAGAAGACTGGGGCTCTGCGCTTCTCTAGCCACCTAATCTTCTGCTCATCCTCTCGCGCACTCTAAAGAGAGCTCAGGTGAGAAATTGCAAACGTCGAGCAATTGCTCAGAGATGAAAAGTGCCAGCACTGAAAGCTGTTGCTAGCCAGCACCCTTCCTTGGAAGCGCTTTTGTAGGCCTAAGAACACTGGGGCTCTGGGCTTCTCTAGCCACCTCATCTTCCGCTCATCCTCTCGCGCACTCTAAAGAGAGCTCAGGGGAGAAATTGCAAACGTCGAGCAATTGCTCAGAGAGGAAAACTGCCAGCACTGAAAGCTGTTGCTAGCCAGCACCCTTCCTTGGAAGCGCTTTCACAGGCGCAGCAACACTGGGGCTTTGCGCTTCTCTACCCACCAAACGTCACGGTCCTTCTCTTTCCGTCTCGTAGACACGAGCTGAGAAATTGCAAACGTCGAGCAATTGCTCAGAGAGGAAAAGTGCCAGCACTGGAAGCTGTTGTTAGCCAGCACCCTTCCTTGGAAGCGCTTTTGTAGGCCTAAGAACACTGGGGCTCTGGGCTTCTCTAGCCACCTAATCTTCTGCTCATCCTCTCGCGCACTCTGAAGAGAGCTCAGGTGAGAAATTGCAAACGTCGAGCAATTGCTCAGAGATGAAAAGTGCCAGCACTGGAAGCTGTTGCTAGCCAGCACCCTTCCTTGGAAGCGCTTTTGTAGGCCTAAGAACACTGGGGCTCTGGGCTTCTCTAGCCACCTCATCTTCTGCTCATCCTCTCGCGCACTCTAAAGAGAGCTCAGGTGAGAAATTGCAAACGTCGAGCAATTGCTCAGAGAGGAAAAGTGCCAGCACTGAAAGCTGTTGCTAGCCAGCACCCTTCCTTGGAAACGCTTTTGTAGGCCTAAGAACACTGGGGCTCTGGGCTTCTCTAGCCACCTCATCTTCTGCTCATCCTCTCGCGCACTCTAAAGAGAGCTCAGGTGAGAAATTGCAAACGTCGAGCAATTGCTCAGAGATGAAAAGTGCCAGCACTGAAAGCTGTTGCTAGCCAGCACCCTTCCTTGGAAGCGCTTTCACAGGCGCAGCAACACTGGGGCTTTGCGCTTCTATACGCACCAAACGTCACGATCATTCTCTTTCCGTCTCGTAGACACGAGCTGAGAAATTGCAAACGTCGAGCAATTGCTCAGAGATGAAAAGTGCCAGCACTGGAAGCTGTTGCTAGCCAGCACCCTTCCTTGGAAGCGCTTTTGTAGGCCTAAGAAGACTGGGGCTCTGGGCTTCTCTAGCCACCTAATCTTCTGCTCATCCTCTCGCGCACTCTAAAGAGAGCTCAGGTGAGAAATTGCAAACGTCGAGCAATTGCTCCGAGATGAAAAGTGCCAGCACTGAAAGCTGTTGCTAGCCAGCACCCTTCCTTGGAAGCGCTTTCACAGGCGCAGTAACACTGGGGCTTTGCGCTTCTCTAGCCACCAAACGTCACGGTCCTTCTCTTTCCGTCTCGTAGACACGAGCTGAGAAATTGCAAACGTCGAGCAATTGCTCAGAGATGAAAAGTGCCAGCACTGAAAGCTGTTGCTAGCCAGCACCCTTCCTTGGAAGCGCTTTTCTAGGCCTAAGAACACTGGGGCTCTGGGCTTCTCTAGCCACCTCATCTTCTGCTCATCCTCTCGCGCACTCTAAAGAGAGCTCAGGTGAGAAATTGCAAACGTCGAGCAATTGCTCAGAGATGAAAAGTGCCAGCACTGAAAGCTGTTGCTAGCCAGCACCCTTCCTTGGAAGCGCTTTCACAGGCACAGCAACACTGGGGCTTTGCGCTTCTCTACCCACCAAACGTCACGGTCCTTCTCTTTCCGTCTCGTAGACACGAGCTGAGAAATTGCAAACGTCGAGCAATTGCTCAGAGATGAAAAGTGCCAGCACGGAAAGCTGTTGTTAGCCAGCACCCTTCCTTGGAAGCGCTTTTGTAGGCCTAAGAACACTGGGGCTCTGGGCTTCTCTAGCCACCTCATCTTCTGCTCATCCTCTCGCGCACTCTAAAGAGAGCTCAGGGGAGAAATTGCAAACGTCGAGCAATTGCTCAGAGATGAAAAGTGCCAGCACTGAAAGCTGTTGCTAGCCAGCACCCTTCCTTGGAAGCGCTTTTGTAGGCCTAAGAACACTGGGGCTCTGGGCTTCTCTAGCCACCTCATCTTCTGCTCATCCTCTCGCGCACTCTGAAGAGAGCTCAGGTGAGAAATTGCAAACGTCCAGCAATTGCTCAGAGATGAAAAGTGCCAGCACTGAAAGCTGTTGCTAGCCAGCACCCTTCCTTGGAAGCGCTTTCACAGGCGCAGCAACACTGGGGCTTTGCGCTTCTCTAGCCACCAAACGTCATGGTCCTTCTCTTTCCGTCTCGTAGACACGAGCTGAGAAATTGCAAACGTCGAGCAATTGCTCAGAGATGAAAAGTGCCAGCACTGAAAGCTGTTGCTAGCCAGCACCCTTCCTTGGAAGCGCTTTTGTAGGCCTAAGAACACTGGGGCTCTGCGCTTCTCTAGCCACCTCATCTTCTGCTCATCCTCTCGCGCACTCTGAAGAGAGCTCAGGTGAGAAATTGCAAACGTCGAGCAATTGCTCAGAGATGAAAAGTGCCAGCACTGAAAGCTGTTGCTAGCCAGCACCCTTCCTTGGAAGCGCTTTTGTAGGCCTAAGAACACTGGGGCTCTGGGCTTCTCTAGCCACCTCATCTTCCGCTCATCCTCTCGCGCACTCTAAAGAGAGCTCAGGGGAGAAATTGCAAACGTCGAGCAATTGCTCAGAGAGGAAAAGTGCCAGCACTGAAAGCTGTTGCTAGCCAGCACCCTTCCTTGGAAGCGCTTTCACAGGCGCAGCAACACTGGGGCTTTGCGCTTCTCTACCCACCAAACGTCACGGTCCTTCTCTTTCCGTCTCGTAGACACGAGCTGAGAAATTGCAAACGTCGAGCAATTGCTCAGAGAGGAAAAGTGCCAGCACTGGAAGCTGTTGTTAGCCAGCACCCTTCCTTGGAAGCGCTTTTGTAGGCCTAAGAACACTGGGGCTCTGGGCTTCTCTAGCCACCTAATCTTCTGCTCATCCTCTCGCGCACTCTGAAGAGAGCTCAGGTGAGAAATTGCAAACGTCGAGCAATTGCTCAGAGATGAAAAGTGCCAGCACTGGAAGCTGTTGCTAGCCAGCACCCTTCCTTGGAAGCGCTTTTGTAGGCCTAAGAACACTGGGGCTCTGGGCTTCTCTAGCCACCTCATCTTCTGCTCATCCTCTCGCGCACTCTAAAGAGAGCTCAGGGGAGAAATTGCAAACGTCGAGCAATTGCTCAGAGAGGAAAAGTGCCAGCACTGAAAGCTGTTGCTAGCCAGCACCCTTCCTTGGAAACGCTTTTGTAGGCCTAAGAACACTGGGGCTCTGGGCTTCTCTAGCCACCTCATCTTCTGCTCATCCTCTCGCGCACTCTAAAGAGAGCTCAGGTGAGAAATTGCAAACGTCGAGCAATTGCTCAGAGATGAAAAGTGCCAGCACTGAAAGCTGTTGCTAGCCAGCACCCTTCCTTGGAAGCGCTTTCACAGGCGCAGCAACACTGGGGCTTTGCGCTTCTATACGCACCAAACGTCACGGTCCTTCTCTTTCCGTCTCGTAGACACGAGCTGAGAAATTGCAAACGTCGAGCAATTGCTCAGAGATGAAAAGTGCCAGCACTGGAAGCTGTTGCTAGCCAGCACCCTTCCTTGGAAGCGCTTTTGTAGGCCTAAGAAGACTGGGGCTCTGGGCTTCTCTAGCCACCTCATCTTCTGCTCATCCTCTCGCGCACTCTAAAGAGAGCTCAGGTGAGAAATTGCAAACGTCCAGCAATTGCTCAGAGATGAAAAGTGCCAGCACTGAAAGCTGTTGCTAGCCAGCACCCTTCCTTGGAAGCGCTTTCACAGGCGCAGTAACACTGGGGCTTTGCGCTTCTCTAGCCACCAAACGTCACGGTCCTTCTCTTTCCGTCTCGTAGACACGAGCTGAGAAATTGCAAATGTCGAGCAATTGCTCAGAGATGAAAAGTGCCAGCACTGAAAGCTGTTGCTAGCCAGCACCCTTCCTTGGAAGCACTTTTGTAGGCCTAAGAACACTGGGGCTCTGGGCTTCTCTAGCCACCTCATCTTCTGCTCATCCTCTCGCGCACTCTAAAGAGAGCTCAGGGGAGAAATTGCAAACGTCGAGCAATTGCTCAGAGAGGAAAAGTGCCAGCACTGAAAGCTCTTGCTAGCCAGCACCCTTCCTTGGAAGCGCTTTCACAGGCGCAGCAACACTGGGGCTTTGCGCTTCTCTACCCACCAAACGTCACGGTCCTTCTCTTTCCGTCTCGTAGACACGAGCTGAGAAATTGCAAACGTCGAGCAATTGCTCAGAGATGAAAAGTGCCAGCACTGAAAGCTGTTGCTAGCCAGCACCCTTCCTTGGAAGCGCTTTTGTAGGCCTAAGAACACTGGGGCTCTGGGCTTCTCTAGCCACCTAATCTTCTGCTCATCCTCTCGCGCACTCTAAAGAGAGCTCAGGTGAGAAATTGCAAACGTCGAGCAATTGCTCAGAGATGAAAAGTGCCAGCACTGAAAGCTCTTGCTAGCCAGCACCCTTCCTTGGAAGCGCTTTTGTAGCCCGTAGAACACTGGGGCTCTGGGCTTCTCTAGCCACCTCATCTTCTGCTCATCCTCTCGCGCACTCTAAAGAGAGCTCAGGTGAGAAATTGCAAATGTCCAGCAATTGCTCAGAGATGAAAAGTGCCAGCACTGAAAGCTGTAGCTAGCCAGCACCCTTCCTTGGAAGCGCTTTCACAGGCGCAGTAACACTGGGGCTTTGCGCTTCTCTACCCACCAAATGTCACGGTCCTTCTCTTTCCGTCTCGTAGACACGAGCTGAGAAATTGCAAACGTCGAGCAATTGCTCAGAGATGAAAAGTTCCAGCACTGAAAGCTGTTGCTAGCCAGCACCCTTCCTTGGAAGCGCTTTTGTAGGCCTAAGAACACTGGGGCTCTGGGCTTCTCTAGCCACCTCATCTTCTGCTCATCCTCTCGTGCACTCTAAAGAGAGCTCAGGTGAGAAATTGCAAACGTCGAGCAATTGCTCAAAGATGAAAAGTGCCAGCACTGAAAGCTGTTGCTAGCCAGCACCCTTCCTTGGAAGCGCTTTCACAGGCGCAGTAACACTGGGGCTTTGCGCTTCTCTACCCACCAAATGTCACGGTCCTTCTCTTTCCGTCTCGTAGACACGAGCTGAGAAATTGCAAACGTCGAGCAATTGCTCAGAGATGAAAAGTGCCAGCACTGAAAGCTGTTGCTAGCCAGCACCCTTCCTTGGAAGCGCTTTTGTAGGCCTAAGCACACTGGGGCTCTGGGCTTCTCTAGCCACCTCATCTTCTGCTCATCCTCTCGCGCACTCTAAAGAGAGCTCAGGTGAGAAATTGCAAACGTCGAGCAATTGCTCAGAGAGGAAAAGTGCCAGCACTGAAAGCTGTTGCTAGCCAGCACCCTTCCTTGGAAGCGCTTTTGTAGGCCTAAGAACACTGGGGCTCTGGGCTTCTCTAGCCACCTCATCTTCTGCTCATCCTCTCGCGCACTCTAAAGAGAGCTCAGGTGAGAAATTGCAAACGTCGAGCAATTGCTCAGAGAGGAAAAGTGCCAGCACTGAAAGCTGTTGCTAGCCAGCACCCTTCCTTGGAAGCGCTTTCACAGGCGCAGCAACACTGGGGCTTTGCGCTTCTCTAGCCACCAAACGTCACGGTCCTTCTCTTTCCGTCTCGTAGACACGAGCTGAGAAATTGCAAACGTCGAGCAATTGCTCAGAGATGAAAAGTGCCAGCACTGAAAGCTCTTGCTAGCCAGCACCCTTCCTTGGAAGCGCTTTTGTAGGCCTAAGAACAGTGGGGCTCTGGGCTTCTCTAGCCACCTCATCTTCTGCTCATCCTCTCACGCACTCTGAAGAGAGCTCAGGTGAGAAATTGCAAACGTCGAGCAATTGCTCAGAGATGAAAAGTGCCAGCACTGAAAGCTCTTGCTAGCCAGCACCCTTCCTTGGAAGCGCTTTTGTAGGCCTAAGAAGACTGGGGCTCTGGGCTTCTCTAGCCACCTCATCTTCTGCTCATCCTCTCGCGCACTCTAAAGAGAGCTCAGGTGAGAAATTGCAAACGTCCAGCAATTGCTCAGAGATGAAAAGTGCCAACACTGAAAGCTGTTGCTAGCCAGCACCCTTCCTTGGAAGCGCTTTCACAGGCGCAGCAACACTGGGGCTTTGCGCTTCTCTAGCCACCAAACGTCACGGTCATTCTCTTTCCGTCCCGTAGACACGAGCTGAGAAATTGCAAACGTCGAGCAATTGCTCAGAGATGAAAAGTGCCAGCACTGAAAGCTGTTGCTAGCCAGCACCCTTCCTTGGAAGCGCTTTTGTAGCCCTTAGAACACTGGGGCTCTGGGCTTCTCTAGCCACCTCATCTTCTGCTCATCCTCTCGCGCACTCTGAAGAGAGCTCAGGGGAGAAATTGCAAACGTCGAGCAATTGCTCAGAGATGAAAAGTGCCAGCACTGAAAGCTGTTGCTAGCCAGCACCCTTCCTTGGAAGCGCTTTCACAGGCGCAGCAACACTGGGGCTTTGCGCTTCTCTACCCACCAAACGTCACGGTCCTTCTCTTTCCGTCTCGTAGACACGAGCTGAGAAATTGCAAACGTCGAGCAATTGCTCAGAGATGAAAAGTGCCAGCACTGAAAGCTGTTGCTAGCCAGCACCCTTCCTTGGAAGCGCTTTTGTAGGCCTAAGAACACTGGGGCTCTGGGCTTCTCTAGCCACCTAATCTTCTGCTCATCCTCTCGCGCAGTCTAAAGAGAGCTCAGGTGAGAAATTGCAAACGTCGAGCAATTGCTCAGAGAGGAAAAGTGCCAGCACTGAAAGCTGTTGCTAGCCAGCACCCTTCCTTGGAAGCGCTTTTGTAGGCCTAAGAACACTGGGGCTCTGGGCTTCTCTAGCCAGCTCATCTTCTGCTCATCCTCTCGCGCACTCTAAAGAGAGCTCAGGTGAGAAATTGCAAACGTCGAGCAATTGCTCAGAGAGGAAAAGTGCCAGCACTGAAAGCTGTTGCTAGCCAGCACCCTTCCTTGGAAGCGCTTTCACAGGCGCAGTAACACTGGGGCTTTGCGCTTCTCTAGCCACCAAACGTCACGGTCCTTCTCTTTCCGTCTCGTAGACACGAGCTGAGAAATTGCAAACGTCGAGCAATTGCTCAGAGATGAAAAGTGCCAGCACGGAAAGCTGTTGTTAGCCAGCACCCTTCCTTGGAAGCGCTTTTGTAGGCCTAAGAACACTGGGGCTCTGGGCTTCTCTAGCCACCTCATCTTCTGCTCATCCTCTCGCGCACTCTAAAGAGAGCTCAGGTGAGAAATTGCAAACGTCGAGCAATTGCTCAGAGAGGAAAAGTGCCAGCACTGAAAGCTCTTGCTAGCCAGCACCCTTCCTTGGAAGCGCTTTTGTAGGCCTAAGAACACTGGGGCTCTGGGCTTCTCTAGCCACCTCATCTTCTGCTCATCCTCTCGCGCACTCTAAAGAGAGCTCAGGTGAGAAATTGCAAACGTCGAGCAATTGCTCAGAGATGAAAAGTGCCAGCACTGAAAGCTGTTGCTAGCCAGCACCCTTCCTTGGAAGCGCTTTTGTAGGCCTAAGAACACTGGGGCTCTGCGCTTCTCTAGCCACCTAATCTTCTGCTCATCCTCTCGCGCACTCTAAAGAGAGCTCAGGTGAGAAATTGCAAACGTCGAGCAATTGCTCAGAGATGAAAAGTGCCAGCACTGAAAGCTGTTGCTAGCCAGCACCCTTCCTTGGAAGCGCTTTTGTAGGCCTAAGAACACTGGGGCTCTGCGCTTCTCTAGCCACCTCATCTTCCGCTCATCCTCTCGCGCACTCTAAAGAGAGCTCAGGTGAGAAATTGCAAACGTCGAGCAATTGCTCAGAGATGAAAAGTGCCAGCACTGAAAGCTGTTGCTAGCCAGCACCCTTCCTTGGAAGCGCTTTCACAGGCGCAGCAACACTGGGGCTTTGCGCTTCTCTACCCACCAAACGTCACGGTCCTTCTCTTTCCGTCTCGTAGACACGAGCTGAGAAATTGCAAACGTCGAGCAATTGCTCAGAGAGGAAAAGTGCCAGCACTGGAAGCTGTTGCTAGCCAGCACCCTTCCTTGGAAGCGCTTTTGTAGGCCTAAGAACACTGGGGCTCTGGGCTTCTCTAGCCACCTCATCTTCTGCTCATCCTCTCGCGCACTCTGAAGAGAGCTCAGGGGAGAAATTGCAAACGTCGAGCAATTGCTCAGAGATGAAAAGTGCCAGCACTGGAAGCTGTTGCTAGCCAGCACCCTTCCTTGGAAGCGCTTTGGTAGGCCTAAGAAGACTGGGGCTCTGGGCTTCTCTAGCCACCTCATCTTCTGCTCATCCTCTCGCGCACTCTAAAGAGAGCTCAGGTGAGAAATTGCAAACGTCGAGCAATTGCTCAGAGATGAAAAGTGCCAGCACTGAAAGCTGTTGCTAGCCAGCACCCTTCCTTGGAAGCGCTTTCACAGGCGCAGCAACACTGGGGCTTTGCGCTTCTCTACCCACCAAATGTCACGGTCCTTCTCTTTCCGTCTCGTAGACACGAGCTGAGAAATTGCAAACGTCGAGCAATTGCTCAGAGATGAAAAGTGCCAGCACTGAAAGCTGTTGCTAGCCAGCACCCTTCCTTGGAAGCGCTTTTGTAGGCCTAAGAACAGTGGGGCTCTGGGCTTCTCTAGCCACCTCATCTTCTGCTCATCCTCTCGCGCACTCTAAAGAGAGCTCAGGGGAGAAATTGCAAACGTCGAGCAATTGCTCAGAGATGAAAAGTGCCAGCACTGAAAGCTGTTGCTAGCCAGCACCCTTCCTTGGAAGCGCTTTTGTAGCCCTTAGAACACTGGGGCTCTGGGCTTCTCTAGCCACCTCATCTTCTGCTCATCCTCTCGCGCACTCTAAAGAGAGCTCAGGGGAGAAATTGCAAACGTCGAGCAATTGCTCAGAGATGAAAAGTGCCAGCACTGAAAGCTCTTGCTAGCCAGCACCCTTCCTTGGAAGCGCTTTCACAGGCGCAGTAACACTGGGGCTTTGCGCTTCTCTAGCCACCAAACGTCACGGTCCTTCTCTTTCCGTCTCGTAGACACGAGCTGAGAAATTGCAAACGTCGAGCAATTGCTCAGAGATGAAAAGTGCCAGCACTGAAAGCTGTTGCTAGCCAGCGCCCTTCCTTGGAAGCGCTTTTGTAGGCCTAAGAACACTGGGGCTCTGGGCTTCTCTAGCCACCTCATCTTCTGCTCATCCTCTCGCGCACTCTAAAGAGAGCTCAGGTGAGAAATTGCAAACGTCGAGCAATTGCTCCGAGATGAAAAGTGCCAGCACTGAAAGCTGTTGCTAGCCAGCACCCTTCCTTGGAAGCGCTTTCACAGGCGCAGCAACACTGGGGCTTTGCGCTTCTGTAGCCACCAAACGTCACGGTCCTTCTCTTTCCGTCTCGTAGACACGAGCTGAGAAATTGCAAACGTCGAGCAATTGCTCAGAGATGAAAAGTGCCAGCACTGAAAGCTCTTGCTAGCCAGCACCCTTCCTTGGAAGCGCTTTTGTAGGCCTAAGAACAGTGGGGCTCTGGGCTTCTCTAGCCACCTCATCTTCTGCTCATCCTCTCGCGCACTCTAAAGAGAGCTCAGGTGAGAAATTGCAAACGTCGAGCAATTGCTCAGAGATGAAAAGTGCCAGCACTGAAAGCTGTTGCTAGCCAGCACCCTTCCTTGGAAGCGCTTTTGTAGGCCTAAGCACACTGGGGCTCTGGGCTTCTCTAGCCACCTAATCTTCTGCTGATCCTCTCGCGCACTCTAAAGAGACCTCAGGTGAGAAATTGCAAACGTCGAGCAATTACTCAGAGATGAAAAGTGCCAGCACTGAAAGCTGTTGCTAGCCAGCACCCTTCCTTGGAAGCGCTTTCACAGGCGCAGCAACACTGGGGCTTTGCGCTTCTCTACCCACCAAACGTCACGGTCCTTCTCTTTCCGTCTCGTAGACACGAGCTGAGAAATTGCAAACGTCGAGCAATTGCTCAGAGATGAAAAGTGCCAGCACTGGAAGCTGTTGCTAGCCAGCACCCTTCCTTGGAAGCGCTTTTGTAGGCGTAAGAACACTGGGGCTCTGGGCTTCTCTAGCCACCTCATCTTCTGCTCATCCTCTCGCGCACTCTGAAGAGAGCTCAGGTGAGAAATTGCAAACGTCGAGCAATTGCTCAGAGAGGAAAAGTGCCAGCACTGAAAGCTGTTGCTAGCCAGCACCCTTCCTTGGAAGTGCTTTTGTAGGCCTAAGAACACTGGGGCTCTGGGCTTCTCTAGCCACCTCATCTTCTGCTCATCCTCTCGCGCACTCTAAAGAGAGCTCAGGTGAGAAATTGCAAACGTCGAGCAATTGCTCAGAGATGAAAAGTGCCAGCACTGAAAGCTGTTGCTAGCCAGCACCCTTCCTTGGAAGCGCTTTCACAGGTACAGCAACACTGGGGCTTTGCGCTTCTCTAGCCACCAAACGTCACGGTCCTTCTCTTTCAGTCTCGTAGACACGAGCTGAGAAATTGCAAACGTCGAGCAATTGCTCAGAGATGAAAAGTTCCAGCACTGAAAGCTGTTGCTAGCCAGCACTCTTCCTTGGAAGCGCTTTTGTAGGCCTAAGAACACTGGGGCTCTGGGCTTCTCTAGCCACCTCATCTTCTGCTCATCCTCTCGCGCACTCTAAAGAGAGCTCAGGGGAGAAATTGCAAACGTCGAGCAATTGCTCAGAGATGAAAAGTGCCAGCACTGAAAGCTGTTGCTAGCCAGCACCCTTCCTTGGAAGCGCTTTTGTAGGCCTAAGAACACTGGGGCTCTGGGCTTCTCTAGCCACCTAATCTTCTGCTGATCCTCTCGCGCACTCTAAAGAGACCTCAGGTGAGAAATTGCAAACGTCGAGCAATTGCTCAGAGAGGAAAAGTGCCAGCACTGAAAGCTCTTGCTAGCCAGCACCCTTCCTTGGAAGCGCTTTCACAGGCGCAGCAACACTGGGGCTTTGCGCTTCTCTACCCACCAAACGTCACGGTCCTTCTCTTTCCGTCTCGTAGACACGAGCTGAGAAATTGCAAACGTCGAGCAATTGCTCAGAGATGAAAAGTGCCAGCACTGGAAGCTGTTGCTAGCCAGCACCCTTCCTTGGAAGCGCTTTTGTAGGCCTAAGAACACTGGGGCTCTGGGCTTCTCTAGCCACCTCATCTTCTGCTCATCCTCTCGCGCACTCTGAAGAGAGCTCAGGTGAGAAATTGCAAACGTCGAGCAATTGCTCAGAGATGAAAAGTGCCAGCACTGAAAGCTGTTGCTAGCCAGCACCCTTCCTTGGAAGCGCTTTTGTAGGCCTAAGAACACTGGGGCTCTGGGCTTCTCTAGCCACCTCATCTTCTGCTCATCCTCTCGCGCACTCTAAAGAGAGCTCAGGTGAGAAATTGCAAACGTCGAGCAATTGCTCAGAGAGGAAAAGTGCCAGCACTGAAAGCTCTTGCTAGCCAGCACCCTTCCTTGGAAGCGCTTTCACAGGCGCAGTAACACTGGGGCTTTGCGCTTCTCTAGCCACCAAACGTCACGGTCCTTCTCTTTCCGTCTCGTAGACACGAGCTGAGAAATTGCAAACGTCGAGCAATTGCTCAGAGATGAAAAGTGCCAGCACTGAAAGCTCTTGCTAGCCAGCACCCTTCCTTGGAAGCGCTTTTGTAGGCCTAAGAACACTGGGTCTCTGGGCTTCTCTAGCCACCTAATCTGCTGCTCATCCTCTCGCGCACTCTAAAGAGAGCTCAGGTGAGAAATTGCAAACGTCGAGCAATTGCTCAGAGATGAAAAGTGCCAGCACTGAAAGCTGTTGCTAGCCAGCACCCTTCCTTGGAAGCGTTTTCACAGGCGCAGCAACACTGGGGCTTTGCGCTTCTCTAGCCACCAAACGTCACGGTCCTTCTCTTTCCGTCTCATAGACACGAGCTGAGAAATTGCAAACGTCGAGCAATTGCTCAGAGATGAAAAGTGCCAGCACTGAAAGCTGTTGCTAGCCAGCACCCTTCCTTGGAAGCGCTTTTGTAGGCCTAAGAACAGTGGGGCTCTGGGCTTCTCTAGCCACCTAATCTTCTGCTCATCCTCTCGCGCACTCTAAAGAGAGCTCAGGTGAGAAATTGCAAACGTCGAGCAATTGCTCAGAGATGAAAAGTGCCAGCACTGAAAGCTGTTGCTAGCCAGCACCCTTCCTTGGAAGCACTTTTGTAGGCCTAAGAACACTGGGGCTCTGGGCTTCTCTAGCCACCTCATCTTCTGCTCATCCTCTCGCGCACTCTAAAGAGAGCTCAGGGGAGAAATTGCAAACGTCGAGCAATTGCTCAGAGATGAAAAGTGCCAGCACTGAAAGCTGTTGCTAGCCAGCACCCTTCCTTGGAAGCGCTTTCACAGGCGCAGCAACACTGGGGCTTTGCGCTTCTCTACCCACCAAACGTCACGGTCCTTCTCTTTCCGTCTCGTAGACACGAGCTGAGAAATTGCAAACGTCGAGCAATTGCTCAGAGATGAAAAGTGCCAGCACTGAAAGCTCTTGCTAGCCAGCACCCTTCCTTGGAAGCGCTTTTGTAGGCCTAAGAACACTGGGGCTCTGGGCTTCTCTAGCCACCTCATCTTCTGCTCATCCTCTCGCGCACTCTAAAGAGAGCTCAGGTGAGAAATTGCAAACGTCGAGCAATTGCTCAGAGATGAAAAGTGCCAGCACTGAAAGCTGTTGCTAGCCAGCACCCTTCCTTGGAAGCGCTTTTGTAGCCCGTAGAACACTGGGGCTCTGGGCTTCTCTAGCCACCTAATCTTCTGCTCATCCTCTCGCGCACTCTAAAGAGAGCTCAGGTGAGAAATTGCAAACGTCGAGCAATTGCTCAGAGAGGAAAAGTGCCAGCACTGAAAGCTGTTGCTAGCCAGCACCCTTCCTTGGAAGCGCTTTCACAGGCGCAGCAACACTGGGGCTTTGCGCTTCTCTACCCACCAAATGTCACGGTCCTTCTCTTTCCATCTCGTAGACACGAGCTGAGAAATTGCAAACGTCGAGCAATTGCTCAGAGATGAAAAGTTCCAGCACTGAAAGCTGTTGCTAGCCAGCACCCTTCCTTGGAAGCGCTTTTGTAGGCCTAAGAACAGTGGGGCTCTGGGCTTCTCTAGCCACCTCATCTTCTGCTCATCCTCTCGTGCACTCTAAAGAGAGCTCAGGTGAGAAATTGCAAACGTCGAGCAATTGCTCAGAGATGAAAAGTGCCAGCACTGAAAGCTGTTGCTAGCCAGCACCCTTCCTTGGAAGCGCTTTCACAGGCGCAGTAACACTGGGGCTTTGCGCTTCTCTACCCACCAAATGTCACGGTCCTTCTCTTTCCGTCTCGTAGACATGAGCTGAGAAATTGCAAACGTCGAGCAATTGCTCAGAGATGAAAAGTGCCAGCACTGAAAGCTGTTGCTAGCCAGCACCCTTCCTTGGAAGCGCTTTTGTAGGCCTAAGAACACTGGGGCTCTGGGCTTCTCTAGCCACCTCATCTTCTGCTCATCCTCTCGCGCACTCTAAAGAGAGCTCAGGTGAGAAATTGCAAACGTCGAGCAATTGCTCAGAGAGGAAAAGTGCCAGCACTGAAAGCTGTTGCTAGCCAGCACCCTTCCTTGGAAGCGCTTTTGTAGGCCTAAGAACAGTGGGGCTCTGGGCTTCTCTAGCCACCTCATCTTCTGCTCATCCTCTCGCGCACTCTAAAGAGAGCTCAGGTGAGAAATTGCAAACGTCGAGCAATTGCTCAGAGAGGAAAAGTGCCAGCACTGAAAGCTGTTGCTAGCCAGCACCCTTCCTTGGAAGCGCTTTCACAGGCGCAGCAACACTGGGGCTTTGCGCTTCTCTAGCCACCAAACGTCACGGTCCTTCTCTTTCCGTCTCGTAGACACGAGCTGAGAAATTGCAAACGTCGAGCAATTGCTCAGAGATGAAAAGTGCCAGCACTGAAAGCTCTTGCTAGCCAGCACCCTTCCTTGGAAGCGCTTTTGTAGGCCTAAGAACACTGGGGCTCTGGGCTTCTCTAGCCACCTAATCTTCTGCTCATCCTCTCGCGCAGTCTAAAGAGAGCTCAGGTGAGAAATTGCAAACGTCGAGCAATTGCTCAGAGAGGAAAAGTGCCAGCACTGAAAGCTGTTGCTAGCCAGCACCCTTCCTTGGAAGCGCTTTTGTAGGCCTAAGAACAGTGGGGCTCTGGGCTTCTCTAGCCACCTCATCTTCTGCTCATCCTCTCGCGCACTCTAAAGAGAGCTCAGGTGAGAAATTGCAAACGTCGAGCAATTGCTCAGAGAGGAAAAGTGCCAGCACTGAAAGCTGTTGCTAGCCAGCACCCTTCCTTGGAAGCGCTTTCACAGGCGCAGTAACACTGGGGCTTTGCGCTTCTCTAGCCACCAAACGTCACGGTCCTTCTCTTTCCGTCTCGTAGACACGAGCTGAGAAATTGCAAACGTCGAGCAATTGCTCAGAGATGAAAAGTGCCAGCACGGAAAGCTGTTGTTAGCCAGCACCCTTCCTTGGAAGCGCTTTTGTAGGCCTAAGAACACTGGGGCTCTGGGCTTCTCTAGCCACCTCATCTTCTGCTCATCCTCTCGCGCACTCTAAAGAGAGCTCAGGTGAGAAATTGCAAACGTCGAGCAATTGCTCAGAGATGAAAAGTGCCAGCACTGAAAGCTGTTGCTAGCCAGCACCCTTCCTTGGAAGCGCTTTTGTAGGCCTAAGAACACTGGGGCTCTGGGCTTCTCTAGCCACCTCATCTTCTGCTCATCCTCTCGCGCACTCTGAAGAGAGCTCAGGTGAGAAATTGCAAACGTCGAGCAATTGCTCAGAGATGAAAAGTGCCAGCACTGAAAGCTGTTGCTAGCCAGCCCCCTTCCTTGGAAGCGCTTTTGTAGGCCTAAGAACACTGGGGCTCTGCGCTTCTCTAGCCACCTAATCTTCTGCTCATCCTCTCGCGCACTCTAAAGAGAGCTCAGGTGAGAAATTGCAAACGTCGAGCAATTGCTCAGAGATGAAAAGTGCCAGCACTGAAAGCTGTTGCTAGCCAGCACCCTTCCTTGGAAGCGCTTTTGTAGGCCTAAGAACACTGGGGCTCTGCGCTTCTCTAGCCACCTCATCTTCCGCTCATCCTCTCGCGCACTCTAAAGAGAGCTCAGGTGAGAAATTGCAAACGTCGAGCAATTGCTCAGATAAGAAAAGTGCCAGCACTGAAAGCTGTTGCTAGCCAGCACCCTTCCTTGGAAGCGCTTTCACAGGCGCAGCAACACTGGGGCTTTGCGCTTCTCTACCCACCAAACGTCACGGTCCTTCTCTTTCCGTCTCGTAGACACGAGCTGAGAAATTGCAAACGTCGAGCAATTGCTCAGAGATGAAAAGTGCCAGCACTGGAAGCTGTTGCTAGCCAGCACCCTTCCTTGGAAGCGCTTTTGTAGGCCTAAGAACACTGGGGCTCTGGGCTTCTCTAGCCACCTCATCTTCTGCTCATCCTCTCGCGCACTCTGAAGAGAGCTCAGGTGAGAAATTGCAAACGTCGAGCAATTGCTCAGAGATGAAAAGTGCCAGCACTGGAAGCTGTTGCTAGCCAGCACCCTTCCTTGGAAGCGCTTTGGTAGGCCTAAGAACACTGGGGCTCTGGGCTTCTCTAGCCACCTCATCTTCTGCTCATCCTCTCGCGCACTCTAAAGAGAGCTCAGGTGAGAAATTGCAAACGTCGAGCAATTGCTCAGAGATGAAAAGTGCCAGCACTGAAAGCTGTTGCTAGCCAGCACCCTTCCTTGGAAGCGCTTTCACAGGCGCAGCAACACTGGGGCTTTGCGCTTCTCTACCCACCAAATGTCACGGTCCTTCTCTTTCCGTCTCGTAGACACGAGCTGAGAAATTGCAAACGTCGAGCAATTGCTCAGAGATGAAAAGTGCCAGCACTGAAAGCTGTTGCTAGCCAGCACCCTTCCTTGGAAGCGCTTTTGTAGCCCTTAGAACACTGGGGCTATGGGCTTCTCTAGCCACCTCATCTTCTGCTCATCCTCTCGCGCACTCTAAAGAGAGCTCAGGTGAGAAATTGCAAACGTCCAGCAATTGCTCAGAGATGAAAAGTGCCAGCACTGAAAGCTGTTGCTAGCCAGCACCCTTCCTTGGAAGCGCTTTTGTAGCCCTTAGAACACTGGGGCTCTGGGCTTCTCTAGCCACCTAATCTTCTGCTCATCCTCTCGCGCACTCTAAAGAGAGCTCAGGTGAGAAATTGCAAACGTCGAGCAATTGCTCAGAGATGAAAAGTGCCAGCACTGAAAGCTGTTGCTAGCCAGCACCCTTCCTTGGAAGCGCTTTCACAGGCGCAGTAACACTGGGGCTTTGCGCTTCTCTAGCCACCAAACGTCACGGTCCTTCTCTTTCCGTCTCGTAGACACGAGCTGAGAAATTGCAAACGTCGAGCAATTGCTCAGAGAGGAAAAGTGCCAGCACTGAAAGCTGTTGCTAGCCAGCGCCCTTCCTTGGAAGCGCTTTTGTAGGCCTAAGAACACTGGGGCTCTGGGCTTCTCTAGCCACCTAATCTTCTGCTCATCCTCTCGCGCAGTCTAAAGAGAGCTCAGGTGAGAAATTGCAAACGTCGAGCAATTGCTCCGAGATGAAAAGTGCCAGCACTGAAAGCTGTTGCTAGCCAGCACCCTTCCTTGGAAGCGCTTTCACAGGCGCAGCAACACTGGGGCTTTGCGCTTCTCTACCCACCAAACGTCACGGTCCTTCTCTTTCCGTCTCGTAGACACGAGCTGAGAAATTGCAAACGTCGAGCAATTGCTCAGAGATGAAAAGTGCCAGCACTGAAAGCTCTTGCTAGCCAGCACCCTTCCTTGGAAGCGCTTTTGTAGGCCTAAGAACACTGGGGCTCTGGGCTTCTCTAGCCACCTCATCTTCTGCTCATCCTCTCGCGCACTCTAAAGAGAGCTCAGGTGAGAAATTGCAAACGTCGAGCAATTGCTCAGAGATGAAAAGTGCCAGCACTGAAAGCTGTTGCTAGCCAGCACCCTTCCTTGGAAGCGCTTTTGTAGGCCTAAGAACACTGGGGCTCTGGGCTTCTCTAGCCACCTAATCTTCTGCTCATCCTCTCGCGCACTCTAAAGAGACCTCAGGTGAGAAATTGCAAACGTCGAGCAATTGCTCAGAGATGAAAAGTGCCAGCACTGAAAGCTGTTGCTAGCCAGCACCCTTCCTTGGAAGCGCTTTCACAGGCGCAGCAACACTGGGGCTTTGCGCTTCTCTACCCACCAAACGTCACGGTCCTTCTCTTTCCGTCTCGTAGACACGAGCTGAGAAATTGCAAACGTCGAGCAATTGCTCAGAGATGAAAAGTGCCAGCACTGGAAGCTGTTGCTAGCCAGCACCCTTCCTTGGAAGCGCTTTTGTAGGCCTAAGAACACTGGGGCTCTGGGCTTCTCTAGCCACCTCATCTTCTGCTCATCCTCTCGCGCACTCTGAAGAGAGCTCAGGTGAGAAATTGCAAACGTCGAGCAATTGCTCAGAGATGAAAAGTGCCAGCACTGAAAGCTGTTGCTAGCCAGCACCCTTCCTTGGAAGCGCTTTTGTAGGCCTAAGAACAGTGGGGCTCTGGGCTTCTCTAGCCACCTCATCTTCTGCTCATCCTCTCGCGCACTCTAAAGAGAGCTCAGGTGAGAAATTGCAAACGTCGAGCAATTGCTCAGAGAGGAAAAGTGCCAGCACTGAAAGCTCTTGCTAGCCAGCACCCTTCCTTGGAAGCGCTTTCACAGGCGCAGTAACACTGGGGCTTTGCGCTTCTCTAGCCACCAAACGTCACGGTCCTTCTCTTTCCGTCTCGTAGACACGAGCTGAGAAATTGCAAACGTCGAGCAATTGCTCAGAGATGAAAAGTGCCAGCACTGAAAGCTCTTGCTAGCCAGCACCCTTCCTTGGAAGCGCTTTTGTAGGCCTAAGAACACTGGGGCTCTGGGCTTCTCTAGCCACCTAATCTGCTGCTCATCCTCTCGCGCACTCTAAAGAGAGCTCAGGGGAGAAATTGCAAACGTCGAGCAATTGCTCAGAGATGAAAAGTGCCAGCACTGAAAGCTGTTGCTAGCCAGCACCCTTCCTTGGAAGCGTTTTCACAGGCGCAGCAACACTGGGGCTTTGCGCTTCTCTAGCCACCAAACGTCACGGTCCTTCTCTTTCCGTCTCATAGACACGAGCTGAGAAATTGCAAACGTCGAGCAATTGCTCAGAGAGGAAAAGTGCCAGCACTGAAAGCTGTTGCTAGCCAGCACCCTTCCTTGGAAGCGCTTTTGTAGGCCTAAGAACAGTGGGGCTCTGGGCTTCTCTAGCGACCTAATCTTCTGCTCATCCTCTCGCGCACTCTAAAGAGAGCTCAGGTGAGAAATTGCAAACGTCGAGCAATTGCTCAGAGATGAAAAGTGCCAGCACTGAAAGCTCTTGCTAGCCAGCACCCTTCCTTGGAAGCGCTTTTGTAGGCCTAAGAACACTGGGGCTCTGGGCTTCTCTAGCCACCTAATCTTCTGCTCATCCTCTCGCGCACTCTAAAGAGAGCTCAGGGGAGAAATTGCAAACGTCGAGCAATTGCTCAGAGATGAAAAGTGCCAGCACTGAAAGCTGTTGCTAGCCAGCACCCTTCCTTGGAAGCGCTTTCACAGGCGCAGCAACACTGGGGCTTTGCGCTTCTCTACCCACCAAACGTCACGGTCCTTCTCTTTCCGTCTCATAGACACGAGCTGAGAAATTGCAAACGTCGAGCAATTGCTCAGAGATGAAAAGTGCCAGCACTGAAAGCTGTTGCTAGCCAGCACCCTTCCTTGGAAGCGCTTTTGTAGGCCTAAGCACACTGGGGCTCTGGGCTTCTCTAGCCACCTATACTTCTGCTCATCCTCTCGCGCACTCTAAAGAGAGCTCAGGTGAGAAATTGCAAACGTCGATCAATTGCTCAGAGAGGAAAAGTGCCAGCACTGAAAGCTGTTGCTAGCCAGCACCCTTCCTTGGAAGCGCTTTTGTAGGCCTAAGAACACTGGGGCTCTGGGCTTCTCTAGCCACCTCATCTTCTGCTCATCCTCTCGCGCACTCTAAAGAGAGCTCAGGTGAGAAATTGCAAACGTCGAGCAATTGCTCAGAGATGAAAAGTGCCAGCACTGAAAGCTGTTGCTAGCCAGCACCCTTCCTTGGAAGCGCTTTTGTAGGCCTAAGAACACTGGGGCTCTGGGCTTCTTTAGCCACCTCATCTTCTGCTCATCCTCTCGCGCACTCTAAAGAGAGCTCAGGGGAGAAATTGCAAACGTCGAGCAATTGCTCAGAGATGAAAAGTGCCAGCACTGAAAGCTGTTGCTAGCCAGCACCCTTCCTTGGAAGCGCTTTCACAGGCGCAGTAACACTGGGGCTTTGCGCTTCTCTAGCCACCAAACGTCACGGTCCTTCTCTTTCCGTCTCGTAGACACGAGCTGAGAAATTGCAAACGTCGAGCAATTGCTCAGAGATGAAAAGTTCCAGCACTGAAAGCTGTTGCTAGCCAGCACTCTTCCTTGGAAGCGCTTTTGTAGGCCTAAGAACACTGGGGCTCTGGGCTTCTCTAGCCACCTCATCTTCTGCTCATCCTCTCGCGCACTCTAAAGAGAGCTCAGGTGAGAAATTGCAAACGTCGAGCAATTGCTCAGAGATGAAAAGTGCCAGCACTGAAAGCTCTTGCTAGCCAGCACCCTTCCTTGGAAGCGCTTTTGTAGGCCTAAGCACACTGGGGCTCTGGGCTTCTCTAGCCACCTAATCTTCTGCTGATCCTCTCGCGCACTCTAAAGAGACCTCAGGTGAGAAATTGCAAACGTCGAGCAATTGCTCAGAGATGAAAAGTGCCAGCACTGAAAGCTGTTGCTAGCCAGCACCCTTCCTTGGAAGCGCTTTCACAGGCGCAGCAACACTGGGGCTTTGCGCTTCTCTAGCCACCAAACGTCACGGTCCTTCTCTTTCCGTCTCGTAGACACGAGCTGAGAAATTGCAAACGTCGAGCAATTGCTCAGAGATGAAAAGTGCCAGCACTGGAAGCTGTTGCTAGCCAGCACCCTTCCTTGGAAGCGCTTTTGTAGGCCTAAGAACACTGGGGCTCTGGGCTTCTCTAGCCACCTAATCTTCTGCTCATCCTCTCGCGCACTCTAAAGAGAGCTCGGGGGAGAAATTGCAAACGTCGAGCAATTGCTCAGAGATGAAAAGTGCCAGCACTGAAAGCTGTTGCTAGCCAGCACCCTTCCTTGGAAGCGCTTTTGTAGGCCTAAGAACACTGGGGCTCTGGGCTTCTCTAGCCACCTCATCTTCTGCTCATCCTCTCGCGCACTCTAAAGAGACCTCAGGTGAGAAATTGCAAACGTCGAGCAATTGCTCAGAGATGAAAAGTGCCAACACTGAAAGCTGTTGCTAGCCAGCACCCTTCCTTGGAAGCGCTTTCACAGGCGCAGCAACACTGCGGCTTTGCGCTTCTATACGCACCAAACATCACGGTCATTCTCTTTCCGTCTCGTAGACAGGAGCTGAGAAATTGCAAACGTCGAGCAATTGCTCAGAGATGAAAAGTGCCAGCACTGAAAGCTGTTGCTAGCCAGCACCCTTCCTTGGAAGCGCTTTTGTAGGCCTAAGAAGACTGGGGCTCTGGGCTTCTTTAGCCACCTCATCTTCTGCTCATCCTCTCGCGCACTCTAAAGAGAGCTCAGGGGAGAAATTGCAAACGTCGAGCAATTGCTCAGAGATGAAAAGTGCCAGCACTGAAAGCTGTTGCTAGCCAGCACCCTTCCTTGGAAGCGCTTTCACAGGCGCAGTAACACTGGGGCTTTGCGCTTCTCTAGCCACCAAACGTCACGGTCCTTCTCTTTCCGTCTCGTAGACACGAGCTGAGAAATTGCAAACGTCGAGCAATTGCTCAGAGATGAAAAGTTCCAGCACTGAAAGCTGTTGCTAGCCAGCACTCTTCCTTGGAAGCGCTTTTGTAGGCCTAAGAACACTGGGGCTCTGGGCTTCTCTAGCCACCTCATCTTCTGCTCATCCTCTCGCGCACTCTAAAGAGAGCTCAGGGGAGAAATTGCAAACGTCGAGCAATTGCTCCGAGATGAAAAGTGCCAGCACTGAAAGCTGTTGCTAGCCAGCACCCTTCCTTGGAAGCGCTTTTGTAGGCCTAAGCACACTGGGGCTCTGGGCTTCTCTAGCCACCTCATCTTCTGCTGATCCTCTCGCGCACTCTAAAGAGACCTCAGGTGAGAAATTGCAAACGTCGAGCAATTGTTCAGAGATGAAAAGTGCCAGCACTGAAAGCTGTTGCTAGCCAGCACCCTTCCTTGGAAGCGCTTTCACAGGCGCAGCAACACTGGGGCTTTGCGCTTCTCTACCCACCAAACGTCACGGTCCTTCTCTTTCCGTCTCGTAGACACGAGCTGAGAAATTGCAAACGTCGAGCAATTGCTCAGCGATGAAAAGTGCCAGCACTGAAAGCTGTTGCTAGCCAGCACCCTTCCTTGGAAGCGCTTTTGTAGGCCTAAGAACAGTGGGGCTCTGGGCTTCTCTAGCCACCTCATCTTCTGCTCATCCTCTCGCGCACTCTGAAGAGAGCTCAGGTGAGAAATTGCAAACGTCCAGCAATTGCTCAGAGATGAAAAGTGCCAGCACTGAAAGCTGTTGCTAGCCAGCACCCTTCCTTGGAAGCGCTTTCACAGGCGCAGTAACACTGGGGCTTTGCGCTTCTCTAGCCACCAAACGTCACAGTCCTTCTCTTTCCGTCTCGTAGACACGAGCTGAGAAATTGCAAACGTCGAGCAATTGCTCAGAGATGAAAAGTGCCAGCACTGAAAGCTGTTGCTAGCCAGCACCCTTCCTTGGAAGCGCTTTTGTAGGCCTAAGAAGACTGGGGCTCTGGGCTTCTCTAGCCACCTAATCTGCTGCTCATCCTCTCGCGCACTCTAAAGAGAGCTCAGGTGAGAAATTGCAAACGTCCAGCAATTGCTCAGAGATGAAAAGTGCCAGCACTGAAAGCTGTTGCTAGCCAGCACCCTTCCTTGGAAGCGTTTTCACAGGCGCAGCAACACTGGGGCTTTGCGCTTCTCTAGCCACCAAACGTCACGGTCCTTCTCTTTCCGTCTCGTAGACACGAGCTGAGAAATTGCAAACGTCGAGCAATTGCTCAGAGAGGAAAAGTGCCAGCACTGAAAGCTGTTGCTAGCCAGCACCCTTCCTTGGAAGCGCTTTTGTAGCCCTTAGAACACTGGGGCTCTGGGCTTCTCTAGCCACCTAATCTTCTGCTCATCCTCTCACGCACTCTAAAGAGAGCTCAGATGAGAAATTGCAAACGTCGAGCAATTGCTCAGAGATGAAAAGTGCCAGCACTGAAAGCTGTTGCTAGCCAGCACCCTTCCTTGGAAGCGCTTTTGTAGGCCTAAGAACACTGGGGCTCTGGCCTTCTCTAGCCACCTAATCTTCTGCTCATCCTCTCGCGCACTCTAAAGAGAGCTCAGGTGAGAAATTGCAAACGTCGAGCAATTGCTCAGAGAAGAAAAGTGCCAGCACTGAAAGCTGTTGCTAGCCAGCACCCTTCCTTGGAAGCGCTTTTGTAGGCCTAAGAACACTGGGGCTCTGGGCTTCTCTAGCCACCTCATCTTCTGCTCATCCTCTCGCGCACTCTAAAGAGAGCTCAGGTGAGAAATTGCAAACGTCCAGCAATTGCTCAGAGATGAAAAGTGCCAGCACTGAAAGCTGTTGCTAGCCAGCACCCTTCCTTGGAAGCGCTTTCACAGGCGCAGCAACACTGGGGCTTTGCGCTTCTCTAGCCACCAAACGTCACGGTCCTTCTCTTTCCGTCTCGTAGACACGAGCTGAGAAATTGCAAACGTCGAGCAATTGCTCAGAGATGAAAAGTGCCAGCACTGGAAGCTGTTGCTAGCCAGCACCCTTCCTTGGAAGCGCTTTTGTAGGCCTAAGCACACTGGTGCTCTGGGCTTCTCTAGCCACCTATACTTCTGCTCATCCTCTCGCGCACTCTAAAGAGAGCTCAGGTGAGAAATTGCAAACGTCGATCAATTGCTCAGAGAGGAAAAGTGCCAGCACTGAAAGCTGTTGCTAGCCAGCACCCTTCCTTGGAAGCGCTTTTGTAGGCCTAAGAACACTGGTGCTCTGGGCTTCTCTAGCCACCTCATCTTCTGCTCATCCTCTCGCGCACTCTAAAGAGAGCTCAGGTGAGAAATTGCAAACGTCGAGCAATTGCTCAGAGATGAAAAGTGCCAACACTGAAAGCTGTTGCTAGCCAGCACCCTTCCTTGGAAGCGCTTTTGTAGGCCTAAGAACACTGGGGCTCTGGGCTTCTCTAGCCACCTAATCTTCTGCTGATCCTCTCGCGCACTCTAAAGAGACCTCAGGTGAGAAATTGCAAACGTCCAGCAATTGCTCAGAGATGAAAAGTGCCAGCACTGAAAGCTGTTGCTAGCCAGCCCCCTTCCTTGGAAGCGCTTTCACAGGCGCAGCAACACTGGGGCTTTGCGCTTCTCTAGCCACCAAACGTCACGGTCCTTCTCTTTCCGTCTCGTAGACACGAGCTGAGAAATTGCAAACGTCGAGCAATTGCTCAGAGATGAAAAGTGCCAGCACTGGAAGCTGTTGCTAGCCAGCCCCCTTCCTTGGAAGCGCTTTTGTAGGCCTAAGAACAGTGGGGCTCTGGGCTTCTCTAGCCACCTCATCTTCTGCTCATCCTCTCGCGCACTCTAAAGAGAGCTCAGGTGAGAAATTGCAAACGTCGAGCAATTGCTCAGAGATGAAAAGTGCCAGCACTGAAAGCTGTTGCTAGCCAGCACCCTTCCTTGGAAGCGCTTTTGTAGGCCTAAGAACAGTGGGGCTCTGGGCTTCTCTAGCCACCTCATCTTCTGCTCATCCTCTCGCGCACTCTAAAGAGAGCTCAGGTGAGAAATTGCAAACGTCGAGCAATTGCTCAGAGATGAAAAGTGCCAACACTGAAAGCTGTTGCTAGCCAGCACCCTTCCTTGGAAGCGCTTTCACAGGCGCAGCAACACTGCGGCTTTGCGCTTCTATACGCACCAAACGTCACGGTCATTCTCTTTCCGTCTCGTAGACAGGAGCTGAGAAATTGCAAACGTCGAGCAATTGCTCAGAGATGAAAAGTGCCAGCACTGAAAGCTGTTGCTAGCCAGCACCCTTCCTTGGAAGCGCTTTTGTAGGCCTAAGAACACTGGGGCTCTGGGCTTCTTTAGCCACCTCATCTTCTGCTCATCCTCTCGCGCACTCTAAAGAGAGCTCAGGTGAGAAATTGCAAACGTCGAGCAATTGCTCAGAGATGAAAAGTGCCAGCACTGAAAGCTGTTGCTAGCCAGCACCCTTCCTTGGAAGCGCTTTCACAGGCGCAGCAACACTGGGGCTTTGAGCTTCTCTACTCACCAAACGTCACGGTCCTTCTCTTTCCGTCTCGTAGACACGAGCTGAGAAATTGCAAACGTCGAGCAATTGCTCAGAGATGAAAAGTTCCAGCACTGAAAGCTGTTGCTAGCCAGCACTCTTCCTTGGAAGCGCTTTTGTAGGCCTAAGAAGACTGGGGCTCTGGGCTTCTCTAGCCACCTAATCTTCTGCTCATCCTCTCGCGCACTCTAAAGAGAGCTCAGGTGAGAAATTGCAAACGTCGAGCAATTGCTCAGAGATGAAAAGTGCCAGCACTGAAAGCTGTTGCTAGCCAGCACCCTTCCTTGGAAGCGCTTTTGTAGGCCTAAGCACACTGGGGCTCTGGGCTTCTCTAGCCACCTCATCTTCTGCTCATCCTCTCGCGCACTCTAAAGAGACCTCAGGTGAGAAATTGCAAACGTCGAGCAATTGTTCAGAGATGAAAAGTGCCAGCACTGAAAGCTGTTGCTAGCCAGCACCCTTCCTTGGAAGCGCTTTCACAGGCGCAGCAACACTGGGGCTTTGCGCTTCTCTACCCACCAAACGTCACGGTCCTTCTCTTTCCGTCTCGTAGACACGAGCTGAGAAATTGCAAACGTCGAGCAATTGCTCAGAGATGAAAAGTGCCAGCACTGAAAGCTGTTGCTAGCCAGCACCCTTCCTTGGAAGCGCTTTTGTAGGCCTAAGAACAGTGGGGCTCTGGGCTTCTCTAGCCACCTCATCTTCTGCTCATCCTCTCGCGCACTCTAAAGAGAGCTCAGGTGAGAAATTGCAAACGTCGAGCAATTGCTCAGAGATGAAAAGTGCCAGCACTGAAAGCTGTTGCTAGCCAGCACCCTTCCTTGGAAGCGCTTTTGTAGGCCTAAGAACACTGGGGCTCTGGGCTTCTCTAGCCACCTCATCTTCTGCTCATCCTCTCGCGCACTCTAAAGAGAGCTCAGGGGAGAAATTGCAAACGTCGAGCAATTGCTCAGAGATGAAAAGTGCCAGCACTGAAAGCTGTTGCTAGCCAGCACCCTTCCTTGGAAGCGCTTTCACAGGCGCAGTAACACTGGGGCTTTGCGCTTCTCTAGCCACCAAACGTCACAGTCCTTCTCTTTCCGTCTCGTAGACACGAGCTGAGAAATTGCAAACGTCGAGCAATTGCTCAGAGATGAAAAGTGCCAGCACTGAAAGCTGTTGCTAGCCAGCACCCTTCCTTGGAAGCGCTTTTGTAGGCCTAAGAAGACTGGGGCTCTGGGCTTCTCTAGCCACCTAATCTGCTGCTCATCCTCTCGCGCACTCTAAAGAGAGCTCAGGTGAGAAATTGCAAACGTCCAGCAATTGCTCAGAGATGAAAAGTGCCAGCACTGAAAGCTGTTGCTAGCCAGCACCCTTCCTTGGAAGCGTTTTCACAGGCGCAGCAACACTGGGGCTTTGCGCTTCTCTACCCACCAAACGTCACGGTCCTTCTCTTTCCGTCTCGTAGACACGAGCTGAGAAATTGCAAACGTCGAGCAATTGCTCAGAGATGAAAAGTGCCAGCACTGAAAGCTGTTGTTAGCCAGCACCCTTCCTTGGAAGCGCTTTTGTAGGCCTAAGAACACTGGGGCTCTGGGCTTCTCTAGCCACCTAATCTTCTGCTCATCCTCTCGCGCAGTCTAAAGAGAGCTCAGGTGAGAAATTGCAAACGTCGAGCAATTGCTCAGAGATGAAAAGTGCCAGCACTGAAAGCTGTTGCTAGCCAGCACCCTTCCTTGGAAGCGCTTTTGTAGGCCTAAGAACACTGGGGCTCTGGGCTTCTCTAGCCACCTCATCTTCTGCTCATCCTCTCGCGCACTCTAAAGAGAGCTCAGGTGAGAAATTGCAAACGTCGAGCAATTGCTCAGAGAGGAAAAGTGCCAGCACTGAAAGCTGTTGCTAGCCAGCACCCTTCCTTGGAAGCGCTTTCACAGGTACAGCAACACTGGGGCTTTGCGCTTCTCTAGCCACCAAACGTCACGGTCCTTCTCTTTCAGTCTCGTAGACACGAGCTGAGAAATTGCAAACGTCGAGCAATTGCTCAGAGATGAAAAGTTCCAGCACTGAAAGCTGTTGCTAGCCAGCACTCTTCCTTGGAAGCGCTTTTGTAGGCCTAAGAACACTGGGGCTCTGGGCTTCTCTAGCCACCTCATCTTCTGCTCATCCTCTCGCGCACTCTAAAGAGAGCTCAGGGGAGAAATTGCAAACGTCGAGCAATTGCTCAGAGATGAAAAGTGCCAGCACTGAAAGCTGTTGCTAGCCAGCACCCTTCCTTGGAAGCGCTTTTGTAGGCCTAAGAACACTGGGGCTCTGGGCTTCTCTAGCCACCTAATCTTCTGCTGATCCTCTCGCGCACTCTAAAGAGACCTCAGGTGAGAAATTGCAAACGTCGAGCAATTGCTCAGAGAGGAAAAGTGCCAGCACTGAAAGCTCTTGCTAGCCAGCACCCTTCCTTGGAAGCGCTTTCACAGGCGCAGCAACACTGGGGCTTTGCGCTTCTCTACCCACCAAACGTCACGGTCCTTCTCTTTCCGTCTCGTAGACACGAGCTGAGAAATTGCAAACGTCGAGCAATTGCTCAGAGATGAAAAGTGCCAGCACTGGAAGCTGTTGCTAGCCAGCACCCTTCCTTGGAAGCGCTTTTGTAGGCCTAAGAACACTGGGGCTCTGGGCTTCTCTAGCCACCTCATCTTCTGCTCATCCTCTCGCGCACTCTGAAGAGAGCTCAGGTGAGAAATTGCAAACGTCGAGCAATTGCTCAGAGATGAAAAGTGCCAGCACTGAAAGCTGTTGCTAGCCAGCACCCTTCCTTGGAAGCGCTTTTGTAGGCCTAAGAACACTGGGGCTCTGGGCTTCTCTAGCCACCTCATCTTCTGCTCATCCTCTCGCGCACTCTAAAGAGAGCTCAGGTGAGAAATTGCAAACGTCGAGCAATTGCTCAGAGAGGAAAAGTGCCAGCACTGAAAGCTCTTGCTAGCCAGCACCCTTCCTTGGAAGCGCTTTCACAGGCGCAGTAACACTGGGGCTTTGCGCTTCTCTAGCCACCAAACGTCACGGTCCTTCTCTTTCCGTCTCGTAGACACGAGCTGAGAAATTGCAAACGTCGAGCAATTGCTCAGAGATGAAAAGTGCCAGCACTGAAAGCTCTTGCTAGCCAGCACCCTTCCTTGGAAGCGCTTTTGTAGGCCTAAGAACACTGGGTCTCTGGGCTTCTCTAGCCACCTAATCTGCTGCTCATCCTCTCGCGCACTCTAAAGAGAGCTCAGGTGAGAAATTGCAAACGTCGAGCAATTGCTCAGAGATGAAAAGTGCCAGCACTGAAAGCTGTTGCTAGCCAGCACCCTTCCTTGGAAGCGTTTTCACAGGCGCAGCAACACTGGGGCTTTGCGCTTCTCTAGCCACCAAACGTCACGGTCCTTCTCTTTCCGTCTCATAGACACGAGCTGAGAAATTGCAAACGTCGAGCAATTGCTCAGAGATGAAAAGTGCCAGCACTGAAAGCTGTTGCTAGCCAGCACCCTTCCTTGGAAGCGCTTTTGTAGGCCTAAGAACAGTGGGGCTCTGGGCTTCTCTAGCCACCTAATCTTCTGCTCATCCTCTCGCGCACTCTAAAGAGAGCTCAGGTGAGAAATTGCAAACGTCGAGCAATTGCTCAGAGATGAAAAGTGCCAGCACTGAAAGCTGTTGCTAGCCAGCACCCTTCCTTGGAAGCACTTTTGTAGGCCTAAGAACACTGGGGCTCTGGGCTTCTCTAGCCACCTCATCTTCTGCTCATCCTCTCGCGCACTCTAAAGAGAGCTCAGGGGAGAAATTGCAAACGTCGAGCAATTGCTCAGAGATGAAAAGTGCCAGCACTGAAAGCTGTTGCTAGCCAGCACCCTTCCTTGGAAGCGCTTTCACAGGCGCAGCAACACTGGGGCTTTGCGCTTCTCTACCCACCAAACGTCACGGTCCTTCTCTTTCCGTCTCGTAGACACGAGCTGAGAAATTGCAAACGTCGAGCAATTGCTCAGAGATGAAAAGTGCCAGCACTGAAAGCTCTTGCTAGCCAGCACCCTTCCTTGGAAGCGCTTTTGTAGGCCTAAGAACACTGGGGCTCTGGGCTTCTCTAGCCACCTCATCTTCTGCTCATCCTCTCGCGCACTCTAAAGAGAGCTCAGGTGAGAAATTGCAAACGTCGAGCAATTGCTCAGAGATGAAAAGTGCCAGCACTGAAAGCTGTTGCTAGCCAGCACCCTTCCTTGGAAGCGCTTTTGTAGCCCGTAGAACACTGGGGCTCTGGGCTTCTCTAGCCACCTCATCTTCTGCTCATCCTCTCGCGCACTCTAAAGAGAGCTCAGGTGAGAAATTGCAAACGTCGAGCAATTGCTCAGAGAGGAAAAGTGCCAGCACTGAAAGCTGTTGCTAGCCAGCACCCTTCCTTGGAAGCGCTTTCACAGGCGCAGCAACACTGGGGCTTTGCGCTTCTCTACCCACCAAATGTCACGGTCCTTCTCTTTCCATCTCGTAGACACGAGCTGAGAAATTGCAAACGTCGAGCAATTGCTCAGAGATGAAAAGTTCCAGCACTGAAAGCTGTTGCTAGCCAGCACCCTTCCTTGGAAGCGCTTTTGTAGGCCTAAGAACAGTGGGGCTCTGGGCTTCTCTAGCCACCTCATCTTCTGCTCATCCTCTCGTGCACTCTAAAGAGAGCTCAGGTGAGAAATTGCAAACGTCGAGCAATTGCTCAGAGAGGAAAAGTGCCAGCACTGAAAGCTGTTGCTAGCCAGCACCCTTCCTTGGAAGCGCTTTCACAGGCGCAGTAACACTGGGGCTTTGCGCTTCTCTAGCCACCAAACGTCACGGTCCTTCTCTTTCCGTCTCGTAGACACGAGCTGAGAAATTGCAAACGTCGAGCAATTGCTCAGAGATGAAAAGTGCCAGCACGGAAAGCTGTTGTTAGCCAGCACCCTTCCTTGGAAGCGCTTTTGTAGGCCTAAGAACACTGGGGCTCTGGGCTTCTCTAGCCACCTCATCTTCTGCTCATCCTCTCGCGCACTCTAAAGAGAGCTCAGGTGAGAAATTGCAAACGTCGAGCAATTGCTCAGAGATGAAAAGTGCCAGCACTGAAAGCTGTTGCTAGCCAGCACCCTTCCTTGGAAGCGCTTTTGTAGGCCTAAGAACACTGGGGCTCTGGGCTTCTCTAGCCACCTCATCTTCTGCTCATCCTCTCGCGCACTCTGAAGAGAGCTCAGGTGAGAAATTGCAAACGTCGAGCAATTGCTCAGAGATGAAAAGTGCCAGCACTGAAAGCTGTTGCTAGCCAGCCCCCTTCCTTGGAAGCGCTTTTGTAGGCCTAAGAACACTGGGGCTCTGCGCTTCTCTAGCCACCTAATCTTCTGCTCATCCTCTCGCGCACTCTAAAGAGAGCTCAGGTGAGAAATTGCAAACGTCGAGCAATTGCTCAGAGATGAAAAGTGCCAGCACTGAAAGCTGTTGCTAGCCAGCACCCTTCCTTGGAAGCGCTTTTGTAGGCCTAAGAACACTGGGGCTCTGCGCTTCTCTAGCCACCTCATCTTCCGCTCATCCTCTCGCGCACTCTAAAGAGAGCTCAGGTGAGAAATTGCAAACGTCGAGAAATTGCTCAGATAAGAAAAGTGCCAGCACTGAAAGCTGTTGCTAGCCAGCACCCTTCCTTGGAAGCGCTTTCACAGGCGCAGCAACACTGGGGCTTTGCGCTTCTCTACCCACCAAACGTCACGGTCCTTCTCTTTCCGTCTCGTAGACACGAGCTGAGAAATTGCAAACGTCGAGCAATTGCTCAGAGATGAAAAGTGCCAGCACTGGAAGCTGTTGCTAGCCAGCACCCTTCCTTGGAAGCGCTTTTGTAGGCCTAAGAACAGTGGGGCTCTGGGCTTCTCTAGCCACCTCATCTTCTGCTCATCCTCTCGCGCACTCTGAAGAGAGCTCAGGTGAGAAATTGCAAACGTCGAGCAATTGCTCAGAGATGAAAAGTGCCAGCACTGGAAGCTGTTGCTAGCCAGCACCCTTCCTTGGAAGCGCTTTGGTAGGCCTAAGAACACTGGGGCTCTGGGCTTCTCTAGCCACCTCATCTTCTGCTCATCCTCTCGCGCACTCTAAAGAGAGCTCAGGTGAGAAATTGCAAACGTCGAGCAATTGCTCAGAGATGAAAAGTGCCAGCACTGAAAGCTGTTGCTAGCCAGCACCCTTCCTTGGAAGCGCTTTCACAGGCGCAGCAACACTGGGGCTTTGCGCTTCTCTACCCACCAAATGTCACGGTCCTTCTCTTTCCGTCTCGTAGACACGAGCTGAGAAATTGCAAACGTCGAGCAATTGCTCAGAGATGAAAAGTGCCAGCACTGAAAGCTGTTGCTAGCCAGCACCCTTCCTTGGAAGCGCTTTTGTAGCCCTTAGAACACTGGGGCTATGGGCTTCTCTAGCCACCTCATCTTCTGCTCATCCTCTCGCGCACTCTAAAGAGAGCTCAGGTGAGAAATTGCAAACGTCCAGCAATTGCTCAGAGATGAAAAGTGCCAGCACTGAAAGCTGTTGCTAGCCAGCACCCTTCCTTGGAAGCGCTTTTGTAGCCCTTAGAACACTGGGGCTCTGGGCTTCTCTAGCCACCTAATCTTCTGCTCATCCTCTCGCGCACTCTAAAGAGAGCTCAGGTGAGAAATTGCAAACGTCGAGCAATTGCTCAGAGATGAAAAGTGCCAGCACTGAAAGCTGTTGCTAGCCAGCACCCTTCCTTGGAAGCGCTTTCACAGGCGCAGTAACACTGGGGCTTTGCGCTTCTCTAGCCACCAAACGTCACGGTCCTTCTCTTTCCGTCTCGTAGACACGAGCTGAGAAATTGCAAACGTCGAGCAATTGCTCAGAGATGAAAAGTGCCAGCACTGAAAGCTGTTGCTAGCCAGCGCCCTTCCTTGGAAGCGCTTTTGTAGGCCTAAGAACACTGGGGCTCTGGGCTTCTCTAGCCACCTAATCTTCTGCTCATCCTCTCGCGCAGTCTAAAGAGAGCTCAGGTGAGAAATTGCAAACGTCGAGCAATTGCTCCGAGATGAAAAGTGCCAGCACTGAAAGCTGTTGCTAGCCAGCACCCTTCCTTGGAAGCGCTTTCACAGGCGCAGCAACACTGGGGCTTTGCGCTTCTCTACCCACCAAACGTCACGGTCCTTCTCTTTCCGTCTCGTAGACACGAGCTGAGAAATTGCAAACGTCGAGCAATTGCTCAGAGATGAAAAGTGCCAGCACTGAAAGCTCTTGCTAGCCAGCACCCTTCCTTGGAAGCGCTTTTGTAGGCCTAAGAACACTGGGGCTCTGGGCTTCTCTAGCCACCTCATCTTCTGCTCATCCTCTCGCGCACTCTAAAGAGAGCTCAGGTGAGAAATTGCAAACGTCGAGCAATTGCTCAGAGATGAAAAGTGCCAGCACTGAAAGCTGTTGCTAGCCAGCACCCTTCCTTGGAAGCGCTTTTGTAGGCCTAAGAACACTGGGGCTCTGGGCTTCTCTAGCCACCTAATCTTCTGCTCATCCTCTCGCGCACTCTAAAGAGACCTCAGGTGAGAAATTGCAAACGTCGAGCAATTGCTCAGAGATGAAAAGTGCCAGCACTGAAAGCTGTTGCTAGCCAGCACCCTTCCTTGGAAGCGCTTTCACAGGCGCAGCAACACTGGGGCTTTGCGCTTCTCTACCCACCAAACGTCACGGTCCTTCTCTTTCCGTCTCGTAGACACGAGCTGAGAAATTGCAAACGTCGAGCAATTGCTCAGAGATGAAAAGTGCCAGCACTGGAAGCTGTTGCTAGCCAGCACCCTTCCTTGGAAGCGCTTTTGTAGGCCTAAGAACACTGGGGCTCTGGGCTTCTCTAGCCACCTCATCTTCTGCTCATCCTCTCGCGCACTCTGAAGAGAGCTCAGGTGAGAAATTGCAAACGTCGAGCAATTGCTCAGAGATGAAAAGTGCCAGCACTGAAAGCTGTTGCTAGCCAGCACCCTTCCTTGGAAGCGCTTTTGTAGGCCTAAGAACACTGGGGCTCTGGGCTTCTCTAGCCACCTCATCTTCTGCTCATCCTCTCGCGCACTCTAAAGAGAGCTCAGGTGAGAAATTGCAAACGTCGAGCAATTGCTCAGAGAGGAAAAGTGCCAGCACTGAAAGCTCTTGCTAGCCAGCACCCTTCCTTGGAAGCGCTTTCACAGGCGCAGTAACACTGGGGCTTTGCGCTTCTCTAGCCACCAAACGTCACGGTCCTTCTCTTTCCGTCTCGTAGACACGAGCTGAGAAATTGCAAACGTCGAGCAATTGCTCAGAGATGAAAAGTGCCAGCACTGAAAGCTCTTGCTAGCCAGCACCCTTCCTTGGAAGCGCTTTTGTAGGCCTAAGAACAGTGGGGCTCTGGGCTTCTCTAGCCACCTAATCTGCTGCTCATCCTCTCGCGCACTCTAAAGAGAGCTCAGGGGAGAAATTGCAAACGTCGAGCAATTGCTCAGAGATGAAAAGTGCCAGCACTGAAAGCTGTTGCTAGCCAGCACCCTTCCTTGGAAGCGTTTTCACAGGCGCAGCAACACTGGGGCTTTGCGCTTCTCTAGCCACCAAACGTCACGGTCCTTCTCTTTCCGTCTCATAGACACGAGCTGAGAAATTGCAAACGTCGAGCAATTGCTCAGAGAGGAAAAGTGCCAGCACTGAAAGCTGTTGCTAGCCAGCACCCTTCCTTGGAAGCGCTTTTGTAGGCCTAAGAACAGTGGGGCTCTGGGCTTCTCTAGCCACCTAATCTTCTGCTCATCCTCTCGCGCACTCTAAAGAGAGCTCAGGTGAGAAATTGCAAACGTCGAGCAATTGCTCAGAGATGAAAAGTGCCAGCACTGAAAGCTCTTGCTAGCCAGCACCCTTCCTTGGAAGCGCTTTTGTAGGCCTAAGAACACTGGGGCTCTGGGCTTCTCTAGCCACCTCATCTTCTGCTCATCCTCTCGCGCACTCTAAAGAGAGCTCAGGGGAGAAATTGCAAACGTCGAGCAATTGCTCAGAGAGGAAAAGTGCCAGCACTGAAAGCTGTTGCTAGCCAGCACCCTTCCTTGGAAGCGCTTTTGTAGCCCTTAGAACACTGGGGCTATGGGCTTCTCTAGCCACCTCATCTTCTGCTCATCCTCTCGCGCACTCTAAAGAGAGCTCAGATGAGAAATTGCAAACGTCCAGCAATTGCTCAGAGATGAAAAGTGCCAGCACTGAAAGCTGTTGCTAGCCAGCACCCTTCCTTGGAAGCGCTTTTGTAGGCCTAAGAACACTGGGGCTCTGGGCTTCTCTAGCCACCTCATCTTCTACTCATCCTCTCGCGCACTCTAAAGAGAGCTCAGGTGAGAAATTGCAAACGTCGAGCAATTGCTCAGAGATGAAAAGTGCCAGCACTGAAAGCTGTTGCTAGCCAGCACCCTTCCTTGGAAGCGCTTTTGTAGGCCTAAGAACACTGGGGCTCTGGGCTTCTCTAGCCACCTAATCTTCTGCTGATCCTCTCGCGCACTCTAAAGAGACCTCAGGTGAGAAATTGCAAACGTCCAGCAATTGCTCAGAGATGAAAAGTGCCAGCACTGAAAGCTGTTGCTAGCCAGCACCCTTCCTTGGAAGCGCTTTCACAGGCGCAGCAACACTGGGGCTTTGCGCTTCTCTAGCCACCAAACGTCACGGTCCTTCTCTTTCCGTCTCGTAGACACGAGCTGAGAAATTGCAAACGTCGAGCAATTGCTCAGAGATGAAAAGTGCCAGCACTGAAAGCTGTTGCTAGCCAGCACCCTTCCTTGGAAGCGCTTTTGTAGGCCTAAGAACACTGGGGCTCTGGGCTTCTCTAGCCACCTCATCTTCTGCTCATCCTCTCGCGCACTCTGAAGAGAGCTCAGGTGAGAAATTGCAAACGTCGAGCAATTGCTCAGAGATGAAAAGTGCCAGCACTGAAAGCTGTTGCTAGCCAGCACCCTTCCTTGGAAGCGCTTTTGTAGGCCTAAGAACAGTGGGGCTCTGGGCTTCTCTAGCCACCTCATCTTCTGCTCATCCTCTCGCGCACTCTAAAGAGAGCTCAGGGGAGAAATTGCAAACGTCGAGCAATTGCTCAGAGATGAAAAGTGCCAGCACTGAAAGCTGTTGCTAGCCAGCACCCTTCCTTGGAAGCGCTTTCACAGGCGCAGTAACACTGGGGCTTTGCGCTTCTCTAGCCACCAAACGTCACGGTCATTCTCTTTCCGTCTCGTAGACACGAGCTGAGAAATTGCAAACGTCGAGCAATTGCTCAGAGATGAAAATTGCCAGCACTGAAAGCTGTTGCTAGCCAGCACCCTTCCTTGGAAGCGCTTTTGTAGGCCTAAGAAGACTGGGGCTCTGGGCTTCTCTAGCCACCTAATCTGCTGCTCATCCTCTCGCGCACTCTAAAGAGAGCTCAGGTGAGAAATTGCAAACGTCGAGCAATTGCTCAGAGATGAAAAGTGCCAGCACTGAAAGCTGTTGCTAGCCAGCACCCTTCCTTGGAAGCGTTTTCACAGGCGCAGCAACACTGGGGCTTTGCGCTTCTCTAGCCACCAAACGTCACGGTCCTTCACTTTCCGTCTCGTAGACACGAGCTGAGAAATTGCAAACGTCGAGCAATTGCTCAGAGATGAAAAGTGCCAGCACTGAAAGCTGTTGTTAGCCAGCACCCTTCCTTGGAAGCGCTTTTGTAGGCCTAAGAACAGTGGGGCTCTGGGCTTCTCTAGCCACCTAATCTTCTGCTCATCCTCTCGCGCACTCTAAAGAGAGCTCAGGTGAGAAATTGCAAACGTCGAGCAATTGCTCAGAGATGAAAAGTGCCAGCACTGAAAGCTGTTGCTAGCCAGCACCCTTCCTTGGAAGCGCTTTTGTAGGCCTAAGAACACTGGGGCTCTGGGCTTCTCTAGCCACCTCATCTTCTGCTCATCCTCTCGCGCACTCTAAAGAGAGCTCAGGTGAGAAATTGCAAACGTCGAGCAATTGCTCAGAGAGGAAAAGTGCCAGCACTGAAAGCTGTTGCTAGCCAGCACCCTTCCTTGGAAGCGCTTTTGTAGCCCTTAGAACAGTGGGGCTCTGGGCTTCTCTAGCCACCTAATCTTCTGCTCATCCTCTCGCGCACTCTAAAGAGAGCTCAGGGGAGAAATTGCAAACGTCCAGCAATTGCTCAGAGATGAAAAGTGCCAGCACTGAAAGCTGTTGCTAGCCAGCACCCTTCCTTGGAAGCGCTTTTGTAGGCCTAAGAACACTGGGGCTCTGGGCTTCTTTAGCCACCTCATCTTCTGCTCATCCTCTCGCGCACTCTAAAGAGAGCTCAGGTGAGAAATTGCAAACGTCGAGCAATTGCTCAGAGATGAAAAGTGCCAGCACTGAAAGCTGTTGCTAGCCAGCACCCTTCCTTGGAAGCGCTTTTGTAGGCCTAAGAACACTGGGGCTCTGGGCTTCTCTAGCCACCTAATCTTCTGCTCATCCTCTCGCGCACTCTAAAGAGAGCTCAGGTGAGAAATTGCAAACGTCGAGCAATTGCTCAGAGATGAAAAGTGCCAGCACTGAAAGCTGTTGCTAGCCAGCACCCTTCCTTGGAAGCGCTTTCACAGGCGCAGCAACACTGGGGCTTTGCGCTTCTCTACCCACCAAACGTCACGGTCCTTCTCTTTCCGTCTCATAGACACGAGCTGAGAAATTGCAAACGTCGAGCAATTGCTCAGAGATGAAAAGTGCCAGCACTGAAAGCTGTTGCTAGCCAGCACCCTTCCTTGGAAGCGCTTTTGTAGGCCTAAGCACACTGGGGCTCTGGGCTTCTCTAGCCACCTATACTTCTGCTCATCCTCTCGCGCACTCTAAAGAGAGCTCAGGTGAGAAATTGCAAACGTCGATCAATTGCTCAGAGAGGAAAAGTGCCAGCACTGAAAGCTGTTGCTAGCCAGCACCCTTCCTTGGAAGCGCTTTTGTAGGCCTAAGAACACTGGGGCTCTGGGCTTCTCTAGCCACCTCATCTTCTGCTCATCCTCTCGCGCACTCTAAAGAGAGCTCAGGTGAGAAATTGCAAACGTCCAGCAATTGCTCAGAGATGAAAAGTGCCAGCACTGAAAGCTGTTGCTAGCCAGCACCCTTCCTTGGAAGCGCTTTTGTAGGCCTAAGAACACTGGGGCTCTGGGCTTCTTTAGCCACCTCATCTTCTGCTCATCCTCTCGCGCACTCTAAAGAGAGCTCAGGGGAGAAATTGCAAACGTCGAGCAATTGCTCAGAGATGAAAAGTGCCAGCACTGAAAGCTGTTGCTAGCCAGCACCCTTCCTTGGAAGCGCTTTCACAGGCGCAGTAACACTGGGGCTTTGCGCTTCTCTAGCCACCAAACGTCACGGTCCTTCTCTTTCCGTCTCGTAGACACGAGCTGAGAAATTGCAAACGTCGAGCAATTGCTCAGAGATGAAAAGTTCCAGCACTGAAAGCTGTTGCTAGCCAGCACTCTTCCTTGGAAGCGCTTTTGTAGGCCTAAGAACACTGGGGCTCTGGGCTTCTCTAGCCACCTCATCTTCTGCTCATCCTCTCGCGCACTCTAAAGAGAGCTCAGGTGAGAAATTGCAAACGTCGAGCAATTGCTCAGAGATGAAAAGTGCCAGCACTGAAAGCTCTTGCTAGCCAGCACCCTTCCTTGGAAGCGCTTTTGTAGGCCTAAGCACACTGGGGCTCTGGGCTTCTCTAGCCACCTAATCTTCTGCTGATCCTCTCGCGCACTCTAAAGAGACCTCAGGTGAGAAATTGCAAACGTCGAGCAATTGCTCAGAGATGAAAAGTGCCAGCACTGAAAGCTGTTGCTAGCCAGCACCCTTCCTTGGAAGCGCTTTCACAGGCGCAGCAACACTGGGGCTTTGCGCTTCTCTAGCCACCAAACGTCACGGTCCTTCTCTTTCCGTCTCGTAGACACGAGCTGAGAAATTGCAAACGTCGAGCAATTGCTCAGAGATGAAAAGTGCCAGCACTGGAAGCTGTTGCTAGCCAGCACCCTTCCTTGGAAGCGCTTTTGTAGGCCTAAGAACACTGGGGCTCTGGGCTTCTCTAGCCACCTAATCTTCTGCTCATCCTCTCGCGCACTCTAAAGAGAGCTCGGGGGAGAAATTGCAAACGTCGAGCAATTGCTCAGAGATGAAAAGTGCCAGCACTGAAAGCTGTTGCTAGCCAGCACCCTTCCTTGGAAGCGCTTTTGTAGGCCTAAGAACACTGGGGCTCTGGGCTTCTCTAGCCACCTCATCTTCTGCTCATCCTCTCGCGCACTCTAAAGAGACCTCAGGTGAGAAATTGCAAACGTCGAGCAATTGCTCAGAGATGAAAAGTGCCAACACTGAAAGCTGTTGCTAGCCAGCACCCTTCCTTGGAAGCGCTTTCACAGGCGCAGCAACACTGCGGCTTTGCGCTTCTATACGCACCAAACATCACGGTCATTCTCTTTCCGTCTCGTAGACAGGAGCTGAGAAATTGCAAACGTCGAGCAATTGCTCAGAGATGAAAAGTGCCAGCACTGAAAGCTGTTGCTAGCCAGCACCCTTCCTTGGAAGCGCTTTTGTAGGCCTAAGAAGACTGGGGCTCTGGGCTTCTTTAGCCACCTCATCTTCTGCTCATCCTCTCGCGCACTCTAAAGAGAGCTCAGGGGAGAAATTGCAAACGTCGAGCAATTGCTCAGAGATGAAAAGTGCCAGCACTGAAAGCTGTTGCTAGCCAGCACCCTTCCTTGGAAGCGCTTTCACAGGCGCAGTAACACTGGGGCTTTGCGCTTCTCTAGCCACCAAACGTCACGGTCCTTCTCTTTCCGTCTCGTAGACACGAGCTGAGAAATTGCAAACGTCGAGCAATTGCTCAGAGATGAAAAGTTCCAGCACTGAAAGCTGTTGCTAGCCAGCACTCTTCCTTGGAAGCGCTTTTGTAGGCCTAAGAACACTGGGGCTCTGGGCTTCTCTAGCCACCTCATCTTCTGCTCATCCTCTCGCGCACTCTAAAGAGAGCTCAGGGGAGAAATTGCAAACGTCGAGCAATTGCTCCGAGATGAAAAGTGCCAGCACTGAAAGCTGTTGCTAGCCAGCACCCTTCCTTGGAAGCGCTTTTGTAGGCCTAAGCACACTGGGGCTCTGGGCTTCTCTAGCCACCTCATCTTCTGCTGATCCTCTCGCGCACTCTAAAGAGACCTCAGGTGAGAAATTGCAAACGTCGAGCAATTGTTCAGAGATGAAAAGTGCCAGCACTGAAAGCTGTTGCTAGCCAGCACCCTTCCTTGGAAGCGCTTTCACAGGCGCAGCAACACTGGGGCTTTGCGCTTCTCTAGCCACCAAACGTCACGGTCCTTCTCTTTCCGTCTCGTAGACACGAGCTGAGAAATTGCAAACGTCGAGCAATTGCTCAGCGATGAAAAGTGCCAGCACTGAAAGCTGTTGCTAGCCAGCACCCTTCCTTGGAAGCGCTTTTGTAGGCCTAAGAACAGTGGGGCTCTGGGCTTCTCTAGCCACCTCATCTTCTGCTCATCCTCTCGCGCACTCTGAAGAGAGCTCAGGTGAGAAATTGCAAACGTCCAGCAATTGCTCAGAGATGAAAAGTGCCAGCACTGAAAGCTGTTGCTAGCCAGCACCCTTCCTTGGAAGCGCTTTCACAGGCGCAGTAACACTGGGGCTTTGCGCTTCTCTAGCCACCAAACGTCACAGTCCTTCTCTTTCCGTCTCGTAGACACGAGCTGAGAAATTGCAAACGTCGAGCAATTGCTCAGAGATGAAAAGTGCCAGCACTGAAAGCTGTTGCTAGCCAGCACCCTTCCTTGGAAGCGCTTTTGTAGGCCTAAGAAGACTGGGGCTCTGGGCTTCTCTAGCCACCTAATCTGCTGCTCATCCTCTCGCGCACTCTAAAGAGAGCTCAGGTGAGAAATTGCAAACGTCCAGCAATTGCTCAGAGATGAAAAGTGCCAGCACTGAAAGCTGTTGCTAGCCAGCACCCTTCCTTGGAAGCGTTTTCACAGGCGCAGCAACACTGGGGCTTTGCGCTTCTCTAGCCACCAAACGTCACGGTCCTTCTCTTTCCGTCTCGTAGACACGAGCTGAGAAATTGCAAACGTCGAGCAATTGCTCAGAGAGGAAAAGTGCCAGCACTGAAAGCTGTTGCTAGCCAGCACCCTTCCTTGGAAGCGCTTTTGTAGCCCTTAGAACACTGGGGCTCTGGGCTTCTCTAGCCACCTAATCTTCTGCTCATCCTCTCGCGCACTCTAAAGAGAGCTCAGATGAGAAATTGCAAACGTCGAGCAATTGCTCAGAGATGAAAAGTGCCAGCACTGAAAGCTGTTGCTAGCCAGCACCCTTCCTTGGAAGCGCTTTTGTAGGCCTAAGAACACTGGGGCTCTGGCCTTCTCTAGCCACCTAATCTTCTGCTCATCCTCTCGCGCACTCTAAAGAGAGCTCAGGTGAGAAATTGCAAACGTCGAGCAATTGCTCAGAGAAGAAAAGTGCCAGCACTGAAAGCTGTTGCTAGCCAGCACCCTTCCTTGGAAGCGCTTTTGTAGGCCTAAGAACACTGGGGCTCTGGGCTTCTCTAGCCACCTCATCTTCTGCTCATCCTCTCGCGCACTCTAAAGAGAGCTCAGGTGAGAAATTGCAAACGTCCAGCAATTGCTCAGAGATGAAAAGTGCCAGCACTGAAAGCTGTTGCTAGCCAGCACCCTTCCTTGGAAGCGCTTTCACAGGCGCAGCAACACTGGGGCTTTGCGCTTCTCTAGCCACCAAACGTCACGGTCCTTCTCTTTCCGTCTCGTAGACACGAGCTGAGAAATTGCAAACGTCGAGCAATTGCTCAGAGATGAAAAGTGCCAGCACTGGAAGCTGTTGCTAGCCAGCACCCTTCCTTGGAAGCGCTTTTGTAGGCCTAAGCACACTGGTGCTCTGGGCTTCTCTAGCCACCTATACTTCTGCTCATCCTCTCGCGCACTCTAAAGAGAGCTCAGGTGAGAAATTGCAAACGTCGATCAATTGCTCAGAGAGGAAAAGTGCCAGCACTGAAAGCTGTTGCTAGCCAGCACCCTTCCTTGGAAGCGCTTTTGTAGGCCTAAGAACACTGGTGCTCTGGGCTTCTCTAGCCACCTCATCTTCTGCTCATCCTCTCGCGCACTCTAAAGAGAGCTCAGGTGAGAAATTGCAAACGTCGAGCAATTGCTCAGAGATGAAAAGTGCCAACACTGAAAGCTGTTGCTAGCCAGCACCCTTCCTTGGAAGCGCTTTTGTAGGCCTAAGAACACTGGGGCTCTGGGCTTCTCTAGCCACCTAATCTTCTGCTGATCCTCTCGCGCACTCTAAAGAGACCTCAGGTGAGAAATTGCAAACGTCCAGCAATTGCTCAGAGATGAAAAGTGCCAGCACTGAAAGCTGTTGCTAGCCAGCCCCCTTCCTTGGAAGCGCTTTCACAGGCGCAGCAACACTGGGGCTTTGCGCTTCTCTAGCCACCAAACGTCACGGTCCTTCTCTTTCCGTCTCGTAGACACGAGCTGAGAAATTGCAAACGTCGAGCAATTGCTCAGAGATGAAAAGTGCCAGCACTGAAAGCTCTTGCTAGCCAGCACCCTTCCTTGGAAGCGCTTTTGTAGGCCTAAGAACAGTGGGGCTCTGGGCTTCTCTAGCCACCTCATCTTCTGCTCATCCTCTCGCGCACTCTAAAGAGAGCTCAGGTGAGAAATTGCAAACGTCGAGCAATTGCTCAGAGATGAAAAGTGCCAGCACTGAAAGCTGTTGCTAGCCAGCACCCTTCCTTGGAAGCGCTTTTGTAGGCCTAAGAACAGTGGGGCTCTGGGCTTCTCTAGCCACCTCATCTTCTGCTCATCCTCTCGCGCACTCTAAAGAGAGCTCAGGTGAGAAATTGCAAACGTCGAGCAATTGCTCAGAGATGAAAAGTGCCAACACTGAAAGCTGTTGCTAGCCAGCACCCTTCCTTGGAAGCGCTTTCACAGGCGCAGCAACACTGCGGCTTTGCGCTTCTATACGCACCAAACGTCACGGTCATTCTCTTTCCGTCTCGTAGACAGGAGCTGAGAAATTGCAAACGTCGAGCAATTGCTCAGAGATGAAAAGTGCCAGCACTGAAAGCTGTTGCTAGCCAGCACCCTTCCTTGGAAGCGCTTTTGTAGGCCTAAGAACACTGGGGCTCTGGGCTTCTTTAGCCACCTCATCTTCTGCTCATCCTCTCGCGCACTCTAAAGAGAGCTCAGGTGAGAAATTGCAAACGTCGAGCAATTGCTCAGAGATGAAAAGTGCCAGCACTGAAAGCTGTTGCTAGCCAGCACCCTTCCTTGGAAGCGCTTTCACAGGCGCAGCAACACTGGGGCTTTGAGCTTCTCTACTCACCAAACGTCACGGTCCTTCTCTTTCCGTCTCGTAGACACGAGCTGAGAAATTGCAAACGTCGAGCAATTGCTCAGAGATGAAAAGTTCCAGCACTGAAAGCTGTTGCTAGCCAGCACTCTTCCTTGGAAGCGCTTTTGTAGGCCTAAGAAGACTGGGGCTCTGGGCTTCTCTAGCCACCTAATCTTCTGCTCATCCTCTCGCGCACTCTAAAGAGAGCTCAGGTGAGAAATTGCAAACGTCGAGCAATTGCTCAGAGATGAAAAGTGCCAGCACTGAAAGCTGTTGCTAGCCAGCACCCTTCCTTGGAAGCGCTTTTGTAGGCCTAAGCACACTGGGGCTCTGGGCTTCTCTAGCCACCTCATCTTCTGCTCATCCTCTCGCGCACTCTAAAGAGACCTCAGGTGAGAAATTGCAAACGTCGAGCAATTGTTCAGAGATGAAAAGTGCCAGCACTGAAAGCTGTTGCTAGCCAGCACCCTTCCTTGGAAGCGCTTTCACAGGCGCAGCAACACTGGGGCTTTGCGCTTCTCTAGCCACCAAACGTCACGGTCCTTCTCTTTCCGTCTCGTAGACACGAGCTGAGAAATTGCAAACGTCGAGCAATTGCTCAGAGATGAAAAGTGCCAGCACTGAAAGCTGTTGCTAGCCAGCACCCTTCCTTGGAAGCGCTTTTGTAGGCCTAAGAAGACTGGGGCTCTGGGCTTCTCTAGCCACCTAATCTGCTGCTCATCCTCTCGCGCACTCTAAAGAGAGCTCAGGTGAGAAATTGCAAACGTCGAGCAATTGCTCAGAGATGAAAAGTGCCAGCACTGAAAGCTGTTGCTAGCCAGCACCCTTCCTTGGAAGCGCTTTTGTAGGCCTAAGAACACTGGGGCTCTGGGCTTCTCTAGCCACCTCATCTTCTGCTCATCCTCTCGCGCACTCTAAAGAGAGCTCAGGGGAGAAATTGCAAACGTCGAGCAATTGCTCAGAGATGAAAAGTGCCAGCACTGAAAGCTGTTGCTAGCCAGCACCCTTCCTTGGAAGCGCTTTCACAGGCGCAGTAACACTGGGGCTTTGCGCTTCTCTAGCCACCAAACGTCACAGTCCTTCTCTTTCCGTCTCGTAGACACGAGCTGAGAAATTGCAAACGTCGAGCAATTGCTCAGAGATGAAAAGTGCCAGCACTGAAAGCTGTTGCTAGCCAGCACCCTTCCTTGGAAGCGCTTTTGTAGGCCTAAGAAGACTGGGGCTCTGGGCTTCTCTAGCCACCTAATCTGCTGCTCATCCTCTCGCGCACTCTAAAGAGAGCTCAGGTGAGAAATTGCAAACGTCCAGCAATTGCTCAGAGATGAAAAGTGCCAGCACTGAAAGCTGTTGCTAGCCAGCACCCTTCCTTGGAAGCGTTTTCACAGGCGCAGCAACACTGGGGCTTTGCGCTTCTCTACCCACCAAACGTCACGGTCCTTCTCTTTCCGTCTCGTAGACACGAGCTGAGAAATTGCAAACGTCGAGCAATTGCTCAGAGATGAAAAGTGCCAGCACTGAAAGCTGTTGTTAGCCAGCACCCTTCCTTGGAAGCGCTTTTGTAGGCCTAAGAACACTGGGGCTCTGGGCTTCTCTAGCCACCTAATCTTCTGCTCATCCTCTCGCGCAGTCTAAAGAGAGCTCAGGTGAGAAATTGCAAACGTCGAGCAATTGCTCAGAGATGAAAAGTGCCAGCACTGAAAGCTGTTGCTAGCCAGCACCCTTCCTTGGAAGCGCTTTTGTAGGCCTAAGAACACTGGGGCTCTGGGCTTCTCTAGCCACCTCATCTTCTGCTCATCCTCTCGCGCACTCTAAAGAGAGCTCAGGTGAGAAATTGCAAACGTCGAGCAATTGCTCAGAGAGGAAAAGTGCCAGCACTGAAAGCTGTTGCTAGCCAGCACCCTTCCTTGGAAGCGCTTTTGTAGCCCTTAGAACACTGGGGCTCTGGGCTTCTCTAGCCACCTAATCTTCTGCTCATCCTCTCGCGCACTCTAAAGAGAGCTCAGATGAGAAATTGCAAACGTCCAGCAATTGCTCAGAGATGAAAAGTGCCAGCACTGAAAGCTGTTGCTAGCCAGCACCCTTCCTTGGAAGCGCTTTTGTAGGCCTAAGCACACTGGGGCTCTGGGCTTCTCTAGCCACCTCATCTTCTGCTCATCCTCTCGCGCACTCTAAAGAGAGCTCAGGTGAGAAATTGCAAACGTCGAGCAATTGCTCAGAGAAGAAAAGTGCCAGCACTGAAAGCTGTTGCTAGCCAGCACCCTTCCTTGGAAGCGCTTTTGTAGGCCTAAGAAGACTGGGGCTCTGGGCTTCTCTAGCCACCTCATCTTCTGCTCATCCTCTCGCGCACTCTAAAGAGAGCTCAGGTGAGAAATTGCAAACGTCGAGCAATTGCTCAGAGATGAAAAGTGCCAGCACTGAAAGCTGTTGCTAGCCAGCACCCTTCCTTGGAAGCGCTTTCACAGGCGCAGCAACACTGGGGCTTTGCGCTTCTCTAGCCACCAAACGTCACGGTCCTTCTCTTTCCGTCTCGTAGACACGAGCTGAGAAATTGCAAACGTCGAGCAATTGCTCAGAGATGAAAAGTGCCAGCACTGGAAGCTGTTGCTAGCCAGCACCCTTCCTTGGAAGCGCTTTTGTAGGCCTAAGAAGACTGGTGCTCTGGGCTTCTCTAGCCACCTATACTTCTGCTCATCCTCTCGCGCACTCTAAAGAGAGCTCAGGTGAGAAATTGCAAACGTCGATCAATTGCTCAGAGAGGAAAAGTGCCAGCACTGAAAGCTGTTGCTAGCCAGCACCCTTCCTTGGAAGCGCTTTTGTAGGCCTAAGAACACTGGTGCTCTGGGCTTCTCTAGCCACCTCATCTTCTGCTCATCCTCTCGCGCACTCTAAAGAGAGCTCAGGTGAGAAATTGCAAACGTCGAGCAATTGCTCAGAGATGAAAAGTGCCAACACTGAAAGCTGTTGCTAGCCAGCACCCTTCCTTGGAAGCGCTTTCACAGGCGCAGCAACACTGTGGCTTTGCGCTTCTATACGCACCAAACGTCACGGTCCTTCTCTTTCCGTCTCGTAGACACGAGCTGAGAAATTGCAAACGTCGAGCAATTGCTCAGAGATGAAAAGTGCCAGCACTGAAAGCTGTTGCTAGCCAGCACCCTTCCTTGGAAGCGCTTTCACAGGCGCAGTAACACTGGGGCTTTGCGCTTCTCTAGCCACCAAACGTCACGGTCCTTCTCTTTCCGTCTCGTAGACACGAGCTGAGAAATTGCAAACGTCGAGCAATTGCTCAGAGATGAAAAGTTCCAGCACTGAAAGCTGTTGCTAGCCAGCACTCTTCCTTGGAAGCGCTTTTGTAGGCCTAAGAACACTGGGGCTCTGGGCTTCTCTAGCCACCTCATCTTCTGCTCATCCTCTCGCGCACTCTAAAGAGAGCTCAGGTGAGAAATTGCAAACGTCGAGCAATTGCTCAGAGATGAAAAGTGCCAGCACTGAAAGCTCTTGCTAGCCAGCACCCTTCCTTGGAAGCGCTTTTGTAGGCCTAAGAACACTGGGGCTCTGGGCTTCTCTAGCCACCTCATCTTCTGCTCATCCTCTCGCGCACTCTAAAGAGACCTCAGGTGAGAAATTGCAAACGTCGAGCAATTGTTCAGAGATGAAAAGTGCCAGCACTGAAAGCTGTTGCTAGCCAGCACCCTTCCTTGGAAGCGCTTTCACAGGCGCAGCAACACTGGGGCTTTGCGCTTCTCTAGCCACCAAACGTCACGGTCCTTCTCTTTCCGTCTCGTAGACACGAGCTGAGAAATTGCAAACGTCGAGCAATTGCTCAGAGATGAAAAGTGCCAGCACTGGAAGCTGTTGCTAGCCAGCACCCTTCCTTGGAAGCGCTTTTGTAGGCCTAAGAACACTGGGGCTCTGGGCTTCTCTAGCCACCTATACTTCTGCTCATCCTCTCGCGCACTCTAAAGAGAGCTCAGGTGAGAAATTGCAAACGTCGAGCAATTGCTCAGAGAGGAAAAGTGCCAGCACTGAAAGCTGTTGCTAGCCAGCACCCTTCCTTGGAAGCGCTTTTGTAGGCCTAAGAACACTGGTGCTCTGGGCTTCTCTAGCCACCTCATCTTCTGCTCATCCTCTCGCGCACTCTAAAGAGAGCTCAGGTGAGAAATTGCAAACGTCGAGCAATTGCTCAGAGATGAAAAGTGCCAACACTGAAAGCTGTTGCTAGCCAGCACCCTTCCTTGGAAGCGCTTTCACAGGCGCAGCAACACTGTGGCTTTGCGCTTCTATACGCACCAAACGTCACGGTCATTCTCTTTCCGTCTCGTAGACACGAGCTGAGAAATTGCAAACGTCGAGCAATTGCTCAGAGATGAAAAGTGCCAGCACTGAAAGCTGTTGCTAGCCAGCACCCTTCCTTGGAAGCGCTTTCACAGGCGCAGTAACACTGGGGCTTTGCGCTTCTCTAGCCACCAAACGTCACGGTCCTTCTCTTTCCGTCTCGTAGACACGAGCTGAGAAATTGCAAACGTCGAGCAATTGCTCAGAGATGAAAAGTTCCAGCACTGAAAGCTGTTGCTAGCCAGCACCCTTCCTTGGAAGCGCTTTTGTAGGCCTAAGAACACTGGGGCTCTGGGCTTCTCTAGCCACCTCATCTTCTGCTCATCCTCTCGCGCACTCTAAAGAGAGCTCAGGTGAGAAATTGCAAACGTCGAGCAATTGCTCAGAGATGAAAAGTGCCAGCACTGAAAGCTGTTGCTAGCCAGCACCCTTCCTTGGAAGCGCTTTTGTAGGCCTAAGAACACTGGGGCTCTGGGCTTCTCTAGCCACCTCATCTTCTGCTGATCCTCTCGCGCACTCTAAAGAGACCTCAGGTGAGAAATTGCAAACGTCGAGCAATTGCTCAGAGATGAAAAGTGCCAGCACTGAAAGCTGTTGCTAGCCAGCACCCTTCCTTGGAAGCGCTTTCACAGGCGCAGCAACACTGGGGCTTTGCGCTTCTCTAGCCACCAAACGTCACGGTCCTTCTCTTTCCGTCTCGTAGACACGAGCTGAGAAATTGCAAACGTCGAGCAATTGCTCAGAGATGAAAAGTGCCAGCACTGGAAGCTGTTGCTAGCCAGCACCCTTCCTTGGAAGCGCTTTTGTAGGCCTAAGAACACTGGGGCTCTGGGCTTCTCTAGCCACCTAATCTTCTGCTCATCCTCTCGCGCACTCTAAAGAGAGCTCAGGTGAGAAATTGCAAACGTCGAGCAATTGCTCAGAGAGGAAAAGTGCCAGCACTGAAAGCTGTTGCTAGCCAGCACCCTTCCTTGGAAGCGCTTTTGTAGGCCTAAGAAGACTGGGGCTCTGGGCTTCTCTAGCCACCTCATCTTCTGCTCATCCTCTCGCGCACTCTAAAGAGAGCTCAGGTGAGAAATTGCAAACGTCGAGCAATTGCTCAGAGATGAAAAGTGCCAACACTGAAAGCTGTTGCTAGCCAGCACCCTTCCTTGGAAGCGCTTTCACAGGCGCAGCAACACTGCGGCTTTGCGCTTCTATACGTACCAAACGTCACGGTCATTCTCTTTCCGTCTCGTAGACACGAGCTGAGAAATTGCAAACGTCGAGCAATTGCTCAGAGATGAAAAGTGCCAGCACTGAAAGCTGTTGCTAGCCAGCACCCTTCCTTGGAAGCGCTTTTGTAGGCCTAAGAAGACTGGGGCTCTGGGCTTCTCTAGCCACCTAATCTTCTGCTCATCCTCTCGCGCACTCTAAAGAGAGCTCAGGGGAGAAATTGCAAACGTCGAGCAATTGCTCAGAGATGAAAAGTGCCAGCACTGAAAGCTGTTGCTAGCCAGCACCCTTCCTTGGAAGCGCTTTCACAGGCGCAGTAACACTGGGGCTTTGCGCTTCTCTACTCACCAAACGTCACGGTCCTTCTCTTTCCGTCTCGTAGACACGAGCTGAGAAATTGCAAACGTCGAGCAATTGCTCAGAGATGAAAAGTGCCAGCACTGAAAGCTCTTGCTAGCCAGCACCCTTCCTTGGAAGCGCTTTCACAGGCGCAGCAACACTGGGGCTTTGCGCTTCTCTACTCACCAAACGTCACGGTCCTTCTCTTTCCGTCTCGTAGACACGAGCTGAGAAATTGCAAACGTCGAGCAATTGCTCAGAGATGAAAAGTTCCAGCACTGAAAGCTGTTGCTAGCCAGCACTCTTCCTTGGAAGCGCTTTTGTAGGCCTAAGAACACTGGGGCTCTGGGCTTCTCTAGCCACCTAATCTTCTGCTCATCCTCTCGCGCACTCTAAAGAGAGCTCAGGTGAGAAATTGCAAACGTCGAGCAATTGCTCCGAGATGAAAAGTGCCAGCACTGAAAGCTGTTGCTAGCCAGCCCCCTTCCTTGGAAGCGCTTTTGTAGGCCTAAGAACACTGGGGCTCTGGGCTTCTCTAGCCACCTCATCTTCTGCTCATCCTCTCGCGCACTCTAAAGAGACCTCAGGTGAGAAATTGCAAACGTCGAGCAATTGTTCAGAGATGAAAAGTGCCAGCACTGAAAGCTGTTGCTAGCCAGCCCCCTTCCTTGGAAGCGCTTTCACAGGCGCAGCAACACTGGGGCTTTGCGCTTCTCTAGCCACCAAACGTCACGGTCCTTCTCTTTCCGTCTCGTAGACACGAGCTGAGAAATTGCAAACGTCGAGCAATTGCTCAGAGATGAAAAGTGCCAGCACTGGAAGCTGTTGCTAGCCAGCACCCTTCCTTGGAAGCGCTTTTGTAGGCCTAAGAAGACTGGGGCTCTGGGCTTCTCTAGCCACCTCATCTTCTGCTCATCCTCTCGCGCAGTCTAAAGAGAGCTCAGGTGAGAAATTGCAAACGTCGAGCAATTGCTCAGAGAGGAAAAGTGCCAGCACTGAAAGCTGTTGCTAGCCAGCACCCTTCCTTGGAAGCGTTTTCACAGGCGCAGCAACACTGGGGCTTTGCGCTTCTCTAGCCACCAAACGTCACGGTCCTTCTCTTTCCGTCTCGTAGACACGAGCTGAGAAATTGCAAACGTCGAGCAATTGCTCAGAGAGGAAAAGTGCCAGCACTGAAAGCTGTTGTTAGCCAGCACCCTTCCTTGGAAGCGCTTTTGTAGGCCTAAGAACACTGGGGCTCTGGGCTTCTCTAGCCACCTAATCTTCTGCTCATCCTCTCGCTCACTCTAAAGAGAGCTCAGGTGAGAAATTGCAAACGTCGAGCAATTGCTCAGAGATGAAAAGTGCCAGCACTGAAAGCTGTTGCTAGCCAGCACCCTTCCTTGGAAGCGCTTTTGTAGGCCTAAGAAGACTGGGGCTCTGGGCTTCTCTAGCCACCTCATCTTCTGCTCATCCTCTCGCGCACTCTAAAGAGAACTCAGGTGAGAAATTGCAAACGTCGAGCAATTGCTCAGAGATGAAAAGTGCCAGCACTGAAAGCTGTTGCTAGCCAGCACCCTTCCTTGGAAGTGCTTTTGTAGCCCTTAGAACACTGGGGCTCTGCGCTTCTCTAGCCACCTAATCTTCTGCTCATCCTCTCGCGCACTCTAAAGAGAGCTCAGATGAGAAATTGCAAACGTCGAGCAATTGCTCAGAGATGAAAAGTGCCAGCACTGAAAGCTGTTGCTAGCCAGCACCCTTCCTTGGAAGCGCTTTTGTAGGCCTAAGAACACTGGGGCTCTGGGCTTCTCTAGCCACCTCATCTTCTGCTCATCCTCTCGCGCATTCTAAAGAGACCTCAGGTGAGAAATTGCAAACGTCCAGCAATTGCTCAGAGATGAAAAGTGCCAGCACTGAAAGCTGTTGCTAGCCAGCACCCTTCCTTGGAAGCGCTTTCACAGGCGCAGTAACACTGGGGCTTTGCGCTTCTCTACCCACCAAACGTCACGGTCCTTCTCTTTCCGTCTCGTAGACACGAGCTGAGAAATTGCAAACGTCGAGCAATTGCTCAGAGATGAAAAGTGCCAGCACTGGAAGCTGTTGCTAGCCAGCACCCTTCCTTGGAAGCGCTTTTGTAGGCCTAAGAACACTGGGGCTCTGGGCTTCTTTAGCCACCTCATCTTCTGCTCATCCTCTCGCGCACTCTAAAGAGAGCTCAGGTGAGAAATTGCAAACGTCGAGCAATTGCTCAGAGATGAAAAGTGCCAGCACTGAAAGCTCTTGCTAGCCAGCACCCTTCCTTGGAAGCGCTTTTGTAGCCCTTAGAACACTGGGGCTCTGGGCTTCTCTAGCCACCTCATCTTCTGCTCATCCTCTCGCGCACTCTAAAGAGAGCTCAGGTGAGAAATTGCAAACGTCGAGCAATTGCTCCGAGATGAAAAGTGCCAGCACTGAAAGCTCTTGCTAGCCAGCACCCTTCCTTGGAAGCGCTTTTGTAGGCCTAAGAACACTGGGGCTCTGGGCTTCTTTAGCCACCTCATCTTCTGCTCATCCTCTCGCGCACTCTGAAGAGAGCTCAGGGGAGAAATTGCAAACGTCGAGCAATTGCTCCGAGATGAAAAGTGCCAGCACTGAAAGCTGTTGCTAGCCAGCACCCTTCCTTGGAAGCGCTTTCACAGGCGCAGCAACACTGGGGCTTTGCGCTTCTCTACTCACCAAACGTCACGGTCCTTCTCTTTCCGTCTCGTAGACACGAGCTGAGAAATTGCAAACGTCGAGCAATTGCTCAGAGATGAAAAGTTCCAGCACTGAAAGCTGTTGCTAGCCAGCACTCTTCCTTGGAAGCGCTTTTGTAGGCCTAAGAACAGTGGGGCTCTGGGCTTCTCTAGCCACCTAATCTTCTGCTCATCCTCTCGCGCACTCTAAAGAGAGCTCAGGTGAGAAATTGCAAACGTCGAGCAATTGCTCCGAGATGAAAAGTGCCAGCACTGAAAGCTGTTGCTAGCCAGCACCCTTCCTTGGAAGCGCTTTTGTAGGCCTAAGAACACTGGGGCTCTGGGCTTCTCTAGCCACCTCATCTTCTGCTCATCCTCTCGCGCACTCTGAAGAGAGCTCAGGTGAGAAATTGCAAACGTCGAGCAATTGTTCAGAGATGAAAAGTGCCAGCACTGAAAGCTGTTGCTAGCCAGCACCCTTCCTTGGAAGCGCTTTCACAGGCGCAGCAACACTGGGGCTTTGCGCTTCTCTAGCCACCAAACGTCACGGTCCTTCTCTTTCCGTCTCATAGACACGAGCTGAGAAATTGCAAACGTCGAGCAATTGCTCAGAGATGAAAAGTGCCAGCACTGGAAGCTGTTGCTAGCCAGCACCCTTCCTTGGAAGCGCTTTTGTAGGCCTAAGAACACTGGGGCTCTGGGCTTCTCTAGCCACCTCATCTTCTGCTCATCCTCTCGCGCACTCTAAAGAGAGCTCAGGTGAGAAATTGCAAACGTCGAGCAATTGCTCAGAGAGGAAAAGTGCCAGCACTGAAAGCTGTTGCTAGCCAGCACCCTTCCTTGGAAGCGTTTTCACAGGCGCAGCAACACTGGGGCTTTGCGCTTCTCTAGCCACCAAACGTCACGGTCCTTCTCTTTCCGTCTCGTAGACACGAGCTGAGAAATTGCAAACGTCGAGCAATTGCTCAGAGACGAAAAGTGCCAGCACTGAAAGCTGTTGCTAGCCAGCACCCTTCCTTGGAAGCGCTTTTGTAGGCCTAAGAACACTGGGGCTCTGGGCTTCTCTAGCCACCTCATCTTCTGCTCATCCTCTCGCTCACTCTAAAGAGAGCTCAGGTGAGAAATTGCAAACGTCGAGCAATTGCTCAGAGATGAAAAGTGCCAGCACTGAAAGCTGTTGCTAGCCAGCACCCTTCCTTGGAAGCGCTTTTGTAGGCCTAAGAACACTGGGGCTCTGGGCTTCTCTAGCCACCTCATCTTCTGCTCATCCTCTCGCGCACTCTAAAGAGAACTCAGGTGAGAAATTGCAAACGTCGAGCAATTGCTCAGAGATGAAAAGTTCCAGCACTGAAAGCTGTTGCTAGCCAGCACCCTTCCTTGGAAGTGCTTTTGTAGCCCTTAGAACACTGGGGCTCTGCGCTTCTCTAGCCACCTAATCTTCTGCTCATCCTCTCGCGCACTCTAAAGAGAGCTCAGATGAGAAATTGCAAACGTCGAGCAATTGCTCAGAGATGAAAAGTGCCAGCACTGAAAGCTGTTGCTAGCCAGCACCCTTCCTTGGAAGCGCTTTTGTAGGCCTAAGAACACTGGGGCTCTGGGCTTCTCTAGCCACCTCATCTTCTGCTCATCCTCTCGCGCATTCTAAAGAGACCTCAGGTGAGAAATTGCAAACGTCCAGCAATTGCTCAGAGATGAAAAGTGCCAGCACTGAAAGCTGTTGCTAGCCAGCACCCTTCCTTGGAAGCGCTTTCACAGGCGCAGTAACACTGGGGCTTTGCGCTTCTCTACCCACCAAACGTCACGGTCCTTCTCTTTCCGTCTCGTAGACACGAGCTGAGAAATTGCAAACGTCGAGCAATTGCTCAGAGATGAAAAGTGCCAGCACTGGAAGCTGTTGCTAGCCAGCACCCTTCCTTGGAAGCGCTTTTGTAGGCCTAAGAACACTGGGGCTCTGGGCTTCTCTAGCCACCTCATCTTCTGCTCATCCTCTCGCGCACTCTGAAGAGAGCTCAGGTGAGAAATTGCAAACGTCGAGCAATTGCTCAGAGATGAAAAGTGCCAGCACTGAAAGCTGTTGCTAGCCAGCACCCTTCCTTGGAAGCGCTTTTGTAGGCCTAAGAACACTGGGGCTCTGGGCTTCTCTAGCCACCTCATCTTCTGCTCATCCTCTCGCGCACTCTAAAGAGAGCTCAGGTGAGAAATTGCAAACGTCGAGCAATTGCTCAGAGATGAAAAGTGCCAGCACTGAAAGCTGTTGCTAGCCAGCACCCTTCCTTGGAAGCGCTTTCACAGGCGCAGTAACACTGGGGCTTTGCGCTTCTCTACCCACCAAACGTCACGGTCCTTCTCTTTCCGTCTCGTAGACACGAGCTGAGAAATTGCAAACGTCGAGCAATTGCTCAGAGATGAAAAGTGCCAGCACTGAAAGCTCTTGCTAGCCAGCACCCTTCCTTGGAAGCGCTTTTGTAGGCCTAAGAAGACTGGGGCTCTGGGCTTCTCTAGCCACCTCATCTTCTGCTCATCCTCTCGCGCACTCTGAAGAGAGCTCAGGTGAGAAATTGCAAACGTCGAGCAATTGCTCCGAGATGAAAAGTGCCAGCACTGAAAGCTCTTGCTAGCCAGCACCCTTCCTTGGAAGCGCTTTTGTAGGCCTAAGAACACTGGGGCTCTGGGCTTCTCTAGCCACCTATACTTCTGCTAATCCTCTCGCGCACTCTGAAGAGAGCTCAGGTGAGAAATTGCAAACGTCCAGCAATTGCTCAGAGATGAAAAGTGCCAGCACTGAAAGCTGTTGCTAGCCAGCACCCTTCCTTGGAAGCGCTTTTGTAGGCCTAAGAACACTGGGGCTCTGGGCTTCTCTAGCCACCTCATCTTCTGCTCATCCTCTCGCGCACTCTAAAGAGAGCTCAGGTGAGAAATTGCAAACGTCGAGCAATTGCTCAGAGATGAAAAGTGCCAGCACTGAAAGCTCTTGCTAGCCACCACCCTTCCTTGGAAGCGCTTTTGTAGCCCTTAGAACACTGGGGCTCTGGGCTTCTCTAGCCACCTCATCTTCTGCTCATCCTCTCGCGCACTCTAAAGAGAGCTAAGGTGAGAAATTGCAAACGTTGAGCAATTGCTCAGAGATGAAAAGTGCCAGCACTGAAAGCTGTTGCTAGCCAGCACCCTTCCTTGGAAGCGCTTTTGTAGGCCTAAGAACACTGGGGCTCTGGGCTTCTTTAGCCACCTCATCTTCTGCTCATCCTCTCGCGCACTCTAAAGAGAGCTCAGGGGAGAAATTGCAAACGTCGAGCAATTGCTCAGAGATGAAAAGTGCCAGCACTGAAAGCAGTTGCTAGCCAGCACCCTTCCTTGGAAGCGCTTTTGTAGGCCTAAGAACACTGGGGCTCTGGGCTTCTCTAGCCACCTCATCTTCTGCTCATCCTCTCGCGCACTCTAAAGAGAGCTCAGGTGAGAAATTGCAAACGTCCAGCAATTGCTCAGAGATGAAAAGTGCCAGCACTGAAAGCTGTTGCTAGCCAGCACCCTTCCTTGGAAGCGCTTTCACAGGCGCAGCAACACTGCGGCTTTGCGCTTCTCTAGCCACCAAACGTCACGGTCCTTCTCTTTCCGTCTCGTAGACACGAGCTGAGAAATTGCAAACGTCGAGCAATTGCTCAGAGATGAAAAGTGCCAGCACTGGAAGCTGTTGCTAGCCAGCACCCTTCCTTGGAAGCGCTTTTGTAGGCCTAAGAACAGTGGGGCTCTGGGCTTCTCTAGCCACCTAATCTTCTGCTCATCCTCTCGCTCACTCTAAAGAGAGCTCAGGTGAGAAATTGCAAACGTCGAGCAATTGCTCAGAGATGAAAAGTGCCAGCACTGAAAGCTGTTGCTAGCCAGCACCCTTCCTTGGAAGCGCTTTTGTAGGCCTAAGAAGACTGGGGCTCTGGGCTTCTCTAGCCACCTCATCTTCTGCTCATCCTCTCGCGCACTCTAAAGAGAACTCAGGTGAGAAATTGCAAACGTCGAGCAATTGCTCAGAGATGAAAAGTGCCAGCACTGAAAGCTGTTGCTAGCCAGCACCCTTCCTTGGAAGTGCTTTTGTAGCCCTTAGAACACTGGGGCTCTGCGCTTCTCTAGCCACCTAATCTTCTGCTCATCCTCTCGCGCACTCTAAAGAGAGCTCAGATGAGAAATTGCAAACGTCGAGCAATTGCTCAGAGATGAAAAGTGCCAGCACTGAAAGCTGTTGCTAGCCAGCACCCTTCCTTGGAAGCGCTTTTGTAGGCCTAAGAACACTGGGGCTCTGGGCTTCTCTAGCCACCTCATCTTCTGCTCATCCTCTCGCGCATTCTAAAGAGACCTCAGGTGAGAAATTGCAAACGTCCAGCAATTGCTCAGAGATGAAAAGTGCCAGCACTGAAAGCTGTTGCTAGCCAGCACCCTTCCTTGGAAGCGCTTTCACAGGCGCAGTAACACTGGGGCTTTGCGCTTCTCTACCCACCAAACGTCACGGTCCTTCTCTTTCCGTCTCGTAGACACGAGCTGAGAAATTGCAAACGTCGAGCAATTGCTCAGAGATGAAAAGTGCCAGCACTGGAAGCTGTTGCTAGCCAGCACCCTTCCTTGGAAGCGCTTTTGTAGGCCTAAGAACACTGGGGCTCTGGGCTTCTTTAGCCACCTCATCTTCTGCTCATCCTCTCGCGCACTCTAAAGAGAGCTCAGGTGAGAAATTGCAAACGTCGAGCAATTGCTCAGAGATGAAAAGTGCCAGCACTGAAAGCTCTTGCTAGCCAGCACCCTTCCTTGGAAGCGCTTTTGTAGCCCTTAGAACACTGGGGCTCTGGGCTTCTCTAGCCACCTCATCTTCTGCTCATCCTCTCGCGCACTCTAAAGAGAGCTCAGGTGAGAAATTGCAAACGTCGAGCAATTGCTCCGAGATGAAAAGTGCCAGCACTGAAAGCTCTTGCTAGCCAGCACCCTTCCTTGGAAGCGCTTTTGTAGGCCTAAGAACACTGGGGCTCTGGGCTTCTTTAGCCACCTCATCTTCTGCTCATCCTCTCGCGCACTCTGAAGAGAGCTCAGGGGAGAAATTGCAAACGTCGAGCAATTGCTCCGAGATGAAAAGTGCCAGCACTGAAAGCTGTTGCTAGCCAGCACCCTTCCTTGGAAGCGCTTTCACAGGCGCAGCAACACTGGGGCTTTGCGCTTCTCTACTCACCAAACGTCACGGTCCTTCTCTTTCCGTCTCGTAGACACGAGCTGAGAAATTGCAAACGTCGAGCAATTGCTCAGAGATGAAAAGTTCCAGCACTGAAAGCTGTTGCTAGCCAGCACTCTTCCTTGGAAGCGCTTTTGTAGGCCTAAGAACAGTGGGGCTCTGGGCTTCTCTAGCCACCTAATCTTCTGCTCATCCTCTCGCGCACTCTAAAGAGAGCTCAGGTGAGAAATTGCAAACGTCGAGCAATTGCTCCGAGATGAAAAGTGCCAGCACTGAAAGCTGTTGCTAGCCAGCACCCTTCCTTGGAAGCGCTTTTGTAGGCCTAAGAACACTGGGGCTCTGGGCTTCTCTAGCCACCTCATCTTCTGCTCATCCTCTCGCGCACTCTGAAGAGAGCTCAGGTGAGAAATTGCAAACGTCGAGCAATTGTTCAGAGATGAAAAGTGCCAGCACTGAAAGCTGTTGCTAGCCAGCACCCTTCCTTGGAAGCGCTTTCACAGGCGCAGCAACACTGGGGCTTTGCGCTTCTCTAGCCACCAAACGTCACGGTCCTTCTCTTTCCGTCTCATAGACACGAGCTGAGAAATTGCAAACGTCGAGCAATTGCTCAGAGATGAAAAGTGCCAGCACTGGAAGCTGTTGCTAGCCAGCACCCTTCCTTGGAAGCGCTTTTGTAGGCCTAAGAACACTGGGGCTCTGGGCTTCTCTAGCCACCTCATCTTCTGCTCATCCTCTCGCGCACTCTAAAGAGAGCTCAGGTGAGAAATTGCAAACGTCGAGCAATTGCTCAGAGAGGAAAAGTGCCAGCACTGAAAGCTGTTGCTAGCCAGCACCCTTCCTTGGAAGCGTTTTCACAGGCGCAGCAACACTGGGGCTTTGCGCTTCTCTAGCCACCAAACGTCACGGTCCTTCTCTTTCCGTCTCGTAGACACGAGCTGAGAAATTGCAAACGTCGAGCAATTGCTCAGAGAGGAAAAGTGCCAGCACTGAAAGCTGTTGCTAGCCAGCACCCTTCCTTGGAAGCGCTTTTGTAGGCCTAAGAACACTGGGGCTCTGGGCTTCTCTAGCCACCTCATCTTCTGCTCATCCTCTCGCTCACTCTAAAGAGAGCTCAGGTGAGAAATTGCAAACGTCGAGCAATTGCTCAGAGATGAAAAGTGCCAGCACTGAAAGCTGTTGCTAGCCAGCACCCTTCCTTGGAAGCGCTTTTGTAGGCCTAAGAACACTGGGGCTCTGGGCTTCTCTAGCCACCTCATCTTCTGCTCATCCTCTCGCGCACTCTAAAGAGAACTCAGGTGAGAAATTGCAAACGTCGAGCAATTGCTCAGAGATGAAAAGTTCCAGCACTGAAAGCTGTTGCTAGCCAGCACCCTTCCTTGGAAGTGCTTTTGTAGCCCTTAGAACACTGGGGCTCTGCGCTTCTCTAGCCACCTAATCTTCTGCTCATCCTCTCGCGCACTCTAAAGAGAGCTCAGATGAGAAATTGCAAACGTCGAGCAATTGCTCAGAGATGAAAAGTGCCAGCACTGAAAGCTGTTGCTAGCCAGCACCCTTCCTTGGAAGCGCTTTTGTAGGCCTAAGAACACTGGGGCTCTGGGCTTCTCTAGCCACCTCATCTTCTGCTCATCCTCTCGCGCATTCTAAAGAGACCTCAGGTGAGAAATTGCAAACGTCCAGCAATTGCTCAGAGATGAAAAGTGCCAGCACTGAAAGCTGTTGCTAGCCAGCACCCTTCCTTGGAAGCGCTTTCACAGGCGCAGTAACACTGGGGCTTTGCGCTTCTCTACCCACCAAACGTCACGGTCCTTCTCTTTCCGTCTCGTAGACACGAGCTGAGAAATTGCAAACGTCGAGCAATTGCTCAGAGATGAAAAGTGCCAGCACTGGAAGCTGTTGCTAGCCAGCACCCTTCCTTGGAAGCGCTTTTGTAGGCCTAAGAACACTGGGGCTCTGGGCTTCTCTAGCCACCTCATCTTCTGCTCATCCTCTCGCGCACTCTGAAGAGAGCTCAGGTGAGAAATTGCAAACGTCGAGCAATTGCTCAGAGATGAAAAGTGCCAGCACTGAAAGCTGTTGCTAGCCAGCACCCTTCCTTGGAAGCGCTTTTGTAGGCCTAAGAACACTGGGGCTCTGGGCTTCTCTAGCCACCTCATCTTCTGCTCATCCTCTCGCGCACTCTAAAGAGAGCTCAGGTGAGAAATTGCAAACGTCGAGCAATTGCTCAGAGATGAAAAGTGCCAGCACTGAAAGCTGTTGCTAGCCAGCACCCTTCCTTGGAAGCGCTTTCACAGGCGCAGTAACACTGGGGCTTTGCGCTTCTCTACCCACCAAACGTCACGGTCCTTCTCTTTCCGTCTCGTAGACACGAGCTGAGAAATTGCAAACGTCGAGCAATTGCTCAGAGATGAAAAGTGCCAGCACTGAAAGCTCTTGCTAGCCAGCACCCTTCCTTGGAAGCGCTTTTGTAGGCCTAAGAAGACTGGGGCTCTGGGCTTCTCTAGCCACCTCATCTTCTGCTCATCCTCTCGCGCACTCTGAAGAGAGCTCAGGTGAGAAATTGCAAACGTCGAGCAATTGCTCAGAGATGAAAAGTGCCAGCACTGAAAGCTCTTGCTAGCCAGCACCCTTCCTTGGAAGCGCTTTTGTAGGCCTAAGAACACTGGGGCTCTGGGCTTCTCTAGCCACCTATACTTCTGCTAATCCTCTCGCGCACTCTGAAGAGAGCTCAGGTGAGAAATTGCAAACGTCCAGCAATTGCTCAGAGATGAAAAGTGCCAGCACTGAAAGCTGTTGCTAGCCAGCACCCTTCCTTGGAAGCGCTTTTGTAGGCCTAAGAACACTGGGGCTCTGGGCTTCTCTAGCCACCTCATCTTCTGCTCATCCTCTCGCGCACTCTAAAGAGAGCTCAGGTGAGAAATTGCAAACGTCGAGCAATTGCTCAGAGATGAAAAGTGCCAGCACTGAAAGCTCTTGCTAGCCACCACCCTTCCTTGGAAGCGCTTTTGTAGCCCTTAGAACACTGGGGCTCTGGGCTTCTCTAGCCACCTCATCTTCTGCTCATCCTCTCGCGCACTCTAAAGAGAGCTAAGGTGAGAAATTGCAAACGTTGAGCAATTGCTCAGAGATGAAAAGTGCCAGCACTGAAAGCTGTTGCTAGCCAGCACCCTTCCTTGGAAGCGCTTTTGTAGGCCTAAGAACACTGGGGCTCTGGGCTTCTTTAGCCACCTCATCTTCTGCTCATCCTCTCGCGCACTCTAAAGAGAGCTCAGGGGAGAAATTGCAAACGTCGAGCAATTGCTCAGAGATGAAAAGTGCCAGCACTGAAAGCAGTTGCTAGCCAGCACCCTTCCTTGGAAGCGCTTTTGTAGGCCTAAGAACACTGGGGCTCTGGGCTTCTCTAGCCACCTCATCTTCTGCTCATCCTCTCGCGCACTCTAAAGAGAGCTCAGGTGAGAAATTGCAAACGTCCAGCAATTGCTCAGAGATGAAAAGTGCCAGCACTGAAAGCTGTTGCTAGCCAGCACCCTTCCTTGGAAGCGCTTTCACAGGCGCAGCAACACTGCGGCTTTGCGCTTCTCTAGCCACCAAACGTCACGGTCCTTCTCTTTCCGTCTCGTAGACACGAGCTGAGAAATTGCAAACGTCGAGCAATTGCTCAGAGATGAAAAGTGCCAGCACTGGAAGCTGTTGCTAGCCAGCACCCTTCCTTGGAAGCGCTTTTGTAGGCCTAAGAACAGTGGGGCTCTGGGCTTCTCTAGCCACCTCATCTTCTGCTCATCCTCTCGCGCACTCTAAAGAGAGCTCAGGTGAGAAATTGCAAACGTCGAGCAATTGCTCAGAGATGAAAAGTGCCAGCACTGGAAGCTGTTGCTAGCCAGCACCCTTCCTTGGAAGCGCTTTTGTAGGCCTAAGCACACTGGGGCTCTGGGCTTCTCTAGCCACCTCATCTTCTGCTCATCCTCTTGCGCACTCTAAAGAGAGCTCAGGTGAGAAATTGCAAACGTCGAGCAATTGCTCAGAGATGAAAAGTGCCAGCACTGAAAGCTGTTGCTAGCCAGCACCCTTCCTTGGAAGCGCTTTTGTAGGCCTAAGAACACTGGGGCTCTGGGCTTCTCTAGCCACCTCATCTTCTGCTCATCCTCTCGCGCACTCTAAAGAGAGCTCAGGTGAGAAATTGCAAACGTCGAGCAATTGCTCAGAGATGAAAAGTGCCAGCACTGGAAGCTGTTGCTAGCCAGCACCCTTCCTTGGAAGCGCTTTTGTAGGCCTAAGCACACTGGGGCTCTGCGCTTCTCTAGCCACCTAATCTTCTGCTCATCCTCTCGCGCACTCTAAAGAGAGCTCAGGTGAGAAATTGCAAACGTCGAGCAATTGCTCAGAGATGAAAAGTGCCAGCACTGAAAGCTGTTGCTAGCCAGCACCCTTCCTTGGAAGCGCTTTCACAGGCGCAGCAACACTGGGGCTTTGCGCTTCTCTACCCACCAAACGTCACGGTCCTTCTCTTTCCGTCTCGTAGACACGAGCTGAGAAATTGCAAACGTCGAGCAATTGCTCAGAGATGAAAAGTGCCAGCACTGGAAGCTGTTGCTAGCCAGCACCCTTCCTTGGAAGCGCTTTTGTAGGCCTAAGAACACTGGGGCTCTGGGCTTCTCTAGCCACCTAATCTTCTGCTCATCCTCTCGCGCACTCTGAAGAGAGCTCAGGTGAGAAATTGCAAACGTCGAGCAATTGCTCAGAGAGGAAAAGTGCCAGCACTGAAAGCTGTTGCTAGCCAGCACCCTTCCTTGGAAGCGCTTTTGTAGGCCTAAGAACACTGGGGCTCTGGGCTTCTCTAGCCACCTCATCTTCTGCTCATCCTCTCGCGCACTCTAAAGAGAGCTCAGGGGAGAAATTGCAAACGTCGAGCAATTGCTCAGAGATGAAAAGTGCCAGCACTGAAAGCTGTTGCTAGCCAGCACCCTTCCTTGGAAGCGCTTTCACAGGCGCAGTAACACTGGGGCTTTGCGCTTCTCTACCCACCAAAGGTCACGGTCCTTCTCTTTCCGTCTCGTAGACACGAGCTGAGAAATTGCAAACGTCGAGCAATTGCTCAGACATGAAAAGTGCCAGCACTGAAAGCTGTTGCTAGCCAGCACCCTTCCTTGGAAGCGCTTTTGTAGGCCTAAGAAGACTGGGGCTCTGGGCTTCTCTAGCCACCTCATCTTCTGCTCATCCTCTCGCGCACTCTAAAGAGAGCTCAGATGAGAAATTGCAAACGTCGAGCAATTGCTCAGAGATGAAAAGTGCCAGCACTGAAAGCTGTTGCTAGCCAGCACCCTTCCTTGGAAGCGTTTTCACAGGCGCAGCAACACTGGGGCTTTGCGCTTCTCTAGCCACCAAACGTCACAGTCCTTCTCTTTCCGTCTCGTAGACACGAGCTGAGAAATTGCAAACGTCGAGCAATTGCTCAGAGATGAAAAGTGCCAGCACTGAAAGCTGTTGTTAGCCAGCACCCTTCCTTGGAAGCGCTTTTGTAGGCCTAAGAACACTGGGGCTCTGGGCTTCTCTAGCCACCTCATCTTCTGCTCATCCTCTCGCGCACTCTAAAGAGAGCTCAGGGGAGAAATTGCAAACGTCGAGCAATTGCTCAGAGATGAAAAGTGCCAGCACTGAAAGCTGTTGCTAGCCAGCACCCTTCCTTGGAAGCGCTTTTGTAGGCCTAAGAACACTGGGGCTCTGGGCTTCTCTAGCCACCTCATCTTCTGCTCATCCTCTCGCGCACTCTAAAGAGAGCTCAGGTGAGAAATTGCAAACGTCGAGCAATTGCTCCGAGATGAAAAGTGCCAGCACTGAAAGCTGTTGCTAGCCACCACCCTTCCTTGGAAGCGCTTTTGTAGCCTTAGAACACTGGGGCTCTGGGCTTCTCTAGCCACCTAATCTTCTGCTCATCCTCTCGCGCACTCTAAAGAGAGCTAAGGTGAGAAATTGCAAACATCGAGCAATTGCTCAGAGATGAAAAGTGCCAGCACTGAAAGCTGTTGCTAGCCAGCCCCCTTCCTTGGAAGCGCTTTTGTAGGCCTAAGAACACTGGGGCTCTGGGCTTCTTTAGCCACCTCATCTTCTGCTCATCCTCTCGCGCACTCTAAAGAGAGCTCAGGTGAGAAATTGCAAACGTCGAGCAATTGCTCAGAGATGAAAAGTGCCAGCACTGAAAGCTCTTGCTAGCCAGCACCCTTCCTTGGAAGCGCTTTTGTAGCCCTTAGAACACTGGGGCTCTGCGCTTCTCTAGCCACCTCATCTTCTGCTCATCCTCTCACGCACTCTAAAGAGACCTCAGGTGAGAAATTGCAAACGTCCAGCAATTGCTCAGAGATGAAAAGTGCCAGCACTGAAAGCTGTTGCTAGCCAGCACCCTTCCTTGGAAGCGCTTTCACAGGCGCAGCAACACTGGGGCTTTGCGCTTCTCTACCCACCAAACGTCACGGTCCTTCTCTTTCCGTCTCGTAGACACGAGGTGAGAAATTGCAAACGTCGAGCAATTGCTCAGAGATGAAAAGTGCCAGCACTGAAAGCTGTTGCTAGCCAGCACCCTTCCTTGGAAGCGCTTTTGTAGGCCTAAGAACACTGGGGCTCTGGGCTTCTCTAGCCACCTCATCTTCTGCTCATCCTCTCGCGCACTCTGAAGAGAGCTCAGGTGAGAAATTGCAAACGTCGAGCAATTGCTCAGAGATGAAAAGTGCCAGCACTGAAAGCTGTTGCTAGCCAGCACCCTTCCTTGGAAGCGCTTTTGTAGGCCTAAGAACACTGGGGCTCTGCGCTTCTCTAGCCACCTCATCTTCTGCTCATCCTCTCGCGCACTCTGAAGAGAGCTCAGGGGAGAAATTGCAAACGTCGAGCAATTGCTCAGAGATGAAAAGTGCCAGCACTGAAAGCTGTTGCTAGCCAGCACCCTTCCTTGGAAGCGCTTTCACAGGCGCAGTAATACTGGTGCTTTGCGCTTCTCTAGCCACCAAACGTCACGGTCCTTCTCTTTCCGTCTCGTAGACACGAGCTGAGAAATTGCAAACGTCGAGCAATTGCTCAGAGATGAAAAGTGCCAGCACTGAAAGCTGTTGCTAGCCAGCACCCTTCCTTGGAAGCGCTTTTGTAGGCCTAAGAACACTGGGGCTCTGGGCTTCTCTAGCCACCTAATCTGCTGCTCATCCTCTCGCGCACTCTAAAGAGAGCTCAGGTGAGAAATTGCAAACGTCGAGCAATTGCTCAGAGATGAAAAGTGCCAGCACTGAAAGCTGTTGCTAGCCAGCACCCTTCCTTGGAAGCGTTTTCACAGGCGCAGCAACACTGGGGCTTTGCGCTTCTCTAGCCACCAAACGTCACGGTCCTTCTCTTTCCGTCTCGTAGACACGAGCTGAGAAATTGCAAACGTCGAGCAATTGCTCAGAGATGAAAAGTGCCAGCACTGGAAGCTGTTGCTAGCCAGCACCCTTCCTTGGAAGCGCTTTTGTAGGCCTAAGCACACTGGGGCTCTGGGCTTCTCTAGCCACCTCATCTTCTGCTCATCCTCTCGCGCACTCTGAAGAGAGCTCAGGTGAGAAATTGCAAACGTCGAGCAATTGCTCAGAGATGAAAAGTGCCAGCACTGAAAGCTGTTGCTAGCCAGCACCCTTCCTTGGAAGCGCTTTTGTAGGCCTAAGAACAGTGGGGCTCTGGGCTTCTCTAGCCACCTCATCTTCTGCTCATCCTCTCGCGCACTCTAAAGAGAGCTCAGGTGAGAAATTGCAAACGTCGAGCAATTGCTCAGAGATGAAAAGTGCCAACACTGAAAGCTGTTGCTAGCCAGCACCCTTCCTTGGAAGCGCTTTCACAGGCGCAGCAACACTGCGGCTTTGCGCTTCTCTACCCACCAAACGTCACGGTCCTTCTCTTTCCGTCTCGTAGACACGAGCTGAGAAATTGCAAACGTCGAGCAATTGCTCAGAGATGAAAAGTGCCAGCACTGAAAGCTGTTGCTAGCCAGCACCCTTCCTTGGAAGCGCTTTTGTAGGCCTAAGAACACTGGGGCTCTGGGCTTCTTTAGCCACCTCATCTTCTGCTCATCCTCTCGCGCACTCTAAAGAGAGCTCAGGGGAGAAATTGCAAACGTCCAGCAATTGCTCAGAGATGAAAAGTGCCAGCACTGAAAGCTGTTGCTAGCCAGCACCCTTCCTTGGAAGCGCTTTCACAGGCGCAGTAACACTGGGGCTTTGCGCTTCTCTAGCCACCAAACGTCACGGTCCTTCTCTTTCCGTCTCGTAGACACGAGCTGAGAAATTGCAAACGTCGAGCAATTGCTCAGAGATGAAAAGTGCCAGCACTGAAAGCTCTTGCTAGCCAGCACCCTTCCTTGGAAGCGCTTTTGTAGGCCTAAGAAGACTGGGGCTCTGGGCTTCTCTAGCCACCTCATCTTCTGCTCATCCTCTCGCGCACTCTAAAGAGAGCTCAGGTGAGAAATTGCAAACGTCCAGCAATTGCTCAGAGATGAAAAGTGCCAGCACTGAAAGCTGTTGCTAGCCAGCACCCTTCCTTGGAAGCCCTTTCACAGGCGCAGCAACACTGGGGCTTTGCGCTTCTATACACACCAAACGTCACGGTCCTTCTCTTTCCGTCTCGTAGACACGAGCTGAGAAATTGCAAACGTCGAGCAATTGCTCAGAGATGAAAAGTGCCAGCACTGGAAGCTGTTGCTAGCCAGCACCCTTCCTTGGAAGCGCTTTTGTAGGCCTAAGCACACTGGGGCTCTGGGCTTCTCTAGCCACCTCATCTTCTGCTCATCCTCTCGCGCACTCTGAAGAGAGCTCAGGTGAGAAATTGCAAACGTCGAGCAATTGCTCAGAGATGAAAAGTGCCAGCACTGAAAGCTGTTGCTAGCCAGCACCCTTCCTTGGAAGCGCTTTTGTAGGCCTAAGAACAGTGTGGCTCTGGGCTTCTCTAGCCACCTCATCTTCTGCTCATCCTCTCGCGCACTCTAAAGAGAGCTCAGGTGAGAAATTGCAAACGTCGAGCAATTGCTCAGAGATGAAAAGTGCCAACACTGAAAGCTGTTGCTAGCCAGCACCCTTCCTTGGAAGCGCTTTCACAGGCGCAGCAACACTGCGGCTTTGCGCTTCTATACGCACCAAACGTCACGGTCCTTCTCTTTCCGTCTCGTAGACACGAGCTGAGAAATTGCAAACGTCGAGCAAGTGCTCAGAGATGAAAAGTGCCAGCACTGAAAGCTGTTGCTAGCCAGCACCCTTCCTTGGAAGCGCTTTTGTAGGCCTAAGAACACTGGGGCTCTGGGCTTCTTTAGCCACCTCATCTTCTGCTCATCCTCTCGCGCACTCTAAAGAGAGCTCAGGTGAGAAATTGCAAACGTGCAGCAATTGCTCAGAGATGAAAAGTGCCAGCACTGAAAGCTGTTGCTAGCCAGCACCCTTCCTTGGAAGCGCTTTCACAGGCGCAGCAACACTGGGGCTTTGCGCTTCTCTACCCACCAAACGTCACGGTCCTTCTCTTTCCGTCTCGTAGACACGAGCTGAGAAATTGCAAACGTCGAGCAATTGCTCAGAGATGAAAAGTGCCAGCACTGAAAGCTGTTGCTAGCCAGCACCCTTCCTTGGAAGCGCTTTTGTAGGCCTAAGAACACTGGGGCTCTGGGCTTCTCTAGCCAACTAATCTTCTGCTCATCCTCTCGCGCACTCTAAAGAGAGCTCAGGTGAGAAATTGCAAACGTCGAGCAATTGCTCAGAGAAGAAAAGTGCCAGCACTGAAAGCTGTTGCTAGCCAGCACCCTTCCTTGGAAGCGCTTTCACAGGCGCAGTAACACTGGGGCTTTGCGCTTCTCTAGCCACCAAACGTCACGGTCCTTCTCTTTCCGTCTCGTAGACACGAGCTGAGAAATTGCAAACGTCGAGCAATTGCTCAGAGATGAAAAGTGCCAGCACTGAAAGCTGTTGCTAGCCAGCACCCTTCCTTGGAAGCGCTTTTGTAGGCCTAAGCACACTGGGGCTCTGGGCTTCTCTAGCCACCTCATCTTCTGCTCATCCTCTCGCGCACTCTAAAGAGAGCTCAGGTGAGAAATTGCAAACGTTGAGCAATTGCTCAGAGATGAAAAGTGCCAGCACTGAAAGCTGTTGCTAGCCAGCACCCTTCCTTGGAAGCGCTTTTGTAGGCCTAAGAACACTGGGGCTCTGGGCTTCTCTAGCCACCTCATCTTCTGCTCATCCTCTCGCGCACTCTAAAGAGAGCTCAGGTGAGAAATTGCAAACGTCGAGCAATTGCTCAGAGATGAAAAGTGCCAGCACTGAAAGCTCTTGCTAGCCAGCACCCTTCCTTGGAAGCGCTTTCACAGGCGCAGTAACACTGGGGCTTTGCGCTTCTCTAGCCACCAAACGTCACGGTCCTTCTCTTTCCATCTCGTAGACACGAGCTGAGAAATTGCAAACGTCGAGCAATTGCTCAGAGATGAAAAGTGCCAGCACTGGAAGCTGTTGCTAGCCAGCACCCTTCCTTGGAAGCGCTTTTGTAGGCCTAAGCACACTGGGGCTCTGGGCTTCTCTAGCCACCTCATCTTCTGCTCATCCTCTCGCGCACTCTAAAGAGAGCTCAGGGGAGAAATTGCAAACGTCGAGCAATTGCTCAGAGATGAAAAGTGCCAGCACTGAAAGCTGTTGCTAGCCAGCACCCTTCCTTGGAAGCGCTTTCACAGGCGCAGTAACACTGGGGCTTTGCGCTTCTCTAGCCACCAAACGTCACGGTCCTTCTCTTTCCGTCTCGTAGACACGAGCTGAGAAATTGCAAACGTCGAGCAATTGCTCAGAGATGAAAAGTGCCAGCACTGGAAGCTGTTGCTAGCCAGCACCCTTCCTTGGAAGCGCTTTTGTAGGCCTAAGCACACTGGGGCTCTGGGCTTCTCTAGCCACCTAATCTTCTGCTCATCCTCTCGCGCACTCTAAAGAGAGCTCAGGTGAGAAATTGCAAACGTCGAGCAATTGCTCAGAGATGAAAAGTGCCAGCACTGAAAGCTCTTGCTAGCCAGCACCCTTCCTTGGAAGCGCTTTTGTAGGCCTAAGAACACTGGGGCTCTGGGCTTCTCTAGCCACCTCATCTTCTGCTCATCCTCTCGCGCACTCTAAAGAGAGCTCAGGTGAGAAATTGCAAACGTTGAGCAATTGCTCAGAGATGAAAAGTGCCAGCACTGAAAGCTGTTGCTAGCCAGCACCCTTCCTTGGAAGCGCTTTCACAGGCGCAGCAACACTGGGGCTTTGCGCTTCTATACGCACCAAACGTCACGGTCATTCTCTTTCCGTCTCGTAGACACGAGCTGAGAAATTGCAAACGTCGAGCAATTGCTCAGAGATGAAAAGTGCCAGCACTGAAAGCTGTTGCTAGCCAGCACCCTTCCTTGGAAGCGCTTTTGTAGGCCTAAGAACACTGGGGCTCTGGGCTTCTTTAGCCACCTCATCTTCTGCTCATCCTCTCGCGCACTCTAAAGAGAGCTCAGGTGAGAAATTGCAAACGTCCAGCAATTGCTCAGAGATGAAAAGTGCCAGCACTGAAAGCTGTTGCTAGCCAGCACCCTTCCTTGGAAGCGCTTTCACAGGCGCAGTAACACTGGGGCTTTGCGCTTCTCTAGCCACCAAACGTCACGGTCCTTCTCTTTCCGTCTCGTAGACACGAGCTGAGAAATTGCAAACGTCGAGCAATTGCTCAGAGATGAAAAGTGCCAGCACTGGAAGCTGTTGCTAGCCAGCACCCTTCCTTGGAAGCGCTTTTGTAGGCCTAAGAACACTGGGGCTCTGGGCTTCTCTAGCCACCTCATCTTCTGCTCATCCTCTCGCGCACTCTAAAGAGAGCTCAGGTGAGAAATTGCAAACGTCCAGCAATTGCTCAGAGATGAAAAGTGCCAGCACTGAAAGCTGTTGCTAGCCAGCACCCTTCCTTGGAAGCCCTTTCACAGGCGCAGCAACACTGGGGCTTTGCGCTTCTATACACACCAAACGTCACGGTCCTTCTCTTTCCGTCTCGTAGACACGAGCTGAGAAATTGCAAACGTCGAGCAATTGCTCAGAGATGAAAAGTGCCAGCACTGGAAGCTGTTGCTAGCCAGCACCCTTCCTTGGAAGCGCTTTTGTAGGCCTAAGCACACTGGGGCTCTGGGCTTCTCTAGCCACCTAATCTTCTGCTCATCCTCTCGCGCACTCTAAAGAGAGTTCAGGTGAGAAATTGCAAACGTCGAGCAATTGCTCAGAGATGAAAAGTGCCAACACTGAAAGCTGTTGCTAGCCAGCACCCTTCCTTGGAAGCGCTTTCACAGGCGCAGCAACACTGCGGCTTTGCGCTTCTATACGCACCAAACGTCACGGTCATTCTCTTTCCGTCTCGTAGACACGAGCTGAGAAATTGCAAACGTCGAGCAATTGCTCAGAGATGAAAAGTGCCAGCACTGAAAGCTGTTGCTAGCCAGCACCCTTCCTTGGAAGCGCTTTTGTAGGCCTAAGAACACTGGGGCTCTGGGCTTCTCTAGCCACCTAATCTTCTGCTCATCCTCTCGCGCAGTCTAAAGAGAGCTCAGGTGAGAAATTGCAAACGTGCAGCAATTGCTCAGAGATGAAAAGTGCCAGCACTGAAAGCTGTTGCTAGCCAGCACCCTTCCTTGGAAGCGCTTTTGTAGGCCTAAGAACACTGGGGCTCTGGGCTTCTCTAGCCAACTAATCTTCTGCTCATCCTCTCGCGCACTCTAAAGAGAGCTCAGATGAGAAATTGCAAACGTCGAGCAATTGCTCAGAGATGAAAAGTGCCAGCACTGAAAGCTGTTGCTAGCCAGCACCCTTCCTTGGAAGCGATTTCACAGGCGCAGTAACACTGGGGCTTTGCGCTTCTCTACCCACCAAACGTCACGGTCCTTCTCTTTCCGTCTCGTAGACACGAGCTGAGAAATTGCAAACGTCGAGCAATTGCTCAGAGATGAAAAGTGCCAGCACTGAAAGCTGTTGCTAGCCAGCCCCCTTCCTTGGAAGCGCTTTTGTAGGCCTAAGCACACTGGGGCTCTGGGCTTCTCTAGCCACCTCATCTTCTGCTCATCCTCTCGCGCACTCTAAAGAGAGCTCAGGTGAGAAATTGCAAACGTTGAGCAATTGCTCAGAGATGAAAAGTGCCAGCACTGAAAGCTGTTGCTAGCCAGCACCCTTCCTTGGAAGCGCTTTTGTAGGCCTAAGAACACTGGGGCTCTGGGCTTCTCTAGCCACCTCATCTTCTGCTCATCCTCTCGCGCACTCTAAAGAGAGCTCAGGTGAGAAATTGCAAACGTCGAGCAATTGCTCAGAGATGAAAAGTGCCAGCACTGAAAGCTCTTGCTAGCCAGCACCCTTCCTTGGAAGCGCTTTCACAGGCGCAGTAACACTGGGGCTTTGCGCTTCTCTAGCCACCAAACGTCACGGTCCTTCTCTTTCCGTCTCGTAGACACGAGCTGAGAAATTGCAAACGTCGAGCAATTGCTCAGAGATGAAAAGTGCCAGCACTGAAAGCTGTTGCTAGCCAGCACCCTTCCTTGGAAGCGCTTTTGTAGCCCTTAGAACACTGGGGCTCTGGGCTTCTCTAGCCACCTCATCTTCTGCTCATCCTCTCGCGCACTCTAAAGAGAGCTCAGGTGAGAAATTGCAAACGTCGAGCAATTGCTCAGAGATGAAAAGTGCCAGCACTGAAAGCTCTTGCTAGCCAGCACCCTTCCTTGGAAGCGCTTTTGTAGGCCTAAGAACACTGGGGCTCTGGGCTTCTCTAGCCACCTCATCTTCTGCTCATCCTCTCGCGCACTCTAAAGAGAGCTCAGGTGAGAAATTGCAAACGTTGAGCAATTGCTCAGAGATGAAAAGTGCCAGCACTGAAAGCTGTTGCTAGCCAGCACCCTTCCTTGGAAGCGCTTTCACAGGCGCAGCAACACTGGGGCTTTGCGCTTCTATACGCACCAAACGTCACGGTCATTCTCTTTCCGTCTCGTAGACACGAGCTGAGAAATTGCAAACGTCGAGCAATTGCTCAGAGATGAAAAGTGCCAGCACTGAAAGCTGTTGCTAGCCAGCACCCTTCCTTGGAAGCGCTTTTGTAGGCCTAAGAACACTGGGGCTCTGGGCTTCTTTAGCCACCTCATCTTCTGCTCATCCTCTCGCGCACTCTAAAGAGAGCTCAGGTGAGAAATTGCAAACGTCCAGCAATTGCTCAGAGATGAAAAGTGCCAGCACTGAAAGCTGTTGCTAGCCAGCACCCTTCCTTGGAAGCGCTTTCACAGGCGCAGTAACACTGGGGCTTTGCGCTTCTCTAGCCACCAAACGTCACGGTCCTTCTCTTTCCGTCTCGTAGACACGAGCTGAGAAATTGCAAACGTCGAGCAATTGCTCAGAGATGAAAAGTGCCAGCACTGGAAGCTGTTGCTAGCCAGCACCCTTCCTTGGAAGCGCTTTTGTAGGCCTAAGAACACTGGGGCTCTGGGCTTCTCTAGCCACCTCATCTTCTGCTCATCCTCTCGCGCACTCTAAAGAGAGCTCAGGTGAGAAATTGCAAACGTCCAGCAATTGCTCAGAGATGAAAAGTGCCAGCACTGAAAGCTGTTGCTAGCCAGCACCCTTCCTTGGAAGCCCTTTCACAGGCGCAGCAACACTGGGGCTTTGCGCTTCTATACACACCAAACGTCACGGTCCTTCTCTTTCCGTCTCGTAGACACGAGCTGAGAAATTGCAAACGTCGAGCAATTGCTCAGAGATGAAAAGTGCCAGCACTGGAAGCTGTTGCTAGCCAGCACCCTTCCTTGGAAGCGCTTTTGTAGGCCTAAGCACACTGGGGCTCTGGGCTTCTCTAGCCACCTAATCTTCTGCTCATCCTCTCGCGCACTCTAAAGAGAGTTCAGGTGAGAAATTGCAAACGTCGAGCAATTGCTCAGAGATGAAAAGTGCCAACACTGAAAGCTGTTGCTAGCCAGCACCCTTCCTTGGAAGCGCTTTCACAGGCGCAGCAACACTGCGGCTTTGCGCTTCTATACGCACCAAACGTCACGGTCATTCTCTTTCCGTCTCGTAGACACGAGCTGAGAAATTGCAAACGTCGAGCAATTGCTCAGAGATGAAAAGTGCCAGCACTGAAAGCTGTTGCTAGCCAGCACCCTTCCTTGGAAGCGCTTTTGTAGGCCTAAGAACACTGGGGCTCTGGGCTTCTCTAGCCACCTAATCTTCTGCTCATCCTCTCGCGCAGTCTAAAGAGAGCTCAGGTGAGAAATTGCAAACGTGCAGCAATTGCTCAGAGATGAAAAGTGCCAGCACTGAAAGCTGTTGCTAGCCAGCACCCTTCCTTGGAAGCGCTTTTGTAGGCCTAAGAACACTGGGGCTCTGGGCTTCTCTAGCCAACTAATCTTCTGCTCATCCTCTCGCGCACTCTAAAGAGAGCTCAGATGAGAAATTGCAAACGTCGAGCAATTGCTCAGAGATGAAAAGTGCCAGCACTGAAAGCTGTTGCTAGCCAGCACCCTTCCTTGGAAGCGATTTCACAGGCGCAGTAACACTGGGGCTTTGCGCTTCTCTACCCACCAAACGTCACGGTCCTTCTCTTTCCGTCTCGTAGACACGAGCTGAGAAATTGCAAACGTCGAGCAATTGCTCAGAGATGAAAAGTGCCAGCACTGAAAGCTGTTGCTAGCCAGCCCCCTTCCTTGGAAGCGCTTTTGTAGGCCTAAGCACACTGGGGCTCTGGGCTTCTCTAGCCACCTCATCTTCTGCTCATCCTCTCGCGCACTCTAAAGAGAGCTCAGGTGAGAAATTGCAAACGTTGAGCAATTGCTCAGAGATGAAAAGTGCCAGCACTGAAAGCTGTTGCTAGCCAGCACCCTTCCTTGGAAGCGCTTTTGTAGGCCTAAGAACACTGGGGCTCTGGGCTTCTCTAGCCACCTCATCTTCTGCTCATCCTCTCGCGCACTCTAAAGAGAGCTCAGGTGAGAAATTGCAAACGTCGAGCAATTGCTCAGAGATGAAAAGTGCCAGCACTGAAAGCTCTTGCTAGCCAGCACCCTTCCTTGGAAGCGCTTTCACAGGCGCAGTAACACTGGGGCTTTGCGCTTCTCTAGCCACCAAACGTCACGGTCCTTCTCTTTCCGTCTCGTAGACACGAGCTGAGAAATTGCAAACGTCGAGCAATTGCTCAGAGATGAAAAGTGCCAGCACTGAAAGCTGTTGCTAGCCAGCACCCTTCCTTGGAAGCGCTTTTGTAGCCCTTAGAACACTGGGGCTCTGGGCTTCTCTAGCCACCTCATCTTCTGCTCATCCTCTCGCGCACTCTAAAGAGAGCTCAGGGGAGAAATTGCAAACGTCGAGCAATTGCTCAGAGATGAAAAGTGCCAGCACTGAAAGCTCTTGCTAGCCAGCACCCTTCCTTGGAAGCGCTTTCACAGGCGCAGCAACACTGGGGCTTTGCGCTTCTCTAGCCACCAAACGTCACGGTCCTTCTCTTTCCGTCTCGTAGACACGAGCTGAGAAATTGCAAACGTCGAGCAATTGCTCAGAGATGAAAAGTGCCAGCACTGGAAGCTGTTGCTAGCCAGCACCCTTCCTTGGAAGCGCTTTTGTAGGCCTAAGAACACTGGGGCTCTGGGCTTCTCTAGCCACCTAATCTTCTGCTCATCCTCTCGCGCACTCTAAAGAGAGCTCGGGGGAGAAATTGCAAACGTCGAGCAATTGCTCAGAGATGAAAAGTGCCAGCACTGAAAGCTGTTGCTAGCCAGCACCCTTCCTTGGAAGTGCTTTCACAGGCGCAGTAACACTGGGGCTTTGCGCTTCTCTACCCACCAAACGTCACAGTCCTTCTCTTTCCGTCTCGTAGACACGAGCTGAGAAATTGCAAACGTCGAGCAATTGCTCAGAGATGAAAAGTGCCAGCACTGAAAGCTGTTGCTAGCCAGCACCCTTCCTTGGAAGCGCTTTTGTAGCCCTTAGAACACTGGGGCTCTGGGCTTCTCTAGCCACCTCATCTTCTGCTCATCCTCTCGCGCACTCTAAAGAGAGCTCAGGTGAGAAATTGCAAACGTCGAGCAATTGCTCAGAGAGGAAAAGTGCCAGCACTGAAAGCTCTTGCTAGCCAGCACCCTTCCTTGGAAGCGCTTTTGTAGGCCTAAGAACACTGGGGCTCTGGGCTTCTCTAGCCACCTAATCTTCTGCTCATCCTCTCGCGCACTCTAAAGAGAGCTCAGGGGAGAAATTGCAAACGTCGAGCAATTGCTCAGAGATGAAAAGTGCCAGCACTGAAAGCTGTTGCTAGCCAGCACCCTTCCTTGGAAGCGCTTTTGTAGGCCTAAGAACACTGGGGCTCTGGCCTTCTCTAGCCACCTAATCTTCTGCTCATCCTCTCGTGCACTCTAAAGAGAGCTCAGGTGAGAAATTGCAAACGTCGAGCAATTGCTCAGAGATGAAAAGTGCCAGCACTGAAAGCTGTTGCTAGCCAGCACCCTTCCTTGGAAGCGCTTTCACAGGCGCTGTAACACTGGGGCTTTGCGCTTCTCTACCCACCAAAAGTCACGGTCATTATCTCTCCGTCTCGTAGACACGAGCTGAGAAATTGCAAACGTCGAGCAATTGCTCAGAGAGGAAAAGTGCCAGCACTGAAAGCTGTTGCTAGCCAGCACCCTTCCTTGGAAGCGCTTTTGTAGGCCTAAGAACACTGGGGCTCTGGGCTTCTCTAGCCACCTCATCTTCTGCTCATCCTCTCGCGCACTCTAAAGAGAGCTCAGGTGAGAAATTGCAAACGTCGAGCAATTGCTCAGAGATGAAAAGTGCCAGCACTGGAAGCTGTTGCTAGCCAGCACCCTTCCTTGGAAGCGCTTTTGTAGGCCTAAGAACACTGGGGCTCTGGGCTTCTCTAGCCACCTCATCTTCTGCTCATCCTCTCGCGCACTCTAAAGAGAGCTCAGGTGAGAAATTGCAAACGTCCAGCAATTGCTCAGAGATGAAAAGTGCCAGCACTGAAAGCTGTTGCTAGCCAGCACCCTTCCTTGGAAGCGCTTTTGTAGGCCTAAGAACACTGGGGCTCTGGGCTTCTCTAGCCACCTCATCTTCTGCTCATCCTCTCGCGCACTCTAAAGAGAGCTCAGGGGAGAAATTGCAAACGTCGAGCAATTGCTCAGAGATGAAAAGTGCCAGCACTGAAAGCTCTTGCTAGCCAGCACCCTTCCTTGGAAGCGCTTTCACAGGCGCAGTAACACTGGGGCTTTGCGCTTCTCTAGCCACCAAACGTCACGGTCCTTCTCTTTCCGTCTCGTAGACACGAGCTGAGAAATTGCAAACGTCGAGCAATTGCTCAGAGATGAAAAGTGCCAGCACTGAAAGCTGTTGCTAGCCAGCACCCTTCCTTGGAAGCGCTTTTGTAGGCCTAAGCACACTGGGGCTCTGGGCTTCTCTAGCCACCTCATCTTCTGCTCATCCTCTCGCGCACTCTAAAGAGAGCTCAGATGAGAAATTGCAAACGTCCAGCAATTGCTCAGAGATGAAAAGTGCCAGCACTGAAAGCTGTTGCTAGCCAGCACCCTTCCTTGGAAGCGCTTTCACAGGCGCAGCAACACTGGGGCTTTGCGCTTCTCTAGCCACCAAACGTCACGGTCCTTCTCTTTCCGTCTCGTAGACACGAGCTGAGAAATTGCAAACGTCGAGCAATTGCTCAGAGATGAAAAGTGCCAGCACTGGAAGCTGTTGTTAGCCAGCACCCTTCCTTGGAAGCGCTTTTGTAGGCCTAAGAACACTGGGGCTCTGGGCTTCTCTAGCCACCTAATCTTCTGCTCATCCTCTCGCGCACTCTAAAGAGAGCTCAGGGGAGAAATTGCAAACGTCGAGCAATTGCTCAGAGATGAAAAGTGCCAGCACTGAAAGCTCTTGCTAGCCAGCACCCTTCCTTGGAAGCGCTTTTGTAGGCCTAAGAACACTGGGGCTCTGGGCTTCTCTAGCCACCTAATCTTCTGCTCATCCTCTCGCGCACTCTAAAGAGAGCTCAGGTGAGAAATTGCAAACGTCGAGCAATTGCTCAGAGATGAAAAGTTCCAGCACTGAAAGCTGTTGCTAGCCAGCACCCTTCCTTGGAAGTGCTTTCACAGGCGCAGTAACACTGGGGCTTTGCGCTTCTCTACCCACCAAACGTCACGGTCCTTCTCTTTCCGTCTCGTAGACACGAGCTGAGAAATTGCAAACGTCGAGCAATTGCTCAGAGATGAAAAGTTCCAGCACTGAAAGCTGTTGCTAGCCAGCACCCTTCCTTGGAAGCGCTTTTGTAGGCCTAAGAAGACTGGGGCTCTGGGCTTCTCTAGCCACCTCATCTTCTGCTCATCCTCTCGCGCACTCTAAAGAGAGCTCAGGTGAGAAATTGCAAACGTCGAGCAATTGCTCAGAGAGGAAAAGTGCCAGCACTGAAAGCTGTTGCTAGCCAGCACCCTTCCTTGGAAGTGCTTTTGTAGGCCTAAGAACAGTGGGGCTCTGGGCTTCTCTAGCCACCTCATCTTCTGCTCATCCTCTCGCGCACTCTAAAGAGAGCTCAGGTGAGAAATTGCAAACGTCGAGCAATTGCTCAGAGATGAAAAGTGCCAGCACTGAAAGCTGTTGCTAGCCAGCACCCTTCCTTGGAAGCGCTTTTGTAGGCCTAAGAACACTGGGGCTCTGGGCTTCTCTAGCCACCTCATCTTCTGCTCATCCTCTCGCGCACTCTAAAGAGAGCTCAGGGGAGAAATTGCAAACGTCGAGCAATTGCTCAGAGATGAAAAGTGCCAACACTGAAAGCTGTTGCTAGCCAGCACCCTTCCTTGGAAGCGCTTTCACAGGCGCAGCAACACTGTGGCTTTGCGCTTCTATACGCACCAAACGTCACGGTCATTCTCTTTCCGTCTCGTAGACACGAGCTGAGAAATTGCAAACGTCGAGCAATTGCTCAGAGATGAAAAGTGCCAGCACTGAAAGCTGTTGCTAGCCAGCACCCTTCCTTGGAAGCGCTTTTGTAGGCCTAAGAACACTGGGGCTCTGGGCTTCTCTAGCCACCTCATCTTCTGCTCATCCTCTCGCGCACTCTAAAGAGAGCTCAGGGGAGAAATTGCAAACGTCGAGCAATTGCTCAGAGAGGAAAAGTGCCAGCACTGAAAGCTGTTGCTAGCCAGCACCCTTCCTTGGAAGCGCTTTCACAGGCGCAGTAACACTGGGGCTTTGCGCTTCTCTACCCACCAAACGTCACGGTCCTTCTCTTTCCGTCTCGTAGACACGAGCTGAGAAATTGCAAACGTCGAGCAATTGCTCAGAGATGAAAAGTGCCAGCACTGAAAGCTGTTGCTAGCCAGCACCCTTCCTTGGAAGCGCTTTTGTAGGCCTAAGAACACTGGGGCTCTGGGCTTCTCTAGCCACCTCATCTTCTGCTCATCCTCTCGCGCACTCTAAAGAGAGCTCAGGGGAGAAATTGCAAACGTCGAGCAATTGCTCAGAGATGAAAAGTGCCAGCACTGGAAGCTGTTGCTAGCCAGCACCCTTCCTTGGAAGCGCTTTTGTAGGCCTAAGAACACTGGGGCTCTGGGCTTCTCTAGCCACCTCATCTTCTGCTCATCCTCTCGCGCACTCTAAAGAGAGCTCAGGTGAGAAATTGCAAACGTCCAGCAATTGCTCAGAGATGAAAAGTGCCAGCACTGAAAGCTGTTGCTAGCCAGCACCCTTCCTTGGAAGCGCTTTTGTAGGCCTAAGAACACTGGGGCTCTGGGCTTCTCTAGCCACCTCATCTTCTGCTCATCCTCTCGCGCACTCTAAAGAGAGCTCAGGGGAGAAATTGCAAACGTCGAGCAATTGCTCAGAGAAGAAAAGTGCCAGCACTGAAAGCTGTTGCTAGCCAGCACCCTTCCTTGGAAGCGCTTTCACAGGCGCAGCAACACTGGGGCTTTGCGCTTCTCTACCCACCAAACGTCACGGTCCTTCTCTTTCCGTCTCGTAGACACGAGCTGAGAAATTGCAAACGTCGAGCAATTGCTCAGAGATGAAAAGTGCCAGCACTGAAAGCTGTTGCTAGCCAGCACCCTTCCTTGGAAGCGCTTTTGTAGGCCTAAGAAGACTGGGGCTCTGGGCTTCTGTAGCCACCTAATCTTCTGCTCATCCTCTCGCGCACTCTAAAGAGAGCTCGGGGGAGAAATTGCAAACGTCGAGCAATTGCTCAGAGATGAAAAGTGCCAGCACTGAAAGCTGTTGCTAGCCAGCACCCTTCCTTGGAAGCGCTTTCACAGGCGCAGTAACACTGGGGCTTTGCGCTTCTCTACCCACCAAACGTCACAGTCCTTCTCTTTCCGTCTCGTAGACACAAGCTGAGAAATTGCAAACGTCGAGCAATTGCTCAGAGATGAAAAGTGCCAGCACTGAAAGCTGTTGCTAGCCAGCACCCTTCCTTGGAAGCGCTTTTGTAGCCCTTAGAACACTGGGGCTCTGGGCTTCTCTAGCCACCTCATCTTCTGCTCATCCTCTCGCGCACTCTAAAGAGAGCTCAGGTGAGAAATTGCAAACGTCGAGCAATTGCTCAGAGATGAAAAGTGCCAGCACTGAAAGCTCTTGCTAGCCAGCACCCTTCCTTGGAAGCGCTTTTGTAGGCCTAAGAACAGTGGGGCTCTGGGCTTCTCTAGCCACCTCATCTTCTGCTCATCCTCTCGCGCACTCTAAAGAGAGCTCAGGTGAGAAATTGCAAACGTCGAGCAATTGCTCAGAGATGAAAAGTGCCAGCACTGAAAGCTGTTGCTAGCCAGCACCCTTCCTTGGAAGCGCTTTTGTAGGCCTAAGAACACTGGGGCTCTGGCCTTCTCTAGCCACCTAATCTTCTGCTCATCCTCTCGCGCACTCTAAAGAGAGGTCAGGTGAGAAATTGCAAACGTCGAGCAATTGCTCAGAGATGAAAAGTGCCAGCACTGAAAGCTCTTGCTAGCCAGCACCCTTCCTTGGAAGTGCTTTTGTAGGCCTAAGAACACTGGGGCTCTGGGCTTCTCCAGCCACCTAATCTTCTGCTCATCCTCTCGCGCACTCTAAAGAGAGCTCAGGTGAGAAATTGCAAACGTGCAGCAATTGCTCAGAGATGAAAAGTGCCAGCACTGAAAGCTGTTGCTAGCCAGCACCCTTCCTTGGAAGCGCTTTCACAGGCGCAGCAACACTGGGGCTTTGCGCTTCTCTAGCCACCAAACGTCACGGTCCTTCTCTTTCCGTCTCGTAGACACGAGCTGAGAAATTGCAAACGTCGAGCAATTGCTCAGAGATGAAAAGTGCCAGCACTGGAAGCTGTTGCTAGCCAGCCCCCTTCCTTGGAAGCGCTTTTGTAGGCCTAAGAACAGTGGGGCTCTGGGCTTCTCTAGCCACCTCATCTTCTGCTCATCCTCTCGCGCACTCTGAAGAGAGCTCAGGTGAGAAATTGCAAACGTCGAGCAATTGCTCAGAGATGAAAAGTGCCAGCACTGAAAGCTGTTGCTAGCCAGCACCCTTCCTTGGAAGCGCTTTTGTAGGCCTAAGAACACTGGGGCTCTGGGCTTCTCTAGCCACCTCATCTTCTGCTCATCCTCTCACGCACTCTAAAGAGAGCTCACGTGAGAAATTGCAAACGTCGAGCAATTGCTCAGAGATGAAAAGTGCCAGCACTGAAAGCTGTTGCTAGCCAGCACCCTTCCTTGGAAGCGCTTTTGTAGGCCTAAGAACAGTGGGGCTCTGGGCTTCTCTAGCCACCTCATCTTCTGCTCATCCTCTCGCGCACTCTAAAGAGAGCTCAGGTGAGAAATTGCAAACGTCGAGCAATTGCTCAGAGATGAAAAGTGCCAGCACTGAAAGCTGTTGCTAGCCAGCACCCTTCCTTGGAAGCGCTTTCACAGGCGCAGTAACACTGGGGCTTTGCGCTTCTCTACCCACCAAACGTCACTGTCATTCTCTTTCCGTCTCGTAGACACGAGCTGAGAAATTGCAAACGTCGAGCAATTGCTCAGAGATGAAAAGTGCCAGCACTGAAAGCTGTTGCTAGCCAGCACCCTTCCTTGGAAGTGCTTTTGTAGGCCTAAGAACACTGGGGCTCTGGGCTTCTCTAGCCACCTAATCTTCTGCTCATCCTCTCGCGCACTCTAAAGAGAGCTCAGGGGAGAAATTGCAAACGTCGAGCAATTGCTCAGAGATGAAAAGTGCCAGCACTGAAAGCTGTTGCTAGCCAGCACCCTTCCTTGGAAGCGCTTTCACAGGCGCAGCAACACTGGGGCTTTGCGCTTCTCTACCCACCAAAAGTCACGGTCACTATCTCTCCGTCTCGTAGACAAGAGCTGAGAAATTGCAAACGTCGAGCAATTGCTCAGAGAGGAAAAGTGCCAGCACTGAAAGCTGTTGCTAGCCAGCACCCTTCCTTGGAAGCGCTTTTGTAGGCCTAAGAACACTGGGGCTCTGGGCTTCTCTAGCCACCTCATCTTCTGCTCATCCTCTCGCGCACTCTAAAGAGAGCTCAGGGGAGAAATTGCAAACGTCGAGCAATTGCTCAGAGATGAAAAGTGCCAGCACTGAAAGCTGTTGCTAGCCAGCACCCTTCCTTGGAAGCGTTTTCACAGGCGCAGTAACACTGGGGCTTTGCGCTTCTCTAGCCACCAAACGTCACGGTCCTTCTCTTTCCGTCTCGTAGACACGAGCTGAGAAATTGCAAACGTCGAGCAATTGCTCAGAGATGAAAAGTGCCAGCACTGAAAGCTCTTGCTAGCCAGCACCCTTCCTTGGAAGCGCTTTTGTAGCCCTTAGAACACTGGGGCTCTGGGCTTCTCTAGCCACCTCATCTTCTGCTCATCCTCTCGCGCACTCTAAAGAGAGCTCAGGGGAGAAATTGCAAACGTCCAGCAAGTGCTCAGAGAGGAAAAGTGCCAGCACTGAAAGCTGTTGCTAGCCAGCACCCTTCCTTGGAAGCGCTTTTGTAGGCCTAAGAACACTGGGGCTCTGGGCTTCTCTAGCCACCTCATCTTCTGCTCATCCTCTCGCGCACTCTAAAGAGAGCTCAGGGGAGAAATTGCAAAAGTTGAGCAATTGCTCAGAGATGAAAAGTGCCAGCACTGAAAGCTGTTGCTAGCCAGCACCCTTCCTTGGAAGCGCTTTTGTAGGCCTAAGAACACTGGGGCTCTGGGCTTCTCTAGCCACCTCATCTTCTGCTCATCCTCTCGCGCACTCTAAAGAGAGCTCAGGTGAGAAATTGCAAACGTTGAGCAATTGCTCAGAGATGAAAAGTGCCAGCACTGAAAGCTGTTGCTAGCCAGCACCCTTCCTTGGAAGCGCTTTCACAGGCGCAGTAACACTGGGGCTTTGCGCTTCTCTAGCCACCAAACGTCACGGTCCTTCTCTTTCCGTCTCGTAGACACGAGCTGAGAAATTGCAAACGTCGAGCAATTGCTCAGAGATGAAAAGTGCCAGCACTGAAAGCTGTTGCTAGCCAGCACCCTTCCTTGGAAGCGCTTTTGTAGGCCTAAGAACACTGGGGCTCTGGGCTTCTCTAGCCACCTCATCTTCTGCTCATCCTCTCGCGCACTCTAAAGAGAGCTCAGGGGAGAAATTGCAAACGTCGAGCAATTGCTCAGAGATGAAAAGTGCCAGCACTGAAAGCTGTTGCTAGTCAGCACCCTTCCTTGGAAGCGTTTTTACAGGCGCAGCAACACTGGGGCTTTGCGCTTCTCTAGCCACCAAACGTCACGGTCCTTCTCTTTCCGTCTCGTAGACACGAGCTGAGAAATTGCAAACGTCGAGCAATTGCTCAGAGATGAAAAGTGCCAGCACTGGAAGCTGTTGCTAGCCAGCACCCTTCCTTGGAAGCGCTTTTGTAGGCCTAAGCACACTGGGGCTCTGGGCTTCTCTAGCCACCTCATCTTCTGCTCATCCTCTCGCGCACTCTAAAGAGAGCTCAGGTGAGAAATTGCAAACGTCGAGCAATTGCTCAGAGATGAAAAGTGCCAGCACTGAAAGCTGTTGCTAGCCAGCACCCTTCCTTGGAAGCGCTTTTGTAGGCCTAAGAACAGTGTGGCTCTGGGCTTCTCTAGCCACCTCATCTTCTGCTCATCCTCTCGCGCACTCTAAAGAGAGCTCAGGTGAGAAATTGCAAACGTTGAGCAATTGCTCAGAGATGAAAAGTGCCAGCACTGAAAGCTGTTGCTAGCCAGCACCCTTCCTTGGAAGCGCTTTCACAGGCGCAGCAACACTGGGGCTTTGCGCTTCTATACGCACCAAACGTCACGGTCATTCTCTTTCCGTCTCGTAGACACGAGCTGAGAAATTGCAAACGTCGAGCAATTGCTCAGAGATGAAAAGTGCCAGCACTGAAAGCTGTTGCTAGCCAGCACCCTTCCTTGGAAGCGCTTTTGTAGGCCTAAGAACACTGGGGCTCTGGGCTTCTTTAGCCACCTCATCTTCTGCTCATCCTCTCGCGCACTCTAAAGAGAGCTCAGGTGAGAAATTGCAAACGTCCAGCAATTGCTCAGAGATGAAAAGTGCCAGCACTGAAAGCTGTTGCTAGCCAGCACCCTTCCTTGGAAGCCCTTTCACAGGCGCAGCAACACTGGGGCTTTGCGCTTCTATACACACCAAACGTCACGGTCCTTCTCTTTCCGTCTCGTAGACACGAGCTGAGAAATTGCAAACGTCGAGCAATTGCTCAGAGATGAAAAGTGCCAGCACTGAAAGCTGTTGCTAGCCAGCACCCTTCCTTGGAAGCGCTTTTGTAGGCCTAAGAACACTGGGGCTCTGGGCTTCTTTAGCCACCTCATCTTCTGCTCATCCTCTCGCGCAGTCTAAAGAGAGCTCAGGTGAGAAATTGCAAACGTCGAGCAATTGCTCAGAGATGAAAAGTGCCAGCACTGAAAGCTGTTGCTAGCCAGCACCCTTCCTTGGAAGCGCTTTTGTAGGCCTAAGAACACTGGGGCTCTGGGCTTCTCTAGCCAACTAATCTTCTGCTCATCCTCTCGCGCACTCTAAAGAGAGCTCAGATGAGAAATTGCAAACGTCGAGCAATTGCTCAGAGATGAAAAGTGCCAGCACTGAAAGCTGTTGCTAGCCAGCACCCTTCCTTGGAAGCGCTTTCACAGGCGCAGTAACACTGGGGCTTTGCGCTTCTCTACCCACCAAACGTCACGGTCCTTCTCTTTCCGTCTCGTAGACACGAGCTGAGAAATTGCAAACGTCGAGCAATTGCTCAGAGATGAAAAGTGCCAGCACTGAAAGCTGTTGCTAGCCAGCCCCCTTCCTTGGAAGCGCTTTTGTAGGCCTAAGCACACTGGGGCTCTGGGCTTCTCTAGCCACCTCATCTTCTGCTCATCCTCTCGCGCACTCTAAAGAGAGCTCAGGTGAGAAATTGCAAACGTTGAGCAATTGCTCAGAGATGAAAAGTGCCAGCACTGAAAGCTGTTGCTAGCCAGCACCCTTCCTTGGAAGCGCTTTTGTAGGCCTAAGAACACTGGGGCTCTGGGCTTCTCTAGCCACCTCATCTTCTGCTCATCCTCTCACGCACTCTAAAGAGAGCTCAGGTGAGAAATTGCAAACGTCGAGCAATTGCTCAGAGAGGAAAAGTGCCAGCACTGAAAGCTGTTGCTAGCCAGCCCCCTTCCTTGGAAGCGCTTTTGTAGGCCTAAGAACACTGGGGCTCTGGGCTTCTCTAGCCACCTCATCTTCTGCTCATCCTCTCGCGCACTCTAAAGAGAGCTCAGGTGAGAAATTGCAAACGTCGAGCAATTGCTCAGAGATGAAAAGTGCCAGCACTGAAAGCTCTTGCTAGCCAGCACCCTTCCTTGGAAGCGCTTTCACAGGCGCAGTAACACTGGGGCTTTGCGCTTCTCTAGCCACCAAACGTCACGGTCATTCTCTTTCCGTCTCGTAGACACGAGCTGAGAAATTGCAAACGTCGAGCAATTGCTCAGAGATGAAAAGTGCCAGCACTGAAAGCTGTTGCTAGCCAGCACCCTTCCTTGGAAGCGCTTTTGTAGGCCTAAGAACACTGGGGCTCTGGGCTTCTCTAGCCACCTCATCTTCTGCTCATCCTCTCGCGCACTCTAAAGAGAGCTCAGGTGAGAAATTGCAAACGTCGAGCAATTGCTCAGAGATGAAAAGTGCCAGCACTGAAAGCTGTTGCTAGCCAGCACCCTTCCTTGGAAGCGCTTTCACAGGCGCAGCAACACTGGGGCTTTGCGCTTCTCTAGCCACCAAACGTCACGGTCCTTCTCTTTCCGTCTCGTAGACACGAGCTGAGAAATTGCAAACGTCGAGCAATTGCTCAGAGATGAAAAGTGCCAGCACTGAAAGCTGTTGTTAGCCAGCACCCTTCCTTGGAAGCGCTTTTGTAGGCGTAAGAACACTGGGGCTCTGGGCTTCTCTAGCCACCTCATCTTCTGCTCATCCTCTCGCGCACTCTAAGGAGAGCTCAGGTGAGAAATTGCAAACGTCGAGCAATTGCTCAGAGATGAAAAGTGCCAGCACTGAAAGCTGTTGCTAGCCAGCACCCTTCCTTGGAAGCGCTTTCACAGGCGCAGCAACACTGGGGCTTTGCGCTTCTCTACGCACCAAACGTCACGCTCATTCTCTTTCCGTCTCGTAGACACGAGCTGAGAAATTGCAAACGTCGAGCAATTGCTCAGAGATGAAAAGTGCCAGCACTGAAAGCTGTTGCTAGCCAGCACCCTTCCTTGGAAGCGCTTTTGTAGGCCTAAGAAGACTGGGGCTCTGGGCTTCTCTAGCCACCTAATCTTCTGCTCATCCTCTCGCGCACTCTAAAGAGAGCTCGGGGGAGAAATTGCAAACGTCGAGCAATTGCTCAGAGATGAAAAGTGCCAGCACTGAAAGCTGTTGCTAGCCAGCACCCTTCCTTGGAAGTGCTTTCACAGGCGCAGTAACACTGGGGCTTTGCGCTTCTCTACCCACCAAACGTCACAGTCCTTCTCTTTCCGTCTCGTAGACACGAGCTGAGAAATTGCAAACGTCGAGCAATTGCTCAGAGATGAAAAGTGCCAGCACTGAAAGCTGTTGCTAGCCAGCACCCTTCCTTGGAAGCGCTTTTGTAGGCGTAAGAACACTGGGGCTCTGGGCTTCTCTAGCCACCTCATCTTCTGCTCATCCTCTCGCGCACTCTAAAGAGAGCTCAGGTGAGAAATTGCAAACGTCGAGCAATTGCTCAGAGAGGAAAAGTGCCAGCACTGAAAGCTCTTGCTAGCCAGCACCCTTCCTTGGAAGCGCTTTTGTAGGCCTAAGAACACTGGGGCTCTGGGCTTCTCTAGCCACCTCATCTTCTGCTCATCCTCTCGCGCACTCTAAAGAGAGCTCAGGGGAGAAATTGCAAACGTCGAGCAATTGCTCAGAGATGAAAAGTGCCAGCACTGAAAGCTGTTGCTAGCCAGCACCCTTCCTTGGAAGCGCTTTTGTAGGCCTAAGAACACTGGGGCTCTGGCCTTCTCTAGCCACCTAATCTTCTGCTCATCCTCTCGCGCACTCTAAAGAGAGCTCAGGTGAGAAATTGCAAACATCGAGCAATTGCTCAGAGATGAAAAGTGCCAGCACTGGAAGCTGTTGCTAGCCAGCACCCTTCCTTGGAAGTGCTTTTGTAGGCCTAAGAACACTGGGGCTCTGGGCTTCTCTAGCCACCTAATCTTCTGCTCATCCTCTCGCGCACTCTAAAGAGAGCTCAGGTGAGAAATTGCAAACGTGCAGCAATTGCTCAGAGATGAAAAGTGCCAGCACTGAAAGCTGTTGCTAGCCAGCACCCTTCCTTGGAAGCGCTTTCACAGGCGCAGCAACACTGGGGCTTTGCGCTTCTCTAGCCACCAAACGTCACGGTCCTTCTCTTTCCGTCTCGTAGACACGAGCTGAGAAATTGCAAACGTCGAGCAATTGCTCAGAGATGAAAAGTGCCAGCACTGGAAGCTGTTGCTAGCCAGCCCCCTTCCTTGGAAGCGCTTTTGTAGGCCTAAGAACAGTGGGGCTCTGGGCTTCTCTAGCCACCTCATCTTCTGCTCATCCTCTCGCGCACTCTAAAGAGAGCTCAGGTGAGAAATTGCAAACGTCGAGCAATTGCTCAGAGATGAAAAGTGCCAACACTGAAAGCTGTTGCTAGCCAGCACCCTTCCTTGGAAGCGCTTTTGTAGGCCTAAGAACAGTGTGGCTCTGGGCTTCTCTAGCCACCTCATCTTCTGCTCATCCTCTCGCGCACTCTAAAGAGAGCTCAGGTGAGAAATTGCAAACGTCGAGCAATTGCTCAGAGAGGAAAAGTGCCAGCACTGAAAGCTGTTGCTAGCCAGCACCCTTCCTTGGAAGCGCTTTTGTAGGCCTAAGAACACTGGGGCTCTGGGCTTCTCTAGCCACCTCATCTTCTGCTCATCCTCTCGCGCACTCTAAAGAGAGCTCAGGTGAGAAATTGCAAACGTCGAGCAATTGCTCAGAGATGAAAAGTGCCAGCACTGAAAGCTGTTGCTAGCCAGCACCCTTCCTTGGAAGCGCTTTCACAGGCGCAGTAACACTGGGGCTTTGCGCTTCTCTACCCACCAAACGTCACGGTCATTCTCTTTCCGTCTCGTAGACACGAGCTGAGAAATTGCAAACGTCGAGCAATTGCTCAGAGATGAAAAGTGCCAGCACTGAAAGCTGTTGCTAGCCAGCACCCTTCCTTGGAAGTGCTTTTGTAGGCCTAAGAACACTGGGGCTCTGGGCTTCTCTAGCCACCTCATCTTCTGCTCATCCTCTCGCGCACTCTAAAGAGAGCTCAGGTGAGAAATTGCAAACGTCGAGCAATTGCTCAGAGATGAAAAGTGCCAGCACTGAAAGCTGTTGCTAGCCAGCACCCTTCCTTGGAAGCGCTTTCACAGGCGCTGTAACACTGGGGCTTTGCGCTTCTCTACCCACCAAAAGTCACGGTCATTATCTCTCCGTCTCGTAGACACGAGCTGAGAAATTGCAAACGTCGAGCAATTGCTCAGAGATGAAAAGTGCCAGCACTGAAAGCTGTTGCTAGCCAGCACCCTTCCTTGGAAGCGCTTTTGTAGGCCTAAGAACACTGGGGCTCTGGGCTTCTCTAGCCACCTCATCTTCTGCTCATCCTCTCGCGCACTCTAAAGAGAGCTCAGGGGAGAAATTGCAAACGTTGAGCAATTGCTCAGAGATGAAAAGTGCCAGCACTGAAAGCTGTTGCTAGCCAGCACCCTTCCTTGGAAGCGCTTTTGTAGGCCTAAGAACAGTGGGGCTCTGGGCTTCTCTAGCCACCTCATCTTCTGCTCATCCTCTCGCGCACTCTAAAGAGAGCTCAGGTGAGAAATTGCAAACGTCCAGCAATTGCTCAGAGATGAAAAGTGCCAGCACTGAAAGCTGTTGCTAGCCAGCCCCCTTCCTTGGAAGCGCTTTTGTAGGCCTAAGAACACTGGGGCTCTGGGCTTCTCTAGCCACCTCATCTTCTGCTCATCCTCTCGCGCACTCTAAAGAGAGCTCAGGGGAGAAATTGCAAACGTCGAGCAATTGCTCAGAGATGAAAAGTGCCAGCACTGAAAGCTCTTGCTAGCCAGCACCCTTCCTTGGAAGCGCTTTCACAGGCGCAGTAACACTGGGGCTTTGCGCTTCTCTAGCCACCAAACGTCACGGTCCTTCTCTTTCCGTCTCGTAGACACGAGCTGAGAAATTGCAAACGTCGAGCAATTGCTCAGAGATGAAAAGTGCCAGCACTGAAAGCTGTTGCTAGCCAGCACCCTTCCTTGGAAGCGCTTTTGTAGGCCTAAGCACACTGGGGCTCTGGGCTTCTCTAGCCACCTAATCTTCTGCTCATCCTCTCGCGCACTCTAAAGAGAGCTCAGATGAGAAATTGCAAACGTCGAGCAATTGCTCAGAGATGAAAAGTGCCAGCACTGAAAGCTGTTGCTAGCCAGCACCCTTCCTTGGAAGCGCTTTCACAGGCGCAGCAACACTGGGGCTTTGCGCTTCTCTAGCCACCAAACGTCACGGTCCTTCTCTTTCCGTCTCGTAGACACGAGCTGAGAAATTGCAAACGTCGAGCAATTGCTCAGAGATGAAAAGTGCCAGCACTGGAAGCTGTTGCTAGCCAGCACCCTTCCTTGGAAGCGCTTTTGTAGGCCTAAGCACACTGGGGCTCTGGGCTTCTCTAGCCACCTCATCTTCTGCTCATCCTCTCGCGCACTCTAAAGAGAGCTCAGGTGAGAAATTGCAAACGTCGAGCAATTGCTCAGAGATGAAAAGTGCCAGCACTGAAAGCTGTTGCTAGCCAGCACCCTTCCTTGGAAGCGCTTTTGTAGGCCTAAGAACACTGGGGCTCTGGGCTTCTCTAGCCACCTCATCTTCTGCTCATCCTCTCGCGCACTCTAAAGAGAGCTCAGGGGAGAAATTGCAAACGTCGAGCAATTGCTCAGAGATGAAAAGTGCCAACACTGAAAGCTGTTGCTAGCCAGCACCCTTCCTTGGAAGCGCTTTCACAGGCGCAGCAACACTGCGGCTTTGCGCTTCTATACGCACCAAACGTCACGGTCATTCTCTTTCCGTCTCGTAGACACGAGCTGAGAAATTGCAAACGTCGAGCAATTGCTCAGAGATGAAAAGTGCCAGCACTGAAAGCTGTTGCTAGCCAGCACCCTTCCTTGGAAGCGCTTTTGTAGGCCTAAGAACAGTGGGGCTCTGGGCTTCTCTAGCCACCTCATCTTCTGCTCATCCTCTCGCGCACTCTAAAGAGAGCTCAGGGGAGAAATTGCAAACGTCCAGCAATTGCTCAGAGAGGAAAAGTGCCAGCACTGAAAGCTGTTGCTAGCCAGCACCCTTCCTTGGAAGCGCTTTCACAGGCGCAGTAACACTGGGGCTTTGCGCTTCTCTAGCCACCAAACGTCACGGTCCTTCTCTTTCCGTCTCGTAGACACGAGCTGAGAAATTGCAAACGTCGAGCAATTGCTCAGAGATGAAAAGTGCCAGCACTGAAAGCTGTTGCTAGCCAGCACCCTTCCTTGGAAGCGCTTTTGTAGGCCTAAGAACACTGGGGCTCTGGGCTTCTCTAGCCACCTCATCTTCTGCTCATCCTCTCGCGCACTCTAAAGAGAGCTCAGGTGAGAAATTGCAAACGTCGAGCAATTGCTCAGAGATGAAAAGTGCCAGCACTGGAAGCTGTTGCTAGCCAGCACCCTTCCTTGGAAGCGCTTTTGTAGGCCTAAGAACACTGGGGCTCTGGGCTTCTCTAGCCACCTCATCTTCTGCTCATCCTCTCGCGCACTCTAAAGAGAGCTCAGGTGAGAAATTGCAAACGTCGAGCAATTGCTCAGAGATGAAAAGTGCCAGCACTGAAAGCTGTTGCTAGCCAGCACCCTTCCTTGGAAGCGCTTTTGTAGGCCTAAGAACACTGGGGCTCTGGGCTTCTCTAGCCAACTAATCTTCTGCTCATCCTCTCGCGCACTCTAAAGAGAGCTCAGGGGAGAAATTGCAAACGTCGAGCAATTGCTCAGAGATGAAAAGTGCCAGCACTGAAAGCTGTTGCTAGCCAGCACCCTTCCTTGGAAGCGCTTTCACAGGCGCAGCAACACTGGGGCTTTGCGCTTCTCTACCCACCAAACGTCACGGTCCTTCTCTTTCCGTCTCGTAGACACGAGCTGAGAAATTGCAAACGTCGAGCAATTGCTCAGAGATGAAAAGTGCCAGCACTGAAAGCTGTTGCTAGCCAGCACCCTTCCTTGGAAGCGCTTTTGTAGGCCTAAGAAGACTGGGGCTCTGGGCTTCTCTAGCCACCTAATCTTCTGCTCATCCTCTCGCGCACTCTAAAGAGAGCTCGGGGGAGAAATTGCAAACGTCGAGCAATTGCTCACAGATGAAAAGTGCCAGCACTGAAAGCTGTTGCTAGCCAGCACCCTTCCTTGGAAGCGCTTTTGTAGGCCTAAGAACACTGGGGCTCTGGCCTTCTCTAGCCACCTAATCTTCTGCTCATCCTCTCGCGCACTCTAAAGAGAGGTCAGGTGAGAAATTGCAAACGTCGAGCAATTGCTCAGAGATGAAAAGTGCCAGCACTGAAAGCTGTTGCTAGCCAGCACCCTTCCTTGGAAGTGCTTTTGTAGGCCTAAGAACACTGGGGCTCTGGGCTTCTCCAGCCACCTAATCTTCTGCTCATCCTCTCGCGCACTCTAAAGAGAGCTCAGGTGAGAAATTGCAAACGTGCAGCAATTGCTCAGAGATGAAAAGTGCCAGCACTGAAAGCTGTTGCTAGCCAGCACCCTTCCTTGGAAGCGCTTTCACAGGCGCAGCAACACTGGGGCTTTGCGCTTCTCTACCCACCAAACGTCACGGTCCTTCTCTTTCCGTCTCGTAGACACGAGCTGAGAAATTGCAAACGTCGAGCAATTGCTCAGAGATGAAAAGTGCCAGCACTGGAAGCTGTTGCTAGCCAGCCCCCTTCCTTGGAAGCGCTTTTGTAGGCCTAAGAACAGTGGGGCTCTGGGCTTCTCTAGCCACCTCATCTTCTGCTCATCCTCTCGCGCACTCTAAAGAGAGCTCAGGTGAGAAATTGCAAACGTCGAGCAATTGCTCAGAGATGAAAAGTGCCAGCACTGAAAGCTGTTGCTAGCCAGCACCCTTCCTTGGAAGCGCTTTTGTAGGCCTAAGAACACTGGGGCTCTGGGCTTCTCTAGCCACCTCATCTTCTGCTCATCCTCTCGCGCACTCTAAAGAGAGCTCAGGGGAGAAATTGCAAACGTCGAGCAATTGCTCAGAGAAGAAAAGTGCCAGCACTGAAAGCTGTTGCTAGCCAGCACCCTTCCTTGGAAGCGCTTTCACAGGCGCAGCAACACTGGGGCTTTGCGCTTCTCTAGCCACCAAACGTCACGGTCATTCTCTTTCCGTCTCGTAGACACGAGCTGAGAAATTGCAAACGTCGAGCAATTGCTCAGAGATGAAAAGTGCCAGCACTGAAAGCTGTTGCTAGCCAGCACCCTTCCTTGGAAGCGCTTTTGTAGGCCTAAGAAGACTGGGGCTCTGGGCTTCTCTAGCCACCTAATCTTCTGCTCATCCTCTCGCGCACTCTAAAGAGAGCTCGGGGGAGAAATTGCAAACGTCGAGCAATTGCTCACAGATGAAAAGTGCCAGCACTGAAAGCTGTTGCTAGCCAGCACCCTTCCTTGGAAGCGCTTTTGTAGGCCTAAGAACACTGGGGCTCTGGCCTTCTCTAGCCACCTAATCTTCTGCTCATCCTCTCGCGCACTCTAAAGAGAGGTCAGGTGAGAAATTGCAAACGTCGAGCAATTGCTCAGAGATGAAAAGTGCCAGCACTGAAAGCTCTTGCTAGCCAGCACCCTTCCTTGGAAGTGCTTTTGTAGGCCTAAGAACACTGGGGCTCTGGGCTTCTCCAGCCACCTAATCTTCTGCTCATCCTCTCGCGCACTCTAAAGAGAGCTCAGGTGAGAAATTGCAAACGTGCAGCAATTGCTCAGAGAGGAAAAGTGCCAGCACTGAAAGCTGTTGCTAGCCAGCACCCTTCCTTGGAAGCGCTTTCACAGGCGCAGCAACACTGGGGCTTTGCGCTTCTCTAGCCACCAAACGTCACGGTCCTTCTCTTTCCGTCTCGTAGACACGAGCTGAGAAATTGCAAACGTCGAGCAATTGCTCAGAGATGAAAAGTGCCAGCACTGGAAGCTGTTGCTAGCCAGCCCCCTTCCTTGGAAGCGCTTTTGTAGGCCTAAGAACAGTGGGGCTCTGGGCTTCTCTAGCCACCTCATCTTCTGCTCATCCTCTCGCGCACTCTAAAGAGAGCTCAGGTGAGAAATTGCAAACGTCGAGCAATTGCTCAGAGATGAAAAGTGCCAGCACTGAAAGCTGTTGCTAGCCAGCACCCTTCCTTGGAAGCGCTTTTGTAGGCCTAAGAACACTGGGGCTCTGGGCTTCTCTAGCCACCTCATCTTCTGCTCATCCTCTCGCGCACTCTAAAGAGAGCTCAGGTGAGAAATTGCAAACGTCCAGCAATTGCTCAGAGATGAAAAGTGCCAGCACTGAAAGCTGTTGCTAGCCAGCACCCTTCCTTGGAAGCGCTTTTGTAGGCCTAAGAACACTGGGGCTCTGGGCTTCTCTAGCCACCTCATCTTCTGCTCATCCTCTCGCGCACTCTAAAGAGAGCTCAGGTGAGAAATTGCAAACGTCGAGCAATTGCTCAGAGATGAAAAGTGCCAGCACTGAAAGCTGTTGCTAGCCAGCACCCTTCCTTGGAAGCGCTTTCACAGGCGCAGCAACACTGGGGCTTTGCGCTTCTCTACCCACCAAACGTCACTGTCATTCTCTTTCCGTCTCGTAGACACGAGCTGAGAAATTGCAAACGTCGAGCAATTGCTCAGAGATGAAAAGTGCCAGCACTGAAAGCTGTTGCTAGCCAGCACCCTTCCTTGGAAGTGCTTTTGTAGGCCTAAGAACACTGGGGCTCTGGGCTTCTCTAGCCACCTAATCTTCTGCTCATCCTCTCGCGCACTCTAAAGAGAGCTCAGGTGAGAAATTGCAAACGTCGAGCAATTGCTCAGAGATGAAAAGTGCCAGCACTGAAAGCTGTTGCTAGCCAGCACCCTTCCTTGGAAGCGCTTTCACAGGCGCTGTAACACTGGGGCTTTGCGCTTCTCTACCCACCAAAAGTCACGGTCACTATCTCTCCGTCTCGTAGACAAGAGCTGAGAAATTGCAAACGTCGAGCAATTGCTCAGAGCTGAAAAGTGCCAGCACTGAAAGCTGTTGCTAGCCAGCACCCTTCCTTGGAAGCGCTTTTGTAGGCCTAAGAACACTGGGGCTCTGGGCTTCTCTAGCCACCTCATCTTCTGCTCATCCTCTCGCGCACTCTAAAGAGAGCTCAGGGGAGAAATTGCAAACGTCGAGCAATTGCTCAGAGATGAAAAGTGCCAGCACTGAAAGCTGTTGCTAGCCAGCACCCTTCCTTGGAAGCGTTTTCACAGGCGCAGTAACACTGGGGCTTTGCGCTTCTCTACCCACCAAACGTCACGGTCCTTCTCTTTCCGTCTCGTAGACAGGAGCTGAGAAATTGCAAACGTCGAGCAATTGCTCAGAGATGAAAAGTGCCAGCACTGAAAGCTCTTGCTAGCCAGCACCCTTCCTTGGAAGCGCTTTTGTAGGCCTAAGAAGACTGGGGCTCTGGGCTTCTCTAGCCACCTAATCTTCTGCTCATCCTCTCGCGCACTCTAAAGAGAGCTCAGGTGAGAAATTGCAAACGTCCAGCAATTGCTCAGAGAGGAAAAGTGCCAGCACTGAAAGCTGTTGCTAGCCAGCACCCTTCCTTGGAAGCGCTTTTGTAGGCCTAAGAACACTGGGGCTCTGGGCTTCTCTAGCCACCTCATCTTCTGCTCATCCTCTCGCGCACTCTAAAGAGAGCTCAGGGGAGAAATTGCAAAAGTCGAGCAATTGCTCAGAGATGAAAAGTGCCACCACTGAAAGCTGTTGCTAGCCAGCACCCTTCCTTGGAAGCGCTTTTGTAGGCCTAAGAACACTGGGGCTCTGGGCTTCTCTAGCCACCTCATCTTCTGCTCATCCTCTCGCGCACTCTAAAGAGAGCTCAGGTGAGAAATTGCAAACGTTGAGCAATTGCTCAGAGATGAAAAGTGCCAGCACTGAAAGCTGTTGCTAGCCAGCACCCTTCCTTGGAAGCGCTTTCACAGGCGCAGTAACACTGGGGCTTTGCGCTTCTCTAGCCACCAAACGTCACGGTCCTTCTCTTTCCGTCTCGTAGACACGAGCTGAGAAATTGCAAACGTCGAGCAATTGCTCAGAGATGAAAAGTGCCAGCACTGAAAGCTGTTGCTAGCCAGCACCCTTCCTTGGAAGCGCTTTTGTAGGCGTAAGAACACTGGGGCTCTGGGCTTCTCTAGCCACCTAATCTTCTGCTCATCCTCTCGCGCACTCTAAAGAGAGCTCAGGTGAGAAATTGCAAACGTCGAGCAATTGCTCAGAGATGAAAAGTTCCAGCACTGAAAGCTGTTGCTAGCCAGCACCCTTCCTTGGAAGCGCTTTTGTAGGCCTAAGAACACTGGGGCTCTGGGCTTCTCTAGCCACCTAATCTTCTGCTCATCCTCTCGCGCACTCTAAAGAGAGCTCAGGTGAGAAATTGCAAACGTCGAGCAATTGCTCAGAGATGAAAAGTGCCAGCACTGAAAGCTGTTGCTAGCCAGCACCCTTCCTTGGAAGCGCTTTTGTAGGCCTAAGAACACTGGGGCTCTGGGCTTCTCTAGCCACCTAATCTTCTGCTCATCCTCTCGCGCACTCTAAAGAGAGCTCAGGTGAGAAATTGCAAACGTCGAGCAATTGCTCAGAGATGAAAAGTGCCAGCACTGAAAGCTGTTGCTAGCCAGCACCCTTCCTTGGAAGCACTTTCACAGGCGCAGCAACACTGGGGCTTTGCGCTTCTCTACCCACCAAACGTCACGGTCCTTCTCTTTCCGTCTCGTAGACACGAGCTGAGAAATTGCAAACGTCGAGCAATTGCTCAGAGATGAAAAGTGCCAGCACTGAAAGCTGTTGCTAGCCAGCACCCTTCCTTGGAAGCGCTTTTGTAGGCCTAAGAAGACTGGGGCTCTGGGCTTCTCTAGCCACCTAATCTTCTGCTCATCCTCTCGCGCACTCTAAAGAGAGCTCGGGGGAGAAATTGCAAACGTCGAGCAATTGCTCAGAGATGAAAAGTGCCAGCACTGAAAGCTGTTGCTAGCCAGCACCCTTCCTTGGAAGCGCTTTTGTAGGCCTAAGAAGACTGGGGCTCTGCGCTTCTCTAGCCACCTAATCTTCTGCTCATCCTCTCGCGCACTCTAAAGAGAGCTCAGGTGAGAAATTGCAAACGTCGAGCAATTGCTCAGAGATGAAAAGTGCCAGCACTGAAAGCTGTTGCTAGCCAGCACCCTTCCTTGGAAGCGCTTTCACAGGCGCAGTAACACTGGGGCTTTGCGCTTCTCTACCCACCAAACGTCACGGTCCTTCTCTTTCCGTCTCGTAGACACGAGCTGAGAAATTGCAAATGTCGAGCAATTGCTCAGAGATGAAAAGTGCCAGCACTGAAAGCTGTTGCTAGCCAGCACCCTTCCTTGGAAGCGCTTTTGTAGGCCTAAGAACACTGGGGCTCTGGGCTTCTCTAGCCACCTAATCTTCTGCTCATCCTCTCGCGCACTCTCAAGAGAGCTCAGGTGAGAAATTGCAAACGTCGAGCAATTGCTCAAAGATGAAAAGTGCCAGCACTGAAAGCTGTTGCTAGCCAGCACCCTTCCTTGGAAGCGGTTTCACAGGCGCAGTAACACTGGGGCTTTGCGCTTCTCTAGCCACCAAACGTCACGGTCCTTCTCTTTCCGTCTCGTAGACACGAGCTGAGAAATTGCAAACGTCGAGCAATTGCTCAGAGATGAAAAGTGCCAGCACTGAAAGCTCTTGCTAGCCAGCACCCTTCCTTGGAAGCGCTTTCACAGGCACAGTAACACTGGGGCTTTGCGCTTCTCTACCCACCAAACGTCACTGTCATTCTCTTTCCGTCTCGTAGACACGAGCTGAGAAATTGCAAACGTCGAGCAATTGCTCAGAGACGAAAAGTGCCAGCACTGAAAGCTGTTGCTAGCCAGCACCCTTCCTTGGAAGCGCTTTTGTAGGCCTAAGAACACTGGGGCTCTGGGCTTCTCTAGCCACCTAATCTTCTGCTCATCCTCTCGCGCACTCTAAAGAGAGCTCAGGTGAGAAATTGCAAACGTCGAGCAATTGCTCAGAGATGAAAAGTGCCAGCACTGAAAGCTGTTGCTAGCCAGCACCCTTCCTTGGAAGCGCTTTTGTAGGCCTAAGAACACTGGGGCTCTGGGCTTCTCTAGCCACCAAACGTCACGGTCATTCTCTTTCCGTCTCGTAGACACGAGCTGAGAAATTGCAAACGTCGAGCAATTGCTCAGAGATGAAAAGTGCCAGCACTGAAAGCTCTTGCTAGCCAGCACCCTTCCTTGGAAGCGCTTTCACAGGCGCTGTAACACTGGGGCTTTGCGCTTCTCTACCCACCAAACGTCACGGTCCTTCTCTTTCCGTCTCGTAGACACGAGCTGAGAAATTGCAAACGTCGAGCAATTGCTCAGAGATGAAAAGTGCCAGCACTGAAAGCTGTTGCTAGCCAGCACCCTTCCTTGGAAGCGCTTTTGTAGGCCTAAGAACACTGGGGCTCTGGGCTTCTCTAGCCACCTCATCTTCTGCTCATCCTCTCGCGCACTCTAAAGAGAGCTCAGGTGAGAAATTGCAAACGTCGAGCAATTGCTCAGAGATGAAAAGTGCCAGCACTGAAAGCTGTTGCTAGCCAGCAGCCTTCCTTGGAAGCGCTTTTGTAGGCCTAAGAACACTGGGGCTCTGCGCTTCTCTAGCCACCTAATCTTCTGCTCATCCTCTCGCGCACTCTAAAGAGAGCTCAGGTGAGAAATTGCAAACGTCGAGCAATTGCTCAGAGAGGAAAAGTGCCAGCACTGAAAGCTGTTGCTAGCCAGCACCCTTCCTTGGAAGCGCTTTTGTAGGCGTAAGAACACTGGGGCTCTGCGCTTCTCTAGCCACCTAATCTTCTGCTCATCCTCTCGCGCACTCTAAAGAGAGCTCAGGTGAGAAATTGCAAACGTCCAGCAATTGCTCAGAGATGAAAAGTGCCAGCACTGAAAGCTGTTGCTAGCCAGCACCCTTCCTTGGAAGCGCTTTCACAGGCGCAGTAACACTGGGCCTTTGCGCTTCTCTAGCCACCAAACGTCACGGTCCTTCTCTTTCCGTCTCGTAGACACGAGCTGAGAAATTGCAAACGTCGAGCAATTGCTCAGAGATGAAAAGTGCCAGCACTGAAAGCTGTTGCTAGCCAGCACCCTTCCTTGGAAGCGCTTTTGTAGGCCTAAGAACACTGGGGCTCTGCGCTTCTCTAGCCACCTAATCTTCTGCTCATCCTCTCGCGCACTCTAAAGAGAGCTCAGGTGAGAAATTGCAAACGTCGAGCAATTGCTCAGAGAGGAAAAGTGCCAGCACTGAAAGCTGTTGCTAGCCAGCACCCTTCCTTGGAAGCGCTTTTGTAGGCGTAAGAACACTGGGGCTCTGCGCTTCTCTAGCCACCTAATCTTCTGCTCATCCTCTCGCGCACTCTAAAGAGAGCTCAGGTGAGAAATTGCAAACGTCCAGCAATTGCTCAGAGATGAAAAGTGCCAGCACTGAAAGCTGTTGCTAGCCAGCACCCTTCCTTGGAAGCGCTTTCACAGGCGCAGTAACACTGGGGCTTTGCGCTTCTCTACCCACCAAACGTCACGGTCCTTCTCTTTCCGTCTCGTAGACACGAGCTGAGAAATTGCAAACGTCGAGCAATTGCTCAGAGATGAAAAGTGCCAGCACTGAAAGCTGTTGCTAGCCAGCACCCTTCCTTGGAAGCGCTTTTGTAGGCCTAAGAAGACTGGGGCTCTGGGCTTCTCTAGCCACCTAATCTTCTGCTCATCCTCTCGCGCACTCTAAAGAGAGCTCGGGGGAGAAATTGCAAACGTCGAGCAATTGCTCAGAGATGAAAAGTGCCAGCACTGAAAGCTGTTGCTAGCCAGCACCCTTCCTTGGAAGCGCTTTTGTAGGCCTAAGAAGACTGGGGCTCTGCGCTTCTCTAGCCACCTAATCTTCTGCTCATCCTCTCGCGCACTCTAAAGAGAGCTCAGGTGAGAAATTGCAAACGTCGAGCAATTGCTCAGAGATGAAAAGTGCCAGCACTGAAAGCTGTTGCTAGCCAGCACCCTTCCTTGGAAGCGCTTTCACAGGCGCAGTAACACTGGGGCTTTGCGCTTCTCTACCCACCAAACGTCACGGTCCTTCTCTTTCCGTCTCGTAGACACGAGCTGAGAAATTGCAAATGTCGAGCAATTGCTCAGAGATGAAAAGTGCCAGCACTGAAAGCTGTTGCTAGCCAGCACCCTTCCTTGGAAGCGCTTTTGTAGGCCTAAGCACACTGGGGCTCTGGGCTTCTCTAGCCACCTAATCTTCTGCTCATCCTCTCGCGCACTCTCAAGAGAGCTCAGGTGAGAAATTGCAAACGTCGAGCAATTGCTCAAAGATGAAAAGTGCCAGCACTGAAAGCTGTTGCTAGCCAGCACCCTTCCTTGGAAGCGGTTTCACAGGCGCAGTAACACTGGGGCTTTGCGCTTCTCTAGCCACCAAACGTCACGGTCCTTCTCTTTCCGTCTCGTAGACACGAGCTGAGAAATTGCAAACGTCGAGCAATTGCTCAGAGATGAAAAGTGCCAGCACTGAAAGCTGTTGCTAGCCAGCACCCTTCCTTGGAAGCGCTTTCACAGGCACAGTAACACTGGGGCTTTGCGCTTCTCTACCCACCAAACGTCACTGTCATTCTCTTTCCGTCTCGTAGACACGAGCTGAGAAATTGCAAACGTCGAGCAATTGCTCAGAGACGAAAAGTGCCAGCACTGAAAGCTGTTGCTAGCCAGCACCCTTCCTTGGAAGCGCTTTTGTAGGCCTAAGAACACTGGGGCTCTGGGCTTCTCTAGCCACCTAATCTTCTGCTCATCCTCTCGCGCACTCTAAAGAGAGCTCAGGTGAGAAATTGCAAACGTCGAGCAATTGCTCAGAGATGAAAAGTGCCAGCACTGAAAGCTGTTGCTAGCCAGCACCCTTCCTTGGAAGCGCTTTTGTAGGCCTAAGAACACTGGGGCTCTGGGCTTCTCTAGCCACCAAACGTCACGGTCATTCTCTTTCCGTCTCGTAGACACGAGCTGAGAAATTGCAAACGTCGAGCAATTGCTCAGAGATGAAAAGTGCCAGCACTGAAAGCTCTTGCTAGCCAGCACCCTTCCTTGGAAGCGCTTTCACAGGCGCTGTAACACTGGGGCTTTGCGCTTCTCTACCCACCAAACGTCACGGTCCTTCTCTTTCCGTCTCGTAGACACGAGCTGAGAAATTGCAAACGTCGAGCAATTGCTCAGAGATGAAAAGTGCCAGCACTGAAAGCTGTTGCTAGCCAGCACCCTTCCTTGGAAGCGCTTTTGTAGGCCTAAGAACACTGGGGCTCTGGGCTTCTCTAGCCACCTCATCTTCTGCTCATCCTCTCGCGCACTCTAAAGAGAGCTCAGGTGAGAAATTGCAAACGTCGAGCAATTGCTCAGAGATGAAAAGTGCCAGCACTGAAAGCTGTTGCTAGCCAGCACCCTTCCTTGGAAGCGCTTTTGTAGGCCTAAGAACACTGGGGCTCTGCGCTTCTCTAGCCACCTAATCTTCTGCTCATCCTCTCGCGCACTCTAAAGAGAGCTCAGGTGAGAAATTGCAAACGTCGAGCAATTGCTCAGAGAGGAAAAGTGCCAGCACTGAAAGCTGTTGCTAGCCAGCACCCTTCCTTGGAAGCGCTTTTGTAGGCGTAAGAACACTGGGGCTCTGCGCTTCTCTAGCCACCTAATCTTCTGCTCATCCTCTCGCGCACTCTAAAGAGAGCTCAGGTGAGAAATTGCAAACGTCCAGCAATTGCTCAGAGATGAAAAGTGCCAGCACTGAAAGCTGTTGCTAGCCAGCACCCTTCCTTGGAAGCGCTTTCACAGGCGCAGTAACACTGGGCCTTTGCGCTTCTCTAGCCACCAAACGTCACGGTCCTTCTCTTTCCGTCTCGTAGACACGAGCTGAGAAATTGCAAACGTCGAGCAATTGCTCAGAGATGAAAAGTGCCAGCACTGAAAGCTGTTGCTAGCCAGCACCCTTCCTTGGAAGCGCTTTCACAGGCGCAGCAACACTGGGGCTTTGCGCTTCTCTACCCACCAAACGTCACGGTCCTTCTCTTTCCGTCTCGTAGACACGAGCTGAGAAATTGCAAACGTCGAGCAATTGCTCAGAGATGAAAAGTGCCAGCACTGAAAGCTGTTGCTAGCCAGCACCCTTCCTTGGAAGCGCTTTTGTAGGCCTAAGAACACTGGGGCTCTGCGCTTCTCTAGCCACCTAATCTTCTGCTCATCCTCTCGCGCACTCTAAAGAGAGCTCAGGTGAGAAATTGCAAACGTCGAGCAATTGCTCAGAGATGAAAAGTGCCAGCACTGAAAGCTGTTGCTAGCCAGCACCCTTCCTTGGAAGCGCTTTCACAGGCGCAGCAACACTGGGGCTTTGCGCTTCTCTAGCCACCAAACATCACGGTCCTTCTCTTTCCGTCTCGTAGACACGAGCTGAGAAATTGCAAACGTCGAGCAATTGCTCAGAGATGAAAAGTGCCAGCACTGAAAGCTGTTGCTAGCCAGCACCCTTCCTTGGAAGCGCTTTTGTATGCCTAAGAACACTGGGGCTCTGGGCTTCTCTAGCCACCTAATCTTCTGCTCATCCTCTCGCGCACTCTAAAGAGAGCTCAGGTGAGAAATTGCAAACGTCCAGCAATTGCTCAGAGATGAAAAGTGCCAGCACTGAAAGCTGTTGCTAGCCAGCACCCTTCCTTGGAAGCGCTTTTGTAGGCCTAAGAACACTGGGGCTCTGGGCTTCTCTAGCCACCAAACGTCACGGTCATTCTCTTTCCGTCTCGTAGACACGAGCTGAGAAATTGCAAACGTCGAGCAATTGCTCAGAGATGAAAAGTGCCAGCACTGAAAGCTCTTGCTAGCCAGCACCCTTCCTTGGAAGCGCTTTCACAGGCGCTGTAACACTGGGGATTTGCGCTTCTCTACCCACCAAACGTCACGGTCATTCTCTTTCCGTCTCGTAGACACGAGCTGAGAAATTGCAAACGTCGAGCAATTGCTCAGAGATGAAAAGTGCCAGCACTGAAAGCTGTTGCTAGCCAGCACCCTTCCTTGGAAGCGCTTTTGTAGGCCTAAGAACAGTGGGGCTCTGGGCTTCTCTAGCCACCTCATCTTCTGCTCATCCTCTCGCGCACTCTAAAGAGAGCTCAGGTGAGAAATTGCAAACGTCGAGCAATTGCTCAGAGATGAAAAGTGCCAGCACTGAAAGCTGTTGCTAGCCAGCACCCTTCCTTGGAAGCGCTTTTGTAGGCCTAAGAACACTGGGGCTCTGGGCTTCTCTAGCCACCTCATCTTCTGCTCATCCTCTCGCGCACTCTAAAGAGAGCTCAGGTGAGAAATTGCAAACGTCGAGCAATTGCTCAGAGATGAAAAGTGCCAGCACTGAAAGCTGTTGCTAGCCAGCACCCTTCCTTGGAAGCGCTTTTGTAGGCCTAAGAACACTGGGGCTCTGCGCTTCTCTAGCCACCTAATCTTCTGCTCATCCTCTCGCGCACTCTAAAGAGAGCTCAGGTGAGAAATTGCAAACGTCGAGCAATTGCTCAGAGAGGAAAAGTGCCAGCACTGAAAGCTGTTGCTAGCCAGCACCCTTCCTTGGAAGCGCTTTTGTAGGCGTAAGAACACTGGGGCTCTGCGCTTCTCTAGCCACCTAATCTTCTGCTCATCCTCTCGCGCACTCTAAAGAGAGCTCAGGTGAGAAATTGCAAACGTCCAGCAATTGCTCAGAGATGAAAAGTGCCAGCACTGAAAGCTGTTGCTAGCCAGCACCCTTCCTTGGAAGCGCTTTCACAGGCGCAGTAACACTGGGCCTTTGCGCTACTCTAGCCACCAAACGTCACGGTCCTTCTCTTTCAGTCTCGTAGACACGAGCTGAGAAATTGCAAACGTCCAGCAATTGCTCAGAGATGAAAAGTGCCAGCACTGAAAGCTCTTGCTAGCCAGCACCCTTCCTTGGAAGCGCTTTCACAGGCGCAGCAACATTGGGGCTTTGCGCTTCTCTACCCACCAAACGTCACGGTCCTTCTCTTTCCATCTCGTAGACACGAGCTGAGAAATTGCAAACGTCGAGCAATTGCTCAGAGATGAAAAGTGCCAGCACTGAAAGATGTTGCTAGCCGGCACCCTTCCTTGGAAGCGCTTTCACAGGCGCAGTAACACTGGGGCTTTGCGCTTCTCTACCCACCAAACGTCACGGTCCTTCTCTTTCCGTCTCGTAGACACGAGCTGAGAAATTGCAAACGTCGAGCAATTGCTCAGAGATGAAAAGTGCCAGCACTGAAAGCTGTTGCTAGCCAGCACCCTTCCTTGGAAGCGCTTTTGTAGGCCTAAGAAGACTGGGGCTCTGCGCTTCTCTAGCCACCTAATCTTCTGCTCATCCTCTCGCGCACTCTAAAGAGAGCTCAGGTGAGAAATTGGAAACGTCGAGCAATTGCTCAGAGATGAAAAGTGCCAGCACTGAAAGCTGTTGCTAGCCAGCACCCTTCCTTGGAAGCGCTTTCACAGGCGCAGTAACACTGGGGCTTTGCGCTTCTCTACCCACCAAACGTCACGGTCCTTCTCTTTCCGTCTCGTAGACACGAGCTGAGAAATTGCAAATGTCGAGCAATTGCTCAGAGATGAAAAGTGCCAGCACTGAAAGCTGTTGCTAGCCAGCACCCTTCCTTGGAAGCGCTTTTGTAGGCCTAAGAACACTGGGGCTCTGGGCTTCTCTAGCCACCTAATCTTCTGCTCATCCTCTCGCGCACTCTAAAGAGAGCTCAGGTGAGAAATTGCAAAAGTCGAGCAATTGCTCAAAGATGAAAAGTGCCAGCACTGAAAGCTGTTGCTAGCCAGCACCCTTCCTTGGAAGCGGTTTCACAGGCGCAGCAACACTGCGGCTTTGCGCTTCTCTAGCCACCAAACGTCACGGTCCTTCTCTTTCCGTCTCGTAGACACGAGCTGAGAAATTGCAAACGTCGAGCAATTGCTCAGAGATGAAAAGTGCCAGCACTGAAAGCTGTTGCTAGCCAGCACCCTTCCTTGGAAGCGCTTTCACAGGCACAGTAACACTGGGGCTTTGCGCTTCTCTACCCAGCAAACGTCACTGTCATTCTCTTTCCGTCTCGTAGACACGAGCTGAGAAATTGCAAACGTCGAGCAATTGCTCAGAGACGAAAAGTGCCAGCACTGAAAGCTGTTGCTAGCCAGCACCCTTCCTTGGAAGCGCTTTTGTAGGCCTAAGAACACTGGGGCTCTGGGCTTCTCTAGCCACCTAATCTTCTGCTCATCCTCTCGCGCACTCTAAAGAGAGCTCAGGTGAGAAATTGCAAACGTTGAGCAATTGCTCAGAGATGAAAAGTGCCAGCACTGAAAGCTGTTGCTAGCCAGCACCCTTCCTTGGAAGCGCTTTTGTAGGCCTAAGAACACTGGGGCTCTGGGCTTCTCTAGCCACCAAACGTCATGGTCATTCTCTTTCCGTCTCGTAGACACGAGCTGAGAAATTGCAAACGTCGAGCAATTGCTCAGAGATGAAAAGTGCCAGCACTGAAAGCTCTTGCTAGCCAGCACCCTTCCTTGGAAGCGCTTTCACAGGCGCTGTAACACTGGGGCTTTGCGCTTCTCTACCCACCAAACGTCACGGTCATTCTCTTTCCGTCTCGTAGACACGAGCTGAGAAATTGCAAACGTCGAGCAATTGCTCAGAGATGAAAAGTGCCAGCACTGAAAGCTGTTGCTAGCCAGCACCCTTCCTTGGAAGCGCTTTTGTAGGCCTAAGAACACTGGGGCTCTGGGCTTCTCTAGCCACCTCATCTTCTGCTCATCCTCTCGCGCACTCTAAAGAGAGCTCAGGTGAGAAATTGCAAACGTCGAGCAATTGCTCAGAGATGAAAAGTGCCAGCACTGAAAGCTGTTGCTAGCCAGCACCCTTCCTTGGAAGCGCTTTTGTAGGCCTAAGATCACTGGGGCTCTGCGCTTCTCTAGCCACCTAATCTTCTGCTCATCCTCTCGCGCACTCTAAAGAGAGCTCAGGTGAGAAATTGCAAACATCGAGCAATTGCTCAGAGAGGAAAAGTGCCAGCACTGAAAGCTGTTGCTAGCCAGCACCCTTCCTTGGAAGCGCTTTTGTAGGCGTAAGAACACTGGGGCTCTGCGCTTCTCTAGCCACCTAATCTTCTGCTCATCCTCTCGCGCACTCTAAAGAGAGCTCAGGTGAGAAATTGCAAACGTCCAGCAATTGCTCAGAGATGAAAAGTGCCAGCACTGAAAGCTGTTGCTAGCCAGCACCCTTCCTTGGAAGCGCTTTCACAGGCGCAGTAACACTAGGCCTTTGCGCTTCTCTAGCCACCAAACGTCACGGTCCTTCTCTTTCCGTCTCGTAGACACGAGCTGAGAAATTGCAAACGTCGAGCAATTGCTCAGAGATGAAAAGTGCCAGCACTGAAAGCTGTTGCTAGCCAGCACCCTTCCTTGGAAGCGCTTTCACAGGCGCAGCAACACTGGGGCTTTGCGCTTCTCTACCCACCAAACGTCACGGTCCTTCTCTTTCCGTCTCGTAGACACGAGCTGAGAAATTGCAAACGTCGAGCAATTGCTCAGAGATGAAAAGTGCCAGCACTGAAAGCTGTTGCTAGCCAGCCCCCTTCCTTGGAAGCGCTTTTGTAGGCCTAAGAACAGTGGGGCTCTGAGCTTCTCTAGCCACCTAATCTTCTGCTCATCCTCTCGCGCACTCTAAAGAGAGCTCAGGTGAGAAATTGCAAACGTCGAGCAATTGCTCAGAGATGAAAAGTGCCAGCACTGAAAGCTGTTGCTAGCCAGCACCCTTCCTTGGAAGCGCTTTCACAGGCGCAGTAACACTGGGGCTTTGCGCTTCTCTAGCCACCAAACGTCACGGTCATTCTCTTTCCGTCTCGTAGACACGAGCTGAGAAATTGCAAACGTCGAGCAATTGCTCAGAGATGAAAAGTGCCAGCACTGAAAGCTGTTGCTAGCCAGCACCCTTCCTTGGAAGCGCTTTCACAGGCGCAGTAACACTGGGGCTTTGCGCTTCTCTACTCACCAAACGTCACGATCATTCTCTTTCCGTCTCGTAGACACGAGCTGAGAAATTGCAAACGTCCAGCAATTGCTCAGAGATGAAAAGTGCCAGCACTGGAAGCTGTTGCTAGCCAGCACCCTTCCTTGGAAGCGCTTTTGTAGGCCTAAGAAGACTGGGGCTCTGGGCTTCTCTAGCCACCTCATCTTCTGCTCATCCTCTCGCGCACTCTAAAGAGAGCTCAGGTGAGAAATTGCAAACGTCGAGCAATTGCTCAGAGATGAAAAGTGCCAGCACTGAAAGCTGTTGCTAGCCAGCACCCTTCCTTGGAAGCGCTTTCACAGGCGCAGCAACACTGGGGCTTTGCGCTTCTCTACCCACCAAACGTCACGGTCCTTCTCTTTCCGTCTCGTAGACACGAGCTGAGAAATTGCAAACGTCGAGCAATTGCTCAGAGACGAAAAGTGCCAGCACTGAAAGCTGTTGCTAGCCAGCACCCTTCCTTGGAAGCGCTTTTGTAGGCCTAAGAACACTGGGGCTCTGGGCTTCTCTAGCCACCTCATCTTCTGCTCATCCTCTCGCGCACTCTAAAGAGAGCTCAGGTGAGAAATTGCAAATGTCGAGCAATTGCTCAGAGATGAAAAGTGCCAGCACTGAAAGCTGTTGCTAGCCAGCACCCTTCCTTGGAAGCGCTTTTGTAGGCCTAAGAACACTGGGGCTCTGGGCTTCTCTAGCCACCAAACGTCACGGTCATTCTCTTTCCGTCTCGTAGACACGAGCTGAGAAATTGCAAACGTCGAGCAATTGCTCAGAGATGAAAAGTGCCAGCACTGAAAGCTCTTGCTAGCCAGCACCCTTCCTTGGAAGCGCTTTCACAGGCGCTGTAACACTGGGGCTTTGCGCTTCTCTAGCCACCAAACGTCACGGTCCTTCTCTTTCCGTCTCGTAGACACGAGCTGAGAAATTGCAAACGTCGAGCAATTGCTCAGAGATGAAAAGTGCCAGCACTGAAAGCTGTTGCTAGCCAGCACCCTTCCTTGGAAGCGCTTTTGTAGGCCTAAGAACACTGGGGCTCTGGGCTTCTCTAGCCACCTCATCTTCTGCTCATCCTCTCGCGCACTCTAAAGAGAGCTCAGGTGAGAAATTGCAAACGTCGAGCAATTGCTCAGAGATGAAAAGTGCCAGCACTGAAAGCTGTTGCTAGCCAGCACCCTTCCTTGGAAGCGCTTTTGTAGGCCTAAGAACACTGGGGCTCTGGGCTTCTCTAGCCACCTCATCTTCTGCTCATCCTCTCGCGCACTCTAAAGAGAGCTCAGGTGAGAAATTGCAAACGTCGAGCAATTGCTCAGAGATGAAAAGTGCCAGCACTGAAAGCTGTTGCTATCCAGCACCCTTCCTTGGAAGCGCTTTCACAGGCGCAGCAACACTGGGGCTTTGCGCTTCTCTACCCACCAAACGTCACGGTCCTTCTCTTTCCGTCTCGTAGACACGAGCTGAGAAATTGCAAACGTCCAGCAATTGCTCAGAGATGAAAAGTGCCAGCACTGAAAGCTCTTGCTAGCCAGCACCCTTCCTTGGAAGCGCTTTTGTAGACCTAAGAACACTGGGGCTCTGGGCTTCTCTAGCCACCTGATCTTCTGCTCATCCTCTCGCGCACTCTAAAGAGAGCTCAGGTGAGAAATTGCAAACATCGAGCAATTGCTCAGAGACGAAAAGTGCCAGCACTGAAAGCTGTTGCTAGCCAGCACCCTTCCTTGGAAGCGCTTTCACAGGCGCAGTAACACTGGGGCTTTGCGCTTCTCTAGCCACCAGACGTCACGGTCCTTCTCTTTCCGTCTCGTAGACACGAGCTGAGAAATTGCAAACGTCGAGCAATTGCTCAGAGATGAAAAGTGCCAGCACTGAAAGCTGTTGCTAGCCAGCACCCTTCCTTGGAAGCACTTTTGTAGGCGTAAGAACACTGGGGCTCTGGGCTTCTCTAGCCACCTAATCTTCTGCTCATCCTCTCGCGCACTCTAAAGAGAGCTCAGGTGAGAAATTGCAAACGTCGAGCAATTGCTCAGAGATGAAAAGTGCCAGCACTGAAAGCTGTTGCTAGCCAGCACCCTTCCTTGGAAGCGCTTTCACAGGCGCAGTAACACTGGGGCTTTGCGCTTCTCTACCCACCAAACGTCACTGTCCTTCTCTTTCCGTCTCGTAGACACAAGCTGAGAAATTGCAAACGTCGAGCAATTGCTCAGAGATGAAAAGTGCCAGCACTGAAAGCTGTTGCTAGCCAGCCCCCTTCCTTGGAAGCGCTTTTGTAGGTATAAGAACACTGGGGCTCTGGGCTTCTCTAGCCACCTAATCTTCTGCTCATCCTCTCGCGCAGTCTAAAGAGAGCTCAGGTGAGAAATTGCAAATGTCGAGCAATTGCTCAGAGATGAAAAGTGCCAGCACTGAAAGCTGTTGCTAGCCAGCACCCTTCCTTGGAAGCGCTTTTGTAGGCCTAAGAACACTGGGTCTCTGGGCTTCTCTAGCCACCTAATCTTCTGCTCATCCTCTCGCGCACTCTAAAGAGAGCTCAGGTGAGAAATTGCAAACGTCGAGCAATTGCTCAGAGACGAAAAGTGCCAGCACTGAAAGCTGTTGCTAGCCAGCACCCTTCCTTGGAAGCGCTTTCACAGGCGCAGTAACACTGGGGCTTTGCGCTTCTCTAGCCACCAGACGTCACGGTCCTTCTCTTTCCGTCTCGTAGACACGAGCTGAGAAATTGCAAACGTCGAGCAATTGCTCAGAGAGGAAAAGTGCCAGCACTGAAAGCTGTTGCTAGCCAGCACCCTTCCTTGGAAGCGCTTTTGTAGGCCTAAGAACACTGGGGCTCTGGGCTTCTCTAGCCACCTAATCTTCTGCTCATCCTCTCGCGCACTCTAAAGAGAGCTCAGGTGAGAAATTGCAAACGTCCAGCAATTGCTCAGAGATGAAAAGTGCCAGCACTGAAAGCTGTTGCTAGCCAGCACCCTTCCTTGGAAGCGCTTTCACAGGCGCAGCAACACTGGGGCTTTGCGCTTCTCTACCCACCAAACGTCACGGTCCTTCTCTTTCCGTCTCGTAGACACGAGCTGAGAAATTGCAAACGTCCAGCAATTGCTCAGAGATGAAAAGTGCCAGCACTGGAAGCTGTTGCTAGCCAGCACCCTTCCTTGGAAGCGCTTTTGTAGGCCTAAGAACACTGGGGCTCTGGGCTTCTCTAGCCACCTCATCTTCTGCTCATCCTCTCGCGCACTCTAAAGAGAGCTCAGGTGAGAAATTGCAAACGTCCAGCAATTGCTCAGAGATGAAAAGTGCCAGCACTGAAAGCTGTTGCTAGCCAGCACCCTTCCTTGGAAGCGCTATTGTAGGCCTAAGAACACTGGGGCTCTGGGCTTCTCTAGCCACCTAATCTTCTGCTCATCCTCTCGCGCACTCTAAAGAGAGCTCAGGTGAGAAATTGCAAACGTCGAGCAATTGCTCAGAGATGAAAAGTGCCAGCACTGAAAGCTCTTGCTAGCCAGCACCCTTCCTTGGAAGCGGTTTCACAGGCGCAGTAACACTGGGGCTTTGCGCTTCTCTACCCACCAAACGTCACGGTCCTTCTCTTTCCGTCTCGTAGACACGAGCTGAGAAATTGCAAACGTCGAGCAATTGCTCAGAGATGAAAAGTGCCAGCACTGAAAGCTGTTGCTAGCCAGCACCCTTCCTTGGAAGCACTTTTGTAGGCGTAAGAACACTGGGGCTCTGCGCTTCTCTAGCCACCTAATCTTCTGCTCATCCTCTCGCGCACTCTAAAGAGAGCTCAGGTGAGAAACTGCAAACATCGAGCAATTGCTCAGAGATGAAAAGTGCCAGCACTGAAAGCTGTTGCTAGCCAGCACCCTTCCTTGGAAGCGCTTTGACAGGCGCAGCAACGCTGGGGCTTTGCGCTTCTCTAGCCACCAAAAGTCACGGTCATTCTCTTTCCGTCTCGTAGACACGAGCTGAGAAATTGCAAACGTCGAGCAATTGCTCAGAGATGAAAAGTGCCAGCACTGAAAGCTGTTGCTAGCCAGCCCCCTTCCTTGGAAGCGCTTTTGTAGGCGTAAGAACACTGGGGCTCTGCGCTTCTCTAGCCACCTAATCTTCTGCTCATCCTCTCGCGCACTCTAAAGAGAGCTCAGGGGAGAAATTGCAAACATCCAGCAATTGCTCAGAGATGAAAAGTGCCAGCACTGAAAGCTGTTGCTAGCCAGCACCCTTCCTTGGAAGCGCTTTCACAGGCGCAGCAACACTGGGGCTTTGCGCTTCTCTAGCCACCAAACGTCACGGTCCTTCTCTTTCCGTCTCGTAGACACGAGCTGAGAAATTGCAAACGTCGAGCAATTGCTCAGAGATGAAAAGTGCCAGCACTGAAAGCTGTTGCTAGCCAGCACCCTTCCTTGGAAGCGCTTTCACAGGCGCAGCAACTCTGGGGCTTTGCGCTTCTCTACCCACCAAACGTCACGGTCCTTCTCTTTCCGTCTTGTAGACACGAGCTGAGAAATTGCAAACGTCGAGCAATTGCTCAGAGATGAAAAGTGCCAGCACTGAAAGCTGTTGCTAGCCAGCACCCTTCCTTGGAAGCGCTTTTGTAGGCCTAAGAACACTGGGGCTCTGGGCTTCTCTAGCCACCTAATCTTCTGCTCATCCTCTCGCGCACTCTAAAGAGAGCTCAGGTGAGAAATTGCAAACGTCGAGCAATTGCTCAGAGATGAAAAGTGCCAGCACTGAAAGCTGTTGCTAGCCAGCACCCTTCCTTGGAAGCGCTTTCACAGGCGCAGTAACACTGGGGCTTTGCGCTTCTCTAGCCACCAGACGTCACGGTCCTTCTCTTTCCGTCTCGTAGACACGAGCTGAGAAATTGCAAACGTCGAGCAATTGCTCAGAGATGAAAAGTGCCAGCACTGAAAGCTGTTGCTAGCCAGCACCCTTCCTTGGAAGCGCTTTTGTAGGCCTAAGAACACTGGGGCTCTGGGCTTCTCTAGCCACCTAATCTTCTGCTCATCCTCTCGCGCACTCTAAAGAGAGCTCAGGTGAGAAATTGCAAACGTCGAGCAATTGCTCAGAGATGAAAAGTGCCAGCACTGAAAGCTGTTGCTAGCCAGCACCCTTCCTTGGAAGCGCTTTCACAGGCGCAGCAACACTGGGGCTTTGCGCTTCTCTACCCACCAAACGTCACGGTCCTTCTCTTTCCGTCTCGTAGACACGAGCTGAGAAATTGCAAACGTCCAGCAATTGCTCAGAGATGAAAAGTGCCAGCACTGGAAGCTGTTGCTAGCCAGCCCCCTTCCTTGGAAGCGCTTTTGTAGGCCTAAGAACACTGGGGCTCTGGGCTTCTCTAGCCACCTCATCTTCTGCTCATCCTCTCGCGCACTCTAAAGAGAGCTCAGGTGAGAAATTGCAAACGTCCAGCAATTGCTCAGAGATGAAAAGTGCCAGCACTGAAAGCTGTTGCTAGCCAGCACCCTTCCTTGGAAGCGCTATTGTAGGCCTAAGAACACTGGGGCTCTGGGCTTCTCTAGCCACCTAATCTTCTGCTCATCCTCTCGCGCACTCTAAAGAGAGCTCAGGTGAGAAACTGCAAACATCGAGCAATTGCTCAGAGATGAAAAGTGCCAGCACTGAAAGCTGTTGCTAGCCAGCACCCTTCCTTGGAAGCGCTTTGACAGGCGCAGCAACGCTGGGGCTTTGCGCTTCTCTAGCCACCAAAAGTCACGGTCATTCTCTTTCCGTCTCGTAGACACGAGCTGAGAAATTGCAAACGTCGAGCAATTGCTCAGAGATGAAAAGTGCCAGCACTGAAAGCTGTTGCTAGCCAGCACCCTTCCTTGGAAGCACTTTTGTAGGCGTAAGAACACTGGGGCTCTGCGCTTCTCTAGCCACCTAATCTTCTGCTCATCCTCTCGCGCACTCTAAAGAGAGCTCAGGGGAGAAATTGCAAACATCCAGCAATTGCTCAGAGATGAAAAGTGCCAGCACTGAAAGCTGTTGCTAGCCAGCACCCTTCCTTGGAAGCGCTTTCACAGGCGCAGCAACGCTGGGGCTTTGCGCTTCTCTAGCCACCAAACGTCACGGTCCTTCTCTTTCCGTCTCGTAGACACGAGCTGAGAAATTGCAAACGTCGAGCAATTGCTCAGAGATGAAAAGTGCCAGCACTGAAAGCTGTTGCTAGCCAGCACCCTTCCTTGGAAGCGCTTTCACAGGCGCAGCAACTCTGGGGCTTTGCGCTTCTCTACCCACCAAACGTCACGGTCCTTCTCTTTCCGTCTTGTAGACACGAGCTGAGAAATTGCAAACGTCGAGCAATTGCTCAGAGATGAAAAGTGCCAGCACTGAAAGCTGTTGCTAGCCAGCACCCTTCCTTGGAAGCGCTTTTGTAGGCCTAAGAACACTGGGGCTCTGGGCTTCTCTAGCCACCAATCTTCTGCTCATCCTCTCGCGCACTCTAAAGAGTGCTCAGGTGAGAAATTGCAAACGTCGATCAATTGCTCAGAGATGAAAAGTGCCAGCACTGAAAGCTGTTGCTAGCCAGCACCCTTCCTTGGATGCGCTTTCACAGGCGCAGCAACACTGGGGCTTTGCGCTTCTCTAGCCACCAAACGTCACGGTCCTTCTCTTTCCGTCTCGTAGACACGAGCTGAGAAATTACAAACGTCCAGCAATTGCTCAGAGATGAAAAGTGCCAGCACTGAAAGCTCTTGCTAGCCAGCACCCTTCCTTGGAAGCGCTTTCACAGGCGCAGTAACACTGGGGCTTTGCGCTTCTCTACCCACCAAACGTCACGGTCATTCTCTTTCCGTCTGGTAGACACGAGCTGAGAAATTGCAAACGTCGAGCAATTGCTCAGAGATGAAAAGTGCCAGCACTGAAAGCTGTTGCTAGCCAGCCCCCTTCCTTGGAAGCGCTTTTGTAGGCGTAAGAACACTGGGGCTCTGGGCTTCTCTAGCCACCTACTCTTCTGCTCATCTTCTCGTGCAGTCTAAAGAGAGCTCAGGTGAGAAATTGCAAATGTCGAGCAATTGCTCAGAGATGAAAAGTGCCAGCACTGAAAGCTGTTGCTAGCCAGCACCCTTCCTTGGAAGCGCTTTCACAGGCGCAGCAACACTGGGGCTTTGCGCTTCTCTAGCCACCAAACGTCACGGTCCTTCTCTTTCCGTCTCGTAGACACGAGTTGAGAAATTGCAAACGTCGAGCAATTGCTCAGAGATGAAAAGTGCCAGCACTGGAAGCTGTTGCTAGCCAGCACCCTTCCTTGGAAGCGCTTTTGTAGGCCTAAGAACAGTGGGGCTCTGGGCTTCTCTAGCCACCTAATCTTCTGCTCATCCTCTCGCGCAGTCTAAAGAGAGCTCAGGTGAGAAATTGCAAACGTCGAGCAATTGCTCAGAGATGAAAAGTGCCAGCACTGAAAGCTGTTGCTAGCCAGCACCCTTCCTTGGAAGCGCTTTTGTAGGCCTAAGAACACTGGGGCTCTGCGCTTCTCTAGCCACCTAATCTTCTGCTCATCCTCTCGCGCACTCTAAAGAGAGCTCAGGTGAGAAATTGCAAACGTCGAGCAATTGCTCAGAGATGAAAAGTGCCAGCACTGAAAGCTGTTGCTAGCCAGCACCCTTCCTTGGAAGCGCTTTTGTAGGCGTAAGAACACTGGGGCTCTGGGCTTCTCTAGCCACCAATCTTCTGCTCATCCTCTCGCGCACTCTAAAGAGAGCTCAGGTGAGAAATTGCAAACGTCGAGCAATTGCTCAGAGATGAAAAGTGCCAGCACTGAAAGCTGTTGCTAGCCAGCACCCTTCCTTGGAAGCGCTTTCACAGGCGCAGTAACACTGGGGCTTTGCGCTTCTCTACTCACCAAACGTCACGGTCATTCTCTTTCCGTCTCGTAGACACGAGATGACAAATTGCAAACGTCGAGCAATTGCTCAGAGATGAAAAGTGCCAGCACTGAAAGCTGTTGCTAGCCAGCACCCTTCCTTGGAAGCGCTTTTGTAGGCCTAAGAACAGTGGGGCTCTGCGCTTCTCTAGCCACCTAATCTTCTGCTCATCCTCTCGCGCACTCTAAAGAGAGCTCAGGTGAGAAATTGCAAACGTCGAGCAATTGCTCAGAGATGAAAAGTGCCAGCACTGAAAGCTGTTGCTAGCCAGCACCCTTCCTTGGAAGCGCTTTCACAGGCGCAGCAACACTGGGGCTTTGCGCTTCTCTACCCACCAAACGTCACGGTCCTTCTCTTTCCGTCTCGTAGACACGAGCTGAGAAATTGCAAACGTCGAGCAATTGCTCAGAGATGAAAAGTGCCAGCACTGAAAGCTGTTGCTAGCCAGCACCCTTCCTTGGAAGCGCTTTCACAGGCGCAGCAACACTGGGGCTTTGCGCTTCTCTACTCACCAAACGTCACGGTCCTTCTCTTTCCGTCTCGTAGACACGAGCTGAGAAATTGCAAACGTCGAGCAATTGCTCAGAGATGAAAAGTGCCAGCACTGGAAGCTGTTGCTAGCCAGCACCCTTCCTTGGAAGCGCTTTTGTAGGCGTAAGAACACTGGGGCTCTGGGCTTCTCTAGCACCTAATCTTCTGCTCATCCTCTCGCGCACTCTAAAGAGAGCTCAGGTGAGAAATTGCAAATGTCGAGCAACTGCTCAGAGATGAAAAGTGCCAGCACTGAAAGCTGTTGCTAGCCAGCACCCTTCCTTGGAAGCGCTTTCACAGGCGCAGCAACACTGGGGCTTTGCGCTTCTCTACCCACCAAACGTCACGGTCATTCTCTTTCCGTCTGGTAGACACGAGCTGAGAAATTGCAAACGTCGAGCAATTGCTCAGAGATGAAAAGTGCCAGCACTGAAAGCTGTTGCTAGCCAGCCCCCTTCCTTGGAAGCGCTTTTGTAGGCGTAAGAACACTGGGGCTCTGGGCTTCTCTAGCCACCTCATCTTCTGCTCATCCTCTCGCGCACTCTAAAGAGAGCTCAGGTGAGAAATTGCAAACGTCGAGCAATTGCTCAGAGATGAAAAGTGCCAGCACTGAAAGCTGTTGCTAGCCAGCACCCTTCCTTGGAAGTGCTTTCACAGGCGCAGTAACACTGGGGCTTTGCGCTTCTCTAGCCACCAAACGTCACGGTCCTTCTCTTTCCGTCTCGTAGACACGAGCTGAGAAATTGCAAACGTCGAGCAATTGCTCAGAGATGAAAAGTGCCAGCACTGAAAGCTGTTGCTAGCCAGCACCCTTCCTTGGAAGCACTTTTGTAGGCGTAAGAACACTGGGGCTCTGCGCTTCTCTAGCCACCTAATCTTCTGCTCATCCTCTCGCGCACTCTAAAGAGAGCTCAGGTGAGAAATTGCAAACGTCGAGCAATTGCTCAGAGATGAAAAGTGCCAGCACTGAAAGCTGTTGCTAGCCAGCACCCTTCCTTGGAAGCGCTTTCACAGGCGCAGCAACACTGGGGCTTTGCGCTTCTCTAGCCACCAAACGTCACGGTCCTTCTCTTTCCGTCTCGTAGACACGAGCTGAGAAATTGCAAACGTCGAGCAATTGCTCAGAGATGAAAAGTGCCAGCACTGAAAGCTGTTGCTAGCCAGCACCCTTCCTTGGAAGCGCTTTTGTAGGCCTAAGAACACTGGGGCTCTGGGCTTCTCTAGCCACCAATCTTCTGCTCATCCTCTCGCGCACTCTAAAGAGAGCTCATGGGAGAAATTGCAAACGTCGAGCAATTGCTCAGAGATGAAAAGTGCCAGCACTGAAAGCTGTTGCTAGCCAGCACCCTTCCTTGGAAGCACTTTCACAGGCGCAGTAAACACTGGGGCTTTGCGCTTCTCTACCCACCAAACGTCACGGTCCTTCTCTTTCCGTCTCGTAGACACGAGCTGAGAAATTGCAAACGTCGAGCAATTGCTCAGAGATGAAAAGTGCCAGCACTGAAAGCTGTTGCTAGCCAGCACCCTTCCTTGGAAGCGCTTTCACAGGCGCAGTAACACTGGGGCTTTGCGCTTCTCTAGCCACCAAACGTCACGGTCCTTCTCTTTCCGTCTCGTAGACACGAGCTGAGAAATTGCAAACGTCGAGCAATTGCTCAGAGATGAAAAGTGCCAGCACTGAAAGCTGTTGCTAGCCAGCACCCTTCCTTGGAAGCGCTTTTGTAGGCCTAAGAACACTGGGGCTCTGGGCTTCTCTAGCCACCTAATCTTCTGCTCATCCTCTCGCGCACTCTAAAGAGAGCTCAGGTGAGAAATTGCAAACGTCGAGCAATTGCTCCGAGATGAAAAGTGCCAGCACTGAAAGCTGTTGCTAGCCAGCACCCTTCCTTGGAAGCGCTTTCACAGGCGCAGCAACACTGGGGCTTTGCGCTTCTCTACCCACCAAACGTCACGGTCACTATCTCTCCGTCTCGTAGACACGAGCTGAGAAATTGCAAACGTCGAGCAATTGCTCAGAGATGAAAAGTGCCAGCACTGAAAGCTGTTGCTAGCCAGCACCCTTCCTTGGAAGCGCTTTTGTAGGCCTAAGAACACTGGGGCTCTGGGCTTCTCTAGCCACCTCATCTTCTGCTCATCCTCTCGCGCAGTCTAAAGACAGCTCAGGTGAGAAATTGCAAACGTCGAGCAATTGCTCAGAGATGAAAAGTGCCAGCACTGAAAGCTGTTGCTAGCCAGCACCCTTCCTTGGAAGCGCTTTCACAGGCGCAGCAACACTGGGGCTTTGCGCTTCTCTACCCACCAAACGTCACGGTCCTTCTCTTTCCGTCTCGTAGACACGAGCTGAGAAATTGCAAACGTCGAGCAATTGCTCAGAGATGAAAAGTGCCAGCACTGAAAGCTGTTGCTAGCCAGCACCCTTCCTTGGAAGCGCTTTCACAGGCGCAGCAACACTGGGGCTTTGCGCTTCTCTACTCACCAAACGTCACGGTCATTCTCTTTCCGTCTCGTAGACACGAGCTGAGAAATTGCAAACGTCGAGCAATTGCTCAGAGATGAAAAGTGCCAGCACTGAAAGCTGTTGCTAGCCAGCACCCTTCCTTGGAAGCGCTTTTGTAGGCCTAAGAACACTGGGGCTCTGGGCTTCTTTAGACACCTAATCTTCTGCTCATCCTCTCGCGCACTCTAAAGAGAGCTCAGGTGAGAAATTGCAAACGTCCAGCAATTGCTCAGAGATGAAAAGTGCCAGCACTGAAAGCTGTTGCTAGCCAGCACCCTTCCTTGGAAGCGCTTTTGTAGGCCTAAGAACAGTGGGGCTCTGGGCTTCTCTAGCCACCTAATCTTCTGCTCATCCTCTCGCGCACTCTAAAGAGAGCTCAGGTGAGAAATTGCAAACGTCCAGCAATTGCTCGGAGATGAAAAGTGCCAGCACTGAAAGCTGTAGCTAGCCAGCACCCTTCCTTGGAAGCGCTTTCACAGGCACAGCAACACTGGGGCTTTGCGCTTCTCTACTCACCAAACGTCACGGTCCTTCTCTTTCCGTCTCGTAGACACGAGCTGAGAAATTGCAAACGTCGAGCAATTGCTCAGAGATGAAAAGTGCCAGCACTGAAAGCTCTTGCTAGCCAGCACCCTTCCTTGGAAGCGCTTTCACAGGTGCAGTAACACTGGGGCTTTGCGCTTCTCTAGCCACCAAACGTCACAGTCCTTCTCTTTCCATCTCGTAGACACGAGCTGAGAAATTGCAAACGTCGAGCAATTGCTCAGAGATGAAAAGTGCCAGCACTGAAAGCTGTTGCTAGCCAGCACCCTTCCTTGGAAGCGCTTTTGTAGCCCTAAGAACACTGGGGCTCTGGGCTTCTCTAGCCACCTAATCTTCTGCTCATCCTCTCGCGCACTCTAAAGAGAGCTCAGGTGAGAAATTGCAAACGTCGAGCAATTGCTCAGAGATGAAAAGTGCCAGCACTGAAAGCTGTTGCTAGCCAGCACCCTTCCTTGGAAGCGCTTTTGTAGGCCTAAGCACACTGGTGCTCTGGGCTTCTCTAGCCACCTAATATTCTGCTCATCCTCTCGCGCACTCTAAAGAGAGTTCAGGTGAGAAAATGCAAACGTCGAGCAATTGCTCAGAGAGGAAAAGTGCCAGCACTGAAAGCTGGTGCTAGCCAGCACCCTTCCTTTGAAGCGCTTTCACAGGCGCAGCAACACTGGGGCTTTGCGCTTCTCTACCCACCAAACGTCACGGTCCTTCTCTTTCCGTCTCGTAGACACGAGCTGAGAAATTGCAAACGTCAAGCAATTACTCAGAGATGAAAAGTGCCAGCACTGAAACCTGTTGCTAGCCAGCACCCTTCCTTGGAAGCCCTTTCACAGGCGCAGCAACACTGGGGCTTTGCGCTTCTCTACACACCAAACGTCACGGTCCTTCTCTTTCCGTCTCGTAGACACGAGCTGAGAAATTGCAAACGTCGAGCAATTGCTCAGAGATGAAAAGTGCCAGCACTGAAAGCTGTTGCTAGCCAGCCCCCTTCCTTGGAAGCGCTTTTGTAGGCCTAAGAAGACTGGGGCTCTGGGCTTCTCTAGCCACCTCATCTTCTGCTCATCCTCTCGCGCACTCTAAAGAGAGCTCAGGTGAGAAATTGCAAACGTTGAGCAATTGCTCGGAGATGAAAAGTGCCAGCACTGAAAGCTGTTGCTAGCCAGCACCCTTCCTTGGAAGCGCTTTTGTAGGCCTAAGAACAGTGGGGCTCTGGGCTTCTCTAGCCACCTCATCTTCTGCTCATCCTCTCGCGCACTCTAAAGAGAGCTCAGGGGAGAAATTGCAAACGTCGAGCAATCGCTCAGAGATGAAAAGTGCCAGCACTGAAAGCTGTTGCTAGCCAGCACCCTTCCTTGGAAGCGATTTCACAGGCGCAGCAACACTGGGGCTTTGCGCTTCTCTACCCATCAAACATCACGGTCACTATCTCTCCGTCTCGTAGACACGAGCTGAGAAATTGCAAACGTCGAGCAATCGCTCAGAGATGAAAAGTGCCAGCACTGAAAGCTGTTGCTAGCCAGCCCCCTTCTTTGGAAGCGCTTTTGTAGGCCTAAGATCACGGGGGCTCTGGGCTTCTCTAGCCACCTAATCGTCTGCTCATCCTTTCGCGCACTCTAAAGAGAGCTCAGGTGAGAAATTGCAAACGTCGAGCAATTGCTCAGAGATGAAAAGTGCCAGCACTGAAAGCTCTTGCTAGCCAGCACCCTTCCTTGGAAGCGCTTTCACAGGCGCAGCAACACTGGGGCTTTGCGCTTCTCTAGCCATCAAACATCACGGTCACTATCTCTCCGTCTCGTAGACAAGAGCTGAGAAATTGCAAACGTCGAGCAATTGCTCAGAGATGAAAAGTGCCAGCACTGGAAGCTGTTGCTAGCCAGCACCCTTCCTTGGAAGCGCTTTTGTAGGCCTAAGAACACTGGGGCTCTGGGCTTCTCTAGCCACCTCATCTTCTGCTCATCCTCTCGCGCACTCTAAAGAGAGCTCAGGTGAGAAATTGCAAACGTCGAGCAATTGCTCAGAGATGAAAAGTGCCAGCACTGAAAGCTGTTGCTAGCCAGCACCCTTCCGTGGAAGCGCTTTCACAGGCGCAGCAACACTGAGGCTTTGCGCTTCTCTACCCACCAAACATCACGGTCCTTCTCTTTCCGTCTCGTAGACACGAGCTGAGAAATTGCAAACGTCGAGCAATTGCTCAGAGATGAAAAGTGCCAGTACTAGAAGCTGTTGCTAGCCAGCACCCTTCCTTGGACGCGCTTTTGTAGGCCTAAGAACACTGGGGCTCTGGGCTTCTCTAGCCACCTAATCTTCTGCTCATCCTCTCGCGCACTCTAAAGAGAGCTCAGGTGAGAAATTGCAAACGTCGAGCAATTGCTCAGAGATGAAAAGTGCCAGCACTGAAAGCTGTTGCTAGCCAGCACCCTTCCTTGGAAGCGCTTTCACAGGCGCAGCAACACTGGGGCTTTGCGCTTCTCTAGCCACCAAAAGTCACGGTCCTTCTCTTTCCGTCTCGTAGACACGAGCTGAGAAATTGCAAACGTCGAGCAATTGCTCAGAGAGGAAAAGTGCCAGCACTGGAAGCTGTTGTTAGCCAGCACCCTTCCTTGGAAGCGCTTTTGTAGGCCTAAGAACAGTGGGGCTCTGGGCTTCTCTAGCCACCTCATCTTCTGCTCATCCTCTCGCGCACTCTAAAGAGAGCTCAGGTGAGAAATTGCAAACGTCCAGCAATTGCTCAGAGATGAAAAGTGCCAGCACTGAAAGCTCTTGCTAGCCAGCACCCTTGCTTGGAAGCGCTTTCACAGGCGCATCAACACTGGGGCTTTGCGCTTCTCTTCTCACCTAACATCACGGTCACTATCTCTCCGTCTCGTAGACAAGAGCTGAGAAATTGCAAACGTCGAGCAATTGCTCAGAGATGAAAAGTGCCAGCACTGAAAGCTGTTGCTAGCCAGCACCCTTCCTTGGAAGCGCTTTTGTAGGCCTAAGAACACTGGGGCTCTGGGCTTCTCTAGCCACCTAATCTTCTGCTCATCCTCTCGCGCACTCTAAAGAGAGCTCAGGTGAGAAATTGCAAACGTCGAGCAATTGCTCAGAGATGAAAAGTGCCAGCACTGAAAGCTGCTGCTAGCCAGCACCCTTCCTTGGAAGCGCTTTTGTAGACCTAAGAACACTGGGGCTCTGGGCTTCTCTAGCCACCTAATCTTCTGCTCATTCTCTCGCGCAGTCTAAAGAGAGCTCAGGTGAAAAATTGCAAGTGTCGAGCAATTGCTCAGAGATGAAAAGTGCCAGCACTGAAAGCTGTTGCTAGCCAGCACCCTTCCTTGGAAGCGCTTTTGTAGGTCTAAGAACACTGGGACTCTGGGCTTCTCTAGCCACCTAATCTTCTGCTCATTCTCTCGCGCACTCTAAAGAGAGTTCAGGTGAGAAATTGCAAACGTCGAGCAATTGCTCAGAGATGAAAAGTGCCAGCACTGGAAGCTGTTGTTAGCCAGCACCCTTCCTTGGAAGCGCTTTTGTAGGCCTAAGAACACTGGGGCTCTGGGCTTCTCTAGCCACCTCATCTTCTGCTCATCCTCTCGCGCATTCTAAAGACAGCTCAGGTGAGAAATTGCAAACGTCGAGCAATTGCTCAGAGATGAAAAGTGCCAGCACTGAAAGCTGTTGCTAGCCAGCACCCTTCCTTGGAAGCGCTTTTGTAGGCCTAAGAACAGTGGGGCTCTGGGCTTCTCTAGCCACCTAATCTTCTGCTCATCCTCTCGCGCACTCTAAAGAGAGCTCAGGTGAGAAATTGCAAACGTCGAGCAATTGCTCAGAGATGAAAAGTGCCAGCACTGAAAGCTGTTGCTAGCCAGCACCCTTCCTTGGAAGCGCTTTCACAGGCGCAGTAACACTGGGGCTTTGCGCTTCTCTACCCACCAAAAGTCACGGTCCTTCTCTTTCCGTCTCGTAGACAAGAGCTGAGAACTTGCAAACGTCGAGCAATTGCTCAGAGATGAAAAGTGCCAGCACTGAAAGCTGTTGCTATCCAGCACCCTTCCGTGGAAGCGCTTTCACAGGCGCAGCAACACTGAGGCTTTGCGCTTCTCTACCCACCAAACATCACGGTCCTTCTATTTCCGTCTCGTAGACACGAGCTGAGAAATTGCAAACGTCGAGCAATTGCTCAGAGGTGAAAAGTGCCAGTACTGGAAGCTGTTGCTAGCCAGCACCCTTCCTTGGACGTGCTTTTGTAAGCCTAAGAACACTGGGACTCTGGGCTTCTCTAGCCACCTCATCTTCTGCTCATCCTCTCGCGCACTCTAAAGAGAGCTCAGGTGAGAAATTGCAAACGTCGAGCAATTGCTCAGAGATGAAAAGTGCCAGCACTGAAAGCTGTTGCTAGCCAGCACCCTTCCTTGGAAGCGCTTTCACAGGCGCAGCAACACTGGGGCTTTGCGCTTCTCTACCCACCAAACGTCACGGTCCTTCTCTTTCCGTCTCGTAGACACGAGCTGAGAAATTGCAAACGTCGAGCAATTGCTCCGAGATGAAAAGTGCCAGCACTGAAAGCTGTTGCTAGCCAGCACCCTTCCTTGGAAGCGCTTTCACAGGCGCAGCAACACTGGGGCTTTGCGCTTCTATACGCACCAAACGTCACGGTCACTATCTTTCCGTCTCGTAGACACGAGATGACAAATTGCAAACGTCAAGCAATTGCTCAGAGATGAAAAGTGCCAGCACTGAAAGCTGTTGCTAGCCAGCACCCTTCCTTGGAAGCGCTTTTGGAGGCCTAAGAACACTGGGCCTCTGCGCTTCTCTAGCCACCTTATCTTCTGCTCATCCTCTCGCGCACTCTAAAGAGAGCTCAGGGGAGAAATTGCAAACGTCGAGCAATTGCTCAGAGATGAAAAGTGCCAGCACTGAAAGCTGTTGCTAGCCAGCCCCCTTCTTTGGAAGCGCTTTTGTAGGCCTAAGAACACTGGGGCTCTGGGCTTCTCTAGCCACCTAATCGTCTGCTCATCCTTTCGCGCACTCTAAAGAGAGCTCAGGGGAGAAATTGCAAACGTCGAGCAATTGCTCAGAGATGAAAAGTGCCAGCACTGAAAGCTGTTGCTAGCCAGCACCCTTCCTTGGAAGCGCTTTCACAGGCGCAGTAACACTGGGGCTTTGCGCTTCTCTACCCACCAAAAGTCACGGTCCTTCTCTTTCCGTCTCGTAGACAAGAGCTGAGAAATTGCAAACGTCGAGCAATTGCTCAGAGATGAAAAGTGCCAGCACTGGAAGCTGTTGCTAGCCAGCACCCTTCCTTGGAAGCGCTTTTGTAGGCCTAAGAACAGTGGGGCTCTGGGCTTCTCTAGCCACCTCATCTTCTGCTCATCCTCTCGCGCACTCTAAAGAGAGCTCAGGTGAGAAATTGCAAACGTCCAGCAATTGCTCAGAGATGAAAAGTGCCAGCACTGAAAGCTGTTGCTAGCCAGCACCCTTCCTTGGAAGCGCTTTTGTAGGCCTAAGAACACTGGGGCTCTGGGCTTCTCTAGCCACCTCATCTTCTGCTCATCCTCTCGCGCACTCTAAAGAGAGCTCAGGGGAGAAATTGCAAACGTCGAGCAATTGCTCAGAGATGAAAAGTGCCAGCACTGAAAGCTGTTGCTAGCCAGCACCCTTCCTTGGAAGTGCTTTCACAGGCGCAGCAACACTGGGGCTTTGCGCTTCTCTACTCACCAAACGTCACGGTCCTTCTCTTTCCCTCTCGTAGACAGGAGCTGAGAAATTGCAAACGTCGAGCAATTGCTCAGAGATGAAATGTGCCAGCACTGGAAGCTGTTGCTAGCCAGCACCCTTCCTTGGAAGCGCTTTTGTAGGCCTAAGAACACTGGGGCTCTGGGCTTCTCTAGCCACCTAATCTTCTGCTCATCCTCTCGCGCACTCTAAAGAGAGCTCAGGGGAGAAATTGCAAATGTCGAGCAATTGCTCAGAGATGAAAAGTGCCAGCACTGAAAGCTGTTGCTAGCCAGCACCCTTCCTTGGAAGCGCTTTCACAGGCGCAGTAACACTGGGGCTTTGCGCTTCTCTACCCATCAAACGTCACGGTCCTTCTCTTTCCGTCTCGTAGACACGAGCTGAGAAATTGCAAACGTCGAGCAATTGCTCAGAGATGAAAAGTGCCAGCACTGAAAGCTGTAGCTAGCCAGCACCCTTCCTTGGAAGCGCTTTCACAGGCGCAGCAACACTGGGGCTTTGCGCTTCTCTACCCACCAAACGTCACGGTCCTTCTCTTTCCGTCTCGTAGACAAGAGCTGAGAAATTGCAAACGTCGAGCAATTGCTCAGAGATGAAAAGTGCCAGCACTGAAAGCTGTTGCTATCCAGCACCCTTCCGTGGAAGCGCTTTCACAGGCGCAGCAACACTGAGGCTTTGCGCTTCTCTACCCACCAGACATCACGGTCCTTCTATTTCCGTCTCGTAGACACGAGCTGAGAAATTGCAAACGTCGAGCAATTGCTCAGAGGTGAAAAGTGCCAGTACTGGAAGCTGTTGCTAGCCAGCACCCTTCCTTGGACGTGCTTTTGTAAGCCTAAGAACACTGGGACTCTGGGCTTCTCTAGCCACCTAATCTTCTGCTCATCCTCTCGCGCACTCTAAAGAGAGCTCAGGTGAGAAATTGCAAACGTCGAGCAATTGCTCAGAGATGAAAAGTGCCAGCACTGAAAGCTGTTGCTAGCCAGCACCCTTCCTTGGAAGCGCTTTCACAGGCGCAGCAACACTGGGGCTTTGCGCTTCTCTACCCACCAAACGTCACGGTCCTTCTCTTTCCGTCTCGTAGACACGAGCTGAGAAATTGCAAACGTCGAGCAATTGCTCAGAGATGAAAAGTGCCAGCACTGAAAGCTGTTGCTAGCCAGCACCCTTCCTTGGAAGCGCTTTCACAGGCGCAGCAACACTGGGGCTTTGCGCTTCTATACGCACCAAACGTCACGGTCACTATCTTTCCGTCTCGTAGACACGAGATGACAAATTGCAAACGTCAAGCAATTGCTCAGAGATGAAAAGTGCCAGCACTGAAAGCTGTTGCTAGCCAGCCCCCTTCTTTGGAAGCGCTTTTGTAGGCCTAAGAACACTGGGGCTCTGGGCTTCTCTAGCCACCTAATCGTCTGCTCATCCTTTCGCGCACTCTAAAGAGAGCTCAGGGGAGAAATTGCAAACGTCGAGCAATTGCTCAGAGATGAAAAGTGCCAGCACTGAAAGCTGTTGCTAGCCAGCACCCTTCCTTGGAAGCGCTTTCACAGGCGCAGTAACACTGGGGCTTTGCGCTTCTCTACCCACCAAAAGTCACGGTCCTTCTCTTTCCGTCTCGTAGACAAGAGCTGAGAAATTGCAAACGTCGAGCAATTGCTCAGAGATGAAAAGTGCCAGCACTGAAAGCTGTTGCTAGCCAGCACCCTTCCTTGGAAGCGCTTTTGTAGGCCTAAGAACAGTGGGGCTCTGGGCTTCTCTAGCCACCTCATCTTCTGCTCATCCTCTCGCGCACTCTAAAGAGAGCTCAGGTGAGAAATTGCAAACGTCGAGCAATTGCTCAGAGATGAAAAGTGCCAGCACTGAAAGCTGTTGCTAGCCAGCACCCTTCCTTGGAAGCGCTTTTGTAGCCCTAAGAAGACTGGGACTCTGGGCTTCTCTAGCCACCTCATCTTCTGCTCATCCTCTCGCGCACTCTAAAGAGAGCTCAGGTGAGAAATTGCAAACGTCGAGCAATTGCTCAGAGATGAAAAGTGCCAGCACTGAAAGCTGTTGCTAGCCAGCACCCTTCCTTGGAAGTGCTTTCACAGGCGCAGCAACACTGGGGCTTTGCGCTTCTCTACTCACCAAACGTCACGGTCCTTCTCTTTCCCTCTCGTAGACAGGAGCTGAGAAATTGCAAACGTCGAGCAATTGCTCAGAGATGAAATGTGCCAGCACTGGAAGCTGTTGCTAGCCAGCACCCTTCCTTGGAAGCGCTTTTGTAGGCCTAAGAACACTGGGGCTCTGGGCTTCTCTAGCCACCTAATCTTCTGCTCATCCTCTCGCGCACTCTAAAGAGAGCTCAGGTGAGAAATTGCAAATGTCGAGCAATTGCTCAGAGATGAAAAGTGCCAGCACTGAAAGCTGTTGCTAGCCAGCACCCTTCCTTTGAAGCGCTTTCACAGGCGCAGCAACACTGGGGCTTTGCGCTTCTCTACCCATCAAACGTCACGGTCCTTCTCTTTCCGTCTCGTAGACACGAGCTGAGAAATTGCAAACGTCGAGCAATTGCTCAGAGATGAAAAGTGCCAGCACTGAAAGCTGTAGCTAGCCAGCACCCTTCCTTGGAAGCGCTTTCACAGGCGCAGCAACACTGGGGCTTTGCGCTTCTCTACCCACCAAACGTCACGGTCCTTCTCTTTCCGTCTCGTAGACACGAGCTGAGAAATTGCAAACGTCGAGCAATTGCTCAGAGATGAAAAGTGCCAGCACTGAAAGCTGTTGCTAGCCAGCACCCTTCCTTGGAAGCGCTTTCACAGGCGCAGCAACACTGGGACTTTGCGCTTCTATACGCACCAAACGTCACGGTCACTATCTTTCCGTCTCGTAGACACGAGATGACAAATTGCAAACGTCAAGCAATTGCTCAGAGATGAAAAGTGCCAGTACTGAAAGCTGTTGCTAGCCAGCACCCTTCCTTGGAAGCGCTTTTGTAGGCCTAAGAACAGTGGGGCTCTGGGCTTCTCTAGCCACCTAATCTTCTGCTCATCCTCTCGCGCACTCTAAAGAGAGCTCAGGTGAGAAATTGCAAACGTCGAGCAATTGCTCAGAGATGAAAAGTGCCAGCACTGAAAGCTGTTGCTAGCCAGCACCCTTCCTTGGAAGCGCTTTTGTAGCCCTAAGAAGACTGGGACTCTGGGCTTCTCTAGCCACCTAATCTTCTGCTCATCCTCTCGCGCACTCTAAAGAGAGCTCAGGTGAGAAATTGCAAACGTCGAGCAATTGCTCAGAGATGAAAAGTGCCAGCACTGAAAGCTGTTGCTAGCCAGCACCCTTCCTTGGAAGCGCTTTCACAGGCGCAGCAACACTGGGGCTTTGCGCTTCTCTACTCACCAAACGTCACGGTCCTTCTCTTTCCGTCTCGTAGACAGGAGCTGAGAAATTGCAAACGTCGAGCAATTGCTCAGAGATGAAATGTGCCAGCACTGGAAGCTGTTGCTAGCCAGCACCCTTCCTTGGAAGCGCTTTTGTAGGCCTAAGAACACTGGGGCTCTGGGCTTCTCTAGCCACCTAATCTTCTGCTCATCCTCTCGCGCACTCTAAAGAGAGCTCAGGTGAGAAATTGCAAACATCCAGCAATTGCTCAGAGATGAAAAGTGCCAGCACTGAAAGCTGTTGCTAGCCAGCACCCTTCCTTGGAAGCGCTTTCACAGGCGCAGTAACACTGGGGCTTTGCGCTTCTCTACCCATCAAACGTCACGGTCCTTCTCTTTCCGTCTCGTAGACACGAGCTGAGAAATTGCAAACGTCGAGCAATTGCTCAGAGATGAAAAGTGCCAGCACTGAAAGCTGTAGCTAGCCAGCACCCTTCCTTGGAAGCGCTTTCACAGGCGCAGCAACACTGGGGCTTTGCGCTTCTCTACCCATCAAACGTCACGGTCACTATCTTTCCGTCTCGTAGACACGAGATGACAAATTGCAAACGTCAAGCAATTGCTCAGAGATGAAAAGTGCCAGCACTGAAAGCTGTTGCTAGCCAGCACCCTTCCTTGGAAGCGCTTTTGTAGGCCTAAGAACACTGGGCCTCTGCGCTTCTCTAGCCACCTTATCTTCTGCTCATCCTCTCGCGCACTCTAAAGAGAGCTCAGGGGAGAAATTGCAAACGTCGAGCAATTGCTCAGAGATGAAAAGTGCCAGCACTGAAAGCTGTTGCTAGCCAGCACCCTTCTTTGGAAGCGCTTTTGTAGGCCTAAGAACACTGGGGCTCTGGGCTTCTCTAGCCACCTAATCGTCTGCTCATCCTTTCGCGCACTCTAAAGAGAGCTCAGGTGAGAAATTGCAAACGTCGAGCAATTGCTCAGAGATGAAAAGTGCCAGCACTGAAAGCTCTTGCTAGCCAGCACCCTTCCTTGGAAGTGCTTTCACAGGCGCAGGAACACTGGGGCTTTGCGCTTCTCTAGCCACCAAACATCACGGTCACTAACTCTCCGTCTCATAGACATGAGCTGAGAAATTGCAAACGTCGAGCAATTGCTCAGAGATGAAAAGTGCCAGCACTGGAAGCTGTTGCTAGCCAGCACCCTTCCTTGGAAGCGCTTTTGTAGGCCTAAGAACAGTGGGGCTCTGGGCTTCTCTAGCCACCTCATCTTCTGCTCATCCTCTCGCGCACTCTAAAGAGAGCTCAGGTGAGAAATTACAAACGTCGAGCAATTGCTCAGAGATGAAAAGTGCCAGCACTGAAAGCTGTTGCTAGCCAGCACCCTTCCTTGGAAGCGCTTTTGTAGGCCTAAGAACACTGGGGCTCTGGGCTTCTCTAGCCACCTAATCTTCTGCTCATCCTCTCGCGCACTCTAAAGAGAGCTCAGGTGAGAAATTGCAAACGTCGAGCAATTGCTCAGAGATGAAAAGTGCCAGCACTGAAAGCTGTTGCTAGCCAGCAGCCTTCCTTGGAAGTGCTTTCACAGGCGCAGCAACACTGGGGCTTTGCGCTTCTCTACTCACCAAACGTCACGGTCCTTCTATTTCCCTCTCGTAGACAGGAGCTGAGAAATTGCAAACGTCGAGCAATTGCTCAGAGATGAAATGTGGCAGCACTGGAAGCTGTTGCTAGCCAGCACCCTTCCTTGGAAGCGCTTTTGTAGGCCTAAGAACACTGGGGCTCTGGGCTTCTCTAGCCACCTAATCTTCTGCTCATCCTCTCGCACACTCTAAAGAGAGCTCAGGTGAGAAATTGCAAATGTCGAGCAATTGCTCAGAGATGAAAAGTGCCAGCACTGAAAGCTGTTGCTAGCCAGCACCCTTCCTTGGAAGCGCTTTCACAGGCGCAGTAACACTGGGGCTTTGCGCTTCTCTACCCATCAAACGTCACGGTCCTTCTCTTTCCGTCTCGTAGACACGAGCTGAGAAATTGCAAACGTCGAGCAATTGCTCAGAGATGAAAAGTGCCAGCACTGAAAGCTGTAGCTAGCCAGCACCCTTCCTTGGAAGCGCTTTCACAGGCGCAGCAACACTGGGGCTTTGCGCTTCTCTACCCACCAAACGTCACGGTCCTTCTCTTTCCGTCTCGTAGACACGAGCTGAGAAATTGCAAACGTCGAGCAATTGCTCAGAGATGAAAAGTGCCAGCACTGAAAGCTGTTGCTAGCCAGCACCCTTCCTTGGAAGCGCTTTCACAGGCGCAGCAACACTGGGGCTTTGCGCTTCTATACGCACCAAACGTCACAGTCACTATCTTTCCGTCTCGTAGACACGAGATGACAAATTGCAAACGTCAAGCAATTGCTCAGAGATGAAAAGTGCCAGTACTGAAAGCTGTTGCTAGCCAGCACCCTTCCTTGGAAGCGCTTTTGTAGGCCTAAGAACAGTGGGGCTCTGGGCTTCTCTAGCCACCTCATCTTCTGCTCATCCTCTCGCGCACTCTAAAGAGAGCTCAGGTGAGAAATTGCAAACGTCGAGCAATTGCTCAGAGATGAAAAGTGCCACCACTGAAAGCTGTTGCTAGCCAGCACCCTTCCTTGGAAGCGCTTTTGTAGCCCTAAGAAGACTGGGGCTCTGGGCTTCTCTAGCCACCTAATCTTCTGCTCATCCTCTCGCGCACTCTAAAGAGAGCTCAGGTGAGAAATTGCAAACGTCCAGCAATTGCTCAGAGATGAAAAGTGCCAGCACTGAAAGCTGTTGCTAGCCAGCACCCTTCCTTGGAAGTGCTTTCACAGGCGCAGCAACACTGGGGCTTTGCGCTTCTCTACTCACCAAACGTCACGGTCCTTCTCTTTCCCTCTCGTAGACAGGAGCTGAGAAATTGCAAACGTCGAGCAATTGCTCAGAGATGAAATGTGCCAGCACTGGAAGCTGTTGCTAGCCAGCACCCTTCCTTGGAAGCGCTTTTGTAGGCCTAAGAAGACTGGGGCTCTGGGCTTCTCTAGCCACCTAATCTTCTGCTCATCCTCTCGCGCACTCTAAAGAGAGCTCAGGTGAGAAATTGCAAATGTCGACCAATTGCTCAGAGATGAAAAGTGCCAGCACTGAAAGCTGTTGCTAGCCAGCACCCTTCCTTGGAAGCGCTTTCACAGGCGCAGTAACACTGGGGCTTTGCGCTTCTCTACCCATCAAACGTCACGGTCCTTCTCTTTCCGTCTCGTAGACACGAGCTGAGAAATTGCAAACGTCGAGCAATTGCTCAGAGATGAAAAGTGCCAGCACTGAAAGCTGTAGCTAGCCAGCACCCTTCCTTGGAAGCGCTTTCACAGGCGCAGCAACACTGGGGCTTTGCGCTTCTCTACCCACCAAACGTCACGGTCCTTCTCTTTCCGTCTCGTAGACACGAGCTGAGAAATTGCAAACGTCGAGCAATTGCTCAGAGATGAAAAGTGCCAGCACTGAAAGCTGTTGCTAGCCAGCACCCTTCCTTTGAAGCGCTTTCACAGGCGCAGCAACACTGGGGCTTTGCGCTTCTATACGCACCAAACGTCACGGTCACTATCTTTCCGTCTCGTAGACACGAGATGACAAATTGCAAACGTCAAGCAATTGCTCAGAGATGAAAAGTGCCAGTACTGAAAGCTGTTGCTAGCCAGCACCCTTCCTTGGAAGCGCTTTTGTAGGCCTAAGAACACTGGGGCTCTGGGCTTCTCTAGCCACCTAATCTTCTGCTCATCCTCTCGCGCACTCTAAAGAGAGCTCAGGTGAGAAATTGCAAACGTCGAGCAATTGCTCAGAGATGAAAAGTGCCAGCACTGAAAGCTGTTGCTAGCCAGCACCCTTCCTTGGAAGCGCTTTCACAGGCGCAGCAACACTGGGACTTTGCGCTTCTCTAGCCACCAAAAATCACGGTCCTTCTCTTTCCGTCTCCTAGACACGAGCTGAGAAATTGCAAACGTCGAGCAATTGCTCAGAGATGAAAAGTGCCAGCACTGAAAGCTGTTTCTAGCCAGCCCCCTTCTTTGGAAGCGCTTTTGTAGGCCTAAGAACACTGGGGCTCTGGGCTTCTCTAGCCACCTAATCTTCTGCTCATCCTCTCGCGCACTCTAAAGAGAGCTCAGGTGAGAAATTGCAAATGTCGAGCAATTGCTCAGAGATGAAAAGTGCCAGCACTGAAAGCTGCTGCTAGCCAGCACCCTTCCTTGGAAGCGCTTTTGTAGACCTAAGAACACTGGGGCTCTGGGCTTCTCTAGCCACGTAATCTTCTGCTCATTCTCTCGCGCACTCTAAAGAGAGTTCAGGTGAGAAATTGCAAACGTCGAGCAATTGCTCAGAGATGAAAAGTGCCAGCACTGAAAGCTGTTGCTAGCCAGCACCCTTCCTTGGAAGCGCTTTTGTAGGCCTAAGAACACTGGGGCTCTGGGCTTCTCTAGCCACCTCATCTTCTGCTCATCCTCTCGCGCATTCTAAAGAGAGCTCAGGTGAGAAACTGCAAACGTCGAGCAATTGCTCAGAGATGAAAAGTGCCAGCACTGAAAGCTGTTGCTAGCCAGCACCCTTCCTTGGAAGCGCTTTTGTAGGCCTATTAACACTGGGGCTCTGGGCTTCTCTAGCCACCTAATCTTCTGCTCATCCTCTCGCGCACTCTAAAGAGAGCTCAGGTGAGAAATTGCAAACGTCGAGCAATTGCTCAGAGATGAAAAGTGCCAGCACTGAAAGCTGTTGCTAGCCAGCACCCTTCCTTGGAAGCGCTTTCACAGGCGCAGCAACACTGGGGCTTTGCGCTTCTCTACCCACCAAAAGTCACGGTCCTTCTCTTTCCGTCTCGTAGACAAGAGCTGAGAAATTGCAAACGTCGAGCAATTGCTCAGAGATGAAAAGTGCCAGCACTGAAAGCTGTTGCTATCCAGCACCCTTCCTTGGAAGCGCTTTCACAGGCGCAGCAACACTGAGGCTTTGCGCTTCTCTACCCACCAAACATCACGGTCCTTCTCTTTCCGTCTCGTAGACACGAGCTGAGAAATTGCAAACGTCGAGCAATTGCTCAGAGATGAAAAGTGCCAGTACTGGAAGCTGTTGCTAGCCAGCACCCTTCCTTGGACGCGCTTTTGTAGGCGTAAGAACACTGGGGCTCTGGGCTTCTCTAGCCACCTAATCTTCTGCTCATCCTCTCGCGCACTCTAAAGAGAGCTCAGGTGAGAAATTGCAAACGTCGAGCAATTGCTCAGAGATGAAAAGTGCCAGCACTGAAAGCTGTAGCTAGCCAGCACCCTTCCTTGGAAGCGCTTTCACAGGCGCAGCAACACTGGGGCTTTGCGCTTCTCTACTCACCAAACGTCACGGTCCTTCTCTTTCCGTCTCGTAGACACGAGCTGAGAAATTGCAAAGGTCGAGCAATTGCTCAGAGATGAAAAGTGCCAGCACTGAAAGCTGTTGCTAGCCAGCACCCTTCCTTGGAAGCGCTTTTGTAGGCGCAGCAACACTGGGGCTTTGCGCTTCTATACGCACCAAACGTCACGGTCACTATCTTTCCGTCTCGTAGACACGAGATGACAAATTGCAAACGTCGAGCAATTGCTCAGAGATGAAAAGTGCCAGTACTGAAAGCTGTTGCTAGCCAGCACCCTTCCTTGGAAGCACTTTTGTAGGCCTAAGAAGACTGGGGCTCTGGGCTTCTCTAGCCACCTAATCGTCTGCTCATCCTTTCGCGCACTCTAAAGAGAGCTCAGGTGAGAAATTGCAAACGTCGAGCAATTGCTCAGAGATGAAAAGTGCCAGCACTGAAAGCTGTAGCTAGCCAGCACCCTTCCTTGGAAGCGCTTTCACAGGCGCAGCAACACTGGGGCTTTGCGCTTCTCTAGCCACCAAACATCACGGTCACTATCTCTCCGTCTCGTAGACAAGAGCTGAGAAATTGCAAACGTCGAGCAATTGCTCAGAGATGAAAAGTGCCAGCACTGGAAGCTGTTGCTAGCCAGCACCCTTCCTTGGAAGCGCTTTTGTAGGCCTAAGAACACTGGGGCTCTGGGCTTCTCTAGCCACCTAATCTTCTGCTCATCCTCTCGCGCACTCTAAAGAGAGCTCAGGTGAGAAATTGCAGACGTCGAGCAATTGCTCAGAGATGAAAAGTGCCAGCACTGAAAGCTGTTGCTAGCCAGCACCCTTCCTTGGAAGCGCTTTTGTAGACCTAAGAACACTGGGGCTCTGGGCTTCTCTAGCCACCTAATCTTCTGCTCATCCTCTCGCGCACTCTAAAGAGAGCTCAGGTGAGAAATTGCAAACGTCCAGCAATTGCTCAGAGATGAAAAGTGCCAGCACTGAAAGCTGTTGCTAGCCAGCACCCTTCCTTGGAAGCGCTTTCACAGGCGCAGCAACACTGGGGCTTTGCGCTTCTCTACCCACCAAAAGTCACGGTCCTTCTCTTTCCGTCTCGTAGACAAGAGCTGAGAAATTGCAAACGTCGAGCAATTGCTCAGAGATGAAAAGTGCCAGCACTGAAAGCTGTTGCTATCCAGCACCCTTCCGTGGAAGCGCTTTCACAGGCGCAGCAACACTGAGGCTTTGCGCTTCTCTACCCACCAAACATCACGGTCCTTCTCTTTCCGTCTCGTAGACACGAGCTGAGAAATTGCAAACGTCGAGCAATTGCTCAGAGAGGAAAAGTGCCAGCACTGGAAGCTGTTGCTAGCCAGCACCCTTCCTTGGACGCGCTTTTGTAGGCGTAAGAACACTGGGGCTCTGGGCTTCTCTAGCCACCTAATCTTCTGCTCATCCTCTCGCGCACTCTAAAGAGAGCTCAGGTGAGAAATTGCAAACGTCGAGCAATTGCTCAGAGATGAAAAGTGCCAGCACTGAAAGCTGTAGCTAGCCAGCACCCTTCCTTGGAAGCGCTTTCACAGGCGCAGCAACACTGGGGCTTTGCGCTTCTCTACCCACCAAACGTCACGGTCCTTCTCTTTCCGTCTCCTAGACACGAGCTGAGAAATTGCAAACGTCGAGCAATTGCTCAGAGATGAAAAGTGCCAGCACTGAAAGCTGTAGCTAGCCAGCACCCTTCCTTGGAAGCGCTTTCACAGGCGCAGCAACACTGGGGCTTTGCGCTTCTCTACCCACCAAACGTCACGGTCCTTCTCTTTCCGTCTCGTAGACACGAGCTGAGAAATTGCAAACGTCGAGCAATTGCTCAGAGATGAAAAGTGCCAGCACTGAAAGCTGTTGCTAGCCAGCACCCTTCCTTGGAAGCGCTTTCACAGGCGCAGCAACACTGGGGCTTTGCGCTTCTATACGCACCAAACGTCACAGTCACTATCTTTCCGTCTCGTAGACACGAGATGACAAATTGCAAACGTCAAGCAATTGCTCAGAGATGAAAAGTGCCAGTACTGAAAGCTGTTGCTAGCCAGCACCCTTCCTTGGAAGCGCTTTTGTAGGCCTAAGAACAGTGGGGCTCTGGGCTTCTCTAGCCACCTCATCTTCTGCTCATCCTCTCGCGCACTCTAAAGAGAGCTCAGGTGAGAAATTGCAAACGTCGAGCAATTGCTCAGAGATGAAAAGTGCCAGCACTGAAAGCTGTTGCTAGCCAGCACCCTTCCTTGGAAGCGCTTTTGTAGGCCTAAGCACACTGGGGCTCTGGGCTTCGCTAGCCACCTCATCTTCTGCTCATCCTCTCGCGCACTCTAAAGAGAGCTCAGGTGAGAAATTGCAAACGTCGAGCAATTGCTCCGAGATGAAAAGTGCCAGCACTGAAAGCTGTTGCTAGCCAGCACCCTTCCTTGGAAGTGCTTTCACAGGCGCAGCAACACTGGGGCTTTGCGCTTCTCTACTCACCAAACGTCACGGTCCTTCTCTTTCCCTCTCGTAGACAGGAGCTGAGAAATTGCAAACGTCGAGCAATTGCTCAGAGATGAAATGTGCCAGCACTGGAAGCTGTTGCTAGCCAGCACCCTTCCTTGGAAGCGCTTTTGTAGGCCTAAGAACACTGGGGCTCTGGGCTTCTCTAGCCACCTCATCTTCTGCTCATCCTCTCGCGCATTCTAAAGAGAGCTCAGGTGAGAAATTGCAAATGTCGAGCAATTGCTCAGAGATGAAAAGTGCCAGCACTGAAAGCTGTTGCTAGCCAGCACCCTTCCTTGGAAGCGCTTTCACAGGCGCAGTAACACTGGGGCTTTGCGCTTCTCTACCCATCAAACGTCACGGTCCTTCTCTTTCCGTCTCGTAGACACGAGCTGAGAAATTGCAAACGTCGAGCAATTGCTCAGAGATGAAAAGTGCCAGCACTGAAAGCTGTAGCTAGCCAGCACCCTTCCTTGGAAGCGCTTTCACAGGCGCAGCAACACTGGGGCTTTGCGCTTCTCTACCCACCAAACGTCACGGTCCTTCTCTTTCCGTCTCGTAGACACGAGCTGAGAAATTGCAAACGTCGAGCAATTGCTCAGAGATGAAAAGTGCCAGCACTGAAAGCTGTTGCTAGCCAGCACCCTTCCTTTGAAGCGCTTTCACAGGCGCAGCAACACTGGGGCTTTGCGCTTCTATGCGCACCAAACGTCACGGTCACTATCTTTCCGTCTCGTAGACACGAGATGACAAATTGCAAACGTCAAGCAATTGCTCAGAGATGAAAAGTGCCAGTACTGAAAGCTGTTGCTAGCCAGCACCCTTCCTTGGAAGCGCTTTTGTAGGCCTAAGCACACTGGGGCTCTGGGCTTCTCTAGCCACCTAATCTTCTGCTCATCCTCTCGCGCACTCTGAAGAGAGCTCAGGTGAGAAATTGCAAACGTCGAGCAATTGCTCAGAGATTAAAAGTGCCAGCACTGAAAGCTGTTGCTAGCCAGCACCCTTCCTTGGAAGCGCTTTCACAGGCGCAGCAACACTGGGGCTTTGCGCTTCTCTAGCCACCAAAAGTCACGGTCCTTCTCTTTCCGTCTCGTAGACACGAGCTGAGAAATTGCAAACGTCGAGCAATTGCTCAGAGATGAAAAGTGCCAGCACTGAAAGCTGTTTCTAGCCAGCCCCCTTCTTTGGAAGCGCTTTTGTAGGCCTAAGAACACTGGGGCTCTGGGCTTCTCTAGCCACCTCATCTTCTGCTCATCCTCTCGCGCACTCTAAAGAGAGCTCAGGTGAGAAATTGCAAACGTCGAGCAATTGCTCAGAGATGAAAAGTGCCAGCACTGAAAGCTGCTGCTAGCCAGCACCCTTCCTTGGAAGCGCTTTTGTAGACCTAAGAACACTGGGGCTCTGGGCTTCTCTAGCCACGTAATCTTCTGCTCATTCTCTCGCGCACTCTAAAGAGAGTTCAGGTGAGAAATTGCAAACGTCGAGCAATTGCTCAGAGATGAAAAGTGCCAGCACTGAAAGCTGTTGCTAGCCAGCACCCTTCCTTGGAAGCGCTTTTGTAGGCCTAAGAACACTGGGGCTCTGGGCTTCTCTAGCCACCTCATCTTCTGCTCATCCTCTCGCGCATTCTAAAGAGAGCTCAGGTGAGAAACTGCAAACGTCGAGCAATTGCTCAGAGATGAAAAGTGCCAGCACTGAAAGCTGTTGCTAGCCAGCACCCTTCCTTGGAAGCGCTTTTGTAGGCCTAAGAACACTGGGTCTCTGGGCTTCTCTAGCCACCTAATCTTCTGCTCATCCTCTCGCGCACTCTAAAGAGAGCTCAGGTGAGAAATTGCAAACGTCCAGCAATTGCTCAGAGATGAAAAGTGCCAGCACTGAAAGCTGTTGCTAGCCAGCACCCTTCCTTGGAAGCGCTTTCACAGGCGCAGCAACACTGGGGCTTTGCGCTTCTCTACCCACCAAAAGTCACGGTCCTTCTCTTTCCGTCTCGTAGACAAGAGCTGAGAAATTGCAAACGTCGAGCAATTGCTCAGAGATGAAAAGTGCCAGCACTGAAAGCTGTTGCTATCCAGCACCCTTCCGTGGAAGCGCTTTCACAGGCGCAGCAACACTGAGGCTTTGCGCTTCTCTACCCACCAAACATCACGGTCCTTCTCTTTCCGTCTCGTAGACACGAGCTGAGAAATTGCAAACGTCGAGCAATTGCTCAGAGATGAAAAGTGCCAGTACTGGAAGCTGTTGCTAGCCAGCACCCTTCCTTGGACGCGCTTTTGTAGGCGTAAGAACACTGGGGCTCTGGGCTTCTCTAGCCACCTAATCTTCTGCTCATCCTCTCGCGCACTCTAAAGAGAGCTCAGTGAGAAATTGCAAACGTCGAGCAATTGCTCAGAGATGAAAAGTGCCAGCACTGAAAGCTGTTGCTAGCCAGCACCCTTCCTTGGAAGCGCTTTCACAGGCGCAGCAACACTGGGGCTTTGCGCTTCTCTAGCCACCAAACGTCACGGTCCTTCTCTTTCCGTCTCGTAGACACGAGCTGAGAAATTGCAAAGGTCGAGCAATTGCTCAGAGATGAAAAGTGCCAGCACTGAAAGCTGTTGCTAGCCAGCACCCTTCCTTGGAAGCGCTTTTGTAGGCGCAGCAACACTGGGGCTTTGCGCTTCTATACGCACCAAACGTCACGGTCACTATCTTTCCGTCTCGTAGACACGAGATGACAAATTGCAAACGTCGAGCAATTGCTCAGAGATGAAAAGTGCCAGTACTGAAAGCTGTTGCTAGCCAGCACCCTTCCTTGGAAGCACTTTTGTAGGCCTAAGAAGACTGGGGCTCTGGGCTTCTCTAGCCACCTAATCGTCTGCTCATCCTTTCGCGCACTCTAAAGAGAGCTCAGGTGAGAAATTGCAAACGTCGAGCAATTGCTCAGAGATGAAAAGTGCCAGCACTGAAAGCTCTTGCTAGCCAGCACCCTTCCTTGGAAGCGCTTTCACAGGCGCAGCAACACTGGGGCTTTGCGCTTCTCTAGCCACCAAACATCACGGTCACTATCTCTCCGTCTCGTAGACAAGAGCTGAGAAATTGCAAACGTCGAGCAATTGCTCAGAGATGAAAAGTGCCAGCTCTGGAAGCTGTTGCTAGCCAGCACCCTTCCTTGGAAGCGCTTTTGTAGGCCTAAGAACACTGGGGCTCTGGGCTTCTCTAGCCACCTAATCTTCTGCTCATCCTCTCGCGCACTCTAAAGAGAGCTCAGGTGAGAAATTGCAAACATCGAGCAATTGCTCAGAGATGAAAAGTGCCAGCACTGAAAGCTGTTGCTAGCCAGCACCCTTCCTTGGAAGCGCTTTTGTAGACCTAAGAACAGTGGGGCTCTGGGCTTCTCTAGCCACCTCATCTTCTGCTCATCCTCTCGCGCACTCTAAAGAGAGCTCAGGTGAGAAATTGCAAACGTCGAGCAATTGCTCAGAGATGAAAAGTGCCAGCACTGAAAGCTGTTGCTAGCCAGCACCCTTCCTTGGAAGCGCTTTCACAGGCGCAGCAACACTGGGGCTTTGCGCTTCTCTACCCACCAAAAGTCACGGTCCTTCTCTTTCCGTCTCGTAGACAAGAGCTGAGAAATTGCAAACGTCGAGCAATTGCTCAGAGATGAAAAGTGCCAGCACTGAAAGCTGTTGCTATCCAGCACCCTTCCGTGGAAGCGCTTTCACAGGCGCAGCAACACTGAGGCTTTGCGCTTCTCTACCCACCAAACATCACGGTCCTTCTCTTTCCGTCTCGTAGACACGAGCTGAGAAATTGCAAACGTCGAGCAATTGCTCAGAGATGAAAAGTGCCAGTACTGGAAGCTGTTGCTAGCCAGCACCCTTCCTTGGACGCGCTTTTGTAGGCGTAAGAACACTGGGGCTCTGGGCTTCTCTAGCCACCTAATCTTCTGCTCATCCTCTCGCGCACTCTAAAGAGAGCTCAGGTGAGAAATTGCAAACGTCGAGCAATTGCTCAGAGATGAAAAGTGCCAGCACTGAAAGCTGTTGCTAGCCAGCACCCTTCCTTGGAAGCGCTTTCACAGGCGCAGCAACACTGGGGCTTTGCGCTTCTCTAGCCACCAAACGTCACGGTCCTTCTCTTTCCGTCTCGTAGACACGAGCTGAGAAATTGCAAAGGTCGAGCAATTGCTCAGAGATGAAAAGTGCCAGCACTGAAAGCTGTTGCTAGCCAGCACCCTTCCTTGGAAGCGCTTTTGTAGACCTAAGAACACTGGGGCTCTGGGCTTCTCTAGCCACCTCATCTTCTGCTCATCCTCTCGCGCACTCTAAAGAGAGCTCAGGTGAAAAATTCCAAGTGTCGAGCAATTGCTCAGAGATGAAAAGTGCCAGCACTGAAAGCTGTTGCTAGCCAGCACCCTTCCGTGGAAGCGCTTTCACAGGCGCAGCAACACTGGGGCTTTGCGCTTCTCTACTCACCAAACATCACGGTCACTATCTCTCCGTGTTGTAGACAAGAGCTGAGAAATTGCAAACGTCGAGCAATTGCTCAGAGATGAAAAGTGCCAGCACTGAAAGCTGTTGCTAGCCAGCACCCTTCCTTGGAAGCGCTTTTGTAGGCCTAAGAAGACTGGGGCTCTGGGCTTCTCTAGCCACCTCATCTTCTGCTCATCCTCTCGCGCACTCTAAAGAGAGCTCAGGTGAGAAATTGCAAACGTCCAGCAATTGCTCAGAGATGAAAAGTGCCAGCACTGAAAGCTGTTGCTAGCCAGCACCCTTCCTTGGAAGCGCTTTTGTAGGCCTAAGAACAGTGGGGCTCTGGGCTTCTCTAGCCACCTCATCTTCTGCTCATCCTCTCGCGCACTCTAAAGAGAGCTCAGGTGAGAAATTGCAAACGTCGAGCAATTGCTCAGAGATGAAAAGTGCCAGCACTGAAAGCTCTTGCTAGCCAGCACCCTTCCTTGGAAGCGCTTTTGTAGACCTAAGAACACTGGGGCTCTGCGATTCTCTAGCCACCTAATCTTCTGCTCATCCTCTCGCGCACTCTAAAGAGAGCTCAGGTGAGAAATTGCAAACGTCGAGCAATTGCTCAGAGATGAAAAGTGCCAGCACTGAAAGCTGTTGCTAGCCAGCACCCTTCCTTGGAAGCGCTTTCACAGGCGCAGCAACACTGGGGCTTTGCGCTTCTCTACCCACCAAACGTCACGGTCCTTCTCTTTCCGTCTCGTAGACACGAGCTGAGAAATTGCAAACATCGAGCAATTGCTCAGAGATGAAAAGTGCCAGCACTGGAAGCTGTTGCTAGCCAGCACCCTTCCTTGGAAGCGCTTTTGTAGGCCTAAGAACACTGGGGCTCTGGGCTTCTCTAGCCACCTCATCTTCTGCTCATCCTCTCGCGCACTCTAAAGAGAGCTCAGGGGAGAAATTGCAAACGTCGAGCAATTGCTCAGAGATGAAAAGTGCCAGCACTGAAAGCTGTTGCTAGCCAGCACCCTTCCTTGGAAGCGCTTTCACAGGCGCAGTAACACTGGGGCTTTGCGCTTCTCTACCCATCAAACGTCACGGTCTTTCTCTTTCCGTCTCGTAGACACGAGCTGAGAAATTGCAAACGTGGAGCAATTGCTCAGAGATGAAAAGTGCCAGCACTGAAAGCTCTTGCTAGCCAGCACCCTTCCTTGGAAGCGCTTTCACAGGCGCAGCAACACTGGGGCTTTGCGCTTCTCTACCCACCAAAAGTCACGGTCCTTCTATTTCCGTCTCGTAGACACGAGCTGAGAAATTGCAAACGTCGAGCAATTGCTCAGAGATGAAAAGTGCCAGCACTGGAAGCTGTTGCTAGCCAGCACCCTTCCTTGGAAGCGCTTTTGTAGGCCTAAGAACACTGGGGCTCTGGGCTTCTCTAGCCACCTAATCTTCTGCTCATCCTCTCGCGCAGTCTAAAGAGAGCTCAGGTGAGAAATTGCAAACGTCGAGCAATTGCTCAGAGATGAAAAGTGCCAGCACTGAAAGCTGTTGCTAGCCAGCACCCTTCCTTGGAAGCGCTTTCACAGGCGCAGCAACACTGGGACTTTGCGCTTCTCTAGCCACCAAAAATCACGGTCCTTCTCTTTCCGTCTCGTAGACACGAGCTGAGAAATTGCAAACGTCGAGCAATTGCTCAGAGATGAAAAGTGCCAGCACTGAAAGCTGTTTCTAGCCAGCCCCCTTGTTTGGAAGCGCTTTTGTAGGCCTAAGAACACTGGGGCTCTGGGCTTCTCTAGCCACCTAATCTTCTGCTCATCCTCTCGCGCACTCTAAAGAGAGCTCAGGTGAGAAATTGCAAATGTCGAGCAATTGCTCAGAGATGAAAAGTGCCAGCACTGAAAGCTGCTGCTAGCCAGCACCCTTCCTTGGAAGCGCTTTTGTAGACCTAAGAACACTGGGGCTCTGGGCTTCTCTAGCCACGTAATCTTCTGCTCATTCTCTCGCGCACTCTAAAGAGAGTTCAGGTGAGAAATTGCAAACGTCGAGCAATTGCTCAGAGATGAAAAGTGCCAGCACTGAAAGCTGTTGCTAGCCAGCACCCTTCCTTGGAAGCGCTTTTGTAGGCCTAAGAACACTGGGTCTCTGGGCTTCTCTAGCCACCTCATCTTCTGCTCATCCTCTCGCGCATTCTAAAGAGAGCTCAGGTGAGAAACTGCAAACGTCGAGCAATTGCTCAGAGATGAAAAGTGCCAGCACTGAAAGCTGTTGCTAGCCAGCACCCTTCCTTGGAAGCGCTTTTGTAGGCCTAAGAACACTGGGGCTCTGGGCTTCTCTAGCCACCTCATCTTCTGCTCATCCTCTCGTGCACTCTAAAGAGAGCTCAGGTGAGAAATTGCAAACGTCCAGCAATTGCTCAGAGATGAAAAGTGCCAGCACTGAAAGCTCTTGCTAGCCAGCACCCTTCCTTGGAAGCGCTTTCACAGGCGCAGCAACACTGGGGCTTTGCGCTTCTCTACCCACCAAACGTCACGGTCCTTCTCTTTCCGTCTCGTAGACACGAGCTGAGAAATTGCAAACGTCGAGCAATTGCTCAGAGATGAAAAGTGCCAGCACTGAAAGCTGTTGCTAGCCAGCACCCTTCCTTGGAAGCGCTTTTGTAGGCGCAGCAACACTGGGGCTTTGCGCTTCTCTACCCACCAAACGTCACGGTCACTATCTTTCCGTCTCGTAGACACGAGATGACAAATTGCAAACGTCGAGCAATTGCTCAGAGATGAAAAGTGCCAGTACTGAAAGCTGTTGCTAGCCAGCACCCTTCCTTGGAAGCACTTTTGTAGGCCTAAGAAGACTGGGGCTCTGGGCTTCTCTAGCCACCTAATCGTCTGCTCATCCTTTCGCGCACTCTAAAGAGAGCTCAGGTGAGAAATTGCAAACGTCGAGCAATTGCTCAGAGATGAAAAGTGCCAGCACTGAAAGCTGTTGCTAGCCAGCACCCTTCCTTGGAAGCGCTTTCACAGGCGCAGCAACACTGGGGCTTTGCGCTTCTCTACCCACCAAACATCACGGTCATTCTCTTTCCGTCTCGTAGACAAGAGCTGAGAAATTGCAAACGTCGAGCAATTGCTCAGAGATGAAAAGTGCCAGCACTGGAAGCTGTTGCTAGCCAGCACCCTTCCTTGGAAGCGCTTTTGTAGGCCTAAGAACACTGGGGCTCTGGGCTTCTCTAGCCACCTAATCTTCTGCTCATCCTCTCGCGCACTCTAAAGAGAGCTCAGGTGAGAAATTGCAAACGTCGAGCAATTGCTCAGAGATGAAAAGTGCCAGCACTGAAAGCTGTTGCTAGCCAGCACCCTTCCTTGGAAGCGCTTTTGTAGACCTAAGAACACTGGGGCTCTGGGCTTCTCTAGCCACCTAATCTTCTGCTCATCCTCTCGCGCACTCTAAAGAGAGCTCAGGTGAGAAATTGCAAATGTCCAGCAATTGCTCAGAGATGAAAAGTGCCAGCACTGAAAGCTGTTGCTAGCCAGCACCCTTCCTTGGAAGCGCTTTCACAGGCGCAGCAACACTGGGGCTTTGCGCTTCTCTACCCACCAAAAGTCACGGTCCTTCTCTTTCCGTCTCGTAGACAAGAGCTGAGAAATTGCAAACGTCGAGCAATTGCTCAGAGATGAAAAGTGCCAGCACTGAAAGCTGTTGCTATCCAGCACCCTTCCGTGGAAGCGCTTTCACAGGCGCAGCAACACTGAGGCTTTGCGCTTCTCTACCCACCAAACATCACGGTCCTTCTCTTTCCGTCTCGTAGACACGAGCTGAGAAATTGCAAACGTCGAGCAATTGCTCAGAGATGAAAAGTGCCAGTACTGGAAGCTGTTGCTAGCCAGCACCCTTCCTTGGACGCGCTTTTGTAGGCCTAAGAACACTGGGGCTCTGGGCTTCTCTAGCCACCTAATCTTCTGCTCATCCTCTCGCGCACTCTAAAGAGAGCTCAGGTGAGAAATTGCAAACGTCGAGCAATTGCTCAGAGATGAAAAGTGCCAGCACTGAAAGCTGTTGCTAGCCAGCACCCTTCCTTGGAAGCGCTTTCACAGGCGCAGCAACACTGGGGCTTTGCGCTTCTCTAGCCACCAAACGTCACGGTCCTTCTCTTTCCGTCTCGTAGACACGAGCTGAGAAATTGCAAAGGTCGAGCAATTGCTCAGAGATGAAAAGTGCCAGCACTGAAAGCTGTTGCTAGCCAGCACCCTTCCTTGGAAGCGCTTTTGTAGGCGCAGCAACACTGGGGCTTTGCGCTTCTCTACTCACCAAACATCACGGTCACTATCTCTCCGTGTTGTAGACAAGAGCTGAGAAATTGCAAACGTCGAGCAATTGCTCAGAGATGAAAAGTGCCAGCACTGAAAGCTGTTGCTAGCCAGCACCCTTCCTTGGAAGCGCTTTTGTAGGCCTAAGAAGACTGGGGCTCTGGGCTTCTCTAGCCACCTCATCTTCTGCTCATCCTCTCGCGCACTCTAAAGAGAGCTCAGGTGAGAAATTGCAAACGTCGAGCAATTGCTCAGAGATGAAAAGTGCCAGCACTGGAAGCTGTTGCTAGCCAGCACCCTTCCTTGGAAGCGCTTTTGTAGGCCTAAGAACACTGGGGCTCTGGGCTTCTCTAGCCACATAATCTTCTGCTCATCCTCTCGCGCACTCTAAAGAGAGCTCAGGTGAGAAATTGCAAACGTCGAGCAATTGCTCAGAGATGAAAAGTGCCAGCACTGAAAGCTGTTGCTAGCCAGCACCCTTCCTTGGAAGCGCTTTTGTAGGCCTAAGAACAGTGGGGCTCTGGGCTTCTCTAGCCACCTAATCTTCTGCTCATCCTCTCGCACAGTCTAAAGAGAGCTCAGGTGAGAAATTGCAAACGTCGAGCAATTGCTCAGAGATGAAAAGTGCCAGCACTGAAAGCTGTTGCTAGCCAGCACCCTTCCTTGGAAGCGCTTTTGTAGACCTAAGAACACTGGGTCTCTGGGCTTCTCTAGCCACCTAATCTTCTGCTCATCCTCTCGCGCACTCTAAAGAGAGCTCAGGTGAGAAATTGCAAATGCCCAGCAATTGCTCAGAGATGAAAAGTGCCAGCACTGAAAGCTCTTGCTAGCCAGCACCCTTCCTTGGAAGTGCTTTCACAGGCGCAGCAACACTGGGGCTTTGCGCTTCTCTACCCACCAAACGTCACGGTCCTTCTCTTTCCGTCTCGTAGACACGAGCTGAGAAATTGCAAACGTCGAGCAATTGCTCAGAGATGAAATGTGCCAGCACTGGAAGCTGTTGCTAGCCAGCCCCCTTCCTTGGAAGCGCTTTTGTAGGCCTAAGAACACTGGGGCTCTGGGCTTCTCTAGCCACCTCATCTTCTGCTCATCCTCTCGCGCACTCTAAAGAGAGCTGAGGGGAGAAATTGCAAACGTCGAGCAATTGCTCAGAGATGAAAAGTGCCAGCACTGAAAGCTGTTGCTAGCCAGCACCCTTCCTTGGAAGCGCTTTCACAGGCGCAGTAACACTGGGGCTTTGCGCTTCTCTACCCATCAAACGTCACGGTCCTTCTCTTTCCGTCTCGTAGACACGAGCTGAGAAATTGCAAACGTGGAGCAATTGCTCAGAGATGAAAAGTGCCAGCACTGAAAGCTCTTGCTAGCCAGCACCCTTCCTTGGAAGCGCTTTCACAGGCGCAGCAACACTGGGGCTTTGCGCTTCTCTACCCACCAAAAGTCACGGTCCTTCTATTTCCGTCTCGTAGACACGAGCTGAGAAATTGCAAACGTCGAGCAATTGCTCAGAGATGAAAAGTGCCAGCACTGGAAGCTGTTGCTAGCCAGCACCCTTCCTTGGAAGCGCTTTTGTAGGCCTAAGAACACTGGGGCTCTGGGCTTCTCTAGCCACCTCATCTTCTGCTCATCCTCTCGCGCACTCTAAAGAGAGCTCAGGTGAGAAATTGCAAACGTCGAGCAATTGCTCAGAGATGAAAAGTGCCAGCACTGAAAGCTGTAGCTAGCCAGCACCCTTCCTTGGAAGCGCTTTCACAGGCGCAGTAACACTGGGGCTTTGCGCTTCTCTAGCCACCAAACGTCACGGTCATTCTCTTTCCGTCTCGTAGACACGAGCTGAGAAATTGCAAACGTCGAGCAATTGCTCAGAGATGAAAAGTGCCAGCACTGAAAGCTGTTGCTAGCCAGCACCCTTCCTTGGAAGCGCTTTCACAGGCGCAGCAACACTGGGGCTTTGCGCTTCTCTACCCACCAAACGTCACGGTCACTATCTTTCCGTCTCGTAGACACGAGATGACAAATTGCAAACGTCGAGCAATTGCTCAGAGATGAAAAGTGCCAGTACTGAAAGCTGTTGCTAGCCAGCACCCTTCCTTGGAAGCGCTTTTGTAGGCCTAAGAAGACTGGGGCTCTGGGCTTCTCTAGCCACCTAATCTTCTGCTCATCCTCTCGCGCACTCTAAAGAGAGCTCAGGTGAGAAATTGCAAACGTCAAGCAATTGCTCAGAGATGAAAAGTGCCAGCACTGAAAGCTCTTGCTAGCCAGCACCCTTCCTTGGAAGCGCTTTCACAGGCGCAGCAACACTGGGGCTTTGCGCTTCTCTACCCACCAAACGTCACGGTCCTTCTCTTTCCGTCTCGTAGACACGAGCTGAGAAATTGCAAACGTCGAGCAATTGCTCAGAGATGAAAAGTGCCAGCACTGAAAGCTGTTTCTAGCCAGCACCCTTCTTTGGAAGCGCTTTTGTAGGCCTAAGAACACTGGGGCTCTGGGCTTCTCTAGCCACCTAATCGTCTGCTCATCCTTTCGCGCACTCTAAAGAGAGCTCAGGTGAGAAATTGCAAATGTCGAGCAATTGCTCAGAGATGAAAAGTGCCAGCACTGAAAGCTGTTGCTAGCCAGCACCCTTCCTTGGAAGCGCTTTCACAGGCGCAGCAACACTGGGGCTTTGCGCTTCTCTACTCACCAAACATCACGGTCACTATCTCTCCGTCTCGTAGACAAGAGATGAGAAATTGCAAACGTCGAGCAATTGCTCAGAGATGAAAAGTGCCAGCACTGAAAGCTCTTGCTAGCCAGCACCCTTCCTTGGAAGCGCTTTTGTAGGCCTAAGAACACTGGGGCTCTGGGCTTCTCTAGCCACCTCATCTTCTGCTTATCCTCTCGCGCACTCTAAAGAGAGCTCAGGTGAGAAATTGCAAACGTCGAGCAATTGCTCAGAGATGAAAAGTGCCAGCACTGAAAGCTGTTGCTAGCCAGCACCCTTCCTTGGAAGCGCTTTTGTAGGCCTAAGAACACTGGGTCTCTGGGCTTCTCTAGCCACCTAATCTTCTGCTCATCCTCTCGCGCACTCTAAAGAGAGCTCAGGTGAGAAATTGCAAATGCCCAGCAATTGCTCAGAGATGAAAAGTGCCAGCACTGAAAGCTGTTGCTAGCCAGCACCCTTCCTTGGAAGCGCTTTTGTAGGCCTAAGAACACTGGGGCTTTGCGCTTCTCTACCCACCAAACATCACGGTCACTATCTTTCCGTCTCGTAGACACGAGATGACAAATTGCAAACGTCAAGCAATTGCTCAGAGATGAAAAGTGCCAGTACTGAAAGCTGTTGCTAGCCAGCACCCTTCCTTGGAAGCGCTTTTGTAGGCCTAAGAACACTGGGGCTCTGGGCTTCTCTAGCCACCTAATCTTCTGCTCATCCTCTCGCGCACTCTAAAGAGAGCTCAGGGGAGAAATTGTAAACGTCCAGCAATTGCTCAGAGATGAAAAGTGCCAGCACTGAAAGCTGTTGCTAGCCAGCACCCTTCCTTGGAAGCGCTTTCACAGGCGCAGCAACACTGGGGCTTTGCGCTTCTCTAGCCACCAAACGTCACGGTCCTTCTCTTTCCGTCTCGTAGACACGAGCTGAGAAATTGCAAACGTCGAGCAATTGCTCAGAGATGAAAAGTGCCAGCACTGAAAGCTGTTGCTAGCCAGCACCCTTCCTTGGAAGCGCTTTCACAGGCGCAGCAACACTGGGGCTTTGCGCTTCTCTACCCACCAAACGTCACGGTCACTATCTTTCCGTCTCGTAGACACGAGATGACAAATTGCAAACGTCAAGCAATTGCTCAGAGATGAAAAGTGCCAGTACTGAAAGCTGTTGCTAGCCAGCACCCTTCCTTGGAAGCGCTTTTGTAGGCCTAAGAACAGTGGGGCTCTGGGCTTCTCTAGCCACCTAATCTTCTGCTCATCCTCTCGCGCACTCTAAAGAGAGCTCAGGGGAGAAATTGCAAACGTCCAGCAATTGCTCAGAGATGAAAAGTGCCAGCACTGAAAGCTGTTGCTAGCCAGCACCCTTCCTTGGAAGCGCTTTCACAGGCGCAGCAACACTGGGGCTTTGCGCTTCTCTACCCACCAAACGTCACGGTCCTTCTCTTTCCGTCTCGTAGACACGAGCTGAGAAATTGCAAACGTCGAGCAATTGCTCAGAGATGAAAAGTGCCAGCACTGAAAGCTGTTTCTAGCCAGCACCCTTCTTTGGAAGCGCTTTTGTAGGCCTAAGAACACTGGGGCTCTGGGCTTCTCTAGCCACCTAATCGTCTGCTCATCCTTTCGCGCACTCTAAAGAGAGCTCAGGTGAGAAATTGCAAATGTCGAGCAATTGCTCAAAGATGAAAAGTGCCAGCACTGAAAGCTGTTGCTAGCCAGCACCCTTGCTTGGAAGCGCTTTCACAGGCGCAGCAACACTGGGGCTTTGCGCTTCTCTACTCACCAAACATCACGGTCACTATCTCTCCGTCTCGTAGACAAGAGCTGAGAAATTGCAAACGTCGAGCAATTGCTCAGAGATGAAAAGTGCCAGCACTGAAAGCTGTTGCTAGCCAGCCCCCTTCTTTGGAAGCTCTTTTGTAGGCCTAAGAACACTGGGGCTCTGGGCTTCTCTAGCCACCTCATCTTCTGCTCATCCTCTCGCGCACTCTAAAGAGAGCTCAGGTGAGAAATTGCAAACGTCGAGCAATTGCTCAGAGATGAAAAGTGCCAGCACTGAAAGCTGTTGCTAGCCAGCACCCTTCCTTGGAAGCGCTTTTGTAGGCCTAAGAACACTGGGGCTCTGGGCTTCTCTAGCCACCTCATCTTCTGCTCATCCTTTCGCGCACTCTAAAGAGAGCTCAGGTGAGAAATTGCAAACGTCGAGCAATTGCTCAGAGATGAAAAGTGCCAGCACTGAAAGCTGTTGCTAGCCAGCACCCTTCCTTGGAAGCGCTTTCACAGGCGCAGTAACACTGGGGCTTTGCGCTTCTCTACTCACCAAACATCATGGTCACTATCTCTCCCTGTTGTAGACAAGAGCTGAGAAATTGCAAACGTCGAGCAATTGCTCAGAGATGAAAAGTGCCAGCACTGAAAGCTGTTGCTAGCCAGCAGCCTTCCTTGGAAGCGCTTTTGTAGGCCTAAGAACACTGGGGCTCTGGGCTTCTCTAGCCACCTAATCTTCTGCTCATCCTCTCGCGCACTCTAAAGAGAGCTCAGGGGAGAAATTGCAAACGTCCAGCAATTGCTCAGAGATGAAAAGTGCCAGCACTGAAAGCTGTTGCTAGCCAGCACCCTTCCTTGGAAGCGCTTTCACAGGCGCAGCAACACTGGGGCTTTGCGCTTCTCTAGCCACCAAACGTCACGGTCCTTCTCTTTCCATCTCGTAGACACGAGCTGAGAAATTGCAAACGTCGAGCAATTGCTCAGAGATGAAAAGTGCCAGCACTGAAAGCTGTTTCTAGCCAGCCCCCTTCTTTGGAAGCGCTTTTGTAGGCCTAAGAACACTGGGGCTCTGGGCTTCTCTAGCCACCTAATCGTCTGCTCATCCTTTCGCGCACTCTAAAGAGAGCTCAGGTGAGAAATTGCAAACGTCGAGCAATTGCTCAGAGATGAAAAGTGCCAGCACTGAAAGCTGTTGCTAGCCAGCACCCTTCCTTGGAAGCGCTTTCACAGGCGCAGTAACACTGGGGCTTTGCGCTTCTCTACTCACCAAACATCACGGTCACTATCTCTCCGTGTTGTAGACAAGAGCTGAGAAATTGCAAACGTCGAGCAATTGCTCAGAGATGAAAAGTGCCAGCACTGAAAGCTGTTGCTAGCCAGCACCCTTCCTTGGAAGCGCTTTTGTAGGCCTAAGAAGACTGGGGCTCTGGGCTTCTCTAGCCACCTAATCTTCTGCTCATCCTCTCGCGCACTCTAAAGAGAGCTCAAGTGAGAAATTGCAAATGTCGAGCAATTGCTCAGAGATGAAAAGTGCCAGCACTGAAAGCTGCTGCTAGCCAGCCCCCTTCCTTGGAAGCGCTTTCACAGGCGCAGCAACACTGGGGCTTTGCGCTTCTCTACCCACCAAACGTCACGGTCCTTCTCTTTCCGTCTCGTAGACACGAGCTGAGAAATTGCAAACGTCGAGCAATTGCTCAGAGATGAAAAGTGCCAGCACTGAAAGCTGTTGCTAGCCAGCACCCTTCCTTGGAAGCGCTTTTGTAGGCCTAAGAACACTGGGGCTCTGGGCTTCTCTAGCCACCTCATCTTCTGCTCATCCTTTCGCGCACTCTAAAGAGAGCTCAGGTGAGAAATTGCAAACGTCGAGCAATTGCTCAGAGATGAAAAGTGCCAGCACTGAAAGCTGTTGCTAGCCAGCACCCTTCCTTGGAAGCGCTTTCACAGGCGCAGCAACACTGGGGCTTTGCGCTTCTCTACCCACCAAACGTCACGGTCCTTCTCTTTCCGTCTCGTAGACACGAGCTGAGAAATTGCAAACGTCGAGCAATTGCTCAGAGATGAAAAGTGCCAGCACTGAAAGCTGCTGCTAGCCAGCACCCTTCCTTGGAAGCGCTTTTGTAGGCCTAAGAACACTGGGGCTCTGGGCTTCTCTAGCCACCTAATCTTCTGCTCATCCTCTCGCGCACTCTAAAGAGAGCTCAGGTGAGAAATTGCAAACGTCGAGCAATTGCTCAGAGATGAAAAGTGCCAGCACTGAAAGCTGTTGCTAGCCAGCCCCCTTCCTTGGAAGCGCTTTTGTGGACCTAAGAACACTGGGGCTCTGGGCTTCTCTAGCCACCTAATCTTCTGCTCATTCTCTCGCGCACTCTAAAGAGAGTTCAGGTGAGAAATTGCAAACGTCGAGCAATTGCTCAGAGATGAAAAGTGCCAGCACTGAAAGCTGTTGCTAGCCAGCACCCTTCCTTGGAAGCGCTTTCACAGGCGCAGCAACACTGGGGCTTTGCGCTTCTCTAGCCACCAAACGTCACGGTCCTTCTCTTTCCGTCTCGTAGACACGAGCTGAGAAATTGCAAACGTCGAGCAATTGCTCAGAGATGAAAAGTGCCAGCACTGCAAGCTGTTGCTAGCCAGCACCCTTCCTTGGAAGCGCTTTTGTAGGCCTAAGAAGACTGGGGCTCTGGGCTTCTCTAGCCACCTAATCTTCTGCTCATCCTCTCGCGCACTCTAAAGAGAGCTCAGGTGAGAAATTGCAAACATCGAGCAATTGCTCAGAGATGAAAAGTGCCAGCACTGAAAGCTCTTGCTAGCCAGCACCCTTCCTTGGAAGCGCTTTTGTAGGCCTAAGAACACTGGGGCTCTGCGCTTCTCTAGCCACCTAATCTTCTGCTCATCCTCTCGCGCACTCTAAAGAGAGCTCAGATGAGAAATTGCAAACGTCGAGCAATTGCTCAGAGAGGAAAAGTGCCAGCACTGAAAGCTGTTGCTAGCCAGCACCCTTCCGTGGAAGCGCTTTCACAGGCGCAGCAACACTGGGGCTTTGCGCTTCTCTAGCCACCAAACGTCACGGTCCTTCTCTTTCCGTCTCGTAGACACGAGCTGAGAAATTGCAAACGTCGAGCAATTGCTCAGAGATGAAAAGTGCCAGCACTGAAAGCTGTTGCTAGCCAGCACCCTTCCTTGGAAGCGCTTTTGTAGGCCTAAGAACACTGGGGCTCTGGGCTTCTCTAGCCACCTAATCGTCTGCTCATCCTTTCGCGCACTCTAAAGAGAGCTCAGGTGAGAAATTGCAAATGTCGAGCAATTGCTCAGAGATGAAAAGTGCCAGCACTGAAAGCTGTTGCTAGCCAGCACCCTTCCTTGGAAGCGCTTTCACAGGCGCAGCAACACTGGGGCTTTGCGCTTCTCTACTCACCAAACATCACGGTCACTATCTCTCCGTGTTGTAGACAAGATCTGAGAAATTGCAAACGTCGAGCAATTGCTCAGAGATGAAAAGTGCCAGCACTGAAAGCTGTTGCTAGCCAGCACCCTTCCTTGGAAGCGCTTTTGTAGGCCTAAGAACACTGGGGCTCTGGGCTTCTCTAGCCACCTAATCTTCTGCTCATCCTCTCGCGCACTCTAAAGCTAGCCCAGGTGAGAAATTGCAAACGTCGAGCAATTGCTCAGAGATGAAAAGTGCCAGCACTGAAAGCTGCTGCTAGCCAGCACCCTTCCTTGGAAGCGCTTTTGTAGGCCTAAGAAGACAGGAGCTCTGGGCTTCTCTAGCCACCTCATCTTCTGCTCATCCTCTCGCGCAGTCTAAAGAGAGCTCAGGTGAAAAATTGCAAGTGTCGAGCAATTGCTCAGAGATGAAAAGTGCCAGCACTGAAAGCTGTTGCTAGCCAGCACCCTTCCTTGGAAGCGCTTTTGTAGGCCTAAGAACACTGGGGCTCTGGGCTTCTCTAGCCACCTAATCTTCTGCTCATCCTCTCGCGCACTCTAAAGAGAGTTCAGGTGAGAAATTGCAAACGTCGAGCAATTGCTCAGAGATGAAAAGTGCCAGCACTGAAAGCTGTTGCTAGCCAGCACCCTTCCTTGGAAGCGCTTTTGTAGGCCTAAGAAGACTGGGGCTCTGGGCTTCTCTAGCCACCTCATCTTCTGCTCATCCTCTCGCGCACTCTAAAGAGAGCTCAGGTGAGAAATTGCAAACGTCGAGCAATTGCTCAGAGATGAAAAGTGCCAGCACTGAAAGCTGCTGCTAGCCAGCACCCTTCCTTGGAAGCGCTTTCACAGGCGCAGCAACACTGGGGCTTTGCGCTTCTCTACCCACCAAACGTCACGGTCCTTCTCTTTCCGTCTCGTAGACATGAGCTGAGAAATTGCAAACGTCGAGCAATTGCTCAGAGATGAAAAGTGCCAGCACTGAAAGCTGTTGCTAGCCAGCACCCTTCCTTGGAAGCGCTTTTGTAGGCCTAAGAACACTGGGGCTCTGGGCTTCTCTAGCCACCTCATCTTCTGCTCATCCTTTCGCGCACTCTAAAGAGAGCTCAGGTGAGAAATTGCAAACGTCGAGCAATTGCTCAGAGATGAAAAGTGCCAGCACTGAAAGCTGTTGCTAGCCAGCACCCTTCCTTGGAAGCGCTTTCACAGGCGCAGCAACACTGGGGCTTTGCGCTTCTCTACCCACCAAACGTCACGGTCATTCTCTTTCCGTCTCGTAGACACGAGCTGAGAAATTGCAAACGTCGAGCAATTGCTCAGAGATGAAAAGTGCCAGCACTGAAAGCTGCTGCTAGCCAGCACCCTTCCTTGGAAGCGCTTTTGTAGGCCTAAGAAGACTGGGGCTCTGGGCTTCTCTAGCCACCTAATCTTCTGCTCATCCTCTCGCGCACTCTAAAGAGAGCTCAGGTGAGAAATTGCAAACGTCGAGCAATTGCTCAGAGATGAAAAGTGCCAGCACTGAAAGCTGTTGCTAGCCAGCACCCTTCCTTGGAAGCGCTTTTGTAGGCCTAAGAACACTGGGGCTCTGGGCTTCTCTAGCCACCTCATCTTCTGCTCATCCTCTCGCGCACTCTAAAGAGAGCTCAGGTGAGAAATTGCAAACGTCGAGCAATTGCTCAGAGATGAAAAGTGCCAGCACTGAAAGCTGTTGCTAGCCAGCACCCTTCCTTGGAAGCGCTTTTGTAGGCCTAAGAACACTGGGGCTCTGGGCTTCTCTAGCCACCTCATCTTCTGCTCATTCTCTCGCGCACTCTAAAGAGAGTTCAGGTGAGAAATTGCAAACATCGAGCAATTGCTCAGAGATGAAAAGTGCCAGCACTGAAAGCTCTTGCTAGCCAGCACCCTTCCTTGGAAGCGCTTTCACAGGCGCAGCAACACTGGGGCTTTGCGCTTCTCTACCCACCAAACGTCACGGTCCTTCTCTTTCCGTCTCGTAGACACGAGCTGAGAAATTGCAAACGTCGAGCAATTGCTCAGAGATGAAAAGTGCCAGCACTGAAAGCTGTTGCTAGCCAGCACCCTTCCTTGGAAGCGCTTTTGTAGGCCTAAGAACACTGGGACTCTGGGCTTCTCTAGCCACCTAATCTTCTGCTCATCCTCTCGCGCACTCTAAAGAGAGCTCAGGGGAGAAATTGCAAACGTCGAGCAATTGGTCAGAGATGAAAAGTGCCAGCACTGAAAGCTGTTGCTAGCCAGCACCCTTCCGTGGAAGCGCTTTCACAGGCGCAGTAACACTGGGGCTTTGCGCTTCTCTACCCACCAAACGTCACGGTCCTTCTCTTTCCGTCTCGTAGACACGAGATGACAAATTGCAAACGTCGAGCAATTGCTCAGAGATGAAAAGTGCCAGCACTGAAAGCTGTTGCTAGCCAGCACCCTTCCTTGGAAGCGCTTTCACAGGCGCAGCAACACTGGGGCTTTGCGCTTCTCTACTCACCAAACATCACGGTCACTATCTCTCCGTGTTGTAGACAAGATCTGAGAAATTGCAAACGTCGAGCAATTGCTCAGAGATGAAAAGTGCCAGCACTGAAAGCTGTTGCTAGCCAGCACCCTTCCTTGGAAGCGCTTTTGTAGGCCTAAGAACACTGGGGCTCTGGGCTTCTCTAGCCACCTAATCTTCTGCTCATCCTCTCGCGCACTCTAAAGCTAGCCCAGGTGAGAAATTGCAAACGTCGAGCAATTGCTCAGAGATGAAAAGTGCCAGCACTGAAAGCTGCTGCTAGCCAGCACCCTTCCTTGGAAGCGCTTTTGTAGGCCTAAGAACACTGGGACTCTGGGCTTCTCTAGCCACCTAATCTTCTGCTCATCCTCTCGCGCAGTCTAAAGAGAGCTCAGGTGAAAAATTGCAAGTGTCGAGCAATTGCTCAGAGATGAAAAGTGCCAGCACTGAAAGCTGTTGCTAGCCAGCACCCTTCCTTGGAAGCGCTTTTGTAGGCCTAAGAACAGTGGGGCTCTGGGCTTCTCTAGCCACCTAATCTTCTGCTCATCCTCTCGCGCACTCTAAAGAGAGTTCAGGTGAGAAATTGCAAACGTCGAGCAATTGCTCAGAGATGAAAAGTGCCAGCACTGAAAGCTGTTGCTAGCCAGCACCCTTCCTTGGAAGCGCTTTTGTAGGCCTAAGAAGACTGGGGCTCTGGGCTTCTCTAGCCACCTAATCTTCTGCTCATCCTCTCGCGCACTCTAAAGAGAGCTCAGGTGAGAAATTGCAAACGTCGAGCAATTGCTCAGAGATGAAAAGTGCCAGCACTGAAAGCTGCTGCTAGCCAGCACCCTTCCTTGGAAGCGCTTTCACAGGCGCAGCAACACTGGGGCTTTGCGCTTCTCTAGCCACCAAACGTCACGGTCCTTCTCTTTCCGTCTCGTAGACATGAGCTGAGAAATTGCAAACGTCGAGCAATTGCTCAGAGATGAAAAGTGCCAGCACTGAAAGCTGTTGCTAGCCAGCACCCTTCCTTGGAAGCGCTTTTGTAGGCCTAAGAACACTGGGGCTCTGGGCTTCTCTAGCCACCTCATCTTCTGCTCATCCTCTCGCGCACTCTAAAGAGAGCTCAGGTGAGAAATTGCAAACGTCGAGCAATTGCTCAGAGATGAAAAGTGCCAGCACTGAAAGCTGTTGCTAGCCAGCACCCTTCCTTGGAAGCGCTTTCACAGGCGCAGCAACACTGGGGCTTTGCGCTTCTCTACCCACCAAACGTCACGGTCATTCTCTTTCCGTCTCGTAGACACGAGCTGAGAAATTGCAAACGTCGAGCAATTGCTCAGAGATGAAAAGTGCCAGCACTGAAAGCTGCTGCTAGCCAGCACCCTTCCTTGGAAGCGCTTTTGTAGGCCTAAGAAGACTGGGGCTCTGGGCTTCTCTAGCCACCTAATCTTCTGCTCATCCTCTCGCGCACTCTAAAGAGAGCTCAGGTGAGAAATTGCAAACGTCGAGCAATTGCTCAGAGATGAAAAGTGCCAGCACTGAAAGCTGTTGCTAGCCAGCACCCTTCCTTGGAAGCGCTTTTGTAGACCTAAGAACACTGGGGCTCTGGGCTTCTCTAGCCACCTAATCTTCTGCTCATCCTCTCGCGCAGTCTAAAGAGAGCTCAGGTGAGAAATTGCAAACGTCGAGCAATTGCTCAGAGATGAAAAGTGCCAGCACTGAAAGCTGTTGCTAGCCAGCCCCCTTCCTTGGAAGCGCTTTTGTAGGCCTAAGAACACTGGGGCTCTGGGCTTCTCTAGCCACCTCATCTTCTGCTCATTCTCTCGCGCACTCTAAAGAGAGTTCAGGTGAGAAATTGCAAACATCGAGCAATTGCTCAGAGATGAAAAGTGCCAGCACTGAAAGCTCTTGCTAGCCAGCACCCTTCCTTGGAAGCGCTTTCACAGGCGCAGCAACACTGGGGCTTTGCGCTTCTCTACCCACCAAACGTCACGGTCCTTCTCTTTCCGTCTCGTAGACACGAGCTGAGAAATTGCAAACGTCGAGCAATTGCTCAGAGATGAAAAGTGCCAGCACTGAAAGCTGTTGCTAGCCAGCACCCTTCCTTGGAAGCGCTTTTGTAGGCCTAAGAACACTGGGACTCTGGGCTTCTCTAGCCACCTAATCTTCTGCTCATCCTCTCGCGCACTCTAAAGAGAGCTCAGGGGAGAAATTGCAAACGTCGAGCAATTGCTCAGAGATGAAAAGTGCCAGCACTGAAAGCTGTTGCTAGCCAGCACCCTTCCGTGGAAGCGCTTTCACAGGCGCAGTAACACTGGGGCTTTGCGCTTCTCTACCCACCAAACGTCACGGTCCTTCTCTTTCCGTCTCGTAGACACGAGATGACAAATTGCAAACGTGGAGCAATTGCTCAGAGATGAAAAGTGCCAGCACTGAAAGCTGTTTCTAGCCAGCCCCCTTCTTTGGAAGCGCTTTTGTAGGCCTAAGAAGACTGGGGCTCTGGGCTTCTCTAGCCACCTAATCGTCTGCTCATCCTTTCGCGCACTCTAAAGAGAGCTCAGGTGAGAAATTGCAAATGTCGAGCAATTGCTCAGAGATGAAAAGTGCCAGCACTGAAAGCTGTTGCTAGCCAGCACCCTTCCTTGGAAGCGCTTTTGTAGGCCTAAGAACACTGGGGCTCTGGGCTTCTCTAGCCACCTAATCTTCTGCTCATCCTCTCGCGCACTCTAAAGAGAGCTCAGGTGAGAAATTGCAAACGTCCAGCAATTGCTCAGAGATGAAAAGTGCCAGCACTGAAAGCTCTTGCTAGCCAGCACCCTTCCTTGGAAGCGCTTTTGTAGGCCTAAGAACACTGGGGCTCTGGGCTTCTCTAGCCACCTAATCTTCTGCTCATCCTCTCGCGCACTCTAAAGAGAGCTCAGGGGAGAAATTGCAAACGTCGAGCAATTGCTCAGAGATGAAAAGTGCCAGCACTGAAAGCTGTTGCTAGCCAGCACCCTTCCTTGGAAGCGCTTTCACAGGCGCAGTAACACTGGGGCTTTGCGCTTCTCTACCCACCAAACGTCACGGTCCTTCTCTTTCCGTCTCGTAGACACGAGCTGAGAAATTGCAAACGTCGAGCAATTGCTCAGAGATGAAAAGTGCCAGCACTGAAAGCTGTTGCTAGCCAGCCCCCTTCTTTGGAAGCGCTTTTGTAGGCCTAAGAAGACTGGGGCTCTGGGCTTCTCTAGCCACCTAATCGTCTGCTCATCCTTTCGCGCACTCTAAAGAGAGCTCAGGTGAGAAATTGCAAATGTCGAGCAATTGCTCAGAGATGAAAAGTGCCAGCACTGAAAGCTGTTGCTAGCCAGCACCCTTCCTTGGAAGCGCTTTTGTAGGCCTAAGAACACTGGGGCTATGGGCTTCTCTAGCCACCTAATCTTCTGCTCATCCTCTCGCGCACTCTAAAGAGAGCTCAGGTGAGAAATTGCAAACGTCGAGCAATTGCTCAGAGATGAAAAGTGCCAGCACTGAAAGCTCTTGCTAGCCAGCACCCTTCCTTGGAAGCGCTTTTGTAGGCCTAAGAAGACTGGGGCTCTGGGCTTCTCTAGCCACCTAATCTTCTGCTCATCCTCTCGCGCAGTCTAAAGAGAGCTCAGGTGAAAAATTGCAAGTGTCGAGCAATTGCTCAGAGATGAAAAGTGCCAGCACTGAAAGCTGTTGCTAGCCAGCACCCTTCCTTGGAAGCGCTTTTGTAGGCCTAAGAACACTGGGGCTCTGGGCTTCTCTAGCCACCTAATCTTCTGCTCATCCTCTCGCGCACTCTAAAGAGAGTTCAGGTGAGAAATTGCAAACGTCGAGCAATTGCTCAGAGATGAAAAGTGCCAGCACTGAAAGCTGTTGCTAGCCAGCACCCTTCCTTGGAAGCGCTTTTGTAGGCCTAAGAACACTGGAGCTCTGGGCTTCTCTAGCCACCTAATCTTCTGCTCATCCTCTCGCGCACTCTAAAGAGAGCTCAGGTGAGAAATTGCAAACGTCGAGCAATTGCTCAGAGATGAAAAGTGCCAGCACTGAAAGCTGTTGCTAGCCAGCACCCTTCCTTGGAAGCGCTTTCACAGGCGCAGCAACACTGGGGCTTTGCGCTTCTCTAGCCACCAAACGTCACGGTCCTTCTCTTTCCGTCTCGTAGACACGAGCTGAGAAATTGCAAACGTCGAGCAATTGCTCAGAGATGAAAAGTGCCAGCACTGAAAGCTGTTGCTAGCCAGCACCCTTCCTTGGAAGCGCTTTTGTAGCCCTTAGAACACTGGGGCTCTGGGCTTCTCTAGCCACCTCATCTTCTGCTCATCCTTTCGCGCACTCTAAAGAGAGCTCAGGTGAGAAATTGCAAACGTCGAGCAATTGCTCAGAGATGAAAAGTGCCAGCACTGAAAGCTGTTGCTAGCCAGCACCCTTCCTTGGAAGCGCTTTCACAGGCGCAGCAACACTGGGGCTTTGCGCTTCTCTAGCCACCAAACGTCACGGTCCTTCTCTTTCCGTCTCGTAGACACGAGCTGAGAAATTGCAAACGTCGAGCAATTGCTCAGAGATGAAAAGTGCCAGCACTGAAAGCTGCTGCTAGCCAGCACCCTTCCTTGGAAGCGCTTTTGTAGGCCTAAGAACACTGGGGCTCTGGGCTTCTCTAGCCACCTCATCTTCTGCTCATCCTCTCGCGCACTCTAAAGAGAGCTCAGGTGAGAAATTGCAAACGTCGAGCAATTGCTCAGAGATGAAAAGTGCCAGCACTGAAAGCTGTTGCTAGCCAGCACCCTTCCTTGGAAGCGCTTTTGTAGACCTAAGAACACTGGGGCTCTGGGCTTCTCTAGCCACCTCATCTTCTGCTCATCCTCTCGCGCACTCTAAAGAGAGCTCAGGTGAGAAATTGCAAACGTCGAGCAATTGCTCAGAGATGAAAAGTGCCAGCACTGAAAGCTGTTGCTAGCCAGCACCCTTCCTTGGAAGCGCTTTTGTAGGCCTAAGAACACTGGGGCTCTGGGCTTCTCTAGCCACCTAATCTTCTGCTCATCCTTTCGCGCACTCTAAAGAGAGCTCAGGTGAGAAATTGCAAATGTCGAGCAATTGCTCAGAGATGAAAAGTGCCAGCACTGAAAGCTGTTGCTAGCCAGCACCCTTCCTTGGAAGCGCTTTCACAGGCGCAGTAACACTGGGGCTTTGCGCTTCTCTACTCACCAAACATCACGGTCACTATCTCTCCGTGTTGTAGACAAGAGCTGAGAAATTGCAAACGTCGAGCAATTGCTCAGAGATGAAAAGTGCCAGCACTGAAAGCTGTTGCTAGCCAGCACCCTTCCTTGGAAGCGCTTTTGTAGGCCTAAGAACACTGGGGCTCTGGGCTTCTCTAGCCACCTAATCTTCTGCTCATCCTCTCGCGCACTCTAAAGAGAGCTCAGGTGAGAAATTGCAAATGTCGAGCAATTGCTCAGAGATGAAAAGTGCCAGCACTGAAAGCTGCTGCTAGCCAGCACCCTTCCTTGGAAGCGCTTTTGTAGGCCTAAGAAGACTGGAGCTCTGGGCTTCTCTAGCCACCTAATCTTCTGCTCATCCTCTCGCGCAGTCTAAAGAGAGCTCAGGTGAAAAATTGCAAGTGTCGAGCAATTGCTCAGAGATGAAAAGTGCCAGCACTGAAAGCTGTTGCTAGCCAGCACCCTTCCTTGGAAGCGCTTTTGTAGGCCTAAGAACACTGGGGCTCTGGGCTTCTCTAGCCACCTAATCTTCTGCTCATCCTCTCGCGCACTCTAAAGAGAGCTCAGGTGAGAAATTGCAAACGTCGAGCAATTGCTCAGAGATGAAAAGTGCCAGCACTGAAAGCTGTTGCTAGCCAGCACCCTTCCTTGGAAGCGCTTTTGTAGGCCTAAGAACACTGGGGCTCTGGGCTTCTCTAGCCACCTCATCTTCTGCTCATCCTCTCGCGCACTCTAAAGAGAGCTCAGGTGAGAAATTGCAAACGTCGAGCAATTGCTCAGAGATGAAAAGTGCCAGCACTGAAAGCTGTTGCTAGCCAGCACCCTTCCTTGGAAGCGCTTTCACAGGCGCAGCAACACTGGGGCTTTGCGCTTCTCTAGCCACCAAACGTCACGGTCCTTCTCTTTCCGTCTCGTAGACACGAGCTGAGAAATTGCAAACGTCGAGCAATTGCTCAGAGATGAAAAGTGCCAGCACTGAAAGCTGTTGCTAGCCAGCACCCTTCCTTGGAAGCGCTTTCACAGGCGCAGCAACACTGGGGCTTTGCGCTTCTCTAGCCACCAAACGTCACGGTCCTTCTCTTTCCGTCTCGTAGACACGAGCTGAGAAATTGCAAACGTCGAGCAATTGCTCAGAGATGAAAAGTGCCAGCACTGAAAGCTGTTGCTAGCCAGCACCCTTCCTTGGAAGCGCTTTTGTAGCCCTTAGAACACTGGGGCTCTGCGCTTCTCTAGCCACCTAATCTTCTGCTCATCCTTTCGCGCACTCTAAAGAGAGCTCAGGTGAGAAATTGCAAATGTCGAGCAATTGCTCAGAGATGAAAAGTGCCAGCACTGAAAGCTGTTGCTAGCCAGCACCCTTCCTTGGAAGCGCTTTCACAGGCGCAGTAACACTGGGGCTTTGCGCTTCTCTACTCACCAAACATCACGGTCACTATCTCTCCGTGTTGTAGACAAGAGCTGAGAAATTGCAAACGTCGAGCAATTGCTCAGAGATGAAAAGTGCCAGCACTGAAAGCTGTTGCTAGCCAGCACCCTTCCTTGGAAGCGCTTTTGTAGGCCTAAGAACACTGGGGCTCTGGGCTTCTCTAGCCACCTAATCTTCTGCTCATCCTCTCGCGCACTCTAAAGAGAGCTCAGGTGAGAAATTGCAAATGTCGAGCAATTGCTCAGAGATGAAAAGTGCCAGCACTGAAAGCTGCTGCTAGCCAGCACCCTTCCTTGGAAGCGCTTTTGTAGGCCTAAGAAGACTGGAGCTCTGGGCTTCTCTAGCCACCTAATCTTCTGCTCATCCTCTCGCGCAGTCTAAAGAGAGCTCAGGTGAAAAATTGCAAGTGTCGAGCAATTGCTCAGAGATGAAAAGTGCCAGCACTGAAAGCTGTTGCTAGCCAGCACCCTTCCTTGGAAGCGCTTTTGTAGGCCTAAGAACACTGGGGCTCTGGGCTTCTCTAGCCACCTCATCTTCTGCTCATCCTCTCGCGCACTCTAAAGAGAGCTCAGGTGAGAAATTGCAAACGTCGAGCAATTGCTCAGAGATGAAAAGTGCCAGCACTGAAAGCTCTTGCTAGCCAGCACCCTTCCTTGGAAGCGCTTTTGTAGGCCTAAGAACACTGGGGCTCTGGGCTTCTCTAGCCACCTCATCTTCTGCTCATCCTCTCGCGCACTCTAAAGAGAGCTCAGGTGAGAAATTGCAAACGTCGAGCAATTGCTCAGAGATGAAAAGTGCCAGCACTGAAAGCTGTTGCTAGCCAGCACCCTTCCTTGGAAGCGCTTTCACAGGCGCAGCAACACTGGGGCTTTGCGCTTCTCTAGCCACCAAACGTCACGGTCCTTCTCTTTCCGTCTCGTAGACACGAGCTGAGAAATTGCAAACGTCGAGCAATTGCTCAGAGATGAAAAGTGCCAGCACTGAAAGCTGTTGCTAGCCAGCACCCTTCCTTGGAAGCGCTTTCACAGGCGCAGCAACACTGGGGCTTTGCGCTTCTCTAGCCACCAAACGTCACGGTCCTTCTCTTTCCGTCTCGTAGACACGAGCTGAGAAATTGCAAACGTCGAGCAATTGCTCAGAGATGAAAAGTGCCAGCACTGAAAGCTGTTGCTAGCCAGCACCCTTCCTTGGAAGCGCTTTTGTAGCCCTTAGAACACTGGGGCTCTGCGCTTCTCTAGCCACCTAATCTTCTGCTCATCCTTTCGCGCACTCTAAAGAGAGCTCAGGTGAGAAATTGCAAATGTCGAGCAATTGCTCAGAGATGAAAAGTGCCAGCACTGAAAGCTGTTGCTAGCCAGCACCCTTCCTTGGAAGCGCTTTCACAGGCGCAGTAACACTGGGGCTTTGCGCTTCTCTACTCACCAAACATCACGGTCACTATCTCTCCGTGTTGTAGACAAGAGCTGAGAAATTGCAAACGTTGAGCAATTGCTCAGAGATGAAAAGTGCCAGCACTGAAAGCTGTTGCTAGCCAGCACCCTTCCTTGGAAGCGCTTTTGTAGGCCTAAGAACACTGGGGCTCTGGGCTTCTCTAGCCACCTCATCTTCTGCTCATCCTCTCGCGCACTCTAAAGAGAGCTCAGGTGAGAAATTGCAAACGTCGAGCAATTGCTCAGAGATGAAAAGTGCCAGCACTGAAAGCTGCTGCTAGCCAGCACCCTTCCTTGGAAGCGCTTTTGTAGGCCTAAGAAGACTGGAGCTCTGGGCTTCTCTAGCCACCTAATCTTCTGCTCATCCTCTCGCGCAGTCTAAAGAGAGCTCAGGTGAAAAATTGCAAGTGTCGAGCAATTGCTCAGAGATGAAAAGTGCCAGCACTGAAAGCTGTTGCTAGCCAGCACCCTTCCTTGGAAGCGCTTTTGTAGGCCTAAGAACACTGGGGCTCTGGGCTTCTCTAGCCACCTAATCTTCTGCTCATCCTCTCGCGCACTCTAAAGAGAGCTCAGGTGAGAAATTGCAAACGTCGAGCAATTGCTCAGAGATGAAAAGTGCCAGCACTGAAAGCTGTTGCTAGCCAGCACCCTTCCTTGGAAGCGCTTTTGTAGGCCTAAGAACACTGGGGCTCTGGGCTTCTCTAGCCACCTCATCTTCTGCTCATCCTCTCGCGCACTCTAAAGAGAGCTCAGGTGAGAAATTGCAAACGTCGAGCAATTGCTCAGAGATGAAAAGTGCCAGCACTGAAAGCTGTTGCTAGCCAGCACCCTTCCTTGGAAGCGCTTTCACAGGCGCAGCAACACTGGGGCTTTGCGCTTCTCTAGCCACCAAACGTCACGGTCCTTCTCTTTCCGTCTCGTAGACACGAGCTGAGAAATTGCAAACGTCGAGCAATTGCTCAGAGATGAAAAGTGCCAGCACTGAAAGCTGCTGCTAGCCAGCACCCTTCCTTGGAAGCGCTTTTGTAGGCCTAAGAACACTGGGGCTCTGGGCTTCTCTAGCCACCTAATCTTCTGCTCATCCTCTCGCGCACTCTAAAGAGAGCTCAGGTGAGAAATTGCAAACGTCGAGCAATTGCTCAGAGATGAAAAGTGCCAGCACTGAAAGCTGTTGCTAGCCAGCACCCTTCCGTGGAAGCGCTTTCACAGGCGCAGCAACACTGGGGCTTTGCGCTTCTCTACCCACCAAACGTCACGGTCCTTCTCTTTCCGTCTCGTAGACACGAGTTGAGAAATTGCAAACGTCGAGCAATTGCTCCGAGATGAAAAGTGCCAGCACTGAAAGCTGTTTCTAGCCAGCCCCCTTCCTTGGAAGCGCTTTTGTAGGCCTAAGAAGACTGGGGCTCTGGGCTTCTCTAGCCACCTAATCTTCTGCTCATCCTCTCGCGCACTCTAAAGAGAGCTCAGGGGAGAAATTGCAAACGTCGAGCAATTGCTCAGAGAAGAAAAGTGCCAGCACTGAAAGCTGTTGCTAGCCAGCACCCTTCCTTGGAAGCGCTTTTGTAGACCTAAGAACACTGGGGCTTTGCGCTTCTCTAGCCACCTAATCTTCTGCACATCCTCTCGCGCAGTCTAAAGAGAGCTCAGGTGAGAAATTGCAAACATCGAGCAATTGCTCAGAGATGAAAAGTGCCAGCACTGAAAGCTGTTGCTAGCCAGCACCCTTCCTTGGAAGCGCTTTTGTAGGCCTAAGAACACTGGGGCTCTGGGCTTCTCTAGCCACCTAATCTTCTGCTCATTCTCTCGCGCACTCTAAAGAGAGTTCAGGTGAGAAATTGCAAACATCGAGCAATTGCTCAGAGATGAAAAGTGCCAGCACTGAAAGCTCTTGCTAGCCAGCACCCTTCCTTGGAAGCGCTTTCACAGGCGCAGCAACACTGGGGCTTTGCGCTTCTCTACCCACCAAACGTGACGGTCCTTCTCTTTCCGTCTCGTAGACACGAGCTGAGAAATTGCAAACGTCGAGCAATTGCTCAGAGATGAAAAGTGCCAGCACTGAAAGCTGTTGCTAGCCAGCACCCTTCCTTGGAAGCGCTTTTGTAGGCCTAAGAACACTGGGACTCTGGGCTTCTCTAGCCACCTAATCTTCTGCTCATCCTCTCGCGCACTCTAAAGAGAGCTCAGGTGAGAAATTGCAAACGTCCAGCAATTGCTCAGAGATGAAAAGTGCCAGCACTGAAAGCTGTTGCTAACCAGCACCCTTCCTTGGAAGCGCTTTTGTAGGCCTAAGAACACTGGGGCTCTGGGCTTCTCTAGCCACCTAATCTTCTGCTCATCCTCTCGCGCACTCTAAAGAGAGCTCAGGTGAGAAATTGGAAACGTCGAGCAATTGCTCAGAGATGAAAAGTGCCAGCACTGAAAGCTGTTGCTAGCCAGCACCCTTCCGTGGAAGCGCTTTCACAGGCGCAGCAACACTGGGGCTTTGCGCTTCTCTAGCCACCAAACGTCACGGTCCTTCTCTTTCCGTCTCGTAGACACGAGCTGAGAAATTGCAAACGTCGAGCAATTGCTCAGAGATGAAAAGTGCCAGCACTGAAAGCTGTTGCTAGCCAGCACCCTTCTTTGGAAGCGCTTTTGTAGGCCTAAGAACAGTGGGGCTCTGGGCTTCTCTAGCCACCTAATCGTCTGCTCATCCTTTCGCGCACTCTAAAGAGAGCTCAGGTGAGAAATTGCAAATGTCGAGCAATTGCTCAGAGATGAAAAGTGCCAGCACTGAAAGCTCTTGCTAGACAGCACCCTTCCTTGGAAGCGTTTTTGTAGGCCTAAGAACACTGGGGCTCTGGGCTTCTCTAGCCACCTCATCTTCTGCTCATCCTCTCGCGCACTCTAAAGAGAGCTCAGGTGAGAAATTGCAAACGTCGAGCAATTGCTCAGAGATGAAAAGTGCCAGCACTGAAAGCTGCTGCTAGCCAGCACCCTTCCTTGGAAGCGCTTTTGTAGGCCTAAGAAGACTGGAGCTCTGGGCTTCTCTAGCCACCTAATCTTCTGCTCATCCTCTCGCGCAGTCTAAAGAGAGCTCAGGTGAGAAATTGCAAGTGTCGAGCAATTGCTCAGAGATGAAAAGTGCCAGCACTGAAAGCTGTTGCTAGCCAGCACCCTTCCTTGGAAGCGCTTTTGTAGGCCTAAGAACACTGGGGCTCTGGGCTTCTCTAGCCACATAATCTTCTGCTCATCCTCTCGCGCACTCTAAAGAGAGTTCAGGTGAGAAATTGCAAACGTCGAGCAATTGCTCAGAGATGAAAAGTGCCAGCACTGAAAGCTGTTGCTAGCCAGCACCCTTCCTTGGAAGCGCTTTTGTAGGCCTAAGAACACTGGGGCTCTGGGCTTCTCTAGCCACCTAATCTTCTGCTCATCCTCTCGCGCACTCTAAAGAGAGCTCAGGTGAGAAATTGCAAACGTCGAGCAATTGCTCAGAGATGAAAAGTGCCAGCACTGAAAGCTGCTGCTAGCCAGCACCCTTCCTTGGAAGCGCTTTCACAGGCGCAGCAACACTGGGGCTTTGCGCTTCTCTAGCCACCAAACGTCACGGTCCTTCTCTTTCCGTCTCGTAGACACGAGCTGAGAAATTGCAAACGTCGAGCAATTGCTCAGAGATGAAAAGTGCCAGCACTGAAAGCTGTTGCTAGCCAGCACCCTTCCTTGGAAGCGCTTTTGTAGGCCTAAGAACACTGGGGCTCTGCGCTTCTCTAGCCACCTCATCTTCTGCTCATCCTTTCGCGCACTCTAAAGAGAGCTCAGGGGAGAAATTGCAAACGTCGAGCAATTGCTCAGAGATGAAAAGTGCCAGCACTGAAAGCTGTTGCTAGCCAGCACCCTTCCTTGGAAGCGCTTTCACAGGCGCAGCAACACTGGGGCTTTGCGCTTCTCTAGCCACCAAACGTCACGGTCCTTCTCTTTCCGTCTCGTAGACACGAGCTGAGAAATGCAAACGTCGAGCAATTGCTCGGAGATGAAAAGTGCCAGCACTGGAAGCTGTTGCTAGCCAGCACCCTTCCTTGGAAGCGCTTTTATAGGCCTAAGAACACTGGGGCTCTGGGCTTCTCTAGCCACCTAATCTTCTGCTCATCCTCTCGCGCACTCTAAAGAGAGCTCAGGTGAAAAATTGCAAGTGTCGAGCAATTGCTCAGAGATGAAAAGTGCCAGCACTGAAAGCTGTTGCTAGCCAGCACCCTTCCTTGGAAGCGCTTTTGTAGGCCTAAGAACACTGGGGCTCTGGGCTTCTCTAGCCACCTAATCTTCTGCTCATCCTCTCGCGCACTCTAAAGAGAGCTCAGGTGAAAAATTGCAAACGTCGAGCAATTGCTCAGAGATGAAAAGTGCCAGCACTGAAAGCTGTTGCTAGCCAGCACCCTTCCTTGGAAGCGCTTTTGTAGGCCTAAGAACAGTGGGGCTCTGGGCTTCTCTAGCCACCTAATCTTCTGCTCATTCTCTCGCGCACTCTAAAGAGAGTTCAGGTGAGAAATTGCAAACATCGAGCAATTGCTCAGAGGTGAAAAGTGCCAGCACTGAAAGCTCTTGCTAGCCAGCACCCTTCCTTGGAAGCGCTTTCACAGGCGCAGCAACACTGGGGCTTTGCGCTTCTCTAGCCACCAAACGTCACGGTCACTATCTTTCCGTCTCGTAGACACGAGCTGAGAAATTGCAAACGTCGAGCAATTGCTCAGAGATGAAAAGTGCCAGCACTGAAAGCTGTTGCTAGCCAGCCCCCTTCCTTGGAAGCGCTTTTGTAGGCCTAAGAACAGTGGGGCTCTGGGCTTCTCTAGCCACCTCATCTTCTGCTCATCCTCTCGCGCACTCTTAAGAGAGCTCAGGTGAGAAATTGCAAACGTCGAGCAATTGCTCAGAGATGAAAAGTGCCAGCACTGAAAGCTGTTGCTAGCCAGCACCCTTCCTTGGAAGCGCTTTTGTAGGCCTAAGAACACTGGGGCTCTGGGCTTCTCTAGCCACCTAATCTTCTGCTCATCCTCTCGCGCACTCTAAAGAGAGCTCAGGGGAGAAATTGCAAACGTTGAGCAATTGCTCAGAGATGAAAAGTGCCAGCACTGAAAGCTGTTGCTAGCCAGCACCCTTCCGTGGAAGCGCTTTCACAGGCGCAGCAACACTGGGGCTTTGCGCTTCTCTACCCACCAAAAGTCACGGTCCTTCTCTTTCCGTCTCGTAGACACGAGCTGAGAAATTGCAAACGTCGAGCAATTGCTCAGAGATGAAAAGTGCCAGTACTGAAAGCTGTTGCTAGCCAGCACCCTTCCTTGGAAGCGCTTTTGTAGGCCTAAGAACACTGGGACTCTGGGCTTCTCTAGCCACCTCATCTTCTGCTCATCCTCTCGCGCAGTCTAAAGAGAGCTCAGGTGAAAAATTGCAAGTGTCGAGCAATTGCTCAGAGATGAAAAGTGCCAGCACTGAAAGCTGTAGCTAGCCAGCACCCTTCCTTGGAAGCGCTTTTGTAGGCCTAAGAACACTGGGGCTCTGGGCTTCTCTAGCCACCTCATCTTCTGCTCATTCTCTCGCGCACTCTAAAGAGAGCTCAGGTGAGAAATTGCAAACATCGAGCAATTGCTCAGAGATGAAAAGTGCCAGCACTGAAAGCTGTTGCTAGCCAGCACCCTTCCTTGGAAGCGCTTTCACAGGCGCAGTAACACTGGGGCTTTGCGCTTCTCTAGCCACCAAACGTCACGGTCCTTCTCTTTCCGTCTCGTAGACATGAGCTGAGAAATTGCAAACGTCGAGCAATTGCTCAGAGATGAAAAGTGCCAGCACTGAAAGCTGTTGCTAGCCAGCACCCTTCCTTGGAAGCGCTTTTGTAGGCCTAAGAACACTGGGGCTCTGGGCTTCTCTAGCCACCTCATCTTCTGCTCATCCTCGCGCGCACTCTAAAGAGAGCTCAGGTGAGAAATTGCAAACGTCGAGCAATTGCTCAGAGAGGAAAAGTGCCAGCACTGAAAGCTGTTGCTAGCCAGCACCCTTCCTTGGAAGCGCTTTTGTAGGCCTAAGAACACTGGGGCTCTGCGCTTCTCTAGCCACCTAATCTTCTGCTCATCCTCTCGCGCACTCTAAAGAGAGCTCAGGTGAGAAATTGCAAACGTTGAGCAATTGCTCAGAGATGAAAAGTGCCAGCACTGAAAGCTGTTGCTAGCCAGCACCCTTCCGTGGAAGCGCTTTCACAGGCGCAGCAACACTGGGGCTTTGCGCTTCTCTACCCACCAATAGTCACGGTCCTTCTCTTTCCGTCTCGTAGACACGAGCTGAGAAATTGCAAACGTCGAGCAATTGCTCAGAGATGAAAAGTGCCAGCACTGAAAGCTGTTGCTAGCCAGCACCCTTCCTTGGAAGCGCTTTTGTAGGCCTAAGAACAGTGGGGCTCTGGGCTTCTCTAGCCACCTAATCTTCTGCTCATCCTCTCGCGCACTCTAGAGAGAGCTCAGGTGAGAAATTGCAAACGTCGAGCAATTGCTCAGAGAGGAAAAGTGCCAGCACTGAAAGCTGTTGCTAGCCAGCACCCTTCCTTGGAAGCGCTTTCACAGGCGCAGTAACACTGGGGCTTTGCGCTTCTCTAGCCACCAAACGTCACGGTCCTTCTCTTTCCGTCTCGTAGACACGAGCTGAGAAATTGCAAACGTCGAGCAATTGCTCAGAGATGAAAAGTGCCAGCACTGAAAGCTGTTGCTAGCCAGCACCCTTCCTTGGAAGCGCTTTTGTAGGCCTAAGAACACTGGGGCTCTGGGCTTCTCTAGCCACCTAATCTTCTGCTCATCCTCTCGCGCACTCTAAAGAGAGCTCAGGTGAGAAATTGCAAACATCGAGCAATTGCTCAGAGATGAAAAGTGCCAGCACTGAAAGCTGTTGCTAGCCAGCACCCTTCCTTGGAAGCGCTTTCACAGGCGCAGCAACACTGGGGCTTTGCGCTTCTCTACCCACCAAACGTCACGGTCCTTCTCTTTCCGTCTCGTAGACACGAGCTGAGAAATTGCAAACGTCGAGCAATTGCTCAGAGATGAAAAGTGCCAGTACTGGAAGCTGTTGCTAGCCAGCACCCTTCCTTGGAAGCGCTTTTGTAGGCCTAAGAACACTGGGGCTCTGGGCTTCTCTAGCCACCTAATCTTCTGCTCATCCTCTCGCGCACTCTAAAGAGAGCTCAGGTGAGAAATTGCAAACGTCGAGCAATTGCTCAGAGATGAAAAGTGCCAGCACTGAAAGCTGCTGCTAGCCAGCACCCTTCCTTGGAAGCGCTTTTGTAGGCCTAAGAACACTGGGGCTCTGGGCTTCTCTAGCCACCTAAACTTCTGCTCATCCTCTCGCGCACTCTAAAGAGAGCTCAGGGGAGAAATTGCAAATGTCCAGCAATTGCTCAGAGATGAAAAGTGCCAGCACTGAAAGCTGTAGCTAGCCAGCACCCTTCCTTGGAAGCGCTTTCACAGGCGCAGCAACACTGGGGCTTTGCGCTTCTCTAGCCACCAAACGTCACGGTCCTTCTCTTTCCGTCTCGTAGACACGAGCTGAGAAATGCAAACGTCGAGCAATTGCTCGGAGATGAAAAGTGCCAGCACTGGAAGCTGTTGCTAGCCAGCACCCTTCCTTGGAAGCGCTTTTGTAGGCCTAAGAACACTGGGGCTCTGGGCTTCTCTAGCCACCTAATCTTCTGCTCATCCTCTCGCGCACTCTGAAGAGAGCTCAGGGGAGAAATTGCAAACGTCAAGCAATTGCTCAGAGATGAAAAGTGCCAGCACTGAAAGCTGTTGCTAGCCAGCACCCTTCCTTGGAAGCGCTTTCACAGGCGCAGTAACACTGGGGCTTTGCGCTTCTCTACCCACCAAACGTCACGGTCCTTCTCTTTCCGTCTCGTAGACACGAGCTGAGAAATTGCAAACGTCGAGCAATTGCTCAGAGATGAAATGTGCCAGTACTGGAAGCTGTTGCTAGCCAGCACCCTTCCTTGGAAGCGCTTTTGTAGGCCTAAGAACACTGGGGCTCTGGGCTTCTCTAGCCACCTCATCTTCTGCTCATCCTCTCGCGCACTCTAAAGAGAGCTCAGGTGAAAAATTGCAAGTGTCGAGCAATTGCTCAGAGATGAAAAGTGCCAGCACTGAAAGCTGTTGCTAACCAGCACCCTTCCTTGGAAGCGCTTTTGTAGGCCTAAGAACACTGGGGCTCTGGGCTTCTCTAGCCACCTAATCTTCTGCTCATTCTCTCGCGCACTCTAAAGAGAGTTCAGGGGAGAAATTGCAAACGTCGAGCAATTGCTCAGAGAGGAAAAGTGCCAGCACTGAAAGCTGTTGCTAGCCAGCACCCTTCCTTGGAAGCGCTTTCACAGGCGCAGTAACACTGGGGCTTTGCGCTTCTCTAGCCACCAAACGTCACGGTCCTTCTCTTTCCGTCTCGTAGACACGAGCTGAGAAATTGCAAACGTCGAGCAATTGCTCAGAGATGAAAAGTGCCAGCACTGAAAGCTGTTGCTAGCCAGCACCCTTCCTTGGAAGCGCTTTGGTAGGCCTAAGAACACTGGGGCTCTGGGCTTCTCTAGCCACCTAATCTTCTGCTCATCCTCTCGCGCACTCTAAAGAGAGCTCAGGGGAGAAATTGCAAACATCGAGCAATTGCTCAGAGAGGAAAAGTGCCAGCACTGAAAGCTGTTGCTAGCCAGCACCCTTCCTTGGAAGCGCTTTCACAGGCGCAGCAACACTGGGGCTTTGCGCTTCTCTAGCCACCAAACGTCACGGTCCTTCTCTTTCCGTCTCGTAGACAGGAGCTGAGAAATTGCAAACGTCGAGCAATTGCTCAGAGATGAAAAGTGCCAGTACTGGAAGCTGTTGCTAGCCAGCACCCTTCCTTGGAAGCGCTTTTGTAGGCCTAAGAACACTGGGGCTCTGGGCTTCTCTAGCCACCTAATCTTCTGCTCATCCTCTCGCGCACTCTAAAGAGAGCTCAGGTGAGAAATTGCAAACGTCGAGCAATTGCTCAGAGATGAAAAGTGCCAGCACTGAAAGCTGTTGCTAGCCAGCACCCTTCCTTGGAAGCGCTTTGGTAGGCCTAAGAACACTGGGGCTCTGGGCTTCTCTAGCCACCTAATCTTCTGCTCATCCTCTCGCGCACTCTAAAGAGAGCTCAGGTGAGAAATTGGAAACGTCGAGCAATTGCTCAGAGATGAAAAGTGCCAGCACTGAAAGCTGTTGCTAGCCAGCACCCTTCCTTGGAAGCGCTTTCACAGGCGCAGTAACACTGGGGCTTTGCGCTTCTCTAGCCACCAAACGTCACGGTCCTTCTCTTTCCGTCTCGTAGACACGAGCTGAGAAATTGCAAACGTCGAGCAATTGCTCAGAGATGAAAAGTGCCAGTACTGGAAGCTGTTGCTAGCCAGCACCCTTCCTTGGAAGCGCTTTTGTAGGCCTAAGAACACTGGGGCTCTGGGCTTCTCTAGCCACCTAATCTTCTGCTCATCCTCTCGCGCACTCTAAAGAGAGCTCAGGTGAGAAATTGCAAACGTTGAGCAATTGCTCAGAGATGAAAAGTGCCAGCACTGAAAGCTGCTGCTAGCCAGCACCCTTCCTTGGAAGCGCTTTTGTAGGCCTAAGAACACTGGGGCTCTGGGCTTCTCTAGCCACCTAATCTTCTGCTCATCCTCTCGCGCACTCTAAAGAGAGCTCAGGGGAGAAATTGCAAACGTCGAGCAATTGCTCAGAGATGAAAAGTGCCAGCACTGAAAGCTGTAGCTAGCCAGCACCCTTCCTTGGAAGCGCTTTCACAGGCGCAGCAACACTGGGGCTTTGCGCTTCTCTAGCCACCAAACGTCACGGTCCTTCTCTTTCCGTCTCGTAGACACGAGCTGAGAAATGCAAACGTCGAGCAATTGCTCGGAGATGAAAAGTGCCAGCACTGGAAGCTGTTGCTAGCCAGCACCCTTCCTTGGAAGCGCTTTTATAGGCCTAAGAACACTGGGGCTCTGGGCTTCTCTAGCCACCTCATCTTCTGCTCATCCTCTCGCGCACTCTAAAGAGAGCTCAGGTGAGAAATTGCAAACGTCGAGCAATTGCTCAGAGATGAAAAGTGCCAGCACTGAAAGCTCTTGCTAGCCAGCACCCTTCCTTGGAAGCGCTTTCACAGGCGCAGCAACACTGGGGCTTTGCGCTTCTCTACTCACCAAACGTCACGGTCATTCTCTTTCCGTCTCGTAGACACGAGCTGAGAAATTGCAAACGTCGAGCAATTGCTCAGAGATGAAAAGTGCCAGCACTGAAAGCTGTTGCTAGCCAGCACCCTTCCTTGGAAGCGCTTTTGTAGACCTAAGAACACTGGGGCTCTGGGCTTCTCTAGCCACCTAATCTTCTGCTCATCCTCTCGCGCACTCTAAAGAGAGCTCAGGTGAAAAATTGCAAGTGTCGAGCAATTGCTCAGAGATGAAAAGTGCCAGCACTGAAAGCTGTTGCTAGCCAGCACCCTTCCTTGGAAGCGCTTTCACAGGCGCAGCAACACTGGGGCTTTGCGCTTCTCTAGCCACCAAATGTCACGGTCCTTCTCTTTCCGTCTCGTAGACAGGAGCTGAGAAATTGCAAACGTCGAGCAATTGCTCAGAGATGAAAAGTGCCAGCACTGAAAGCTGTTGCTAGCCAGCACCCTTCCTTGGAAGCGCTTTTGTAGGCCTAAGAACAGTGGGGCTCTGGGCTTCTCTAGCCACCTAATCTTCTGCTCATCCTCTCGCGCAGTCTAAAGAGAGCTCAGGTGAGAAATTGCAAACGTCGAGCAATTGCTCAGAGATGAAAAGTGCCAGCACTGAAAGCTGCTGCTAGCCAGCACCCTTCCTTGGAAGCGCTTTTGTAGGCCTAAGAACACTGGGGCTCTGGGCTTCTCTAGCCACCTAAACTTCTGCTCATCCTCTCGCGCACTCTAAAGAGAGCTCAGGGGAGAAATTGCAAATGTCCAGCAATTGCTCAGAGATGAAAAGTGCCAGCACTGAAAGCTGTAGCTAGCCAGCACCCTTCCTTGGAAGCGCTTTCACAGGCGCAGCAACACTGGGGCTTTGCGCTTCTCTAGCCACCAAACGTCACGGTCCTTCTCTTTCCGTCTCGTAGACACGAGCTGAGAAATGCAAACGTCGAGCAATTGCTCAGAGATGAAAAGTGCCAGCACTGGAAGCTGTTGCTAGCCAGCACCCTTCCTTGGAAGCGCTTTTGTAGGCCTAAGAACAGTGGGGCTCTGGGCTTCTCTAGCCACCTAATCTTCTGCTCATCCTCTCGCGCACTCTGAAGAGAGCTCAGGGGAGAAATTGCAAACGTCAAGCAATTGCTCAGAGATGAAAAGTGCCAGCACTGAAAGCTGTTGCTAGCCAGCACCCTTCCTTGGAAGCGCTTTCACAGGCGCAGTAACACTGGGGCTTTGCGCTTCTCTACCCACCAAACGTCACGGTCCTTCTCTTTCCGTCTCGTAGACACGAGCTGAGAAATTGCAAACGTCGAGCAATTGCTCAGAGATGAAATGTGCCAGTACTGGAAGCTGTTGCTAGCCAGCACCCTTCCTTGGAAGCGCTTTTGTAGGCCTAAGAACACTGGGGCTCTGCGCTTCTCTAGCCACCTCATCTTCTGCTCATCCTCTCGCGCACTCTAAAGAGAGCTCAGGTGAAAAATTGCAAGTGTCGAGCAATTGCTCAGAGATGAAAAGTGCCAGCACTGAAAGCTGTTGCTAACCAGCACCCTTCCTTGGAAGCGCTTTTGTAGGCCTAAGAACACTGGGGCTCTGGGCTTCTCTAGCCACCTAATCTTCTGCTCATTCTCTCGCGCACTCTAAAGAGAGTTCAGGGGAGAAATTGCAAACGTCGAGCAATTGCTCAGAGAGGAAAAGTGCCAGCACTGAAAGCTGTTGCTAGCCAGCACCCTTCCTTGGAAGCGCTTTCACAGGCGCAGTAACACTGGGGCTTTGCGCTTCTCTAGCCACCAAACGTCACGGTCCTTCTCTTTCCGTCTCGTAGACACGAGCTGAGAAATTGCAAACGTCGAGCAATTGCTCAGAGATGAAAAGTGCCAGCACTGAAAGCTGTTGCTAGCCAGCACCCTTCCTTGGAAGCGCTTTGGTAGGCCTAAGAACACTGGGGCTCTGGGCTTCTCTAGCCACCTAATCTTCTGCTCATCCTCTCGCGCACTCTAAAGAGAGCTCAGGGGAGAAATTGCAAACATCGAGCAATTGCTCAGAGAGGAAAAGTGCCAGCACTGAAAGCTGTTGCTAGCCAGCACCCTTCCTTGGAAGCGCTTTCACAGGCGCAGCAACACTGGGGCTTTGCGCTTCTCTACCCACCAAATGTCACGGTCCTTCTCTTTCCGTCTCGTAGACAGGAGCTGAGAAATTGCAAACGTCGAGCAATTGCTCAGAGATGAAAAGTGCCAGTACTGGAAGCTGTTGCTAGCCAGCACCCTTCCTTGGAAGCGCTTTTGTAGGCCTAAGAACACTGGGGCTCTGGGCTTCTCTAGCCACCTAATCTTCTGCTCATCCTCTCGCGCACTCTAAAGAGAGCTCAGGTGAGAAATTGCAAACGTCGAGCAATTGCTCAGAGATGAAAAGTGCCAGCACTGAAAGCTGTTGCTAGCCAGCACCCTTCCTTGGAAGCGCTTTGGTAGGCCTAAGAACACTGGGGCTCTGGGCTTCTCTAGCCACCTAATCTTCTGCTCATCCTCTCGCGCACTCTAAAGAGAGCTCAGGTGAGAAATTGGAAACGTCGAGCAATTGCTCAGAGATGAAAAGTGCCAGCACTGAAAGCTGTTGCTAGCCAGCACCCTTCCTTGGAAGCGCTTTCACAGGCGCAGTAACACTGGGGCTTTGCGCTTCTCTAGCCACCAAACGTCACGGTCCTTCTCTTTCCGTCTCGTAGACACGAGCTGAGAAATTGCAAACGTCGAGCAATTGCTCAGAGATGAAAAGTGCCAGTACTGGAAGCTGTTGCTAGCCAGCACCCTTCCTTGGAAGCGCTTTTGTAGGCCTAAGAACACTGGGGCTCTGGGCTTCTCTAGCCACCTAATCTTCTGCTCATCCTCTCGCGCACTCTAAAGAGAGCTCAGGTGAGAAATTGCAAACGTTGAGCAATTGCTCAGAGATGAAAAGTGCCAGCACTGAAAGCTGCTGCTAGCCAGCACCCTTCCTTGGAAGCGCTTTTGTAGGCCTAAGAACACTGGGGCTCTGGGCTTCTCTAGCCACCTAATCTTCTGCTCATCCTCTCGCGCACTCTAAAGAGAGCTCAGGGGAGAAATTGCAAACGTCGAGCAATTGCTCAGAGATGAAAAGTGCCAGCACTGAAAGCTGTAGCTAGCCAGCACCCTTCCTTGGAAGCGCTTTCACAGGCGCAGCAACACTGGGGCTTTGCGCTTCTCTAGCCACCAAACGTCACGGTCCTTCTCTTTCCGTCTCGTAGACACGAGCTGAGAAATGCAAACGTCGAGCAATTGCTCGGAGATGAAAAGTGCCAGCACTGGAAGCTGTTGCTAGCCAGCACCCTTCCTTGGAAGCGCTTTTATAGGCCTAAGAACACTGGGGCTCTGGGCTTCTCTAGCCACCTCATCTTCTGCTCATCCTCTCGCGCACTCTAAAGAGAGCTTAGGTGAGAAATTGCAAACGTCGAGCAATTGCTCAGAGATGAAAAGTGCCAGCACTGAAAGCTCTTGCTAGCCAGCACCCTTCCTTGGAAGCGCTTTCACAGGCGCAGCAACACTGGGGCTTTGCGCTTCTCTACTCACCAAACGTCACGGTCATTCTCTTTCCGTCTCGTAGACACGAGCTGAGAAATTGCAAACGTCGAGCAATTGCTCAGAGATGAAAAGTGCCAGCACTGAAAGCTGTTGCTAGCCAGCACCCTTCCTTGGAAGCGCTTTTGTAGACCTAAGAACACTGGGGCTCTGGGCTTCTCTAGCCACCTAATCTTCTGCTCATCCTCTCGCGCACTCTAAAGAGAGCTCAGGTGAAAAATTGCAAGTGTCGAGCAATTGCTCAGAGATGAAAAGTGCCAGCACTGAAAGCTGTTGCTAGCCAGCACCCTTCCTTGGAAGCGCTTTCACAGGCACAGCAACACTGGGGCTTTGCGCTTCTCTAGCCACCAAACGTCACGGTCACTATCTTTCCGTCTCGTAGACACGAGCTGAGAAATTGCAAACGTCGAGCAATTGCTCAGAGATGAAAAGTGCCAGCACTGAAAGCTGTTGCTAGCCAGCCCCCTTCCTTGGAAGCGCTTTTGTAGGCCTAAGAACACTGGGGCTCTGGGCTTCTCTAGCCACCTCATCTTCTGCTCATCCTCTCGCGCACTCTAAAGAGAGCTCAGGTGAGAAATTGCAAACGTCGAGCAATTGCTCAGAGAGGAAAAGTGCCAGCACTGAAAGCTGTTGCTAGCCAGCACCCTTCCTTGGAAGCGCTTTTGTAGGCCTAAGAACACTGGGGCTCTGGGCTTCTCTAGCCACCTAATCTTCTGCTCATCCTCTCGCGCACTCTAAAGAGAGCTCAGGTGAGAAATTGCAAACGTTGAGCAATTGCTCAGAGATGAAAAGTGCCAGCACTGAAAGCTGTTGCTAGCCAGCACCCTTCCGTGGAAGCGCTTTCACAGGCGCAGCAACACTGGGGCTTTGCGCTTCTCTACCCACCAAAAGTCACGGTCCTTCTCTTTCCGTCTCGTAGACACGAGCTGAGAAATTGCAAACGTCGAGCAATTGCTCAGAGATGAAAAGTGCCAGCACTGAAAGCTGTTGCTAGCCAGCACCCTTCCTTGGAAGCGCTTTTGTAGGCCTAAGAACACTGGGACTCTGGGCTTCTCTAGCCACCTAATCTTCTGCTCATCCTCTCGCGCAGTCTAAAGAGAGCTCAGGTGAAAAATTGCAAGTGTCGAGCAATTGCTCAGAGATGAAAAGTGCCAGCACTGAAAGCTGTAGCTAGCCAGCACCCTTCCTTGGAAGCGCTTTTGTAGGCCTAAGAACACTGGGGCTCTGGGCTTCTCTAGCCACCTCATCTTCTGCTCATTCTCTCGCGCACTCTAAAGAGAGCTCAGGTGAGAAATTGCAAACGTCGAGCAATTGCTCAGAGATGAAAAGTGCCAGCACTGAAAGCTGTTGCTAGCCAGCACCCTTCCTTGGAAGCGCTTTCACAGGCGCAGCAACACTGGGGCTTTGCGCTTCTCTAGCCACCAAACGTCACGGTCCTTCTCTTTCCGTCTCGTAGACACGAGCTGAGAAATTGCAAACGTCGAGCAATTGCTCAGAGATGAAAAGTGCCAGCACTGAAAGCTGTTGCTAGCCAGCACCCTTCCTTGGAAGCGCTTTTGTAGGCCTAAGAACACTGGGGCTCTGGGCTTCTCTAGCCACCTAATCTTCTGCTCATCCTCTCGCGCAGTCTAAAGAGAGCTCAGGTGAGAAATTGCAAACGTCGAGCAATTGCTCAGAGAGGAAAAGTGCCAGCACTGAAAGCTGTTGCTAGCCAGCACCCTTCCTTGGAAGCGCTTTTGTAGGCCTAAGAACACTGGGGCTCTGCGCTTCTCTAGCCACCTCATCTTCTGCTCATCCTCTCGCGCACTCTAAAGAGAGCTCAGGTGAGAAATTGGAAACGTCGAGCAATTGCTCAGAGATGAAAAGTGCCAGCACTGAAAGCTGTTGCTAGCCAGCACCCTTCCTTGGAAGCGCTTTCACAGGCGCAGTAACACTGGGGCTTTGCGCTTCTCTAGCCACCAAACGTCACGGTCCTTCTCTTTCCGTCTCGTAGACACGAGCTGAGAAATTGCAAACGTCGAGCAATTGCTCAGAGATGAAAAGTGCCAGCACTGAAAGCTGTTGCTAGCCAGCACCCTTCCTTGGAAGCGCTTTGGTAGGCCTAAGAACACTGGGGCTCTGGGCTTCTCTAGCCACCTAATCTTCTGCTCATCCTCTCGCGCACTCTAAAGAGAGCTCAGGTGAGAAATTGCAAACATCGAGCAATTGCTCAGAGAGGAAAAGTGCCAGCACTGAAAGCTGTTGCTAGCCAGCACCCTTCCTTGGAAGCGCTTTCACAGGCGCAGCAACACTGGGGCTTTGCGCTTCTCTAGCCACCAAACGTCACGGTCCTTCTCTTTCCGTCTCGTAGACATGAGCTGAGAAATTGCAAACGTCGAGCAATTGCTCAGAGATGAAAAGTGCCAGTACTGGAAGCTGTTGCTAGCCAGCACCCTTCCTTGGAAGCGCTTTTGTAGGCCTAAGAACACTGGGGCTCTGGGCTTCTCTAGCCACCTAATCTTCTGCTCATCCTCTCGCGCACTCTAAAGAGAGCTCAGGTGAGAAATTGCAAACGTCGAGCAATTGCTCAGAGATGAAAAGTGCCAGCACTGAAAGCTGCTGCTAGCCAGCACCCTTCCTTGGAAGCGCTTTTGTAGGCCTAAGAACACTGGGGCTCTGGGCTTCTCTAGCCACCTCATCTTCTGCTCATCCTCTCGCGCACTCTGAAGAGAGCTCAGGTGAGAAATTGCAAATGTCCAGCAATTGCTCAGAGATGAAAAGTGCCAGCACTGAAAGCTGTAGCTAGCCAGCACCCTTCCTTGGAAGCGCTTTCACAGGCGCAGCAACACTGGGGCTTTGCGCTTCTCTAGCCACCAAACGTCACGGTCCTTCTCTTTCCGTCTCGTAGACACGAGCTGAGAAATGCAAACGTCGAGCAATTGCTCGGAGATGAAAAGTGCCAGCACTGGAAGCTGTTGCTAGCCAGCACCCTTCCTTGGAAGCGCTTTTGTAGGCCTAAGAACAGTGGGGCTCTGGGCTTCTCTAGCCACCTCATCTTCTGCTCATCCTCTCGCGCAGTCTAAAGAGAGCTCAGGGGAGAAATTGCAAACGTCAAGCAATTGCTCAGAGATGAAAAGTGCCAGCACTGAAAGCTGTTGCTAGCCAGCACCCTTCCTTGGAAGCGCTTTCACAGGCGCAGCAACACTGGGGCTTTGCGCTTCTCTACTCACCAAACGTCATGGTCATTCTCTTTCCGTCTCGTAGACACGAGCTGAGAAATTGCAAACGTCGAGCAATTGCTCAGAGATGAAAAGTGCCAGCACTGAAAGCTCTTGCTAGCCAGCACCCTTCCTTGGAAGCGCTTTTGTAGACCTAAGAAGACTGGGGCTCTGGGCTTCTCTAGCCACCTAATCTTCTGCTCATCCTCTCGCGCACTCTAAAGAGAGCTCAGGTGAGAAATTGCAAACGTCGAGCAATTGCTCAGAGATGAAAAGTGCCAGCACTGAAAGCTGTTGCTAGCCAGCACCCTTCCTTGGAAGCGCTTTCACAGGCGCAGTAACACTGGGGCTTTGCCCTTCTCTACCCACCAAATGTCACGGTCCTTCTCTTTCCGTCTCGTAGACAGGAGCTGAGAAATTGCAAATGTCGAGCAATTGCTCAGAGATGAAAAGTGCCAGCACTGAAAGCTGTTGCTAGCCAGCACCCTTCCTTGGAAGCGCTTTTGTAGACCTAAGAACACTGGGGCTCTGGGCTTCTCTAGCCACCTAATCTTCTGCTCATCCTCTCGCGCAGTCTAAAGAGAGCTCAGGTGAGAAATTGCAAACGTCGAGCAATTGCTCAGAGATGAAAAGTGCCAGCACTGAAAGCTGTTGCTAGCCAGCACCCTTCCTTGGAAGCGCTTTTGTAGGCCTAAGAACAGTGGGGCTCTGGGCTTCTCTAGCCACCTAATCTTCTGCTCATTCTCTCGCGCACTCTAAAGAGAGTTCAGGTGAGAAATTGCAAACATCGAGCAATTGCTCAGAGATGAAAAGTGCCAGCACTGAAAGCTGTTGCTAGCCAGCACCCTTCCTTGGAAGCGCTTTCACAGGCGCAGCAACACTGGGGCTTTGCGCTTCTCTAGCCACCAAACGTCACGGTCCTTCTCTTTCCGTCTCGTAGACACGAGCTGAGAAATTGCAAACGTCGAGCAATTGCTCAGAGATGAAAAGTGCCAGCACTGAAAGCTGTTGCTAGCCAGCACCCTTCCTTGGAAGCGCTTTTGTAGGCCTAAGAACACTGGGACTCTGGGCTTCTCTAGCCACCTAATCTTCTGCTCATCCTCTCGCGCAGTCTAAAGAGAGCTCAGGTGAGAAATTGCAAGTGTCGAGCAATTGCTCAGAGATGAAAAGTGCCAGCACTGAAAGCTGTTGCTAGCCAGCACCCTTCCTTGGAAGCGCTTTTGTAGGCCTAAGAACACTGGGGCTCTGGGCTTCTCTAGCCACCTAATCTTCTGCTCATCCTCTCGCGCACTCTAAAGAGAGCTCAGGTGAGAAATTGCAAACGTCGAGCAATTGCTCAGAGATGAAAAGTGCCAGCACTGAAAGCTGCTGCTAGCCAGCACCCTTCCTTGGAAGCGCTTTTGTAGGCCTAAGAACACTGGGGCTCTGGGCTTCTCTAGCCACCTAATCTTCTGCTCATCCTCTCGCGCACTCTAAAGAGAGCTCAGGGGAGAAATTGCAAACGTCGAGCAATTGCTCAGAGATGAAAAGTGCCAGCACTGAAAGCTGTAGCTAGCCAGCACCCTTCCTTGGAAGCGCTTTCACAGGCGCAGCAACACTGGGGCTTTGCGCTTCTCTAGCCACCAAACGTCACGGTCCTTCACTTTCCGTCTCGTAGACATGAGCTGAGAAATGCAAACGTCGAGCAATTGCTCGGAGATGAAAAGTGCCAGCACTGGAAGCTGTTGCTAGCCAGCACCCTTCCTTGGAAGCGCTTTTATAGGCCTAAGAACACTGGGGCTCTGGGCTTCTCTAGCCACCTAATCTTCTGCTCATCCTCTCGCGCACTCTAAAGAGAGCTTAGGTGAGAAATTGCAAACGTCGAGCAATTGCTCAGAGATGAAAAGTGCCAGCACTGAAAGCTGTTGCTAGCCAGCACCCTTCCTTGGAAGCGCTTTCACAGGCGCAGCAACACTGGGGCTTTGCGCTTCTCTACTCACCAAACGTCACGGTCATTCTCTTTCCGTCTCGTAGACACGAGCTGAGAAATTGCAAACGTGGAGCAATTGCTCAGAGATGAAAAGTGCCAGCACTGAAAGCTGTTGCTAGCCAGCACCCTTCCTTGGAAGCGCTTTTGTAGACCTAAGAACACTGGGGCTCTGGGCTTCTCTAGCCACCTAATCTTCTGCTCATCCTCTCGCGCAGTCTAAAGAGAGCTCAGGTGAGAAATTGCAAACGTCGAGCAATTGCTCAGAGATGAAAAGTGCCAGCACTGAAAGCTGTTGCTAGCCAGCACCCTTCCTTGGAAGCGCTTTTGTAGGCCTAAGAACACTGGGGCTCTGGGCTTCTCTAGCCACCTAATCTTCTGCTCATTCTCTCGCGCACTCTAAAGAGAGTTCAGGTGAGAAATTGCAAACATCGAGCAATTGCTCAGAGATGAAAAGTGCCAGCACTGAAAGCTGTTGCTAGCCAGCACCCTTCCTTGGAAGCGCTTTCACAGGCGCAGCAACACTGGGGCTTTGCGCTTCTCTAGCCACCAAACGTCACGGTCCTTCTCTTTCCGTCTCGTAGACACGAGCTGAGAAATTGCAAACGTCGAGCAATTGCTCAGAGATGAAAAGTGCCAGCACTGAAAGCTGTTGCTAGCCAGCACCCTTCCTTGGAAGCGCTTTTGTAGGCCTAAGAACACTGGGACTCTGGGCTTCTCTAGCCACCTAATCTTCTGCTCATCCTCTCGCGCAGTCTAAAGAGAGCTCAGGTGAGAAATTGCAAACGTCGAGCAATTGCTCAGAGAGGAAAAGTGCCAGCACTGAAAGCTGTTGCTAGCCAGCACCCTTCCTTGGAAGCGCTTTTGTAGGCCTAAGAACACTGGGGCTCTGGGCTTCTCTAGCCACCTAATCTTCTGCTCATCCTCTCGCGCACTCTAAAGAGAGCTCAGGTGAGAAATTGCAAACGTCGAGCAATTGCTCAGAGATGAAAAGTGCCAGCACTGAAAGCTGCTGCTAGCCAGCACCCTTCCTTGGAAGCGCTTTTGTAGGCCTAAGAACACTGGGGCTCTGGGCTTCTCTAGCCACCTAATCTTCTGCTCATCCTCTCGCGCACTCTAAAGAGAGCTCAGGGGAGAAATTGCAAACGTCGAGCAATTGCTCAGAGATGAAAAGTGCCAGCACTGAAAGCTGTAGCTAGCCAGCACCCTTCCTTGGAAGCGCTTTCACAGGCGCAGCAACACTGGGGCTTTGCGCTTCTCTAGCCACCAAACGTCACGGTCCTTCACTTTCCGTCTCGTAGACACGAGCTGAGAAATGCAAACGTCGAGCAATTGCTCGGAGATGAAAAGTGCCAGCACTGGAAGCTGTTGCTAGCCAGCACCCTTCCTTGGAAGCGCTTTTATAGGCCTAAGAACACTGGGGCTCTGGGCTTCTCTAGCCACCTAATCTTCTGCTCATCCTCTCGCGCACTCTAAAGAGAGCTTAGGTGAGAAATTGCAAACGTCGAGCAATTGCTCAGAGATGAAAAGTGCCAGCACTGAAAGCTGTTGCTAGCCAGCACCCTTCCTTGGAAGCGCTTTCACAGGCGCAGCAACACTGGGGCTTTGCGCTTCTCTACTCACCAAACGTCACGGTCATTCTCTTTCCGTCTCGTAGACACGAGATGACAAATTGCAAACGTGGAGCAATTGCTCAGAGATGAAAAGTGCCAGCACTGAAAGCTGTTGCTAGCCAGCACCCTTCCTTGGAAGCGCTTTTGTAGACCTAAGAACACTGGGGCTCTGGGCTTCTCTAGCCACCTAATCTTCTGCTCATCCTCTCGCGCACTCTAAAGAGAGCTCAGGTGAAAAATTGCAAGTGTCGAGCAATTGCTCAGAGATGAAAAGTGCCAGCACTGAAAGCTGTTGCTAGCCAGCACCCTTCCTTGGAAGCGCTTTCACAGGCGCAGCAACACTGGGGCTTTGCGCTTCTCTAGCCACCAAATGTCACGGTCCTTCTCTTTCCGTCTCGTAGACACGAGCTGAGAAATTGCAAACGTCGAGCAATTGCTCAGAGATGAAAAGTGCCAGCACTGAAAGCTGTAGCTAGCCAGCACCCTTCCTTGGAAGCGCTTTTGTAGGCCTAAGAACAGTGGGGCTCTGGGCTTCTCTAGCCACCTAATCTTCTGCTCATTCTCTCGCGCACTCTAAAGAGAGTTCAGGTGAGAAATTGCAAACATCGAGCAATTGCTCAGAGAGGAAAAGTGCCAGCACTGAAAGCTGTTGCTAGCCAGCACCCTTCCTTGGAAGCGCTTTCACAGGCACAGCAACACTGGGGCTTTGCGCTTCTCTAGCCACCAAACGTCACGGTCACTATCTTTCCGTCTCGTAGACACGAGCTGAGAAATTGCAAACGTCGAGCAATTGCTCAGAGATGAAAAGTGCCAGCACTGAAAGCTGTTGCTAGCCAGCCCCCTTCCTTGGAAGCGCTTTTGTAGGCCTAAGAACAGTGGGGCTCTGGGCTTCTCTAGCCACCTCATCTTCTGCTCATCCTCTCGCGCACTCTAAAGAGAGCTCAGGTGAGAAATTGCAAACGTCGAGCAATTGCTCAGAGAGGAAAAGTGCCAGCACTGAAAGCTGTTGCTAGCCAGCACCCTTCCGTGGAAGCGCTTTTGTAGGCCTAAGAACACTGGGGCTCTGGGCTTCTCTAGCCACCTAATCTTCTGCTCATCCTCTCGCGCACTCTAAAGAGAGCTCAGGTGAGAAATTGCAAACGTTGAGCAATTGCTCAGAGATGAAAAGTGCCAGCACTGAAAGCTGTTGCTAGCCAGCACCCTTCCGTGGAAGCGCTTTCACAGGCGCAGCAACACTGGGGCTTTGCGCTTCTCTACCCACCAAAAGTCACGGTCCTTCTCTTTCCGTCTCCTAGACACGAGCTGAGAAATTGCAAACGTCGAGCAATTGCTCAGAGATGAAAAGTGCCAGCACTGAAAGCTGTTGCTAGCCAGCACCCTTCCTTGGAAGCGCTTTTGTAGGCCTAAGAACACTGGGACTCTGGGCTTCTCTAGCCACCTAATCTTCTGCTCATCCTCTCGCGCACTCTAAAGAGAGCTCAGGTGAGAAATTGCAAGTGTCGAGCAATTGCTCAGAGATGAAAAGTGCCAGCACTGAAAGCTGTAGCTAGCCAGCACCCTTCCTTGGAAGCGCTTTTGTAGGCCTAAGAACACTGGGGCTCTGGGCTTCTCTAGCCACCTCATCTTCTGCTCATTCTCTCGCGCACTCTAAAGAGAGCTCAGGTGAGAAATTGCAAACATCGAGCAATTGCTCAGAGATGAAAAGTGCCAGCACTGAAAGCTGTTGCTAGCCAGCACCCTTCCTTGGAAGCGCTTTCACAGGCGCAGTAACACTGGGGCTTTGCGCTTCTCTAGCCACCAAACGTCACGGTCCTTCTCTTTCCGTCTCGTAGACACGAGCTGAGAAATTGCAAACGTCGAGCAATTGCTCAGAGATGAAAAGTGCCAGCACTGAAAGCTGTTGCTAGCCAGCACCCTTCCTTGGAAGCGCTTTTGTAGGCCTAAGAACACTGGGGCTCTGGGCTTCTCTAGCCACCTAATCTTCTGCTCATCCTCTCGCGCAGTCTAAAGAGAGCTCAGGTGAGAAATTGCAAACGTCGAGCAATTGCTCAGAGAGGAAAAGTGCCAGCACTGAAAGCTGTTGCTAGCCAGCACCCTTCCTTGGAAGCGCTTTTGTAGGCCTAAGAACACTGGGGCTCTGCGCTTCTCTAGCCACCTAATCTTCTGCTCATCCTCTCGCGCACTCTAAAGAGAGCTCAGGTGAGAAATTGCAAACGTTGAGCAATTGCTCAGAGATGAAAAGTGCCAGCACTGAAAGCTGTTGCTAGCCAGCACCCTTCCGTGGAAGCGCTTTCACAGGCGCAGCAACACTGGGGCTTTGCGCTTCTCTACCCACCAAAAGTCACGGTCCTTCTCTTTCCGTCTCGTAGACACGAGCTGAGAAATTGCAAACGTCGAGCAATTGCTCAGAGATGAAAAGTGCCAGCACTGAAAGCTGTTGCTAGCCAGCACCCTTCCTTGGAAGCGCTTTTGTAGGCCTAAGAACAGTGGGGCTCTGGGCTTCTCTAGCCACCTCATCTTCTGCTCATCCTCTCGCGCACTCTAAAGAGAGCTCAGGTGAGAAATTGGAAACGTCGAGCAATTGCTCAGAGATGAAAAGTGCCAGCACTGAAAGCTGTTGCTAGCCAGCACCCTTCCTTGGAAGCGCTTTCACAGGCGCAGTAACACTGGGGCTTTGCGCTTCTCTAGCCACCAAACGTCACGGTCCTTCTCTTTCCGTCTCGTAGACACGAGCTGAGAAATTGCAAACGTCGAGCAATTGCTCAGAGATGAAAAGTGCCAGCACTGAAAGCTGTTGCTAGCCAGCACCCTTCCTTGGAAGCGCTTTGGTAGGCGTAAGAACACTGGGGCTCTGGGCTTCTCTAGCCACCTAATCTTCTGCTCATCCTCTCGCGCACTCTAAAGAGAGCTCAGGTGAGAAATTGCAAACATCGAGCAATTGCTCAGAGAGGAAAAGTGCCAGCACTGAAAGCTGTTGCTAGCCAGCACCCTTCCTTGGAAGCGCTTTCACAGGCGCAGCAACACTGGGGCTTTGCGCTTCTCTAGCCACCAAACGTCACGGTCCTTCTCTTTCCGTCTCGTAGACATGAGCTGAGAAATTGCAAACGTCGAGCAATTGCTCAGAGATGAAAAGTGCCAGTACTGGAAGCTGTTGCTAGCCAGCACCCTTCCTTGGAAGCGCTTTTGTAGGCCTAAGAACACTGGGGCTCTGGGCTTCTCTAGCCACCTAATCTTCTGCTCATCCTCTCGCGCACTCTAAAGAGAGCTCAGGTGAGAAATTGCAAACGTCGAGCAATTGCTCAGAGATGAAAAGTGCCAGCACTGAAAGCTGCTGCTAGCCAGCACCCTTCCTTGGAAGCGCTTTTGTAGGCCTAAGAACACTGGGGCTCTGGGCTTCTCTAGCCACCTCATCTTCTGCTCATCCTCTCGCGCACTCTGAAGAGAGCTCAGGTGAGAAATTGCAAATGTCCAGCAATTGCTCAGAGATGAAAAGTGCCAGCACTGAAAGCTGTAGCTAGCCAGCACCCTTCCTTGGAAGCGCTTTCACAGGCGCAGCAACACTGGGGCTTTGCGCTTCTCTAGCCACCAAACGTCACGGTCCTTCTCTTTCCGTCTCGTAGACACGAGCTGAGAAATGCAAACGTCGAGCAATTGCTCGGAGATGAAAAGTGCCAGCACTGGAAGCTGTTGCCAGCCAGCCCCCTTCCTTGGAAGTGCTTTTGTAGGCCTAAGAACACTGGGGCTCTGGGCTTCTCTAGCCACCTCATCTTCTGCTCATCCTCTCGCGCAGTCTAAAGAGAGCTCAGGGGAGAAATTGCAAACGTCAAGCAATTGCTCAGAGATGAAAAGTGCCAGCACTGAAAGCTGTTGCTAGCCAGCACCCTTCCTTGGAAGCGCTTTCACAGGCGCAGCAACACTGGGGCTTTGCGCTTCTCTACTCACCAAACGTCATGGTCATTCTCTTTCCGTCTCGTAGACACGAGCTGAGAAATTGCAAACGTCGAGCAATTGCTCAGAGATGAAAAGTGCCAGCACTGAAAGCTGTTGCTAGCCAGCACCCTTCCTTGGAAGCGCTTTTGTAGACCTAAGAAGACTGGGGCTCTGGGCTTCTCTAGCCACCTAATCTTCTGCTCATCCTCTCGCGCACTCTAAAGAGAGCTCAGATGAGAAATTGCAAGTGTCGAGCAATTGCTCAGAGATGAAAAGTGCCAGCACTGAAAGCTGTGGCTAGCCAGCACCCTTCCTTGGAAGCGCTTTCACAGGCGCAGCAACACTGGGGCTTTGCGCTTCTCTAGCCACCAAATGTCACGGTCCTTCTCTTTCCGTCTCGTAGACACGAGCTGAGAAATTGCAAACGTCGAGCAATTGCTCAGAGATGAAAAGTGCCAGCACTGAAAGCTGTTGCTAGCCAGCACCCTTCCTTGGAAGCGCTTTTGTAGACCTAAGAACACTGGGGCTCTGGGCTTCTCTAGCCACCTAATCTTCTGCTCATCCTCTCGCGCAGTCTAAAGAGAGCTCAGGTGAAAAATTGCAAGTGTCGAGCAATTGCTCAGAGATGAAAAGTGCCAGCACTGAAAGCTGTTGCTAGCCAGCACCCTTCCTTGGAAGCGCTTTTGTAGGCCTAAGAACAGTGGGGCTCTGGGCTTCTCTAGCCACCTAATCTTCTGCTCATTCTCTCGCGCACTCTAAAGAGAGTTCAGGTGAGAAATTGCAAACATCGAGCAATTGCTCAGAGATGAAAAGTGCCAGCACTGAAAGCTGTTGCTAGCCAGCACCCTTCCTTGGAAGCGCTTTCACAGGCGCAGCAACACTGGGGCTTTGCGCTTCTCTAGCCACCAAACGTCACGGTCATTCTCTTTCCGTCTCGTAGACACGAGCTGAGAAATTGCAAACGTCGAGCAATTGCTCAGAGATGAAAAGTGCCAGCACTGAAAGCTGTTGCTAGCCAGCACCCTTCCTTGGAAGCGCTTTTGTAGGCCTAAGAACACTGGGACTCTGGGCTTCTCTAGCCACCTAATCTTCTGCTCATCCTCTCGCGCAGTCTAAAGAGAGCTCAGGTGAGAAATTGCAAACGTCGAGCAATTGCTCAGAGAGGAAAAGTGCCAGCACTGAAAGCTGTTGCTAGCCAGCACCCTTCCTTGGAAGCGCTTTTGTAGGCCTAAGAACACTGGGGCTCTGGGCTTCTCTAGCCACCTCATCTTCTGCTCATCCTCTCGCGCACTCTAAAGAGAGCTCAGGTGAGAAATTGCAAACGTTGAGCAATTGCTCAGAGATGAAAAGTGCCAGCACTGAAAGCTGTTGCTAGCCAGCACCCTTCCGTGGAAGCGCTTTCACAGGCGCAGCAACACTGGGGCTTTGCGCTTCTCTACCCACCAAACGTCACGGTCCTTCTCTTTCCGTCTCGTAGACACGAGCTGAGAAATTGCAAACGTCGAGCAATTGCTCAGAGATGAAAAGTGCCAGCACTGAAAGCTGTTGCTAGCCAGCACCCTTCCTTGGAAGCGCTTTTGTAGGCCTAAGAACACTGGGGCTCTGGGCTTCTCTAGCCACCTAATCGTCTGCTCATCCTCTCGCGCACTCTAAAGAGAGCTCAGGTGAGAAATTGCAAACGTCCAGCAATTGCTCAGAGATGAAAAGTGCCAGCACTGAAAGCTGTTGCTAGCCAGCACCCTTCCTTGGAAGCGCTTTCACAGGCGCAGTAACACTGGGGCTTTGCGCTTCTCTAGCCACCAAACGTCACGGTCCTTCTCTTTCCGTCTCGTAGACACGAGCTGAGAAATTGCAAACGTCGAGCAATTGCTCAGAGATGAAAAGTGCCAGCACTGAAAGCTGTTGCTAGCCAGCACCCTTCCTTGGAAGCGCTTTGGTAGGCCTAAGAACACTGGGGCTCTGGGCTTCTCTAGCCACCTCATCTTCTGCTCATCCTCTCGCGCACTCTAAAGAGAGCTCAGGTGAGAAATTGCAAACATCGAGCAATTGCTCAGAGAGGAAAAGTGCCAGCACTGAAAGCTGTTGCTAGCCAGCACCCTTCCTTGGAAGCGCTTTCACAGGCGCAGCAACACTGGGGCTTTGCGCTTCTCTAGCCACCAAACGTCACGGTCCTTCTCTTTCCGTCTCGTAGACATGAGCTGAGAAATTGCAAACGTCGAGCAATTGCTCAGAGATGAAAAGTGCCAGTACTGGAAGCTGTTGCTAGCCAGCACCCTTCCTTGGAAGCGCTTTTGTAGGCCTAAGAACACTGGGGCTCTGGGCTTCTCTAGCCACCTAATCTTCTGCTCATCCTCTCGCGCACTCTAAAGAGAGCTCAGGTGAGAAATTGCAAACGTCGAGCAATTGCTCAGAGATGAAAAGTGCCAGCACTGAAAGCTGCTGCTAGCCAGCACCCTTCCTTGGAAGCGCTTTTGTAGGCCTAAGAACACTGGGGCTCTGGGCTTCTCTAGCCACCTCATCTTCTGCTCATCCTCTCGCGCACTCTGAAGAGAGCTCAGGTGAGAAATTGCAAATGTCCAGCAATTGCTCAGAGATGAAAAGTGCCAGCACTGAAAGCTGTAGCTAGCCAGCACCCTTCCTTGGAAGCGCTTTCACAGGCGCAGCAACACTGGGGCTTTGCGCTTCTCTAGCCACCAAACGTCACGGTCCTTCTCTTTCCGTCTCGTAGACACGAGCTGAGAAATGCAAACGTCGAGCAATTGCTCGGAGATGAAAAGTGCCAGCACTGGAAGCTGTTGCCAGCCAGCCCCCTTCCTTGGAAGTGCTTTTGTAGGCCTAAGAACACTGGGGCTCTGGGCTTCTCTAGCCACCTCATCTTCTGCTCATCCTCTCGCGCAGTCTAAAGAGAGCTCAGGGGAGAAATTGCAAACGTCAAGCAATTGCTCAGAGATGAAAAGTGCCAGCACTGAAAGCTGTTGCTAGCCAGCACCCTTCCTTGGAAGCGCTTTCACAGGCGCAGCAACACTGGGGCTTTGCGCTTCTCTACTCACCAAACGTCATGGTCATTCTCTTTCCGTCTCGTAGACACGAGCTGAGAAATTGCAAACGTCGAGCAATTGCTCAGAGATGAAAAGTGCCAGCACTGAAAGCTGTTGCTAGCCAGCACCCTTCCTTGGAAGCGCTTTTGTAGACCTAAGAAGACTGGGGCTCTGGGCTTCTCTAGCCACCTAATCTTCTGCTCATCCTCTCGCGCACTCTAAAGAGAGCTCAGATGAGAAATTGCAAGTGTCGAGCAATTGCTCAGAGATGAAAAGTGCCAGCACTGAAAGCTGTGGCTAGCCAGCACCCTTCCTTGGAAGCGCTTTCACAGGCGCAGCAACACTGGGGCTTTGCGCTTCTCTAGCCACCAAATGTCACGGTCCTTCTCTTTCCGTCTCGTAGACACGAGCTGAGAAATTGCAAACGTCGAGCAATTGCTCAGAGATGAAAAGTGCCAGCACTGAAAGCTGTTGCTAGCCAGCACCCTTCCTTGGAAGCGCTTTTGTAGACCTAAGAACACTGGGGCTCTGGGCTTCTCTAGCCACCTAATCTTCTGCTCATCCTCTCGCGCAGTCTAAAGAGAGCTCAGGTGAAAAATTGCAAGTGTCGAGCAATTGCTCAGAGATGAAAAGTGCCAGCACTGAAAGCTGTTGCTAGCCAGCACCCTTCCTTGGAAGCGCTTTTGTAGGCCTAAGAACAGTGGGGCTCTGGGCTTCTCTAGCCACCTAATCTTCTGCTCATTCTCTCGCGCACTCTAAAGAGAGTTCAGGTGAGAAATTGCAAACATCGAGCAATTGCTCAGAGATGAAAAGTGCCAGCACTGAAAGCTGTTGCTAGCCAGCACCCTTCCTTGGAAGCGCTTTCACAGGCGCAGCAACACTGGGGCTTTGCGCTTCTCTAGCCACCAAACGTCACGGTCATTCTCTTTCCGTCTCGTAGACACGAGCTGAGAAATTGCAAACGTCGAGCAATTGCTCAGAGATGAAAAGTGCCAGCACTGAAAGCTGTTGCTAGCCAGCACCCTTCCTTGGAAGCGCTTTTGTAGGCCTAAGAACACTGGGACTCTGGGCTTCTCTAGCCACCTAATCTTCTGCTCATCCTCTCGCGCAGTCTAAAGAGAGCTCAGGTGAGAAATTGCAAACGTCGAGCAATTGCTCAGAGAGGAAAAGTGCCAGCACTGAAAGCTGTTGCTAGCCAGCACCCTTCCTTGGAAGCGCTTTTGTAGGCCTAAGAACACTGGGGCTCTGGGCTTCTCTAGCCACCTCATCTTCTGCTCATCCTCTCGCGCACTCTAAAGAGAGCTCAGGTGAGAAATTGCAAACGTTGAGCAATTGCTCAGAGATGAAAAGTGCCAGCACTGAAAGCTGTTGCTAGCCAGCACCCTTCCGTGGAAGCGCTTTCACAGGCGCAGCAACACTGGGGCTTTGCGCTTCTCTACCCACCAAACGTCACGGTCCTTCTCTTTCCGTCTCGTAGACACGAGCTGAGAAATTGCAAACGTCGAGCAATTGCTCAGAGATGAAAAGTGCCAGCACTGAAAGCTGTTGCTAGCCAGCACCCTTCCTTGGAAGCGCTTTTGTAGGCCTAAGAACACTGGGGCTCTGGGCTTCTCTAGCCACCTAATCGTCTGCTCATCCTCTCGCGCACTCTAAAGAGAGCTCAGGTGAGAAATTGCAAACGTCCAGCAATTGCTCAGAGATGAAAAGTGCCAGCACTGAAAGCTGTTGCTAGCCAGCACCCTTCCTTGGAAGCGCTTTCACAGGCGCAGTAACACTGGGGCTTTGCGCTTCTCTAGCCACCAAACGTCACGGTCCTTCTCTTTCCGTCTCGTAGACACGAGCTGAGAAATTGCAAACGTCGAGCAATTGCTCAGAGATGAAAAGTGCCAGCACTGAAAGCTGTTGCTAGCCAGCACCCTTCCTTGGAAGCGCTTTGGTAGGCCTAAGAACACTGGGGCTCTGGGCTTCTCTAGCCACCTCATCTTCTGCTCATCCTCTCGCGCACTCTAAAGAGAGCTCAGGTGAGAAATTGCAAACATCGAGCAATTGCTCAGAGATGAAAAGTGCCAGCACTGAAAGCTGTTGCTAGCCAGCACCCTTCCTTGGAAGCGCTTTCACAGGCGCAGCAACACTGGGGCTTTGCGCTTCTCTAGCCACCAAACGTCACGGTCATTCTCTTTCCGTCTCGTAGACACGAGCTGAGAAATTGCAAACGTCGAGCAATTGCTCAGAGATGAAAAGTGCCAGCACTGAAAGCTGTTGCTAGCCAGCACCCTTCCTTGGAAGCGCTTTTGTAGACCTAAGAACACTGGGGCTCTGGGCTTCTCTAGCCACCTCATCTTCTGCTCATCCTCTCGCGCACTCTAAAGAGAGCTCAGGTGAGAAATTGCAAACGTCGAGCAATTGCTCAGAGATGAAAAGTGCCAGCACTGAAAGCTGTTGCTAGCCAGCACCCTTCCTTGGAAGTGCTTTCACAGGCGCAGCAACACTGGGGCTTTGCGCTTCTCTACCCACCAAATGTCACGGTCCTTCTCTTTCCGTCTCGTAGACAGGAGCTGAGAAATTGCAAACGTCGAGCAATTGCTCAGAGATGAAAAGTGCCAGTACTGGAAGCTGTTGCTAGCCAGCACCCTTCCTTGGAAGCGCTTTTGTAGGCCTAAGAACAGTGGGGCTCTGGGCTTCTCTAGCCACCTCATCTTCTGCTCATCCTCTCGCGCACTCTAAAGAGAGCTCAGGTGAGAAATTGCAAACGTCGAGCAATTGCTCAGAGATGAAAAGTGCCAGCACTGAAAGCTGTTGCTAGCCAGCACCCTTCCTTGGAAGCGCTTTCACAGGCGCAGTAACACTGGGGCTTTGCGCTTCTCTAGCCACCAAACGTCACGGTCCTTCTCTTTCCGTCTCGTAGACATGAGCTGAGAAATTGCAAACGTCGAGCAATTGCTCAGAGATGAAAAGTGCCAGCACTGAAAGCTGTTGCTAGCCAGCACCCTTCCTTGGAAGCGCTTTCACAGGCGCAGGAACACTGGGGCTTTGCGCTTCTCTAGCCACCAAACGTCACGGTCCTTCTCTTTCCGTCTCGTAGACACGAGCTGAGAAATTGCAAACGTCGAGCAATTGCTCAGAGATGAAAAGTGCCAGTACTGGAAGCTGTTGCTAGCCAGCACCCTTCCTTGGAAGCGCTTTTGTAGGCCTAAGAACACTGGGGCTCTGGGCTTCTCTAGCCACCTAATCTTCTGCTCATCCTCTCGCGCACTCTAAAGAGAGCTCAGGTGAAAAATTGCAAGTGTCGAGCAATTGCTCAGAGATGAAAAGTGCCAGCACTGAAAGCTGTTGCTAACCAGCACCCTTCCTTGGAAGCGCTTTTGTAGGCCTAAGAACACTGGGGCTCTGGGCTTCTTTAGCCACCTAATCTTCTGCTCATTCTCTCGCGCACTCTAAAGAGAGTTCAGGGGAGAAATTGCAAACGTCGAGCAATTGCTCAGAGAGGAAAAGTGCCAGCACTGAAAGCTGTTGCTAGCCAGCACCCTTCCTTGGAAGCGCTTTCACAGGCGCAGTAACACTGGGGCTTTGCGCTTCTCTAGCCACCAAACGTCACGGTCCTTCTCTTTCCGTCTCGTAGACACGAGCTGAGAAATTGCAAACGTCGAGCAATTGCTCAGAGATGAAAAGTGCCAGCACTGGAAGCTGTTGTTAGCCAGCACCCTTCCTTGGAAGCGCTTTTGTAGGCCTAAGAACACTGGGGCTCTGGGCTTCTCTAGCCACCTCATCTTCTGCTCATCCTCTCGCGCACTCTAAAGAGAGCTCAGGTGAGAAATTGCAAACGTCGAGCAATTGCTCAGAGATGAAAAGTGCCAGCACTGAAAGCTGTTGCTAGCCAGCACCCTTCCTTGGAAGCGCTTTCACAGGCGCAGTAACACTGGGGCTTTGCGCTTCTCTAGCCACCAAACGTCACGGTCACTATCTTTCCGTCTCGTAGACACGAGCTGAGAAATTGCAAACGTCGAGCAATTGCTCAGAGATGAAAAGTGCCAGCACTGAAAGCTGTTGCTAGCCAGCACCCTTCCTTGGAAGCGCTTTTGTAGGCCTAAGAACACTGGGGCTCTGGGCTTCTCTAGCCACCTAATCTTCTGCTCATCCTCTCGCGCAGTCTAAAGAGAGCTCAGGTGAGAAATTGCAAACGTCGAGCAATTGCTCAGAGAGGAAAAGTGCCAGCACTGAAAGCTGTTGCTAGCCAGCACCCTTCCTTGGAAGCGCTTTTGTAGGCCTAAGAACACTGGGGCTCTGCGCTTCTCTAGCCACCTAATCTTCTGCTCATCCTCTCGCGCACTCTAAAGAGAGCTCAGGTGAGAAATTGCAAACGTTGAGCAATTGCTCAGAGATGAAAAGTGCCAGCACTGAAAGCTGTTGCTAGCCAGCACCCTTCCGTGGAAGCGCTTTCACAGGCGCAGCAACACTGGGGCTTTGCGCTTCTCTACCCACCAAAAGTCACGGTCCTTCTCTTTCCGTCTCGTAGACACGAGCTGAGAAATTGCAAACGTCGAGCAATTGCTCAGAGATGAAAAGTGCCAGCACTGAAAGCTGTTGCTAGCCAGCACCCTTCCTTGGAAGCGCTTTTGTAGGCCTAAGAACAGTGGGGCTCTGGGCTTCTCTAGCCACCTCATCTTCTGCTCATCCTCTCGCGCACTCTAAAGAGAGCTCAGGTGAGAAATTGGAAACGTCGAGCAATTGCTCAGAGATGAAAAGTGCCAGCACTGAAAGCTGTTGCTAGCCAGCACCCTTCCTTGGAAGCGCTTTCACAGGCGCAGTAACACTGGGGCTTTGCGCTTCTCTAGCCACCAAACGTCACGGTCCTTCTCTTTCCGTCTCGTAGACACGAGCTGAGAAATTGCAAACGTCGAGCAATTGCTCAGAGATGAAAAGTGCCAGCACTGAAAGCTGTTGCTAGCCAGCACCCTTCCTTGGAAGCGCTTTGGTAGGCGTAAGAACACTGGGGCTCTGGGCTTCTCTAGCCACCTAATCTTCTGCTCATCCTCTCGCGCACTCTAAAGAGAGCTCAGGTGAGAAATTGCAAACATCGAGCAATTGCTCAGAGAGGAAAAGTGCCAGCACTGAAAGCTGTTGCTAGCCAGCACCCTTCCTTGGAAGCGCTTTCACAGGCGCAGCAACACTGGGGCTTTGCGCTTCTCTAGCCACCAAACGTCACGGTCCTTCTCTTTCCGTCTCGTAGACATGAGCTGAGAAATTGCAAACGTCGAGCAATTGCTCAGAGATGAAAAGTGCCAGTACTGGAAGCTGTTGCTAGCCAGCACCCTTCCTTGGAAGCGCTTTTGTAGGCCTAAGAACACTGGGGCTCTGGGCTTCTCTAGCCACCTAATCTTCTGCTCATCCTCTCGCGCACTCTAAAGAGAGCTCAGGTGAGAAATTGCAAACGTCGAGCAATTGCTCAGAGATGAAAAGTGCCAGCACTGAAAGCTGCTGCTAGCCAGCACCCTTCCTTGGAAGCGCTTTTGTAGGCCTAAGAACACTGGGGCTCTGGGCTTCTCTAGCCACCTCATCTTCTGCTCATCCTCTCGCGCACTCTGAAGAGAGCTCAGGTGAGAAATTGCAAATGTCCAGCAATTGCTCAGAGATGAAAAGTGCCAGCACTGAAAGCTGTAGCTAGCCAGCACCCTTCCTTGGAAGCGCTTTCACAGGCGCAGCAACACTGGGGCTTTGCGCTTCTCTAGCCACCAAACGTCACGGTCCTTCTCTTTCCGTCTCGTAGACACGAGCTGAGAAATGCAAACGTCGAGCAATTGCTCAGAGATGAAAAGTGCCAGCACTGGAAGCTGTTGCCAGCCAGCCCCCTTCCTTGGAAGTGCTTTTGTAGGCCTAAGAACACTGGGGCTCTGGGCTTCTCTAGCCACCTCATCTTCTGCTCATCCTCTCGCGCAGTCTAAAGAGAGCTCAGGGGAGAAATTGCAAACGTCAAGCAATTGCTCAGAGATGAAAAGTGCCAGCACTGAAAGCTGTTGCTAGCCAGCACCCTTCCTTGGAAGCGCTTTCACAGGCGCAGCAACACTGGGGCTTTGCGCTTCTCTAGCCACCAAACTTCACGGTCATTCTCTTTCCGTCTCGTAGACACGAGCTGAGAAATTGCAAACGTCGAGCAATTGCTCAGAGATGAAAAGTGCCAGCACTGAAAGCTGTTGCTAGCCAGCACCCTTCCTTGGAAGCGCTTTTGTAGACCTAAGAAGACTGGGGCTCTGGGCTTCTCTAGCCACCTAATCTTCTGCTCATCCTCTCGCGCACTCTAAAGAGAGCTCAGATGAGAAATTGCAAGTGTCGAGCAATTGCTCAGAGATGAAAAGTGCCAGCACTGAAAGCTGTGGCTAGCCAGCACCCTTCCTTGGAAGCGCTTTCACAGGCGCAGCAACACTGGGGCTTTGCGCTTCTCTACCCACCAAATGTCACGGTCCTTCTCTTTCCGTCTCGTAGACACGAGCTGAGAAATTGCAAACGTCGAGCAATTGCTCAGAGATGAAAAGTGCCAGCACTGAAAGCTGTTGCTAGCCAGCACCCTTCCTTGGAAGCGCTTTTGTAGACCTAAGAACACTGGGGCTCTGGGCTTCTCTAGCCACCTAATCTTCTGCTCATCCTCTCGCGCAGTCTAAAGAGAGCTCAGGTGAAAAATTGCAAGTGTCGAGCAATTGCTCAGAGATGAAAAGTGCCAGCACTGAAAGCTGTTGCTAGCCAGCACCCTTCCTTGGAAGCGCTTTTGTAGGCCTAAGAACAGTGGGGCTCTGGGCTTCTCTAGCCACCTAATCTTCTGCTCATTCTCTCGCGCACTCTAAAGAGAGTTCAGGTGAGAAATTGCAAACATCGAGCAATTGCTCAGAGATGAAAAGTGCCAGCACTGAAAGCTGTTGCTAGCCAGCACCCTTCCTTGGAAGCGCTTTCACAGGCGCAGCAACACTGGGGCTTTGCGCTTCTCTAGCCACCAAACGTCACGGTCATTCTCTTTCCGTCTCGTAGACACGAGCTGAGAAATTGCAAACGTCGAGCAATTGCTCAGAGATGAAAAGTGCCAGCACTGAAAGCTGTTGCTAGCCAGCACCCTTCCTTGGAAGCGCTTTTGTAGGCCTAAGAACACTGGGACTCTGGGCTTCTCTAGCCACCTAATCTTCTGCTCATCCTCTCGCGCAGTCTAAAGAGAGCTCAGGTGAGAAATTGCAAACGTCGAGCAATTGCTCAGAGAGGAAAAGTGCCAGCACTGAAAGCTGTTGCTAGCCAGCACCCTTCCTTGGAAGCGCTTTTGTAGGCCTAAGAACACTGGGGCTCTGGGCTTCTCTAGCCACCTCATCTTCTGCTCATCCTCTCGCGCACTCTAAAGAGAGCTCAGGTGAGAAATTGCAAACGTTGAGCAATTGCTCAGAGATGAAAAGTGCCAGCACTGAAAGCTGTTGCTAGCCAGCACCCTTCCGTGGAAGCGCTTTCACAGGCGCAGCAACACTGGGGCTTTGCGCTTCTCTACCCACCAAAAGTCACGGTCCTTCTCTTTCCGTCTCGTAGACACGAGCTGAGAAATCACAAACGTCGAGCAATTGCTCAGAGATGAAAAGTGCCAGCACTGAAAGCTGTTGCTAGCCAGCACCCTTCCTTGGAAGCGCTTTTGTAGGCCTAAGAACACTGGGGCTCTGGGCTTCTCTAGCCACCTAATCGTCTGCTCATCCTCTCGCGCACTCTAAAGAGAGCTCAGGTGAGAAATTGGAAACGTCGAGCAATTGCTCAGAGATGAAAAGTGCCAGCACTGAAAGCTGTTGCTAGCCAGCACCCTTCCTTGGAAGCGCTTTCACAGGCGCAGTAACACTGGGGCTTTGCGCTTCTCTAGCCACCAAACGTCACGGTCCTTCTCTTTCCGTCTCGTAGACACGAGCTGAGAAATTGCAAACGTCGAGCAATTGCTCAGAGATGAAAAGTGCCAGCACTGAAAGCTGTTGCTAGCCAGCCCCCTTCCTTGGAAGCGCTTTGGTAGGCCTAAGAACACTGGGGCTCTGGGCTTCTCTAGCCACCTAATCTTCTGCTCATCCTCTCGCGCACTCTAAAGAGTGCTCAGGTGAGAAATTGCAAACATCGAGCAATTGCTCAGAGATGAAAAGTGCCAGCACTGAAAGCTGTTGCTAGCCAGCACCCTTCCTTGGAAGCGCTTTCACAGGCGCAGTAACACTGGGGCTTTGCGCTTCTCTAGCCACCAAACGTCACGGTCATTCTCTTTCCGTCTCGTAGACACGAGCTGAGAAATTGCAAACGTCGAGCAATTGCTCAGAGATGAAAAGTGCCAGCACTGAAAGCTGTTGCTAGCCAGCACCCTTCCTTGGAAGCGCTTTTGTAGACCTAAGAACACTGGGGCTCTGGGCTTCTCTAGCCACCTCATCTTCTGCTCATCCTCTCGCGCACTCTAAAGAGAGCTCAGGTGAAAAATTGCAAGTGTCGAGCAATTGCTCAGAGATGAAAAGTGCCAGCACTGAAAGCTGTTGCTAGCCAGCACCCTTCCTTGGAAGTGCTTTCACAGGCGCAGCAACACTGGGGCTTTGCGCTTCTCTACCCACCAAATGTCACGGTCCTTCTCTTTCCGTCTCGTAGACAGGAGCTGAGAAATTGCAAACGTCGAGCAATTGCTCAGAGATGAAAAGTGCCAGCACTGAAAGCTGCTGCTAGCCAGCACCCTTCCTTGGAAGCGCTTTTGTAGGCCTAAGAACAGTGGGGCTCTGGGCTTCTCTAGCCACCTCATCTTCTGCTCATCCTCTCGCGCACTCTAAAGAGAGCTCAGGTGAGAAATTGCAAACGTCGAGCAATTGCTCAGAGATGAAAAGTGCCAGCACTGAAAGCTGTTGCTAGCCAGCACCCTTCCTTGGAAGCGCTTTCACAGGCGCAGTAACACTGGGGCTTTGCGCTTCTCTAGCCACCAAACGTCACGGTCCTTCTCTTTCCGTCTCGTAGACACGAGCTGAGAAATTGCAAACGTCGAGCAATTGCTCAGAGATGAAAAGTGCCAGCACTGAAAGCTGTTGCTAGCCAGCACCCTTCCTTGGAAGCGCTTTCACAGGCGCAGCAACACTGGGGCTTTGCGCTTCTCTACCCACCAAACGTCACGGTCCTTCTCTTTCCGTCTCGTAGACACGAGCTGAGAAATTGCAAACGTCGAGCAATTGCTCAGAGATGAAAAGTGCCAGTACTGGAAGCTGTTGCTAGCCAGCACCCTTCCTTGGAAGCGCTTTTGTAGGCCTAAGAACACTGGGGCTCTGGGCTTCTCTAGCCACCTAATCTTCTGCTCATCCTCTCGCGCACTCTAAAGAGAGCTCAGGTGAAAAATTGCAAGTGTCGAGCAATTGCTCAGAGATGAAAAGTGCCAGCACTGAAAGCTGTTGCTAACCAGCACCCTTCCTTGGAAGCGCTTTTGTAGGCCTAAGAACACTGGGGCTCTGGGCTTCTTTAGCCACCTAATCTTCTGCTCATTCTCTCGCGCACTCTAAAGAGAGTTCAGGGGAGAAATTGCAAACGTCGAGCAATTGCTCAGAGAGGAAAAGTGCCAGCACTGAAAGCTGTTGCTAGCCAGCACCCTTCCTTGGAAGCGCTTTCACAGGCGCAGTAACACTGGGGCTTTGCGCTTCTCTAGCCACCAAACGTCACGGTCCTTCTCTTTCCGTCTCGTAGACACGAGCTGAGAAATTGCAAACGTCGAGCAATTGCTCAGAGATGAAAAGTGCCAGCACTGAAAGCTGTTGCTAGCCAGCACCCTTCCTTGGAAGCGCTTTGGTAGGCCTAAGAACACTGGGGCTCTGGGCTTCTCTAGCCACCTAATCTTCTGCTCATCCTCTCGCGCACTCTAAAGAGAGCTCAGGTGAGAAATTGCAAACATCGAGCAATTGCTCAGAGAGGAAAAGTGCCAGCACTGAAAGCTGTTGCTAGCCAGCACCCTTCCTTGGAAGCGCTTTCACAGGCGCAGCAACACTGGGGCTTTGCGCTTCTCTACCCACCAAACGTCACGGTCCTTCTCTTTCCGTCTCGTAGACACGAGCTGAGAAATTGCAAACGTCGAGCAATTGCTCAGAGATGAAATGTGCCAGTACTGGAAGCTGTTGCTAGCCAGCACCCTTCCTTGGAAGCGCTTTTGTAGGCCTAAGAACACTGGGGCTCTGGGCTTCTCTAGCCACCTCATCTTCTGCTCATCCTCTCGCGCACTCTAAAGAGAGCTCAGGTGAAAAATTGCAAGTGTCGAGCAATTGCTCAGAGATGAAAAGTGCCAGCACTGAAAGCTGTTGCTAGCCAGCACCCTTCCTTGGAAGCGCTTTTGTAGGCCTAAGAACACTGGGGCTCTGGGCTTCTCTAGCCACCTCATCTTCTGCTCATCCTCTCGCGCACTCTAAAGAGAGCTCAGGGGAGAAATTGCAAACGTCGAGCAATTGCTCAGAGAGGAAAAGTGCCAGCACTGAAAGCTGTTGCTAGCCAGCACCCTTCCTTGGAAGCGCTTTCACAGGCGCAGTAACACTGGGGCTTTGCGCTTCTCTAGCCACCAAACATCACGGTCCTTCTCTTTCCGTCTCGTAGACACGAGCTGAGAAATTGCAAACGTCGAGCAATTGCTCAGAGATGAAAAGTGCCAGCACTGAAAGCTGTTGCTAGCCAGCACCCTTCCTTGGAAGCGCTTTGGTAGGCCTAAGAACACTGGGGCTCTGGGCTTCTCTAGCCACCTAATCTTCTGCTCATCCTCTCGCGCACTCTAAAGAGAGCTCAGGTGAGAAATTGCAAACATCGAGCAATTGCTCAGAGATGAAAAGTGCCAGCACTGAAAGCTGTTGCTAGCCAGCACCCTTCCTTGGAAGCGCTTTCACAGGCGCAGCAACACTGGGGCTTTGCGCTTCTCTACCCACCAAACGTCACGGTCCTTCTCTTTCCGTCTCGTAGACATGAGCTGAGAAATTGCAAACGTCGAGCAATTGCTCAGAGATGAAAAGTGCCAGTACTGGAAGCTGTTGCTAGCCAGCACCCTTCCTTGGAAGCGCTTTTGTAGGCCTAAGAACACTGGGGCTCTGGGCTTCTCTAGCCACCTCATCTTCTGCTCATCCTCTCGCGCACTCTAAAGAGAGCTCAGGTGAGAAATTGCAAACGTCGAGCAATTGCTCAGAGATGAAAAGTGCCAGCACTGAAAGCTGCTGCTAGCCAGCACCCTTCCTTGGAAGCGCTTTTGTAGGCCTAAGAACACTGGGGCTCTGGGCTTCTCTAGCCACCTAAACTTCTGCTCATCCTCTCGCGCACTCTAAAGAGAGCTCAGGTGAGAAATTGCAAATGTCCAGCAATTGCTCAGAGATGAAAAGTGCCAGCACTGAAAGCTGTAGCTAGCCAGCACCCTTCCTTGGAAGCGCTTTCACAGGCGCAGCAACACTGGGGCTTTGCGCTTCTCTACCCACCAAAAGTCACGGTCCTTCTCTTTCCGTCTCGTAGACACGAGCTGAGAAATGCAAACGTCGAGCAATTGCTCGGAGATGAAAAGTGCCAGCACTGAAAGCTGTTGCTAGCCAGCACCCTTCCTTGGAAGCGCTTTTGTAGGCCTAAGAACACTGGGGCTCTGGGCTTCTCTAGCCACCTAATCTTCTGCTCATCCTCTCGCGCACTCTAAAGAGAGCTCAGGGGAGAAATTGCAAACGTCAAGCAATTGCTCAGAGATGAAAAGTGCCAGCACTGAAAGCTGTTGCTAGCCAGCACCCTTCCTTGGAAGCGCTTTCACAGGCGCAGCAACACTGGGGCTTTGCGCTTCTCTACTCACCAAACGTCATGGTCATTCTCTTTCCGTCTCGTAGACACGAGCTGAGAAATTGCAAACGTCGAGCAATTGCTCAGAGATGAAAAGTGCCAGCACTGAAAGCTGTTGCTAGCCAGCACCCTTCCTTGGAAGTGCTTTCACAGGCGCAGCAACACTGGGGCTTTGCGCTTCTCTACCCACCAAATGTCACGGTCCTTCTCTTTCCGTCTCGTAGACAGGAGCTGAGAAATTGCAAACGTCGAGCAATTGCTCAGAGATGAAAAGTGCCAGTACTGGAAGCTGTTGCTAGCCAGCACCCTTCCTTGGAAGCGCTTTTGTAGGCCTAAGAACACTGGGGCTCTGGGCTTCTCTAGCCACCTCATCTTCTGCTCATCCTCTCGCGCACTCTAAAGAGAGCTCAGGTGAGAAATTGCAAACGTCGAGCAATTGCTCAGAGATGAAAAGTGCCAGCACTGAAAGCTGTTGCTAGCCAGCACCCTTCCTTGGAAGCGCTTTCACAGGCGCAGCAACACTGGGGCTTTGCGCTTCTCTAGCCACCAAACGTCACGGTCACTATCTTTCCGTCTCGTAGACACGAGCTGAGAAATTGCAAACGTCGAGCAATTGCTCAGAGATGAAAAGTGCCAGCACTGAAAGCTGTTGCTAGCCAGCACCCTTCCTTGGAAGCGCTTTCACAGGTGCAGGAACACTGGGGCTTTGCGCTTCTCTAGCCACCAAACGTCACGGTCATTCTCTTTCCGTCTCGTAGACACGAGCTGAGAAATTGCAAACGTCGAGCAATTGCTCAGAGATGAAATGTGCCAGTACTGGAAGCTGTTGCTAGCCAGCACCCTTCCTTGGAAGCGCTTTTGTAGGCCTAAGAACACTGGGGCTCTGGGCTTCTCTAGCCACCTAATCTTCTGCTCATCCTCTCGCGCACTCTAAAGAGAGCTCAGGTGAAAAATTGCAAGTGTCGAGCAATTGCTCAGAGATGAAAAGTGCCAGCACTGAAAGCTGTTGCTAACCAGCACCCTTCCTTGGAAGCGCTTTTGTAGGCCTAAGAACACTGGGGCTCTGGGCTTCTCTAGCCACCTAATCTTCTGCTCATTCTCTCGCGCACTCTAAAGAGAGTTCAGGTGAGAAATTGCAAACGTCGAGCAATTGCTCAGAGAGGAAAAGTGCCAGCACTGAAAGCTGTTGCTAGCCAGCACCCTTCCTTGGAAGCGCTTTCACAGGCGCAGTAACACTGGGGCTTTGCGCTTCTCTAGCCACCAAACGTCACGGTCCTTCTCTTTCCGTCCCGTAGACACGAGCTGAGAAATTGCAAACGTCGAGCAATTGCTCAGAGATGAAAAGTGCCAGCACTGAAAGCTGTTGCTAGCCAGCACCCTTCCTTGGAAGCGCTTTGGTAGGCCTAAGAACACTGGGGCTCTGGGCTTCTTTGGCCACCTAATCTTCTGCTCATCCTCTCGCGCACTCTAAAGAGAGCTCAGGTGAGAAATTGCAAACGTCCAGCAATTGCTCAGAGATGAAAAGTGCCAGCACTGAAAGCTGTTGCTAGCCAGCACCCTTCCTTGGAAGCGCTTTCACAGGCGCAGCAGCACTGGGGCTTTGCGCTTCTCTAGCCACCAAACGTCACGGTCCTTCTCTTTCCGTCTCCTAGAGACGAGCTGAGAAATTGCAAACGTTGAGCAATTGCTCAGAGATGAAAAGTGCCAGCACTGAAAGCTCTTGCCAGCCAGCACCCTTCCTTGGAAGCGCTTTTGTAGGCCTAAGAACACTGGGGCTCTGGGCTTCTCTAGCCACCTCATCTTCTGCTCATCCTCTCGCGCACTCTAAAGAGAGCTCAGGTGAGAAATTGCAAACGTCGAGCAATTGCTCAGAGATGAAAAGTGCCAGCACTGAAAGCTGTTGCTAGCCAGCACCCTTCCTTGGAAGCGCTTTTGTAGGCCTAAGAACACTGGGGCTCTGGGCTTCTCTAGCCACCTAAACTTCTGCTCATCCTCTCGCGCACTCTAAAGAGAGCTCAGGGGAGAAATTGCAAATGTCCAGCAATTGCTCAGAGATGAAAAGTGCCAGCACTGAAAGCTGTAGCTAGCCAGCACCCTTCCTTGGAAGCGCTTTCACAGGCGCAGCAACACTGGGGCTTTGCGCTTCTCTAGCCACCAAACGTCACGGTCCTTCTCTTTCCGTCTCGTAGACACGAGCTGAGAAATGCAAACGTCGAGCAATTGCTCGGAGATGAAAAGTGCCAGCACTGGAAGCTGTTGCTAGCCAGCACCCTTCCTTGGAAGCGCTTTTGTAGGCCTAAGAACACTGGGGCTCTGGGCTTCTCTAGCCACCTAATCTTCTGCTCATCCTCTCGCGCACTCTAAAGAGAGCTCAGGTGAAAAATTGCAAGTGTCGAGCAATTGCTCAGAGATGAAAAGTGCCAGCACTGAAAGCTGTTGCTAGCCAGCACCCTTCCGTGGAAGCGCTTTCACAGGCGCAGCAACACTGGGGCTTTGCGCTTCTCTAGCCACCAAACGTCACGGTCCTTCTCTTTCCGTCTCGTAGACACGAGCTGAGAAATTGCAAACGTCGAGCAATTGCTCAGAGATGAAAAGTGCCAGCACTGAAAGCTGTTGCTAGCCAGCACCCTTCCTTGGAAGCGCTTTTGTAGACCTAAGAACACTGGGGCTCTGGGCTTCTCTAGCCACCTAATCTTCTGCTCATCCTCTCGCGCAGTCTAAAGAGAGCTCAGGTGAAAAATTGCAAGTGTCGAGCAATTGCTCAGAGATGAAAAGTGCCAGCACTGAAAGCTGTTGCTAGCCAGCACCCTTCCTTGGAAGCGCTTTGGTAGGCCTAAGAACACTGGGGCTCTGGGCTTCTCTAGCCACCTAATCTTCTGCTCATTCTCTCGCGCACTCTAAAGAGAGTTCAGGTGAGAAATTGCAAACATCGAGCAATTGCTCAGAGATGAAAAGTGCCAGCACTGAAAGCTGTTGCTAGCCAGCACCCTTCCTTGGAAGCGCTTTCACAGGCGCAGTAACACTGGGGCTTTGCGCTTCTCTAGCCACCAAACGTCAAGGTCATTCTCTTTCCGTCTCGTAGACACGAGCTGAGAAATTGCAAACGTCCAGCAATTGCTCCGAGATGAAAAGTTGCAGCACTGAAAGCTGTTGCTAGCCAGCACCCTTCCTTGGAAGCGCTTTTGTAGGCCTAAGAACACTGGGGCTCTGGGCTTCTCTAGCCACCTAATCTTCTGCTCATCCTCTCGCGCACTCTAAAGAGAGCTCAGGTGAGAAATTGCAAACGTCAAGCAATTGCTCAGAGATGAAAAGTGCCAGCACTGAAAGCTGTTGCTAGCCAGCACCCTTCCTTGGAAGCGCTTTCACAGGCGCAGTAACACTGGGGCTTTGCACTTCTCTACGCACCAAGCGTCACAGTCGTTCTCTTTCCGTCTCGTAGACACGAGCTGAGAAATTGCAAACGTCGAGCAATTGCTCCGAGATGAAAAGTGCCAGCACTGAAAGCTGTTGCTAGCCAGCACCCTTCCTTGGAAGCGCTTTTGTAGGCCTAAGAACACTGGGGGTCTGCATTCTGTAGCCACCTAATCTTCTGCTCATCCTCTCGCGCACTCTAAAGAGAGCTCAGGTGAGAAACTGCAAACGTCAAGCAATTGCTCAGAGATGAAAAGTGCCAGCACTGAAAGCTGTTGCTAGCCAGCACCCTTCCTTGGAAGCGCTTCCACAGGCGCAGTAACACTGGCGCTTTGCGCTTCTCTAGCCACCAAACGTCACGGTCCTTCTCTTTCCGTCTCGTAGACACGAGCTGAGAAATTGCAAACGTCGAGCAATTGCTCAGAGATGAAAAGTGCCAGCACTGAAAGCTGTTGCTAGCCAGCACCCTTCCTTGGAAGCGCTTTTGTAGGCCTAAGAACCCTGGGGCTCTGGGCTTCTCTAGCCACCTAATCTTCTGCTCATCCTCTCGCGCACTCTAAAGAGAGCTCAGGGGAGAAATTGCAAATGTCCAGCAATTGCTCAGAGATGAAAAGTGCCAGCACTGAAAGCTGTTGCTAGCCAGCACCCTTCCTTGGAAGCGCTTTCACAGGCGCAGCAACACTGGGGCTTTGCGCTTCTCTACCCACCAAATGTCACGGTCCTTCTCTTTCCGTCTCGTAGACAGGAGCTGAGAAATTGCAAACGTCGAGCAATTGCTCAGAGATGAAAAGTGCCAGTACTGGAAGCTGTTGCTAGCCAGCACCCTTCCTTGGAAGCGCTTTTGTAGGCCTAAGAACACTGGGGCTCTGGGCTTCTCTAGCCACCTCATCTTCTGCTCATCCTCTCGCGCACTCTAAAGAGAGCTCAGGTGAGAAATTGCAAACGTCGACCAATTGCTCAGAGATGAAAAGTGCCAGCACTGAAAGCTGTTGCTAGCCAGCACCCTTCCTTGGAAGCGCTTTCACAGGCGCAGTAACACTGGGGCTTTGCGCTTCTCTAGCCACCAAACGTCACGGTCCTTCTCTTTCCGTCTCGTAGACACGAGCTGAGAAATTGCAAACGTCGAGCAATTGCTCAGAGATGAAAAGTGCCAGCACTGAAAGCTGTTGCTAGCCAGCACCCTTCCTTGGAAGCGCTTTCACAGGCGCAGGAACACTGGGGCTTTGCGCTTCTCTACTCACCAAACGTCACGGTCCTTCTCTTTCCGTCTCGTAGACACGAGCTGAGAAATTGCAAACGTCGAGCAATTGCTCAGAGATGAAAAGTGCCAGTACTGGAAGCTGTTGCTAGCCAGCACCCTTCCTTGGAAGCGCTTTTGTAGGCCTAAGAACACTGGGGCTCTGGGCTTCTCTAGCCACCTAATCTTCTGCTCATCCTCTCGCGCACTCTAAAGAGAGCTCAGGTGAAAAATTGCAAGTGTCGAGCAATTGCTCAGAGATGAAAAGTGCCAGCACTGAAAGCTGTTGCTAGCCAGCACCCTTCCTTGGAAGCGCTTTTGTAGGCCTAAGAACACTGGGGCTCTGGGCTTCTCTAGCCACCTCATCTTCTGCTCATTCTCTCGCGCACTCTAAAGAGAGTTCAGGTGAGAAATTGCAAACATCGAGCAATTGCTCAGAGATGAAAAGTGCCAGCACTGAAAGCTGTTGCTAGCCAGCACCCTTCCTTGGAAGCGCTTTCACAGGCGCAGTAACACTGGGGCTTTGCGCTTCTCTAGCCACCAAACGTCACGGTCCTTCTCTTTCCGTCTCGTAGACACGAGCTGAGAAATTGCAAACGTCGAGCAATTGCTCAGAGATGAAAAGTGCCAGCACTGAAAGCTGTTGCTAGCCAGCACCCTTCCTTGGAAGCGCTTTTGTAGGCCTAAGCACACTGGGGCTCTGGGCTTCTCTAGCCACCTAATCTTCTGCTCATCCTCTCGCGCACTCTAAAGAGAGCTCAGGTGAGAAATTGCAAACGTCAAGCAATTGCTCAGAGATGAAAGGTGCCAGCACTGAAAGCTGTTGCTAGCCAGCACCCTTCCTTGGAAGCGCTTTTGTAGGCCTAAGAACACTGGGACTCTGGGCTTCTCTAGCCACCTATTCTTCTGCTCATCCTCTCGCGCACTCTAAAGAGAGCTCAGGTGAGAAATTGCAAGTGTCGAGCAATTGCTCAGAGATGAAAAGTGCCAGCACTGAAAGCTCTTGCTAGCCAGCACCCTTCCTTGGAAGCGCTTTTGTAGCCCTAAGAACACTGGGGCTCTGGGCTTCTCTAGCCACCTCATCTTCTGCTCATCCTCTCGCGCTCTCTAAAGAGAGCTCAGGTGAGAAATTGCAAACGTCGAGCAATTGCTCAGAGATGAAAAGTGCCAGCACTGAAAGCTGTAGCTAGCCAGCACCCTTCCTTGGAAGCGCTTTCACAGGCGCAGTAACACTGGGGCTTTGCGCTTCTCTACTCACCAAACGTCACGGTCCTTCTCTTTCCGTCTCGTAGACACGAGCTGAGAAATTGCAAACGTCGAGCAATTGCTCAGAGATGAAAAGTGCCAGCACTGAAAGCTGTTGCTAGCCAGCACCCTTCCTTGGAAGCGCTTTTGTAGGCCTAAGAACACTGGGGCTCTGGGCTTCTCTAGCCACCTAATCTTCTGCTCATCCTCTCGCGCACTCTAAAGAGAGCTCAGGGGAGAAATTGCAAACATCGAGCAATTGCTCAGAGAGGAAAAGTGCCAGCACTGAAAGCTGTTGCTAGCCAGCCCCCTTCCTTGGAAGCGCTTTCACAGGCGCAGCAACACTGGGGCTTTGCGCTTCTCTAGCCACCAAACGTCACGGTCCTTCTCTTTCCGTCTCGTAGACACGAGCTGAGAAATTGCAAACGTCGAGCAATTGCTCAGAGATGAAAAGTGCCAGTACTGGAAGCTGTTGCTAGCCAGCACCCTTCCTTGGAAGCGCTTTTGTAGGCCTAAGAACACTGGGGCTCTGGGCTTCTCTAGCCACCTAATCTTCTGCTCATCCTCTCGCGCACTCTAAAGAGAGCTCAGGTGAGAAATTGCAAACGTCGAGCAATTGCTCAGAGATGAAAAGTGCCAGCACTGAAAGCTGTTGCTAGCCAGCACCCTTCCTTGGAAGCGCTTTCACAGGCGCAGCAACACTGGGGCTTTGCGCTTCTCTACCCACCAAACATCACGGTCACTATCTCTCCGTCTCGTAGACACGAGCTGAGAAATTGCAAACGTCGAGCAATTGCTCAGAGATGAAAAGTGCCAGTACTGAAAGCTGTTGCTAGCCAGCACCCTTACTTGGAAGCGCTTTTGTAGGCCTAAGAACACTGGGGCTCTGGGCTTCTCTAGCCACCTAATCTTCTGCTCATCCTCTCGCACAGTCTAAAGAGAGCTCAGGTGAGAAATTGCAAACGTCGAGCAATTGCTCCGAGATGAAAAGTGCCAGCACTGAAAGCTGCTGCTAGCCAGCACCCTTCCTTGGAAGCGCTTTTGTAGGCCTAAGAACAGTGGGGCTCTGGGCTTCTCTAGCCACCTAATCTTCTGCTCATCCTCTCGCGCACTCTAAAGAGAGCTCAGGTGAGAAATTGCAAATGTCCAGCAATTGCTCAGAGATGAAAAGTGCCAGCACTGAAAGCTGTTGCTAGCCAGCACCCTTCCTTGGAAGCGCTTTCACAGGCGCAGCAACACTGGGGCTTTGCGCTTCTCTAGCCACCAAACGTCACGGTCCTTCTCTTTCCGTCTCGTAGACACGAGCTGAGAAATGCAAACGTCGAGCAATTGCTCGGAGATGAAAAGTGCCAGCACTGGAAGCTGTTGCTAGCCAGCACCCTTCCTTGGAAGCGCTTTTGTAGGCCTAAGAACACTGGGGCTCTGGGCTTCTCTAGCCACCTCATCTTCTGCTCATCCTCTCGCGCACTCTAAAGAGAGCTCAGGGGAGAAATTGCAAACGTCGAGCAATTGCTCAGAGATGAAAAGTGCCAGCACTGAAAGCTCTTGCTAGCCAGCACCCTTCCTTGGAAGCGCTTTCACAGGCGCAGCAACACTGGGGCTTTGCGCTTCTCTACCCACCAAACATCACGGTCCTTCTCTTTCCGTCTCGTAGACAAGAGCTGAGAAATTGCAAACGTCGAGCAATTGCTCAGAGATGAAAAGTGCCAGTACTGGAAGCTGTTGCTAGCCAGCACCCTTCCTTGGAAGCGCTTTTGTAGGCCTAAGAACACTGGGGCTCTGGGCTTCTCTAGCCACCTAATCTTCTGCTCATCCTCTCGCGCACTCTAAAGAGAGCTCAGGGGAGAAATTGCAAACATCGAGCAATTGCTCAGAGATGAAAAGTGCCAGCACTGAAAGCTGTTGCTAGCCAGCACCCTTCCTTGGAAGCGCTTTCACAGGCGCAGCAACACTGGGGCTTTGCGCTTCTCTAGCCACCAAACGTCACGGTCCTTCTCTTTCCGTCTCGTAGACACGAGCTGAGAAATTGCAAACGTCGAGCAATTGCTCAGAGATGAAAAGTGCCAGCACTGAAAGCTGTTGCTAGCCAGCCCCCTTCCTTGGAAGCGCTTTTGTAGGCCTAAGAACACTGGGGCTCTGGGCTTCTCTAGCCACCTCATCTTCTGCTCATCCTCGCGCGCACTCTAAAGAGAGCTCAGGTGAGAAATTGCAAACGTCGAGCAATTGCTCAGAGATGAAAAGTGCCAGCACTGAAAGCTGTTGCTAGCCAGCACCCTTCCTTGGAAGCGCTTTCACAGGCGCAGCAACACTGGGGCTTTGCGCTTCTCTACCCACCAAACATCACGGTCCTTCTCTTTACGTCTCGTAGACACGAGCTGAGAAATTGCAAACGTCGAGCAATTGCTCAGAGATGAAAAGTGCCAGCACTGAAAGCTGTTGCTAGCCAGCACCCTTCCTTGGAAGCGCTTTTGTAGGCCTAAGAACACTGGGGCTCTGGGCTTCTGTAGCCACCTAATCTTCTGCTCATCCTCTCGCACAGTCTAAAGAGAGCTCAGGTGAGAAATTGCAAACGTCGAGCAATTGCTCAGAGATGAAAAGTGCCAGCACTGAAAGCTGCTGCTAGCCAGCACCCTTCCTTGGAAGCGCTTTTGTAGGCCTAAGAACACTGGGGCTCTGGGCTTCTCTAGCCACCTCATCTTCTGCTCATCCTCTCGCGCACTCTGAAGAGAGCTCAGGTGAGAAATTGCAAACGTCGAGCAATTGCTCACAGATGAAAAGTGCCAGCACTGAAAGCTGTTGCTAGCCAGCACCCTTCCTTGGAAGCGCTTTCACAGGCGCAGCAACACTGGGGCTTTGCGCTTCTCTAGCCACCAAACGTCACGGTCCTTCTCTTTCCGTCTCGTAGACACGAGCTGAGAAATGCAAACGTCGAGCAATTGCTCGGAGATGAAAAGTGCCAGCACTGGAAGCTGTTGCTAGCCAGCACCCTTCCTTGGAAGCGCTTTTGTAGGCCTAAGAACACTGGGGCTCTGCGCTTCTCTAGCCACCTAATCTTCTGCTCATCCTCTCGCGCAGTCTAAAGAGAGCTCAGGTGAGAAATTGCAAACGTCCAGCAATTGCTCAGAGATGAAAAGTGCCAGCACTGAAAGCTCTTGCTAGCCAGCACCCTTGCTTGGAAGCGCTTTCACAGGCGCAGCAACACTGGGGCTTTGCGCTTCTCTAGCCACCAAACATCACGGTCCTTCTCTTTCCGTCTCGTAGACACGAGCTGAGAAATTGCAAACGTCGAGCAATTGCTCAGAGATGAAAAGTGCCAGCACTGAAAGCTCTTGCCAGCCAGCACCCTTCCTTGGAAGCGCTTTTGTAGGCCTAAGAACACTGGGGCTCTGGGCTTCTCTAGCCACCTAATCTTCTGCTCATCCTCTCGCGCACTCTAAAGAGAGCTCAGGGGAGAAATTGCAAACGTCGAGCAATTGCTCAGAGATGAAAAGTGCCAGCACTGAAAGCTGTTGCTAGCCAGCACCCTTCCTTGGAAGCGCTTTTGTAGGCCTAAGAACACTGGGGCTCTGGGCGTCTCTAGCCACCTAATCTTCTGCTCATCCTCTCGCGCACTCTAAAGAGTGCTCAGGTGAGAAATTGCAAACGTCCAGCAATTGCTCAGAGATGAAAAGTGCCAGCACTGAAAGCTGTTGCTAGCCAGCCCCCTTCCTTGGAAGCGCTTTCACAGGCACAGTAACACTGGGGCTTTGTGCTTCTCTAGCCACCAAATGTTACGGTCATTCTCTTTCCGTCTCGTAGACACGAGCTGAGAAATTGCAAACGTGGAGCAATTGCTCAGAGATGAAAAGTGCCAGCACTGAAAGCTCTTGCTAGCCAGCACCCTTCCTTGGAAGCGCTTTTGTAGACCTAAGAACACTGGGGCTCTGGGCTTCTCTAGCCACCTAATCTTCTGCTCATCCTCTCGCGCACTCTAAAGAGAGCTCAGGTGAGAAATTGCAAACGTCGAGCAATTGCTCAGAGATGAAAAGTGCCAGCACTGAAATCTCTTGCTAGCCAGCACCCTTCCTTGGAAGCGCTTTCACAGGCGCAGTAACACTGGGGCTTTGTACTTCTCTAGCCACCAAATGTTACGGTCCTTCTCTTTCCATCTCGTAGACACGAGCTGAGAAATTGCAAACGTCGAGCAATTGCTCAGAGATGAAAAGTGCCAGCACTGGAAGCTCTTGCTAGTTAGCACCCTTCCTTGGAAGCGCTTTTGTAGGCCTAAGAACACTGGGGCTCTGGGCTTCTCTAGCCACCTAATCTTCTGCTCATCCTCTCGCGCACTCTAAAGAGTGCTCAGGTGAGAAATTGCAAAGGTCGAGCAATTGCTCAGAGATGAAAAGTGCCAGCACTGAAAGCTGTTGCTAGCCAGCACCCTTCCTTGGAAGCGCTTTCACAGGCGCAGCAACACTGGGGTTTTACGCTTCTCTAGCCACCAAACGTCACGGTCTTTCTCTTTCCGTCTCGTAGACACGAGCTGAGAAATTGCAAACATCGAGCAATTGCTCAGAGATGAAAAGTGCCAGCACTGAAAGCTGTTGCTAGCCAGCACCCTTCCTTGGAAGCGCTTTTGTAGGCCTAAGAACACTGGGGCTTTGGGCTTCTCTAGCCACCTAATCTTCTGCTCATCCTCTCGCGCACTCTAAAGAGAGCTCAGGTGAGAAATTGCAAATGTCCAGCAATTGCTCAGCGATGAAAAGTGCCAGCACTGAAAGCTGTTGCTAGCCAGCACCCTTCCTTGGAAGCGCTTTCACAGGCGCAGCAGCACTGGGGCTTTGCGCTTCTCTAGCCACCAAACGTCACGGTCCTTCTCTTTCCGTCTCCTAGACACGAGCTGAGAAATTGCAAACGTTGAGCAATTGCTCAGAGATGAAAAGTGCCAGCACTGAAAGCTCTTGCCAGCCAGCACCCTTCCTTGGAAGTGCTTTTGTAGGCCGAAGAACACTGGGGCTCTGGGCTTCTCTAGCCACCTAATCTTCTGCTCATCCTCTCGCGCACTCTAAAGAGAGCTCAGGTGAGAAATTGCAAATGTCGAGCAATTGCTGAGAGATGAAAAGTGCCAGCACTGGAAGCTGTTGCTAGCCAGCACCCTTCCGTGGAAGCGCTTTTGTAGGCCTAAGAACAGTGGGGCTCTGGGCTTCTCTAGCCACCTAATCTTCTGCTCATCCTCTCGCGCACTCTAAAGAGTGCTCAGGTGAGAAATTGCAAACGTCGAGCAATTGCTCAGAGATGAAAAGTGCCAGCACTGAAAGCTGTTGCTAGCCAGCCCCCTTCCTTGGAAGCGCTTTCACAGGCGCAGTAACACTGGGGCTTTGCGCTTCTCTAGCCACCAAAAGTCACGGTGCTTCTATTTCCGTCTCGTAGACACGAGCTGAGAAATTGCAAACGTCGAGCAATTGCTCAGAGATGAAAAGTGCCAGCACTGAAAGCTGTTGCTAGCCAGCACCCTTCCTTGGAAGCGCTTTTGTAGGCCTAAGAACACTGGGGCTCTGGGCTTCTCTAGCCACCTAATCTTCTGCTCATCCTCTCGCGCACTCTAAAGAGAGCTCAGGTGAGAAATTGCAAACGTCCAGCAATTGCTCAGAGATGAAAAGTGCCAGCACTGAAAGCTGTTGCTAGCCAGCACCCTTCCTTGGAAGCGCTTTCACAGGCGCAGTAACACTGGGGCTTTGCGCTTCTCTACCCACCAAACGTCACGGTCATTCTCTTTCCGTCTCCTAGACACGAGCTGAGAAATTGCAAACGTCGAGCAATTGCTCAGAGATGAAAAGTGCCAGCGCTGAAAGCTCTTGCTAGCCAGCACCCTTCCTTGGAAGCGCTTTCACAGGCGCAGTAACACTGGGGCTTTGCGCTTCTCTAGCCACCAAACGTCACGGTCACTATCTCTCCGTCTCGTAGACACGAGCTGAGAAATTGCAAATGTCGAGCAATTGCTCAGAGATGAAAAGTGCCAGCCCTGAAAGCTGTTGCTAGCCAGCACCCTTCCTTGGAAGCGCTTTCACAGGCGCAGCAACACTGGGGCTTTGCGCTTCTCTAGCCACCAAACGTCACGGTCCTTCTCTTTCCGTCTCGTAGAAACGAGCTGAGAAATTGCAAATGTCGAGCAATTGCTCAGAGATGAAAAGTGCCAGCACTGAAAGCTGTTGCTAGCCAGCACCCTTCCTTGGAAGCGCTTTCACAGGCGCAGCAACACTGGGGCTTTGCGCTTCTCTAGCCACCAAACGTCACGGTCATTCTCTTTCCGTCTCGTAGACAAGAGCTGAGAAATTGCAAATGTCGAGCAATTGCTCAGAGATGAAAAGTGCCAGCGCTGAAAGCTGTTGCTAGCCAGCACCCTTCCTTGGAAGCGCTTTCACAGGCGCAGTAACACTGGGGCTTTGCGCTTCTCTACCCACCAAACGTCACGGTCATTCTCTTTCCGTCTCCTAGACAAGAGCTGAGAAATTGCAAACGTTGAGCAATTGCTCAGAGATGAAAAGTGCCAGCACTGAAAGCTCTTGCTAGCCAGCACCCTTCCTTGGAAGCGCTTTTGTAGGCCTAAAACACTGGGGCTCTGGGCTTCTCTAGCCACCTAATCTTCTGCTCATCCTCTCGCGCACTCTAAAGAGAGCTCAGGTGAGAAATTGCAAACGTCCAGCAATTGCTCAGAGATGAAAAGTGCCAGCACTGAAAGCTGTTGCTAGCCAGCACCCTTCCTTGGAAGCGCTTTCACAGGCGCAGCAGCACTGGGGCTTTGCGCTTCTCTAGCCACCAAACGTCACGGTCACTATCTCTCCGTCTCGTAGACACGAGCTGAGAAATTGCAAACGTCGAGCAATTGCTCAGAGATGAAAAGTGCCAGCACTGAAAGCTGTTGCTAGCCAGCACCCTTCCTTGGAAGCGCTTTTGTAGCCCTTAGAACAGTGGGGCTCTGGGCTTCTCTAGCCACCTCATCTTCTGCTCATCCTCTCGCGCACTCTAAAGAGAGCTCAGGTGAGAAATTGCAAACGTCGAGCAATTGCTCAGCGATGAAAAGTGCCAGCACTGAAAGCTGTTGCTAGCCAGCACCCTTCCTTGGAAGCGCTTTTGTAGGCCTAAGAACACTGGGGCTCTGGGCTTCTCTAGCCACCTAATCTTCTGCTCATCCTCTCGCGCACTCTAAAGAGAGCTCAGGTGAGAAATTGCAAACGTCGAGCAATTGCTCAGAGATGAAAAGTGCCAGCACTGAAAGCTCTTGCTAGCCAGCACCCTTCCTTGGAAGCGCTTTCACAGGCGCAATAACACTGGGGCTTTGCGCTTCTCTAGCCACCAAACGTCACGGTCCTTCTCTTTCCGTCTCGTAGACACGAGCTGAGAAATTGCAAATATCGAGCAATTGCTCAGAGATGAAAAGTGCCAGCACTGAAAGCTGTTGCTAGCCAGCACCCTTCCTTGGAAGCGCTTTTGTAGGCCTAAGAACACTGGGGCTTTGCGCTTCTCTAGCCACCAAACGTCACGGTCATTCTCTTTCCGTCTCGTAGACACGAGCTGAGAAATTGCAAAAGTCGAGCAATTGCTCAGAGATGAAAAGTGCCAGCACTGAAAGCTGTTGCTAGCCAGCACCCTTCCTTGGAACCACTTTCACAGGCGCAGCAACACTGGGGCTTTGCGCTTCTCTAACCACCAAACGTCACGGTCCTTCTCTTTCCGTCTCGTAGACACGAGCTGAGAAATTGCAAACGTTGAGCAATTGCTCAGAGATTAAAAGTGCCAGCACTGAAAGCTGTTGCCAGCCAGCACCCTTCCTTGGAAGTGCTTTTGTAGACCTAAGAACACTGGGGCTCTGGGCTTCTCTAGCCACCTAATCTTCTGCTCATCCTCTCGCGCACTCTAAAGAGAGCTCAGGTGAGAAATTGCAAACGTCGAGCAATTGCTCAGAGATGAAAAGTGCCAGCACTGAAAGCTGTTGCTAGCCAGCCCCCTTCCTTGGAAGCGCTTTCACAGGCGCAGCAACACTGGGGCTTTGCGCTTCTCTAGCCACCAAACGTCACGGTCCTTCTCTTTCCGTCTCGTAGACACGAGCTGAGAAATTGCAAACGTCGAGCAATTGCTCAGAGATGAAAAGTGCCAGCACTGAAAGCTGTTGCCAGCCAGCACCCTTCCTTGGAAGCGCTTTTGTAGGCCTAAGAACACTGGGGCTCTGGGCTTCTCTAGCCACCTAATCTTCTGCTCATCCTCTCGCGCACTCTAAAGAGAGCTCTGGTGAGAAATTGCAAACGTCGAGCAATTGCTCAGAGAAGAAAAGTGCCAGCACTGAAAGCTGTTGCTAGCCAGCACCCTTCCTTGGAAGTGCTTTTGTAGGCCTAAGAACACTGGGGCTCTGGGCGTCTCTAGCCACCTAATCTTCTGCTCATCCTCTCGCGCACTCTAAAGAGTGCTCAGGTGAGAAATTGCAAACGTCGAGCAATTGCTCAGAGATGAAAAATGCCAGCACTGAAAGCTGTTGCTAGCCAGCACCCTTCCTTGGAAGCGCTTTCACAGGCGCAGTAACACTGGGACTTTGCACTTCTGTAGCCACCAAATGTCACGGTCATTCTCTTTCCGTCTCGTAGACATGAGCTGAGAAATTGCAAACGTCGAGCAATTGCTCAGAGATGAAAAGTGCCAGCGCTGAAAGCTGTTGCTAGCCAGCACCCTTCCTTGGAAGCGCTTTCACAGGCGCAGTAACACTGGGGCTTTGCGCTTCTCTACCCACCAAACGTCACGGTCATTCTCTTTCCGTCTCGTAGACACGAGCTGAGAAATTGCAAACGTCGAGCAATTGCTCAGCGATGAAAAGTGCCAGCCCTGAAAGCTGTTGCTAGCCAGCACCCTTCCTTGGAAGCGCTTTTATAGGCCTAAGAACACTGGGGCTCTGGGCTTCTCTAGCCACCTAATCTTCTGCTCGTCCTCTCGCACACTCTAAAGAGAGCTCAGGTGAGAAATTGCAAATGTCGAGCAATTGCTCAGAGATGAAAAGTGCCAGCACTGAAAGCTGTTGCTAGCCAGCCCCCTTCCTTGGAAGCGCTTTCACAGGCGCAGTAACACTGGGGCTTTGCGCTTCTCTACACACCAAACGTCACGGTCACTATCTCTCCGTCTCGTAGACACGAGCTGAGAAATTGCAAATGTCGAGCAATTGCTCAGAGATGAAAAGTGCCAGCACTGAAAGCTGTTGCTAGCCAGCCCCCTTCCTTGGAAGCGCTTTTGTAGGCCTAAGAACAGTGGGGCTCTGGGCTTCTCTAGCCACCTAATCTTCTGCTCATCCTCTCGCGCACTCTAAAGAGTGCTCAGGTGAGAAATTGCAAATGTCGAGCAATTGCTCAGAGATGAAAAGTGCCAGCACTGAAAGCTGTTGCTAGCCAGCACCCTTCCTTGGAAGCGCTTTCACAGGCGCAGCAACACTGGGGCTTTGCGCTTCTCTAGCCACCAAACATCACGGTCCTTCTCTTTCCGTCTCCTAGACACGAGCTGAGAAATTGCAAACGTCGAGCAATTGCTCAGAGATGAAAAGTGCCAGCACTGAAAGCTCTTGCCAGCCAGCACCCTTCCTTGGAAGCGCTTTTGTAGGCCTAAGAACACTGGGGCTCTGGGCTTCTCTAGCCACCTCATCTTCTGCTCATCCTCTCGCGCACTCTAAAGAGAGCTCTGGTGAGAAATTGCAAACGTCGAGCAATTGCTCAGAGAAGAAAAGTGCCAGCACTGAAAGCTGTTGCTAGCCAGCACCCTTCCTTGGAAGCGCTTTTGTAGGCCTAAGAACACTGGGGCTCTGGGCTTCTCTAGCCACCTAATCTTCTGCTCCTCCTCTCGCGCACTCTAAAGAGAGCTCAGGTGAGAAATTGCAAACGTCGAGCAATTGCTCAGAGATGAAAAGTGCCAGCACTGAAAGCTGTTGCTAGCCAGCCCCCTTCCTTGGAAGCGCTTTCACAGGCGCAGTAACACTGGGGCTTTGCGCTTCTCTAGCCACCAAATGTCACGGTCATTCTCTTTCCGTCTCGTAGACATGAGCTGAGAAATTGCAAACGTTGAGCAATTGCTCAGAGATGAAAAGTGCCAGCACTGAAAGCTCTTGCTAGCCAGCACCCTTCCTTGGAAGCGCTTTCACAGGCGCAGTAACACTGGGGCTTTGCGCTTCTCTAGCCACCAAACGTCACGGTCACTATCTCTCCGTCTCGTAGACACGAGCTGAGAAATTGCAAATGTCGAGCAATTGCTCAGAGATGAAAAGTGCCAGCCCTGAAAGCTGTTGCTAGCCAGCACCCTTCCTTGGAAGCGCTTTCACAGGCGCAGCAACACTGGGGCTTTGCGCTTCTCTAGCCACCAAATGTCACGGTCATTCTCTTTCCGTCTCGTAGACATGAGCTGAGAAATTGCAAACGTTGAGCAATTGCTCAGAGATGAAAAGTGCCAGCACTGAAAGCTCTTGCTAGCCAGCACCCTTCCTTGGAAGCGCTTTCACAGGCGCAGTAACACTGGGGCTTTGCGCTTCTCTAGCCACCAAACGTCACGGTCACTATCTCTCCGTCTCGTAGACACGAGCTGAGAAATTGCAAATGTCGAGCAATTGCTCAGAGATGAAAAGTGCCAGCCCTGAAAGCTGTTGCTAGCCAGCACCCTTCCTTGGAAGCGCTTTCACAGGCGCAGCAACACTGGGGCTTTGCGCTTCTCTAGCCACCAAACGTCACGGTCCTTCTCTTTCCGTCTCGTAGACACGAGCTGAGAAATTGCAAATGTCGAGCAATTGCTCAGAGATGAAAAGTGCCAGCACTGAAAGCTGTTGCTAGCCAGCACCCTTCCTTGGAAGCGCTTTCACAGGCGCAGCAACACTGGGGCTTTGCGCTTCTCTAGCCACCAAACGTCACGGTCATTCTCTTTCCGTCTCGTAGACAAGAGCTGAGAAATTGCAAATGTCGAGCAATTGCTCAGAGATGAAAAGTGCCAGCGCTGAAAGCTGTTGCTAGCCAGCACCCTTCCTTGGAAGCGCTTTCACAGGCGCAGTAACACTGGGGCTTTGCGCTTCTCTACCCACCAAACGTCACGGTCATTCTCTTTCCGTCTCGTAGACACAAGCTGAGAAATTGCAAACGTTGAGCAATTGCTCAGAGATGAAAAGTGCCAGCACTGAAAGCTCTTGCTAGCCAGCACCCTTCCTTGGAAGCGCTTTTGTAGGCCTAAAACACTGGGGCTCTGGGCTTCTCTAGCCACCTAATCTTCTGCTCATCCTCTCGCGCACTCTAAAGAGAGCTCAGGTGAGAAATTGCAAACGTCCAGCAATTGCTCAGAGATGAAAAGTGCCAGCACTGAAAGCTGTTGCTAGCCAGCACCCTTCCTTGGAAGCGCTTTCACAGGCGCAGCAGCACTGGGGCTTTGCGCTTCTCTAGCCACCAAACGTCACGGTCATTCTCTTTCCGTCTCGTAGACACGAGCTGAGAAATTGCAAACGTCGAGCAATTGCTCAGAGATGAAAAGTGCCAGCACTGAAAGCTGTTGCTAGCCAGCACCCTTCCTTGGAAGCGCTTTTGTAGCCCTTAGAACAGTGGGGCTCTGGGCTTCTCTAGCCACCTCATCTTCTGCTCATCCTCTCGCGCACTCTAAAGAGAGCTCAGGTGAGAAATTGCAAACGTCGAGCAATTGCTCAGCGATGAAAAGTGCCAGCACTGAAAGCTGTTGCTAGCCAGCACCCTTCCTTGGAAGCGCTTTTGTAGGCCTAAGAACACTGGGGCTCTGGGCTTCTCTAGCCACCTAATCTTCTGCTCATCCTCTCGCGCACTCTAAAGAGAGCTCAGGTGAGAAATTGCAAACGTCGAGCAATTGCTCAGAGATGAAAAGTGCCAGCACTGAAAGCTCTTGCTAGCCAGCACCCTTCCTTGGAAGCGCTTTCACAGGCGCAATAACACTGGGGCTTTGCGCTTCTCTAGCCACCAAACGTCACGGTCCTTCTCTTTCCGTCTCGTAGACACGAGCTGAGAAATTGCAAATATCGAGCAATTGCTCAGAGATGAAAAGTGCCAGCACTGAAAGCTGTTGCTAGCCAGCACCCTTCCTTGGAAGCGCTTTTGTAGGCCTAAGAACACTGGGGCTTTGCGCTTCTCTAGCCACCAAACGTCACGGTCATTCTCTTTCCGTCTCGTAGACACGAGCTGAGAAATTGCAAAAGTCGAGCAATTGCTCAGAGATGAAAAGTGCCAGCACTGAAAGCTGTTGCTAGCCAGCAGCCTTCCTTGGAACCACTTTCACAGGCGCAGCAACACTGGGGCTTTGCGCTTCTCTAACCACCAAACGTCACGGTCCTTCTCTTTCCGTCTCGTAGACACGAGCTGAGAAATTGCAAACGTTGAGCAATTGCTCAGAGATTAAAAGTGCCAGCACTGAAAGCTGTTGCCAGCCAGCACCCTTCCTTGGAAGTGCTTTTGTAGACCTAAGAACACTGGGGCTCTGGGCTTCTCTAGCCACCTAATCTTCTGCTCATCCTCTCGCGCACTCTAAAGAGAGCTCAGGTGAGAAATTGCAAACGTCGAGCAATTGCTCAGAGATGAAAAGTGCCAGCACTGAAAGCTGTTGCTAGCCAGCCCCCTTCCTTGGAAGCGCTTTCACAGGCGCAGCAACACTGGGGCTTTGCGCTTCTCTAACCACCAAACGTCACGGTCCTTCTCTTTCCGTCTCGTAGACACGAGCTGAGAAATTGCAAACGTCGAGCAATTGCTCAGAGATGAAAAGTGCCAGCACTGAAAGCTGTTGCCAGCCAGCACCCTTCCTTGGAAGCGCTTTTGTAGGCCTAAGAACACTGGGGCTCTGGGCTTCTCTAGCCACCTAATCTTCTGCTCATCCTCTCGCGCACTCTAAAGAGAGCTCTGGTGAGAAATTGCAAACGTCGAGCAATTGCTCAGAGAAGAAAAGTGCCAGCACTGAAAGCTGTTGCTAGCCAGCACCCTTCCTTGGAAGTGCTTTTGTAGGCCTAAGAACACTGGGGCTCTGGGCGTCTCTAGCCACCTAATCTTCTGCTCATCCTCTCGCGCACTCTAAAGAGTGCTCAGGTGAGAAATTGCAAACGTCCAGCAATTGCTCAGAGATGAAAAGTGCCAGCACTGAAAGCTGTTGCTAGCCAGCACCCTTCCTTGGAAGCGCTTTCACAGGCGCAGTAACACTGGGACTTTGCACTTCTGTAGCCACCAAATGTCACGGTCATTCTCTTTCCGTCTCGTAGACATGAGCTGAGAAATTGCAAACGTCGAGCAATTGCTCAGAGATGAAAAGTGCCAGCGCTGAAAGCTCTTGCTAGCCAGCACCCTTCCTTGGAAGCGCTTTCACAGGCGCAGTAACACTGGGGCTTTGCGCTTCTCTACCCACCAAACGTCACGGTCATTCTCTTTCCGTCTCGTAGACACGAGCTGAGAAATTGCAAACGTCGAGCAATTGCTCAGAGATGAAAAGTGCCAGCCCTGAAAGCTGTTGCTAGCCAGCACCCTTCCTTGGAAGCGCTTTTATAGGCCTAAGAACACTGGGGCTCTGGGCTTCTCTAGCCACCTAATCTTCTGCTCGTCCTCTCGCACACTCTAAAGAGAGCTCAGGTGAGAAATTGCAAATGTCGAGCAATTGCTCAGAGATGAAAAGTGCCAGCACTGAAAGCTGTTGCTAGCCAGCCCCCTTCCTTGGAAGCGCTTTCACAGGCGCAAAAACACTGGGGCTTTGCGCTTCTCTACACACCAAACGTCACGGTCACTATCTCTCCGTCTCGTAGACACGAGCTGAGAAATTGCAAATGTCGAGCAATTGCTCAGAGATGAAAAGTGCCAGCACTGAAAGCTGTTGCTAGCCAGCCCCCTTCCTTGGAAGCGCTTTTGTAGGCCTAAGAACACTGGGGCTCTGGGCGTCTCTAGCCACCTAATCTTCTGCTCCTCCTCTCGCGCACTCTAAAGAGAGCTCAGGTGAGAAATTGCAAACGTCCAGCAATTGCTCAGAGATGAAAAGTGCCAGCACTGAAAGCTGTTGCTAGCCAGCCCCCTTCCTTGGAAGCGCTTTCACAGGCGCAGCAGCACTGGGGCTTTGCGCTTCTCTAGCCACCAAACGTCACGGTCATTCTCTTTCCGTCTCGTAGACACGAGCTGAGAAATTGCAAACGTCCAGCAATTGCTCAGAGATGAAAAGTGCCAGCGCTGAAAGCTCTTGCTAGCCAGCACCCTTCCTTGGAAGCGCTTTCACAGGCGCAGTAACACTGGGGCTTTGCGCTTCTCTACCCACCAAACGTTACGGTCACTATCTCTCCGTCTCGTAGACACGAGCTGAGAAATTGCAAATGTCGAGCAATTGCTCAGAGATGAAAAGTGCCAGCACTGAAAGCTGTTGCTAGCCAGCACCCTTCCTTGGAAGCGGTTTCACAGGCGCAGCAGCACTGGGGCTTTGCGCTTCTCTACCCACCAAACGTCACGGTCCTTCTCTTTCCGTGTCGTAGACACAAGCTGAGAAATTGCAAACGTCGAGCAATTGCTCAGAGATGAAAAGTGCCAGCACTGAAAGCTGTTGCCAGCCAGCACCCTTCCTTGGAAGTGCTTTTGTAGGCCTAAGAACACTGGGGCTCTGGGCTTCTCTAGCCACCTCATCTTCTGCTCATCCTCTCGCGCACTCTAAAGAGAGCTCTGGTGAGAAATTGCAAACGTCGATCAATTGCTCAGAGATGAAAAGTGCCAGCACTGAAAGCTGTTGCTAGCCAGCCCCCTTCCTTGGAAGCGCTTTTGTAGGCCTAAGAACACTGGGGCTCTGGGCTTCTCTAGCCACCTCATCTTCTGCTCATCCTCTCGCGCACTCTAAAGGGAGCTCAGGTGAGAAATTGCAAATGTCCAGCAATTGCTCAGAGATGAAAAGTGCCAGCACTGAAAGCTGTTGCTAGCCAGCACCCTTCCTTGGAAGCGCTTTCACAAGCGCAGCAGCACTGGGGCTTTGCGCTTCTCTAGCCACCAAACGTCACGGTCCTTCTCTTTCCGTCTCCTAGAGACGAGCTGAGAAATTGCAAACGTTGAGCAATTGCTCAGAGATGAAAAGTGCCAGCACTGAAAGCTCTTGCCAGCCAGCACCCTTCCTTGGAAGTGCTTTTGTAGGCCTAAGAACACTGGGGCTCTGGGCTTCTCTAGCCACCTAATCTTCTGCTCATCCTCTCGCGCACTCTAAAGAGAGCTCAGGTGAGAAATTGCAAATGTCGAGCAATTGCTGAGAGATGAAAAGTGCCAGCACTGAAAGCTGTTGCTAGCCAGCACCCTTCCTTGGAAGCGCTTTTGTAGGCCTAAGAACAGTGGGGCTCTGGGCTTCTCTAGCCACCTAATCTTCTGCTCATCCTCTCGCGCACTCTAAAGAGAGCTCAGGGGAGAAATTGCAAACGTCGAGCAATTGCTCAGAGATGAAAAGTGCCAGCACTGAAAGCTGTTGCTAGCCAGCACCCTTCCTTGGAAGCGCTTTCACAGGCGCAGTAACACTGGGGCTTTGCGCTTCTCTAGCCACCAAAAGTCACGGTGCTTCTATTTCCGTCTCGTAGACACGAGCTGAGAAATTGCAAACGTCGAGCAATTGCTCAGAGATGAAAAGTGCCAGCGCTGAAAGCTGTTGCTAGCCAGCACCCTTCCTTGGAAGCGCTTTCACAGGCGCAGTAACACTGGGGCTTTGCGCTTCTCTACCCACCAAACGTCACGGTCATTCTCTTTCCGTCTCCTAGACAAGAGCTGAGAAATTGCAAACGTTGAGCAATTGCTCAGAGATGAAAAGTGCCAGCACTGAAAGCTGTTGCTAGCCAGCCCCCTTCCTTGGAAGCGCTTTCACAGGCGCAGTAACACTGGGGCTTTGCGCTTCTCTAGCCACCAAACGTCACGGTCCTTCTCTTTCCGTCTCGTAGACACGAGCTGAGAAATTGCAAACGTCGAGCAATTGCTCAGAGATGAAAAGTGCCAGCACTGAAAGCTCTTGCTAGCCAGCACCCTTCCTTGGAAGCGCTTTTGTAGGCCTAAGAACACTGGGGCTTTGCGCTTCTCTAGCCACCAAACGTCACGGTCATTCTCTTTCCGTCTCGTAGACACGAGCTGAGAAATTGCAAACGTCGAGCAATTGCTCAGAGATGAAAAGTGCCAGCACTGAAAGCTGTTGCTAGCCAGCCCCCTTCCTTGGAAGCGCATTCACAGGCGCAGCAACACTGGGGCTTTGCGCTTCTCTAACCACCAAACGTCACGGTCCTTCTCTTTCCGTCTCGTAGACACGAGCTGAGAAATTGCAAACGTCGAGCAATTGCTCAGAGATTAAAAGTGCCAGCACTGAAAGCTGTTGCCAGCCAGCACCCTTCCTTGGAAGTGCTTTTGTAGACCTAAGAACACTGGGGCTCCGGGCTTCTCTAGCCACCTAATCTTCTGCTCATCCTCTCGCGCACTCTAGAGAGAGCTCAGGTGAGAAATTGCAAACGTCGAGCAATTGCTCAGAGATGAAAAGTGCCAGCACTGAAAGCTGTTGCTAGCCAGCCCCCTTCCTTGGAAGCGCTTTTGTAGGCCTAAGAACACTGGGGCTCTGGGCTTCTCTAGCCACCTAATCTTCTGCTCATCCTCTTGCGCACTCTAAAGAGAGCTCAGGTGAGAAATTGCAAACGTCCAGCAATTGCTCAGAGATGAAAAGTGCCAGCACTGAAAGCTGTTGCTAGCCAGCACCCTTCCTTGGAAGCGCTTTCACAGGCGCAGCAACACTGGGGCTTTGCGCTTCTCTAGCCACCAAACATCACGGTCCTTCTCTTTCCGTCTCGTAGACACGAGCTGAGAAATTGCAAACGTCGAGCAATTGCTCAGAGATGAAAAGTGCCAGCACTGAAAGCTGTTGCCAGCCAGCACCCTTCCTTGGAAGCGCTTTTGTAGGCCTAAGAACACTGGGGCTCTGGGCTTCTCTAGCCACCTAATCTTCTGCTCATCCTCTCGCGCACTCTAAAGAGAGCTCTGGTGAGAAATTGCAAACGTCGAGCAATTGCTCAGAGAAGAAAAGTGCCAGCACTGAAAGCTGTTGCTAGCCAGCACCCTTCCTTGGAAGCGCTTTTGTAGGCCTAAGAACAGTGGGGCTCTGGGCGTCTCTAGCCACCTAATCTTCTGCTCATCCTCTCGCGCACTCTAAAGAGTGCTCAGGTGAGAAATTGCAAACGTCCAGCAATTGCTCAGAGATGAAAAGTGCCAGCACTGAAAGCTGTTGCTAGCCAGCACCCTTCCTCGGAAGCGCTTTCACAGGCGCAGTAACACTGGGACTTTGCACTTCTCTAGCCACCAAATGTCACGGTCATTCTCTTTCCGTCTCGTAGACATGAGCTGAGAAATTGCAAACGTTGAGCAATTGCTCAGAGATGAAAAGTGCCAGCACTGAAAGCTCTTGCTAGCCAGCACCCTTCCTTGGAAGCGCTTTCACAGGCGCAGCAACACTGGGGCTTTGCGCTTCTCTAGCCACCAAACGTCACCGTCATTCTCTTTCCGTCTCGTAGACACGAGCTGAGAAATTGCAAACGTCGAGCAATTGCTCAGAGATGAAAAGTGCCAGCACTGAAAGCTGTTGCTAGCCAGCACCCTTCCTTGGAAGCGCTTTCACAGGCGCAGTAACACTGGGGCTTTGCGCTTCTCTAGCCACCAAACGTCACGGTCATTCTCTTTCCGTCTCCTAGACACGAGCTGAGAAATTGCAAACGTCGAGCAATTGCTCAGCGATGAAAAGTGCCAGCACTGAAAGCTCTTGCTAGCCAGCAGCCTTCCTTGGAAGCGCTTTTGTAGGCCTAAGAACACTGGGGCTCTGGGCTTCTCTAGCCACCTAATCTTCTGCTCGTCCTCTCGCACACTCTAAAGAGAGCTCAGGTGAGAAATTGCAAATGTCCAGCAATTGCTCAGAGATGAAAAGTGCCAGCACTGAAAGCTGTTGCTAGCCAGCCCCCTTCCTTGGAAGCGCTTTCACAGGCGCAGTAACACTGGGGCTTTGCGCTTCTCTAGCCACCAAACGTCACGGTCACTATCTCTCCGTCTCGTAGACACGAGCTGAGAAATTGCAAAAGTCGAGCAATTGCTCAGCGATGAAAAGTGCCAGCACTGAAAGCTGTTGCTAGCCAGCCCCCTTCCTTGGAAGCGCTTTTGTAGGCCTAAGAACACTGGGGCTCTGGGCTTCTCTAGCCACCTAATCTTCTGCTCATCCTCTCGCGCACTCTAAAGAGTGCTCAGGTGAGAAATTGCAAATGTCGAGCAATTGCTCAGAGATGAAAAGTGCCAGCACTGAAAGCTGTTGCTAGCCAGCACCCTTCCTTGGAAGCGCTTTCACAGGCGCAGCAACACTGGGGCTTTGCGCTTCTCTAGCCACCAAACATCACGGTCCTTCTCTTTCCGTCTCGTAGACACGAGCTGAGAAATTGCAAACGTCGAGTAATTGCTCAGAGATGAAAAGTGCCAGCACTGAAAGCTCTTGCCAGCCAGCACCCTTCCTTGGAAGCGCTTTTGTAGGCCTAAGAACACTGGGGCTCTGGGCTTCTCTAGCCACCTCATCTTCTGCTCATCCTCTCGCGCACTCTAAAGAGAGCTCAGGTGAGAAATTGCAAACGTCGAGCAATTGCTCAGAGAAGAAAAGTGCCAGCACTGAAAGCTGTTGCTAGCCAGCACCCTTCCTTGGAAGCGCTTTTGTAGGCCTAAGAACACTGGGGCTCTGGGCTTCTCTAGCCACCTCATCTTCTGCTCATCCTCTCGCGCACTCTAAAGAGTGCTCAGGTGAGAAATTGCAAACGTCCAGCAATTGCTCAGAGATGAAAAGTGCCAGCACTGAAAGCTGTTGCTAGCCAGCCCCCTTCCTTGGAAGCGCTTTCACAGGCGCAGTAACACTGGGGCTTTGCGCTTCTCTAGCCACCAAATGTCACGGTCATTCTCTTTCCGTCTCGTAGACATGAGCTGAGAAATTGCAAACGTTGAGCAATTGCTCAGAGATGAAAAGTGCCAGCACTGAAAGCTCTTGCTAGCCAGCACCCTTCCTTGGAAGCGCTTTCACAGGCGCAGCAGCACTGGGGCTTTGCGCTTCTCTAGCCACCAAACGTCACGGTCACTATCTCTCCGTCTCGTAGACACGAGCTGAGAAATTGCAAATGTCGAGCAATTGCTCAGAGATGAAAAGTGCCAGCACTGAAAGCTGTTGCTAGCCAGCACCCTTCCTTGGAAGCGGTTTCACAGGCGCAGCAGCACTGGGGCTTTGCGCTTCTCTACCCACCAAACGTCACGGTCCTTCTCTTTCCGTGTCGTAGACACAAGCTGAGAAATTGCAAACGTCGAGCAATTGCTCAGAGATGAAAAGTGCCAGCACTGAAAGCTGTTGCCAGCCAGCACCCTTCCTTGGAAGCGCTTTTGTAGGCCTAAGAACACTGGGGCTCTGGGCTTCTCTAGCCACCTCATCTTCTGCTCATCCTCTCGCGCACTCTAAAGAGAGCTCAGGTGAGAAATTGCAAACGTGGAGCAATTGCTCAGAGATGAAAAGTGCCAGCACTGAAAGCTCTTGCTAGCCAGCACCCTTCCTTGGAAGCGCTTTCACAGGCGCAGCAACACTGGGGCTTTGCGCTTCTCTAGCCACCAAACGTCACGGTCCTTCTCTTTCCGTCTCGTAGACACGAGCTGAGAAATTGCAAATGTCGAGCAATTGCTCAGCGATGAAAAGTGCCAGCACTGAAAGCTGTTGCTAGCCAGCACCCTTCCTTGGAAGCGCTTTTGTAGGCCTTAGAACACTGGGGCTCTGGGCTTCTCTAGCCACCTCATCTTCTGCTCATCCTCTCGCGCACTCTAAAGAGAGCTCAGGTGAGAAATTGCAAACGTCGAGCAATTGCTCAGAGATGAAAAGTGCCAGCACTGAAAGCTGTTGCTAGCCAGCCCCCTTCCTTGGAAGCGCTTTTGTAGGCCTAAGAAGACTGGGGCTCTGGGCTTCTCTAGCCACCTAATCTTCTGCTCCTCCTCTCGCGCACTCTAAAGAGTGCTCAGGTGAGAAATTGCAAACGTCCAGCAATTGCTCAGAGATGAAAAGTGCCAGCACTGAAAGCTGTTGCTAGCCAGCACCCTTCCTTGGAAGCGCTTTCACAGGCGCAGTAACACTGGGGCTTTGCGCTTCTCTAGCCACCAAATGTCACGGTCATTCTCTTTCCGTCTCGTAGACATGAGCTGAGAAATTGCAAACGTTGAGCAATTGCTCAGAGATGAAAAGTGCCAGCACTGAAAGCTCTTGCTAGCCAGCACCCTTCCTTGGAAGCGCTTTCACAGGCGCAGCAGCACTGGGGCTTTGCGCTTCTCTAGCCACCAAACGTCACCGTCATTCTCTTTCCGTCTCGTAGACACGAGCTGAGAAATTGCAAACGTCGAGCAATTGCTCAGAGATGAAAAGTGCCAGCGCTGAAAGCTCTTGCTAGCCAGCTCCCTTCCTTGGAAGCGCTTTCACAGGCGCAGTAACACTGGGGCTTTGCGCTTCTCTTGCCACCAAACGTCACGGTCCTTCTCTTTCCGTCTCGTAGACACGAGCTGAGAAATTGCAAACGTCGAGCAATTGCTCAGCGATGAAAAGTGCCAGCACTGAAAGCTCTTGCTAGCCAGCAGCCTTCCTTGGAAGCGCTTTTGTAGGCCTAAGAACACTGGGGCTCTGGGCTTCTCTAGCCACCTAATCTTCTGCTCGTCCTCTCGCACACTCTAAAGAGAGCTCAGGTGAGAAATTGCAAATGTCGAGCAATTGCTCAGAGATGAAAAGTGCCAGCACTGAAAGCTGTTGCTAGCCAGCCCCCTTCCTTGGAAGCGCTTTCACAGGCGCAGCAACACTGGGGCTTTGCGCTTCTCTACCCACCAAACGTCACGGTCACTCTCTCTCCGTCTCGTAGACACGAGCTGAGAAATTGCAAATGTCGAGCAATTGCTCAGAGATGAAAAGTGCCAGCACTGAAAGCTGTTGCTAGCCAGCACCCTTCCTTGGAAGCGCTTTTGTAGGCCTAAGAACACTGGGGCTCTGGGCTTCTCTAGCCACCTAATCTTCTGCTCATCCTCTCGCGCACTCTAAAGAGTGCTCAGGTGAGAAATTGCAAACGTCCAGCAATTGCTCAGAGATGAAAAGTGCCAGCACTGAAAGCTGTTGCTAGCCAGCACCCTTCCTTGGAAGCGCTTTCACAGGCGCAGTAACACTGGGGCTTTGAGCTTCTCTACTCACCAAACGTCACGGTCCTTCTCTTTCCGTCTCGTAGACACGAGCTGAGAAATTGCAAACGTCGAGCAATTGCTCAGAGATGAAAAGTGCCAGCACTGAAAGCTCTTGCCAGCCAGCACCCTTCCTTGGAAGCGCTTTTGTAGGCCTAAGAACACTGGGGCTCTGGGCTTCTCTAGCCACCTCATCTTCTGCTCATCCTCTCGCGCACTCTAAAGAGAGCTCTGGTGAGAAATTGCAAACGTCGAGCAATTGCTCAGAGAAGAAAAGTGCCAGCACTGAAAGCTGTTGCTAGCCAGCACCCTTCCTTGGAAGCGCTTTTGTTGGCCTAAGAACACTGGGGCTCTGGGCGTCTCTAGCCACCTAATCTTCTGCTCATCCTCTCGCGCACTCTAAAGAGTGCTCAGGTGAGAAATTGCAAACGTCCAGCAATTGCTCAGAGATGAAAAGTGCCAGCACTGAAAGCTGTTGCTAGCCAGCCCCCTTCCTTGGAAGCGCTTTCACAGGCGCAGTAACACTGGGGCTTTGCGCTTCTCTAGCCACCAAATGTCACGGTCATTCTCTTTCCGTCTCGTAGACATGAGCTGAGAAATTGCAAACGTCGAGCAATTGCTCAGAGATGAAAAGTGCCAGCACTGAAAGCTCTTGCTAGCCAGCACCCTTCCTTGGAAGCGCTTTCACAGGAGCAGCAGCACTGGGGCTTTGCGCTTCTCTAGCCACCAAACGTCACGGTCATTCTCTTTCCGTCTCGTAGACACGAGCTGAGAAATTGCAAACGTCCAGCAATTGCTCAGAGATGAAAAGTGCCAGCGCTGAAAGCTCTTGCTAGCCAGCACCCTTCCTTGGAAGCGCTTTCACAGGCGCAGTAACACTGGGGCTTTGCGCTTCTCTACCCACGAAACGTCACGGTCACTATCTCTCCGTCTCGTAGACAAGAGCTGAGAAATTGCAAACGTCGAGCAATTGCTCAGAGATTAAAAGTGCCAGCACTGAAAGCTGTTGCTAGCCAGCACCCTTCCTTGGAAGCGCTTTCACAGGCGCAGCAGCACTGGGGCTTTGCGCTTCTCTAGCCACCAAACGTCACGGTCATTCTCTTTCCGTCTCGTAGACACGAGCTGAGAAATTGCAAACGTCGAGCAATTGCTCAGAGATGAAAAGTGCCAGCACTGGAAGCTGTTGCCAGCCAGCACCCTTCCTTGGAAGTGCTTTTGTAGGCCTAAGAACACTGGGGCTCTGGGCTTCTCTAGCCACCTCATCTTCTGCTCATCCTCTCGCGCACTCTAAAGAGAGCTCAGGTGAGAAATTGCAAACGTCCAGCAATTGCTCAGAGATGAAAAGTGCCAGCACTGAAAGCTGTTGCTAGCCAGCACCCTTCCTTGGAAGCGCTTTCACAGGCGCAGTAACACTGGGGCTTTGCGCTTCTCTAGCCACCAAACGTCACTGTCATTCTCTTTCCGTCTCGTAGACACGAGCTGAGAAATTGCAAACGTCCAGCAATTGCTCAGAGATGAAAAGTGCCAGCACTGAAAGCTGTTGCTAGCCAGCCCCCTTCCTTGGAAGCGCTTTTGTTCGCCTAAGAACACTGGGGCTCTGGGCTTCTCTAGCCACCTAATCTTCTGCTCATCCTCTCGCGCAGTCTAAAGAGAGCTCAGGTGAGAAATTGCAAACGTCGAGCAATTGCTCAGAGATGAAAAGTGCCAGCACTGAAAGCTGTTGCTAGCCAGCACCCTTCCTTGGAAGCGCTTTTGTAGGCCTAAGAACACTGGGGCTCTGGGCTTCTCTAGCCACCTAATCTTCTGCTCATCCTCTCGCGCACTCTAAAGAGAGCTCAGGTGAGAAATTGCAAACGTCGAGCAATTGCTCAGAGATGAAAAGTGCCAGCACTGAAAGCTGTTGCTAGCCAGCACCCTTCCTTGGAAGTGCTTTTGTAGGCCTAAGAACACTGGGGCTCTGGGCTTCTCTAGCCACCTAATCTTCTGCTCATCCTCTCGCGCACTCTAAAGAGAGCTCAGGTGAGAAATTGCAAATGTCGAGCAATTGCTCAGAGATGAAAAGTGCCAGCACTGAAAGCTGTTGCTAGCCAGCACCCTTCCTTGGAAGCGCTTTTGTAGGCCTAAGAACACTGGGGCTCTGGGCTTCTCTAGCCACCTAATCTTCTGCTCATCCTCTCGCGCACTCTGAAGAGAGCTCAGGTGAGAAATTGCAAACGTCGAGCAATTGCTCAGCGATGAAAAGTGCCAGCACTGAAAGCTCTTGCTAGCCAGCACCCTTCCTTGGAAGCGCTTTCACAGGCGCAGTAACACTGGGGCTTTGCGCTTCTCTACCCACCAAACTTCACTGTCATTCTCTTTCCGTCTCGTAGACAGGAGCTGAGAAATTGCAAATGTCCAGCAATTGCTCAGAGATGAAAAGTGCCAGCACTGGAAGCTGTTGCTAGCCAGCCCCTTTCCTTGGAAGCGCTTTTGTAGGCCTAAGAACACTGGGGCTCTGGGCTTCTCTAGCCACCTCATCTTCTGCTCATCCTCTCGCGCACTCTAAAGAGAGCTCAGGGGAGAAATTGCAAACGTCGAGCAATTGCTCAGAGATGAAAAGTGCCAGCACTGAAAGCTGTTGCTAGCCAGCACCCTTCCTTGGAAGCGCTTTCACAGGCGCAGTAACACTGGGGCTTTGCGCTTCTCTAGCCACCAAAAGTCACGGTCACTATCTCTCCGTCTCGTAGAAACGAGCTGAGAAATTGCAAATGTCGAGCAATTGCTCAGAGATGAAAAGTGCCAGCACTGAAAGCTGTTGCTAGCCAGCACCCTTCCTTGGAACCACTTTCACAGGCGCAGCAACACTGGGGCTTTGCGCTTCTCTACCCACCAAACGTCACGGTCACTATCTCTCCGTCTCGTAGACACGAGCTGAGAAATTGCAAACGTCGAGCAATTGCTCAGAGATTAAAAGTGCCAGCACTGAAAGCTGTTGCTAGCCAGCACCCTTCCTTGGAAGCGGTTTCACAGGCGCAGCAGCACTGGGGCTTTGCGCTTCTCTAGCCACCAAACGTCACGGTCATTCTCTTTCCGTCTCGTAGACACGAGCTGAGAAATTGCAAACGTCGAGCAATTGCTCAGAGATGAAAAGTGCCAGCACTGGAAGCTGTTGCTAGCCAGCCCCCTTCCTTGGAAGCGCTTTTGTAGGCCTAAGAACAGTGGGGCTCTGGGCTTCTCTAGCCACCTAATCTTCTGCTCATCCTCTCGCGCACTCTAAAGAGAGCTCAGGTGAGAAATTGCAAACGTCGAGCAATTGCTCAGAGATGAAAAGTGCCAGCACTGAAAGCTGTTGCTAGCCAGCACCCTTCCTTGGAAGCGCTTTCACAGGCGCAGCAACACTGGGGCTTTGCGCTTCTCTAGCCACCAAACATCACGGTCATTCTCTTTCCGTCTCGTAGACACGAGCTGAGAAATTGCAAACGTCGAGCAATTGCTCAGAGATGAAAAGTGCCAGCACTGAAAGCTGTTGCCAGCCAGCACCCTTCCTTGGAAGTGCTTTTGTAGGCCTAAGAACACTGGGGCTCTGGGCTTCTCTAGCCACCTCATCTTCTGCTCATCCTCTCGCGCACTCTAAAGAGAGCTCAGGTGAGAAATTGCAAACGTCCAGCAATTGCTCAGAGATGAAAAGTGCCAGCACTGAAAGCTGTTGCTAGCCAGCACCCTTCCTTGGAAGCGCTTTCACAGGCGCAGTAACACTGGGGCTTTGCGCTTCTCTAGCCACCAAACGTCACTGTCATTCTCTTTCCGTCTCGTAGACACGAGCTGAGAAATTGCAAACGTCCAGCAATTGCTCAGAGATGAAAAGTGCCAGCACTGAAAGCTGTTGCTAGCCAGCCCCCTTCCTTGGAAGCGCTTTTGTTCGCCTAAGAACACTGGGGCTCTGGGCTTCTCTAGCCACCTCATCTTCTGCTCATCCTCTCGCGCAGTCTAAAGAGAGCTCAGGTGAGAAATTGCAAACGTCGAGCAATTGCTCAGAGATGAAAAGTGCCAGCACTGAAAGCTGTTGCCAGCCAGCACCCTTCCTTGGAAGTGCTTTTGTAGGCCTAAGAACACTGGGGCTCTGGGCTTCTCTAGCCACCTAATCTTCTGCTCATCCTCTCGCGCACTCTAAAGAGAGCTCAGGTGAGAAATTGCAAATGTCGAGCAATTGCTCAGAGATGAAAAGTGCCAGCACTGAAAGCTGTTGCTAGCCAGCACCCTTCCTTGGAAGCGCTTTTGTAGGCCTAAGAACACTGGGGCTTTGGGCCTCTCTAGCCACCTCATCTTCTGCTCATCCTCTCGCGCACTCTAAAGAGTGCTCAGGTGAGAAATTGCAAACGTCGAGCAATTGCTCAGCGATGAAAAGTGCCAGCACTGAAAGCTCTTGCTAGCCAGCACCCTTCCTTGGAAGCGCTTTCACAGGCGCAGTAACACTGGGGCTTTGCGCTTCTCTACCCACCAAACTTCACTGTCATTCTCTTTCCGTCTCGTAGACAGGAGCTGAGAAATTGCAAACGTCGAGCAATTGCTCAGAGATGAAAAGTGCCAGCACTGAAAGCTGTTGCTAGCCAGCCCCTTTCCTTGGAAGCGCTTTTGTAGGCCTAAGAACACTGGGGCTCTGGGCTTCTCTAGCCACCTCATCTTCTGCTCATCCTCTCGCGCACTCTAAAGAGAGCTCAGGGGAGAAATTGCAAACGTCCAGCAATTGCTCAGAGAGGAAAAGTGCCAGCACTGAAAGCTGTTGCTAGCCAGCACCCTTCCTTGGAAGCGCTTTCACAGGCGCAGTAACACTGGGGCTTTGCGCTTCTCTAGCCACCAAAAGTCACGGTCACTATCTCTCCGTCTCGTAGAAACGAGCTGAGAAATTGCAAATGTCGAGCAATTGCTCAGAGATGAAAAGTGCCAGCACTGAAAGCTGTTGCTAGCCAGCACCCTTCCTTGGAACCACTTTCACAGGCGCAGCAACACTGGGGCTTTGCGCTTCTCTACCCACCAAACGTCACGGTCATTCTCTTTCCGTCTCGTAGACACGAGCTGAGAAATTGCAAACGTCCAGCAATTGCTCAGAGATGAAAAGTGCCAGCACTGAAAGCTGTTGCTAGCCAGCCCCCTTCCTTGGAAGCGCTTTTGTAGGCCTAAGCACACTGGGGCTCTGGGCTTCTCTAGCCACCTAATCTTCTGCTCATCCTCTCGCGCACTCTAAAGAGAGCTCAGGTGAGAAATTGCAAACGTCGAGCAATTGCTCAGAGATGAAAAGTGCCAGCACTGAAAGCTGTTGCTAGCCAGCACCCTTCCTTGGAAGCGCTTTCACAGGCGCAGCAACACTGGGGCTTTGCGCTTCTCTAGCCACCAAACATCACTGTCATTCTCTTTCCGTCTCGTAGACACGATCTGAGAAAATGCAAACGTCGAGCAATTGCTCAGAGATGAAAAGTGCCAGCACTGAAAGCTGTTGCTAGCCAGCACCCTTCCTTGGAAGCGCTTTTGTAGGCCTAAGAACACTGGGGCTCTGGGCTTCTCTAGCCACCTCATCTTCTGCTCATCCTCTCGCGCACTCTAAAGAGTGCTCAGGTGAGAAATTGCAAACGTCGAGCAATTGCTCAGAGATGAAAAGTGCCAGCGCTGAAAGCTGTTGCTAGCCAGCACCCTTCGTTGGAAGCGCTTTCACAGGCGCAGTAACACTGGGGCTTTGCGCTTCTCTAGCCACCAAAAGTCACGGTCACTATCTCTCCGTCTCGTAGACACGAGCTGAGAAATTGCAAATGTCAAGCAATTGCTCAGAGATGAAAAGTGCCAGCACTGAAAGCTGTTGCTAGCCAGCACCCTTCCTTGGAAGCGCTTTCACAGGCACAGCAACACTGGGGCTTTGCGCTTCTCTACCCACCAAACATCATGGTCCTTCTCTTTCCGTGTCGTAGACACGAGCTGAGAAATTGCAAACGACGAGCAATTGCTCAGAGATGAAAAGTGCCAGCACTGAAAGCTGTTGCTAGCCAGCCCCCTTCCTTGGAAGCGCTTTTGTAGACCTAAGAATACTGGGGCTCTGGGCTTCTCTAGCCACCTAATCTTCTGCTCATCCTCTCGCGCACTCTAAAGAGCGCTCAGGTGAGAAATTGCAAATGTCGAGCAATTGCTCAGAGATGAAAAGTGCCAGCACTGAAAGCTCTTGCTAGCCAGCACCCTTCCTTGGAAGCGCTTTCACAGGCGCAGTAACACTGGGGCTCTGCGCTTCTCTAGCCACCAAATGTCACGGTCATTCTCTTTCCGTCTCGTAGTCACGAGCTGAGAAATTGCAAACGTCGAGCAATTGCTCAGAGATGAAAAGTGCCAGCACTGAAAGCTCTTGCTAGCCAGCACCCTTCCTTGAAGCTCTTTCACAAGCGCAGCAGCACTGGGGCTTTGCGCTTCTCTAACCACCAAACGTCACGGTCATTCTCTTTCCGTCTCGTAGACACGAGCTGAGAAATTGCAAACGTCGAGCAATTGCTCAGAGATGAAAAGTGCCAGCACTGAAAGCTCTTGCTAGCCAGCACCCTTCCTTGGAAGCGGTTTCACAGGCGCAGCAACACTGGGGCTTTGCGCTTCTCTACCCACCAAACGTCACGGTCATTCTCTTTCCGTCTCCTAGACAAGAGCTGAGAAATTGCAAACGTCGAGCAATTGCTCAGCGATGAAAAGTGCCAGCACTGAAAGCTGTTGCTAGCCAGCCCCCTTCCTTGGAAGCGCTTTTGTAGGCCTAAGAACACTGGGGCTCTGGGCTTCTCTAGCCACCTAATCTTCTGCTCATCCTCTCGCGCACTCTAAAGAGAGCTCAGGTGAGAAATTGCAAATGTCCAGCAATTGCTCAGAGATGAAAAGTGCCAGCACTGAAAGCTGTTGCTAGCCAGCACCCTTCCTTGGAAGCGCTTTCACAGACGCAGCAGCACTGGGGCTTTGCGCTTCTCTTGCCACCAACCGTCACGGTCCTTCTCTTTCCGTCTCGTAGACACGAGCTGAGAAATTGCAAACGTCGAGCAATTGCTCAGAGATGAAAAGTGCCAGCATTGAAAGCTGTTGCCAGCCAGCACCCTTCCTTGGAAGTGCTTTTGTAGGCCTAAGAACACTGGGGCTCTGGGCTTCTCTAGCCACCTAATCTTCTGCTCATCCTCTCGCGCAGTCTAAAGAGAGATCAGGTGAGAAATTGCAAACGTCGAGCAATTGCTCAGAGATGAAAAGTGCCAGCACTGGAAGCTGTTGCTAGCCAGCACCCTTCCTTGGAAGCGCTTTTGTAGGCCTAAGAACACTGGGGCTCTGGGCTTCTCTAGCCACCTAATCTTCTGCTCATCCTCTCGCGCACTCTAAAGAGAGCTCAGGTGAGAAATTGCAAACGTCGAGCAATTGCTCAGAGATGAAAAGTGCCAGAACTGAAAGCTGTTGCTAGCCAGCACCCTTCCTTGGAAGCGCTTTCACAGGCGCAGTAACACTGGGGGTTTGCGCTTATCTAGCCACCAAACGTCACGGTAATTCTCTTTCCGTCTCGTAGACACGAGCTGAGAAATTGCAAACGTCGAGCAATTGCTCAGAGATGAAAAGTGCCAGCGCTGAAAGCTCTTGCTAGCCAGCACCCTTCCTTGGAAGCGCTTTCACAGGCGCAGTAACACTGGGGTTTGCGCTTCTCTAGCCACCAAACGTCACGGTCACTATCTCTCCGTCTCGTAGACACAAGCTGAGAAATTGCAAATGTCGAGCAATTGCTCAGAGATGAAAAGTGCCAGCACTGAAAGCTGTTGCTAGCCAGCACCCTTCCTTGGAAGCGCTTTCACAGGCACAGCAACACTGGGGCTTTGCGCTTCTCTAGCCACCAAACGTCACGGTCATTCTCTTTCCGTCTCCTAGACAAGAGCTGAGAAATTGCAAACGTCCAGCAATTGCTCAGAGATGAAAAGTGCCAGCACTGAAAGCTGTTGCTAGCCAGCACCCTTCCTTGGAAGCGCTTTTGTAGGCCTAAGCACACTGGGGCTCTGGGCTTCTCTAGCCACCTAATCTTCTGCTCATCCTCTCGCGCAGTCTAAAGAGAGCTCAGGTGAGAAATTGCAAACGTCGAGCAATTGCTCAGAGATGAAAAGTGCCAGCACTGAAAGCTGTTGCTAGCCAGCACCCTTCCTTGGAAGCGCTTCTGCAGGCCTAACAACACTGGGGCTCTGGGCTTCTCTAACCACCTAATCTTCTGCTCATCCTCTCGCGCACTCTAAAGAGAGCTCAGGTGAGAAATTGCAAATGTCGAGCAATTGCTCAGAGATGAAAAGTGCCAGCACTGAAAGCTGTTGCTAGCCAGCACCCTTCCTTGGAAGCGCTTTCAGAGGCGCAGTAACACTGGGGCTTTGCGCTTCTCTAGCCACCAAACGTCACGGTCATTCTCTTTCCGTCTCGTAGACACGAGCTGAGAAATTGCAAACGTCGAGCAATTGCTCAGAGATGAAAAGTGCCAGCACTGAAAGCTCTTGCTAGCCAGCACCCTTCCTTGGAAGCGCTTTCACAGGCGCAGTAACACTGGGGCTTTGCGCTTCTCTACCCACGAAACGTCACGGTCACTATCTCTCCGTCTCGTAGACACAAGCTGAGAAATTGCAAATGTCGAGCAATTGCTCAGAGATGAAAAGTGCCAGCACTGAAAGCTCTTGCTAGCCAGCACCCTTCCTTGGAAGCGCTTTCACAGGCGCAGCAACACTGGGGCTTTGCGCTTCTCTACCCACCAAACATCACGGTCATTCTCTTTCCGCCTCCTAGACAAGAGCTGAGAAATTGCAAACGTCCAGCAATTGCTCAGAGATGAAAAGTGCCAGCACTGAAAGCTGTTGCTAGCCAGCACCCTTCCTTGGAAGCGCTTTTGTAGGCCTAAGAACACTGGGGCTCTGGGCTTCTCTAGCCACCTAATCTTCTGCTCATCCTCTCGCGCAGTCTAAAGAGAGCTCAGGTGAGAAATTGCAAACGTCGAGCAATTGCTCAGAGATGAAAAGTGCCAGCACTGAAAGCTGTTGCTAGCCAGCACCCTTCCTTGGAAGCGCTTCTGCAGGCCTAAGAACACTGGGGCTCTGGGCTTCTCTAACCACCTAATCTTCTGCTCATCCTCTCGCGCACTCTAAAGAGAGCTCAGGTGAGAAATTGCAAATGTCGAGCAATTGCTCAGAGATGAAAAGTGCCAGCACTGAAAGCTGTTGCTAGCCAGCACCCTTCCTTGGAAGCGCTTTCAGAGGCGCAGTAACACTGGGGCTTTGCGCTTCTCTAGCCACCAAACGTCACGGTCCTTCTCTTTCCGTCTCGTAGACACGAGCTGAGAAATTGCAAACGTCGAGCAATTGCTCAGAGATGAAAAGTGCCAGCACTGAAAGCTCTTGCTAGCCAGCACCCTTCCTTGGAAGCGCTTTTGTAGGCCTAAGAACACTGGGGCTCTGGGCTTCTCTAGCCACCTAATCTTCTGCTCATCCTCTCGCGCACTCTAAAGAGAGCTCAGGGGAGAAATTGCAAACGTCGAGCAATTGCTCAGAGATGAAAAGTGCCAGCACTGAAAGCTGTTGCTAGCCAGCACCCTTCCTTGGAAGCGCTTTCACAGACGCAGTAACACTGGGGCTTTGCGCTTCTCTAGCCACCAAACGTCACGGTCACTATCTCTCCGTCTCGTAGACACGAGCTGAGAAATTGCAAATGTCGAGCAATTGCTCAGAGATGAAAAGTGCCAGCACTGAAAGCTGTTGCTAGCCAGCACCCTTCCTTGGAAGCGCTTTCACAGGCGCAGCAACACTGGGGCTTTGCGCTTCTCTAGCCACCAAACGTCACGGTCATTCTCTTTCCGTCTCGTAGACACGAGCTGAGAAATTGCAAATGTCGAGCAATTGCTCAGCGATGAAAAGTGCCAGCACTGAAAGCTGTTGCTAGCCAGCCCCCTTCCTTGGAAGCGCTTTTGTAGGCCTAAGAACACTGGGGCTCTGGGCTTCTCTAGCCACCTAATCTTCTGCTCATCCTCTCGCGCACTCTAAAGAGAGCTCAGGTGAGAAATTGCAAACGTCGAGCAATTGCTCAGAGATGAAAAGTGCCAGCACTGAAAGCTGTTGCTAGCCAGCACCCTTCCTTGGAAGCGCTTTCACAGGCGCAGCAACACTGGGGCTTTGCGCTTCTCTAGCCACCAAACATCACGGTCATTCTCTTTCCGTCTCGTAGACACGAGCTGAGAAATTGCAAACGTCGAGCAATTGCTCAGAGATGAAAAGTGCCAGCACTGAAAGCTCTTGCTAGCCAGCCCCCTTCCTTGGAAGTGCTTTTGTAGGCCTAAGAACACTGGGGCTCTGGGCTTCTCTAGCCACCTAATCTTCTGCTCATCCTCTCGCGCACTCTAAAGAGAGCTCAGGTGAGAAATTGCAAATGTCGAGCAAATGCTCAGAGATGAAAAGTGCCAGCACTGAAAGCTGTAGCTAGCCAGCACCCTTCCTTGGAAGCGCTTTTGTAGGCCTAAGAACAGTGGGGCTCTGGGCTTCTCTAGCCACCTCATCTTCTGCTCATCCTCTCGCGCACTCTAAAGAGAGCTCAGGGGAGAAATTGCAAACGTCCAGCAATTGCTCAGAGATGAAAAGTGCCAGCACTGAAAGCTGTTGCTAGCCAGCACCCTTCCTTGGAAGCGCTTTCACAGGCGCAGTAACACTGGGGCTTTGCGCTTCTCTACCCACCAAACGTCACGGTCCTTCTCTTTCCATCTCGTAGACTTGAGCTGAGAAATTGCAAACGTCGAGCAATTGCTCAGAGATGAAAAGTGCCAGCACTGAAAGCTGTTGCTAGCCAGCACCCTTCCTTGGAAGTGCTTTCACAGGCGCAGCAACACTGGGGCTTTGCGCTTCTCTACCCACCAAACGTCACGGTTATTCTCTTTCCATCTCGTAGACACGAGCTGAGAAATTGCAAACGTCGAGCAATTGCTCAGAGATGAAAAGTGCCAGCACTGAAAGCTGTTGCTAGCCAGCACCCTTCCTTGGAAGTGCTTTTGTAGGCCTAAGAACACTGGGGCTCTGCGCTTCTCTAGCCACCTCATCTTCTGCTCATCCTCTCGCGCACTCTAAAGAGAGCTCAGGTGAGAAATTGCAAACGTCGAGCAATTGCTCAGAGATGAAAAGTGCCAGCACTGAAAGCTGTTGCTAGCCAGCACCCTTCCTTGGAAGCGCTTTCACAGGCGCAGCAACACTGGGGCTTTGCGCTTCTCTAGCCACCAAACGTCATGGTCATTCTCTTTCCGTCTCGTAGACACGAGCTGAGAAATTGCAAACGTCGAGCAATTGCTCAGAGATGAAAAGTGCCAGCACTGAAAGCTGTTGCCAGCCAGCACCCTTCCTTGGAAGTGCTTTTGTAGGCCTAAGAACACTGGGGCTCTGGGCTTCTCTAGCCACCTAATCTTCTGCTCATCCTCTCGCGCACTCTAAAGAGAGCTCAGGTGAGAAATTGCAAATGTCGAGTAAATGCTCAGAGATGAAAAGTGCCAACGCTGAAAGCTGTTGCTAGCCAGCACCCTTCCTTGGAAGCGCTTTTGTAGGCCTAAGAACAGTGGGGCTCTGGGCTTCTCTAGCCACCGAATCTTGTGCTCATCCTCTCGCGCACTCCAAAGAGAGCTCAGGTGAGAAATTGCAAACGTCGAGCAATTGCTCAGAGATGAAAAGTGCCAGCACTGAAAGCTGTTGCTAGCCAGCACCCTTCCTTGGAAGCGCTTTCACAGGCGCAGCAACACTGGGACTTTGCGCTTCTCTACCCACCAAACTTCATGTCATTCTCTTTCCGTCTCGTAGACACGAGCTGAGAAATTGCAAACGTCGATCAATTGCTCAGAGATGAAAAGTGCCAGCACTGAAAGCTCTTGCTAGCCAGCACCCTTCCTTGGAAGTGCTTTTGTAGGCCTAAGAACACTGGGGCTCTGGGCTTCTCTAGCCACCTAATCTTCTGCTCATCCTCTCGCGCACTCTAAAGAGAGCTCAGGTGAGAAATTGCAAACGTCGAGCAATTGCTCAGAGATGAAAAGTGCCAGCACTGAAAGCTCTTGCTAGCCAGCACCCTTCCTTGGAAGCGCTTTCACAGGCGCAGTAACACTGGGGCTTTGCGCTTCTCTACCCACCAAACATCACGGTCACTATCTCTCCGTCTCGTAGACACGAGCTGAGAAATTGCAAATGTCGAGCAATTGCTCAGAGAAGAAAAGTGCCAGCACTGAAAGCTGTTGCTAGCCAGCACCCTTCCTTGGAAGCGCTTTCACAGGCGCAGCAACACTGGGGCTTTGCGCTTCTCTACCCACCAAACTTCATGTCCTTCTCTTTCCGTCTCGTAGACACGAGCTGAGAAATTGCAAACGTCGAGCAATTGCTCAGAGAGGAAAAGTGCCAGCACTGAAAGCTGTTGCCAGCCAGCACGCTTCCTTCGAAGTGCTTTTGTAGGCCCAAGAACACTGGGGCTCTGGGCTTCTCTAGCCACCTAATCTTCTGCTCATCCTCTCGCGCACTCTAAAGAGAGCTCAGGTGAGAAATTGCAAACGTCGAGCAATTGCTCAGAGAGGAAAAGTGCCAGCACTGAAAGCTGTTGCTAGCCAGCACCCTTCCTTGGAAGCGCTTTTGTAGGCCTAAGAAGACTGGGGCTCTGGGCTTCTCTAGCCACCTAATCTTCTGCTCATCCTCTCGCGCACTCTAAAGAGAGCTCAGGTGAGAAATTGCAAACGTCCAGCAATTGCTCAGAGATGAAAAGTGCCAGCACTGAAAGCTCTTGCTAGCCAGCACCCTTCCTTGGAAGCGCTTTCACAGGCGCAGCAGCACTGGGGCTTTGCACTTCTCTAGCCACCAAATGTCACGGTCCTTCTCTTTCCGTGTCGTAGACACGAGCTGAGAAATTGCAAACGTCGAGCAATTGCTCAGAGATGAAAAGTGCCAGCACTGAAAGCTCTTGCTAGCCAGCACCCTTCCTTGGAAGCGCTTTCACAGGCGCAGCAACACTGGGGCTTTGCGCTTCTCTACTCACTAAACATCACGGTCACTATCTCTCCGTCTCGTAGACACGAGCTGAGAAATTGCAAATGTCGAGCAATTGCTCAGAGATGAAAAGTGCCAGCACTGAAAGCTCTTGCTAGCCAGCACCCTTCCTTGGAAGCGCTTTCACAGGCACATCAACACTGGGGCTTTGCGCTTCTCTAGCCACCAAACATCATGGTCCTTCTCTTTCCGTCTCGTAGACACGAGCTGAGAAATTGCAAACGTCGAGCAATTGCTCAGAGAGGAAAAGTGCCAGCACTGAAAGCTGTTGCTAGCCAGCACCCTTCCTTGGAAGCGCTTTCACAGACGCAGCAACACTGGGGCTTTGCGCTTCTCTAGCCACCAAATGTCACGGTCATTCTCTTTCCGTCTCGTAGACACGAGCTGAGAAATTGCAAATGTCGAGCAATTGCTGAGAGATGAAAAGTGCCAGCACTGAAAGCTGTTGCTAGCCAGCACCCTTCCTTGGAAGCGCTTTCACAGGCGCAGCAACACTGGGGCTTTGCGCTTCTCTACCCACCAAACGTCACGGTCATTCTCTTTCCGTCTCGTAGACACGAGCTGAGAAATTGCAAACGTCCAGCAATTGCTCAGCGATGAAAAGTGCCAGCACTGAAAGCTGTTGCTAGCCAGCACCCTTCCTTGGAAGCGCTTTTGTAGGCCTAAGAACAGTGGGGCTCTGGGCTTCTC